>CM077669.1:414966206-416367206 GCA_039707655.1 Elymus sibiricus
GGAGTGGGATAGACAATATGGAAGTAAACTGAGACATGCTAATGGGATGGGATGAACCTCAGTCAACCCTATTTGGGGCAAGGTATGGAGTTTATCTTACCCGACAAGGGTCAATTTTTTATCTGGCGTACACTACATGGCACACTTCCATGCCGTGGCATGCTTGCAAATAAATATATGAAAATATTGCCCATTTGCCCCACTTGTTCTGAGCGTCCAGAAGACACAAAACACTTGCGTTTTCTTTGTGGTAAAGCGGTTTGGAAAAGGCTGGGGTTGGATGATATCATTGGAAAAGCTTGTGAGGTTGATCGGGCTGGAGAGGCAGTGTTGGAGTATTTACTTCTTCTACCAGATTAAGATTTGTGGATTATGGGTTAGCACAATGTTCGCGAACTGATTGCCATATCAGCATGGTATCTATGGTGGGAAAGGCATAAATTGGTGAAAGCACATATGCTCCCTTGGAGGTTTTGATAATTCATGACAACATACATATATCTTGGACTAATAGTTTTACCTAGTTTATTTCAGATGAAGTCCACAGAGAAGATTGGCCATGGAATGTGTGGAGAATCCCCAAGGAGAGAAGAAGAAGAAAAGGAATAGGATTGGCAAATCATCAAGCTTGAAGACTCTACATTTTACATTTTGTGAGAAATCACACCTTGAGTCCATATGAAAGCCAATACTATTAAAAGGGGATGAGGTATCTATGATGATTTGGTTTCTCAAGTGCTTAGAGATTAGCCACCAAAAATACACATGAAATTCTCCCACAAATACTCTGTCCAAAACCAAATATCCAAAATCGGTGCCACCAACAATTCCCATTCGGCCACACCGAGTTCAAACCGTAGACAGAACCTAAGCCAAACCCATGTCTCGGTACCACCAAGTTTTCCATTCGGTGCAATCGAGAATCAGTAACCAACTCTTTGGTATCTCTTTTTCAAGAATCGGAATTTCCGAGAATTGGAAATCGGTACCACCGAGAATTGGAAACTGCCCAGGTCACCCATATCAGTACCACCGAGATTCATATATCGGTTCCACCGAAAAGCCTAAAGTTGCCACATTTTGCACTAGTCGGTACGACCGAGTTTTTGGACCGGTCTCAACGAGTTGGGCAATAATGTTGTAACGGTTGGATTTTTGGAGATGCCTATATATATACCCCTCTACCACCTCTCACTCGCAAGAGAAGCACTCAGAACACACCTACCCTTGCCCTATCCATTTTTCTGAGAGAGAGCCACCTACTCATGTGTTGAGATCAAGACCTTCCACTCCAACCATATGAATCTTGATTTCTAGCCTCCCCAAGTTGCTTTCCACCCAATCAACCTCTTCTACCAAGCCAAATCTGTGAGAGAGTGATTGTGTGTTGAGGAGACTATCTTTTGAAGCACAAGAGCAAGGAGTTCATCATTGTTACCACATCTATTACCTTTTGGAGGGTTGTGTCTCCTAGATAGGTTAGGTGTCGCTTGGGAGCCTCCTTCTTCATGTTGTGGAGTTGAACCAAGAAGTTTGTACGGGCAAGGAGATCGCCTACTTTGTGAAGATCTACCCATAGTGAGTCTAGTCCTTCGTGGACGGAAGCCATGATGGAATAGACGAGGTTGCTACTTTGTGGACCCTAACGGGTGGAGCCCTCCGTGGACTCTCACGACCGCTATTCTCCATGGGTTGAAGTCTCCATCAGCGTGGACGTACGATAGCACCACCTATTGGAACCACGGGAAAAATCTTCGTGTCATCTATTGCGTTTGATCTTCCTATCTCTACTCCTTCTTACATATGCTCGTCTTTACTTTTTGCTGCTATACTTGTTCACTAGCATGTGTAGGGTGCACTAGACTTGTTAGAATTGCTAAAATCTGCCAACCATTAAAATTGGGAGAAGGTTATGTTTTTAATTTGTCAATTAGTCTATCACCCCGCTCTAGATGTCACTTCTCGATCCCACAACTGGTATCAGAGCGTTGGTCTCCATAGCTTTGGTTTCATCACCATTGGAGGATGATGGATGTATCTAGTTTGGGGAGTCTTAGTTGTAGAGTGTCCATTCTCGATGGGGATTACTATAGTCAATGGAAATATGAGATGCTTAAGCTATTCAATGAATTCCATTTGAGCAAGTATGTTAAGAGCCCTTATGTGCCTCCCATTGATCCTTTACATCCTTCACATGAAGAAGAAATTGACATGCTTCGTAATCTTAGAACTGTTAATCTTATCATTACAGGATTGTCAAGATTTGTGTTTGATCAAATGAGAAACTTTGAGTGTGCTTATACTTTGTGGGGTGATTTAGAGAATACATATCCAAATTACTCTTTGAAAAATCTTGATGTCATTCTCCATAAAACTATTGCTTTTCACAAAATGAAGCCTAGTGATCCACATTTTGATGATTATCTATTTGAGCTTAGAGACCTCATGCATGCTAAAGGAGATGTCATAACTATCAACAACATCATTGTTGAAGCCATTCGCATTCATAATCTTGAACATTGTCATGATCACAACTCTAACAAATCTCTTGTCTCTTATGATGAGGATATCCCACTTGATGATGACAATGTGGAACATGGCTACTATGATGATGATGAGTTGTTCGACATCGAGTATGAGAAGACTATGAAGAATCTAAGTCTCATGGCGAACTTCAAGGATTACATGTACGGAGGAAAAGAGTGGATTCTTGATAGTGGATGCATCGATCACATGACCGAGATAGAGACATGTTTCAAGAGATCACACCAAACCATGGACCACGGAGGTATGTGACTTTTGGAGACAACTCCAAGGGTAAGGTACTCGGTCTTGGTAAGGTGGCAATATCTCATGATAGCTCCATTCACAATTTCATGCTTGTTGAATCCCTTGGTTACAATCTTCTTTCCGTATCTAGACTAGCCGTCTTTGGTTTCAATGTGCTATTTACTAAAGTTGATTGCCAAGTGTTTCGTCAAGACAATCATAGCATGGTCTTTACTGGTTTTCGTAGAGGTGATCTATACATTGTTGACTTCACTAAGAAATCCAAACCTTGTACTTGTCTTATTGCAAAATCTTCTGAAGGTTGGCTTTGGCATAGAAGGCTAGGACATGTTGGTATGCGTGATCTAGACAAGCTCATCAAAGGTGATCATATACTTGGTGTTAAAGATGTTATCTTTGACAAAGTTAGACTTTGTAGTGCTTGCCAAGATGGAAAGCAAGTAGGTGGAAGTCATCCCGTAAAGAATATCATGACTACTAGGAGACCACTCGAGTTGCTTCATATGGATCTCTTTGGTACCAATGCTTACAAGAGCCTCGGTGGAAATTCCTTTGGTCTAGTTATAGTTGATGATTTTTCCAGATTTACGTGGGTATTCTTTCTTGATGATAAGTCGCAGGTGCAAAAGATCTTCAAGAACTTCGCTCGCAAGGCTCAAAATCAATTTGAAGTGAAGATCAAGAAAGTTCGGAGCGACAACAAATCAAAGTTCAAGAACACAAATGTGGACACCTTTCTTGACGAAGAAGGGACTTCACATGAGTTCTCGGCTACGTACACACCTCAACAAAATGGAGTCGTTGAGAGGAAGAACCGGACTCTTATAGAGATGGCTAGAATGATACTCGACGAATACAAGATGCCAAGACACTTTTGGGCAGAAGCCGTGGAAACAGCTTGTCATTCTACGAACCGACTCTACCTTCACAAGCTTCTCGGTAAAACGGCATACGAGCTACTCACCGGTAACAAGCCCCAAGTTGGATACTTTTGGGTATTTGGCTCCAAGTGTTACATTCTTGATAAGCATCATTGTTCTAAATTTGCTCCTAAATCTCATGAAGGTTTCCTACTCGGTCACGGATCAAACTCTCATACTTACCGTGTCTACAACAACTTCACATGAAAAGTTGAAGAGATGGTAAATGTGAAGTTTGATGAATCTAATGGTTCGCAAGTCGAACAATTGCCTAATGATGTAGGAGATAAGGAACCTTCGAAAGCCATTCAAGATTTGTCCATCGGCAAGATTCGTCCCATGGAGGTGAAGGAAAGCACTTCATCTACACAAGTGGAAGCTCCAACCTCGCGTCAAGGCGAACCTCGAAATGACATGGAAGCGTCCACAAGCGGTACATGACAAGATAAAGAGGAGGAGGTTCATCATGATGATCCACCACAACCGCCTTCACCACCACCTCAAGGAAACGACACCTTCAACAACAATGAAGAAGATGATGATGACGATGAGGAAGCTCCACCATCCAGCAAGCAAAAGCTACCACGAGTTCGAGCAAGAGTGAACAAAAATCATCCCTTAGAGCAAATCTTCGGTGGCATACAAACCGGGAGAATAACTCGCTCTAAAACTCATTTGGCTAACTTTTGTGAGCATTACTCATTCATCTCTAGTATTGAGCCTATGAAGGTGGAAGAAGCCCTTGAGGACCCCGATTGGGTGAATGCCATGCACGAGGAGCTACACAACTTCGAGAGGAATGAAGTGTGGACACTAGTGGAGAAGCCCAAGAACGAGCAAAACATCATCGGAACCAAGTGGGTGTTTCGGAACAAGCAAGACGAAGATGCCAAGTGGTACACAACAAGGCGCGTTTTTTGGCTCAAGGCTACACTCAAGTCGAAGGTATGGACTACGGTGAGACCTATGCCCCCATTGCAAGACTTGAGGCTATTTGCATTCTTCTTGCTTATGCTAATCACCATGATATCACTCTTTACCAAATGGATATTAAAAGTGCATTTTTAAATGGTGAGATTGAAGAAGAGGTCTATGTTAAATAACCCCTGATTTTGTGAACCCTAAGAAACCTAATCATGTTTATAAGCTTTGTAAAAGCTCTCTATGGTCTTAAGCAAGCTCCACGAGCATGGTACAAATGCTTAACGAAGTTTCTTATTGAAAAGGGTTTTTAAATTGGTAAAATTGATGCAACCTTGTTCACTAAAAGAGTTAACGGTGAATTATTTGTGTGCCAAATTTATGTGGATGATATTATCTTTGGATCTACGAACCCACATTTTAGTGAGAAATTTGGAAGGTTGATGTCCGAGAAGTTTGAGATGTCTATGATGTGTGAGCTGAAATTTTTCCTTGGTTTGCAAATCAAGCAAACGAGAGAAAGAACATTAATATCTCAAACCAAGCACACCAAGGACTTGATCAAGAAGTTCAACATGCAAGAGTGTAAAGGTATGAAAACTCCTATGCCTACTAGTGGACATGTTGATCTTACCAAGGAGGACAAACCGGTTGATCAACAGGTATATCGATCAATGATCGGTTCATTGCTATATCTATGTGCCTCCCGACCCGATATCATGCTTAGTGTGTGCATGTGCGCTCGATATCAAGCCGCTCCTAAAGAGTGTCATCTTAAGTCCGTGAAAAGAATTGTGAGATACTTGATACATACACCAAACTTTGGCATTTGGTATCCCAAGGGATCTTCTTTTAACCTTGTGGGCTATTCCGACTCGGACTATGTCAGAGATAAGGTTGATAGAAAATCCACCTCGGGTACATGTCAATTTCTTGGTAGATCTCTTGTGTCTTGGTCATCCAAGAAAACTCAGTATCTCTATCTACCGCCGAAGTGGAATACATTGCCGCCGGATCATGTTGTGCGCAATTACTATGGATGACTCAAACTCTTAAGGATTACAGAGTCCATGTGAGACATGTTCCATTGTTGTGTGACAATGAGAGTGCTATTAAGATTGCTCATAATCACGTGCAACATTCTCGAATTAAGCATATTCAAGTTCGTCATCATTTCATTCATGATCATGTTGCTAAAGAGGACATTAATCTCAAACATGTTCGCACCAACAAGCAATTGGCCGATATCTTTACTAAGCCACTTGATGAGAAAGTGTTTTGTCACTTGAGGAGTGAGTTGAACATCATTGATGCTTCAAACTTTAGCTAGACTCACTCGGATGCATGCAAGGGCATGAGCTTACATGACTATACCTTTGACATACTATCTTATATCTTGGAAATCTATGCTCCCTTGTAATGCATCTAACCTTTTGTAGGTACTTGGATGAACTACATTCCACAAGATTGCCAACAAATCCAATCATAATCAATCTTGTCATGACCAAGTATCAACAAGCCTATGTTGTGATGGAGCAAGAAGATAACACCAAAACATATCCCTGACCTACATATGATGAAAATCGCACTCTTGTCATTTGGATATATCATGTTCTTCCTTGTATGACTAACCCTTGTAGGAGAACCTAGCTTCAAAGAAAACAAGGATTGCTCCCAACTCAAGATTATCTTCATAAACTTCGAGCATCCACTTCAAGCCCTCCTACACGTCATGTCATCTACATCACTCCAAGGTATGCGATCATATCCTTGAAGAAGCTTTACTCAAAGTCATGAGCCAAAGCAATTCAAGTGATATGAAAACATTAAAATGCTTAAATGAAAAATGATAACCCCATTTTGAGCTTAACGTAGAGTATGACCTATGATCAACTATTCTTGCTTGGCTCCTAAGTCAACATACTCTAATATAGGTGACCTAGTCACCGACCATCATCCTGATATAGTGTTTTGTTCGGTTCATCTTATAGTTGCATGCTTTCTTGGAACCACTCAATCTCCATCTAGATGAAAATTCCTTGCAAATATCTTTGAAAATTCCTTGCAAATCTTTTTGAAATTTTCTTGCAAAACTCTTGAAAATTCATTGCAAATCTTGTTTATTCTATTGAGACGTTCTAAAAAACTGTTTTTGACAAAATGGCAAAGACCAACTCTTTCAAGTTTCTTTCATGCTCTTCAGACCCTCTGATCAAAGTCACTCGGTCTCACCGATATTGCAGAGAAGCTGCACATACACACATCTGTTCCACCAATTCACCTTTCCTCGGAGCCATCGATTTTGCCATCTTTTGTGATGTTTGTCAAAAAAAAATCTCTAACGTTCAAGGATCCCTTCGTAAAAGGGGGAGAAATCTTAAGGTTTTCAGATATCTGTAGGGGGAGAAACTATCTTCAAGGATCCCTGTGTCTCAGTGCTCTCTATGACCCTTACTTTCAATGACCCTTATTCTCAAGGATCCCTACCCTCTCAATGGTCCCTTTCCTCTGACCCTTTGTGTCACCCTTTTTGGAAATTAATGCCAAAGGGGGAGAAATATCAAAGCTTATACTTGCTGACAAAGGGGGAGAAATCTCAAAAGGGGGAGAAATGCCAAAAGCTTATGCTTACCTATAGGGGGAGAAATAATTCAAGGGGAGAAATGTGAAGTCTTATGAAAGGGGGAGAACTTTTACTAAGGAAAAAGAGAAGACCACATTCTTACTTTCATTTTAAGGAGAAAGTGCATATGATCTTGTGTTAGACTTGTCTCACCCTACCTACTCCCAATATCTACATGCTAAGATTCAGTGGGGAGAGGAAAACTGACAAATCCATATTGAGGGGAGAAAGTTCTAAATGCTTTTGGATACATATCAAGTTCTATGAACTTTATCTTCTATATGTCTTCCATATCTTTGGTACTTTTGAACTCTTTTGCATTTGGATAAGAAGAATACTCTTGTGTTTCCTAACATTGTTTTCTCAAGTGCGTTTCTACTATTAGAATGCTCAAGAACTTCATGGTAAGTATATGCATCATATCCTTGGTCAAGATGATCTCTTGCTTCTTGCACATATTATTTGCAAGAGTGAAGTCTTGAAAATGGAAACATCCCACTCACATTTATTTTATGCATGTATCCAAGGTTCATATGACTTAACATATCCCTTCTACTATGTGTGTGCTCATGCATTCCAAAGCAACTATCCTCTAAGAGGGATTGCACACATTTAGGGGGAGCATGTCTTAGTCATGTGTCTCTTAAAGCTTCCATACATTCTTGCATATCTAAAATTGAAGCTTTGATTGTATGTTATCATCAATTAACAAAAAGGGGGAGATTGAAAGCACATATGCTCCCTTGGAGGTTTTCATAATTCATGACAACATACATTGTCTCTTGGACTAATAGTTTTACCTAGTTTATTTCAGATGAAGTCCACCGAGAAGATTGGGCATGGAATGTGTGGAGAATCCCCAAGGAGAGAAGAAGAAGAAAAGGAATAAGATTGGGAAATCATCAAGCTTGAAGATTCTACATTTCACATTTTGTGAGAAATCACACCTTGAGTCCATAGGAAAGCTAATACTATTAAAGGGGATGGGGTGTCTATAATGATCAGGTTGCTCAAGTGCTTAGAGATTAGCCACCAAAAATACACATGAAATTCTCCAACAAATACTCTGTCCAAAACCAAATATCCAAAATCGGTGCCACCAATAATTCCCATTCGGTCACACCGAGTTCAAACCCTAGACAGATCCTAAGCCAAACCCATGTCAAAGTACCACCAAGTTTTCCATTCGGTGCCACCGAGAATCAGTGACCAACTCTCTGGTATCTCTTTTTCAAGAATCGGAATTTCCGAGAATTGTAAATCGGTACCACCGAGAATTGGAAACTGCCTAGTGATACGTCTCCAACATATCTATAATTTTTGATTGTTCCATGCTATTATATTATCTGTTTTGGATGTTTTATATGCATTAATATGCTATTTTATATTATTTTTGGGACTAACCTATTAATCTAGAGCCTAGTGCCAGTTTCTGTTTTTTCCTTGTTTTTGAGTATTGCAGATAAGGAATATTAAACGGAGTCCAAATGGAATAAAATCTTCGGAATGATTTTTCTTGGACCAGAAGAAAGCCAACAGACTTGGAGATGAAGGCAGGAGAGCCGCCGTATGGCGACAAGCCACAGGGGCGCGCCCTAGGGGGGGGCGCCCCCCTGGCTTGTGGCCCCACGGCAGCCCTCCTAACCCTATTCTTCGGCCTATAAATTCCCAAATATTCCCTGGATACCAAAAGGAGCCACGAAAATACTTTTCCGCCGTCAGAAGCCTCTGTTCCCGTGAGATCCAATATTGGAGCCTTTTCCGGTAATCTGCCGGAGGGGGATTCGATCACGGAGGGCATCTACATCAACTCCATTGCCCCTCCGATGATGCGTGAGTAGTTTACCACAGACCTTCAGGTCCATAGCTAGTAGCTAGATGGCTTCTTCTCTCTCTTTGTTCTTCAATACCATGTTCTTCATGATCTTCATGGAGATCTATCCGATGTAATACTCTTTTGCGGTGTGTTTGTCGAGATCCGATGAATTGTGGGTTTATGTCCAGATTATCTATGAATATTATTTGAATCTTCTCTGAATTCTTATATGCATGATTTCATATCTTTGCAAGTCTCTTCGAGTTATTGGTTTGGTTTGGCCAACTAGATTGGTAATTCTTGCAATGGGAGAAGTGTTTAGTTTTGGGTTCAATCTTGCGGTGTCCTCACCCAGTGACAAAGTAGGGGTAGCGAGGCACGTATTGTATTGTTGCCATCGAGGATAAAAAGATGGGGTTTTCATCATATTGCTTGAGTTTATCCCTCTACATCATGTCATCTTACCTAATGCGTTACTCTGTTCTTCATGAACTTAATACTCTAGATGCAGGCAGGACTCGGTCGATGTGTGTAGTAATAGTAGTAGATGCAGAATCGTTTCGGTCTACTTGACACGGACGTGATGCCTATATGCATAATCATTGCCTTGGATATCTTCATAATTATTCGCTTTTCTATCAATTGCTCGACAGTAATTTGTTCACCCACCGTATTATTTTCCTTCATGAGAGAAGCCTCTAGTGAAACCTATGGCCCCCGGGCCTATTTTCCACATTATATTTTCAGATCTATAAACCAAATATACCAAAAATATCTTGTTGCAATCTTTTTTTACTTTTAGTTTACTTTTCGTTTTAGCAATCATATCTATCTATCTCTATCAGATCTCATCCTTGCAAGTAACCGTGAAGGGATTGACAACCCCTTTAGAGCGTTGGGTGCAAGTGTTTGATTATTTGTGTAGGTACATCCATTGGTGACTTGCTTGTATCTCCTACTGGATTGATACCTTGGTTCTCAACAACTGAGGGAAATACTTATCTACTTTGTTGCATCACCCTTTCCTCTTCAAGGGAAAACCAACGCATGCTCGAGAAGTAGCAAGAAGGATTTCTGGCGCCGTTGTCGGGGAGATCTACATCAAGCCTTCCAAGTACCCATCACAAACTCATCTCTTGCATTTACATTAGTTGCCATTTTCCTCTCGTTTTCCTCTCCCCCACTTCTAAAACAATTTTCCAAAAAGATTTGCCTTTTTATTCGCCCTTATTCCGTTCGTCTTTCCGTTTGTTTTTTGTTTGCTTGTGTGCTAGATTGCTTGCTTTGTCACGATGTCTCAAGAGAATACCAAGTTGTGTGACTTTTCCAATACTAATAATAATGATTTTATTAGTACTTCGATTGCTCCCGCCACTAGTGCGGAATATTATGAAATTAATGCCGCTTTGCTTAATCTTGTTATGAAAGAACAATTTTCCGGCCTTCCTAGTGAAGATGCCGCATCCCATCTAAATACTTTCGTTGAGTTGTGTGATATGCAAAAGAAGAAAGATGTGGATAATGATATTGTTAAATTAAAGCTATTTCCGTTCTCACTACGAGATCGTGCTAAAACTTGGTTTTCATCTTTGCCTAAAAATAGTATTGATTCATGGAATAAGTGTAAAGATGCTTTTATTTCCAAGTACTTTCCGCCCGCTAAGATCATCTCCCTTAGGAACGATATAATGAATTTTAAGCAACTTGATCATGAGCATGTTGCACAATCTTGGGAGAGGATGAAACAAATGATTAGAAATTGCCCCGCGCATGGTTTGAGTTTATGGATGATTATACCAATTTTTTATTAGGGATTGATTTTTTCTTCTAGAAATCTCTTAGATTCCGCCGCGGGTGGTACCTTTATGGAAATCACATTAGGAGAAGCTACTAAACTCCTAGATAATATTATGGCAAATTACTCTCAATGGCATACCGAAAGATCTCCTACTAGTAAAAAGGTGCATGCTATTGAAGAAATAAATACTTTGAGTGAAAAGATGGATGAATTGATGAAATTGTTTGCTAGTAAGAGTGCTCCTATTGATCCTAATGATATGCCTTTGTCTTCTTTGATTGGAAATAATAATGAATCTATGGATGTGAATTTTGTTGGTTGGAACAATTTTGGTAATAACGCGTATAGAGGTAATTTCAATCCTAGGCCGTTTCCTAGTAATTCCTCTAATAATTATGGTAATTCCTACAACAATTCTTATGGAAATTATAATAAGATGCCCTCTGATCTTTAGAATAATATTAAAGAATTTATTAGTTTGCAAAAGGGTTTCAATGCTATGATTGAAGAAAAATTGCTCAAGATTGATGATTTGGCTAGGAACGTTGATATAATTTCTCTTGAGATTGATTCTTTGAAAATTAGATCTATTCCACCCAAGCATGATATTAATGAGTCTTTAAAAGCTATGAGAATTTCTATTGATGAGTGTAAGGAAAGAACCGCTAGAATACGTGCTAAGCGTGAGTGGCTTGAAAAAGTGTGTTCTCATGATAATATTAATGAAGATCTTAAAGTAATTGATGTGACTCCTATTGAATCTTTGTTTTCTAATATAAATCTTGATAAAGATGGTACTGGAGATAAGTCAACTTTAGTTAAAAGGCGTCCCAATGATTCGGAGTTTATAGATCTTAATGCTAAGATTGATAAAAGTGGGATTGAAGATGTCAAAACTTTAGATAGCAATGAACCCACTCTTTTGGATTTCAAGGACTTTAATTATGATAGTTGTTCTTTGATTGATTGTATTTCCTTGTTGCAATCCATGTTGAATTCTCTGCATGCTTATAATCAAAATAAAGCTTTTACCAAACATATCGTTGATGCTATGATGAAATCTTTCGAAGAAAAACTTGAGTTGGAAGTTTCTATACCTAGGAAGCTTTATGATGAGTGGGAACCTACTATTAAGATTAAAATTAAGGATTATGAGTGCCATGCTTTGTGTGATTTGGGTGCTAGCGTTTCCACGATTCCAAAAACTTTATGTGATGTGCTAGGTTTCCATGAATTTGATGATTGCTCTTTAAATTTGCATCTTGCGGATTCCACTATAAAGAAACCAATGGGAAGAATTAATGATGTTCTTATTGTTGCAAATAGGAATTATGTGCCCGTAGATTTCATTGTTCTTGATATAGATTGCAATCCTACATGTCCTATTATTCTTGGTAGACCTTTCCTTAGAATGATTGGTGCAATTATTGATATGAAGGAAGGAAATATTAGATTCCAATTTCCATTAAGGAAAGGAATGGAGCACTTTCCTAGAAATAAAATAAATTTACCTTATGAATCTATTATGATATCTACTTATGGATTGCATACCAAAGATGACAATACCTAGATCTATTGCGTTATGCCTAGCTAGGGGCGTTAAACAATAGCGCTTGTTGGGAGGCAACCCGATTTTATTTTTATGCTTTTGTTTTTGCTTCTGTTTCTGAGTTTTCCACACATTATTACCTCTGTAGTAATTGTGTTTTCTTGTTTAAATTAGTGTTTGAGCCAAGTAAGACCTTTGGATGGTCTACGGTGTTTGCGATTTGATTTTGCTGAAAAACAGAAACTTTTGCTCTCAGTCCAGGAATTTTGTAAATTCACTGGAACGTTCTTTTGATCTGAAATTTTTACACAAGATTGATAAATAAATTTCCCTGATTGTCCTAATTTTTCAGAATTTTTGGAGGTACAGAAGTATTCGAAGTCTATAGATTTCTACAGACTGTTCTGTTTTAGACAGATTCTGTTTTCTTTGTGTTGTTTGCTTATTTTGATGTATCTATGGGTTGTATCGGGGGGTATGAACCATGGAGAAGTTATTATACAGTAGATATTACACCTAAATAAATAAATAATGAGTTCACAACAGTACCTAAAGTGGTGATTTATTTTTCTTATACTAATGGATCTCATGAGTTTTCTGTTGAGTTTTGTGTTGTGAAGTTTTCAAGATTTGGGTAAAGATTTGATGGACTATGGAATAAGGAGTGGCAAGAGCCTAAGCTTGGGGATGCCTAAGGCACCCCAAGCCATATTCAAGGATACCAAAAAGCCTAAGCTTGGGGATGCCCCGGAAGGCATCCCCTCTTTCGTCTTCAATCCATCGGTAAATTTACTTGAGGCTATATTTTTATTCACCACATGATATGTGTTTTGCTTGGAGTGTCTTGTATGATATGAGTCTACGCTTTTTTAGTTTGCCACAATCATCCTTGCTGCACACTTCTTTTGAGAGAGACACGCTGAATCGTGAATTTATTAGAATACTCTATGTGCTTCACTTATATCTTTTGAGCTAGGCAATGTTGCTCTAGTGCTTCACTTATATATTTTTAGAGCACGGTGGTGTTTTATTTTATAGAAATTATTGAACTCTCGTACCTCACTTATATTATTTTGAGAGTCTTTAAAACAGCATGGTAATTGGTTTAGGTTGTGAATTTAGTCCTAATATAATGGGCATCCAAGAGGGATATAATAAAAACTTTCATATTAAGTGCATTGAATACTATGAGAAGTTTGATTCCTTGCATATAGTTTTGAGATATGAAGATGGTAATATGAGAGTCATGCTAGTGAGTAGTTGTGAATTGGAAGAAATACTTGTGTTAAAGTTTGTGATTCCCGTAGCATGCATGTATGGTGAACCGTTATGTAACAAAGTCGGAGCATGATTTGTTTAATGATTATCAACCTTTGTGTGAGGGTCGGGAGCGCGCGATGGTTAACTCCTACCAACCTCTCCCCTAGGAGCATGCGTCTAATACTTTGCTTCGATAACTAATAGACTTTTGCAATAAGTATGTGAGTTCTTTATGACTAATGTTGAGTCCATGGATTATACGCACTCTCACCCTTCCGTCTTTGCTAGCCTCTCTAGTACCGCGCAACTTTCGCCGGTGCATTAAACCCACCTTCCTCAAAACAGCCACCATATATTTTCCTCAAAACAGCCACCATACCTACCTATTATGGCATTTCCATAGCCATTCCGAGATATATTGCCATGCAACTTCCACCGTTCCGTTTTTCATGACATGCACCATCACTTTCATATTGCATATAGAGTCATATTTTGTTTTAGGTATCGAGTTGTAAGTAAATAAAAGTGTGATGATTTCCATTATTAGAGCATTTGTCCTGTGTGAGAAAAGGATGATGGAAACTATGAATCCCTCATAAGTTGGGATGAGTCTCCGGACTTTACAAAAAATAAAAGAGGCCAGCGAATCCCAAATAAAAAAAAGAGGCCAAAGATGCCCACCAAAACAAAACAAAAGAGAAAAAAAATGAGAGAAAGAGAGAAGGGACAATGCTACTATCTTTTTCCACACTTGTGCTTCAAAGTAGCACCATGATCTTCATGATAGAGAGTCTCCTATTTTGTCACTTTCATATAACTAGTGGAATTTTTCATCATTTTGCACAACCACTTAGTTTTCTTTTTGAGCTTTCATACACTTATAGCTCTAGTGCATTCGTTGCATGGCAATCCCTACTCACTCACATTGATATCTATTGATGGGCATCTCCATAGCCCGTTGATACGCCTAGTTGATGTGAGACTATCTCCTCCTTTTCCCTTGCAACCTCCACCATATTCTATTCCACCTATAGTGCTATATCCATGGCTCACGCTCATGTATTGCGTGAGAGTTGAAAAGGTTTGAGAACATAAAAAGTGTGAAACAATTGCTTGACTTGTCATCGGGGTTGTGCATTATTTAGATACTTTGTGTGGGGAAGATGGAGCATAGCCAGACCATATGATTTTGTAGGGATAACTTTCTAAGGCCATGTTATTTCGAAAGGACACAATTGCCTTGTTGGTATGCTCGAAGTATTACTGTTTTTATGTCAATATTAGACTTTTGTTTTGAATCTTACGGATCTGAATATTCATGCCACAATAAAGAATATTACATGGATAAATATGTTAGGTAGCATTCCACATCAAAAATTCTGTTTTTATCATTTACCTACTCGAGGACGAGCAGGAATTAAGCTTGGGGATGCTTGATACGTCTCCAACGTATCTATAATTTTTGATTATTCCATGCTATTATATTATCTGTTTTGGATGTTTTATATGCATTAATATGCTAGTTTATATTATTTTTGGGACTAACCTATTAATCTAGAGCCTAGTGCCAGTTTCTGTTTTTTCCTTGTTTTTGAGTATTGCAGATAAGGAATATTAAACGGAGTCCAAATGGAATAAAATCTTTGGAATGATTTTTCTTGGACCAGAAGAAAGCCAACAGACTTGGAGATGAAGGCAGGAGAGCCGCCATGTGGCGACAAGCCATAGGGGCGCGCCCTAGGGGCCCCCCTGGCTTGTGGCCCCACGGCAGCCCTCCTAACCCTATTCTTCGGCCTATATATTCCCAAATATTCCCTAGATACCAAAAGGAGCCACGAAAATACTTTTCCGCCGCCGGAAGCCTCTGTTCCCGTGAGATCCAATCTTGGAGCCTTTTCCGGTAATCTGTCGGAGGGGGATTCGATCACGGAGGGCATCTACATCAACTCCATTGCCCCTCCGAAGATGCGTGAGTAGTTTACCACAGACCTTCGGGTCCATAGCTAGTAGCTAGATGGCTTCTTCTCTCTCTTTGTTCTTCAATACCATGTTCTTCATGATCTTCATGGAGATCTATCCGATGTAATACTCTTTTGCGGTGTGTTTGTCGAGATCCGATGAATTGTGGGTTTATGTTCAGATTATCTATGAATATTATTTGAATCTTCTCTGAATTCTTATATGCATGATTTCATATCTTTGCAAGTCTCTTCGAGTTATTGGTTTGGTTTGGCCAACTAGATTGGTAATTCTTGCAATGGGAGAAGTGCTTAGTTTTGGGTTCAATCTTGCGGTGTCCTCACCCAGTGACAAAGTAGGGGTAGCGAGGCACGTATTGTATTGTTGCCATCGAGGATAAAAAGATGGGATTTTCATCATATTGCTTGAGTTTATCCCTCTACATCATGTCATCTTACCTAATGCGTTACTCTGTTCTTCATGAACTTAATACTCTTGATGCAGGCAGGAGTCGGTCGATGTGTGGAGTAATAGTAGTAGATGTAGAATCGTTTCGGTCTACTTGACACGGACGTGATGCCTATATGCATAATAATTGCCTTGGATATCTTCATAATTATTCGCTTTTCTATCAATTGCTCGACAGTAATTTGTTCACCCACCGTATTATTTTCCTTCATGAGAGAAGCCTCTAGTGAAACCTATGGCCCCCGGGTCTATTTTCCACATTATATTTTCAGATCTATAAACCAAAAATACCAAAAATATCTTGCTGCAATCTTTTTACTTTTAGTTTACTTTTCCTTTTAGCAATCATATCTATCTATCTCTATCAAATCTCATCCTTGCAAGTAACCGTGAAGGGATTGACAACCCCTTTATAGCATTGGGTGCAAGTGTTTGATTATTTGTGTAGGTACATCCATTGGTGACTTGCTTGTATCTCCTACTGGATTGATACCTTGGTTCTCAACAACTGAGGGAAATACTTATCTACTTTGCTGCATCACCCTTTCCTCTTCAAGGGAAAACCAACGCATGCTCGAGAAGTAGCACCTAGGTCACCCATATCGGTACCACCGAGATTTATATACCGGTTCCACCGAAAAGCCTAAGGTTTCCACATTTTGCACTAGTCGGTACGACCGAGTTTTTGGACCGGTCTCACCGAGTTGGGCAATAATGTTGTAACGGTTGGATTTTTGGAGATGCCTATATATACCCCTCCACCACCTCTCACTCGCAAGAGAAGCACTCAGAACACACCTACACTTGCCCTATCCATTTTTCTGAGAGAGAGCCACCTACTCATGTGTTGAGATCAAGACCTTCCACTCCAACCATATGAATCTTGATTTCTAGCCTCCCCAAGTTGCTTTCCACCCAATCAACCTCTTCTACCAAGCCAAATCTATGAGAGAGTGATTGTGTGTTGAGGAGACTATCTTTTGAAGCACAAGAGCAAGGAGTTCATCATTGTTACCACATCTATTACCTTTTGGAGGGTGGTGCCTCCTATATTGGTTAGGTATCGCTGGGGAGCCTCCTTCTTCATGTTGTGGAGTTGAACCGAGAAGTTTGTATGGGCAAGGAGATCACCTACTTCGTGAAGATCTACCCATAGTGAGGCTAGTCCTTCGTGAACGGTAGCCGTGATGGAATAGACGAGGTTTCTACTTTGTGGACCCTAATGGGTGGAGCCCTTCGTGGACTCTCGCGACCGCTACCCTCCGTGGGTTGAAGTCTCCATCAGCGTGGACGTACGATAGCACCACTTATCGGAACCATGGGAAAAATCTTAGTGTCATTTATTGCATTTGATCTTCCTATCTTTACTCCTTCTTACATATGCTTGTCTTTACTTTCCGCTGCTATACTTGTTGACTAGCATGTGTAGGGTGCACTAGACTTGTTAGAATTGCTAAAATCTGCCAACCATTAAACTTGGGAGAAGGTTAGGTTTTTAATTTGTCAAGTAGTCTATTTTCACCCCCCCCCCCCCCTCTAGACGTCACTTCTCGATCCCACAATTGGTGCACAAGGAGGCGACCCAGAATGTTCATCAGATCTCCATGGGAATCCTACCCCTTACGACAAACTTTGTTAATGTATCACCCCCAAAGGCCTCTATGAGAAGTTGAGGGCTGGTCTTGTCTTCCTATGGGTTTTGTAAAACTAAACATTGACGCTTCGTTTGATCATGACTTGCTTACGGGCACGATGGGGACGGTACTCAGAGATGACAAAGGTAGATTTATCGCCGGAGGGAATGGGAAGGTTGACTATTGCGCAGATGTATTGATGGTTGAAGTGTTGGCTCTCAAGTTCGGTCTAACTTTGGCGCAAAGGGCGGGATGTAATCGTCTCATTATTAATTCGGACAACTTGGAAGTAATCGATACTATGAAGGATGGAGGACAGTCGGCGGGCACCGCGGCGGCAATTTTTGACAATTGTTTTCATTATGCTTGTGATTTCTTAGTTACTAGATTCGAACATTGTAATAGAGAAACAAATAAAGTTGCTCATGAGCTCGCTATACTAGCTAGATTTTCTTTCACTTCTAACAGGTTTGAGGAACCTTTAAATGATATTTTAATGATTCTCACAAACAATGTACTCGTTATCTCTAATGAATAAAGTTTAAAAGTTATTTAAAAAAGGGTTTGAGATGAGATGGTGCTGGTGATTATGTTGATGAAGATTGGTCCTCCCACAATGGAGGAAGCGTTGGTGATGACGATGGCTTCGATTTCCCACTCCCTGATGGAAGTTTCCCCGACAAAATTGCTCCACCGGAGAGCAAAAAGTGCTCTTGCCCAGGTTCTGCTTCGAGATGGTGGCGCTTCGTCCTGAAAGTCTCCTTATGATTTTTTCTAGAGTAAATGACATCATATAGGAGAAGATTGGCACCGGAGGCCTCCCAGGGGTCCCACGAGCTAGGAGGGCGCGCCCTGGGGGGTAGGGCGCGCCCCCAGGCTCGTTGACACCTGGTGGGTCCCCTTTTGTTGATTCTTTCGCCAATAATTTTTCTATATTTCAAAATAACTCCCCGTCAATTTTCATCTCCTTTGGAGTTCCAGAGAATATCCAGCTCTTCGGTGGTCTTTTCCGGTCCAGAATTCCAGTTGCCGGCAATCTCCCTCTTTGTATGGAACTTGAAAAATAAGAGAGAAAAGGCCTAAGGATTGCATCATAAAGTGTAATAATGACTCAAAACATAATAAATATCAACGGAAAAACATGATGCAAAATGAACGCATCAACTCCCCCAAGCTTAGACGTCGCTTGTCCTCAAGCAAAAGCCGAACTCGATAATCATGACCACATGCTTAGAGAGAGAGAGATAGGTGTTGATAAAATAAAATACAGACATGAAAGCATCATGATCATTATCATAGCAGCAACATAATATCATAAAACTTCTCATGAACAAGTGACAATACATCCACATGCCAATGTATGAATCATAAACCTTATTGAAAACTAACAACCTATGTTCTTAGTGATTGAAAAAATTGCAATCCATCATATTTTCAGAAAGAGTCTTTGTCAGAGCTTTGTTTAGCAAGTTCACATACTCAACTATCATTTAGTCTTCTAAGATTGCTAGCACTCACGACATATTTGTGAAGCAAGAAGTTTCAATCAGACACATAGGAAGATAGGGGTTTATAGTTTTTCACCACCCAACAACTTATCTCAGGGATAATGTCAATAAAAAAACTCATGATCACCAACATCCAACCGGAGATATGTGCCTAGATCTTTTCCCCACCACATGATGTTTGCCATGGAGAGTATAATAAGAACGGAATAGGGATTGACATTATTGACTCTTGCATAAAAGTAAATACATAAAAGTAAAAGATGTTGGAGATATGCCCTAGAGGCAATCATGTGATGATTTCGTTTCCTATGTATTCATGAGTATTTTGTCTTGTCCTTGAACATCATCAGTGATATGTATCAATAACTATGTGACTTATTTGTGAGACTATATATTGTATGATGATTGTTATAATAGTCCCTAGTTGTTAAGGTTATGCGGACACATATCCTTTACTAGCATACCATTCAGTTGATGACTATGTTTCACAAGTCATGTGCATAGAGATGCTAAACTGATAGTATGGACTCGGGGATTGAGATCACCGAGTCGGACAGACCCACTTTGAGACACAATGAGATAATGTCATATGTTAGTCTCAAGTACAACGTATATGCCATGTCCTAGACCTGAGGTCCTCGCATGTTCTCGGGATGAGGATCGACTTACTTAGGGTCTATCAAATGCTACTCCCTAACTGGGTAGTTATAAAGGTAGCTTTCGGGTGAGTCGTGAGACATGCCGCGAGAAATGGTTGACCAAGATGGGATTTGCCCCTCCGTGAGGAGAAATATTCTCCGGGCCCTCTCGTGTGATCAGATACAGAAAGCATGGCCATGCGACATGGGTTAAGTGTTAACCCAGTTCGGGAATTTGCATCACGGTTTTGAGAAGAGATGTCGAGCTACCACAAGGGTGACAAGTACTCGCCTTGAGCTCTACAACCTATATCATGAGGCAAAAGGAATGTTGTATATGACACATTGTCGAGGTTCGTCTAACGACTTTGCGCACACATGGGAATTGGCACGTTCTTCTAGGAGCCGCTACCGACTATCGACTCAGGTCGTGTCCATGTGTACGTGAACCTATAGGGTCGCACACTTAAGGGATTGCAGCCCATTTGGACTGATCCGAATGGAAAATAGGACTAGACTCATCGTGGGCCTCAAGTGTTGAGCCCACCTCGAAGGTCTATTGTAGCGTCCCGACTCAAAACGAGTCAAGCCTCTGTGTGTTAGTGCCATCCCTGGATCAGTATGCTGGCACACACAGTACATCAATGTATATATCAAAGTGCAATCACATGTAAATAACGTAAATATTGATATATACCTCTTAAATCTCAGCAGAAACAGTCAACGGGAGTGGAGTCCCAATAAACACCAACGGCAGGTTGAGTGTAGACCGTAACCCTAAATCGTACTCTTACTCGTCGTAGAAAAGTATCTGCAACATAAGACGTTGCAGCCATGTAGGTCAGTACATTGAATGTACCGGCAAGATCACCATAGAATGAAATGATAAAAACTATTCTATATGCAAAAGGCTTTATGGCTCTGTGTCTGAGTTTTTGCAGAAAAGCTGGTTTTATTTTCCCTACAACAAAGGAGTCAAACGGAAATATCACTACAAAAGTTGGTTGTTAATGAGATGGTTCCACCAACCAATTCTCATGTCCCAAAATTATTAATAGACCCACTCATCATAAAATTTTATTAATTGTGTTGAGACTGGCTGATAGTATCATCTCCGGTGCTCATGTTGTCCATAACCGGGGACACGGCTAATCGATTAGTTTGACACTCTGCAGAGGTTAGTACACTTTACCCGCAAGATTCGATCCCTCTCGTTGTGTCCTCGCACTGCATGATGTTTGAGAACGAGACGATCGAAACATGGTCTTCCAAAGTGATCCTCTGATAGAAAGTCAGTGCCCATCCAATCCTACCGTTCTTCTACGTCTCGTAGCAATCTGACCTACCAGAGTCACCACTAAGGTCAACCAAGCCAGAGCCCATATTGACTTGCGGTTGCACACGTAAGCTTTCCGGCCTTGAAGTATCCATCCATCTCTTTGAGCCTGGGTGGCATTCCGTTGGGATGATCACAGGTAGATACCAGGATTCCCGGCATAACCATGATAGATATCAGGCTGCCAAAATGCATGTCCAATCCACCCAGAGGTATATTGAGTCCTTGAAGTCTTGAAGTCTTGATCATCATGCAGGTCTTGAAATAATTAATTAACCTCACAACACTCCTGAATCTCACAACCAAACCCCGTCTACTAAAAGCATAGCAATTTGTGAAGTAACGTCCCTTCCCGGGCAATGGTAACAGGGTGTTGGGTTTCTCCTACCTCATGATACTACCACAAGTTCAAGCTCAATATCCTACTGGATGTATGATGCGAAGATTGATTCTAATGCAAGTAAAACATAGGTAATGTAAGATGATCAAAGTGAACCTGCCTGTACAGTTGATGAAGATAAATATCGCTCTCAGAAATAACTTGATAGAACTATTCGTCACTCTCCGATGAAAATCTATATAATCAAACATTGCACTCGTATAAGCAATCATACTAGCAATCAATACTAACAATCAAAAGGCAACACAAAAGTGTTGTGATGAAGGAAAATACTTAAGACAAAAGTTAAAACAACAAAACTTCATCACAACAACCTAATGTAGTTTTCCCTACAAATAAACTATTTTGAATAGCAACAAAACAAAAGCAAGGTAAAATATAACAAAGGTATTTTAGTAAATATTTTACTAGCAAAAAGAATTACTTTTGAAGAACAACTAAGAACTAAGAAAACAACACCCTAAACAATGTAAGTTTTCTAGCTAATAGAACATAACAGCAAAGAAAACACTAAGATAATAAAATAACAGAAAAACAAAATATAAAACACTAAATTAACAGAAAATATTTTCTCATAAAACTTTATTACAAAAAAAAGAACTAATAGAAAAGCTTTTAGTAAACTCTTCCTATAACCTAAACAAAGTTAACCTTGAATTGACCACAAACAATTTCAACTATAATACAAATTGTTTTCTGGTCTAAACTAAAGTTAACAGAAAATAAAATTTATAAAACAATATATGGAAATAATTTTCAAATAGGAAATCAAACTAGCAATGAAATCAATTTGCAAGTTATTATGAAACTAGAATTGATTTCATGCTATCAAAAATAATAAATGACATAAAAATAAACTTGGTTGAAATACTACTCCTAACTAATAGAAAACAAGTAAAACTTGTCAACTAATATAAAATAAAAAATAAATAAAAACAATTAAAACAAAAGAAATAGAAATAAACCTAAAAGAACTAAAACAGAATCTGTTTTGCTTGAAACCCTAAGTTAAAATACTCTAAAATTTCTCAAACTCTACCTACTGATAAATAAAGTCACTAGTGACTAGTAGCAGAACGAATCAACTCAAAACCTATTTTTAAACTCAAGTTATTCACAAAACAAGATTTGAAACAAATCTGTTTGAATTCAAATTTAAAATTTTCAAACATGGTCAAACTTTATATCTACAGAAACTAGAATAAATTTTTGACACAATGAAAAAAGAATCACTCAAAAATAATTAAAAACATAAAAGATAGAGCAAAAACAAAATCAGAATATATTCTGGAATTGAAATTAAAACAGAAAAAAAACAAAAACAGAACTAACGGACAGGGGCTACGTGGCGTCTCCTGATTGGCTACGGCACGTGCGCTTGAGGGCTAAATGAGAGGACGGCCGAACGTTTAAAGAAAATGTTTCGCTGCTTAAGTGATCTATTACGGTACGTTGGATCTAAATCGGACGGTGGATGGCGTCGCCGGTGACTTACAGTGGGCGGAGGGATTCTCCGGCGATGTCCGACGGCGGCGGCTGCTCGGGGTTGATGCTGGTGAGCTCCCCGGCGGGTCTCCGATGACGGCAAGAGCTCCAGTCGATGCGGCGGTGAACGGCGCATCCAGAGGTGGTCGAAGGCGAGCTCGGGGACGACGGGGTGACGATGGCGAGCTTCGGGGCGGCGGCGGCGCTCGAGTGGTCGACGGGGAGGGGGGTTCCGGTGGTCTTGGAGCTCGGGGAAGAGCACGGAGAGGTGTGCGCGAGGGTGGCAGAGCGATTGATGGGCTCGGACAGCGTCGGGGAGGTTTAGGTGGAGCGGTGGTGCGGCAAAGGCGCGGTGGCAGTGGTGTACTCCGGCGAGCAATAGCAGCGAGGACAGGGCACGGGCGTTGGGTCTTTGGGGAGGAAACGAGCGAGGCGAGGATCGGCTTTATATAGGGGGTGGCGTGGAGGAGGGGGCGTACAGGAACGGCAGGGGATCGTGAGCGCGGCGGTGATCTCCGGCGAAGGAAAGAAATCGGGAGGGGAAGAAGGAAGGTGACCACGGGGGTGATCCTGTCGGCCAGTGGGGCCGGGGTGTCGGTGAGGGAGAGAGAGAGGGTCGTGGATCGGTGGCCGATCCGGAGAAGATTCGGATCTGGTCCAGAGGGGATCTGGGCCGGACTTTCCTAGTGGGCCTCGGAGATTTTCCTAACAAAGAGATTTTTCCCTTTTTTTTTAATAAAACAGAGAAGGAAAACTTGATTTGGAAGATCAAATCAAATCCAAATATAGAAGTATTATATACCAAAATGATCAGGAAATGAAAGTCAATAAGATGAACATTTTTCCACGGCAAAAATAAATACTTCAGAGAAAATTATTTTCAGAAAAATGCCTTATTTGATTTGTTTCCTTTTGCAAATATTTTTTTCAAATGGCCCCCTAAGTTTTAGGGTTCAAATATTTCTCAAAATGCCCCTGGTTTGGAGGGTCCTGTTCCTCCTCTCATATTTCTAATATTTGACAGGGGAATTTGAATTCATTCAAACTTTTAAAATAGAGCTAAAATGAAATGAATTCCAAAAGAATATTTCAGAAGTTTTAAAATCCACTTTTCAAATCCTTTTTATTTGAAGAAGTCGTGTCATCTTCTCTCATTGATTTGAATTGAATGAATTTGAATTTCACAAGCAAGGGGAAAGTCATGTTATTCCCTCTCATTCAAAAGTTTTCAAAAAGTTTTAAATTTCACTCAATTTTCAATCATTCAATCAAAAAATCAATCATTCTATTGATTAATATAACATTCCAATTTTTGGGATGTTACATCTATATAAAGGGGAGTGGGCGCACCTTTCAGGGTTGATCCTTTTTCTCCCATCGACAGGCACCACCACTCCCCACGCCACCATGTCGTCCGATCGGACCTAGCAGTCCGCCGCACAACGCTGCCCCTGTACGTGTGGATACGTTGGAGGCATCGCATCTGCGGTGCTTGGACGAATCGTTTGAGGGATCCGTGAGGAGCTGTTCGTGGGAGATCGTTGTTCATGGGAGATCAGCTACAGGAGGAGGAGACGAATCGGTTGATCGACTACACGCATCACCAACTCTACTTCCGCTGCGGTGACTGCACGTCTAGTGGTAAACCTGATCCCGTGATCTATTTCCAGCAGCATGTTCAATGGTGCACGGTAGAAAAAAATTATTTGGCGCTAGCGTAGCGTACCGCGTGTTCCAACAGTTGTATCAGAGCATCCGATGTGTGGTGATAGATTCGGTGATTTGCATATGAGATATGTAGATCGGTTCAGGTGCGGGTCGATGAGATCGTCCGTGCACGTCAGTGTTGAAGGTTGGTTTCGTGATCTTACTTCCGTGATCGTGATGTAGAGGTCGTGACATGAATTACCCCTACCGGTCGGTTTCCGCCATCGAGGTAGACAGTGGAACGTAAATCCAGATGCAGCACGCGAAGATCAATGAGATTGATCAAACCGAAACAAAGATGGACACCGTGGAAATGTGATTTTCGCAGTGGTGAAATCTGTTGGAGCAGTCACAGTAAAACGGGCATAACTTGTGCATACGAACTCCGTTTTCGCTCCACGACCTGTCAAACTGAACAACATGAAAAGATGCATTTGACATTCAATTGCTTTGCTGTTTTCGGCGAATTTTTCGAGGTGAAAATCCTCTTGGAAAATAGAGTTTCAAGCGGTTTTATTTTCGGCAGTAGAACGTCTGACTTGTTTTTGCAGGGAATGCTTGTGATTTGGTATAGCCCATGAATGTTGCTTGTAAATTATTAAATCATGACCTGCGTGTCGTGAGTGCGGCAACCGGCTAGAGCCATATGGTTGTCCCATTATTGTATTAATGACCTGCATGTCAACATGAGATGCCTTGTAATGTAATTTACTCTCATAGCTATTAGTTTGTAATAGCATAATATCTTATGTAACACTTGGCGGTTGACACCATGTGTGGAGATGGAGATCACCACAAGGGCAACCATGCATGGAGATTGAGATCGCCATGGGCATGCAGCGCACGTGGAGATGGAGGTCACCATGCGTTAATGAAAGGGGCTATACCATATCACACATATATATACTGCATGTGAAAGTTTATCCCTTTTATGCGCCCTTCTTTTGCATGATAGATGTTTTAAGTAGGGTGATCCCTCAAAGAATGTCAAGTAAAAATGCCTCCCCAACTACTGCACCATCACATGTTAAGTATTTTTAGTGGTGGGCCTATAAAATTAGGGTGCTACTAATTCTCCTTAACGTGGTGTGTTTGTGTCGGACACTAACGAGCGAAGCATTGGTTAAATTGTCATGGCTATCAAAACAGTTTTGGGCCTCAAGGCATAAGAGTTGGCGTGTCATGAGATGTCCCCAACAAACAAGAGTCGTATAGAGATACGATTAGCAAGTGTTGCTTACCGAGTGATCTAGTCTTCTAGCGGTGATGCGAAAGCTCACTAGTTGACATGTGGATCTTGGATCTTGAATCGCTAAGAATCAACGGAGAATGTTTAATTTGAATTACTCTTTATGAATACATGTCTTAGTGTTTTGCATATTTCTATTATAGATCAATGGCACCACCTGCTCAACCCAGTTTGTCGTTGAAATCAATCCTAGAAAAGGATAAACTGAATGGAACAAACTTTACCACCTGGTATAGAAATCTGAGAATTGTTCTCAGGCATGATAAAAAGGAACATATTCTAGAGGAATCCCTTCCAGAGGAACCTGCCGAGAATGGTAATGCCACGACAGGAATGCCCACCAGAAACTCGTTGATGAGTCAAACGAGATCAGCTGTCTCATGCTAGCTTCTATGGAGCCCAGTCTGCAGCAGCATTTTGAAAACATTAAGGCTTTCGATATGATCAAGAACCTCAAGAGCATGTTTCAGATGCAGGCAAGGACCGAAAGGTTCAACGTCTGGCGATCCTTGATGGATTGTAAGCTGAAAGAGGGTGATCCACTGAGCCCACATGTGATCAAGATGATCGGATATATGCAAGCTTCGGATCGGTTAGGCTTCCCACTTGGGGACAAATTGTCCACGGATAAAATTCTGGCTTCTCTTCTGACTAGCTATGGGACGTTCATCTCGAACTTCCATATGCACGGCATGGAAAAGAAGCTCATTGAATTGCATGGGATGCTAAATGTGGCAGAGTAGGATATCAAGAAAGGCACGCATCAAGTATTGATGGTGCAGGACACGGCAAAGTTCAAGAAGAGGTGGTCCAAGAAAAAGACTACGGCAAAGGGCAAGGAGGCAACTCCTACTATCGCCGTTGCGCCCAAGTCCAGACCAAACACGGGGACCGTTTGCTTTCACTGCAAGGAAACCGGTCACTGGAAGAGGAACTGCAGCAAGTGGCTTGCCCAGATAGCCAAGAAGACTGGAAGTGTGACTTCTTCTTCAGGTACACTTGTTGTATATGTTATAGACATTTTTCTTGCTGATATTTCTAGTAGCTCTTGGGTATATGATACCGGATCGGTTGTTCACATATGCAACTCGATGCAGGGGCTAAGAAGGAGTAGGAATGTTGCAAGAGGAGAAGTTGACATACGCGTCGGGAATAAAGCAAGAGTTGCTACATTAGCCGTCGGCACCATGCAACTTAATTTACCTTCAAGATTTGTAATGGAACTTGATAATTGTTATTATGTTCCTGCATTAAGTCGAAACATTATTTCGGCCTCATGTTTGATGAGGCAAGGTTATGAATTCGGTATTAAGGACAATGGTTGTTCTATTTACTTGAATAAAATGTTTTATGGCTTTGCACCTGTTGTGAACGGGTTATTTATATTAGATCTTGAAGGTGAATCGGTCTATAACATATATGTCAAGAGGCATAAGCCTAACGAGATAAATCCGACTTACATCTGGCATTGTCGACTAGGACACATTAGTCAAAAGCGCATGAAGAAGCTCCATGATGATGGAATTCTGACTTCACTTGATTTTGAATCATTTGAGACATGCGAGTCCTGCCTACTCGGCGACATGACTAAGACTACTTTTGCAAAGAGTTGTGAGAGGGCGTCTTAGCTATTGGAAATTATACATAGTGATGTATGTGGACCAATGAGCACGACAGCTAGAGGTGGTTTCCAATACTTTGTGACTTTTACTGACGACTTTAGTAGATATGGATATGTCTACTTGATGAGGCACAAGTCAGAAACTTTTGAAAAGTTCAAGGAGTTTCAGAACGAAGTGGAAAATCAACTCAGCAAGACAATCAAGCTTCTACGATCTGATCGTGGCGGCGAGTATATGAGCCAGGAGTTTGATGATCATCTGAAGAGCCGTGGAATAGTTCCACAACTCACTCCTCCACGTACGCCACAGAGAAATGGTGTGTCGGAACGGAGGAATTGGACTTTTTTAGACATGGTCCGATCGATGATGAGTCAGTCGGATTAACCCTTGTCATTTTGGGGATACGCTCTAGAAACCACAGCTTTCACCCTAAACAGGGTACCATCAAAGTCCGTAGATAAGACACCATATGATATTTGGACTGCAAAGAGTCATAGTTTGTCTTTTCTAAAGATTTGGGGTTGTGTATCATATGTCAAGCGACTCCAGTCGGACAAGCTCACACCCAAGTCAGACAAGTGCATATTCGTGGGATATCCAAGGGAAACCTTGGGATATTACTTCTACAACCATGAAGAGGGCAAAGTGTTTGTCGCTCGACATGGAGTTTTCCTTGAGAAAGTGTTTCTCAATTGGAAGGCTAGTGGGAGGTCGGTCCGACTCGAAGAAATTCGAGAGCCACACGGGGATGTTCCGACAGGTGATTCAAGCACACCGGAGTTAGTCATGGAACTCGTAGTGAAATCACCGCCGGTTCCACGTAGGTTGGAATGGTTGCGCAATATGCACAGCTGTAATGTGTTGTTCTTGGAGAACAATGAACCGACCACGTATGCGGAAGCGATGGTGAGCCCTGATTCCGAGTTATGGCTTGAGGCCATGAGATCCGAATTAAAGTCCATGGATGACAATCAAGTTCGGAACTTGGTTGATCCGCCAGATGGCATTCGAGCCATTGAGTGCAAATGGATCTTTAAGAAGAAAACTGATATGGACGGAAATGTTACGGTCCATAAGGCTCGACTTGTCGCTAAAGGTTATCGACAAGTTCAAGGAGTTGACTACGGTGAGACTTATTCACCAGTAGCGATGCCTAAATAAATTTGGATCATTCTTGATTTCGATTATGAGATATGGCAGATGGATGTCAAAACGGCTTTCCTTAATGGAAATTTAACTGAGGACGTGTATATGACACAGCCCGAGGGTTTTGTCGATCCAAATAATGTTGGCATGGTATGCAAGCTTCAGAGATCCATTTATGGATTGAGGCAAGCATCTCGGAATTGGAACATTGGTTTTAATGAAGCGGTCAAAGAGTTTGGCTTCATTAAGAACGACTATGATCATTATGTATTCAAGAAGGTTAGTGGGAGCTCAGTTGCATTTCTGATACTGTATGTGGATGACATATTGTTGATTGGAAATGACGTTCAAATGCTTGAATCTGTCAAGAACTCATTGAAAAATAGTTTTTTGATGAAAGACTTGGGAGAAGCAGCTTATATTCTGGGAATCAAGATCTATAGAGGTAGATCGAGAAGGCTTATTGGATTAAGCCAAAGTACATATATAGACAAGGTGTTGAAGCGGTTCAACATGCAAGATGCCAAGAAAGGGTTCTTGCCCATGTCACATGGCATTAGTCTTAGCAAGACTCAGAGTCCCTCGACTCCCGATGAGCGAACACGTATGGATGGGATTCCGTATGATTCGGCTGTCGGGTCCATCATGTATGCTATGGTATGTACTCGTCCCGATGTAAGCTTTGCTCTAAGCGTAGTGGGCAGATACAAGGCTGATCCAGGTGAGAGTCACTGGACAGCGGTAAAGAATATCCTTAAATACTTGAGAAGGACAAAGGATATGTTCCTAGTTTATGGAGGTGAGGATGAACTCGTTGTAAAGAGTTACACTGATGCTAGTTTCCAAACTGATAGGGATGATAGTCGATCACAATCTGGGTTTGTGTTCATTCTGAACGGAGGAGCAATGAGCTGGAGGAGTGCCAAGCAAGATACGGTAGCTGATTCTACAATGGAGGCTGAGTACATTGCGGCTTCTGAAGCTGCAAAAGAAGGTGTTTGGGTGAAGAATTTTATTTCTGATCTTGGAGTGGTTCAGGACTCATCCAATCCGTTGGACCTCTATTGTGATAATAGTGTAGCTATCGCACAAGTCAAGGAACCACAGAACCATCATAAAACCCAATACATACTCAGGCGTTTTAACCTCATTCGCGACATTGTCGAGAGAGGTGATGTAAACATATGCAAGATACACACGGAATCAAATGTTGTTGATCCATTAACGAAGCCTCTCCCGCAGTCGAAGCATGACGTGCACATGAGGTCCATGGGCATACGATGCCTATGATTTGACTCTAGTGCAAGTGGGAGACTGTTGGAGATTTGCCCTAGATGCAATCATGTGATGATTTTGTTTCCTATGTATTTATGAGTATTTTGTATTGTCCTTGAACATCATCAGTGATATGTATCAATAAGTATGTGACTTATTTGTGAGACTATATATTGTATGATGATTGTTCTAATAGTCCCTAGTTAGGTTATACGGACACATATCCTTTACTAGTATACGATTGAGTTGATGACTACGTTTCACAAGTCATGTGCATAGAGATGCTAAACTGATAGTATGGACTCAGGGATTGAGATCACCGAGTCGGACAGACCCACGTTGAGACACAGGGAGATAATATCATCTGTTAGTCTCAAGTACAATGTATATGCCATGTCCTAGACCTGAGGTCCTCGCATGTCCTCGGAATGAGGATCGACTTACTTAGGGTCTATCAAACGCTACTCCGTAACTTGGTAGTTATAAAGGTAGCTTTCGGGTGAGTCGTGAGACATGCCGCGAGACATGGTTGACCAAGATGGGATTTGCCCCTCCGTGAGGAGAGATATTCTCTGGGCCCTCTCATGTGATCAGATTCAGAAAGCATGGTCATGTGACATGGGTTAAGTGTTAAGCCATTTCGGGAATCTGCATCACGGTTTCGAGAAGAGATGTCGAGCTACCACAAGGGTGACAAGTACTCGCCTTGAGCTCTACAACCTATATCATGAGGCAAAAGGAATGTTGTATATGCACATTGTCGAGGTTTGTCTAACGACTTTGCGCACACATGGGAGTTGGCACGTTCTGCTAGGAGCCGCTATCGACTATTGACTCGGGCCGTGTCCATGTGTACGTGAACCTATAGGCTCGCACACTTAAGGGATTTCAGCCCATTCGAATTGGATCCGAATGGAAAATGGGACTAGACTCGTCGTGGGCCTCAAGTGTTGAGCCCACCTCGGAGGTCTATATAAAGGGGAGTGGGCGCACCTTTCAGGGTTGATCCTTTTTCTCCCGTCGACAGCCACTGCCACTCCCCACGCCACCATGCCGTGCGATCGGACCTAGCAGTCCGCCGCCCGACGCTGCCCCCGTACGTGTGGATACCTTGGAGGCATCGCATCTGCGGTGTTTGGATGAACCGTTCGAGGGATCCGTCAGGAGCTGTTCGTGGGAGATCACTGTTCGTGGGAGATCGGCTACAGGAGATGGAGAGGAATCGGCTGATCGACTACACGCATCATCAACTCTACTTCCGCTGCGGTGACTGCGCGTCTAGTGGTAAACCCGATCCCATGATCTATTTCCAGCAACATGTTCTTGGGTGCGCGGTAGAATTTTTTTTTTGGCGCTAGCATAGCGTACCGCGTGTTCCAACAAAAGATAGGCCCTTCGCAGAGGGAAGCAGAGGTTGTCATGCACTTTTTATTTCTGGACGTGCAAGCTCTTAATGGAAAGGCATATCACTTTATATTGCCCCTGAGGATAGCAAGCTTTATTATGCACTCCGTCGTATTTATTTCTTTGCCATCACAAGTTCGTACAAAGATTATTTTCCCTTACAATAAAAGATCATACATATTTAGGAGCAATTTTTATTTCTTTTGCACCAATGACAACTTACTTAAAGGATCTTATTCAATCCATAGGTAGATATGGTGGACTCTTACGGAAAGAAACTGGGTTTAAGGGGTTTTCGATGCACAAGTAATATCTCTTCTTGGTGCGACGTTTTGGCTAGCAAAGGAATATGAGCAAGCACCACATGTTAGAGGATCCATGACAATATAACTTCTATGTGAATATAAGCAAACATAACTCATTACGTTGTCTTCCTTGTCCAACGTCAACTAGTTGATCATGCATAGAATATTTAATGGGGGCTCACAATCATAAAAAATGTCCAAGATAGTATATTTATATGTGAGACCTCTCTTTCATTGTTACATTTTCATGAATTGCATCAATGACCAATGCTATGTTTGTCAACTTTCAACATTTTTTGTCAATTATACTCTTTTTATGTGAAGTCGCCACTCCCCATGGGATTAGCATATGATTTTTTTATTTCTTTTCCTTGTTAAGATTGATGCAAGAAAGCAAACAACTCAAACTACTCTTTATTATATAACTCTCAAACTCAATTACATAGATAGATAGCTCACAAAGCAAACACTCGAAACTAGATCATACTAAGACTTTATTCATATGAATCATGGGATAACTAAGGATCGAACTAAAATAGATAATGATGGTAAAAGTGATGGTGATACGATACCGGGACACCTCCCCCAAGCTTACAACAAGCCAAGGGTGGTGCCCATACCCCTGTACTCAAGTTTCTTTCTTTGGTAATGGTGGTGATTGAGGGAGTCCTGGATTAAGGGGTCCTCGGGAGACCGACCTATTTCCTATGGGCCGGACTGTATGGGCCGTTCGCCGGACACTGGATGGATCGAGGGTCTTGTCTCCAGGATGGAAGCCTCAAGGATCATGGCGTGTCTTCCAAGTTTAAAGTAGTGAATAGGCATGTTTATCCCTTCGACGTGTAACCGACCATGTGTAAACCCTAGGTACCCTCGGCGTCTATATAAGCCGAAGGGTTTTAGGTTGTAGGCCAACAGAACTCATCTAGGGTTTAGTTACTTGATCTCTAGGTAGATCAACTCTGTAATCTCCATACAATCAATATAATCAAGCAGGACGTAGGGTATTACCTCCATAGGAGGGCCCGGACATGGGTAAAACCTTGTCCCCTTCGTCTCTTGTTACCATCGATCCAAGTCTCATAGTTCGGGACCCCCTACCCGAGATCCGCCGGTTTTGACACCGACATTGGTGCTTTCATTGATAGTTCCGCTGTGATCGCCAGAAGGAATCGATGGCTCGCCTGGTCATCAACGAAGAGGTCCGCAATCCGGGCAATTTTGTCCCCGGACAGATCTTCGCTTTCGACAGCATTGTGCTGCACGCCGACCCGACCGGCCATCTAGGTCGCGTCGGAAGTCTCGCCCCTGATCAAGAGGTCAGATTCGGGAACTTAGAGTTCTCCGTAGACTCTCGAGGCGATCTGTCACTAACCGGGCTTGCAGTCTTGCCTGCCATGCCCGAAGACTCTGAGGCTTTAACCCCAGATCCATCTTTCGGCTCTGCCCACGGGATCTACCCCGGCGAGGGCCCGACTGTTAGTCTGGATCAGGTCATAGTGCCCGACGTCCGGACATCAGTTCTTGCCGAACACTCTCCCTGCACGGATGCATCGGAGGTTCACTCCGGAAGCTCTGCGCAGACCGGTCCGATCGAACTCTCAATATTCGATGAGGCTCTAGATCGGATCTCGTCAATGAAGATCAACGACGACCCAAACACGATCTGTTCTCAGATCGGGCGCCAGACTGGTCAGGACGGATTTTTCGTCCCACCCACCACCCACTTGATAGCCACTGTCGAGGATTTAACCGACATGCTAGATTATGCCTCCGAGGAGGCAGAGTACATGGACGAGGAGGATCACGCCCTCACCCCCGCTAAAACCGGGCAGTGGACTGCCACCTCGACATACGACATCTACATGGTGGACACTCCGAAAAACAACGGCGATAAATCGGATGAAGCGCCGTCAAGACGCCGAAAGCCGCATAAACGGTCAAAAGGAAAAAAGGGGCGAAAGTCTATCGATGGCACCGGGGACGGAGATACCCCGGAAGACATCGGCGGCCCCGAAATCCCCGAACACCCGTAAGAGGGTCAGGAGAGACCCGAAGACCGTCGCAACCCCGATGATCCAGATGATCTTGATGACGACGACTACCTCCGCTCTATTGAGGGGGAGGACAATGCGGAAGGCGATGACTTCGCCATTCCCGACAATCCTGCAGATCAGGAACTATTCAGGCAACAGCTGTTATCTACGGCTCGCAGCCTGAGAGCAAAAGAACGGCAGCTCAAAGCCGAACAAGACGACCTCAACGATCGATGGACGAGAGTCCTCTCCGCTGAGGAAGGATACGGCACCGGTCTATCGGACCGACCTAAGAGCTACCCACGCAGAAGGCTGCTGCCACAATTCGACGACGAGCTCAACGATACACCGTCTCCCAAGCATACCCCATATGACAGCCCAGACCGCCCTCCACGAGGACGAGACAGGACTGCTGACGATGCCGGCTATAGGCCGACGATACCCCGTAGACGGGGAAAGGAGCCACTAGAGCCCGATGACAGGTTCGACCTGCGACACGACCTGGATTACAGAGCAGGTCGTACGCGATCCATCTACGGATCCAGGGGATACTCACCCGATCGACGGGAAGGGTACCGTCCTCGTTTCGACCACGACAATGAAGGTCGGGAACAACACCGAGCTCGGCTAGACGCCGATCACCGGCGCAACATAGCTCGGGTTAGGGGAGCTGCACACCCACTGTGCTTCACGGACGAGGTAATGCGGCATCAGTTTCCGGAAGGGTTTAAACCCGTAAACATAGAACAATACGATGGGACAACTGACCCAACCGTATGGATCGAGGATTTTCTCCTCCACATCCACATGGCATGAGGAGATGACCTCCACGCCATCAAGTACTTACCCCTGAATCTCAAGGGGCCAGCTCGGCACTGGTTAAATAGCCTCCCCGAAAACTCTATTGGGTGTTGGGAGGACCTAGAAGAGGCATTCCGATCTAACTTCCAGGGCACTTATGTTCGGCCACCGGACTCTTCCGATCTAAGCAATGTCGTACAGAAGCCAGGAGAGTCCGCGCGGCTATTCTGGAATCATTTCCTGACCAAGAAGAACCAGATCGTAGACTGCCTGGACGCCGAAGCTATAGCTTCCTTCAGGCATAATATTAGGGATGAATGGTTGGCTCGACAGCTCGGCCAGGACAAACCAAGGACAATGTCCGCCCTCACATCACTCATGACCCGCTTTTGCGCGGGCGAGGATAACTGGCTAGCTAGACGTAGCCATAACCCCGAAGACCCCGGAGCCTCTGAAGTTCGGGATGGAAACGGGAAACCGAAGCGCAACAAGAACAAGCGCCGGCACAATAATAGTGATGCCGATGACACGGCTGTCAATGCCGGCTTCCGCAATTCCCGTCCTGGGCAGCGGAAGAAGCCTCCTAAAGGTAAGCACGACGGACCCAACCCGCTGGACAAGATCCTAGAGAGGCCTTGCCAGATCCACGGCACTCAGGAGAAGCCCGCCAATCACACCAACCGTAACTGTTGGGTCTTCAAACAGGCCGGCAAGCTCGCATCCGAGGACCAAGGCAAGAGCCCACGCAGCGAGGACGAGGATGAGCCTCGTGGTCCGATCGGTGGCGGTCAAAAGAAATTCCCTCTAGAGGTAAAGACAGTAAACATGATCTACGCCACTCATATACCCAAAAAGGAGAGGAAGCGCGCCCTTCGAGATGTCTACGCCATAGAGCCTGTAGCCCCGAAGTATAACCCATGGTCGGCATATCCGATCACTTTCGATCAACGCGACCATCCGACCAGTATCCGTCACGGGGGTACGGCCGCACTCGTCCTAGACCCGATCATAGATGGGTACCACCTCACTAAAGTCCTCATGGACGGTGGAAGTAGCCTCAATCTGATTTACTCAGATACGGTGAAAAAGATGGGCATAGATCCATCAAGGATCAAGCCCAGCAACACTACCTTCAAAGGAGTGATACCAGGCATTGAAGCCCGGTGCACAGGCTCCGTAAGCCTGGAGGTTGTGTTCGGCTCGCCCGATAACTTCCCAAGTGAGGACTTGATCTTCGACATCGTACCTTTCCGCAGCGGCTATCACGCCCTGCTCGGCCGTACAGCGTTCGCTCGCTTTAACGCCATCCCGCACTATGCATACCTCAAGCTCAAGATGCCCGGCCCTAGGGGGGTCATTACTGTTAACGGCAACACAGAGCGCTCCCTCCGAACTGAGGAACATGCGTTGGCCCTGGCGGCCGAATTCCATTACACCGATGATTGGCAAGCGCCGACATCTGCCGTAAAGGCACCCAAAGCTGGGAAGCGAGCTCGGTCTCGATCCGAAGTACCAGAACCTTCCTCTCCCCATAAATAGGGACTCGCCCACCATCGCACGGCCCTAGCACCAGCAAAGTACGTGCCAAGGAGGCACAACTTTGCACTCAAAATTCCATGGGCAGCGGTGGGGAACAACTATTAGAGGGTAGGTGTTCGGCTGGACCAAACTATTACCGTCAACACGTCTTCGGACTTACTACAGGTACCATAAAGTGCCTGCTAAAGGCGTCAAGCTTATCCATACCTCGGCGACTTCTCAAGACCCTTTCTTCAAGGTCCGTTCGCCGAACTAACAAAGCCCATAAAGGCATACACCTCCATAGGAGATGCAGGAGCAGATAAGCGACAGGGCACATCAAGGACGTCAGGTCATCTATCGAAGGCCCTTGGTACGACCTTTCCTGTAAAATTTATATTTCATTTATCAAATACCTGTAAACAGTTGCATCGGCAATTTGAATAATAAGAGTTGTTGAGTAAAATATAGATATATCATTTGCTCTTTGCTGTCCCTTTTCGGAACACTTTCTGTTTTCTCCCTCTCCTTGCGAACCTGTTTGGTATACTGTACGATGCAACCGGCTAATAGATCGGGGGATCAACCTTAAAAATCGCCCTAATCACAATTTCTTTAAGTGTTCGGCGTCTTGGAATTCCGCTTTATATGCATTGGTTCCGAACTATGTCTTGGGTCAATAGTTGGGTTGCCCGGCTCCTATGCTTGCCCCTTTATGTTCTGCTAGTTCGGATAAAAGGGCAAAGGGAGCTCCGCTGCGATTGCGCTTCCGGCTAGTCTGGTTAAGCGCCTCAGCGGAGAAAGCCGAAAACTAACTGTCATGGTATGCGAGAACCGGTCTGCGAATCCGAGCTTACCTAAATCTCGTCAGAGGTTATTCCGTGTCATACGATGGGATTGGTGTTAGTACAAACCAGGTGATATAGGCTTTGGCCGCGGTTTATCCGAACATCACAAATACCTGGGGGCTAGTCATCAGCCCCCGCACTCCTTTCTCGCGCCCCTATGGCTAAGTGAAAGCAATAAAGCATTATGTTCCGATTGCCTTGTCCGCCCCACACTACCGCCCTCGGGTACCGATAGTTCGGCTAAGGGTCACAGTGCGTTGGTAGAGACACCCCACGTCGTATCTACATGGGGGCTGAAGCCGACGACTCGCCGCTTTCAGTTTTAACGGGCACACAGAAGTTATAAAGGATGCAAAGCATATAAGACATGATAAACCATGCGTCTTAAATATAAACGCGTTAAAGAGTCTTCAGACACATTACAACGCCTTTACTCATACACATCCTCTCTCGAACATTGCGCCTCTATTGCCCGAGCACCCTCCATTATGCCGGAGAAGTATAGCTCGGGGCGCCTATGCTCTTTTCCGGTAGGCAGAGGAGCGGTGGCTATCTTCATTGGATCCAGCCCCGGCCAGTGCACCTTGGCCTTCGCAAAGGTCATCCGAGCTCCCTCGATGCAGGAAGATCGCCTTAGCGCGTCGATCCGGGACGAGGCGTCGCTCAGCTTCCGCACCAGGCCGAAGTAGCTGCCCGGCAACGGCTCATTGGGCCATAGACGGATGCAGAGATCCTTCATTGCCGGCTCCGCCATACGGTGTAGCTCCATCAGCTGCTTCAGCTGCTCAAGAAGGAGAGGAGAGCACTCGGGGGCTTCAAACTGCGCCCAGAACAGCCGAGCTTCATCTCCTTCTCCCCGTGAACCATAGAACTGGTTCGCGTCCGCCGCGCTCTTCTGAAGGTCCAAGCAGGCGCCTGAGGAACGCCATACTTGGGTGAGCAATTTGAACTTGCTATCCCCGTAGACACACTGCAATAAATATGGCTTACCATCCATGATAGCCTTGGCCTGGCTGATCTCCTCTTCATAGGACCGCCTATCCACCCGCTCCTTTTGGAGATCGGTTTTCAGGGTGGATAGTTCGGCAGCCTGCTCCTTGCCTTTCCACTCAAGGTCCTTGCACTTTTTGCTTGCGTCCTTGAGCTCTTGTTGGATTTCCTCCACCCGAGCCTCATGCTTGTCGCTGGTGGCTCGTAGGGCGGATAGCGTGGTAGCCGTTTCTTTGGCCGCTGCCTTCTCAACCAAAGCTTTCTGCTTCACTTTCTCAAGCTCGGTTTTGAGCTTCTCAACCTCCTTCGCCGAGGCTGCGTAAAAATAGAGTCATATCAAAAAACCGCGTTGATAGTACGGTAAAGAAGAATTTTGATACTCTAAATCCGGCTTACCTTGTGCCTCGTCGAATCTCTTGTTCAGAGCATCAAGCTCGTCGTCGGAGCTTTTGAGCTTCCGATTTAGCTCGTCTAGCTCGGCAGCGTTAGAAGAAGCCGCCGCAGACGAAGCCTGCAAAATACAAAACAACTATATCAAGTTACATGGGTTGAAAAGTTTCGAACTGTTATAGATAAGATCCCGGGCCCGGTCCCTTTTTAAGGCTGCTAAAAACATTCCGAACACACATCTGTCTTGTACATTGTTCGTCTAATGGTCTATTGTAGACCCCCAGGTAAGTTTTTTCCAAACTCACCTAGGGCTCGGGGGCTGCCATGTATATAATTACTCAAAGAAATCAATATTTCACAAAGTAGAGCATTACATGACTCACCTGAAAGCCCGTCAGGAGACCGTTGAAGGCCTCCTTCAGTCTGGTATCCACGGACTGAATGCTCTTTAGTACCGTACCCATAAGGGTGCGGTGCTCTTCGGAGATGGGGGCGCTTGACAGATCCTCCCCCATAGCCGGCCACCCAGTGGTCGGTGGTGCCGGTGGTGGTCGATTGACCCGATCTTCGACCGGGGATTGAACCTGTGCCTCCGGAGGCATGGTGCGCTCCGAAGACAACCTTGGAGGTGACTGGACATCTCCTTGTCCGGTCTCCTAAGTATCCGGGAGGGGACTCTCTCTCGGGTCTTTGGCGGCCGAGGTGTTGGCCTCGGCCATAACGTCGTCGCCCCCGCCTCCAGTGTTCGGCTCCAAAGGAGCCTACTGGGAGGACACCTCCGAGGCATCCTTTGCGGCGCCCGGAGGAGAGGGGTGCGACGCGGTCCCGCTCTCCGCTAGCTCGGCGGGTGGGGTCTCCCCATCTGAAGCCTGATCGGTGGGGAGAACTTGTGGTGGGCTGCAAGTCACAAAGGCGCTCACATGATTAATCATATTCAAAACTTAGCACTAATAACTCGGAAAGGTCTTCGGATCTGTACCTTCGAGGTGGGGGCTTGACCCTAAGGTTCCTTCGCGGAACCCTCTCGAAGTCCTCGGACTCAGTATCCGAGTCCGAGCTGTCGTCGGACGAGATAACCTGTGTCTGGCGCGCTTTCTTCGGGGCGGGGGGGTCTAAGTCCTCCGAGGCGTCCGATGACGCCGCCCTCTTTCCTGTGAGGGGGGAATCGCCTCCCTCCTCACCCTCATGCTCCTCCTCTTGATTCGAGGAGGCGTGGGTTTCTTCGGACGCAGCCTCCGGCTGGTCCCTGTTGCGCAGGCCTGTTCGGCCTGGCTTCTTCTTCTCCTTCTTCTCTGGCACCTTGTAAGGCGCCACGACGAGCATCTCCAACAGCGGCGGAGACTTGGGGTCTTCGGGCTGTGGAGCCGGACACTTGATGCCCGTGGCTTTGCTCAACCATTCCTGTGAACGGTGATCGGAAAATGCTTAGACTATCTTTAGGAAGACAGAGCCGATCAGATAAAACCATGCTATACCTCGGGAGGGGGCTTGATAGCGCTCAAACCCTTGTCCTCCTTCTTGCCCGGCCACTTCTCCTGCGCTTTGAACAACTCCTTCCATAGCTTCTCCCGAGTGGTGCGGAAGAGCTGACGGATCGTAGGATCATCGTCAGTCCGGTAATTCCACATAAGAGAGCTCCGGCGCTGGCAGGGGAGAATGCGCCGCCGAAGCATAACCTGGACCACATCGGTCAGCCCGACTCCCTCCTTGATCAGGGAGGCGATACCCCTCTGCAGGTCCTCCACCTCTGTGTCCGAACCCCAATCGAGGCCTTTTCGGACCCATGAGGTCAATCTGGTTGGGGGACCGGACCTGAATTCGGCAGGAACAGTTCCGCCCTCCTCCCTTGGCTCAGTGATGTAAAACCACTCTTTTTGCCAAGTCTTGATGGTGTCGATGAAGGTGCCGGATGGCCATACTGCGCGCGAAAGCTTGCCGATGACCGCCCCACCACAGTCCGCATGTGCGCCTGCAACACACTTCGGCTTGATGTTGAAAATCTTGAGCCACAGTCCGAAGTGTGGCTCGACCCGCAAGAAAGCCTCGCAGATGATGATGAAGGCCGATATATGCATGAAAGAGTTCGGCGGGAGGTCGTGGAAGTCAAGTCCGTAGAAGAACATGAGGCCCCTCACGAAGGGGTGGAGTGGAAAGCTCAATCCTCGGATGAAGTGGGGAAGAAAGACCACCCTCTCACCAGGTTTGGGGGTGGGGATCACCTGACCCTCCTCCACAGCACGGTGGAAGACATTGGCGGGGAGGTAGCTGGCGTCCTTGAGGTCCCGGATGTCCTGGTCTGTGACCGTGGATGCCTCCCACTTGCCGTTGGATCCGGAGCTGGCCATGGCTAAGCTCGGAGGAGGAAGAATGGATTGGGAAACCTAGATCTGGGCTCTGGAAGCTCGGGCGAAGGGGGAAGCGGGGATGCGAATGTGAGATGCGGATAAGCCTTGGGGTTTTCTTCCCCTTTTATTAAAGCTTGCTGCCGGTTAGCCTCCCTTCACGGCGCCGTGAATCTCTCCGCTTCCCAAGGCATGTGTGCCGTTATACGCGCGTGATCAAACATATCCCGTGAAAAATGGGGCACGATCTGTGCATTGATGGATCGTTCTAGTGGAAACGGCCTCGAACCACGAAGCGGGTCTTTTCGACTGGTTCAATGGTCGTGGTGGGCTGTGACTTTTCGTCTGAAGGGTTGTCAGAGGTCACTATTTACTTCTTGACGTTTGGCCTTCGAGGCCGGTTACTTATGATGTTCGGACGATCTATGATCGGACAAAAAACTACACGTCGTCGGAGGCCGAGCTAAACTCGGCCGATCACTATTCGGAGGAAGGAACTCGCCTCACAAGCCGAAGACTTTGATCGCATGAAGCAGCTGAAGCTAGGACCCTTGGCGTTGGAGGCTAGTTCGGGGGCTACTAAGGGAGTCCTGGTTTAAGGGGTCCTCGGGAGGCCGACCTATTCCTTATGGGCCGGACTATATGGGCCGTTTGCCGGACACTGGATGGATCGAAGACCTTGACTCCGGGACTGAAGCTTCTAGAATCATGGCCTGTCCTCCACGTTTAAGTAGTGAATAGGCATGTTTATCCCTTCGACGTGTAACCGACCATGTGTAAACCCTAGGTACCCCCGGCATCTATATAAGCCGGAGGGTTTTAGGTTGTAGGCCAACAGAACTCATCTAGGGTTTAGTTACTTGATCTCGAGGTAGATCAACTCTGTAATCTCCATACAATCAATATAATCAAGCAGGACGTAGGGTATTATCTCCATAGGAGGGCCCGAACCTGGGAAAAACCTTGTCCCCTTCGTCTCTTGTTACCATCGATCCAAGTCTCACAGTTCAGGACCCCCTACCCGAGATCTGCCGGTTTTGACACCGACAGCAGGGGTTCCTCCTCTTCTTCCTCTCTTGAGGACTCCATCCTTTTGAGATCGGCATCCTATTCTTCCCCCGTTGTCCATCCATAGGGATCTGCATAACTTGGGATCCGTCGTAAGATGCAAAATGTAAATCTCCCCATCTGACTCTTGGGATGACATAGCACAGATCTGCCAGGAAAATAGCATGAAAAAAGAACAAAAGGAAAACTTGTGATACGGTGGTCAAAACATCAAGTAGTATATATATTGATTTTTCCCCGTGTAGGACAAGTCTACGAAAGGAAAACGGAGTCGAGAAAGTCCACGAGGGGCCCACGAGCTAGGCACGTGCGCCTTGGGGGGTAGGGTGTGCCCCCTAGCTAGTATCCACCTCGTGCACTTTCTTGGATGGTTATTATTTTTTGATTTGTTATTTATTCCAAAATGAAAAAATTGCTTTATGGAACTTTTGGAGTCGGTTTGCTTACCGTACCACATACCTGCCCCTTTTCAGGATTCTGGAGTGTTCTGGAAAGTCTCTTTTATGTGCTCCTCCGGTTTATTGTTTGGATAATGTTGGTTTCCTTGTTAATGTGTGTACCTGAAATATAATGTTTAATTCTTTGCCCATTAACCACCTTAGGATATGTGCCTTCAGTGTTGTTGATCTTGATGGCTCCGGAGCGATAAACCTCCTCGATAATATAGAGTCCTTCCCATTTGGAGAGGAGCTTTCCTACAAATAATCTAAAACGGTAATTGTATAATAGCACATGATCACCAATGTTAAATTATCCTTTTTGTATTATCTTATCATGCCATCTTTTAACCTTTTCTTTAAACAACTTGGCATTTTCATAAGCTTGTGTCCTCCATTCATCTAGAGATCTCATGTCAAATAACCTCTTTGCACCAGCCAGTTTGAAATCATAGTTAAGTTCTTTAATTGCCCAATATGCCTTGTGCTCTAATTCTAGAGGTAAAATACAAGCTTTTGCATAGACCATTTTATAGGGGGGTGATACGTCTCCAACGTATCAATAATTTTTAGGGATTTCTATTCTTGTGCCCCTAGTTCCTTAGTTGTACTCATTCATCCCCACGTCCTTAATGTTTGCTCACTTTTCCCCACTCCCTAGTCCGAAACCCTCACTATTGGTCACAACGGAGGATGCCGTCGGGTTAATGGTTTGACCGTTAACTGCTGATGAGTGGGGCCGCGCTGGACTGTGTAGCCCGTTGGACCTGCCAAGTGGGGCCGTGTTGAAGGGTGGTGCTGGTTGGACCATTGGGCCATGGTTTCGTTGGACTATTGGACCGTTACATGAAACACCTGCATGCATGCACTGATGCACGCCGCCACGATAAGCCTGCTATGCATGCGCGGCATGATACAGCTGGCCTGCCTGCATGCGCCGATGCGCGCCGCCACGATGCCCCACTAACGCAGCCTTCCTGTGAGCTGCCACGGGCGCAGAGACGGTCGCTGCCGCTGGTTCGTCTCTTCTCGCACGCGTCTCCTCGATCGATTCATACTAGTTCACATCGTTTCAGCCTTTAACATCTGCAGCATTAATTCAGCGTAGTAATTAAAGTCTAGGGCATACGGATCGCCACGCGGCGTTTGAACGTAGCAACATGCGGTCGATGCCTCCCTTATTTAAACCACCCACCCCTCCAACTGTTCTCCACACATCCATTTGCGCCGCTCCCCTTCTCTTCTTCCCCCAGATCCAGAGCACTCTCCAAGCCAGGCAAAGATGGAGTACTACGGCCCCACCTTCCAGATGCCACCAGTCAGGCCGGAGATGCGGTACCCCCCCGACGTCGTCGTGGAGAAAATGCTTCGCGTGTGGACGATCTCACGCTGGAGGATTGGCTGGGATTTGGCCGAGTGGTTCCTCCATGCGGGCTTCGCCCACCTCCCAGCGGGCTCGCCGGTGATGTTCCAATTGGAGGAACTGCGTCCAAACTCCAGCTCTCCGCCGTCAGGGCTCATCGTCAACTTCCACAATAGATTCGATGTGTTCCACCTGCTCGTCAAGGTGTTTTGGTGTGGGTGCGAGCTCATCGCATTCACAATCACGGATATCGATAGGATCTTCTCCAACTGCAACGTCATCCACAACCTCCCCTACCACCTCGGCGAGAACGGCAGGGAGGCGGAGCAGTGAAGAGGAGGCGCGGAGAAGCTTGTCTTGCCCTAGGGTGTTAGATCCTAGGGCTTTTTTATATATTTCTATGTTATGTCGTTGGGTGTAACATGAACTATTTACCTATGTCGTGTTATATAGTATTTTATGTAAGAATTATGTTATGCTTTCTACGTACCTTACCCTATTTATATATCTATGTTATGCTTGCTACTTTTATTTGTTATTTTGTAGCCCATTCGGTGATATTTGTGTTTTGGTCCTATATTTTATGCGTTCCAAAGTTTTGGCACGTGTGGCTAATGGGCTATTTGAAGTGTCAAAAAGGAAAGGGTATTCAAAAGGAAACTAAATCTAGAAAAATGAGCCATGTTGATGTTGAAAAGAAGAAGAAGGAAAAAAAGCTAATTTTTTCGAATTGTCGCCGGCGGGCTAGGGTTTGTCACTGGTGGTCTAGTGTTCGTAGACCCTGCCGGGGTTGGAAGGGTCAAGCTAGGCTTTTGGAAGGGTGGAAGCCACTGTCCACGGGTTTCCACTTAAAGAAGGACGATGACCCGAACAGAGGTGGCTCACGACCGGGGCCCGCCGCGCGTGCGCATTTACTTTGGGTTGTGTGGGTAGTTGGAACGCCGCCACGCATCCCCGAGGCGGACGAGGAGAAAGCGCGTGCACGTCCGTTCGGTTGGTGGCCATATAAAAATTTCAGATTTCCATAATATTAGGCTCATTTTGAGTTAAAATGCTTTGAGTCTCACACCATATTTAATTCATGCTTTTAGTCTAACTGAGAAGGAGGGTGGTACATTTATTGCTTTGGAAATTGAATATGAGACCATTATTTCATTGGCTAGCTAAAACTAGTGCCATCCACTTAGAATTCACCTTGGTTGATGAGATTTTAGATTTGAGCCCTGTAAACCGGAAAGGAGGGAGTATATCCCTATATATTATGAACAGAAAGAAGCTTTTTTGACTAGTTTGTGGCCATTTGGTGGCCATATTTCAAATCAATCAGCAAAAAGGAAAATAGAATCAACGTGCACTCCTTCTCTGTAGGTGCAATCAAATCAATAAGCAAAAAAAGAGAACCAGCGCGTGCACCATTTTGTAGGCCTATTTTATCTTTGGGCCTTCGACAGTCAACGCCATGCGACGGCCCAACCAGAGCTGGAGAACCAACAGGAACATAGTTTAAGCAACCCAGGGAGCACATGATCCACAAATTAAGCTTACACCGCAATAATAACATCTCTAATGAGTGATTACCAGCAAGTAAGCAAATCCTAGGGCAACTATACAAAAATAAAATCCTAAAGCTATCAGATTCGCCTGCTTGTTCAATTGAATCATCTGCCTCCAGTTCTTGTTCATCGTCTTTAATTCTCCCTTCAGATCCGCATCCCCAACTGTCGGAGCAGCACTTTCAGACACCAAATTCCGCACGGCTGACGACTGCTTGAGCTCCTGGGTTGCGGCCCCATTAAATTGAATCAAGCCCTTCCCTTGAAGCCTTAGAACGTAGTCTACTAGCCATTCAAAATGTGTGCAGTTCTTCATGATCTGAAACGAAATCATGAGCCCTAAATCCAAGATCCAGCGAAAAAGAATTAAAAGCAAAGAGGAAAATCATGAGATCTAACCTGCCCCTCTAGCTTGCTCTCGCATTTCACGAACTTGCGCCCAAAGTTGTCGTTCTTGTCCTCCTTCGAAGTCAACCGTTTCAGTGGCGCGGTGCGTGGGCAGTCAGGACATGGCAGCATGGGCACTTGACCATACTGGGTCCACACGGGGCGGGAGACTGAGGTGGAGCTCGACCTATCTCGTCGCCGGGGAAGACGATGTTGGAATTATGCCCTAGACGCAATAATAAAGTGGTTATTATTATATTTCCTTGTTCATGATAATCGTTTATTATCCATGCTATAATTGTATTGATTGGAAACTCAAATACATGTGTGGGTACATAGACAACACTGTGTCCCTAGTATGCCTCTAATAGACTAGCTCGTTGATCAAAGATGGTCAAGGTTTCCTAGCCATAGACATGAGATGTCATTTGATAACGGGATCACATCATTAGGAGAATGATGTGATGGACAAGACCCAAACTATAAACGTAGCATATGATCGTGTCAGTTTATTGCTATAGTTTTCTGCATGTCAAGTATCTGTTCCTATGACCATGAGATCATGCAACTCACTGACACCGGAGGAATACCTTGTGTGTATCAAACGTCGCAACGTAACTGGGTGACTATAAAGATGCTCTACAGGTATATCCGAGGGTGTCTATTGAGTGGGCATGGATCAAGACTGGGATTTGTTACTCCGTGTGACGGACAGGTATCTCAGGGCCCACTCGGTAATACAACATCACAATAAGCCTTGCAAGCAAAGTGACTAAAGAGTTAGCCACGGGATCTTGTATTACGGAACGAGTAAAGAGACTTGCCGGTAACGAGATTGAAGTAGGTATAGAGATATCGACGATCGAATCTCGAGCAAGTAACATACCGAAGAATAAAGGGAACAACATACGGGATTAACTGAATCCTTGACATAGAGGTTCAACTGATAAAGATCTTCATAGAATATGTATGAACCAATATGGGCATCCAGGTCCCTCTATTGGTTATTGACCGTAGAGGTGTCTCGGTCATGTCTACATAGTTCTCGAACCCGCAGGGTCTGCACACTTAACGTTCGGTGACGTTTCAGTAGTATTGAGATATATGTGTTGGTGACCGAAGATTGTTCAGAGTCCCGGATGAGATCCTGGACGTCACGAGAAGCTCCGGAATAGTCCGGAGGTAAAGATTTATATATAGGAAAGTGGTATTTGGGTTCCGAAAAAGTTTCGGGTATTTCCGGTAGTGTACCGGGAGTGACGAATGGGTTTCGGGGGTCCACCGGGTGGGGCCCACCCACCCTGGGGGGGCACATGGGCCCAAGAGGTGGCTCACCAGCCCCTTATGGGCTGGAGAACCGACCCCATACGGGCCCATATGCCCAAGAGGGAAAAAGGTGGAGATAGGAAGGAATAGGACTCCTACATAATATGAATCCACTTCCTAGTAGGAAGTGGATTGGACTCCTCCTTGCCCTGGTTCGGCCGACCCCTAGGGGAATCCCTAGGGAGGCTTGCTCCTCCCTCTCCCTCCTATATATACTAGAGGAATAGAGCCCCCAAAGACAAACGGCCACGTGCTAGTTCTCTATTCTCTAGTTCCTCCACCAAATAGATTCCGGTAGTGCTTAGGCGAAGCCCTGCCAGGATAACCCCACCACCACCACCACGCCATCGTGCTGCTGGAGATCTCATCCACCTCTCTGCCCCCTCTTGCGGGATCAAGAAGGCGGAGATCGTCATCGAGCTGTACGTGTGCTGAACGCGGAGGTGCCGTCCGTTCGGCGCTAGATCGGGACGGATCGTGATTGGATCGCGAGACGGCTTGCGATTTGGATCGCGAAGACGTTCGACTACATCAACCGCGTTTCTTAACGCTTCCCGCTTAGCGATCTACAAGGGTACGTAGATCCACTCTCCCTCTCGTAGATGCTCATCACCATGGATAGATCTTGCGTGTGCGTAGGAATTTTTTTGTTTCCCATGCAACGTTCCCCAACAGTGGCATCATGAGCTAGGTCTATGCGTAGATGAGATCACGAGTAGAACACAAAGAAGTTTGTGGGCATTGATGCTCAGATTGCTTCCTCCCTTGGTATTTTCTTGATTCAGTGGTATTGTGGGATGAAGCGGCCCAGACCAACCTTACTCGTATGCTTACGAGAGACCGGTTCCATCAACTGACATGTGACTTTGTTGCATAAAGATGGCTGGCGGGTGTCTGTCTCTCCCACTCAAGTTGGATCGGATTCGACAAAGGCGGTCCTTGAGAAGGTTGAATAGCAATTTGTGTATCACCGTTGTGGCTTTGCGTAGGTAAGAATCGTTCTTGCTAGATACCCATAGCAGCCACGTAAAACATGCAACAACAATTAGAGGACGTCTAACTTGTTTTTGCAGGGTATGTTGTGATGTGATATGGCCAATTACATGATGAGATATATGTGATGTATGAGATGATCATGTTTTGTATAGAATATCATGACTTGCATGTCGATGAGTACGGCAACCGGCAGGAGCCATATGGTTGTCTTTAATTATTTTCGCCGTTTTTGCTGTACTTTATCACTATGAGTTAGCAATAGTTGTGGAAGCAACAGTTGGCGCGACAACCTCATGGCGACACGTTGATGGAGATCAAGATGATGGAGATCATGGTGTCATGCCAGTGACGATGGAGATCATGCCGGTGCTTTGGAGATGAAGATCAAAAGCACAAGATCATGGCCATATCATGTCACTTATGATTTGCATGTGATGTTAATCCTTTTATGCATCTTATTTTGCTTAGGATGACGGTAGCATTATAAGGTGATCCCTCACTAAAATTTCAAGATAAAATTGTGTTCTCCCCGAGTGTGCACCGTTGCGAAAATTCGTCGTTTCAAGACACCATGTGATGATCGGGTGTGATAGACTCTACGTTCGCATACAACGGGTGCAAGCCAGTGTTGCACATGCGGAACACCCGGGTTAAACTTGACGAGCCTAGCATGTACAGACATGGCCTCAAAACACAAGAGACCGAAAGGTCGAACATGAGTCATATAGTAGATATGATCAACATGGAGATGTTCACCATTGAAACCACCTCATCTCACGTGATGATCGGACTTGGGTTGGTGGATTTGGATCATGTCACACTTGGACAACCCGAGGGATGTTGATTTGAGTGGGAGTTCTTAAGTAATATGATTAATTGAACTCATTATCATGAACATAGTCAAAGTGACTTTGCAAATTATGTTGTAGATCAATAGCTCGTGATGTAGCTCCCTTGTTTTTATACGTTCCTAGAGAAAATAGAATTGAAAGATGATGGTAGCAATAATGCGGACTGGATCCGTGATCTGAGGATTGTCCTCATTGCTGCAGAGAAGGCTTATGTCCTTAATGTACCACTCGGTGCACCACCCCCTCAAGCGTCGTCTGTAGATGTTGTGAACATCTGACAGGCACGTTCTGATGACTACTTGATAGTTCAGTGCGTCATGCATTACGGCTTAGAATTGAGGCTCCAAAACGTTTTGAACATCACGGAACATATGAGATGTTCTAAGAGCTGAAATTGGGATCTCAGGCTCGTGCCCGTGTTGAGAGGTATGAGACCTCCAACAAGATTCTTTGCCTGCAAGATGAAGGAGAATAGCTCAATCGGTGAGCATGTGCGCAGATTGTGTGGGTGCTACAATCTCTTGAATTGAGTGGGAGTTGATCTTCCAGATAAGATAGTGATTGCTATAGTTCTCCAAGTCACTGCCACAAAGCTGCTAGAGCTTCGTGATGAACTATGAAATGCCAGGGATGGAAATAATGAATCCTGAGCTATTCGCGATTTTTTGACACCGCGAAGGTAGAAATCAAGAAGGAGCATCAAGTGTTGATGTTTAGTAAAACCACTAGTTTCGAGAAGGGCAAGGGCAAGGAGGGAAACTTCATGGATGGCAAGCCAGTTGTTGCTCCAGTAAAGAAACCCAAGGTTGAACCCAAACCCGAGACTGAGTGCTTCTATTATGAGGAGAACGGTCGCTGAAGCGGAACTGCCCTAGATACTTGGTAGATAAGAAGGCTAGCAACGTCAAATGAAGTATATTTCATATACGTATCATTGATGTGTACCTTACTAGTATTCCTAGTAGCACCTGGGTATTAGATACCGGTTCAGTTGCTAAATGTTGGTAACTCGAAATAAAAGCTACAGAATAAACGGAGGCTAACTAAGGGCGAGGTGACGATGTGTGTTGGAAGTGTTTCCAAAGTTGATGTGATCACCATCGCACGCTCTCTCTACCTTCGGGATTAGTGATGAACCTAAATAAATGTTATTTGGTGTTTGCGTTGAGCATGAACGTGATTAGATCGTGTTTATTGTAATATGGTTATTCATTTAAGTTAGAGAATAATGGTTATTCTGTTTACATGAATAATACCTTCAATGGTCATGCATCCAATGTGAATGGTTTATAGAATCTCGATCGTAGTCATACACATGTTCATTGATGCCAAAAGATGCAAAGTTAATAATGATAGTACCACATACTTGTGGCACTGCCGCCAAGGTCATATTGGTGTAAAGCACATGAAGAAACTCCATGCTGATGGATCTTTTGACTCACTCGATTTCGAATCGGTTGAGACATGCAGACCATGCCTCATGGGAAGATGACTAAAACCCCGTTTTCCGGCTTGATGGAGCGGGCAAGTGACTTATTGGAAATGATACATGTTGATGTATGCGGTGGATATCGCTATTTTCTTACCTTCACTGATGATTTGAGTAGATATAGGTATATTTACTTAATAAAACACAAGTCTGAAACGTTTGAAAAGTTCAAGCAATTTCAGAGTGAAGTTGAAGATCATCGTGACAAGAAGATAAAATGTCGACGATATGATCATGGAGGTGAATATCTGAGTTACGAGTTTGGTATGCAACTTAAGACAATGTGGAAATTGTTTCACAACTCACGCCACCTGGAACACCATAGTGTGATGGTGTGTCCGAACGTAGTAATCGTGCTCTATTGGATATGGTACGTACTATGATGTCTCTTATCGATTTGCCACTATCGTTTTGGGGTTATGCATTAGAGACAACTACATTCACTTTAAATAGGGCACCATCTAAGTCCGTTGAGATGACACTGTATGAATTTTGGTTTGGCAGAAACCTAAGCTGTCATTTCTCAGAGTTTGGGAATGCGACGCTTATGTCTGATAAGCTCGATCCCAAAGCGGAAAGGTGCATCTTCATAGGATACCCTAAGGAAACATTTGGGTATACCTTCTATCTCAGATCCAAGGGCAAAGTGTTTGTTGCTAAAAACGGGTCCTTTCTCGAGAAAGAGTTTCTCTCGAAAGAATTGAGTGGGAGGAAGGTAGAACTTGATGAGGTTATTGAACCGTCACTTCAGTTGGATGGTAGCACGACGCAGAAAGATGTTTCTGTGGCTCCTACACCGAATGAAGAGGAAGTTAATGATGATGATCATGACACTTCGGATCAAGTTACTACCGAACCTCGTAGGCCGACAAGAAATTGTACCGCCTCTGACTGGTACGTCAATCCTGTCTTGGAGGTCATGTTGTTAGACAACAGTGAACCTACGAGCTATGAAGAAGCGATGGTGGGCCCGGATTCCAACAAATGGCTAGGAGCCATGAAATCCGAGAAAGGATCCATGTATGAAAACCAAGTATGGACTTTGGTAGACTTGCCCATTGAACGGCAGGCCGTTGAGTACAAATGGACCTTTAAGAAGAAGACAGACGCTGATGGTAAATGTCACCATTTATAAAGCTCGACTTGTCGCAAAGAAGTTTTCGACAAGTTCAAGGAGTTGACTACGATGAGACTTTCTCACCCGTAGCGATGCTAAAAGTCTGTTGGAATTATGTTAGCAGTTGCTGCATTTTTCGATTATGAAATCTGGCAGATGGATGTCAAAACATCGTTTCTTTAACGGTTTCCTTGAGGAAAGGTTGTATGTGATACAACCGGAAGGTTTTGTCAGTCCTAAGGATGCTAAAATGTGTGCAAGCTCCAGCGATCCTTCTATGGACAGGAGCAAGCATCTCGGAGTTGGAATATACGCTTTGATGAGGTGATCAAAGTTATTGGGTTTATACAAAGTTTATGAGAAACTTGTATTTACAAGAAAGTGAGTGGGAGCACTATAGAATTTCTGATGAGTATATGTGGATGACATATTGTTGATCGGAAATGATGTAGAATTTTTGGAAAGCATAAAGGGTCATTTGAAAGGAGTTTTTCAATGGAAGACCTGGAATGAAGCTACTTAAATATTGGGCATCAGGATCTATAGAGATAGATCAAGACGTTTGATGAGACTTTCAATGAGTACATACCTTGACAAGATTTTGAAAGAGTTCAAAATGGATCAGTCAAAGAAAGAGTTCTTGCCTGATTTGAAAGGTGTGGAGTTGAGTGAGACTCAAAGCTCGACCATGGCAGAAGAAAGAGAGAGGACGAAGGTCGTCCCCTATGCCTTATCCATAGGCTCTATATAGTATGCCATGCTGTGTACCGCACCTGGTGTGTGCCTTGCCATGAGTCTGTCAAGGGGTACAAGAGTGGTCCAGGAGTGGATCACTGGATAGCGGTCAAGATTATCCTTAGTAACTAGAGGACTAATGAAATGTTTCTCGATTATGGAGATGATAAAGAGTTCGTCGTAAAGGGTTACGTCGATGCAAGCTTTGACACCAATCCGGATGACTCTGAGTAGCAATCCGGATACGTATAGTGGGGCAGCCATTTGGAATAGCTCCAAGTGGAGCGTGGTAGCATCTGTAGTATGACATATAGATTTGCAAAGAACACACGGATCTGAATGTTGCAGACCGTTGACTAGAACCTCTCTCACATGCAAAACATGATCGAACCCCAGAACTCATTGGGTGTTAGATTCATAGCAATGTAAATCACATAGCGATGTGAACTAGATTATTGACTCTAGTGCAAGTGGGAGACTATTGGAAATATGCCCTAGAGGCAATAATAAAGTGGTTATTATTATATTTCCTTGTTCATGATAATCGTTTATTATCCATGCTATAATTGTATTGATTGGAAACTCAAATACATGTGTGGGTACATAGACAACACTGTGTCCCTAGTATGCATCTAATAGACTAGCTCGTTGATCAAAGATGGTCAAGGTTTCCTAGCCATAGACATGAGATGTCATTTGATAACGGGATCACATCATTAGGAGAATGATGTGATGGACAAGACCCAAACTATAAACGTAGCATATGATCGTGTCAGTTTATTGCTATAGTTTTCTGCATGTCAAGTATCTGTTCCTATGACCATGAGATCATGCAACTCACTGACACCAGAGGAATACCTTGTGTGTATCAAACATCGAAACGTAACTGGGTGACTATAAAGATGCTCTACAGGTATCTCCGAGGGTGTCTATTGAGTGGGCATGGATCAAGACTGGGATTTATTCCTCCGTGTGACGGAGAGGTATCTCATGGCCCACTCGGTAATACAACATCACAATAAGCCTTGCAAGCAAAGTGACTAAAGAGTTAGCCACGGGATCTTGTATTACGGAACGAGTAAAGAGACTTGCCGGTAACGAGATTGAAGTAGGTATAGAGATACCGACGATCGAATCTCGAGCAAGTAACATACCAACTGAATCCTTGACATAGAGGTTCAACCGATAAAGATCTTCGTAGAATATGTAGGAACCAATATGGGCATCCTGGTCCCGCTATTGGTTATTAACCTTAGAGGTGTCTCGGTCATGTCTACATAGTTCTTGAACCCGCAGGGTCTGCACACTTAACGTTCGGTGACGTTTCGGTAGTATTGAGATATATGTGTTGGTGACCTAAGGTTGTTCGGAGTCCCGGATGAGATCCCGGACGTCACGAGGAGCTCCGAAATGGTCTGTAGGTAAAGATTTATATATAGGAAAGTGGTATTTGGGTTCCGAAAAAGTTTCGGGTATTTCCGGTAGTATACCGGGAGTGACGAATGGGTTCCGGGGGTCCACCGGGTGGGGCCCACCCACCCCGGGGGGGCACATGGGCCCAAGAGGTGGCGCACCAGCCCCTTATGGGCTGGATAACCGACCCCATAAGGGCCCATATGCCCAAGAGGAAAAAAGGTGGAGATAGGAAGGAATAGGACTCCTTCCTAATATGAATCCACTTCCTAGTAGGAAGTGGAATTGACTCCTCCTTGCCCTGGTTCGGCCGACCCCTAGGGGAAACCCTAGGGAGGCTTGCTCCTCCCTCTCCCTCCTATATATACTAGAGGAATAGAGCCCCCAAAGACACACGTCCACGTGCTAGTTCTCTACTCTCTAGTTCCTCCACCAAATAGATTCCGGTAGTGCTTAGGTGAAGCCCTGCCGGGATAACTCCACCACCACCACCACGCCGTCGTGCTGCTGGAGATATCATCCACCTCTCTGCCCCCTCTTGCTGGATCAAGAAGGCGGAGATCGTCATCGAGCTGTACGTGTGCTGAACGCGGAGGTGCCGTCCGTTCAGCGCTAGATCGGGACGGATCGTGATTGGATCGCGGGACGGCTTGCGATTTGGATCGCGAAGACGTTCGACTACATCAACCGCGTTTCTTAACGCTTCCCGCTTAGCGATCTACAAGGGTACGTAGATCTACTCTCCCTCTCGTAGATGCTCATCACCATGGATAGATCTTGCGTGTGCGTAGGAAATTTTTTGTTTCCCATGCAACATTCCCAACAGATGAAGCAGACGAGGGGCTCCTGTCATCGCTGTAGAAGAAGAAGCAAAGGAAAGGGGAGGCAATGCCGCAGTGGTGTGCGAGTAGAACCAACCTCTCGTCGTCTCGCGGATCGCCCCAACGATCCAACGATGCGGAGCAGTCCATGTGATCCAACGGCGCGCAGTCTGCCCTCAGAATTCCTTCTAGAAGACCATATCCGAGGGCTATCGCTTGGCGCTAGGGTATGAGAGGATGGCTATAGTTCGACGCTAGGGTTTGGAAAGATGTTGTAGGGTTTTGAGCCGGTCAGCGGGGTTATCTTAGGTTTGACCGACTTTCAAATGACCTTAAGTAATTCAAAAAAAAATATGAAACCTTCGTTGTTCATCGTTTCATAAGACATAGTTAACATAAAAAATATAAACTTGGTTTAGGGACATTTTTATGAAAAAACTTTTTTTGATGTGACCTACCATTTCCAACTTCAAATGAGCAGAACTAATTCAAAAAAATTCAAAAAAATGGAAGACCTGCGCACAATGTCGTTGTATGTGACATGGTTATGACAAAAAAAAATCTTGGTTTATGGACATTTTCATGAAAACTCTTTTCACAAAAATGAGCTATCACGTACGAGGTTGTATAGAGTTCGAGAAGAGAGTGATAGTGGGTATAGGTTTACGGATTTTTTTTAAAAATCAAGAAAATCACCAGAGCTTCGTTTTAGTGTCAATAAGAAGGATCGAGACTTATTTTTTCATTATTCAAAATTTTCCACGTGTAATAATCCAAATTGTCGCCAACACCACCACCAACAACAACAACAACAAAGACTTTAGTCCCAAACAATAATTCAAAGGGTCCCTAATTCAAATTATGCAATCATCACATCACAGAGCAATGGACTTCAAATGTTGCCTCCAATTTCGAATTATTACAAATCCTTAAAATTCAAAGGTTAGTTAAAATTCAAATTTCGCCTCCAGTTTTGGATTATTACAAATCCTTAAAGTTCAAAGTTTACAACTTGCATTCAACCTTCAAAGTTCACATCTTTGCCTTGCTCCTTGTGTTCCTAGACGGTTTAACAGACTTGTTCCTGGTTTCCCTAGCTGGGATATCCAACTTTTTCTTCATCCTTTTGATCTTCGTTTCGGTTGGTGGCTGTCGAGGTGCTGACGGAGAACTTCCACTGGCCAGTTGATGGGGTTCAATATCTTCAAAACCTTCATAAGCCATGGCTTCAAATTCTGCATCGAATGATGACTGAACCAAAGTTTCTTTTTCTCTTGGCATTTTCTCTCCTTTTCCTTTAATTTCCCTAGAGCTAGGTCAAACAGGAAAAAAGAGTATAAGCCATCGATAAAAAACAGAAGAAATGCACAAAAAGGGAAGGTTGTTGCACACATACCAAGCTGTCGGCAGTGCTAATTCAGTTGCTTCATTCCCCTCTGCATTAGCTGCAGTCTGCTCTAATGCCGGATTCTCCTCTGCATTAGCTGCAGTCTGCTCTAATGCCGGATTATCCCTGCATTAGCTGCAATCTGCTCTAATGCCGTATTCTCCTCTGCATTAGCTCCAATCTGCTCTAATGCTGCATTCTCAATTGCATTTGTTGTTGTTCATTGTTCCTCTTCTCCAAATGAAGCATCCACTGGATTGGTACATAACCTAGCAATGTGCCCTAGGATTCCACATTTTTTGCACTTACGTCGTCTTTTTACACGGCCCTCTTCACCTCTTCTGTACCTGTTCTTCCTTGGTCTTCCTGGTAGTCTAGTCAGTACAGGAGAATGTAGTTTCAACCCTGGATCTACTATGTTCCATTGGTCTTTTCCCAAGAGTGCAGGCACATTCGAAGCATAAGCAACCCTAAATTTGGCAACAGAAAAATATTCAGAGATGTATTGATCAACTTCACCATCTTCACCACCGATAACAGTCATTAGATGTAGGGCATGTATGCATGGCTTCCCACGTAGCTGCCATTGCCTACAACTGCATTCCCTAGTTGCTAGGTTAACTGGATATCTTCATTCCCTGTTTTTACTGTCAGTATATGTTACCTCAGCCTCATGTGTCGCCGCTCAAATGCACTTCATTCTGCTCAGTCCTCTTGCCTTGGCATGCAATGCCTTAATAAGAGATGGGAGCATAAGATGGCCAACATATTCTTTTTCTGCAATTGTTTTGCGAAGAGCCATCTTTATCATGATCATCTGCCAAATCTTATCAAATATTTGCCATATAAGAAGCCCTTTCAATGAATTGATCTTTGAATTGAAACACTCTGCCAGGTTACTGGTCACATAGTCTACTTTGCATATTGCGTTGAATTTGCTTCTTGACCACAACTTTCCATGGTGTGCATCTAGGTACTCCTTCACCAGAGGATTGTGAGCATACAACACTCTCAAATGATGCTCATGCTTCCTCTCACTGCATGTGTATGATGCTGGCCATAAATTCTCATCATAAACTTTACCTTTGAACTTGCTTCTGAAATTTTACGCTAGGTGTCGCATACATTCCCTATGCTCCACTCTAGGGAATACAATTTCCACTGCACTTTCCAAACCCTTGCAAGCATCTGTGTGTATAGCTAAACCTGGGGGTGTACCTATAAGGTTGTGCAACTGTTGCAGAAACCAGACCCAACTTTCCTCGGACTCTGCCTCCACCACACCAAATGCAACTGGGAATAGCCAGTTGTGTCCATCAACTGCAGAAGCTGCCACCAGTTGTCCTCTCCACCTTCCATTCAAAGCAGTTGCATCAATAGCCAACTAGGGCCTGCAACCATCCAGAAACCCCTGCCAACAAGCCTTGAAACAAACAAAAGCCCTCCTGAAGCACTCCTTCTCAAATGACTTCCCTTTTATTTTGTATGGAACTGTATGCTTCTCAATCTCTACAACACTCCCTGGACTAGCAGCTTCCACTTTAGCTTTAAATGTGTAGAGCAACTGAAAGCCCTCATTCCAAGGGCCATTAATCCTGTCAAGAGCTATTTACTTACCATAAAAAACCTTCATGTAAGGCACAACAATCGTGTACCTTTCAAATAGCTTCCCTTGGAGTTTTGTTGGACCAAGTGTTGGTTTTTCTCTCAAACAATCCATAATTGCATCTGCCACCCATCTACTTTTGCTAGCTTTGTTTTAGCCTTCCCCCCTCCCCGTCCAAGTGGACAAGTGTGCTGGTGTTGGTTCCTTTTTATCTGAAACAAATATGATCTGAAAACATTACACAATGATCTGAAAATAGAATCAATATATACTGAAATACACCAACCTGAATGAACTTGCTCCTCAACATACGTGATGCATGCAACCTCCATCTACACCTATCATATGGGAAACGAACAGTGAACCTTGATGGCTCACTCCTTTCAATCACATATGTATTTTGTGTGAGAATGCAGTATGTAGTCACTGCATTACGACAGTCCACCATCGACTGGAATACGGTGCCGACACCAAGCTGAGGATCTTCCCTGTTCCACTCAATTGTTGGCATGTCCTCACCATCATATTCATCTAAAATTAAGCTGTCGATGTTCTCCTCCCTCTCTTCATCGTCAGTGTCATCAAATCTAGCACGGCTGATAGGTTGCTCCTAAAATTCATCTTCCATTGCTTGTTTACAGGCAATATCTATAAGGTCAGGGAACATATTCTCATCCTCGTCATCATGTCGAGGCACCTCTTCGTCTGGCTCTCCATCCTGTACTACATCGGCTGCGGCAGCGACAGGAGAAGCGGCACAAGAAACGACAACAGATATATTGTGACTTTCAGAACCACTAGCTCTGCTTGGTTTCGACCTACAAGGAGTGTCGCGACGCTCTCCGTTAGCAAAGGCAAAAGATTCCTGAACACCCTTCCCCTTCTCACGTTCATTGCGTGGCTGAAGCACCTCGATATGGATTTTACCGAAGCGGCTTTCAGCATTCAAAGTAAAGAGCAATCCCAGATGCTCATCGCAAGTTAGTGGTATAAATTTTTGCTCGGTACTGCTGAAAAATTTCAGTTCAACAACATCGGCAGTGCTCCATCCATATGGAGAATTTTGGAGCGCCACGAGAAAATCTTTGAACGACATACTGGTTTCTATCACCTTCGGATAGAAAAATCCAGTAAGCATATGCGGTTTTGTACCGCGCAGCACACTAACTTCCATCCTAACCGACAGCCGGAAAGCAAGCGCATGATCAATCCTATTCGATTCAAATAAGGGGTGTTGTTAGGCCGGGAACAATTCAGCAAAATTTGAACGATTCAAGCGACTAGCGGTCAAAAAGGGCTGAATTTATGAATTAGCAAATCAGTTAGAGGGGAAAGGACGCTTACCTAGGTGTAATCCATGAATTATCCGCCGCCGATTCCACCCAATCCTCTCCACGGTCGATGGGCTTGAGAGCTTGCTCCCCCGACATCACAGCTTAATCCAGATGGGGATGTGGGGGTATATCTGTCGGAGGGCACGACGGCGGCGGAGGCGGAATGGGGGTAGAGGTTGGAGGGCACGATGGCGGCGGAGGGGACGGGGCGGCGCGGTGCTGTAGGGCTCGAACTCGAGGTTCAGACAAGCCCATCTAACGTGTCTCAATGCGGCCCCACACGTCAGAATGGGTAAAGGAGGAGCCGTTCCGACACGGACCCACTCGTCAGAGTTAACGGTCAAACCATTGACCCGACGGCATCCTCCGTTGTGACCATTTGTGAGGGTTTCGGACAAGGAAGTGGGGAAAAGTGAGCAAAAGTTAAGAGCGTGGGGATGAGTGAGTACAACTAAGGAACCAGGGGCACAGATGTAAAAAACCCTAATTTTTAATTGTTCCATGCTAATATATTATCATTATAGGATACCTTTTGGGTCTTTATTTACCAATTTATAATATTTTTAAGCACTAACCTATTGACCCAGTGCCCAGTGCCAGTTGCTGTTTTCTGCATGTTTTTTCACTTCTTAGGTTTACAGTACCAAACGGAGTCCAATTGCCACGAAATTTTTTGATGATTTTTTTTGGACCAAAAGAAGACCTAGGAGATTCGGAAGAAGGCCGGGAGCTGCACCAGGGCCGCACAAGCCAACAGGGCATCCCCTGATGGCTTGTGCCTCCCTGGTGGCCCTCCCGACCTTGTTCTCTAGCCTATAAATTCTCATATATTGAAAAAACCCTGGAGGCAGTGTCGACACCCTTTTTACGCCGCCGCAAGTCTCTGTTCCGCCGCGAAGCCATCTGGAGCTCCGTTCTGGCACCCTGTCAGAGGGGGGATCGATCACGGAGGGCCTCTACATCAACCTTGTTGCCCTCATGATGATGTGTGAGTAGTTCACCACAGACCTATGAGTCCATAGCTACTACCTAGATGGCAATCTCTCTATCTCTTGATCTTCAATACAATGATCATCGCATCTTCCTTTGATCTATCCGGTGTAATCCTATTGTGCGGTGTGTTTGTTGGGATCCGATGAATTGTGGGTTTATATTCAGATTATTCATGAAAAGTATTTGAGTCACCTCTGAATATTAAGATTCTTATTTGCATTATTATTATAGCTTCGTAATGCTGTCCGATTTATTGATGTGCTTTGGCCAAATAGATTGATCTATCTTCAGTGGGAGTGGTGCGTTGTGGTAGGTTCAACCTGACGAGTTTCTATATCCCAGTGACAAATTAGGGGACAAGATGCGTCATTGTGTTGTTGCCACTAAGGATAACACGATGGGGTTTATTCATACTGCTTGAGTTTACTTTGTCTACATCATGTCATCATTCTCCATGCATTACTCTGTTTGTCATGAACTTAATACGTAGAGAGGCAAGCATAGAAGCACTCTTGAAGTGGAGTAATAGTAATAGGTGCAGGCAGAAGTCGGCCTATTTGTTTATGGACGTGATGCCTATATACACATGATCATCGCCGTGAAAATCACATAACTATCTGCTTTTCTATCAATTGCCCAGCATTAATTTGTTACCCACCGAAAGCTGCTTACATGAGAGATGCCGCTAGGGAAAACTATGGCCCCCGGGTCTATTCACTTATAAATTTGCAAACACTACTATTACCTTGCTTCCTTTATTTACTTTCTATTTTATTTTTCAATTTACAATTATCTACAATTATCTACACAACTCATTTGCTTGCAAATAACGAGATCAAGGGGATTGACAACCCTCTTGCCCGCGTTGGGTGCAAGTTGTTTGTTCTTTTGTGTGCAACCGCTGAAGACGGTTGAGGATTGATATTCCTATTGGTTCAATAAACCTTGGTTTCATAACTGAGGGAAATACTTACCCACTTTATGCTGCAATAACCCGTTCCTCTTCACGGAAAACTCAACGCACATCACAAGTATTAGGAAGGATTTCTGGTGCCATTGCCGGGGAGTATCATCATCAACTATCAAGTAACTTCACACAAATTTTTATTCACTTGTTTATCTTTTTATTTGCTGTTATATTTAGTTTGTGTCATAAAAATCAAAAATACAAAAACATTTATCTTTACTTGTCACTAGTTTCCTTGTTTGAAGTCATGGCTAGTTTGAAAGATGATGCAGTCAATTTTAAACAAAGGGGAGGAGAAAGTTTTAAAGATGCATGGTATAGGATTTGCTTCGCTCAAAATAAAGCAACTAAAAAGTTATCCACCACTACCTTGCTTCACAATTTTTATGTTGGTGTGACCACTTGGTATAGGTTCGTCCTTGACACCATCATCGGTGGGAACTTCTCAATGTGTCACACCTCGGATGCCTATAACGCAATTGAAAATCTTGTAGGGGCACCACCCATTATTATTATTGAAACTAGTTTGACCTTGGAACATGTTATGCAAAGGCTTGATGCTATTGAAAAGAAATTGGTAACGAATAAACCAATAGAGGAGTTGGATAAAAAACTTCATAATCATATCACTCAACTTGGGTCACGTGTTGGAATGACCTTGAAATCTTTAAAGGAAAAAGATACTATTATTGATGAGAGGATTGAACAAGGTTTGAGTATAATTGATAAAATGGAAGAGGTCATTGACAAAGTAGGTTCGCTTTCACACCTTCTAAAACTAATGCTAGTACCTCTCAAAACAAAAGCCCCAAATTCATATTTATTCCTAAGAGCATTAGTACACCTTCTACCAAAAGAAACGATGATCTAAAAATGATTAGTGTTCATCCCAACTTCATTTAGGACAGTAAAACCGAGCCTAAACCGAGCTCCATCACACCTCCAACGTCTTCAGCCGTCTGATTTTGTCTGTTGGCTGTCCTAAGCCGTTGGATCGTGTGTTTATTTTCGTCTGGGCAAACTGTGCTTGTTAGTGGGCCAAATGTCCTAAAGGGCAGCTGCTCCGGAAGAAATTTTGAAGCATTCTCGTGAATTTGGGCCTTTCTGTACCGACCATGGCCCATTTAGCGCAAGACTCACACAGGCCACCGCTCGGTCGACTCGTCAAAATAAAAGCGATTAGTGTAAGCGTAGATTGCGGGTTTCTCGAGGCTACGAGCGGAGCGGGCGAGGCAGGCGAGTCGACGCGGAGGATGCGAAGAGGCCTACGGCCATTAATGGGAGACGAAGTGTGCGGACGTTGTTGGCGGTAGTCTACTATCCTATAAACGCGTAAGACATGAAGATAGGCAGTGGCGGACCTAGGAACGCGGCAAGCCCCAGGCCGTCCCAGGCTTCAAGCCCTGTAGCTACAGTGATGTACTGTAGCTACAGTAAACGAAGGAAGCTGACTCCACGCCCCAAGCAGCCGCCCGGGCTGCCTGGGGCCTAAATCCGCCTCAGATAGGGGATGTGGACTGATTGAATCGAATTCTTCTCACAGATCAAAGCACGGACCAAGGAGGGACCTCGCCCAGGACGCTAACCGCCGCGTTGGCGGTAGTCTACTATACACGTAAGACATGAAGATAGGCAGTGGCGGACCTAGGAACGCGGCAAGCCCCAGGCCGTCCCAGGCCAGCTTTAAGCCTTGTAGCTACAGTGATGTACTGTAGCTACAGTAAACGAAGGAAGCTGACTCCACGTCCCGAGCAGCCGCCCTGGCTGCCTGGGGCCTAAATCCGCTCAGATAGGGGATGTGGACTGATTGAATCGAATTCTTCTCACAGATCGAAGCACGGACCAAGGAGGGACCTCGCCCAGGACGCTAACCGCCGCCGTGATGGAGGCGTGGCTGCGCCTCCGGAAGCTCTCCCACGTCGAGCCGGGCTGACGGCCATGGGCCCATGGCTACGCAAGGAGGACCGAGCGGAGGCCGTAGTCGCCGTTCATCTCCACATTGCCGCGCGCCAGCCGGCAGGAGGAAGGAGCACCGCGTCGTTCGTCTTTTGCCGCTGCCTTCGGAACGGGGAGCACGGACAGGTTGGCGTCGTATTACGGAGGCGGCGCTCCGTCGGCTTGGATCTCCGTCCCGATCGACAGCGACAAAGAAAAGTACGCAGTCGTCTGTTCATCCATTCAAACAATTACATGCTTATATCCAGTCAATCAGTGTATTAATTAAATGAGTGCATCTGCAAACCGGATGATGATCGATCCGTGTTGATGGATTTTCATTCCGTGTGTTTGTAGGTTGTGATGGTGCTGACGTTTTCCATCGAAGGCGCATGCTAGGGGTCACTGAGGAGATCGGCCCTGCTCCTGCTGATCTTCAGAGCAACGTTGATGCCATGGGCCGCCGTTTTCTCGGAGCCGGAAGTTTTACTGTCCTATAAATAAACTCTGAGATCAGTTTGGCCTAGACATCAGTACTGTTCTTGGAGGCCACGTTCTGTCTTCTCTTGCCTGTTCGGCCAAGTCGTCCTTGGTTACGAGCGTGCTGATAACGTGTGAAAGATAAAATGATTGAATCAAACTCTTCTTTTTATTGATGATGACAAATACATATATATACAGTATGAGGAGTTGCGTTATGCGGAGGGGTCGTCAAGTGGACGCTACAAAGGCGGTAACCATGACGGTGTCTAACTTAAGTTGGTTGTTGATTAAGCAGAAATTATTAGGTTTATAGTTAATCCTTAGCACTCAACTCGGCTTTTAGGTGCCGCCTGCTGTGAACGCCACGGAAATGATCTACAGTTCTACACCATGGACGCCATTTTCCTTCTTCGATCGAGGTATGGCGCCGACGTAAATACTAAGCCCGTGGATTGGTTGTTGAGGATCGTGTACCTCCATTCCTTTCGTTGAGATTTCTCAGCCTGTGTCGCTATTCAACTGCTTCTAACCATAAGTGTGCCTACATCTGTTGAGGATTTTTTTTTGTTTGGGTATAGTTGTTTAGATGCAAGGTTTCTTCAAGATTGGTAGAAGGGGGGCCTGCTGCTATTACGAAATAAACTGTGATTTACAAATAATGAACCTTAGCAGATGTGGGGGCTCTATTTATTGTGAAAAAACTACCCCTATAACAAAATTTACATGTTGCTGATAAATATTACTAATACTGGCACCTGCACAGTTGGTGATTTCTGCTTGAACACCACTGGTTCAGAATCTGAGTGGAAGTACTATGCGTCGATAGTGTGAAGCTAGGTGGTGGAGACCTCTCAACGATAATTGCATTAGTTGGAACGGAATCAACGAAAAAATTGCATAAGCAAGTAGTAATCTCTGAAATTCCTTGGTTCTTTTCAGTGTACCTATTCGGTGACAGGCTTTGTCATCTTTCATCATTCATCCATGAAGAACTGATATGGGTTATCTTATCTTCATTTACAAAGAACCACTGCAGATTGCAACTGGTTTTAACAACATCGACCAACAAAGGAGCCTCCAATTTAGTATTTTTTATCCATTTCAGTATGTGCCATAATCAAGCGGATTCTTGCATCCCAGTTAAGTAAAGTCTCTTCCTTTTGCACTCTATATCTACCACTTTCTACTTTGGGAGTATTGAAAATATTTTTGGTATGATTTAATTGGTTGTTCCAAATTCACATTTTATGTTGGTGATGCGTTTATAATTGATTCTTCCTCTTTTACAATACCGAGCAAGAAAAAACAAGAACAAAGCTTTTAGTTTAGCTTTTCCTCTAAACCAAATCCCTGGAAAACACCAGCTAAGTGGAATCGAAGAAGTGTAAGTGTAAGACATGATCTTAACATCATTTGTATGAGTTTTGTTTCTGCGACTATTGTACCTAAACATTTTTCTCTTAATACTTCAAAAAAACTCAAATTTAAATATTGGAACACCAGCACTATGTCTTAGTTTTAATCTGTGTATTTCTAACCATCCTACCCTTCTCTTCTTTTTACCAGGTACCCTTCTCACTTTTTTATCGGGTACCCTTCTCATTTTCAGTGGAACTTACAAGTATTATCAGTATTTATTTCCTTCCTAATAACTAGAACTATCATATGGAAGTTGCTTAACATGTCAATACCTATTTGCAGAAAGTTGGAGAAAGGTACTTGAGAGGTGTTTTGATTCAACTTATATTGTCCTAATTGACCATCAGTGAGTTTACATAATGCTTTTTCTAACGTTATTCAATCGGCATGCCTTGTGAGTTTACAACAAGCTATACAAAAGGACAATACTAAGCTTTGCTTACAAGTGTATATAGTACATACAAATTACTTCATACCCCTAACAACTAAGATCCAAAATAGACGGGCGCAGCAACGCGTGCCAGCAACGATCTAGTAAATTTGATAAAAGATCCTATTCCCAAGTCTCATATTGTCCTTATTATCCATGTTTGTGCTAGTGAGGAGCTTGGCGTCAAGGATGACAATACTTGAAACTATGCATTATGCCTAGCTAGGGGCATAAAACAATAGTGCTTGTTGGGAGGCAATCCAATAGTTATCTTCATATTTTTTCTTTTAACTTTATGTTTGTTTTTGATAACATGATTATTGCCTCTGTAATGATTATTTTTTTATGTTTAAATTAGTGTTTGTGCCAAGTAAAGCCTTTGGGATAACTCACAAGATGAGTAGAATCAATGTTGAAACAAAACAGAAACTTTTGACTCCAGTATAGGAATTTTGATTTTTTTTACTGGAGCTTGATAATGATCTGAATATTTTACACAGTGTTTCTATATAAATTTTAGAGGTTTTCCTAATCTTTCAGAATTTTTAGAGTTACATAAGTATAGGTTCCCTACAGATTTCTACAGACTGTTCTGTTTTAGACAGATTTTGTTTTTTGCTTGCATAGTTGCTTGTTTTGATTATGCTATGGATTGTATCGGGGGGTATAAGCCATGGAGAAGTTAGAATACAGTACCTATTATGCATTTATGAAATAAGAATCAATTTATAAAAGTACCTAAAGTATTCAATATGTTGCTTATACTAACGGATCTCACGAAGTTTTGTTGATTTTTGTGTGATTGAAGTTTTCAAGTTTTGGGTGCCATCGCGATGGACAAAGGAATAAGGAGTGGCAAGAGCCTAAGCTTGGGGATGCCCAAGGCACCCCAAGGTAATATTTTAAGGAAGACTCAAGGGTCTAAGCTTGGGGATGCCCCGGAAGGCATCCCCTCTTTCGTCTCAATCCATCGGTATGTCACTTCAAGCTATATTTTTATTCGTCACATGATATGAGTTTTGCTTGGAGTGTCGTTTGTTTTTTTTTGCTTTTACTTTCAGTTTTCCACAATCATTGTTTGCTGGACACACCTATTTAAGAGAGACACGCCTTCATCATAATTTGTTAGAATACTCTATGTGCTTCACTTATATCTTTTGAGCTTAGCAGTTGCTCTAGTACTTCACTTATATCTTTTTGAGCACGGTGGTGTGTAGAATTTATAGAAATGATTTCACTCTCATTCTTCACTTATATTTGTTTGAGAGTTAATAAATAGTGACGGTAATTTTCATGGGTCATAAGACTAGTCCAAAAATATTAGGTATTCAATGAGTGATAATCAAAACCATCATGTAGCACATATAGAGAAATTGTGGGTTAATGATATTGATGTGGTAATATGAAAAAGGTGTAAGTTCACAATTGTTGATTCGTAGAAGTGTTGATATTAAGATAGGTTAACTTCTTGTTCGTCTAAAAATTAAAGAGGCATGGTGATGATGTGTGAGCATTTCTATTCCTCGTTGAAATCCTAGTGTTGTTTCGGGTCGGAAGCGCGCAATGGTTAACTCCTACCAACCTCTTTCCTCGGGGCATGTGAGTAGTACTTTGATTTGTGATAAAAACTAATAAAACTTTGCAATAAGTTTGTGAGTTCTTTATGACTAATTTGAAACCATGGACATATGCAATCTCACCTTTTCATATTTGCTAGCCTCTTCGGTGCCGTGCATACCCATTCTCACCTTGAGGATCGGTGCAACTTTCGCCGGTGCATCCAAACCCCGTGACATGATACGCTCTGTTGCACATAAGCCTCATTATATCTTCCTCAAAACAGCCACCATACCTACCTGTCATGGCATTTTCATAGTCATTCCGAGATATATTGCCATGCAAATTCCATCGTCACTTCACATGACTAGTTCGTTCATCATCATATTGCTTTGCATGATCATATAGAGATGACATAGTATTTGTGGAAAAGCCACCCTTCATCATATTTTTGATACATGTCATGCTAGATCATTGCACATCCTGGTACACTTCCATAGGCATTCATATAGAGTCATATCTTCATATCCGTTCTTCATATCGAGTTGTAAGTAAATAAAAGTGTGATGATCATCATTGTTAGAGCATTGTCCCAGTGAGGAAATAAATATGGGGGAGGCCAAATGAGCCCACCATTCTGAATAAAAAAATGAGAGAATACGAGAGAAGGGACTTTGCTACTATCTTTTACCACACTTGTGCCTCAAAGTGGCACCTTGTTCTTCATGAAGAGAGAGTCTCATGTTATGTCATTTTCATATGCTAGTGGGAATCACTTTTTCATTATTACAAACTTGGCTTGTATATTCCTATGACGGGCTTCCTCAAATGCCTGAGGTCTTCATGAGCAAGCAAGTTGGATGCACACCCCACTTAGCTTCATTTGAGCTTTCATACACTTATAGCTCTAGTGCATCATTTGCATGGCAATCCCTACTCCTTGCATTGACATCTATTGATGCGCATCTCCATAGCCCGTTGGTACGCCTAGTTGATGCGAGACTATCTTCTCCATTTTTTGCCCCTTTGATATCTACCACCATATTCTATTCCACCTAATGCTATGTCTAATGGCTCACGCTCATGTATTGCGTGAAGAATAAAAAGTTGATGCATATTGAAAAAGTACGATCCAATTGCTTGACTTGGACACCGTGGTGCTTGACATTTGTGTTAATGTGGTGAAGATGGAGCCATGCCTTGCTAATATAATAAGATGAATGGGGGGTAAACATTCTTTGAGGATCGTATACTTTGAAAGATTGATGATTTTGTTTCTTATACTTATAAGTATTGCTATGTTAATATTTGTTGATTCATCGTTTCTTAGTGAGCATACATGCATAAGATTACATAATGGGTAGCATGTCACATCAAAAAAATTGTTTTTATCATTTACCTACTCGAGGACGAGCAGCAATTAAGCTTGGGGATGCTTGATACGTCTCCAACGTATCTATAATTTTTTATTTCTCCATGTTGATATATTATCATTCTAGGATACTTTTTGGGTCTTTATTTACCAATTTATAATATTTTTGAGCACTAACCTATTGACCCAGTGCCCAGTGCCAGTTGTTGTTTTCTGCATGTTTTTTCACTTCTCAGGTTTACAGTACCAAACGGAGTCAAATTGCCACGAAACTTTTTGATGATTTTTTCTGGACCAAAAGAAGACCTGGGAGATTCAGGCTGGGAGCCGCACCAGGGCCGCACAAGCCAACAGGGCGCGCCCTGAGGGGGGTCGTGCCCTGATGGCTTGTGCCTTCCTGGTGGCCCTCCCGACCTCATTCTCTGGCCTATAAATTCTCATATATTGCAAAAAACCTGGAGGCAGTCCCAAAACCCTTTTTACGCCGCCGCAAGTATCTGTTCCGCCGCGAAGCCATCTGGAGCATCGTTCCGGCACCCTGCCGGAGGCGGGATTGATCACGGAGGGCCTCTACATCAACCTTGCTTCCCTCATGATGATGTGTGAGTAGTTCACCACAGACCTACGGATCCATAGCTAGTACCTAGATGGCAATCTCTCTATCTCTTGATCTTCAATACAATGATCATCGCATCTTCGCTTTGATCTATCCGATGTAATCCTATTGTGCGGTGTGTTTGTTCGGATCTGATGAATTGTGGGTTTATGTTCAGATTATTCATGAAAAGTATTTGAGTCACCTCTGAATATTAAGATTCTTATTTGCATGATCATTATAGCTTTGTAATGCTCTCTGATTTATTGATGTGCTTTGGTCAAGTAGATTTATCTATCTTTAGTGGGAGTGGTGCGTTGTGGTGGGTTCAACCTGACGAGTTTCGATATCCCAGTAACAAAGTAGGGGACAATATGCGTCTTTGTGTTATTGCTACTAAGGATAACACGATGGGGTTTATTCATATTGCTTGAGTTTACTTGTCTACATCATGTCATCATTCTCCATGCATTACTCTGTTTGTCATGAACTTAATACGTAGAGAGGCAAGCATAGAAGCGCTCTTGAAGTGGAGTAATAGTAATAGGTGCGGGCAGGAGTCGGCATATTTGTTTATGGACAGGATGCCTATATACACATGATCATCGCCGTGAAAATTGCATAACTATCCGCTTTTCTATCAATTGCCCAACAGTAATTTGTTACCCACCGTATGCTGCCTACATGAGAGATGCCACTAGGGAAAACTATGGCCCCCGGGTCTATTCACTTATAAATTTGCAAACGCTACTGTTACATTGCTGCCTTTATTTACTTTTTATTTTATTTTGCAATTTACAATTATCTACAATTATCTACACAACTCATTTGCTTGCAAATAATGAGATCAAGGGGAGTGACAACCCTCTTGCCCGCGTTAGGTGCAAGTTGTTTGTTCTTTTGTGTGCAGCCGCTGAAGACGGTTGAGGATTGATATTCCTATTGGTTCGATAAACCTTGGTTTCATAACTGAGGGAAATACTTACCCACTTTGTGTTGCAATAACCCGTTCCTCTTCACAGAAAACCCAACGCAGATCACAAGTATCAGGGGGCATACCCATAGGATTTTTATAAGCAGTTCTATATGCCCACAATGCATCATCTATTTTCTTAGACCAATTCTTCCTAGATCTATTAACGGTCTTTTACAAAATTAACTTTATTTCTCTATTGCTCAATTCAACTTGACCACTAGATTGAGGGTGATATGGAGAGGCAATTCTATGATTGACATCATATTGAGCTAAGAGTTTACGAAATGCACCATGAAGAAAATGTGAACCACCATCGGTCATTAAATATCTAGGGACTCCAAACCTCGGGAAGATAACTTCTTTAAGCATTTTAATAGAAGTGTTGTGATCAACACTACTAGTTGGAATAGCTTCTACCCACTTGGTAACATAATCAACAACAACTAAAATATGAGCGTATCCATTAGAGTAAGGAAAATATCTCATATAATCAAATCCCCAATCATCAAATGGTTCAATAACAAGTGCATAATTCATTGGCATTTCCCGACGTCTACCAATCTTACCAATTCTTTGACATTCATCACAAGAAAGGACAAACTTATGTGCATCCTTGAAGAGGGTAGGCCAATGAAAACCAGACTATAATACCTTATGTGCAATTCTGTCTCCTCCATGGTGTCCTCCATATGCTTCAGAATGACACTTCCATAGGATTCATTCATGTTCATGCTCAGGTACACAACGTCTAATAATACCATATACTCCTTTATATAAATGTGGGTCAGCCCAAAAGTAATGTCTCAAGTCAAAGAAGAACTTTTTCTTTTGTTGGTATGTGAAATAAGGCGGTATGTATTTAACAACAATGTGATTAGCATAATATGCATACAACAGACTATTGCGAGAATTAGAAGTGTTTATAACAGCTAATTCCTCGTCAGGATAACTATCATCAATAGGCAGTGGGTCATCAAGAACATTTCCCATCCGAGACAAATTATCTGCTACAGGCTTTTTAGCTCCCTTCCTATCAACAATATACAAATCAAACTCTTGAAATAAAATAATGCACCTAATCAGTCTAGGTTTAACATCTTCCTTTTCCATAAGATATTTACTACAACATGATCGGTGTGAATTATTACTTTAGAATCAACTATATAAGATATGAATTTATCACATACAAACACAACTGCTAGAAATTCTTTTGCAGTAGTAGCATAATTCTTTTGAGCAGTGTCTAGAGTTTTACTAGCATAATGAATAACATTCAATTTCTTATCAACTCTTTGTCCTAAAACAACATCAACAACATAATCACTAGCATCATACATTATTTCAAAGGGTAAGTTCCAGTCAAGTGGTTGAACAATAGGTGCACAAATTAAGGTTTGCTTAAGTATTTCAAAGGCTTCTACACAATCATCACCAAAAACAAATGGAACATCTTTTTGCAAAAGATAGTAGGAGGCCTAGAAATTTTAGAGAAATCTTTAATGAACCTTCTATAGAAACTGATATGTCACCAACGTATCGACAATTTATGAAGTATTCATGCCATATTTACCCATGCTTACAATTCTTTTATAGGGTTTTGATGCACTCTATATGATTTAAATGGAACTAACCCGAGCTGACGCTGTTTTCAGCAGAATTGCCGTGGTGTTGTTTTTTGTGCAGAAAATGAAAGTTCTCGAAGTTGAACAAAACATTTTGACGATTTTTACTAGAAGGAAAGGGACCCAGGAAGCTTCGAGGGAGTGTCAGAAGTGCCACGAGGAGGTGGCCAGGAAACCTAGAGCGCCCACCCCCCTGGGCGCGTCGGGATACCTTGTGGGCCCTGACGTGGCTTGAGATTGCGTCGGTATTTCCCCAAAGAGGAAGGGATGATGCAGCACAGCGACGGTAAGTATTTCCCTCGGTTTTGAAACCAAGGTTATCGAACCAGTAGGAGGATCACCACCACCCAATAAGCAACACCTGCACACAAACAACAAATACTTGCAACCCGACGCGAAAGAGAGGTTGTCAATCTCTCTATGGTAATAAGATAGATTAGGTAGTGATAGATAGGAGAGATAGATCTCTCAAGAACACAAATAAAAAGAGTAAATATGCAGCAATATGTTTTTGGGTTTTTGGTTTTGTAGATCTGAAAGCAAAGATTGCAAAAAGATAGATCGGAAAGCAATATGTTGGAAAAGTAGACCCGGGGGCCGTAGGGTTCACTAGTGGCTTCTCTCATGAGTATAGCGCACGGTGGGTGAACAAATTACTGTTGGGCAATTGATAGAAAATCGAATAGTCATGACGATATCCAAGGCGATGATCATTATATAGGCATCATGTCCAAGATAGATAGACCGACTCATGCCTGCATCTACCTCTATTACTCCACACATCGACCGCTATCCAGCATGCATCTAGTGTATTAAGTTCATGGAAAAACGGAGTAATGCAATAAGAACGATGACATGATGTAGACAAGATCTATTCATGTAGGAATAGACCCCATCTTGTTATACTTAATAGCAACGATACATGCGTGTCGTGCTGCCCCTTCTGTCATTGGGAAAGAACGCCGCAAGATCGAACCCATCACAAAGCACCTCTTCCCATGGCAAAAAAAATCAATCTAGTCGGCCTAACTAAACCAAAGATTCGAAGAAGAAATACGATGCTATAAGCAATCATGCATATAAGAGATCAAAGAAGACTCAAATAATATCCATGGATAGAAACTGATCATGAACTCAAAATTCATCGGATCCCAACAAACACACCGCAAAAGTTTACATCAAATAGATCTCCAAGAGACCATTGTATTGAGAATCATAAGAGAGAGAGAAGAAGCCATCTAGCTACTGCCTACGGACCCGTAGGTCTATGGTGGACTACTCACGCATCATCGAAGAGGCACCTATGAGGAACATGAACCCCTCCGTGATGGTGTTTAGATTGGATCTCGCGGTTCTGGAACTTGCGGCGGCTGGAATTGTGTTTCGTCGACTCCTCTAGGGTTTTTTGAATATTTGGGAATTTATAGGCATCAGAGGCGGTGCGGAAGGGGGGCGAGAAGGGCACAACCCATCAGGTCGCGCCGGCCCCCCCTGGCGCGCCCTGGTGGGTTGTGCTCTCCACAGCCCACCTCTCCGGCAGTTGTTTGGTCCACTGGGTGTCTTCTGGTCCAGAAAAAATCTCCAAAAAATTTCGGCGCGATTGGACTCCGTTTGGTATTGATTTTCGGCGAAGTAAAAAACAAGCAAAAACAGCAACTGACACTTTGGCACTATGTCAATAGGTTAGTCCCAAAAAATGATATAAAGTTGTTATAAAAATGGTAAAACATCCAAGAATGATAATATAACAGCATGGAACAAGCAAAAATTATAGATACTTGGAGACGTATCAGGCCCCTCGGGTACCTCCTTGACGTGAAACCTACGCCAAAAATTCCTATAAATCCCAAAAAACCCAGAACTAAATCTAGAACTTCCGCTCCGCCGCCTCAAGCCTCTGTTCCGAAGTGATCCCATCCGGAGCCCTTTTACGGTACCCTGCCAAAGGGGGAAATCATCACCGGAGGCCATCTTCATCATCTCGGAGGTCTCCATGACGAGGAGGGAGTAGTTCACCCTCGGGGCTGAGGGTATGTACCATTAGCTATGTGTTTAATCTCTCTCTCTCTCTCTCTCTCTCTCTCGTGTTCTTGAGATGGCATGATCCTGATGTATCACAGGCTTTGTTAATATAGTTGGATCATATGGTGTTCTTCCATATCTATCTTGATGTGATGAATTGAGTCTTTCCCTTTGAGATCTCGTTATGTTGGATTGAATACTTTGGATTTGATAACACTTGATATATGTCTTGCATGTGGATACCCGTGGTGACAATGGGGTGTTCTATTGAGTTACTTGATGTATGTTATGGCAATCAACTTGCGGATCCCCGTGGTGACATTGGGGTGATCTAGGCACATAGGTTGATGCACGTTTTCATCCTACTTTTTCCGATAGAAATCTTGGGGTACTCTTTGAAGTTCTTTATGTTGGATTGAATATGATGAATCTGAAATTGTTTGATGCATGTGGAATAATTAACTCATGGATACACTTGGTGACATTGGAGTATCTAGGTGACATTAGAGTTGATTATGTGTATCATATGTGTTATTCTAGTACGAACTCTAGGGTTGTTTGTGACACTTATAGTGATGGCTCAATAGATTGATCGGAAAGGATAACTTTGAGGTGATTTTGCTACCTACAACAATTTCATCTTATGTTCTCCACTAGATAGTAACTTTGGAGTGATTCTTTGTCGCACGTTGAGGGATACTTATATGATTCAATTATGTTAGCACTGTTGAGAGATTGCACTAGTGAAAGTATGAACCCTAGGCCTTGTTTTCAAGCATTGCAACACCATTTTAACACACTTTTTGTACTTGTTACCTTGCTGTTTTTATTTATTTAAATTACAAAAACCTATTTCTACTATCCATACTACACTTGTATCACCATCTCTTCGCCGAACTAGTGCACCTATACAATTTACCATTGTATTTGGTGTGTTGGGGACACAAGAGATTTCTTGTATTTGATTGTAGGGTTGTTTGAGAGAGACCATCTTCACCCTACACCTCCCACAGATTGATAAACCTTAGGTCATCCACTTGAGGGAAAATTGCTATTGTCCTACAAAACTCTGCGCTTGGAGGCCCAACACGAGTCTACAAGAATTAAGTTGTGTAGTAGACATCAAGCTCTTTTCTGGCGCCGTTGCCGGAGAGGTGAGTGCTTGAAGGTATATCTTTAGATCTTGCAACCGAATCTTTTTGTTTCTTGTTTTATCACTAGTTTTGTTTTATAAAAGAAAACTACAGAAAAAATGGAATTTAGATTGTCTCGTATGCTTCGTCTCTATAATGTCTTTCGTGAAAATGATGAATCAGAAAATTGTGCTCAATTGTTAGAAGAATAATTCAATAAAATGTTTGGCATTAAATCCTTAAATGATGAGCATGATAGCAATGTTATTAGTGTGTCTTCTCTAAATATCTATAGTGCTAATGATGATTGCACTAGTCATGAGAAAAAAGTTTCCTATAAGCATGTCAATTTTTGTGGAGTGAATAAAATTTGTGAAGACATACCATATATGAATGATAGATTTTGTAAGAAGCATAATCATGATAAAACTAGTTGGTGGCTTAAAGTGATAGATGAATTTGCTACAAAATTATGCTCTCTTCATCCCATTACTTGTAAACTTTGCAATAGGGTTGGTCATCTTAATTTCTAATGCATACTTTTTCATGATCGAATCATGAACAAATATTGTAATAACTTGATCACCCTTGAACTTTATAATGAACTTAGTTTATTTTTGTTGTGTGAAGTATTGTCACATAAAAATAGTTGGTTAGGCTCCGGTTTAAATGCAAACTAAGCCAAAATCAAGGTTTGGCTTTCTGCTATCTTTGCCACTTGTGCCTCCATATTCTTGGATCTAGCTTCAAGTATTTGCATTTAATTTGTTAGTCCAACAACCTTACTGGTCAATTGACCAAGTAAGTTATCATGATTCTTCAAGATATTATTGAAGTGTTCATTTTGCTCAGTCTGGCTAGCAATAAAACTTTTAAGATTTTATTCAAGAGTATTTTTATTGCTACCATTAGCTCCATTCAAATTATTGGACGCACCTCCATTACTAGGATAAGGAAGTTTAGGAGCATATCCCTTATTTTTTCCAGTTGGGATTATAGCTATTACGAGCAATAAAATTCACATCACTAGTATCTTCATTAGTGATGGCATTGACATTTACTTCTTCTTTACCTTTCATCAAAGAGATAAGCTCTTATAGCTTGGTTGTCAACTCTGAGCTATTTTCTTCTATGACATTCACCTCTGAGCTATTTTCTTTACCTTTCAACTCTGAGCTATTTTCTTCTATGACATTCACCCTAAACCCTTGGTGGTGGTTCTCTCAACATGCCATTGGGCATGGTTCTCTTGCATACCATCTAGTATCTTCTTGACATCTTCTATGGGCTTTCCCATGATTGTTCCTCCTGTAGTTGTATCAAGCATACTTTTTGACATATGGTTCAAGCCATTAAAAACATACGAAGTATTAACCACTCCTCCAATCCATGATTGGGGCAGTTTCTTATAGCTTCCTTCATTCTATCCCATGCAAGCGCTAGTGGCTCACATTTCTCTTGCTTGAAACCTGTGATCTGAGAACACAATTGCATATTTTTTGCAGGTAGACGAAACTTAGATAAAAATTTACTGCAATAAGCAGCCCAAGAAGTAATACTGCCTTTAGGCAAAGTTAAAAGCCATTCCTTAGCTTTTCCTCTCAAAGAGAAAGGAAATAAGCGAAGTTTCAGGTTACGATCCATGTTACCCTACTAAACCTTATTGTCACCGGTGTTCGGTATAACACTTCACGATCCCCTTGCTCCTAGCCTCACTGATGCTCAATCTCCATGATCATGGGTACCTGCAGGGATGAAGATCGCGCACAAGACAAGATACACTTCACGAAACAATTTTATTTCACACATATAAGATGTTGTGTCAAAGACTTCCATTGATCCCTTCACCAAATACCTAGGGCTGCAAGGCTCATGCCTCACCCCATACCTTACCGAACTACTTACACATGAAGATAAGATCGCGAGAAGAAATCATTGAAGAACACATCTTGGGATTGATTGATTGCAATATGTCTTACAATAGATGCCTTGTGCGATGCACGATTACAACTATGAACTAGACGAGAGAGCACTATGGTGGTGGAGATGACTATGGAGATGAAAATGGCGGCGGCTAGGGTTTGCGGATGAAGAGATTCTGGCTGTGCTCGACGCTGTTCTGTTGACTTTTCGATGGGTTCCCCTTTATAAAAGTTGTTCAGGTGGACAACCTGCCTCGGTTTCCATGCCAAACGACTGTGCAAACGGGCGCGTGCGGTTACATGGAACACCGCCTTTGACTCTGGTGGCCTTCTGGCTCCTCCTGGTGACTTGTTTCTTCTCCATTGTCCTTCCTTTTATTTCTCCGACGCAATTTCTTCCATTTTTAGCCCATTTCTTGTGGAAAAATATCAAAGAGAGGATTTTTGGAATCCTTTGCATTCATTAGTCATTAGTGGAAATATCAGAGCTAATATCTCTCTTTTAATGAAATATCTTAGTTTAAACATGGTTGAAATGAGTGTAAAAATATCATTCATCAGGCCACAAATGGGTATATGTTTAATCTTGGAGGTGGTGATGTTTCCTAGAAGTCTTGCAAGCAAACGATCTTAACGAGATCGACAATGGAAGCGGAAATAACAACATTAGACACATCTGGTGTCGAAGCAGAATGGCTTCGAGATCTTTTGATGGACTTGCTAGTGGTTGAGAAGCCGGTTCCGGCTATCCTTATGAACTGTGATAATTAGACATTTATTGTTAAAGTAAAGAGTTCAAAGGACAACATGAAGTCCAACAAACATATAAGAATGAGATTGAAATCTGTTAGACGTTTAAGAAACTCCGGAATGATAGCGTTGGATTATATCCAAACGGCTAAGAATCTGGCAGATCCCTTTACTAAAGGGCTATCATGTGTTGTGATAGAAAATGCATCGAGGGCGATGTGTATGAGACCCACATGATTTGCCATGGTGGTAAACTAACCTACGTGATCAGAGATCTCGTGAAGTAGGACCTGGGAAAACAAGCCAGTGGTGAACTGAGGAGAGTAACTTTACTAACCCACTCAATTGGAAATGCAATACTCTTGAAAACTGTATGGTAGGTTGACTAATGTCTTAATGTGTTCCAATCTTATATAAGCAAGATGCTATCCTACAGAGCGATCTTTGGAGGAACACACCTATATGAGCTCGACTGCTGGTCATCACAGTCTATGAGATTTGGGTGATCTCTAGCAAACTCATGAACATGCCAGGAGTATGACTACTATACTCCACCCGAGGGGTCAGCCTTCGGCAACCTAGTACTAATAAGATATGTGGTGAAACTTCTTTATGCCAAACTGACAATTCAAGGCATAGTTCATTGTTCAGTTGTGAAGGAGTGTAGCTACTTGCTCTAGGTGAAGTTAAACCTTAACAAGTCTTCACTGAAATACCGGTATATCAAAACAGTGATTGGAATAGAGGACATAATGGGTCCTCGAGATATGGTGAGGTATTGCTGAAATATGGGATGGGCTTTAGGTCCATCCAACATTTTTTGAAAAGTCTCTAAGGGCCCATGTAGGTGTCATGACAAAGGGTGGTGGGAAGTTTAGTCCCACCCTGGGAGTTGGAGAGTTGGATCTTCTTATAAGGGATTATCTTTCACATGCTATTGGATCTTGAAAAGAGAAGTGGTCCTCGCGCACTCCTCCTCTACCGCCCGCCACGCCTTGTCACGACGCGCCACGGTTGCGGGATTGAGCCGAGACGAGCTCATACCTATGCATTTATTTTGACGTGTCACGTATCCGAGACGACGGCCAACCCTAGCCGCCACGATAACATATCACATCTGCTCCACTCGCACCGCCCATGTCGGGTTTTTTTTGTTGCTGTCGCCGGCGACTCCATCCCGTTCACCGCGTACACGATTGACGAGAGAGCAGACCTCCGAAACCCCACCTCTCCGGATCCTGTACGGGAGATGGGCGATTAGGTTTTTTGGGAGCGGTCTTACGCAACTGCTCGCCGCCATTAGTCTGCTTCGTCTACGTCCACGTCGCCTTCTCATTACCATGTCCACCGACACCAAACGTGCTGCCCCCGAAAAGATCGGAACCGACAAGAAGGCAGCCGAGGACGTTGTTGTCATTGCCGTCGCTACTGCTACTATGGCCAACTGACCTAACGGAGGGTATAATTTGTTTATCCCGCTCCTGATTATTACTGTCTTAGTCGTACTAATAATTTGCGTATATGTTTCTACTATTTGTCTAGTACGCGATAATATGATCAAATATCAGTATGTGCTTGCGTCATTTTCATGGTTTATTTTGGATTAATTTAATCAAAAAATTGCCTATTTTCTCAACAAAATTGTCTACGGCGCACCTGTACGAATCTGAAATTCTCAACACACCGATCTAATATTCTTCTGGAGTCCAGAATTTTTTTTTTTCGCGGGGTTTCTGGAGTCCAGACTTGAGAGTCACCGTGGTCGAGTGTTGCGGCATTGCGATTGACCTCTGAACCGCGCGCGGCGCCCAAGTCAAGCGGCGCGGCGGAGGGTAGAATTTCTGTCTGTGCACGGCAGGCGTGACGACCTCTGTTCAGTCTTGTTTTCTACGGCGGCTAGTTTTCAAAAATAGATAACGACTAGAAGCACGTGATTCACCGTCCACGCGTCCTCGGCCTCGTGTCACTTGACAAGCGGAGATCGTTCAAGTCGTCCACTAGATGCTCCAAGTCAGCGCCGATCGAGCACCCATCGTTTGGAACCAGTTCCGATGATCTTTACACGCACGCATGCATCGCTAAGTCGTCCACCGGATTCTCCCAGTCAGCAACCGATGGATGCGTGCACCGTTCGCGCCCAGCACTGATGTGCTTGCCCATGACATTTACACGCATGATTTTGCCCGTTCCAGGCCGCCCATTGGCCGTCTGATTGCTGCAGCCGCTACACATCCAGTCATTGGCCATGGCACATAGGCAATGTCCGTCAGATATTCCTCCTGAAATGCGGACAGGCACGATGGACCGAAAATGATACCCAGTATGGGGACAGCAATGACCAATTGAGTTGCCCGGGAAGCAACTTCGGAAATTCTACAGACCAAAGGTGTCTACATTACACAGCTCTTATTTACTCTGTCAACACGGGTTACAAACGAAACTACTAGCAACATTCCGTTCTACTAGACGCAACCGCAACACACTATTGTGCAGCATTTATTTGTCTACATGTACTGCATAGAGATCTCACACAACACGACATCGTCGAAACCACGATCAGCGAATACACACACAGCTAGTCCGATAAGGAAAGCACTCACGGCTGCAGCTTCTTAGGGAGAACCGCCAGGTCGAGCTTGCTGCCGTACATCTTTGCCAGGGCCTGCCCGCACCAGCCATGGCCGTCGTCCAGCGTCGGCATCCTCACCTCCATGAACGGCAGAGTGGCCTCGCCTTGCGGCTTCACGACGCCAGCAAACACCCTGAGGACGTTGCCAGCGTCGATGTCCATGCAGACACTGATCTCGACGGCACCCTTGGGCGCCGGTGGGATGCCGGTGATCTTGAAGTACCCTAGGAGATGGTTCTCCTCCGCCTGCTTCCCCTCGCCTTCATAGACGGCGATCAGCGCCTCCGCCTGGTTGTCCTGTGTGGTTGTGAATAGCATGTCCCTTCTTGCCGGAATAGCGGTGTTCCTTGGAATGATGGCGGCGAAGCCGTCCCCGTCGGCACGGATTCCAAGGTTCATCGGGGTCGCCTGGATCGTCAGCAGATCTAGGCTCCCCGAAGGATCCGTGACTCCTGAAGCGATGGCCCCTTCCAGTGCAGCACCTGAAACAGCGGCTTCTAGATCGTCGATGCTCTCATAGGAGTCTTCCTTCTTGCATAATCCCAGGACAAGGCTTCTGATCTTGGGAATTCTGGAACATCCTCCAACCAAGATCACATCATTGATGTCTTCCGGGGTTAACTTCGCATCCGACAGGCATTGCTTGATGATCCTCTCACATTTCTCAAAGATCACCTGGTTCACCTGTTCAAATTCTGCACGACTCAACAGCTTGGACACTTTCAGGCCATTCCCTAAGTCTGCATTGATCTCAATGCTTTCCTGGGAGGCCAGCTTGTGAATCGCATCCTGAGTTGCCATCCGCAGTAAACCCATTGACCTTATCCTGTCTGTAGTTTGAGCAGCATTGTCACATAAGCTATCATAACTGGGTAGAAGGTGGCGCATTACATTCTGAAGAATGTCCTCTCCACCAACGGTGCAACCTGAGAGTGCTCTTATTTGAGAAACACCTCCAGCAGTGGCAGACACCGCGACGTCACAATAACCAGCACCGATGTTAAATATCAGAGCAATTTTCTCAGTGCCACTTCCCATGTTATCATGCATGAGCTGCTGCTGCTGCTGAGCATACAATAGAGCAACAGCAGTAGGCTCTGGCATAAGCCTAAGAACATGCAGTCCAGCCATTGCACATGCTCTCTCAATCCTGGTCTGCTGGAAGCGACTGAATGCAACTGGGATGGTTAGAACAGCGTTCCTGACTGGATGCTTAAGATGCATTTCAACCAGGGCCTTCAATTCAAGCAGGAAGATGGCAAGAACTTCCTCAGGGGTTGTGGACCGCCACATATTGTTGACCAGAGCTGCAATAAATGGCCTCACACCAATACCCAGTGTCTGCACAAGGAAAGGGAGAGCCTTGCTAGCTTGAACCACTTCATCTGTGTCCATTCTCCCGATTAAACGCTTCATGTTAAATATTGCACTTCCTGACAAGATATCTCTTTCCTCGTGTGCGTGCTCCTTGGTTGCTCCTCCAGTAACACCAGCTGAAAGGGTGTCATCTTTGAACATGACATATGACCTCATCCCTTTCTGGCTGCGAGTGTTTTTCAGCAGCTCCACTTGATGACCGTTCCAAATAGCAACACTGCACCTTGAAGTGCCGATATCAATGCCGATAGCAACATCAGGGAATGATTGTTGTGCTTTGTCGTCCCCGGCGGTTTCGCTGTCAGATGCCACTGTGTAGAATTGCTCAGCCATCCTGCAAAATACAGTCAAAACCAGTTAGGCGTGGTTGAATCCTTCAAAGTGTTGTCCAAAAACAGATTATTTAAACAGGGACAGCAGTAAATCATACACACTCTCACTCACACACATTACAAGGTGCAAACTGTATGCTGCTGAGTATTCATACATTCAAACTAACTACTATAATCCAACTTTGACATGATGCATACCACACACGGTAGAATGAATCATGAACGCTCACTGCATAAGTTAAACTGCCTTCTCTTATTTCCTTCTGTAATATTTGCCCGCCATAGGCTGAAAGCAAGTGACAAAGCATATATACAGAGACGAAGAAATGCAGGCCTCAGCTTTGCTAAGAAACATTAGACGACCACAAACACTACAGCAGTTATTAGCAAGAGAAATAACTCACTCCTCCCCTGTACAAATCATGCACAAAGTCACCACTGAACTCTGCTAGTTCACAACCCAAGAGTGCCCAATACTCCAATTACGCTGAACACTAACTCGCGTAAATTGTGAGCAAGAAAAACTAGAACCTAACTTAGCTTGCCTAACTGATCCTTGCACGGCTAAGTATGATACATTAGAACATACAATAGCTCCTGAAAAAGGTCTGGCACGTTTAAGCCCCGGCGACAAACCAAGCACTTGCTAAGGTTTCATAGCAATACATGCGTTTCAAACAAGCAGTCACAGCTAGCAAACAAGTACACGATCTAAGCTTCTGAGTGCGTTGCTTAGTGTCTCCACCATACAAAAAAGCAAAATTCAGCAACTGACAGTAAACCATCCCTGCAGTATGCGATAAATAATTCCCCACCCTAAATAAAATGTACAGCGAGTTCTCCGGTAAACCTCAGCGCTCGCCCTGGTACTAGTGTAGTGCCCAATTGCAGACATAATTTGACTGTCAACAGAGCATAGAACACACACAAAGCAATCATGCGCGGATGCGCCTAATAATGCATGAGCGCGGCGAAACTCGTACTCTGATCAGCAAGCCACGACGCGTCAATCTAAAGAAATCAGGCACGGTTCAAATTAAGCGTGTGTAGGGTTCGGAGATGCCATACCGGAACGGGCGAGGGACGCGCGCTGGGGACTCTCTTCGCCGGCCTTGCTCGTGGATGCTCCTCCGCGGTAGCGCAAAACGAAGTGAGGGCGTGCGCGAAATGGGTTGGGAAGAAGTGGGCTGAAGGTGGGGGTGGGGGAGGTAGAAGAAGAAGGTGGGAAGGCATTTTCTGGAGAGGCCGGGAGAGGAGCACGACACGCGGGCGCCTCAGGAGGGGCCGCCGCCGAGGTTCCGGAAGCGTCGCGAACCGGGGAGACGCCGCTCGAGGTTAAGGGCAAGACTAGGTTATTGTTTTTTTTTTTTTTTTGAGAAAAGGGTCAAGACTAGGTGCGGAAGGCCCGGCGGTGTTACACTGGGCTAGAAAACCTGGGCCGGATTGGGTCCGTAGGAGGTTTTTGTGTGTGTGTGTGTGTGTGTGTGTGGCAATTCGACTGGATTCCGAAATCAATCAAAAGTGTAGTCTCTTGCAAAAGTCATCTTTCGTTTTCTTGTACACTGACAAACGATAAACTGCATGTGCGGCACTTCTCGTGTGCCCAACTCCCAAACCGTGTTAATAGGTTTCAATGTTTTTTTCCATTCAAAATCGAAAAAATCAGATATAAAAAATTACAAAAATAACGGCAACCGAAAAAATGAATACCAAAACAATGGAAGCACGGTTGCGGATTTCATTTTTTTTATGTTTTTTAAATGGAAGCACGGATTTTGCTTATCAGAGAAACATAAGCATAGCTATGCTTCTCGCTTAAGCAAATATGTGCTTCCATGAGAAGCATACAATTTTTTTTCAAGAAGCACAACAAATTTGTGCTTCCACGTGCTATTCGTTGAAGCACATAATTTTTTCGTGAGACGCAACCCGTTAAAGTAAATTTGTGCTTCTTATGGAAGCATATTTTCTTCTTTTTTCAAAAAGCACTGTGGTGCTTTAGAAAGAAAGAAAATAATCTTCAAAACCTAGGAAAAAATCAAGGGCAAAGTGGAAAGTAAAAATAATGGGGAAAACCCATTAAATCTCGAAAACACGTACTAAAACAATAAAAAACCCGAAACACTAAGGAAGGGTCCAGCACGCGACACGTGACGACGACTGGGTGCATCACTTGATATGTCTCCATTCCAAAAAAACGACCTTGCGGGCAGTGACGGAGCTACCAAAAAACTGTTGGACAGACCGGATAGCAAAAACAGTGCTACCAAATTAAAAATCAATACATTATTATGAAAAAAACTTTATGTAAAACTTTGTTTTGCTCCAGCCTTGGGAGGGCCATGGCCATTTGAGCCTTGCCATAGCTCCACCAGTGCTTACGGGTGCCCCGCAAAGAGTAGCGCTTAATTATTATTTTTAGGTATAACCGTTAATTAATTGCTCTTGGATTCCGCAATGGTGTACACCTGGGCCTAATGGAGATACCTTTGTTTCATGTTGCTATTGTTAGGTAGGATCTAGGATACGCAGTCGCAGAACCACAACCCTTATTTGCGAAATCACTAGTTAGCGAGTACACCTTCCAACGATTACTTCCACCACCCAGGTTGCGACAAGTGGCGCACTGCATGCGTGCCACTTGTCGCAACCTGGGAGTTTTCCCTTTTTTCGTAGATCCGTATTTTCAAAATATTTTATCTCCTAAACCGTGCGTCCAAATCTCGAACCGTTTTCACCGTTGGCTTTCTCTCGTCGAGATCTTCAAAACTAGATCCCATGTTGATAGGTTTTGACGAACTTTTTTTTTTACGAAAAAAACCGGAAGAAAAAACCGTGCCTCACGCGATAGAAAAAAAAATAGAAAACGCGTTTTTTTCCTTTCCGAGAGGCACGGGTCGTGCCTCTCGCGAAGGCAAAACCGTGCCTCTCGCGGAAGCAAAACCGTGCCTCTCGCGGAAAAAAAAAAAGAGCACAAAACACGTTTTTTTCCCTTTCGGGCCGTGCCTCTTGCGATAGCAAAACCGTGCCTCTCGCGGAAGCAAAACTGTGCCTCTCGCGGAAAAAAAAAAACAGAAAACGCGTTTTTTCCCTTTCCGAGAGGCACGGTGGTGCCTCTCGCGAAGGCAAAACCGTGCCTTTCGCGGAAGCAAAACCGTGCCTCTCGCAAAAAAAAAACAGAAAACGCGTTTTTTTTTCCTTTCCGAGAGGCACGGCAGTGCCTCTCGCGAAGGCAAAACCGTGCCTCTCGCGGAAGCAAAACCGTCCCTCTCGCAAAAAAAAAAAATAGAAAACGCGTTTTTTCGCGTAAAAAAAATAGAAAACGCGGTTTGTCGCGATTTTTTTTTCGTCCAAAAGCTACGAAAGACCGATGAAAAACCGGAACACCGAAAAATTCCGGAAAAAAACCACTCCAAAAAGGCGAAAACGCGTGCGAAAAAATAAATAAAAAATCCGAAGGAAACGCTCAGAGCGCGACACGTGGCGGCGACTGGGAACGCGCCAAGTGGCGGCGCGTGGGAGTGATCGCTAGAACGCTTGTGAGGGAGTGCTCGCTAACTAGTTGCTCCCCCTTATTTGGCACTTGCAATGACTATGTGTCATCTGTACCATATCAATTTCTAATAGTATATGCACCTATGGGCGATCACCGGTGGGCCGGCCCATTTAGCACGGCAAGTTGCTGTCGCTCGATGTAGGTTCGCGCGACATGTTTTTTTTTCCGTGTTTTTTCGTTGTTTTTACCTATTTTTTTGTTTTTCCCTTCGTTTTCCTTGGAATTTTTTTCTCACTGTTTCTATTTTTTTTACTATACTTTCGTTTTATTTTTTCGTTTTTCCTTGCTTTTCTTTTCGTGTCTTTGTCGGTTTTATTACTTTTCTTTCTTTTTCAACACGTTTCTACTTTTTCTATTTTTAGAGCACACATGAAATATATTTTTAATAAACGATTTATTTTTCAAATATAGGTCTTACAATTTTTAAAATATATCTTTTGATTACCTTTTTGAATACACTGTAAAAAATCAAATACAAGTTGTATATATTTCTAATGGTAAATAATTTCTTGTAAAATCACATGAAAGTTTTTTTTACATTGTATAAACATTTTTTTGGAAACATCTGGACATTTCTTTAAATGTCACGAACAATTTTTGTTGAAACACGTGAATATTTCCATGAAACATCACGTAACGTTTTCATTGTAAAACGTGTCCTAAAATTTGTGCAGACATATTTGGAAAGATGGAAACATTTTTTAGTTGCCACAACATTTTATTTAAAATTTATCAACAATTTAAATAAGTGTGCTAACTATTTTTATATTCTATATTACCATTTTCTCACATTCTTAGTTTTTTCAATTTCTTAATTTAATTTGAGTTGTTGAAATATATGTATTTAAATTATAAATATAAATAAATGGAAAAACAAATCGAGTGACATTAGCATGACGACTCACGTCGCTAACGGGCGACCCATCACGTACTACCATCACGCGATGTGAGCTACTGCCTCGTAGCAGGCGGCACATAGCCGCACCCTTTGACGCGTTAAGTGTCGGTTATAGTTTTTTTAGGGGTAACTAGGGATTTTTATTCAAGAATCAAAGTGTCAGGAATACAAATTATATCAGGCACTAACCCTAGCCACACATGGCGCCCAGCTTATAAAGATGTTACTGCTTTAGCAAGGGCATGAGCTTCATAGTTCCACTATCTATGGTTGACATAAAAACCAACATCACCTAATGCCTTAAGTGTCAGTTATAGTTCATTTGATAACCGGTGTACAATCCCTCCACCTTGGGCTCGTCCCGTTTTTTCTTTCTCTCCTTTTCGACCGCAAATTTGGCTCGTTCCGCAGCTGACACGTCGTACGTCGATGGGCTAGCCCATCGAAGTGGTCATTGCTTGTTTTCTCGAAAACTTTCCTACCAATATTGTGAAGTTTCTAGAAACTTCCGGTCGGTTTTGGGAAGCTTCTGACCAATATTTTCGGTTTTCTATTCAGTTTTTTCCTTTGATTTTCCTTTTTTTGGCAAACTTTTTCTTAATGTATGACTTTTTATTCAAATTCATGAACTTTTTAAAGTGAACGGATATTTTTCAATGTGTGATTTTTTTTCAAATCCCGTGAACTTATTTGAGTCCCAAACTTTTTTCAAATCCACGGACTTATTTGAACGCATCCACTTTTTCTGTACTCGTGAACATTTTTTCCGATTCCTATTTTTTGAAGTTTTCGCATTTTCCTGAAAAGTTACCTGGTCAACGGTGGACTGGTCAACTGCGAACCAAGCGCCTAGGAACCGGCAGAACCAGCGCGTCGTGAGCGAGCTGCTCGCTTCATTGTTGGGTCGATTGACAAAGTGGAGTGTACAAGCTTTGGCTCCTTTACCTCACACAGAAGGTGTCGAGGAGGTGGTCTCTTGTAGAACTCGTAACCCGTACCTATGTTCCAAAACCCTTAGCTCGTTCTATTTTACGTGTGTTCTTGTGGTTTTTATGAACGAGTTTGAAAAGTTTCTATGGATCGATTCAGATTGGTTTAGAAGCTTTTGTGTACTTTTTCTGTGTTTTTTGTATCTTTCCTGTTGGATTATTTTCTAAAATATAAATGCTTATTATTTTCTTTGAATACACGTCCATTGAACATTTTCTAAATACTCGTTGAATATATTTCTAAATACAAGTTGAACCTTTATCAAATGTAGAATGCATATTTTTAATATACGATGAACATTTTATAACATATGCAGATTTTTTTTCAAAAATGACGCACACACATAATTAAAGAACATGCAAAACTTATTACGTGTTCGAACATTATTTTGTAAATTTCATGAATATTTATATGAATGGAATGAAATATTTTAAAAATAATTCTGACTTTTTAAGTTCCTATATACATTTTTTAGATGTCAATAACATAATTTTGAAACGTAGAACATTTTTGTTAATAGTACAAAAGAATTACTTTTAAACTATGTGAACAATTTTTTATATTGCTATTTTTTTATTAAATGTTAAGAATATATTATTAGAACACTTAAGTATTTTTTAAAAATTGCACGAACATTTTTTGAATGGTATGAACATTTTTAGCATGGGTAAATTTCTTACCATACATGGATATATTTTTTTAAATGTTTGCTCAATGTTTTCATTTTTTAACTAACTTAATGTCTGACATATTTTAGAATGTAAACAAAAGAACATAACGCCTCGGACTAAGATGTCCAACTTACATGCATTAAGGTACCATGTTATTTTTAAGTGACATGCTCCCACCTGTGTATCAATTAAGACACATGATCATCTCTGCTATTAAAGTGAAGTTCGTAGGTTGGCCTCACCTCTTTCTTGTGTCCATTCCCTCTTGGGTTTCTGTATTTTTTTAGGTAATCTCGACGCACAAAACAAAAAACAACGTATATAGAGTAACTTAAAGGAATCTGATCCAAATCAATATTTTCCTCTCTTTATTCTACACATTTGCTTAAAACGAAAAGCAATATGCATTAGTTAATAAAAAGTATTATCTAGCACCGAATGGAAGGATCACGGTTAATTATGGAGGTGATTTTAATATAGCATGTGTGGTGCGGTTAAATATCTGAAGCGAAGATCGCCTTAATTTAGGAAAAGTATCATTTTTATGGGTTACTCCTAAAATCTCCCATTCCCTTTTCATCATCTTCACGATCCTACCCAACCACGTCGATGTGGAACGGGCCATAGGAAAAAAGCACCTGCGACGTCTCGAGGCACTCATAATTAATATTGAATCTCTAAAATATGTTCACCCCGCACGAGCAATTAGCTAGTACCGAGATAACAAGGCATGTCATCTTTTTGAAATGTTGAGATTATTCAAAGAAGGTTATCTTGTTGATCTTGCCGTCGATAAAGAATCACCCAAGATTAGAGAATTGAATTATGCCCAAAATGACCGGAGAGGTAGTGAATACAAGATCATTGCTTGTGTGACGATATGTACGTTTTATGTTAGATTCTTGTGTCTTTGACGATGGCATGCCAGCATAGAATCTCCTCGCATTCGTGCTCATCATGTGTGGCCATCGCAAATCTCCTCGCATTCGTGCTCATCATCCATGGCCATCGCAAACAATGAAGGAGGGCGAGTAGGTTTTCATCTTGTGAACAATACTAGGTCTGGGAGGTCATATGGCATTGGCCTACCTCAGACTAATCGTGGCGACATTAGTGGTGTCATGTTTCTTTAGTCTTTGATTCTCTTATTTCTTTCTTATGGTATAGTAAAATTCTTTGTTGGTGCGGCCATAAAGCAATGCCTCGGATGTGTGCTTTGTGTGTACCATACATAATGTGTCCGAGATCCTTGCAATTGCGATGTGTTCTTGATGTGCCTACTTAAATTTGTTAGGGGCAGACCATGTGCAAGTCGTCTGAAAACGATTCGGTGTAAGCCGGTCTTGCGTGAGCATTGGATTTCCATTCAACGACCCCCTCCCCCCTACCATTTTCCTCCTCTAGCCCTCTTGTCAACCCGCCCGATCCAATGCCGGTCTAATCTGTTGTTGCCGACACTCGTGGCCAGGGCTCCTGTGTCCCACTCACCCCCCGGCCTTGCCCCCATCCCTATCCTTCCTTCCAAGCTCCATCCCCAGGCTCTCGCTGAACACGGGCGCCTCGTCATCGCAGTACCAGTGCAACAGCACACACGGACACCGTCCCCTGTTTTCCGCGCAAGTGCCGGCCGTGCGCCGAGCAGGCAAGCGCGCGTGCAGCACAGCAGCACTGCACCAGCCGGCCAGCCCCACGGACACTACTAGCAGTGCCTCAGCCAGTACCCCTGCAGGTTGCAGCGAGCAAACGGACCTTTATTCGGTCATCAAACTCCCCCGGTCGGCCGGACGTGCGCTGGGAATCCGCACAATTTTAAGCACTGGGACTGGGAGATGGAGCTACTGCTGCCAGCATCGCTAACTAGGTTGAGCACTGGTAAGGCCGGCCATGCATGTCGCATGTAGCCGCGGGCCGCAGCGACGTGAAACATGGAGCTACAGCTACGTTAGGCCGGAAGCGGCCCGACGCTGGGATTAGTGGCGTCATGGATGGCATCGCTGCTGCCGCTGGACTGCGCCATCGATTTATGCTGGTTGGATACGGCCATAGTACGGGATATCTCGTGTGGGATCGTCCCCTCGGCTCACAAAAGGGAAATGAAACCTGACGGGTGCCGTATGGAGCGCGCAAAACCCCAAGAAAAGTACAGACAGAGACGGAGTAGAATCCGTCCATGCTCTAAATTCAGAAAAGGGAGAAGAATCCACGCCACTGTGCGGAAAATGGCGACCGATCGAGTTTTAGATTCCCGCCCAGGCATGAACCGCCCGGTGGGCTTTTACGTGCAGCGCGCGCCCATGCTGCGTACGTACGTACCGTACGTACGTGCAGTAGGGCGCAGTACGCGTCGCTTGTGTTGCACTTGCATGCCATTTGCCAGCCCGTGGCCTGCGTTTTAAAATTTGAAAGCTCCATCCGTCGACCAGGTTCGTCGTCCGAACGGACGGGCTCCTGAGTCGCGGCTGCTCATGATCGGCCGATGGATGGATGGCCCAGGGTAAAAGGGGGGCCGGACTGGACAGCCACCCCGGGGATTCCTCCGCGTGCGCACTCCATTGTGCCTGCCCGAGCGCTGACATGCCACGGCTTACAAGTCTCGTGTGGGCAGGCCTGTGATTTGGCAATTGAAAATTGCCATGCATGTGCACATGGCTTAACAGTCCATGATGATGCCCGGATCCATGCACATCGATCCTCATGTTGGAGTGGAGTAGTACATTTTATACCGACATTCATCCGTTCAATTCAAACACGGTTGACCTGACCCAACAATGTATCACTCCTCGTACGTACTATTCTACTACTACTATACACATGCATGCGGAGCAGTGATGATTCACGCTTGGATATACTGTAGCCAGTTAGCGATGGCCTCAACAGTGTGAAATGTGAAATGACCCATCTTTGCATGGGAACGTAGCCTGAGAGAGAGCGGAGTAGGTGAAGCTAGTTGTGCACGTATGTGGGCCCCGCATCCGACATTCTGCGTGATCTCCGTTGGTCCACCCATAGGTTAATGTATATCCCAGTGGTCTTTTTTCTGAATCGAACAAAAGCGCTGCTGTACCTCAGGCTCAGACAGTGCTCAAACACCCAAATTTCTCAGGCAATCACAATAATAATGCACAGTAGTAGTAGGTAGTAGTACTACTACTATAGTACTGACTATGGGGACCTTCGTCCCAGATGATCGTGCACATAATACTAGTACTACCGGTACTATCTCCGTCCTGGTTTATTAGTCCTACTCGTAGTTTGGGTTAAATTTTAACCTTCGATTTAACTATTAAAAAATAATTTATATACACAAAAAATGTATCACTGAAAACCTTTTTCAAATATGAATCCAACAATATATAAATTTTATGACATATAACTTATAATTTGTTAGTAAAATCTACGGTCAAAGTTGGTCACAAAATGCGAAGGGGACAATAAACCCAGACTGAGGTAGTATCTGTTGCATCTCTAGCATCTACTTCCTTCGTTTATAAGTATAAGTTTTTTTTGAAGATTTTAATATAAACTATGTAGCGAATGTATATAGGCGCATTTTAGAGTGTAGATTTATTAATTTTGTGTTGTATATAATTAATGTTAAAATATTTAAAAAATTTATATTTAAGAACGGAAGGAGTAGCATGCATGACTCCGTTTTGCCTTTAATCGATCTACTCTACAGTTCTACTCCTTGAAAACTTCCGAAGATGCTTGCAATTGCAGGGTTCTGGTGCTTGATGGACGGTCCTTCGGGTTTTACAAGAAGTATCAAGTACTAGAAGTTTTCGCTACAGTCCTGTACTATCAAAATACAGCACAGTTTACGTTATGAGTATAGGTGTGTCTAGCTTTCATCTAGATGCGACTTAATCAAGTCACATCTAACTCCTACACCATTTGATTTTGATGAAAATACATTTTTTTTATTACTTAAATGATGTGTAGAAGTTAGATGAGACTTTGTTACTGTATTTCTCATCTAGATTTAGCAAATCCGTATGAGTATAGTATGTGCTTTTCTTCACAAACGAAGTGTAGTTTAAATTGAACATGCATGCATGCACGCATGCATGCTCATTGATTGGAGTCTGGAGTAGACAAAACTGATTGTTAATTTATTTTGACAGCTTTGGCGCTGCGGTTTCAGACCTACCATACCTAATTAAGTTGGATGCCATGCATGCACGCACGGTCAGCTAGTTTTACCTACTATCCTCACGAGTGCCATTTAGACCGACTGACTGAAAATGGCTATGGTTGTTGGTGCAGAGCATGACTCGAGTTTCAGTGACTCAGTTTCGTGTCCCTCCAGGGCCAGGTACGGAAAAGCTGGAGCTTATGGTCGTACTACCCACGCGCTAGGCAGTACGAAAAAAAAAAATGCTAATCCAGCGATTGAGTAAATATTCTTCAAATGGAAAATGACCGTGCAGAATCTGAGCCGAACTCCAAGTGCATGCTGTCGAGTGGAGCATTGCTGACCGTACTGCCGTCGCCCAGGGCCGTATCCCCGTGACGGTCCGGAGGAACGAATCGGCTTGTGTGACAGCACGAGAGGAGATGCTTTCACTTGACCTTTCGGGCAGTGGCACAACGAAGAGGAGCTCCTGCATACCTCCATTTGTCACTATATTTTCAGCCAAAAATGACCCCGTTCGTGGGAGTAAAACGGTGCAAACCAATCATGCAATCGTAGGACTCGCCAAAGCTAAGCTATAGACCAAGACACACCGAGTCCATCAGTCCCGTCCGTCCGTCCGTCGGTCGATGGATGGATCGATCTGTAGTATGCAGGGCTCGATCCACCGCGCCGAGCGCAGACTGGGAAATTGCCCGTGACACGACGGATGTGGATGGCGATGCACTTGGTCGGATTCCCCGAAACGATCGGAGCCCGCGAGGCCGGAGCAACCCCGATGGGTCACGCACCGCACCGGCACCGGCACAGAGCACATCCCGTCCCCGGGATTCCACCGAGCGCAACACGACGCCGCGCTCTGCAACAACCGCGCGCTTCCCCCGGCCCTCCATTGTCAACCGCCCGGCCATGCACGCATCAATCCCCGGGAACCGTATGAAGAAGCGGAGCAGGAGTACATTTTAGTGCGACGGCCTTGTATTAGAGGGTCCGCGGACACACCCGGTTAGTGATCGGGCGTGTCTGTTTTGAGCCCATACCTTTTCATCCGCGCAGCCACATTTTTCATATTTTTCCTCATATGTCCAGTCACTTGCACGTGATTGATGGAGAAAAAGAGGGAGAAAGAAAATAATGAATAAAGAAAGAGAAAATATGGTCCGGACCGGTGTCACGTCCTACATGCACTAGTAGAAAACAGGGCATCGGTCCTGGTTCCAGAGGGCCTTTAGTCCCGGTTCTGCAACCGGGACTAAACAATCGGGACAAAAGGCCCCAACTTTTAGTCCTGGCTGGGTTACGAACCGGCACTAAAGAGCTCCACGTGGCCGCTGTGGGCGCCCATGCAGGAGGAAACGACCGTGTTTCATTTTGTGTTTTCATTTTCTTTTATAATTATATTTTATTTTCATGCGGTTACACATATTAATATACAACATCAGTATATATTATGAAAGAATAACATCCAACATCAGTACAAATTAGATGGATGCAATAGACCAAGTTGGTCTATTTCTTCCATCTAATTTGTATTGGTATATGTCATATAACAACTCATCATCATCTTAATCAACTCTTCATCGTTCTAGGTAAAATAGCATAAAAAAGTTGAACTCCTCATCATTCAGGTTGTTACCATACTAGCAAGTGATCAAGTTATCATAAGTTAGAAACACTATTACTGCTCTCTCCTAGGTAAGATAGCATAAAAAAGGTGAACTCCTGCATTCCTCCATTGAAAAATACAGATCAACCTATCTCCAACTTGTGGCTTGCGCAAGTTATAGTCTCCAAGTGGTTGCCTGGATGCTTTTATTGCCTTGCTCCATCCTTTGATTTTCAGGACACGTGGACTTCGAGATATTCTGTATTTACCAGGGTAACTCATCGGCATTGGCCGTAAACTAACCATATGCAAATCACCTTTGGTAAACATCCATTTAGGCACGGTCTCTGGCGGGAGTACCTGTTGAAGAACATAAGTTATAATAACATAGTTAGCAAACTAGTTTTGCTTAAGAACAATGTATGAAAAAGATGGACTAATGACACAAGAGTAAAAAAAATCTTACAAAGTTGTCTCTAGTGATGTTATAAGGGTTCAACTTGTGCACTAGTGGCACATATCCATGATAAATGTTGCCAGGCATGTAATTTTCATTATGATGCTAAACATCATGAATAAATGAGATGAGATGATCTTTCTCCAAACAAGTAAGATTGGAGTCATAACTGTAGTAGGTACGATCTATTATCTGTCAGGTAGTTCTTGTAGCACGGAAATAAGCTGATAATTAAAAATAAAGAAATTTAGTCGGGATGAGTACCAAATTAATACTTTTCAATAATCAATATAAATTACCCAACAAATCTGTTGACAAACCCACCTGGAGGTAGAACTAGAATCAAGTCATCCGCATGCACCCAAATTTCTATATTATTATCACGAACATCGTCATTACCAAGATCGAAGGTAATGTTCATGTCCTCATCCAACCCATACGCCTTACAAAATGCTCTCCAATTAGAACAGCCAAAATATGTGTGATCTTTGTTATTTTTCACCTTAACAACAAAAGTGTAATGCTCCGTTTTTAGGTGAGCTATCTTAGGCTCTGTACTACCCTTCTCTTTGAAATGGAACTTGTCCAACACAACGAATCTTGCATGGCAGGGAACGCACTAGTCGAATTGTACAAAAGTAGATTAAAGGTTAATTAAAGCAAAAAAACACGTCATACTTCATTAACAAAAAATACATGCCGTCTTTATATACCGTAATAATACTAAATTCTTCCGTTAGCTTGACGGTGAACGATGTATCGTTGTCTAGGTGAGAACAAAGGTCGCATATACCTATTGGAAATATGCCCTAGAGGCAATAATAAAAGTAGTTATTATTATATTTCCTTGTTCACGATAATCGTTTATTATCCATGCTATAATTGTATTGATTGGAAACACTGATACATGTGTGGATACATAGACAACACTGTGTCCCTAGTATGCCTCTAGTAGACTAGTTTGTTGATCAAAAATGGTCAAGGTTTCCTAGCCATAGACATGAGATGTCATTTGATAACAGGATCACATCATTAGGAGAATGATGTGATGGACAAGACCCAAACTATGAACGTAGCATATGATCGTGTCAGTTTATTGCTATTGTTTTCTGCATGTCAAGTATCTGTTCCTATGACCATGAGATCATGCAACTCACTGACACCGAAGGAATACCTTGTGTGTATCAAACGTCACAACGTAACTGGGTGACTATAAAGATGCTCTACAGGTATCTCCGAGGGTGTTTGTTGAGTGGGCATGGATCAAGACTGAGATTTGTTACTCCGTGTGACGGAGAGGTATCTCAGGGCCCACTCGGTAATACAACATCACAACAAGCCTTGCAAGCAATGTGACTAAAGTGTTAGCCACGGGATCTTGTATTACGGAACGAGTAAAGAGACTTGCCGGTAACGAGATTGAACTAGGTATAGAGATACCGACGATCGAATCTCAGGCAAGTAACATACCGAAGAACAAAGGGAACAGCATACGGGATTAACTGAATCCTTGACATAGAGGTTCAACCGATAAAGATCTTCGTAGAATATGTAGGAACCAATATGGGCATCTAGGTCCCGCTATTGGTTATTGACCGTAGAGGTGTCTCGGTCATGTCTACATAGTTCTCGAACCCGCAGGGTCTGCACACTTAAGGTTCGTTGACGTTTCGGTAGTATAGAGTTATGTATGGTGGTGACCGAAGGTTGTTCGGAGTCCCGGATGAGATCCCGGACGTCATGAGGAGCTCCGGAATGGTCCGGAGGTAAAGATTGATATATAGGAAGTTGGTGTTTGAACTCCGGAAAAGTTTCGGGCATTTCCGGCAGTGTACCGGGAGTGACGAATGGGTTCCGGGGGTCCACCAAGTGGGCCCACCACACCCCAAGTGGGTCACATGGACCTGAGGGTGGCGCACCAGCCCCTGGTGGGCTGGACGGCCGGCCCAAGAAGGCCTATGCAGCTGGGCTTGAGGGAAAGGAAAGTCCAAGTGGGGGAAGGGAAGGAATCCTACTAGGAGTAGGATTGGAGGTGGACTCCTCCACCTCCTCCTCCTTGCGGCCGACTCCTAGGAGGAGATTTCGGCCGGCCAGCCCCTCCCCCCCCTCCTATATATACTAGAGGGAGAGAGGGCAAAAGCACTTCAACCCAAAAAGGCCACAGTGCAGCCCTCTCTCCCGATAGATCAAATCCTCTAGTTTTTCAGTAGTGCTTAGGCGAAGCCCTACTAGAATAGTTCCACCACCACCGCCGCCGCGCCGTCGCGCTGCCGGAGAACTCATCTACTTCTCCGCTCCCTCTTGCTGGATCAAGAAGGCGGAGATCGTCATCAAGTTGTACGTGTGCTGAACGCGGAGGTGCCGTCCGTTCGGTACTAGATCGTGATTGGATCGCGGGACGCTCGGCGATTTGGATCGCGAAGATGTTCGACTACATCAACCGCGTTTCTTAACGCTTCCCGCTTAGCGATCTACAAGGATATGTAGATCCACTCTCCCTCTCATAGATGCTCATCACCATGGATAGATCTTGCGTGTGCGTAGGAAATTTTTTGTTTCCCATGCAACGTTCCCCAACAGTGGCATCATGAGCTAGGTCTATGTGTAGATGAGATCACGAGTAGAACACAAAGGAGTTTGTGGGCATTGATATTCAGATTGCTTCCTCCCTTGGTCTTTTCTTGATTCGGCGGTATTGTGGGATGAAGCGGCCCGGACCAACATTACTCGTACGCTTACGAGAGACCGGTTCCATCAACTGACATGTAACTTCGTTGCATAAAGATGGCTGGCGGGTGTCTGTTTCTCCCACTTTAGTCGGATCGGATTTGACAAAGGCGGTCCTTGAGAAGGTTGAATAGCAATTTTTGTATCACCGTTGTGGTTTTAGCGTAGGTAAGAATTGTTCTTGCTAGATACCCGTAGCAGCCACGTAAAACTTGCAACAACAATTAGAGGACGTCTAACTTGTTTTTGCAGGGTATGTTGTGATGTGATATGGCCAATTACATGATGAGATATATGTGATGTATGAGATGATCATGTATTGTATAGAATATCACGACTTGCATGTCGATGAGTACGGCAACCGGCAGGAGCCATAGGGTTGTCTTTAATTATTTTCGCCATTTTGCTTTACTTTATCGCTATGAGTTAGCAATAGTCATGGAAGCAACAGTCGGCGCGACAACCTCATGGCGACACATTGATGGAGATCAAGATGATGGAGATCATGGTGTCATGCCGGTGACGATGGAGATCATGTCGGTGCTTTGGAGATGGAGATCAAAAGCACAAGTTCATGGCCATATCATGTCACTTATGATTTGCATGTGATGTTAATCCTTTTATGCATCTTATTTTTCTTAGGACGACGGTAGCATTATAAGGTGATCCCTCACTTAAATTTCAAGATAAAATTGTGTTCTCCCCGAGTGTGCACCGTTGCGAAAGTTCATCGTTTTGAGACACCACGTGATGATCGGGTGTGATAGACTCTACGTTCGCATACAACGGGTGCAAGCCAGTGTTGCACGTGCGGAACACTCGGGTTAAACTTGACGAGCCTAGCATGTACAGACATGGCCTCAGAACACAAGAGACCGAAAGGTCGAACATGAGTCATATAGTAGATATGATCAACATGAAGATGTTCACCATTGAAACCACCTCAACTCACGTGATGATCGGACTTGAGTTGGTGGATTTGGATCATGTGACACTCGAATGACCGGAGGGATGTCAATTTGAGTGGGAGTTTTTAAGTAATATGATTAACTAAACTCATTATCTTAAACAATAGTCTAAGTTGTCTTTGCAATATTTATGTTGTAGATCATGGCTCGCGCAGTAGCACCCCTGAATTTTAATGCGTTCCTAGAGAAAGCTAAGTTGAAATATGATGGAAGTAACTTTGTGTACTGGGCCCGTAATCTAAGGATTATCCTTACGGCTTCCCAAAAAGGTTATGTCCTTGATGCACCGCTTGGTGATCCACCCGCTCCAGTTGAGTCTCCAGACGTTGTGAATGCCTGGCAGGCTCGTTCTGATGATTACTCAATGGTTCAATGTGCAATGTTGTATGGCTTAGAACCGGGACTTCAAAGACATTTTGAACGTCATGGAGCATATGATATGTTCCTGGAGTTGAAGTTTATCTTTCAGAAGAATGCCCAGATCGAGAGGTATGAGACCTCCGATAAGTTCTATGCCTGCAAGATGGAGGAGAACGGGTCTGTCAGTGAACACATACTCAAAATGTTTGGGTATTCCACACGTCTAGCTGAATTGGGGATGCCCCTTCCAGCAAAGGTGATCACTGACAGAGTTCTTCAATCATTGCCGCCTAGCTACAAGAGCTTCGTGTTGAACTATAACATGCAAGGGATGAACAAGTCAGTCGCCGAGCTGTTTGCGATGTTGAAAGTCGCTGAGTCTGAGATTCAGAAGGAGCATCAAGTGTTGATGGTCAATAAAACCACTAGTTTCAAGAAGAATGGCAAGGGTAAGTGCTACTTCTTGAGCATGCGTTGGTTTTCCCTTGAAGAGGAAATGGTGATGCAGCAAAGTAGATAAGTATTTCCCTCAGTTGTTGAGAACCAAGGTATCAATCCAGTAGGAGATACAAGCAAGTCCCCAATAGATGCACCTACACAAAGAATCAAACACTTGCACCCAACGCTATAAAGGGGTTGTCAATCCCTTCACGGTTACTTGCAAGGATGAGATCTGATAGAGATAGATGGAAAAGATTGCGGAAAGTAAAAACACAAGTAAATAGATCTGAAAATATAAGATGGAAAATAGACCCGGGGGCCATAGGTTTCACTAGAGGCTTCTCTCATGAAGGCAAATATTACGGTGGGTGAACAAATTACTATCGAGCAATTGATAGAAAAGCGCATAGTTATGACGATATCCAAGGCAATGATTATGCATATAGGCATTACGTCCGTGTCAAGTAGACCGAAACAATTATGCATCTACTACTATTAATCCACACATCGACCGACTCCTGCCTGCATCTAGAGTATTAAGTTCATGAAGAACAGAGTAACGCATTAGGTAAGATGACATGATGTAGAGGGATAAACTCAAGCAATATGATGAAAACCCCATCTTTTTATCCTCGATGGCAACAATACAATACGTGCCTCGCTACCCCTACTATGTCACTGGGTGAGGACACCGCAAGAATGAACCCAAAACTAAGCACTTCTCCCATTGCAAGAATTACCAATCTAGTTGGCCAAACCAAACCAATAACTCGAAGAGACTTGCAAAGATATGAAATCATGCATATAAGAATTCAGAAAAGACTCAAATAATATTCATAGATAATTTGATCATAAACCCACAATTCATCGGATCTCGACAAACACACCGCAAAAGAGTATTACATCGGATAGATCTCCATGAAGATCATGAAGAACATGGTATTGAAGAGCAAAGAGAGAGAAGAAGCCATCTAGCTACTAGCTATGGACCCGAAGATATGTGGTGGACTACTCACGCATCATCGGAGGGGCAATGGAGTTGATGTAGATGCCCTCTGTGATCGAATCCCCCTCCGGCAGATTACCGGAAAAGGTCCCCAGATGGGATCTCACGGGAACAGAGGCTCCTGGCGGCGGAAAAGTATTTTCGTGGCTCTCTTCGGTATCCAGGGAATATTTGGGAATTTATAGGCCAAAGAGTAGGGTTAGGAGGGCTGCCGTGGGCCCACAAGCCAGGGGGGCGCGCCCTACCCCCTGGGCGCGCCCCTGTGGCTTGTGGCCACACGGCGGCTCTCCTGCCTTGGTCTCCAAGCTTGGTAGGTTTCTTCTGGTCCAAGAAAAATCATTCCGAAGATTTTATTCCGTTTGGACTCCGTTTAATATTCCTTATCTGCAATACTCAAAAACAAGGAAAAAACAGAAACTGGCACTAGGCACTAGATTAATAGGTTAGTCCCAAAAATAATATAAAATAGCATATTAATGCATATAAAACATGCAAAACAGATAATATAATAGCATGGAACAATCAAAAATTATAGATACGTTGGAGACGTATCAAGCATCCCCAAGCTTAATTCCTGCTCGTCCTCGAGTAGGTAAATGATAAAAACAGAATTTTTGATGTGGAATGCTACCTAACATATTTATCCATGTAATATTCTTTATTGTGGCATGAATATTCAGATCCGTAAAATTCAATACTATAGCTTAATATTGACATAAAGACAATAATACTTAAAGCATACTAACAAGCAATCATAGCTTTCAAAATACCATGGCTAAAGAAAGTTATCCCTACAATATCATATAGTCTGGCTATGCTCCATCTTCCCCATACAAAGTATCTAAATCATGCACACCCCCGATGACAAGTCAAGCAATTGTTTCACCCCTTTTATGTTCTCAAACTTTTTCAACTCTCACGCAATACATGAGCGTGAGCCATGGATATAGCACTATGGGTGGAATAGAATGTGGTGGAGGTGCAAGGGGAAAGGAGAAGATAGTCTCACATCAACTAGGCGTATCAACGGGCTATGGAGATGCCCATCAATAGATATCAATGTGAGTGAGTAGGGATTGCCATGCAACGGATGCACTAGAACTATAAGTGTATGACAGCTCAAAAGGAAACTAAGTGGGTGTGCATCCAACTCGCTTGCTCACGAAGACCTAGGGCACTTTGAGGAAGCCCATCATTGGAATATACAAGCCAAGTTATATAATGAAAAATTCCCACTAGTATATGAAAGTGACAAAATAGGAGACTCTCTATCATGAAGAACATGGTGCTACTCGAAGCACAAGTGTGGAAAAGGATAGTAGCATTGTCCCTTCTCTCTTTTCTCTCATTCATTTTTTCCTTTTTTTTGGTGGGCATCTTTGGCCTCTTTTATTTATTTTTTTGGGCTTCGCTGGCCTCTTTTATTTTTTTGTAAAGTCCGGAGACTCATCCCATCTAGTGAGGGAATCATAGCTTCCATCATCCTTTCCTCTCATGGGACAATGCTCTAATAATGATGATCATCACACTTTTATTTACTTACAACTCGAAACTTAGAACAACATATGACTCTATATGAATGCCTCCAGCGGTGTACCGGGATGTGCAATGATCTAGCATAGCAAATGACATCAAAAAACGGTCAAGCCATAAAAAACATCATCCTAGCTGTCTTACGATCATGCAAAGCAATATGACAATGATGGTGCGTGTCATAAAAAACGGAACGGTGGAAGTTGCATGGCAATATATCTCTGAATGGCTATGGAAATGCCATAATAGGTAGGTATGGTGGCTGTTTTGAGGAAAATATATGGTGGCTGTTTTGAGGAAGGTGGGTTTATTGCACCGGCGAAAGTTGCGCGGTACTAGAGAGGCTAGCAAAGGTGGAAGGGTGAGAGTGCGTATAATCCATGGACTCACATTAGTCATAAAGAACTCACATACTTATTGCAAAAGTCTATTAGTCATCGAAGCAAAGTGTTAGACGCATGCCCCTAGGGGAGAGGTTGGTAGGAGTAAACCATCGCGCGCTCCCGACCCATCACACAAAGGACGACAATCATTAAACAAATCATGCTCCGACTTCATTACATAACGGTTCACCATACGTGCATGCTACGGGAATCACAAACCTTAACACAAGTATCTCTACTAATCCATAATTACTTACTAACATAACTCTTAATATTACCATCTCTACATCTCAAAACTATATGCACGAAATCAAACTTCTCATCATATTCAATGCACTTAATATGAAAGTTTTTATTATATCCCTCTTGGATGCCTATTATATTAGGACCAAATTCATAACCTAATCCAATTACCATGCTGTTTATGGACTCTCAAAATAATATAAGTGAGGTACGAGAGTTCAATTATTTCTATAAAACATAACACCACCATGCTCTAAAAAGATATAAGTGAAGCACTAGAGCAAAATTGCCTAGCTCAAAAGATATAAGTGAAGCACATAGAGTATTCTAATAAATTCACGATTCACCGTGTCCTTCTCAAAAAGATGTGTGCAGCAAGGATGATTGTGGTAAACTAAAAAGGCAAATACTCATATCATACAAGACGCTCCAAGCAAAACACATATCATGTGGTGAATAAAAATATAGCCTCAAGTAAATTTACCGATGGATTGAAGACGAAAGAGGGGATGCCTTCCGGGGCATCCCCAAGCTTAGGCTTTTTGGTATCCTTGAATATGGCTTGGGGTGCCTTGGGCATCCCCAAGCTTAGGCTCTTGCCACTCCTTATTCCATAGTCCATCCAATCTTTACCCAAAACTTGAAAACTTCACAACACAAAACTCAACAGAAAACTCGTGAGATCCGTTAGTATAAGAAAAATAAATCACCACTTTAGGTACTGTTGTAAACTCATTCTTTATTTATATTTGTTTAATACCTACTGTATTCTAACTTCTCCATGGTTCATACCCCCCGATACAACCCATAGATTCATCAAAATAAGCAAACAACACAAAGAAAACAGAATCTGTCAAAAACAGAACAGTCTGTAGCAATCTGTAAACTTCGAATACTTATGTAACTCCAAAAATTCTGAAAAATTAGGACAACCATGGAAATTTGTATATCAATCTTGTGTAAAAATTTTAGATCAAAAACACGTTCCAGTGAATTTATAAAATTCCTGTACTGAGCACAAAAGTTTCTGTTTTTCAGCAAAATCAAATCAACAAACACCGTAGACCATCCCAAAGGTCTTACTTGGCTCAAACACTAATAAAAACATAAAAACACAATTACTACAGAAGTAATAATGTGCAAAACACACCAAAACAGAAACAAAAAATAGAAAGCAAAAATAAAATTGGGTTGCCTCCCAACAAGCGCTATTGTTTAACGCCCCTAGCTAGGCAAAACGCAATAGATCTAGGTGTTGTCATCCTTGGTCTTGGAAATTTTGTGAGGGCCTTCTCGAATCCGGGGGGCTCTTTCCGCTTCCCCAAATCTTCAGGAGAAGAAACCATCTTAAGATCCAAAATATCCAAACGCTTATTGCAAAGGGTAATCAAAGTGTTCGAACGACTGAGGTTCCCATTAATATGTTTGAGGGGTTCAAGATATTTTTGTAACTCGACTAAGTGCTTATGTAAGTCATCCAATTTGTTGAGAATTTGAACTCCCTCTTGTGAAAAGGCAAAATCTTTTTGTTGTGGGGGAACCCCCAAAATCGCTTCCAAAATTTCATAAGCGGTGTTTGCATCTAGTTCGATAAAATCACCCTTTGAGGCAAAATCCAAAAGCTTTCTATGGTGCAAAGCCAACCCAATGTAAAAATTTCTAAGCAAAACTTTTGGGTCTCCTTTTAAGTTGGAAACATGATAGGATCCCATTAGCCTCTCCCAGGCATCTTTCAGATTTTCCCCTTGTTTTTGTTTGAAGTATAAGACTTCAAAGTCTGCTGGCCAAAGGGGGGTAGTGACGCTAGTCATAGCAACACCCAAGAGAGCCGTCAAGAAAAAAAGTGAATAAAAAGGCAAATCTTTTTGAAAATCGTTTTAGAAGTGGGGGAGAGGAAAACGAGAGGCAAATGGCAAATAATGTAAATGCAAGAGATGAGTTTGTGATGGGTACTTGGTAGGCTTGATGTAGATCTCCCCGGCAACAGCGCCAGAAATCCTTCTTGCTACTTCTTGAGCATGCGTTGGTTTTCCCTTGAAGAGGAAAGAGTGATGCAGCAAAGTAGATAAGTATTTCCCTCAGTTGTTGAGAACCAAGGTATCAATCCAGTAGGAGATACAAGCAAGTCCCCAATAGATGCACCTACACAAAGAATCAAACACTTGCACCCAACGCTATAAAGGGGTTGTCAATCCCTTCACGGTTACTTGCAAGGATGAGATCTGATAGAGATAGATGGAAAAGATTGCGGAAAGTAAAAACACAAGTAAATAGATCTGAAAATATAAGATGGAAAATAGACCCGGGGGCCATAGGTTTCACTAGAGGCTTCTCTCATGAAGGCAAATATTACGGTGGGTGAACAAATTACTGTCGAGCAATTGATAGAAAAGCGCATAGTTATGACAATATCCAAGGCAATGATTATGCATATAGGCATCACGTCCGTGTCAAGTAGACCGAAACGATTCTGCATCTACTACTATTACTCCACACATCGACCGACTCCTGCCTGCATCTAGAGTATTAAGTTCATGAAGAACAGAGTAACGCATTAGGTAAGATGACATGATGTAGAGGGATAAACTCAAGCAATATGATGAAAACCCCATCTTTTTATCCTCGATGGCAACAATACAATACGTGCCTCGCTACCCCTACTATGTCACTGGGTGAGGACACCGCAAGATTGAACCGAAAACTAAGCACTTCTCCCATTGCAAGAATTACCAATCTAGTTGGCCAAACCAAACCAATAACTCGAAGAGACTTGCAAAGATATGAAATCATGCATATAAGAATTCAGAAAAGACTCAAATAATATTCATAGATAATCTGATCATAAACCCACAATTCATCGGATCTCGACAAACACACCGCAAAAGAGTATTACATCGGATAGATCTCCATGAAGATCATGAAGAACATGGTATTGAAGAGCAAAGAGAGAGAAGAAGCTATCTAGCTACTAGCTATGGACCCGAAGGTCTATGGTGGACTACTCACGCATCATCGGAGGGGCAATGGAGTTGATGTAGATGCCCTCCGTGATCGAATCCCCCTCCGGCAGATTACCGGAAAAGGTCCCCAGATGGGATCTCACGGGAACAGAGGCTCCTGGCGACGGAAAAGTATTTTTGTGGCTCTCTTCGGTATCCAGGGAATATTTGGGAATTTATAGGCCGAAGAGTAGGGTTAGGAGGGCTGCCGTGGGCCCACAAGCCAGGGGGGCGCGCCCTACCCCCCTGGGCGCGCCCCTGTGGCTTGTGGCCACACGGTGGCTCTCCTGCCTTGGTCTCCAAGCTTGGTAGGTTTCTTCTGGTCCAAGAAAAATCATTCCGAAGATTTTATTCCGTTTGGACTCCGTTTAATATTCCTTATCTGCAATACTCAAAAACAAGGAAAAAACAGAAACTGGCACTAGGCACTAGATTAATAGGTTAGTCCCAAAAATAATATAAAATAGCATATTAATGCATATAAAACATCCAAAACAAATAATATAATAGCATGGAACAATCAAAAATTATAGATACGTTGGAGACTTATCAGTAAGAAGGGTAACTCCAAGAAGAGTGGCAAAGCAGTTGCCCCTCCCGTGAAGAAACCCAAGGCCGGACCCAAGCCAGAAACTGAGTGCTTTCATTGCAAGGGAACTGGTCACTGGAAGCGGAACTGCCCCAAGTATTTGGCTGACAAGAAGGCGGCTAACAACAAACAAGGTATATATGATATACATGTTATTGATGTGTACCTTACCAACTCTCGTTGTAGTGCCTGGGTATTTGATACCGGTGCGGTTGCTCACATTTGCAACTCAAAACAGGAACTGCGGAATAGACGGAGGCTGGCAAAGGACGAAGTGACGATGCGCGTGGGAAATGGTTCCAAGGTTGATGTGATCGCCGTCGGCACGCTCGCTCTTCGATTACCATCGGGATTAGTGATGAACCTGAATAATTGTTATTTAGTGCCTGCGTTAAGCATGAACATTATATCTGGATCTTGTTTATTGCGAGACGGTTACTCATTTAAATCAGAGAATAATGGTTGTTCTATTTATATGAGTAATATCTTTTATGGTCATGCACCCAATGTGAGGGGTTTATTCTTATTGAATCTCGATAGTGATGATACACATGTTCATAACATTGATGCCAAAAGATGTAGGATTGATAATGATAATACCACTTTCTTGTGGCACTGCCGTTTAGGTTATATTGGTGTAAAACGCATGAAGAAGCTCCATGCTGACGGACTTTTGGAGTCACTTGATTTTGAATCACTTGACACATGTGAACCATGCCTCATGGGCAAGATGACTAAAACCCCGTTCTCTAGTACAGTGGAACGGGCAAGTGACTTGTTAGAAATCATACATACTGATGTGTGCGGTCCGATGAGCATTGAGGCGCACGGTGGTTATCGTTACTTTCTCACCTTCACTGATGACTTAAGTAGATATGGGTATATTTACTTAATGAAACACAAGTCTGAAACGTTTGAAAAGTTCAAGCAATTTCAGAGTGAAGTTGAGAATCATCGTAACAAGAAGATTAAATTCCTACGATCTGATCGAGGAGGAGAATATCTAAGTTATGAGTTTGGCAGTCACTTAAGACAGTGTGGAATTGTTTCACAATTGACACCGCCTGGAACACCACAGCGTTTGTGTCCGAACGTCATAATCAAACCTTATTGGATATGGTGCGATCTATGATGTCTCTTGCCGATTTGCCACTATTGTTTTGGGGTTATGCATTAGAGACAACTGCATTCACTTTAAATAGGGCACCATCGAAATCCGTTGAGACGACGCCATATGAACTGTGGTTTGGCAAGAAGCCAAAGTTGTCGTTTCTTAAAGTTTGGGGATGTGATGCTTATGTCAAAAAGCTTCAGCCTGAAAAGCTGGAACCCAAAGCAGAGAAATGCGTCTTCATAGGATACCCAAAAGAGACAGTTGTGTATACCTTCTATCTCAGATCCGAAGGAAAGTGTTTGTCGCTAAAAATGGAACATTTCTTGAGAAAGAGTTTCTCTCGAAAGATTTGAGTGGGAGGAAGATAGAACTTGATGAGGTTGTTGAACCTTTACTTCAACCTGAGAGTAGCGCAGCGCAAAAAGATGTTTCTGTAGAGCCTGCATCGGTTGAAGAGGAAGTTAATGATGATGATCATGAAGCTTCAGATCAAGTTGCTATTGAACCTCGTAGGTCGACAAGGACGCGTACTGCTCCTGAGTGGTACGGCAACCCTGTCTTAGAGGTTATGTTGTTGGACAATGATGAACCTACGAGCTATGGAAAAGCGATGATGGGCCCGGATTCCGAGAAATGGTTAGAGGCCATGAAATCCGAGATGGGATCCATGTATGAAATTAAAGTATGGGCTTTGGAAGTATTACCTGAAGGGCGTAAGGCCATTCAGAACAAATGGATCTTTAAGAGGAAGACGGACGCGGACGGTAATGTCACCATTTATAAAGCTCGACTTGTGGTAAAGGGTTTTTCACAAGTTCAAGGAGTTGACTACGATGAGACCTTCTCACCCGTAGCGATGCTTAAGTCCGTCAGAATCATGTTAGCAATAGCTGCCTTTTTCGATTATGAAATTTGGCAGATGGATGTCAAAACAGCGTTCCTTAACGGTTTCCTTATGGAAGACTTGTATATGATGCAACCAGAAGGTTTTGTCGATCTAGAGAATGCTGACAAAGTTTGCAAACTCCAGCGATCCATTTATGGACTGGTGCAAGCATCTCGGAGTTGGAATCTTCGCTTTGATGAGGTGATCAAAGCGTTCGAGTTTATACAAGTTTACGGAGAATCTTGTATTTACAAGAAAGTGAGTGGGAGCTCTATAGCGTTTCTAATAGTATATGTGGATGACATATTGCTGATTGGAAACAATATATAAATGTTGGAAAGCGTGAAGGAATATTTGAACAAGAGTTTTTCAAAGAAGGACCTAGGAGAGGCTGCTTTCATATTAGGCATCAATATCTATAGAGATAGATCGAGACACTTAATAGGACTTTCACAGAGCACATACCTTGACAAAGTTTTGAAGAAGTTCAAAATGGACCAGTCCAAGAAGGGGTTCTTGTCTGTGTTGCAAGGTGTGAAGTTGAGTAAGACTCAATGCCCAGTGACTGCAGAAGATAGAGAAAAGATGAGTGTCGTCCCCTATGCTTCAGCCATAGGCTCTATCATGTATGCAATGCTGTGCACAAGACCCGATGTCAGCCTTGCCATAAGTATGGCCGGAAGGTTTCAAAGTGATCCAGGAATGGAACACTGGACGGCGGTCAAGAATATCCTGAAGTACCTGAAAAGGACTAAGGACATGTTTCTCGTTTATGGAGGTGATCAAGAGCTCGTCGTAAAGGGTTACGTCGATGCAAGCTTTGACACTGATCCGGATGAATCTAAGTCGCAAACCGGATACGTATTTATTCTCAATGGGGGTGCGGTAAGCTGGTGCAGTTCCAAGCAAAGCGTAGTAGTTGATTCTACATGCAAAGCGAAGTACATCGCTACCTCGGAGGCGGCGAAGGAAGGTGTCTGGATGAAGGAGTTCATGACAGATCTTGGAGTAGTGCCTAGTGCACTAAACCCAATGACTCTGTTCTGTGACAAAACTGGTGCCATTGCTCTAGCCAAGGAACCAAGGTTTCACAAGAGGACCAGACACATAAACTGATGTTTCAATTCCATCCGCGATTACATCAAGGAGGACGACATAAATATTTCCAAAGTGCACACGGATCTGAATGTTGCAGATCCGATGACTAAACCTCTTCCAAGGGCTAAACATGATCAACACCAGAACTGCATGGGTGTTAGATTCATTACAATGTAAATCACATAGTGATGTGAGCTAGATTATTGACTCTAGTGCAAGTGGGGGACTGTTGGAAATATGCCCTAGAGGCAATAATAAAAGTAGTTATTATTATATTTCCTTGTTCATGATAATCGTTTATTATCCACGCTATAATTGTATTGATTGGAAACACTGATACATGTGTGGATACATAGACAACACTGTGTCCCTAGTATGCCTCTAGTAGACTAGTTTGTTGATCAAAGATGGTCAAGGTTTCCTAGCCATAGACATGAGATGTCATTTGATAACAGGATCACATCATTAGGAGAATGATGTGATGGACAAGACCCAAACTATGAACGTAGCATATGATCGTGTCAGTTTATTGCTATTGTTTTCTGCATGTCAAGTATCTGTTCCTATGACCATGAGATCATGCAACTCACTGACACCGGAGGAATACCTTGTGTGTATCAAACATCACAACGTAACTGGGTGACTATAAAGATGCTCTACAGGTATCTCCGAGGGTGTCTGTCGAGTGGGCATGGATCAAGACTGGGATTTGTTACTTCGTGTGACAGAGAGGTATCTCAGGGCCCACTCGGTAATACAACATCACAACAAGCCTTGCAAGCAATGTGACTAAAGTGTTAGCCACGGGATCTTGTATTACGGAACGAGTAAAGAGACTTGCCGGTAACGAGATTGAACTAGGTATAGAGATACCGACGATCGAATCTCGGGCAAGTAACATACCGAAGAACAAAGGGGACATCATACGGGATTAACTGAATCCTTGACATAGAGGTTCAACCGATAAAGACCTTCGTAGAATATGTAGGAACCAATATGGGCATCCAGGTCCCGCTATTGGTTATTGATTGTAGAGGTGTCTCGGTCATGTCTACATAGTTCTCGAACCCGCAGGGTCTGCACACTTAAGGTTCGTTGACGTTTCGGTAGTATAGAGTTATGTATGGTGGTGAGCGAAGGTTGTTCGGAGTCCCGGATGAGATCCCAGACGTCACGAGGAGCTCTGGAATGGTCCGGAGGTAAAGATTGATATATAGGAAGTTGGTGTTTGAACTCCGGAAAAGTTTTGGGCATTTCCGGCAGTGTACCGGGAGTGATGAATGGGTTCCGGGGGTCCACCAAGTGGGCCCACCACACCCCAAGTGGGTCACATGGACCTGAGGGTGGCGCACCAGCCCCAGGTGGGCTGGACGGCCGGCCCAAGAAGGCCTATGCGGCTGGGCTTGAGGGAAAGGAAAGTCCAAGTGGGGGAAGGGAAGGAATCCTACTAGGAGTAGTATTGGAGGTGGACTCCTCCACCTCCTCCTTGTGGCCGACTCCTAGGAGGAGATTTCGGCCGGCCAGCCCCTCCCCTCCCTCCTATATATACTAGAGGGAGAGAGGGCAAAAGCACTTCAACCCAAAAAGGCCATAGTGTAGCCCTCTCTCCCGATAGATAAAATCCTCTAGTTTTTCAGTAGTGCTTAGGCGAAGCCCTGCTGGAATAGTTCCACCACCACCGTCGCCGCGCCGTCACGCTGCCGGAGAACTCATCTACTTCTCCGCTCCCTCTTGCTGGATCAAGAAGGCGGAGATCGTCATCGAGCTGTACGTGTGCTGAACGCGGAGGTGCCGTCCGTTCGGTACTAGATCGTGAATGGATCACGGGACGCTCGGCGATTTGGATCGCGAAGACGTTCGACTACATCAACCGCGTTTCTTAACGCTTCCCGCTTAGCGATCTACAAGGGTATGTAGATCCACTCTCCCTCTCATAGATGCTCATCACCATGGATAGATCTTGCTTGTGCGTAGGAATTTTTTTGTTTCCCATGCAACGTTCCCCAACAATACCCCTGTCATCCCAGCAAAAATGGCACTCAGGGAACCTCTCCTCATCGTCAGACGACGTCAACATTTTCTGTGTTCATGATTCTAAGATTAAAAATCGAAGGCAATTTTTTTAACAAGATCATCATATGATATCACTAATACATATAATATGACCGGTGATCCTCAGGGACTCTTCATATAATATTATCATATAACATTACTAATACATCTCGAATAATCCAGTTAATGGAGCATCGAATATTATCACTAATATAGCCCGAATATTATCGAATAATCTAGTTGACTCGCGGTTCCTGAGCCGCGGGCGGGGGACACCCAAAGAGAAGGAACCATCACAGGATCATAACTCGGGTGAGATCCCTGAAGAACCTGCCAGGTATTGGAGAACCTGACGTCCAACGCAATCATGTAGCGACGGACGTGCTCGTTCTCCTCCCTGACACGGCGACGTACCACCTCCGCGGGGGCCGGCTCCCTCCGCACCAATAGTGGCCCACGCGACCGCCACCAAAGAAGCTCCGGGTCGACGACGAGACCCGGATTCCTCACCAAGCTGCGTGCTCCGGAAGGTAGCATCTCCCAGTGCCAGTCCGGCGGAGCCCAGTCCCGGACATGGCACAACTGGTTGTCGGCGCCGAGTCGACGACGAGGATGCGGGATGGGCATCATCGACGAGAACAAATTGTGGCTAGCAAATAACATTTCATTCAACAACAATAAAAACAATACCATATTTTATAACAAATCCACACGCACACACTCGCACACACAATAAATAACATATTTCTAGCTATATTACATAGAACCAAAACATCTATGAACACAACATATACGACTAGCTAGCACATGGACGAGCAAAATGTCATTTGCTCTTTTTAAAAATGTTCGTGTGTTTACATTGTGAGCACATGAACAAATTAGGCAAACTAGGTCACACATAAAGCATTGACACTTCAAACTAGGTATCACATTGAGTATATGTATCTAAAAACCTAGTAAAACTATACAAAACAAACAAAAAAATGAGCATTTATTTGTGATCTACAAGATAGTAGCGCTTGCATCCATAGTATTAATTTGCTTGTTCATCCATGTAAAAAAGATAAAATCTCCATGGCGACGTATCGGCCATGGCGACGGCGACGGATCGAGGCAGTAAATGGAGAGGAATGAGCGGTGCTCACCGAGGCGACGACGATCTCCGGAGAACGGCGGTGGCGATGGCGAGGAGGCCCGGCGACGAAGCAGCGGAGCTCACGGGGGCGGCGATGGCGAGGAGGCCTGGCGACGAAGCAGCAGAGCTCGACGGGGGCGGCGATGGTAGCGGAGCTCACGGGGGCGGCGACGACAATCTCCGGCGCAGCAGCAGCCTGGCGGCGTCATGCGCTGTGGTTCGGCGTCGGGGGGAGAATGGGAGAGATTGGGGAAATTTCTAAGTGCAGCTTATATACCCCGACATTTAGTCCCGGTTGGTGGATCAAACCGGGACTAAAGGTGAATTTCACCAGCCCAAAGGGCGCGAAACCCAACCCTGTAGTCCTGGTTGGTGGCTTCAACCGGGACTAAAGGGTGGCCTTTAGTCCTGGTCCGAGCCACCAACCGGGACTAAAGATGAATTACACCAGCCCAAAGGGCGCGAAACCCAGGTCCTTAGTCCCGGTTGGTGGCTCGGACCGGACTAAAGGGGGGCCACCAGCCTAGACTCTGCGAAACCCAGCCCTAGCACCTAATCCACACCGTTCAATCGTAGATATCCAGTGGCCAGGAAGGGTGCGGGGTTTTGGCTAGGGTTTGAGGGGTTTTGAAGGGTTATGAGGGGTTTTGAAGGGGTTATGAGCACTAGGGTTGACCTGAACTAATTAAAAAAATCACAAAAATACGAAACTTGCACCCATCATCGTTTTATGTTACTAGGTTGCTGGAAAAAAAATAAGAAACCTGGTCTACCAGTATTTTCATGAAAAACCCTTCACAAAACCTAGCTATCAAGCAGCGGGACAAGACGGGAGAGCCCCATCGACTTGACTGGCATGACAACATCTCCAGCGATTAATTTCTCTCTCATGATGTGGGTTTGTACTCCTAATGTAAGATAAATAGAGTTTCTAAAAGCTTTTTAGTTGATTCTTTTTATTTAATTCTAAGTTAACATTATTTTGATCATAAATAGAGTTTTATAAAAGCTTTTTAGTTGATTCTTTTTGCTATTGAAGAATATTATAAAATACTTTTTGTTAACATAAAATTTATATAATTTTAAGTTAATATTATTTTTCATAGGTACCATACTCATGATGTGGGTTTGTACTCCCGATGTTAGATAATATAAAGGTGCCTGGATGTTCATGAGATATGCCAAAATAATAGACTTCTGATTTCCCAGCACTCAACATATCATCAACTTCCCCTTTTGACCCTTTCATGAATCGATGATAAGAGAGCACATGCTTTTCAGGTGGCCTACCAATGGATCCACATACCTGTCTATTATGCATATTTGTACAAGGAAAGAAACATACATTTACCAAAAATTAAAACAAATGCCAACCTTGCCAGTTAATATATCGCCTTCATGTAACTGCAGTGATCATCAGAATACTTGTGGAGCATAACTATGGCTTTCAACCCAGAATCAAAGGTGCAAATTATCCAGTTATCTTATATATGCCGAACAGTTACTTGAACAATCCTACCACCAGAAAGCAACCAGAACTCCTCTCATCGAGACTTGGATCGGCATATACAAGATAACCGAAAAAATTGCACCTTTTGCGAACTCAACTGGCATCATGCTCACAGGCATTTCATCGAACACCTCTTGTGCATAGGAAGGGAAAACAAACTAGCACACACCTCCCACCTCATATGAGGAAAAAACACAGGAGAGGGCGGGCAGGGGCGAGGCTATATATAGGGCAAACTTGTAGTCCCGGTTGGTGTCTAAAACCGGGACTGAAGAAAGACCTGTAGTCCCGCTTGGAGACACCAACCGGGACGAAAGGGACTCGCTCCTAGCGCAACACCTTTAGTCCCGGTTGGTGTCACCAACCGGGACTAAAGGTCCCGTTTGAACCGGGACTGGTGCCTGCCGAGCCCCGGCCGGCATCCTAGCCGCCCGAACCGGTACTGATGCTCACATTAGTCCCGGTTCGTAACTCGACCGGGACTATTGGTCCGTTCGGCCTAGAACCAAAGCCCTGTTTTCTACTAGTGATGGCGGACTAACCGGGTGTGCCCGGGCGCGTCCGCGAGCCCTCATATCGTCCTCATATTGAAGATGGATATGAGGGGTGCCGGTCAGTCCGGGCGTTCGAGATGGATATGAGGGATCCGGTTGGGTCGATTTTTTGTGACCGGTCAGTGACCGGGCAGCCTGCCCGGGCGTTTGAGACGAATATGAGGGGTCCGGGTGCAGATGCTCTTACAGCCGAACCGAACAAGTGAAGGAGATTTTTTTTAACACAACACACACGAAAACGCTCATACATACGTACATACACTCACCCCTATGAACATATGCATGCACACTCTACCCATATGAAGACCTTTTCTGAGGGTAACAGATCCTTTAACTATTGATGCCATGGCACTACGGGAGGGTGTTGGGGCTGTTTGGTTCCTAGACACACCTTGTCACACTTTGCCACACCTCACCTTAGGTAAGTTTGATCAAGTTAGGTGGATGTTTGGTTCTAGCCACACCTAAGGCAAGATTTTTTTTATGAGCAGTAAACCCCACATGTCACAGACACAAAAGGTATGGCAAGATTCCCTTAGGCAACCCAAAGTGTGGCTAACAATTTAAACAACTCAAATAAAGCAAGTGTGGCAAAAATAATGTGGCAACATATGACAAAGATGATCACAATCCAAACAATCCTTTTATCTTTGCACAGCTTCATGGGTTCTCGCATGTTGAGATGGAAGTGGATTGTTTAAAAGTTGTCAACATCCGGTCTTCGCGTGACAATTCAAAATTAATTGCCGCGCCTATCTTAGATGAAATAGGGGAGAAGTAACCATGTTTCATTTCTTTCTCAGTTAGGCATGTCCCGAGGGATGCTAATGCCATGTCGGACCTCTGCGCTAAAAATGCAGGTTCCTTATTGGTTTCAGACTGTTGGATGGATTAATGTCCACTTTTCTTATCAGTAGCCTAAGAGCATGTACAGCAGGACTTGCCAAATCCGGCACCCTATATGCCCGCGGACGCGTCCGGGCGCGTACGCGAACAGTGACCGCGCAGTCCCTAAACGCGCCTCCACAGCCGCGTATCTTATATCCGACACCCTATATCCATACAAAACCATGTAACGTAGTATGTAGATCACCAAACAACCAAAATCGACATGAAATGAACATATAAACCAATACCAAACGGGCATAATTCACATAACATCACCAAAAGATCACCAAATGGACGAAATTCACACAATTCAATGATCCGGCACATTCTAACTAGATACTAGAGCTATATTATATAAAAGGAGAGAGGGCTGAGCTTCACCACTTCCTCGCCTGCCCTTTGCCCTTCCGATCGCCGGTGCTGCTGTAGGCGTCAGCAACAGGAGGTTGGTTGATGTCGAGGCCGTTGAAGTCGGACCCATCGTCGTCTGAGAAAGAGGAGACGACGATGTAGCCCTACAAGAGTTGGACGATGCGGTCTTGCTTGCGCTTGAGGTTGGCCACCGTCGCCGCTGCCTCTACCGCCTCCCGCTCGGACCACACAATGCCGAGCCGGAGGTTCTTGGCATTGATCCACCAGAGCCGCCGGGCGTCCATCACGGTCGTGGTAAGTGGCTGATGAAACACCCACTGGAGGACACGCTCCTCCTCGTCGGGCACCGGCATCACGCGGAGGCGGCATGCAGACCGCGCACCTGCGTCGGATGCGACCCTCATCTCCCTTGCCCTCTGCCTCTCACGGCGGGCGGCGCGTGCCGCCGACTCTGGAGTCCACATCCGCGGTGCCGGCGGAGCGGGCACTAGAACCCACCTCTGCTTGCACGGAACAACGACCGGTGGTGGAGGAGGACGTCTCAAGGGTAGTGCCAATTGGGCTGCCCTCGCAGATCCACGCGCGGGGCGGAAGGGTCGGCGTTGGCGCTGCAGAGACGGGAGATAGGTGGTGATGAGGTCACCTACCCAAGGTAGGGTCACGGACCTCACATCTAGGGCCCACCTAGGGTCTTACATGTTCATGGGAGTCTCTGGACTACCTTAGCATTCGGATGAATGTACTAGATCCACTCGGATCCTTAGAAGTCACTCGGACATCATCAGCCAGTCGGCCAAGCTTTGGCACTCAAACGTGAAGAAGCAGAGGTGACATGGGAGCTACAACGTTCGAGGGACTTAACTCACATAAAGTGCTATGAAGATAGCGTTACCTGTAACGTCCCTAGTTAACATAGCCATTTCTAGTAACTCCAACAGTTACCGTCATTAATTACCCTAGTAATGGTGCTCGGCTGGCGGTGGCGCACTCTATATAAGCCACCCCCGGCACCAGAGCGAGGGTTACGAACTCTCTGTAATCAGACACACCCCATAAGCTAAAAACTAAGCCTCAGGGATCGAGACGTATGGTCTTTACCACTTCCGAGTGGGGCCTGAACTCGTACATCCGAGTGTTACATTTGTGTCATAGCTAGGCTCCGCCCTTACTCATATGTACCCCCCGTACTACTGTCAGCCTTACTCCCACGACAGTTGGCGCCCACCATGGGGCAGCACGTCTAGCGAACTCCTGTGCATGTGGAGATTCAAACTTTTCCGGTCATCATGATGGCACTCGGTGGCGAAATCCTTTTCGGCAGCCTCCGCTTCGTCGCTGACGGTTCGGCACGGATGCATGAGGCACCATTGGATCCGGACGCATTCCCCGCCCACGGCACGACGCATTTCAGCGCGGCGACGCACGGAGTGCCCCTTCGATAGCAGTCGGAGCCTTATGGCTCCACGCCTGCTCGTCCCATTGCAGGCCGCCGCAAGCGCTCCGGGCGTTCGCGACTGCAGCGATGGCTCAAGCACGTCATAGCGCGTCAGCCTACTTCCGAGCAGGTCGCCGTGCTTGACTCTGGCGAGCCCACCATCAGCTTGTCCCCCCCATCGGGCGACGAGTTGTCGGATGGGTCCGAGTGTGAAAGCAGCTAGAATGCTGCTGAGATATTGATGGCCCACTGACGTGGCTTGAGATTGCGTCGGTATTACCCCAAAGAGGAAGGGATGATGCAGCACAACTACGGTAAGTATTTCCCTCAGTTATGAAACCAAGGTTATCGAACCAGTAGGAGAACGAAGCAACACTATGTAAACGGTACCTGCACACAAAGAACAAATACTTGCAACACGACGCGTAAGAGAGGTTGTCAATCTCTCCACGGTAAAAAGATAGATTGGTTTGTATGATATTGGATAAATAGATCGCACACGAACACAAAATAAAAGATGCAAATAAAAAGTGCAGCAAGGTATTTTTGTTTTTTTTTGTAATAATAGATCTGAAAACAAATGCGGAAAAAGATAGATCGGAAAGCAATATATTAAAAGAATAGACCTGGGGGCCGTAGATTTCACTAGTGGCTTCTCTCAAGAAAATAGCACACGGTGGGTAAACAAATTATTGTTGGGCAATTGATAGAAGATCAAATAATCATGATGATATCCAAGGCAATGATCAATATATAGGCATCACGCCCAAGATTAGTAGACCGAAACGATTCTGCATCTACTACTATTATTCCACACATCGACCGCTATCCAGCATGCATCTAGTGTATTAAGTTCATGGAGAAACGGAGTAATGCAATAAGAACGATGACATGATGTAGACAAGATCTATTCATGTAGGAATAGACCCCATCTTGTTATCCTTAATAGCAACGATACATGCGTGCCTCGCTGCCCCTTCTGTCACTTGGAGAGGACACCGCAAGATCGAACCCATCACAAAGCACCTCTTCCCATGGCAAGAAAAATCGATCTAGTTGGCCTAACTAAACCAAAGATTCAAAGAAGAAATACGAGGCTATAAATAATCATGCATATAAGAGATCAAAGAAGACTCAAATAATATTCATGGATAGAAACTGATCATGAACTCAGACTTCATCGGATCCCAACAAACACACCGCAAAAAGTCATTACATCAAATAGATCTCCAAGAGACCATTGTATTGGGAATCAAAAGAGAGAGAGAAAGCCATCTAGCTACTGCCTACGGACCCGTAGGTCTATGGTGGACTACTCACGCATCATCTGAGAGGCACAAATGAGGATGATGAACCCCTCCGTGATGGTCTTAGATTGGATCTCGTGGTTCTGGAACTTGTGGCAGCTGGAATTGAGTTTCGTCTCCTCCTCTAAGGTTTCTGGAATTTTTGAGGATTTATAGAGCTGAGAGGTGGTGGAAAAGACCTCCGTGGGCCCCACGATACATCAGGGTGCGCCAGGGGCCTCTGGCGCGCCCTGGTGTATCGTGGGCCCCACAGGCCTCCGCCCAGGTGCTTCCTTGGCTCCCAAGTTGTCTTCTGGTCCAAGAAAAATCTCCAAAAAGTTTCGTGGCAATTGGACTCCGTTTGGTACTGATATTCTACCAAGTAAAAAACAAGCAAAAAAACAGCAACTGGCACTGGGCACTATGTCTGTCGGCGTTCTGGGATCGGCGGTACCCAGATCTGCCTGTGTGCGGCCTAGCGCGTGGCCCACCTCGACGGCCCAGTACGGCCTGGCAGCAAACCCCCCAAGACAAGACCCTCGCGAGGGCCTTGGCCTCGTGAGGCGAACAACGTCAAGACCTCCAGAGGAGCGGAGATTTCTATGCAGGTACCCAGCCTTAGGAGGCTGCGATGACGTGAGCCATGACGACCAAGGCCAGGCGGGCGCCAGCGGGCGCAGAGGGGACAGTTTCCTCTTTTGTGCTAAGGAGGCAAGGACGTACGTGGGTTCCCAAGGGATCCCCCAAAGGTTTGCATTCCAGTGCAACAAGACCAAGACCACGAGCTCAGCAGGACGGATGTCATCGCCGAGCCCACCTCTGCGTCACGCCCAGAAGCTTTGCAGGCGAAGACCACTTTCCGTCAGGATAAGATGTACCTCTTGTCCCCTTTCAAAATTGGCCGTTGTGGGATCCCTTCCCACCTGTGCGATAAGGGAAGAGGACCAAGGACACTATAAATAGGGACTAGCCTCCACCGTAGAAGGGATCGATCCATCCTCACCTCTGAGCCCTCGCGAGGTCGCTCACCCACTGTACTAGTTCATCCCCAAACCTCCTCGCGAGGCCAATCCACCAAAAGCAGGAGTAGGGTTTTACACCGCAAGGTGGCCCGAACCTGGGTAAATCTCTGTGTCCATCTTCTTGTTCGCTCGCACGTATTCTACGAGGCTTGGCTATGGGGTGGCAAGCTTGAGGCTAGAACTGGTTGAGATCTTCGCACACGCCCCAGAGTTCGAACCTTCTTGGGTCTGCGTAGCCCCGATTCTGACATTTGGCGCGCCAGGTAGGGGCATGTCGAAACTCCTTCTTCATCAGCCGCGCTCCGCCCTCGCCTCGTCATCCCCATGGCAGATGCCGCTCCCCAGGCTTGGCAGCCCGTGGCCTATGGGAACGCCGCGGGTTGGCCAGCCGAGCCCGCGGTCGCTTGTATCCTCGGCGGGTCATAGGCGCCCGCGTCCAGTCGCCATGTCAAGCAGCTTCTCCACCAGGCAGGTGCAGCTCAGCCGCGGCCCGAGGCCCCACGGAGCAGGGCGAGGCCAGAGACCGACATCACCTTCGACTCCAGGGACCATCCCAGGATGGCAGTCGCTGCTGGTGCGCTCCCCATGCTGTGCACGCCCACCATCAGTAATATTGCGGTCACCAAGACCCTCATCGACGGCGGCGCCAGCCTCAACGTCCTTTCCATGGAGGCCTTCGACATGCTCTAGGTGCCCTACGACCAGCTCGCGCCGACCAGGCCCTTCTCAGGGGTGGTTAAAGGCTCCTCCACCCCCTTGGGGCAGGTGCGCATCCCCGCCACTTTCGGCACTCGCGACAATTACCGCACTGAGCTGATCGACTTCGACGTGGCCCACATCGGCCTCTCGTACAACGCCATCCTGGGATATCCGACCCTCGCCAAGTTCATGGCAGCGACGCACCCAGGCTACAACATCATCAAGATGCCTGGTAGCAGCGGCATCATCTCTGTGGCCAGAGACACCAAGGACGCGGTTCGAGCCCTCAAGCTCGTCTACAAGGCCGCAACGGCCTCGCGCCCCGACGCCGGGAGCGTCACGCAGGCTCCGGAGGCCACGCCCGCGAAGAAGAAACATCTGTTCTCTCAGGACCGGGCTGAGACGAAGCAGGTGCTTGTTGATGACGGGAGCCCGGGCCCCACCTTCACAATTGGCGCTGACCTTCCCCCGGAGCAGGAGAAGGCGTTGGTTGACTTCCTCCATGCGAACAAGGATGTGTTTGCATGGGAGGCGTCCGACCTGGTGGGCATCCCAAGAGAGGTGATCGAACACCAGTTAATGGTGTGCCCCAGTGCGCGCCCAGTGAAGCAAAAGGCAAGATGACAAGTACAAGAGAAGCAAGCGTTCATCGTCCAAGAGGTCAGCAAGCTGCAGGAAGCCGGTGTTATTCGGGAAGTGCGGCACCCAGATTGGCTGGCCAACCCAGTGATTGTCCCCAAGAAGGGTGGGATGGAGCGCATGTGTGTCGACTTCACGAGTCTCAACAAGGCTTGTCCTTAGGACACCTTCCTGCTCCCGCGCACCGACCAGATCGTGGACTCCACCGCCGAGTGCGATCTGCTATGCTTTCTGGATGCTTTCTCGGGTTACCACCAAATCAAGATGGCAGTGGAGGACGTCGAAAAGACGACCTTCCTCTCCTCGTGCAGCGTGTATTGCTACACCTGCATGCCCTTCGGGCTGCGGAACGCTGGCGCGACCTTCCAGCGGTTGATGCGCATCGCCCTGGGGTAGCAGCTCGGGAGAAATGCGGAGGCGTACGTCAACGACATCGTGGTCAAGTCGCGAGAGGCGAGGACCCTGATCGAGGACCTGGAGGAGACGTTCGCCAGCCTGCGTCGAGTGAACCTGCGGCTTAACCCGGAAAAGTGTGTTTTCGGGGTCCTGTCCGGCAAGCTACTCGGCTTCTTGGTGTCGCACTGTTGGATCGAGGCAAACCCAGAGAAGATCAAGGCAATCGAGAAAATGCGCCCGCCTGAGACCCTCAAGGAAATGCAGAAACTGGCGGGCTACGTGACCTCCTTGGGACGCTTCATCTCCAAGCTTGGCGAGCGCGCCCTCCCCTTCTTCTAGCTCATGAAGAGGAAGGGCCCCTTCGAGTGGACCCCTGAAGCAGAGGCAACTTTCGAGGACCTCAAGTGGTACCTCACGAGCCCACCTGTTATGATGGCACCTCGTCCTCATGAGCCCCTGGTGCTCTACTTGGCGGCCACCCCCCACTCAGCCAGCGCAGCGCTCGTAGCGGTCCGAGAGGAGCGCGCCGGCATAGGCGCGGTGCAAGGCGGCCCGCGAGGGGCCGCACAACTTTCGCCGCCTCAGGATGGCGCTCCTGAGGCCCTCGTCACTTCATCAACCCACGGGGCACCTGAGTCCCTCGCGCTCCATGCGGAGCAGGACGGCGCCAACACCTCGCCCCTCGTCGAGCACCCGGTGTACTTTCGTCAGCACCGTGCTGCGGGACACACGCGCGCGCTACCCTATGTAGCAGAAGCTCCTGCTCGCACTCCTCGTCGCCTCAAGGAAGCTGCGCCATTACTTCCAGGGCCACCCCATCAAGGTCGTCTCTGCATACCCCCTGGAGAAAGTGCTGCGCAGCCCCAACGCTGTCGGAAGGGTTGCAGAGTGGAACATCGAGCTACATGCCTTCCAGCTGGAGTTCAACCCAACCAGGGTCATCAAGGGCGCGACCCTCGCTGACTTCATGGTGGAGTGGACGGACGATCCCGACCAGGGGCTGGATGAGGGCCAGTACCTCGCGCCTGGCGATGAGGCGCCCGACGGCTGGGTCATGCACTTCGACGGAGCCTTCGCACGGCTGGGCGCGGGGGCTGGAGTTGTACTCATCTCCCTGACCAAGGACAAGCTTTACTATGCCGTGCAGCTTTACTTCCAACATGGCAAGAAAGTCTCCAACAACATAGCGGAATATGAGGGCTTGATCGCTGGCCTCAGGGCCGCTGCCACCCTGGGGGTCAAGCGCCTCACCATCAAGGGCGACTCCCAGTTCGTCGTCAACTTTTCCAACAAGGAGTACAAGCCGAAGGACAAGCACATGGAGGCATACTTGGAAGAGGTACGTAAAATTGAAAAGCGTTAATTGGGCTTGGAATTGCAGCACGTCCCGCGCGGCGCGAACAAGGAAGCAGACGACATCGCCAAGAGGGCGTCGCGTCGCGAGCCTCAGGAGCCTGGTGTCTTCGAGGAGAGGCTCTTCAAGCCATCGGCTGCACCCCCGGCCGCAGGCCCGGCGTCGCTTCAGGAAGAGCTGCCACCGGCCCCGCCCTCAGGCGCCCCGGCCTGTGGTCCGACCTCAAGAGCCCGACTGCTCCTGGCACTGGAACTTCAGGCCGGCGACTGGACCGAGGAGTTCAAGGCGTACCTGCTCTGTGGCGCCTTGCCGGAGGAGGAGGAGGACGCGGAGTGCGTGGTTCGGCAGGCCACTGCTTATTGTTTGCAGGAGGCGAGCTGTACCGCAGGCACCCCGACGACGTCTCGCCGCGGTGCATATCCGAGGAGCAGAGGCGCGAGCTATTGGCCGACATCCACGGCGGGGATTGCGGGCACCACTCCTCGTCTCGCACCCTCGGTGGGAAGGTGTTCCACAGCGGCTTCTACTGGCCCACGACGCTCCATGACGCCACCGAGCTGGTCCAATCCTGCGAGGCCTGCCAATTTCACGCCAAGCAGATTCATCAGCCTGCGCAGGGTCTCTGTCGGATTTCGGGCTCCGCAAAACCCTAAGGAATTCGAACCCAGGGGCGTGTGCAAAGATTCCCCAACAGCTTCGCTCCTTCCAAGCTCACAACACGATAACCCCGCTCGATGGCGAGGGAGAAGATAGCACACAAGAGTTTACCCAGGTTCGGGCCGCCGTGAGGCGTAAAACCCTACTCCTGCCTTTGGTGGATTGCCTCACGAGGAGGTTTGTGGATGAACTAGTACAGAGGTGTCCTGCCTTGCAGATGTGTGTGCGGGGTGGTTGTCCCGTCCCCCTCTACCGGGCTGCCTAGCCTCTATTTATAGCGGCCTGGGTCCTCTTCCCTTATCGCAATGGCGGGAAGGGATCCCACAACGGCCAAATTTGAAAGGGGATAGGAGGTACATCTTATCCTGACGAAAGGCGGTCTTCGCCTGCAAAGTAGGTGGTGGTGACGCGGTGGTGGGCTCGCCGGTGACATCCGTCCTGCCGCGCTCGCTGACCGGGTCTTGTTGCACCGGAATGGAAACCTTTGGCGGGGCTCCTTGGGAACCCGCGTTCGTCCTTGTCTCCTTTGCACAAAAGGGGAAACTGTTCCCTCTGGCGCGCTGGCACCCGCCTGGCCTGGCTGTCGTTATCCTTGACCTCCTAAGGCCTAGCGTTGCATAGAGATCTCTACCGCTCGGGAGGGGGCCTGGGGAGGCCTCCCCCTTCCGCCTTGGTGCTGTTCTCCTCACGAGGATGGGCCCCTCACAAGGGTCTTGTCTTGAGTGAAACCTCACGGGGCCGTACGGACCGCCAGGTGGGCCACGCGCTGGGCCGCAAGTAGGCAAGTCTGGGTACCCTGGTATCCAGAACACCGACAGTAGCCCCCGGGCCCAAGGCACGCTCGAGTTGGCTTGGAGGGGAAAGCCGAAGAAGATGGCCCAGAGCGCCGCGGGCCCTCATTGCTTGCGGGCCAGCTTTGGCGTGCGGTGCTTGGTGGTGCGCGGGCGTCCCCGCCCCGTGTCCCCTCGGCAACTGCCCGAACCGACAAAAGCCTGACGTCCAGCGCCAAGCCATTATTGCTTTCCTCTTCCGCGCCCTTGCTCTTCTTTCCAGATCTCCATTCCTTGCGAGAACCTCCCCAGATCTCTGCACCACTCCATCCTCCTTCTAGCTCCCTTGGCCCCAAAAGCTTCTCGATGGCTCCTGCCGACAAGTCGAAACCTGAAGCCCAAAGCTCGGCTTCTGCTCCCATCTCGCCGGTGCTCTCAGAGTCCACCATGGCCAAGGACAGGGACCTCGCCCCGGTGCTTCCGTCGACGGCGGATGACTCCAATGAGTGGGGGCGGACCTTGATATGGTGTGGCTCCGCGGAGAGACATCGCCTGGCCAAGTCGGCCTACCCCTTCTTCCTCCACATCGTCTTCCCCGGGCTCGTCCCACCCTTCTCCGCGTTCTTTACCACCGTCCTTGAGCACTTCGGGATCCAGACCCTCCATCTTCAACCCAACTCTATCCTGCTTCTGTCCGTGTTTGCCTTCTACTGCGAGGCTTTCGTGGGCGTGAGGCCGTCGGTGGCCCTGCTCCGCCATTTTTTTAGCTTGCGGCCTCACGACGGAGCTCAGCGGTCGGCATGCGTCTCCTTCGTCGCGGTCCAGAGCGGGAACATGCTCTTCAAGGCCGGGAAGAAGGTGGAGAACTTCAGGAACCATTGGGTCTTCTTGGATCTGAAGGGCAACGACCCTCGCCTGGAGCTCCCCAAGGGGCTGCCGGAGAAGATCCCGGTGTGGAGTTCCGCGAAGCTCTCCGACCCTCGGGCCAAGCCCGTCCTGGAGCGGGTCCTTCGAGACATCAGCGCCAGGAAGTTGACTGGGGGAATGATAGTGAAGGAGTTCCTAGTGCAACGCCTGGCGCCCCTCCAGTCTCACTCTAGGCCCATGTGGGACTACCAAGGTGGCGGCGACGACATGAGGCTCCGTTCTGCGCTCCTGACCCCCGAGGAGCTGAACAGGGTTATGGCGACCCTGCTCAATGGCGACCCCAGGGACCTTCTTGAGGCCTACGCCCCGCTGTACTGCCGTGACGACAAGGCTGATCTGGTCGCCATGATGCCCAGCTTCGACGAGCTGGGGCTTTCTCCGGCCGAGAGCCCCGGGGCCCCTGTGGCGGTGTCCTTCGACGACACCGCGGATGAAGAGGACTCGGAGGAGACGGCGGATGACGATCTGGAGGAAGTGTCTCCTCCGTCGCGGGGTGCGCTTCTCCGCAGCTTCGATGATGACGACGCCGGTGAGCCCCCTACTGCTAGTCCTCCGCGACTTACCAGGATCCTCAGGGGGCCAGGCCCCACACCTCGGGCCGCACGATCCGCCTGCCGGGCGACTCCGAGGAAACGCGAGGCTGGGCCTCCTCCGGAGCCCCCAGCTCGCGCTGGCAAGACGGCCGAAGCGCCCGCCTCACCCCTGCCCGAGCCGCAGCTTGTGGGTGAGGCGGCCGCGTCCGGGGCTGGCATGACGTTGCCGGCTATGGCCGCTTCGAGCGGTTCCACCGCTCCTCCACGCAGCGGCAGCTCCTCGAAGAAGGACGGAGGCTTCCCCGCCTTTGCCGAGGTGGAGAGAAAGAGGAAGTGGGTCGACGTTGATGAGTAAGTAGTCTCGGTTGGTTTCTGGCCGTCTTCCAGTGGTTTATGCTCTGATGGGCCTCTCTTTGCCTGACAATCAGGGGCGCCGACGTGCCGAAGTCGAGGAAGAAGAAGGCCGGCGTCAAGCCGAGGGTGCCTTCCGATGTGGCGCCCGTTCCTGGTGCCTTGCCGCCGCCTGACGAGGTGCCGGTCGTCGCAGGCAAGGAGGCCCGCGGGGCGACTCTCCTTGTCACGGCCGCGGAGCCCCCGATGCCTGCTGAAGAGGCCGTCCCTGCCCTTGGGGGCATGCCCGCGCTTCAGCCCGAGGGGCCAGCCCCCGAGAGCCAGCTGGGTGTAGGATCGTCCGCCCCTGTCTTGTCTGTGGTGGTGGTGCAGCCACCGGCGTCTTCTGCCCTTCATGCTTCCGCTCCTCCGGAGGCAGCTCCTGCCGCCGCACAGACGCCGCCTCCGGGCCGTGCCCTGGTGCCACCGACTCGTGGCCCTCTAGCCGAGTCGGGCGCCCTGGACGGGGCCTACTCCATCTTGGATCAAGTCCGAGACGCCCTTGGTGGCGTCGGCGATCGCCTCACAAGGGAGCGCGTGGGTCTTCTTTCTGGGTGGCTCCAATCTGACGCCTCGGCCGTGGCGTTTTGGGGCCAAGCCGAGGCCATCGTGGCCGAGAACAGGGAGGAGGCCGCGTCGGCCAAGGCAGCCCGGGACGCGGCGCTGGTTGGCGCAGCGTCTGCTGTGAAGCGCTGCGACAAGACGGAGGCCCGGTTGAAGGCTCTTCAAGAGGACAGGTCCGCGCTTGCGGAGAGGCTTCGCCAGCGGGTGGAGGACCTCAAGACCTGCGGGGCCAAGCTTGCCGATCGTGACTCCGCGCTATCCAAGGCGGCGACCGACCTAGCCGCTGAGCGCGAGCGGCAGGACAGGTTGAAGGAGGAAGTGGCCGCGGAGAGGGCCCGACTCGCCTCCAGGGAGGAGTCCCTCGCCGCGGCTGAGGAGAGGAAGGCTGCGGAGCTCGACGCCCTCCCCTCCGTCGAGTTCAGGCTCCACCGGGCGTTGCAGTCCATCTGCCGAGGGGGATTCGCAGAGCCCCTGGCGGCTCCTGAGGGTGGCTTCGTTGGGCTTTCTTCGAAGCTTGCCGAAGTGCTTGAGGGTGCCGTCACCAGGGTGGAGAACGTCTTGGAGAGTGAGTGCCGTGACCTCTTCTCCGCAGCCGCGACGCGCGTCTTCAGCCACCTCTACCTTCGTGAGTCGGGTTTCGACTTCGGCTCCATGATTCGCCCGGTCGATCCTGGGGTTCGCGCCGCTACAGCGACAGCCGTGGAGGGCGCCGTGAATGCGCTGATGAAGAAGTTTGCCTGCGTCGCCCATCCCTCGCATCCTCCTACGGCTGCGAGGGTGGGCGATCATGATGGCAGCGGCAGTGATGTTGACGACGTGCTCCCCTTGGCTGGGGCGAGCGGCGGCGCCAGCTCCCCCTAGTTCTTCTTCCCGGGTCTTTTCCTGTAATCGTTCATCATGCCTCGTGGAGGCGCTAGACTTATTTGCATCTTCAGAGACATTTTAATGTTTGTAATGACTGCTAAGCTGTGTGATTTTGTTTCCTTGCTTCGTTTCCTTCCTGCTTGCTGTAGCGCTCTGCGTCGGCAGGGCCCGGTCCCGCGCATACCTCAACCGCCGTTGGGGCGTCCGGATCACCAGGACGATGCCAAGGGGCGAGGGGCTACGAGACCAGTGAGGCCCTTGAGTCGCGATGCTCAGGGGTCCCCCGTGACGTACGAGCAGCCCTCATGAAGGGAACGCGGCGAAGGCGGGGTTGACTTGGGGATTTGGAGCGCCTTGAGCTCTGTGTCGGCAGGGCCCGGTCCCGCGCATACCTCGATCGCCGTTGGGGCGTCCGGATCACCAGGACGATGCCAAGGGGCGAGGGGCTACGAGATCAGTGAGGCCCCTGAGTCGCGATGCTCAGGGGTCCCCCTTGACGTACGAGCGGCTCCCATACCTTTGCTTTCGTCCGAGAGGGACGCGTGAAGACCAGGTGCCGGGCACCTGGTGAGGTGGCGTGCGCCAGGCCTGGCCTGAGTGTAGCCCCCACGCAGCCCCCTCACGCGTGCATCCCAGGGGAATGCTGCGAGATGGAGCCGCGAGGGGTCATCCTGAGGTTGAATGCACCCGCTAAGGCGCCCTCAGTTGTTTATCCTCAGCGTGGATCATAGGGCTTCCACGTTGCGTGGGCATAGCCATTGGAGGGCCGTGTCGTCCGCCAGCGCGGAGCATGGGGCTTCCACTTGGGCGTGGGAATGGGGGGCCCTGGCTCCTGAGCCCCCCGGGCGTGTACATCCCATTAAGTTCGTACGCGTGGCCTGCACGGTAGAACTGGGAGGTGTATCTGGGCGTCGTGAGGCAGCTCAGGCCTCACGAGGGCCTACCTCAAAGGCGGGTTGCACCTGAATCTTCTGGTGGGAATCGCCGCTTCAAGTCCTGTACATTTTGGAGAAACATGTGCCGAATGGATTTCCAAGGGCCATCGCATGAGAAGGCCAAACACCAATGACCCCAGGAGGTGACGTGAATGGGGCCGGCCCGCCAGACAGAGCTCAGCCATTGGACTTATCGATGCTGCAGGGACGGACCCGAGCACAGACGCCGTGCCCAGTCTTCTCATGCGACAACTCCGAGGAGGAAACACCCGGCGCGCGGCTCCCAGGGCAGCGAGAGGCCGACCGGAACCGTGCCGCGCGCCCTGACTCACCCACTCCCGATTAGCTCATGCGAGCGCGAAGCACCGAGGGCCATGCAAGGTGACGTACACGGGGCTAGCCCGCGAGACAGAGCTCGACCACTTGGATTTGTTGACGCTGTAGGGACGGACCCGAGCACAGACGCCGTGCCAGCCCTTAATCATGAGGCGGTCGAGGGCAGGCTCATTAGGGCGCAGCGACATTCATGGCGGTGATGCACCGATCATGCAGGTTGGAATACTTAGGGAAATATATCAAAAGCATGTAAAGGTCCAGTTCATGCGGGAAAAAACGTGGCCGGGATGGGTTCTGGCCGCCTGAGGATAATGCAGCTCGATGGGCGCCCTCGAGCTGAGCAAACCAAAAAGTTACGTGGTACGGGCCAAAGGATCACCTGGCGGCGATGCCGCTGAAGCATGGGGGTAGTCGCAGGAGCTTGGCCTTGTGCCTCCGCAAGCTTGGCCTTCACGAGCCCGTCACCTCGGGAGGCTCAGGGCACCCGCTCGGGCCCGGCACCTCCTCCAACTCCTCATGGTGCCTGGCCTGGTGTGGCGCGAACATGGCCCGGGCAAGGCGCTGGAACATGTCGGCCGCGTTTGCCAGCCCGAAGGGCATGGGGACGTAGTTGCGCGAGTAAGCCCTGCCATGACTGACGCGCGTCGGCCAGAAGACGTCCGATGATGCGGCCCTGTTGATGCTGGGTACGTTGACGCAGATGCACGGCGCGCCGCCCGGGTCGATGATGGCGACGGCGTTGGGTGGTGCAGGGCCGCGCCCACCTCGCGCAGCTTGTGCTTCCTGAAGCTCCTCGATTGCTCTGGTGATGAACTCCTGCGAACTTGGCGCCTCACGCCATGCTCCTTTCTTGGATGGGTGCGTGCCGGCACACGCCCCCGAGTTGTGCCCGAGCACCTCCCTTGTCTCACTGGTCAGGTTGGTAGTCCTCCGGGTGGTAGGCCCCAAGCCCGGCCCAAGGGAGGCACCAGGCGCGCCTTCCTATGCGAGGGAGGAAGGGGCCTGAGCCCCTGGCACGGATCCTGAGGCGCCGTCCTTAGGGTTTTCAGCCCCTGGCGTCCCTTGGAGAGGAGCTATTTCTTCTTCTTGGGGATGTCCCCACGGGGCAGGATGCCTCCTTCGTCGTCCGAGTGCTCGGCCACCGCGGCACGGTAGGCGCGCTCGAGGGAGCAGACGGCGTCCTTCTCATCGCAGGCGATAGTGATGACGACACCACTCCCCGGCATCTTGAGGACGTTGTAGCCATGGTGGGTCACCGCCATGAACTTGGCGAGGGCTGGGTACCCAAGGATCGCGTTGTACGGGAGGTGGATGTGGGCGACGTCAAAGATGATGATCTTGGTGTGGTAATTGTTGCGCCCGCCGAAGGTGACGGGCAGGCGCACTTGCCCGATGGGGACCGTGGAGCCGTCAGTGACTCCTGAGAAAGGCTTAGTTGGCATGAGCTGGTCGTACGGCACTTGGAGCGTCTCGAACGTCTCGATGGAGAGGACATTGAGTCTGGCGCCGCCGTCGATGAGGGTCTTGGTGACGAGGACGTTGCTGATGGTGGGGGTGCACAACATAGGGAGTGCGCCCGCCACGGCTGAGCATCTGAGTTGATCTTTGGAGTCGAAGGTGATGGTGCACTGGGACCACTTGAGGGGGCGCGTGGCCTCAAGCTTTGGAAGAGCCGCGTTCACCTCCCGTGAAAACTGCTTGAAGACGCGGTTCGATGCCGGGGCTTGGGCACCGCCCAGGATACAAGCTATTGCCCTGATCTCCTGGAAGCCCCCAGCCCCATCGTTCTGTATGTCCTCTTCCTTCCTTCTGGGTGGCGGCGGTAGCGGGGGAAGGCCGGCCTCGCGAGGGCAGACCTCACGAGGCTGGCCTCGACGTGACCCCTCCAGAGGTTCCTCGCACCAGTGGTCCCCCCGAGCTTGATCGCGCTAGCGGTCCTCCCGAGGCTGGTCTCGCCAATCCTGACGCGGGTCTCGATTGTCCCAGCGGCCTTTGCCGCGGCCTCCGCTACGTCCATAGCCTCGGTCAGTGCGCCCAGGGCGCCGGCCGAAATGCTTGTCACGGACCACCCTGAGCTCCTGGCAGTCGATGGTGTTGTGGCTGTTCGTGCCATGGAAGATGCAGAAAGGTCGCCCTCCCATGAGAGGTTCCTCGCCCCGGTCACGCTTTGCCTCGGGCTTAGCCGCCAGCACCGCGGGGGCCTTGCGCTTTGGCTCCTTGGCCTTGGTCTTCTTGTCTTCGGGTTCCGCCTCCGGAAGCTCACGGAGGGAGAGGCGGCCCTCTTCGGCCGTCGCGCATTTGTTCGCCAAGTTGAACATCTCCAAGGCCGAGCTCAGGTCGCCGACGGTGAACGCCGAGATGATGGCCTCATCTGACGCCCTCGGGATCTTGAGGCGGGTGGTAGTGAAGCGGTGTATGAACTTGTGCAGGGTCTCTTCAGGCTGTTGCTTCATGCAATGGAGGTCACCCACTCCAAGCGCGCGGTCGCGGGTGCCTTGGAAGTTGGCGATGAAGCGCTCACGTAGGTCCTCCCAGGAGGTGATTGACCCCTCCGGGAGGTTGAGGAGCCAGGAGAGCGCACCACCCTTGAGTGCCATGGGAACCAGGTTGCCATGACCTTGTCATCCCTGCCGGCCGCCTGGATGCTTAGCGAGTAAAGCTGCAAGAACTCGGCGGGATCTGGGGTGCCGTCGTAGCGAGGAGGCAGGTCAGGCTTGAACTTGCAGGGCCACACGGCTGGATGGAGCTCTGGGGCGATGGCGCGGCAGCCCACTGGGCCCACGGGCAGTGCGCGCTCGGGAGGAACCTGGTCTTGATGCTCTTGTACGGCCGCCTCCAAGGGCGCCCGGTCGCGCCGCTGGCGCACCGGCGCTGGGAGCGCATGCGCGTCAACGCGCGGCCGTGGCACCACCTGGCAGCTCACTTCTTCTCTCACCCTCGCCGGGGGGCCGCGCGGCTGGTCGCGCGGGCGTGCTTTACGCCTGGGCTCGGGGTCGACGTCGCGCTGGGGACGAGGAGGCGGCACATCATGAGCTTCGTCGCCTGCCAGGGAGGGTTGGGGCCGGAACGAGTAGGTGAACGCCGAAGCGTCGTCGGTTGCGCTGACGAGCTCCGCAACGCGCCCAAGCCAGTCGTCGAGGCGGTTGAGGGCGGGGCGGTAGTGCAGCAGCTCGCGCGCCATGTTTACTGTACCCGATCCACGCGCCGGCCCTGGGCGGGCGTGGGAGGATGACACAGTAGCTAGAACGATTGACGGAGTGGCGGTGCGACCGTCGCGCCGCGCGGTGACCGGCTGTGACGAATCCTGCTGCTCATGGGCCTCCGGGCCCGTGGCGGCATTGGCCACAGGGGAGGGAGACCGGCGTGCGGCGGTGCGGCCCACGGGTGCCGTCTGGGCGACACGGGCAGCACGACGCTCGGCGCGGGCTCGGCGGGCGTCAGCCATCGTAGCGGTGAGGCGGAGGAAGGGCGAGGCTTGAGGAAGACTCCGACACGCCCCTACATGGCGTGCCAAATGTCAGATTTCGGGCTCCGCAAAACCCTAAGGAATTCGAACCCAGGGGTGTGTGCGAAGATTCCCCAACAGCTTCGCCCCTTCCAAGCTCACAACACGATAACCCCGCTCAATGGCGAGGGAGAAGATAGCACACAAGAGTTTACCCAGGTTCGGGCCGCCGTGAGGCGTAAAACCCTACTCCTGCCTTTGGTGGATTCCCTCACGAGGAAGTTTGTGGATGAACTAGTACAGAGGTGTGCTGCGTTGCAGATGTGTGTGCGGGGTGGTTGTCCCGTCCCCCTCTACCGGCCGCCTAGCCTATATTTATAGCGGCCCGGGTCCTCTTCCCTTATCGCAATGGCGGGAAGGGATCCCACAACGGCCAAATTTGAAAGGGGACAAGAGGTACATCTTATCCTGACGAAAGGCGGTCTTCGCCTGCAAAGTAGGTGGTGGTGACGCGGTGGTGGGCTCGCCGGTGACATCCGTCCTGCCGCGCTCGCTGACCGGGTCTTGTTGCACCGGAATGGAAACCTTTGGCGGGGCTCCTTGGGAACCCGCGTTCGTCCTTGTCTCCTTTGCACAAAAGGGGAAACTGTTCCCTCTGGCGTGCTGGCGCCCGCCTGGCCTGGCTGTTGTTATCCTTGACCTTCTGAGGCCTAGCGTTGCATAGAGATCTCCGCCACTCGGGAGGGGGCCTGGGGAGGCCTCCCCCTTCCGCCTTGGTGCTGTTCTCCTCACGAGGATGGGCCCCTCGCGAGGGTCTTGTCTTGAGTGAAACCTCACGGGGCCGTACGGACCGCCAGGTGGGCCACGCCCTGGGCCGCAAGTAGGCAAGTCTGGGTACCTTGGTATCCAGAACGCCGACAGTCTCCAGACCATCCCGCTCTCCTGGCCTTCCACGGTCTGGGAGCTTGATATACTGGGGCCTTTCCCTCGCGCAGCCGGCGGTTACCGCTACCTCTACGTCGCTGTCGACAAGTTCACCAAGTGGGCGGAGGTGGAGCCCGTGTGCACCATCCCCGCCGGCTCGGCCGTCAAGTTCATCCAGGGTCTCGTGAGCCGCTTCGGTGGCCCCAACCGTATTATTACCGACAATGGCTCACAGTTCACAAGCAACCTCTTTAGGACATATTGTGCTAACCTTGGAACGCAGATATGGTACTCTTGGGTGGCACACCCATGGAGCAACGGCCAGGCTGAGTGCGCCAATGCGGAGGTCCTGAGGGGCCTCAAGACGAGGAGCTTCAAGAAGAAGCTTGAGGCCCGCGGCAGGGGTTGTCTCGGTGAGCTTCAGTCCGTGTTGTGGTCCATCCGCACCACCGCGACTAAGCCCACCGGCGAGACCCCGTTCTTCCTCGTCTACGGGGCTGAGGCGGTCCTCTTGCACGAGGTCAAGCATCGCTCCCCGCGAGTCATGGCATTCGACGAGGAGCGCCAGGATGCCTCGCGGGGAACAGATCTCATGCTCAGGGAGGAGGCCCGCAGCCAAGCCTCGCTCCGCGCAGCGAGGTTGTAGGACCAAAAGTATGTCTAGAGGGGTGTGATTAGACTACTTGACCAAATAAAAGTTTTGCCTTTTCCCAAGTTTTAGAGTTGGCAGTTTTAGCATTTCATGGAAAGTCAAGTACACCCTACACATGCAAGTCTAAGAGTATAGCAGCGGAAAGTAACAACAAGCATGAGTAGAAAGGATAGGGTAGGAAGATCAAACGCAATTATAGACACGATGATTTTTCCCGTGGTTCCGATAGGTGGTGCTATCGTACATCCACGTTTATGGAGTCTTCAAGCCACGGAGGGTAACGGTCGCGAGAGTCCATGGAGGGCTCCACCCATAAGGGTCCACGAAGTAGCAACCTTGACTATTCCATAACGGCTTCCGTCCACGAAGGACTAGCCTCACTATGGGTAGATCTTCACGAAGTAGGCGATCTCCTTGCCCTTACAAACTTCTTGGTTCACTCCACAACACGAAGTAGGAGGCTCCCAAGCGACACCTAACCAATCTAGGAGGCACCACCTTCCAAAAGGTAATAGGCTCGGTAATGACGATGAACTCCTTGCTCTTGTGCTTCAAGATGAAAGACTCCTCAACACACAATCACTCTCTCACAGATTTGGCTTGGTGGAAGAGATGGGATTTGTGGAAAGCAACTTGGGGAGGCTAGAAATCAAGATCCATATGGTTGGAGTGGAAAATCTTGACCTCAACACAAGGGTAGGTGGATCTCTCTCAGAAAACTGGATGGGGCAAGTATGGAATAGTTCTGAGTGCTTCTCTTTCGAGTAGGTGGTGGTGAAGGGGTATATATAGGCATCCCCAAAAATCCAACCGTTACACAAAAAATGACCAACTCGGTGACACCGATGTGTTAATTTCGGTGGTACCGAAGTGACCAAAAAGTGGCAACTTTTGTATCTCGGTGAGACCGATATAGGAAACTCGGTTGCACCGATAAGGTGACCAACGGTCAGATTCCCAATCTCGGTGACGCCGATCCAACAATCTCGGTGGTACCGATATTGTGAATTTGCGTAACAGAAAGTTGGCAACCTAAACTCGGTGGCACCGGTATGGAATCGGTTGCACCGAAGTGGCTAGGGTTTGGCTGAGTCTGTCTATGGTTGAGAATCGGTGGCACCGTGATGGAAATGTTGGTTGCACCGATGTTGAGAATGTGGCTATGGACAGACTTTGGTGGAAGAGTTTGTGGGTGTATTTGGTGACTATCACTTGTGCACGTATGAGCATTTTGTTCACCAATCAAAACCTTACCCCCTTTTAATAGTATTGGCTTTCCTATGGACTCAAAGTGATTTCTCACAAATGTAAAATGTAGAGTCCTCTTGCTTGAAGCTTTGCCAACCTATTTCCTTGCATCTTGGGGTATTTACACAATCTTCACAATCCTTTTGCCATCCCTATCATTGAACTTTTCCTGAAATATACTTAGTGAAAAACATTAGTTCAATGACTTATATGTTGTTATAAATTACCAAAACCACCAAGGGAGCAAATGTGCTTTCAATATCCCCCTTTTTGGTAATTGATGACAACATATAGATTAAAGCTTCGACAAAGATATAATCAATGAATATAATCATTGCTTTGAGAAGTATGTGATAAGCAAGAGCTCCCCTAAATTTGTGCATTATTTTAAATTTGCGTTTGAATGCAAATGCACAATCGATTAGGTACATGGGGCACTTCTTCCATGTCACATACATCTTGGTGGTGTGCGATAATAATAAGAGTGAACAACATAGCACAACACAACCAGACAAAGATAATGATCATCTCAAAAGCATTAAGATGATAGGAAATAGTAGCACAACACACATAAAGTGTATGATCAAAACACAAAGCGTAGCCAAAAGTAAATGAACCATGTGTGTTTTTGAAAAAGCAATAAAAACCAAACGCTCTCTCACTCGAAGCCTAAAGATCTATATACACTTCTCCCCCTTTGGCAACAAGTTACCAAAAAGTTCAAAGGCATATGTCTAAGCGTTCTTGGGCTGAACTCCTCCGGTTGTTGATGAAGGAGTCGAGAGAACAGCGTCGGCGAAGATCTCTGCAGATGTCGTGGATAGAGTTGGAGTGGAAACTGTCTTGGACACTTGGAAAATGGTCTTCATTCTCCGTGATGAATTTCCAGTCCACATACCTCATATCACTCACAACTGGACTTTTGTCAAAAAGCACAGTCTCATAGAAATCCTGTTGCTCTTTGGTGTAAAATGTGTAGTCCACGGCTGTGTTTCTCCTTTGGGCATATGGATCAGTAGCTCTCCAAGCCCTCAAACCAGCAAGTGGGTAGCTGGCATTATGTACTGGAAGGTGTGGCCTAAGCTTCATTAAGGCAGACATAGCATCCTCATCCTCAACTCTGGAGGCAGTCCCTTTGTTCTTCTCAGATGCTGGAATTTGCCTGGAAGTCCTCTTGGGCCTTTCAGCAGCAACCTTCTTGGGGGCAGACTTGGTGCTCTTGGAAGTGCCAGTCTTTGGCATAGCATCAGACATAAGCTTCTTTTTCTTCTTGGGAGGGGCCTTCTCAACATGTTCTTCCTCCTCCTCAGCAGCAACACCAGCAGCTTCCTCAGGGTCCTCAAACATGGAGGTCTGCCTGCCAGTGACATAGACTATCCTCTTCCTGGCTCTCTTCTTCCCCCCTGCCTTCTTAGGCATAGATTTCTTTGGGGGGGACTCAAGGTGAAGAGCCATTTTTTCCCTAGCACCCTCAAGTGCTCTCATAGCCTCAGAGCTAGCATACTCTTTCCTGACAGCTCTCCTTGAAGAGGTAGCTTCATTTGCAGCTTTCTTGGTAGCCTTCTCTCGCTTCTTAGCAAGAACCTCCTCTGGAACGAAGTCTGAATCCTCCTCATCTGAATTCAGCTTCTTCCTAGCCCTTGTAGCAGCCTTGGGCAACCCATGGGAACTGGGAGTGCCTGGATCTGAAGATGAACTAGACTCAGGACTAGTGCCAGAATCCAATTCAACACTCTGCTCTCTGAAGTAGTTCTCACTGTCCTCAGCACTTGACATACTGACCCTGTGAATAGAGTATAGAGGAGCAGAAAAGGATAAGTCATCACAAAATGTGGCTGGTTTTTGAAAGTTTGAACAAAATATTTTCAAAGTTTTACATTCTGTCAGATGAAAATCGGTACAGCCGAAGCAAAGTTTTCGGTGTTACCGAGACTGACTATCTCATTAACAGAAACTTGGCACTCCTTTTGGTGAGACCGAAAGGAAGTACTCAGTTTCACCGAGACAGTTCTCAGCAACACAAACAGGCAAATCGGTGATACCGATTAGTTCACTTCGGTTCTACCGAGTTCCATCGGGAAGAAAGCAAACCCAAGAAAATCGATGGTTCTCTAATCTACGGAGTTTTCTTGTGGATAGAAAGATGTGCAAACTGTGGCTTATAGAGAAAAACAACTTTATTGCGCAAGAATCAGACGGGGAGCGCAAGAAAGATCGAATCCGTACCCTAGCTTGGTGACGGATCCGCACCCTAGCTTGGTGACGGATCCGCTACGGCGGCGACGGCGGCGAAGATGCCCGTCGACGGCGAGGATTCCCAGCAGCGAAGACACACGGGGAGGCAAGGCGATGACCAGGGGGTCCTTTTGCGGCAGCTTAGGGTTTGGGGTGCGACGATTGAAGATTGAAATTTCGAACCGTTGGGACCACATCTTATATACCCTTCACTATCGGTGATACCGGTTCTAAATTTTCGGTGTCACCGAGTTCCTCAACTGTCAGCTGACAGGGAAACTCGGTGTAACCGAGAATATGGAATCGGTAGTACCGAGATAGAAAACCAGATCAACCCTAGGCACTCGGTGTGACCGAGAATTGTGGGTTGGTTCCACCGAGATGCACTTGGGAGGTTTTAATGGTTAGTCCTTGTCGATACGGAACTCTGAGTGCTCCACACACAGAGGGATCGAAAAGTACTTGTTCAAATTTTGTGATGCAGCATGAATGGAATATGAGGTGAGAAAGCATAGATAGCTAAAGAGTGGTCCTAGGCATTCTTGTCCATCCAATTAGCGAAAGAGAAAATCAAGAGCCAAATAGCAACAATTGGATGTCCTCGAATAAGAAAATAAATGCAGACCAACATGCTCACACAAAGAGATGTCAAATGAAATCATGGCAAACATGCACATACACACTAGCATCTAACAAGCACTTGGGCGATGACGAAGTCATCTATATATGAGTATATTGACTTAGGAGCCAAGTAAGAATACTTGATCATAGGTCATACTCATCGTTTAAGCACAAGTGGGGTTACCACTTTTTCATAAAGCATTTAATGTTGTCACATACTAAGAGCTGCTTTAACTCAAGTCTTAGAGTAAAGCTCCCCCTTGATGTGACATCCCCCCATAAGAGGGATAGACTAACCTTGGGTTTTGTCGACGAAGACTTCATGTTGGTGAGGTAGTGGTGGATGCTCAAGGTTGATGAAGATCACCAAGAGTTGGGAGCATCCTTGTTGTTTCCTTACTCTTCTCACCTACATGGGTTAGTCCCAACACACAAGAGACAAATACAAGGATATCTATGGACATGGAGTGCAAGGCATGTGTAATGATGTCCATTGATTTGTTGATTACCTTGTCCCTTGCTTACCTTTGAGGGAATGTGTGACTCCTTGAACTATTGCATAGAGTTGATGTTGATTGCAAATAATTCTTGCCAATAATGAATGTGAGTGAATTTCATTGGCGGAGTCACCCCTCAAGAACTCTCTAGTTCTTCTTCTTGGAAACCCACATCAAGTTGATGGGGATCCTTGGTGTTGTAGTAGCCTTTGTAGAAGTTGAGCTTGACGTAGCCTTGGGAACCCACTCCACCATAGCTAGGGATTCATCTTCATATGAGTCAATGTCCTCTTGAAGCTTGTTCTTGCCCTTGAGCTTGTGGTCTTGTGGTGGAAGATCATCTTGAGTGCTTGTCCCCTTGGGAAGAGTATTTTCATACTTCTCCTTTTGAGGAACAAACTTGGGCTCGGGATATTGACCTTCTTCCCATTCAACTCCATTTGCGTTGAAATAGCCAACACCACAGTTCTTTCGGTATCCTCCGTGCTTGCGTACAATTTCCTCAAATTGCTTACACCCGGCAAGACTCTTGTAGATACCTTTCTCTATAATTCCTTTCAATAAAGCATTTTCTTGCTCAAGTGTAACTTGGCTAAGAGAAACATCATTAGTGGAGTCAATAGAACTACTAGAAGCAACATCATTGGGTTTAGCATTTTTATTGTTGCTACTAGATGAAGAACCTTTCTTGCCTTTGTTACTAGATTGCTTAGTTTTAACTTGAGGCATGAATGTAGACATGAGTAGTCGTTTGGCTAGATAAGATGAAGTCTTCTTTCGGAGATCGTCATTGATAGCTTTAAGAAACTCATGCTCTTGCTCCAAGTTGAGCTTCTCGAAGCGTAGCTTCTCATGAGTTCTCACAAGCTCTCTATGATCTTCAAGAGTAGATTCATGAGCTAACTTAAGAGTGTTTAGTTCTTTAGTTAGTTCTTCTATTTTCATCTTATCATCATCAGTTGACTTATCTTGACTAGCATGAGAATCATCAAGTTCATTTTGACTAACATCACTAGTTTTATCAAATAGCAAGTCATCATCACAAAGCAAGTCATCTTCATCACTATTGAAATCAAGATACTCGGGGTGTGATACCTTGGGGCCTTTAGCCATGAAGCAACTTCCACTCCCTTCGTTGGGTGAATCAAATAAATCATGGGAGTTGGTAGTCACTAGAGCAATCCCGGCAACACCATCATCTTGACTATAGTCGGAGTCGGAGTGATAGATTCTCTCGGAGTTGTTGTCGGAGTCGGAGCCGGAAACCCATTCACCAACATGAGCTTGATGTTTTCTTCTTGTATAGCTCTTGGTGTACTTGTCCTTCTTCTCCGAATCTCTACTTCTCTCTCTTTGAGGTGATTCATTCCTTGAGCTTCGTCTTTGAGGTGACTCTTCTCTTCGTTTGTAGGGAGCCGTGCACTCATTGAAATAGTGTCCGGGCTTCCCACAATTGTAGCAATTGCGGTCACGACTTGACGAACGCTTCTCATCATATCTTGAGTTGGAGCTTCTTTCTTTGCCTCTATTCTTGTAGAACTTGTTGAATTTCTTGACCATGAGGCTTATCTCTTCATTGGTGACAAGGTTGTTGCTTGAAGTTGCGGGAGCATCACTTGTGGCTTTGTAAGCACCGCTAGACTTGTGGTGAAGCTCTTCTTTGTCTTTGAGTGTCATCTCATGAACAACAATCCTTCCAATGACTTCCGTAGGCTTGAGATCTTTGTAGTTGGGCATCATTTGGATCAATGTGCACACGGTGTCGTATCTCTCATCCAAAGCTCTAAGTATCTTCTTGATGATGAATTTGTCGGTCATCTCTTCGCTTCCTAAGCCGGCAATCTCATTGGTGATGAGAGCTAGCGTAGAGTACATCTCAGCGACTCCTTCACCATCCTTCATCTTGAACTTGTCAAGCTGACCTTGAAGAACATCTAACTTGGATTCTCTCACGGACTCGGTTCCGTCGTGCATATCAACCAAAGTATCCCAAATCTCTTTTGCATTCTCAAGACGGCTGATTTTGTTGAATTCTTCTGGGCATAGGCAGTTGAATAGAATGTCGCATGCTTGAGCGTTGTATTGCAACATCTTCAATTCATCCGCGGTCGCTTCACGTTCCGGTTCCTTTCCATCACCAAAGAATTCACCTTGCAAGCGAACACGAACAACAGCCCAAACGGCGGGATTATGACCAAGAATATGCATTTTCATTTTGTGCTTCCAACTAGCAAAATTAATGCCATCAAAGTACGGACCTCTACGGTGATAACTTCCCTCACTAGACGCCATACTCTCCTAGGTTGTGAGACCAATGCAATGGAGACCAAAGCTCTGATACCACTTGTAGGACCGAAAGTATGTCTAGAGGGGGGGGGGGGGGGTGATTAGACTACTTGACCAAATAAAAGTTTTGCCTTTTCCCAAGTTTTAGAGTTGGCAGTTTTAGCATTTCATGGCAAGTCAAGTACACCCTACACATGCAAGTCTAAGAGTATAGCAGCGGAAAGTAACAACAAGCATGAGTAGAAAGGATAGGGTAGGAAGATCGAACGCAATTGTAGACACGATGATTTTTCTCGTGGTTCCGATAGGTGGTGCTATCGTACATCCACGTTTATGGAGTCTTCAACCCATGGAGGGTAACGGTCGTGAGAGTCCACGGAGGGCTCCACCCATAAGGGTCCACGAAGTAGCAACCTTGACTATTCCATAACGGCTTCCATCCACGAAGGACTAGCCTCACTATGGGTAGATCTTCACGAAGTAGGAGATCTCCTTGCCCTTACAAACTTCTTGGTTCACTCCACAACACGAAGTAGGAGGCTCCCAAGCGACACCTAACCAATCTAGGAGGAACCACCCTCCAAAAGGTAATAGGCTCGGTAATGACGATGACCTCCTTGCTCTTGTGCTTCAAGATGATAGACTTCTCAACACACAATCACTCTCTCACAGATTTGTCTTGGTGGAAGAGATGGGATTTGTGGAAAGCAACTTGGGGAGGCTAGAAATCAAGATCCATATGGTTGAAGTGGAAAATCTTGACCTCAACACAAGGGTAGGTGGTTCTCTCTCAGAAAACTGGATGGGGCAAGTATGGAATAGTTCTGAGTGCTTCTCTTTCGAGTAGGTGGTGGTGAAGGGGTATATATAGGCATCCCCAAAAATCCAACCGTTACACACAAAATGACCAACTCGGTGACACCGATGTGTTAATTTCGGTGGTACCGAAGTGACCAAAAAGTGGCAACTTTTGAATCTCGGTGAGACCGATATAGGAAACTCGGTTGCACCGATAAGGTGACCAACAGTCAGATTCCCAATCTCGGTGACGCCGATCCAACAATCTCGGTGGTACCGATATTGTGAATTTGCGTAACAGAAAGTTGGCAACCTAAACTCGGTGGCACCGGTATGGAATCGGTTGCACCGAAGTGGCTAGGGTTTGGCTGAGTCTGTCTATGGTTGAGAATCGGTGGCACCGGGATGGAAATGTTGGTTGCACCGATGTTGAGAATGTGGCTATGGACAGACTTTGGTGGAAGAGTTTGTGGGTGTATTTGGTGACTATCACTTGTGCATGTATGAGCATTTTGTTCACCAATCAAAACCTTACCCCCTTTTAATAGTATTGGCTTTCCTATGGACTCAAAGTGATTTCTCACAAATGTAAAATGTAGAGTCCTCTTGCTTGAAGCTTTGCCAACCTATTTCCTTGCATCTTGGGGTATTTCCACAATCTTCACAATCCTTTTGCCATCCCTATCATTGAACTTTTCCTGAAATATACTTAGTGGAAAACATTAGTTCAATGACTTATATGTTGTTATAAATTACCAAAACCACCAAGGGAGCAAATGTGCTTTCAGAGCTACCAGCAGGCGCTGCAGCGCTACCACTGCCGCAGCATCCGCTCCAGGAACCTCGAAGTTGGTGACCTCGTCCTGAGGCAGGTCCTCTCCAGGGAGGGCTTGCACAAGCTCTCGCCCATGTGGTAGGGCCCGTTCAAGGTCGCCCGCGTCTCTAGGCCTGGCACCGTACGCCTGGAGACGCAGGACGGGGTCCCCATCCAGAATGCCTGGAACATCCAACATCTCCACAAGTTCTACTCGTGACACTCTCACGTAATAATGAGTGGGTTGTACACGCCCGGAGCCCCCCTAGGAGTGTCGTACGAGGCCGCGGAGGGGCTCCCACCCACGCCCAAGTGGAGGCCCCATGCTCTGCGCTGGCGGACGACACGGTCTTACAACAACTATGCCCACGCCTAGTGGAGGCCCCATGCTCCGCGCTGGTGGGAAGACTAGCTTAGGTGCCAGACGTGGCTGTTCTTTGCTCTCTTTTGTAACCAAATTTGCCACTTTTTGGAATGAAACTTGAAGTTTTCGCGTCTTTATTCGAAAAAGGGGTGGGAATTTTTCTCCTTGCAGCGTTTCCCATTTTGAAGTCTCATTTTAAGGGGTTTGGTACCTGCCAGTTTTCTCTCTCTCACGCGCCCCGCAAGCAGGGGCTGGACACGGTGTGCACCTCGCCAAAACTTTGGCGTCCCTATCCTTGCGCGACGCTCTCGAGCGAGCCAGCAGGCGCATGGTGCCTCAGGCACCCAGCCTCAGGAGCGCTCATCTCCTAGCCTTGCCGGGGATCGCGACCCGGCATAACTGCGACGATCGACCCTCGCTCGGGGGCTCAAACCAAAAATGGTCACCGGGAGAAGGATGACCGAGGAAAGAGCAGCCATGGTTTGGCTCATTATCGAGGAACCCTACGTAAAGCGCGTTTCAGCGCCTTCGCGGGATGCGGTGCCTCGAGGAGGCACCTCCGGAGGCCCTGACTCCTCGCAAACCCCCCAGAAGCCTCGCGAGCAGTGGTCACCTCTCGAGGCTCCGAAGTCGTCTGGTCCGCAAGGAAGAAGCCCCCTGGCAAGATCTCTAAGCTGCCCCGGTGCCCCAACTGCACCTCACGACGCAGGAACCCGCCACGAGTACACCAAGCTAAGTTATCCTAATCGCGACGGGCAGGAACTTTCAATTAGTAGCAATATAAATACTAGAGTATGAGACGAAAAACGCTAACATAAAGGCGCAAGCGCCATAGTTCATTTCACGCCCCCGCGGTCCCTCCATGGTTCTTAATGCAGGAAGTAAAAAACAAAAGGCGGCCTCTCGAGGACTGCCACTCCTGAGGCCTGGCTCCGGCGCCGCCCGCGCTCAGTCGGAGTCCTCCTCCTCCTTGATGGGGGCACGGCACCACGGCGGCTCGCCGTCCTCCTTGGTCCGGGCGCGCCGATGTGGCGGCTCGTCGTAGTCATCGTCGCTCGAGCTCCCCCCGAAGGAGGCGGCGCTGCTACTGGAGGTGCTGCAGCCGTCGCCAAGGGCAAGTTCACCGCCGAGGACGCCGCCACCGCGATGGCTGTCATCGGTGGAGAGGTGGTCGCTGTCACCGCCGTCACCCTCCGGGCAGAACCCCAAGCGCCTGCCGTCTTCCCCGAAGATCTTGACAAAGAGCGTTGCCGCCCCGTCATGCTTGAAGTGGAGGGTACGCCTCCCCTATAGGCCGCGAGCGTGGGCGAACGTCTGCCACCCGCGGTTCAGGAACACATAGCCCGCGGGAGTGACCTCGACCTCCACCCACGAGGCCTCGCTGCAGCAGCCATCGGCCTGCAGCCATAGGCTAGCAGGCCTTCCGGCCGACAGCGCCTCCGCGAAGAAGCGCAGGACCTAGAGCCAGGTGATTGCCGGCCTCTCCGTCCACACCACAAACTCTTGGGCCGCGTCAGCCTAGTGGGATCGCGGGCGGGGTGGCCGGGCGCCCGCCACAAGCTTCCCCCCTTGGCCACAGGCGCCACGGCTACTACAACCGCCTACGCAGGAGGGAGCCTTTCTACGGCTGCTGGAGGTAGCGCCGGCCTTCACGGGAGAGCGCCCGCGCCCTCAGGGGAACACCGCCGGCGTCGCGGTGTATTTACAAGGACGGCCGCGGCCCCTCTTGGGCGGCGACGAGTCCGGTCCCTCTAGACGGGCATTCCCTTTCTCGGCGGCAGAGAATCTCCTCACTGGTGCCATGGCCGTGGAAGCGGCGGCTTGGAGTGAGGAGGCAAGAAGATGAAGACGGGCTTGGGGCTTTGTCTCCCTCGCCCACTTATAGTTGATCGGAGGCCAACCGGTGTCCCTCCGCATTATGGGCAAGATGGCCCCGCGACACGCTCCAGCCTTTGTCAGTCAGGGCGGTTGTCGAGGCGACGTGGGGAAGTGGAGGCGTCCGCGTCCTGTCGTGCGCCACGCGTCGAGCCTGGCCCGCAGGCGATTGGGGCCCACGGCGCTTCGGCCTTCCTTCCTTGGATTCGCCCCGAAGCCAACCCGAGCGCGCCTTGGGCCCGGGGGCTACTGTCGGCGTTTTGGGATCGGGGGTACCCAGATCTGCCTGCCTGCGGCCTAGCGCGTGGCACACCTCGATGGCCCAGTACGGCCTGGTAGCAAACCCCCCTAAGACAAGACCCTCGCGAGGGCCCCGACCTTGCGAGGCGAACAACGCGAAGACCTCCAGAGGAGTGGCCTCCCCAGGCTGCCTCCCGAGGAGCGGAGATTTCTATGCAGGTACCCGGCCTCAGGAGGCTGCGATGACATGAGCCATGACGACCAAGGCCAGGCAGGCGCTAGCGGGCGCAGAGGGGACAGTTTCCTCTTTTGTGCTAAGGAGGCAAGGACGTACGCGGGTTCCCAAGGGATCCCCCAAAGGTTTCCATTCCAGTGCAACAAGACCAAGACCACAAGCTCGGCAGGACGGATGTCATCGCCGAGCCCACCTCTGTGTCACGCCCAGAAGCTTTGCAGGCGAAGACCACTTTCCGTCCGGATAAGATGTACCTCTTGTCCCCTTTCAAAATTGGCCATTGTGGGATCCCTTCCCGCCTGTGCGATAAGGGAAGAGGACCAAGGCCACTATAAATAGGGACTAGCCTCCACCGTAGAAGGGATCGATCCATCCTCACCTCTGAGCCCTTGCGAGGTCACTCAACCACTGTACTAGTTCATCCCCAAACCACCTCGCAAGGCCAATCCACCAAAAGCAGGAGTAGGGTTTTACACCGCAAGGTGGCCCGAACCTGGGTAAATCTCGGTGTCCATCTTCTTGTTCGCTCGCACATATTCTACGAGGCTTGGCTGCGGGGTGGTGAGCTAGAGGCTAGAACTGGTTGAGATCTTCGCACACGCCCCAGAGTTCAAACCTTCTTGGGTCTGCGGAGCCCCGATTCTGACAATGTCAATAGGTTAGTCCCAAAAAATGATATAAAGTTGCTATAAAATGATTATAAAACATCCAAGAATGATTATATAACAGCATGGAACAATCAAAAATTATACATACCTTGGAGACGTATCAGCATTGTTGGAACACGCGGTACGCTACGCTAGCGCCAAATAAAAATTTTCTACCACGCACCCAAGAACATGCTGCTGGAAATAGATCACGGGATCGGGTTTAGCACTAGACGCGCAGTTACCGCAGCGGAAGTAGAGTTGGTGATGCGTGTAGTCGATCAGCCGATTGGTCTCCTCCTCCTATAGCCGATCTCCCACGAGCAGTGATCTCCCACGAACGCCTCCAAGTTCGTCCAAGCACCGCAGATGCGATGCCTCCAAGGTATCCACACGTACGGGGGCAGCGTCGGGCGGCGGACTGCTAGGTCCGATCGCACGGCATGGTGGCGTGGGGAGTGGCGGTGGCTGTCGACGGGAGGAAAAAGATCAACCCTGAAAGGTGCGCCCACTCCCCTTTATATAGACCTCCGAGGTGGGCTCAACACTTGAGGCCCACGACAAGTCTAGTCCCATTTTCCATTCGGATCCAATCCGAATGGGCTGCAATCCCTTAAGTGTGCGACCCTATAGGTTCACGTACACATGGACATGACCGGAGTCGATAGTCGGTTAGCAGAACGTGCCAACTCCCATGTGTGCGCAAAGTCATTATACGAACCTCGACAATGTGTCATATACAACATTCCTTTTGCCTCATGATATAGGTTGTAGAGCTCTAGGCGGGTACTTGTCACCCTTGTGGTAGCTCGACATCTCTTCTCGAAACCGTGATGCAGATTCCGGAACTGGGTTAACACTTAACCCATGTCGCATGGCCATGCTTTCTGAATCTGATCACACGAGAGGGCCCAGAGAATATCTCTCATCACGGAGGGGCAAATCCCATCTTGGTTAACCATGTCTTGCAGCATGTCTCATGACTCACCCGAAAGCTACCTTTATAACTACCCAGTTACGGAGTAGCATTTGATAGACCCTAAGTAAGTCGATCCTCATCCTGAGAACATGTGATGACCTCAGGTCTAGGACATGGCATATACATTGTCCTTGAGACTAACAGATGACATTATCTCGCTGTGTCTCAAAGTGAGTCTGTCCGACTCGGTGATCTCAATCCCCGAGTCCATACTATAAGTTTAGCATCTCTATGCACATGACTTGTGAAACGTAGTCATCAACTGAATCGTATACTAGTAAAGGATATGTGTCCGCATAACCTTAACAACTAGGGACTATTAGAACAATCATCATACTATATATAGTCTCACAAATAAGTCACATACTTATTGATACATATCACTGATGATGTTCAAGGACAATACAAAATCCTCATGAATACACAGGGAACGAAATCATCATATGATTGCCTCTAGGGCATATCTCCAACAGTATTCCACTTGCACTAGAGTCAATCATCTAGGCATCGTATGCCCATGGACCTCATGTGCATATCATGCTTCGACTGCGGGAGAGGCTTTGTTAATGGATCAGCAACATTTGCATCCGTGTGTATCTTGCATATGTTTACATCGCCTCTCTCGACAATGTTGTGAATGAGGTTAAAACGCCTGAGTATGTGTTGGGTTTTATGATGGTTCCGTGGTTCCTTGACTTGTGCAATAGCACCACTATTACCACAATAGAGGTCCAACGGATTGGACAATTCCTGAACCACTCCAAGATCAGAAAAAAAATTCTTCACCCAAACACCTTCTTTTGCAGCTTGAGAAGCCGCAATGTACTCATCCTCCATTGTAGAATCAGCTAATGTATCTTGCTTGGCACTCCTCTAGCTCACTGCTCCTCCGTTCAGAATGAACACAAACCCAGATTGGGATCGACTATCATCCCTATCGGTTTGGAAACTAGCATCAGTGTAACTCTTTACAATGAGCTCATCCCCACCTCCATAAACCAGGAACTTATCCTTTGTCCTTCTCAAGTATTTAAGGATATTCTTTACCGCTATGCAGTGACTCTCACCTGGATCAGCCTGGTATCTACCTACTACGCTTACAGCAAATCTAACATCGGGGCGAGTACATACCATAGCATACATGATGGACCCGACAGCCGAAGCATACAAAATCCCATCCATGCGTATTCGCTCCTCAGGAGTCGAAGGACTCCGAGTCTTGCTAAGACTACTGCCATGTGACATGGGCAAGAACCCTTTCTTGGCATCTTGCATGTTGAACCGCTTCAACACCTTGTCTATATACGTACTTTGGCTTAATCCAATAAGCCTTCTTGATCTATCTCTATAGATCTTCATTCCCAGAATATAAGTTGCTTCTCCCAAGTCTTTCATCGAAAAACTATTTTTCAATGAGTCCTTGACAGATTCAAGCATTTGAACATCATTTCCAATCAACAATATGTCATCCACATACAGGATCAGAAATGCGACTGAGCTCCCACTGACCTTCTTGAATACACAATGATCATAGTCGCTCTTGATGAAGCCAATCTCTTTGACCGCTTCATTAAAGAGTTATTTGACGAGCTTGCAGGGGGTGGGGCTAAATTCTTATCCAATGCCATCCTTTCCTTCACCGAAGCCGAATGTTCCAATTCCGAGATGCTTGCCTCAATCCATAAATGGATCTCTGAAGCTTGCATACCATGTCATCATACTTTGGATCGATAAAACCCTCGGGCTGTGTCATATACATGTCCTCAGTTAAATTTCCATTAAGGAAAGCCGTTTTGACATCCATCTGCCATATCTCATAGTCGAAATATGCAGCTATAGCAAGAATGATCCGAATTGATTTAGGCATCGCTACCGGTGAATAAGTCTCACCGTAGTCAACTCCTTGAACTTGTCGATAACCTTTAGCGACAAGTCGAGCCTTATGGACTGTAACATTTCCATCCATATCCGTTTTCTTCTTAAAGATCGATTTGCACTCAATGGCTCGAACGCCATTTGGCGGATCAACCAAGTTCCAAACCTGATTGTCATCCATGGACTTTAATTCAGATCTCATGGCCTCAAGCCATAACTCGGAATCAGGGCTCACCATCGCTTCCGCATACGTGGTCGGTTCGTTGTTCTCCAAGAACAATACATTGCAGTCGTGCATATTGCGCAACCTTTCCGACCTACGTGGAACCGGCGCCGATTCCACTACAGGTTTCCTGACTAACTCTGGCGTGATTGAATCACCTGTCGGAACGTCCCCGTGTGGCTCTCAAATTTCTTCGAGTTGGACCGACCTCCCACTAGCCTTCCGATTGAGAAACACTTTCTCAAGGAAAACTCCATGTCGAGCGACAAACACTTTGCCCTCTTCACGGTTGTAGAAGCAATATCCCAAGGTTTCCCTAGGATATCCCACGAATATGCACTTGTCCGACTTGGGTGTGAGCTTGTTCGACTGGAGTCGCTTGACATATGCTTCACAACCCCAAATCTTTTGAAAAGACAAGCTATGACTCTTTGTAGTCCATATCTCATATGGTGTCTTATCTACGGACTTTGATGGTTCCATGTTTAGTGTGAAAGCTGCGGTTTCTAGAGCGTATCCCAAAATGACAAGGGTAAATCTGACTGACTCATCATCAATCGGACCATGTCTAATAGAGTGCGATTCCTCCGTTCCGGCACACCATTTCTCTGTGGCGTACCTGGAGGAGTAAGTTGTGGAACTATTCCACGGTTCTTCAGATGATCATCAAACTCCTCGCTCATATACTCACCGCCACGATCATATCGTAGAAGGTTGATTGTCTTGCCGAGTTGATTTTCCACTTTATTTCGAAACTCCTTGAACTTTTCAAAAGTTTCCGACTTGTGCCTCATCAAGTAGACATATCCATATCTACTAAAGTCATCGGTAAAAGTCACAAAGTATTGGAAACCACCTCTAGCTGTCGTGCTCATTGGTCCACATACAGCACTATGTATAAGTTCCAATAGCTCAGACACCCTCTCACAACTCTTTGCAAAAGGTGTCTTAGTCATCTTGCCGAGTAGGCAGGACTCACATGTCTCAAATGATTAAAAATCAAATGAAGTCAGAATTCCATCATCATGGGGCTTCTTCATGCGCTTTTGACTAATGTGTCCTAGTTGACAATGCCAGATGTAAGTCGGATTTATCTCGTTAGGCTTATGCCTCTTGACATTTATGTTATAGACCGATTCACCTTCAAGATGTAATATAAATACCCATTCACAACAGGCGCAAAGCCATAAAACATTTTATTCAAGTAAATAGAACAACCATTGTCCTTAATACTGAATTCATAACCTTGCCTCATCAAACATGAGGCCGAAATAATGTTTTAACTTAATGCAGGAACATAATAACAATTATCAAGTTCCATTACAAATCCTGAAGGTAAATTAAGTTGCATGGTGCCGACGGCTAATGCGGCAACTCTTGCTTTATTCTCGACGCGTATGTCAACTTCTCCTCTTGCAACATTCCTAGTCCTTCTTAGCCCCTGCATCGAGTTGCACCTACTAGAAATATCAGCAAGAAAAATGTCTATAACATATACAACAAGTGTACCTGAAGAAGAAGTCACACTTCCAGTCTTCTTGCCTATCTGGGCAAGCCACTTGCTGCAGTTTCTCTTCCAGTGACCGGTTTCCTTGCAGTGAAAGCAAACGGTCCCCGTGTTTGGTCCGGACTTGGGCGCAACGGCGACAGTAGGAGTTGCCTCCTTGCCCTCTGCCTTAGTCTTTTTCTTGGACCAGCTCTTCTTGAACTTTGTCGTGTTCTACACCATCAACACTTGATGCGTGCCTTTCTTGATATCCTGCCCTGCCACTTTTAGCATCCCATGCAATTCAGTGAGCTTCTTTTTCATGCCGTGCATATGGAAGTTCGAGATGAACGCCCCATAGCTAGTCGGAAGAGAAGCTCAAATTATATCCGTGGACAATTCATCCCCAAGTGGGAAGCCTAACCGATCCAAAGCTTGCATGTATCCGATCATCCTGATCACATGAGGGCTCTGTGGATCACCCTCTTTCAGCTTACAATCCATCAAGGATCACCAGATGTTGAACCTTTCGGTCCTTGCCTGCATCTGAAACATGCTCTTGAGATTCTCGATCATATCAAAAGCCTTAATGTTTTCGAAATGCTGCTGCAGATCGGGATCCATAGAAGCCATCATGAGACAGCTGATCTCGTTTGACTCATCAACGAGTTTCTGGTGGGCATTCCTGGCCGTGGCATTAGCATTCTCGGCAGGTTCCTCTGGAAGGGGTTCCTCTAGAACATGTTCCTTTTTATCATGCCTGAGAACAATTCTTAGATTTCTATACCAGGTGGTAAAGTTTATTCCATTCTGTTTATCCTTTTCTAGGATTGATTTCAACGAAAAAATGGGTTGAGCAGGTGGTGCCATTGATCTACAACAGAAATATGCGAAACACTAAGACATGTATTGATAAAGAGCAATTCAAATTAAACATTTTAATAAGAACATTACTTTCAGTAAAATCAACATCCCTCCATTGATTCTTAATGTTTCAAGATCCAAGATCCACATGTCAACTAGTGAGCTTTTGCATCATCGCTAGAAGACTAGATCACTCGGTAAGCAACACTTGCTAATCGTATCTCTATACGACTCTTGTTTCTTGGGGACATCTCATGCCACGCCAACTCTTATGCTTGGAGGCCCAAAACTGTTTTGATAGCCACGACAAGTTAACCAATGCTTCGCTCGTAAGTGTTCAACACAAACACACCACGTTAAGGAGAATTAGCAGCACCCTAATTTTATAGGCCCGCCACTAAAAAGACTTAACATGTTATGGTGCAGAAATTGGGGAGGCAATTTTACTTGACATTCTTTGAGGGATCACCCTACTGAAAACATCTATCATGCAAAAGAAGGGCGCATAAAAGGGATAAACTTTCACATGCAGTATATATATATGTGTGATATGGTATAGCCCCTTTCATCAACGCATGGTGATCTCCATCTCCACGTGCGCTCCATGCCCATGGCAATCTCCATCTCCATGCATGGTTGCCCTTGTGGTGATCTCCATCTCCACACATGGTGTCAACCGCCAAGTGTTACATAAGATACTATGCTATTACAAACTAATAGCTATGAGAGTAAATTACATTACAAGGCATCTCATGTTGACACGCAGGTCATTAATACAATAATGGGACAACCATATGGCTCCAGCCGGTTTCCGCACTCATGACACGCAGGTCATGATTTAATAATTTACACAACATTCATGGGCTATACCAAATCACAAGCATTCCCTGCAAAAACAAGTCAGACGTTCTACCGCCGAAAATAAAACTGTCCGAAACTCTATTTTACAAGAGGATTTTGACCTCAAAAATATCGCTGAAAACGACAAAGCGGTTGAAGGTCAAATGCATCTTTTTGTGCTGTTCAGTTTGACAGGCCGTGGAGCGAAAACGGAGTTCGTATGCAAAAGTTATGCCCGTTTTACAGTGACTCCTCCAGCAGATTTCAGCACTGCGGAAATCACATTTCCACGGTGTCGATCTTTGCTGCGGTTCGATCAATCTCATTGATCTTCGCATGCTGCATCTGGATTTATGTTCCACTGTCTTCCCCGATGGCGGAAACCGACCGGTAGGGGTAATTCGTGTCACGACCTCTACATCACGATCACGGAAGCAAGATCACGAAAACAACCATCAACACTGACGTGCATGGCCGATCTCATCGACCTGCACCTGAACCGATCTACATATCTCATATGAAAATCACCGAATCAATCACCACACAGCGGAGGCTCTGATACCACTGTTGGAACACGCGGTACGCTACGCTAACGCCAAATAAAAATTTTCTACCGCGCACCCAAGAACATGCTGCTGGAAATAGATCACAGGATCGGGTTTACCACTAGACGCGTAGTCACCGCAGTGGAAGTAGAGTTGGTGATGCGTGTAGTCGATCAGCCGATTCGTCTCCTCTTCCTGTAGCTGATCTCCCACGAGCAGTGATCTCCCACGAACATCTCCTCGCGGATCCCTCGAACGGTTCGTCACGGATCCCTCGAACGGTTCGTCCAAGCACCGCGGATGCGATGCCTCCAAGGTATCCACACGTACGGGGGCAGCGTCGGGCGGCGGACTGCTAGGTCCGATCGCATGGCATGGTGGCGTGGGGAGTGGCGGTGGCTGTCGACGGGAGGAAAAAGATCAACCCTGAAAGGTGCACCCACTCCCCTTTATATAGACCTCCGAGGTGGGCTCAACACTTGAGGCCCACGACGAGTCTAGTCCCATTTTCCATCTGGATCCAATCCAAATGGGCTGCAATCCCTTAAGTGTGCGACCCTATAGGTTCACGTACACATGGACACGACCCGAGTCGATAGTCAGTAGCGGATCCTAGCAGAACGTGCCAACTCCCATGTGTGCGCAAAGTCGTTAAACGAACCTTGACAATGTGTCGTATACAACATTCCTTTTGCCTCGTGATATAGGTTGTAGAGTGATAACCCACAAGTGTAGGGGATCGTTTGTAGCCTTTTTCGATAAGTAAGAGTGTCGAACCCAACGAAGAGCTAAAGGTAGAACAAATATTCCCTCAAGTTCTATCGACCACCGATACAACTCTACGCACACTTTAACGTTTGCTTTACCTAGAACAAGTATGAAACTACTTTGTAGATGATAGGATAGTTTGCATGAATAAAACTAGAAGTACTTTGCAGGAAATAAAACTACGAGTAAAAAGCAAGATAATAAAAGTTAGTTGTTGAGTAGAAAGCTTTTGTCAATCAAGAAGGTTATTTGTCCCTAGGCAATTGATAACTAGACCGGTAATCATTCTTGCAATTTTACATGAGGGAGAGGCATGAGCTAACATACGTTCTCTACTTGGATCATATGCACTTATGATTGGAACTCTAGCAAGCATCCACAACTACTAAAGATCGTTAAGGTAAAACCCAACCATAGCATTAAGTATCAAGTCCTCTTTACTCCCATATGCAACAACCCACCTACTCGGGTTTATGCTTTTGTCACTCAAGCAACCCACCATAGGCAAACCATGAACACATTGCAACACCCTACAGCGAGGATCCCTCACGTTTGCGCGAGACGGAGGGCACCGTAGGACAGCACCATAATAAAATATACAATCATACCAACCACGATCATCAATTAGCCCATAGGACAAAGCGGATCTACTCAAACATCATTGGATAGCCATATATCATTGGGAAATAGTATATGGAGTTGAGCACCATGTTTAAGTAGAGATTACAGCAGGGAGAAGGGGAGTTACACCGCTGCATAGAGGGGGAGAGAGTTGGTGTTGACGGCGGCGAATTTGTTGGAGTAGATCACCGTCACGATGCTTGCCCCGACGGCGTTCCGGCGCCACCGGGAGAGAGGGGGAGAGAGCTCCATCCTTCTTCTTCTTTCTTGGCCTCCCCCCCGATGGGAGGAGAGTTCCCCCTCTGGTCCATGGCCGGCATGGCGGCAGAGGGGCAGGAGCCCCTCCTAGATTGGATCTCCCTCTCTGTTCTCCTTTGTTTCACGTTCCTGTTTTCTGGCCGAAAATCGTTTCTTATATACCCGGAGATCCGTAACTTCGATCGGGCTGAAAGTTTGAGGGGATTTTTATCCAAAAATAAGCTTCCTTGCGGCCAAAGGAGAGCTCCAACCGACATAAGAGGTGAGCACCACCCACCAGGCCGCGGTTGGGCCCCCTGGCCGTGCCCTGATGTATCGTGGGGGCTGTGGGCCTCCGTTTGCGTTGATTCCACTTCTCAAAATTCACAAATATTCCAAAAAAAAAATCTTCGTAAATTTTTATCGCATTTGTACTTCGTTTGATATGGTAATTCTGGGAAACAAAAAACATGCAACAAACAGGAACTCGCACTGGGCACTGGATCAATAGGTTAGTCCAATAAATCATATAAAATGTTGCCAAAAATATATGAAAGTTGTATAATATTGGCATGAAACAATCAAAAATTATAGATACGACGGAGATGTATCATAGAGCTCAAGGCGGGTACTTGTCACCCTTGTGGTAGCTCGACATCTCTTCTCGAAACTGTGATGCAGATTCCGGAAATGGGTTAACACTTAACCCATGTCGCATGGCCATGTTTCTGAATTTGATCACACGAGAGGGCCCAGAGAATATCTCTCCTCATGAAGGGGCAAATCCCATCTTGGTTAACCATGTCTTGCGGCATGTCTCACGACTCACCCGAAAGCTACCTTTATAACTACCTAGTTACGAAGTAGCGTTTGATAGACCCTAAGTAAGTCGATCCTTATCCTGAGAACATGCGATGACCTTAGGTCTAGGACATGGCATATACATTGTACTTGAGACTAACAAATGACACTATCTCGCTGTGTCTCAAAGTGGGTCTGTCCGACTCGGTGATCTCAATCCCCGAGTCCATACTATTAGTTTAGCATCTCTATGGACATGACTTGTGAAATGTAGTCATCAACTGAATGGTATACTAGTAAAGGATATGTGTCCGCATAACCTTAACAACTAGGGACTATTAGAACAATCATGATACTATATATAGTCTCAGAAATAAGTCACATACTTATTGATACATATCACTCATGATGTTCAAGGACAATACAAAATCCTCATGAATACTCAGGGAACGAAATCATCACATGATTGCCTCTAGGGCATATCTCCAACAAGCATCCCCAAGCTTAATTCCTGCTCGTCCTCGACTAGGTAAATGATAAAAAACAGAATTTTGATGTGGAATGCTGCCTAACATGTTCATCACATATTCTTTTCTTTTGTAGCATGGACATTTGGACTTTTAGATGGTTCAAAGCAATAGTCTAGTTTTTGTTGGAAATATGCCCTAGAGGCAATAATAAATTGGTTATTATTATATTTCCTTGTTCATGATAATCGTTTATTATCCGTGCTATAGTTGCATCGATTGGAAACTCAGATACATGTGTGGATACATAGACAACATTGTGTCCCTAGTAAGCCTCTACTAGACTAGCTCGTTGATCAGAGATGGTCAAGGTTTCCTGACCATAGACAATGAGTTGTCATCTGATAACGGGATCACATCATTAGGAGAATGATGTGATGGACAAGACCCAAACTATAAACGTAGCATATGATCGTGTCAAATTTATTGCTATAGTTTTCTACATGTCAAGTATCTGTTCCCATGACCATGAGATCATGCAACTCACTGACACCGGAGGAATGCCTTGTGTGTATCAAACGTCACAACGTAACTGGGTGACTATAAAGGTGCTCTATAGGTATCTCCGAGGGTGTCTGTTGGGTTGGCGTGGATCAAGACTGGGATTTGTCACTCCGTATGACGGAGAGGTATCTCTGGGCCCACTCGGTAACACAGCATCACAAGAAGCTTGCAAGCAATTTGACTAAGGAGTTACTCACGGGATCCTGTGTTACGGAACGAGTAAAGAGACTTGCCGGTAACGAGATTGAACTAGGTATGGAGATACCGACGATCGAATCTCGGGCAAGTAACATACCGATGGACAAAGGGAATTGCATACGGGATTGTCTGGATCCTTGACATCGTCATTCGACCGATAAAAGATCTTCATAAAATATGTAGGAACCAATATGGGCATCCAGGTCCCGCTATTGGTTATTGACCGTAGAGTTGTCTCGGTCATGTCTACATAGTTCTCGAACCCGCAGGGTCTTCACACTTAACGTTCGGTGATGATTTGGTATTGTTGAGTTTTGTATGTTGGTGACCGAAGGTTGTTCGGAGTCCCAGATGAGATATCGGACATCATGAGGAGTTCCGGAATGGTCCGGAGGTAAAGATTTATATATGGGAAGTCATATTTTGGCTACCGGAAAAGTTTCGGGTTTTTCCGGTATTGTACCGGGAAGCTTCTAGAAGGTTCCGGAAACTTCCGGAGGAGTCCGGAAGTCCAGCAAGGGTTCCACCACGTTCCAAGGGTTTGCATGGGCTAAGGGGAGGTGCCCTGGCCTTATTGGGCTAGGCGCACAAGTCCCTCAAGGCCCATGTGGCTTGGGAGAGGTGGAAAGTCCACCTGTTTTTGGAAAGGGAGGGAACTCGACTAGGAGTCCAACTCCTCCCCCTTGGCTACGCCCTAGGGCTTGGAGGGGCTGATCTCCATGCCCCTCCACCTATATATAGAGGGGAGGGGGCGCCCCAAGTGCACACACGAAGCCCTTGGCGCCCCTCTCTCTCCCTAGATCGTTTTCTCATCCGTTCGTGGTTTCGGTAGCGCTAGGCGTAGCCCTGCCGGGATAGCACCACCACCACTGCCACCACGCCGTCGTGTTGCCGGAGAACTCATCTACTACTCCGACCTCACTCGCTGGATCGACGAGGCAGAGACGTCATCGAGCTGTACGTGTGCTGAACGCTGAGGTGCCGTCCGTTTGGCGCTAGATCGGGACGGATCGTGATTGGATCGCGGGACGGATTGCGATTTGGATCGCGAAGACGTTCGACTACATCAACCACGTTTCTTAACGCTTCCCGCTTAGCGATCTACAAGGGTATGTAGATCCACTCTCCCTATCGTAGCTGTTGATATCCATAGATAGATCTTGGGTGTGCGCGTAGGAAATTTTTTGTTTCCCATGCAACGTTCCCCAACAGTGGCATCATGAGCTAGGTCTTTGCGTAGATAACATGCACGAGTAGAGCACAAAATAGTTTGTGGGCGTTGATGTTCAGATTGATTACTTCCTTAGTCTTATCTTGATTAGGCGGTATTGTGGGATGAAGCGGCCCAGACCAACCTTACTCGTCCACGTACGAGAGACCGGTTCCATCGACTGACATGTAACTTTGTTGCATAAAGGTGATTGGCGGGTGTCTATCTCTCCCACTTTATTTGAATCAGATTCGACAGAGGCGGTCCTTGTAGAAGGTTAAATAGCAACTTGAATATCACCGTTGTGGTTTTGCGTAGGTAAGAATCGTTCTTGCTAGATACCCATAGCAGCCACGTAAAACATGCAACAACAATTAGAGGACGTCTAACTTGTTTTTGCAGGGAATGTTGTGATATGATATGGCCAAACACATGATGTGATATATGTGATGTATGAGATGATCATGTTTTGTATAGATTATCACGACTTGCATGTCGATGAGTACGGCAACCGGCAGGAGCCATAGGGTTGTATTTAATTATTATGTGGCCTGCGTGTCACTCATTAAGTGCTATGTAATGCTTTACTTTATCGCTAAGTGGTAGCAATAGTAGTACAAGCATGGTTGGCGTGACAACCCCGATGGCAATACGATGATGGAGATCATGATGATGGGGATCATGGTGTCATGCCGGTGACGATGGAGATCATGCCGGTGCTTTGGAGATGGAGATCAAAAGCACAAGTTCATGGCCATATCATGTCACTTATGATTTGAATCTAATGCTATCCTTTTATGCATCTTATTTTGCTTAGGACGACGGTAGCATTATAAGGTGATCCCTCACTAAAATTTCAAGATAAAAATTGTGTTCTCCCCGAGTGTGCACCGTTGCGAAAGTTCGTCGTTTCGAAGCACCACGTGATGATCGGGTGTGATAGACTCTACGTTCGCATACAACGGGTGCAAGCCAGTTTTTGCACATGCGGAACACCCAGGTTAACCTTGACGAGCCTAGCATGTACATACATGGCCTCGGAACATAGGAGACCGAAAGGTCGAACATGAGTCATATAGTAGATATGATCAGCATGGAGATGTTCACCATTGAAACCACCTCATCTCACGTGATGATCGGACTTGGGTTGGTGAATTTGGATCATGTAGCACTCGGATGACCGGAGGGATGTCAATTTGAGTGGGAGTTCTTTAGTAATATGATTAATTGAACTCATTATCATGAACATAGTCTAAAGTTGTCTTTGCAAAATTATGTTATAGATCAATAGCTCGCGATGTAGCTCCCCTGTGTTTTTTGATACGTTCCTAGAGAAAATAGAGTTGAAAGATGTTGGTAGCAATTATGCGGACTAGGTCCGTGATCTGAGGATTGTCCTCAGTTGCTGCACAGTAGGCTTATGTCCTTAATGCACCGCTTGGTGCGCCACCCCCTCAAGCGTCATCTGTGGATGTTGTGAACATCTGACATGTACGTTCTGATGACTACTTGATAGTTCAGTGCGTCATGCGTTACGGCTTAGAATTGAGGCTCCAAATAAGTTTTGAACGTCACGGAGCATATGTGATGTTCCAAGAGCTGAAATTGGATTTCAGGCTCGTGCCCGTGTTGAGAGGTATGAGACCTCCAACAAGATTCTTTGCCTGCAAGATGAAGGAGAATAGCTCAATCGGTGAGCATGTGCTCAGATTGTCTGAGTGATACAACTGCTTGAATCAAGTGGGAGTTGATCTTCCAGATAAGATAGTGATTGATATGGTTCTCCAAGTCACTGCCACCAAGCTCCTTGAGCTTTGTGATGAACTATAACATGCAGGGATGGAGATGATGATCCCTGAGCTATTCGCAATGTTTTACACCGCGAAAGGTAGAAATCAAGAAAGAGCATCAAGTGTTGATGGTAAGACTACTAGTTTCAAGAAGGGCAAGGGCAAGAAGGGAAACTTCGAGAATGGCAAGCCAGTTGTCACTCAAGTGAAGAAACCCAAGGTTAGGCCCAAACTCGAGACTGAGTGCTTCTGTAATGAGGGGAACGGTCACTGAAGCGGAACTGCCCCAGATACTTGGCAGATAAGAAGACTGGCAATGTTAACAAAAGTATATTTGATATACATGTTATTGATGTGTACCTTGCTAGTACTCCTAGTAGCGCCTGGGTATTAGATACCGGTCCAGTTGCTGATATTGGTAACTCGAAGTAAAAGCTACGGAATAAACGGAGACTAGCTGAGGGTGAGGTGACGATGTGTGTTGGAAGTGTTTCCAAGATTGATGTGATCACCATCGCACGCTCCCTCTACCTTCGGGATTAGTGTTGAACCTAAATAAATGTTATTCGGTGTTTGCGTTAAGCATGCACAGGATTAGATCGTGTTTATTGAAATACCGTTATTCATTTAAGTCAGAGAATAATGGTTATTCTATTTACATGAATAATACCTTCAATGGTCATGCATCCAATGTGAATGGTTTATTGAATCTCGATCGTAGTGATACACATGTTCATAATATTGATGCCGAAAGATGCAAAGTTGATAATGATAGTACCACATACTTGTGGCACTGCTGCTAAGGTCATATTGGTGTAAATTGCATGAAGAAGCTCCATGCTGATGGATCTTTGGACTCACTCGATTTTGAATCGCTTGAGACATGCGAACCATGCCTCTTGGGCAAGATGACTAAGACCCCGTTTTCCGGTTCGATGGAGCGGGCAAGTTACTTATTGGAAATAATACATATTAATGTATGATATCCAGTGAGCATTGAAGCACCCGGTGGATATCGTTATTATCTTACCTTGACAGATGATTTGAGTAGATACTGGTATGTTTACTTGATGAATCACAAGTCTGAAACTTTTGAAAAGTTCAAGAAATTTCAGAGTGAAGTTGAAGATCATCGTGACAAGAAGATTGAATGTCTACGATATGATCGTGGAGGCAAACATCCGAGTTACGAGTTTTGCTATATATTTAAGACAATGTGGAAGTTGTTTCACAACACATGCCACCTGGAACACCACAGTGTAATCTTGTGTCTGAATATCGTAGGCGACTCTATTGGATATGGTGCGTTCTATGATGTCTCTTGCCGATTTGCCACTATCGTTTTGGGGTTATGCGTTAGAGACAACTACATTCACTTTAAATAGTGCACCATCTAAATCCGTTAAGATGACACCGTATGAATTATGGTCTGGCACAAACCTAAGCTGTCATTTCTTAGAGTTTGGGACTACGATGCTTATGTGAAAAGACTTCAACCTGATAAGCTCGAACCCAAAGCGGACAAATGCGTCTTCATAGGATACCCTAAGGAAACAGTGGGGTATACCTTCTATCTCAGATCCAAGGGCAAAGTGTTTGTTGCTAAAAACAGGTCCTTTCTCGAGAAAGAGTTTCTCTCGAAAGAATTGAGTGGGAGGAAGGTAGAACTTGATGAGGTTATTGAACCGTCACTTCGGCTGGATGGAAGCACAACGCAGAAAGATGTTTCTGCGGCGCGAACACCAAATGAACAGGAAGCTAATGATAATGATCATGAAACTTCAGATCAAGTTACTACTGAGCCTCGTAGGTCGACAAGGAATCGTACCGCCCCTAAATGGTGCGGCAATCCTGTCTTGGAGGTCATGTTGTTAGACAACAGTGAACCTACGAGCTATGAAGAAGCGATGGTGGGCCCGGATTCCAACTAATGGCTAGCAGCCATGAAATCCGAGATAGGATCCATGTATGAAAACCAAGTATGGACTTTGGTAGACTTGCCCGATGAACGGCAGGTCGTTAAGTACAAATGGACCTTTAAGAAGAAGACAGACGATGATGGTAATTGTCACCATTTATAAGGCTTGACTTGCCGCAAAGTAGTTTCCGAGAAGTTCAAGGAGTTGACTACGATGAGACTCTCTCACCCGTAGCGATGCTGAAGTCTGTTGGAATTAAGTTAGTAGTTGTTGTATTTTTCGATTATGAAATCTGGCAGATGGATGTCAAAACAGAGTTTCCTTAACGGTTTCCATGAGGAAAGGTTGTATGTGATACAACCACAAGGTTTTGTCAATCCTAAGGATGCTAAAAAGTGCGCAAACTCCAGCAATCCTTCTATGGACTGGGGCAAGCATCTCGGAGTTGGAATATACGCTTTGATAAGGAGATCAAAGTTTTTGGGTATATACAAAGTTTATAAGAAACTTGTATTTACAATAAAGTGAGTGGGAGCACTATAGAATTTCTAATAGGTATATGTGGTTGACATATTGTTGATCGGAAATAATGTAGAATTTCTAGAAAGCATAAAGGGTTGTTTGAAAGGAGTTTTTCAAAGGAAGACCTGGATAAAGCTACTTAAATATTGGGCATCAAGATCTATAGAGATAGATCAAGACGCCTAATAAGACTTTCAATGAGTACATACCTTGACAAGATTTTGAAAGAGTTCAAAATGGATCAGTCAAAGAAAGAGTTCTTGCCTAATTTGTAAGGTGTGAAGTTGAGTAACACTCAAAGCTCGACCACGGCAGAAGAAAGAGAAAGGACGAAGGTCGTCCCCTATGCCTTATCCATAGGCTTTGTATAGTATGCCATGCTGCGTATCCACATGGGTACAAGAGTGATCCTGGAGTGGATCACTGGACAGCAGTCAAAATTATCCTTAGTAACTAGAGGACTAAGGAAATGTTTCTTGATTATGGAGGTGATGAAGAGTTCGTCGTAAAGAGTTACATCGATGCAAGCTTTGACACCAATCCGGATGACTCTTAGTAAGTAATCCAGATACATATAGTGGTGCAGCCATTTGGAATAGCTCCAAGTGGAGAGTGGTAGCAGCATCTACAATATGACATATAGATTTGCAAAGAACACACAGATCTGAATGTTGTAGGCCGTTGACTAAAACCTCTCTCACATGCAAAACATGATCGAACCCCAGAACTCATTGGGCGTTAGATTCATAACAATGTAAATCACATAGCGATGTGAGCTAGATTAGTGACTCTAGTGCAAGTGGGAGACTGTTGGAAATATGCCCTAGAGGCAATAATAAATTGGTTATTATTATATTTCCTTGTTCATGATAATCGTTTATTATCCGTGCTATAGTTGTATCGATTGGAAACTCAGATACATGTGTGGATACATAGACAACATTGTGTCCCTAGTAAGCCTCTACTAGACTAGCTCGTTGATCAGAGATGGTCAAGGTTTCCTGACCATAGACAATGAGTTGTCAGCTGATAACGGGATCACATCATTAGGAGAATGATGTGATGGACAAGAGCAAAACTATAAACGTAGTATATGATCGTGTCAAGTTTATTGCTATAGTTTTCTACATGTCAAGTATCTGTTCCCATGACCATGAGATCATGCAACTCACTGACACCGGAGGAATCCCTTGTGTGTATCAAACATCACAACGTAACTGGGTGACTATAAAGGTGCTCTACAGGTATCTCCGAGGGTATCTGTTGGGTTGGCGTGGATCGAGACTGGGATTTGTCACTCCGTATGACATAGAGGTATCTCTGGGCCCACTCGGTATCACAACATCACAAGAAGTTTGCAAGCAATGTGACTAAGGAGTTAGTCACGGGATCTTGTGTTATGGAACGAGTAAAGAGACTTGCCGGTAACGAGATTGAACTAGGTATGGAGATACCGACGATCGAATCTCGGGAAAGTAACATACCGATGGACAAAGGGAATTGCATACGGGATTGTCTGAATCCTTGAAATCGTGGTTCGACCGATAAAAGATCTTCGTAGAATATGTAGGAACCAATATGGGCATCCAGGTCCCGCTATTGGTTATTGACCGTAGAGTTGTCTCGGTCATGTCTACATAGTTCTCGAACCCAAGGGTCTGCACACTTAACGTTCGGTGACGATTTGGTATTGTTGAGTTATGTATGTTGGTGATTGAAGGTTGTTCAGAGTCCCGGATGAGATCCTGGATGTCACGAGGAGTTCCGGAATGGTCTGGAGGTAAAGATTTATATATGGGAAGTCATATTTTGGCTACCGGAAAAGTTTCAGGTTTTTCCGGTATTGTACCGGGAAGCTTCTAGAGGGTTCTGGAAACTTCCGGAGGAGTCCGGAAGTCCACCAAGGGTTCCACCACGTCCCAAGGGTTTTCATGGGCTGAGGAGAGGTGCCCTTGCCTTATTGGGCCAGGCGTACAAGTCCCTCAAGGCCCATGTGGCTTGGGAGAGGTGGAAAGTCCACCTGTTTTTGGAAAGGGAGGGAATTGGACTAGGAGTCCAACTCCTCCCCCTTGGCTGCGCCCTAGGGCTTGGAGGGGCTGATCTCCACGCCCCTCCACCTATATATAGAGGGGAGGGGGCGCCCCAAGAGCACACACGAAGCTCATGGCGCCCCTCTCTCTCCCTAGATCGTTTTCTCCTCCGTTCGCGGTTTCGGTAGCGCTAGGCGTAGCTCTGCCGGGATAGCACCACCACCACCGCCACCACGCCGTCATGTTACTGGAGAACTCATCTACTACTCCGGCCTCGCTCGCTGGATCGAGGAGGCAGAGACGTCATCGAGCTGTACGTGTGCTGAACGCGGAGGTTTCGTCCGTTCGGCGCTAGATCGGGACGGATCGTGATTGGATCGCGGGACGGATTGCGATTTGGATCGCAAAGACGTTCGACTACATCAACCGCATTTCTTAACGCTTCCCGCTTAGCGATCTACAAGGGTATGTAGATCCACTCTCCCTCTCATAGCTGTTGATCTCCATAGATAGATCTTGGGTGTGCGCGTAGGAAATTTTTTGTTTCCCATGCAACGTTCCCCAACAGTTTTGACATGAAGACTTTAATACTAAAGCATACCAACAAGCAACCATGTCTTTCAAAATATCAACACTAAAGAAAGTTATCCCTAGCCCATCATGCTCAATCATTGATCCATTCATGAAACACACTCGAATATTAGCTACACCCAATGCACAAGTATGATCATAGTGCTCCCTAGTTGGTGCTTTATAAGAGAAGATGGAGACTCAAATAAATGTAAAAAATGCATAAAGTAAATATATAGGCCCTTCGCAGAGGGAAGAAGGGATTTGTAGAGGTGCCAGAGCTCAAAGCTTAAATTGAGAGATAATTTTTTTGAGAGGCATGCTTTTCCTGTCAAAGAAAACGACCGAGTAGTTCCCAATACTTTCCATGCTAGATACATCATAGGCGGTTCCTAAACAGAAGATAAATTTATTCCTTTTTCCACCATTCTTTCACAATCCATGGCTAGCAGGAGCCACGGTCGCCTTCCATACCAACACTTTCCAAGGAATTTATTATTTCACAACATAAAGTAAATTTCTTTTTCATTTCGGGACTGGGCATCCCTATTACCGCCATACTCTCGTGCAATGACAAGTGAATAAACACTCATCTTGAGAATAACACATCTAGCATGGAAAAATATTGGCCACCCCCTGTCGCTTCATGAGCGGTACGAGCACACAAAAAGGAAATTCATTTTAAAAATTAGAGATGGCACATACAAATTTTCTTGGAATGGCATGGAAATACCGCATATAGGAAGGTATGGTGGACTCATATGGAAAAACTGGGTTTAAGGATTTTGGATGCACAAGTAGTATTTCTACTTAGTACAAGTGGAGGCTAGCAAATAGATTGAGAAGCAACCAACCAAGAAACGAAAATTCACATAAACGGGCATTAAGCATAACTAACACCGAATAATGCACCACAAGTAGGATGTATTTCATTGCATAACTATTGACTTTCGTGCTCGCAAAGGGAATCCCAAACCTTAACACCAATATTCTTACTAAAGCATAATTACTCACCAACATGACTGACATATTACTATCATTATGTCACAAAACTATTACAAGGAATCAAGTTTAATTTGTCCAATGATCTTCATGAAAGTTTTTATTATATCCCTCTTGAATATCTATCACTTTGGGACTAGTTTCATATATTGCCATTTCTTTTGACAAGCTCAAATAAATTTAATTGAAGAACATGAGCATAAAAAATTCATCTCTCAAAATAATATAAGTGAAGCATGAGAGAATTTCTTAAAAAAAATTAAAGCACACCGTGCTAAAAAAGATATAAGTGAAGCACTAGAGCAATTTCATAGCTCAAAAAATTTAAGTGAAGCATATAGAGCAATTCTAACAAATCATAGCATAATTTTGGCTCTCTCAAATAGGTGTGTCTAGCAAGGATACTTGTGACAAACTAAAAAGCAAATCAAGCAAAGACTCATATATACAAGACGCTCCAAGCAAAACTCATGATATGTGACGAATACAAATATAGCTCCAAGTAAAATACCGATGGTCGTTAGAAGAAAGAGGGGATGCCACTCGGGGCATCCCCAAGCTTAGTTGCTTGTTTATCCTTGGATATTATCTTGGGTGCCATAGCATCCCCAAGCTTAGGCTCTTTTCACTCCTTATTCCTTCATCCATCATGATCTCACCCAAAACTTGAAAACTTCAATCACAAAACTTAACAAAACCATCCGTTAGTATAATAAAGCAAATCACCACTCTAAGTACTGTTGCAAACCCATTCATATTTTATTATTTCATTATATCTACTGTATTATAACTTTACCATGGATTAGACCCTCCAATACAAACCATAGATTCATTAAAATAAGCACACAATGCAACGAAAACAGAATCTATCAAAACAGAACAGTCTATAGTAATCTGTACTCTAACCGTACTTCTGTAAGTCCAAAAATTCTAAAAAATTAGGACAACGTAAGAAATTTGTATATAAATCTTGTGTAAAAAATGTAGCATTTTTCGTCGCATCTGTGAATTTTCAAAATTCTGCTACTGGACGCAAAAGTTTCTGTTTTTCAACAGGATCAAATCAACTATCACCCAACATGATCCTAAAGGATTTACTTGGCACAGACACTAATTAAATCATAAAAACACAATCATAACAGTAGCATAATTTTGTCAACACTCAAGAACAGAAAGAAAAAGGTAAAAATAAATTTTATTCATTGGGTTGCCTCCCAACAAGCGCTTTCGTTTTATGCCCCTAGCTAGGCATAATGCGTAGATTCAAGTGTTGTCATCTTTCTTCTTATTTTCCATAGATGTATTTTTGTCAAGAGGTTTTGCAAATATAACTTGAAACACATTATCCATAGAAATGTTAGCACTGTCAAGTTGTCCATCTACGTACCCTCTTTGATTCCCAGCCACAATCCAAGAATATTGTTGATTAACATCATTGAAAACTTGTTGGATCATATCTAAAACGGAGATTTCCCTTTTAAGGTTCTCATAAAAAAATTGATCATTTCCTAGCAGATGTCTCAACATGTGGTCACTATTGTAAAGGATCTCATCTATTAATGGTTTTTCATGGCTCATACCAAAAAGAGCAAAAAATTCCCTAGCTTCTCGTACTATGTGATCAAATTCATTCATAAGAACAAGGGTAGCTAACTTTTTAGCTTTAGAATTCTTTATAACATGTAGCTCATAAAAAAATCTTTGCAAGGTAGGATGGGTGCGGATAAACCAATTTTCGAGTTTAAGAAATAGTGCTGAAATAGCTTCCGCATAAGTTTTAGTTCTTTTAAGTATAGGAGCATCATCAAGAGTCAAATTTCCAACACAATTGAATTGGATAGTTTCTTTTCCTATAACGTTCCCTTGCCCCAAAACAAAAGTTTTAGCATCCAGATTACCAGAACGTCCAATTTTAGGAGTCCTGCCATCATCTGTTTCTGCCATACCAAAATCACTCATGATGACAAGTAAACAAAAGATCGACCGGGAAAAAGGTGAACGAAAGAGAGGGCGAGTAAATCAGCAAATTTTTGTGAAGTTGGGCAGATGAAAACGAGAGGAAAATGGCAAATAATGTAATTGCAAGGAGATGAGATTTGTGATTAGGAACGTGATAGGTGTTGATGATGTCTCCCCGGCAACGGCGCCAGAAATTCCTTTGACGTGGCTTGAGACTGCGTCGGTATTTCCCCAAAGAGGAAGGGATGATGTAGCATAGCTATGGTAAGTATTTCCCTCAGTTATGAAACCAAGGTTATCGAACCAGTAGGAGAACCAAGCAACACTATGTAAACGGTAACTGCACACAAAGAACAAATACTTGCAACCGACGCGTAAGAGAGGTTGTCAATCTCTCCACGGTAAAAAGATAGATTTGTTTGTATGAGATTGGATAAATAGATCGCACAAGAATAGAAAATAAAAGATGCAAATAAAAAGTGCAACAAGGTATTTTTGTGTTTTTTGAATAATAGATCTAAAAACAAATGCGGAAAAAGATAGACCGGAAAGCAATATATTAAAAGAATAGACCCAGGGGGCGTAGATTTCACTAGTGGCTTCTCTCAAGAAAATAGCACACGGTGGGTAAACAAATTACTGTTGGGCAATTAATAGAAAATCAAATAATCATGACGATATCCAAGACAATGATCAATATATAGGTATCACGTCCAAGATTAGTAGACCGAAACGATTCTACATCTACTACTATTACTCCACACATCGACAACTATCCAGCATGCATCTAGTGTATTAAGTTCATGGAGAAACGGAGTAATGCAATAAGAACGATGACATGATGTAGACAAGATCTATTCATGTAGGAATAGACCCCATCTTGTTATCCTTAATAGCAACGATACATGCGTGCCTCGCTGCCCCTTCTGTCACTGGGAGAGGACACTGCAATATCGAATCCATCACAAAACACCTCTTCCCATGGCAAGAAAAATTGATCTAGTTGGCCTAACTAAACCAAAGATTCAAAGAATAAATACGAGGCTATAAATAATCATGCATATAAGAGATCAAAAAAGACTCAAATAATATTCATGGATAGAAAATGATCATGAACTCAAACTTCATCGTATCCCAACAAACACACCGCAAAAAGTCATTACATCAAATAGATCTGCAAGAGACCATTGTATTGAGAATCAAAAGAGAGAGAGGAAGCCATCTAGCTACTGCCTACGGACCCATAGGTCTATGGTGGACTACTCAGGCATCATCGAAGAGGCACCAATGAAGATGATGAACCCCTCCGTGATGGTGTTAGATTGGATCTCGTGGTTCTGGAACTTGCGGTGGCTGGAATTGTGTTTCATCTCGTCCTCTATGGTTTTTGGAATTTCTAAGGATTTATAGAGCTGAGAGGCGGTGGAAAAGACCTTCGTGGGCTCCACGATACATCAGGGCATACCAAGGGCCTCTGGTGCGCCTTTGTGTATCATGTGCCCCACGGGCCTCCCCCCAGGTGCTTTCTTGGCTCCCAAGTTGTCTTCTGGTCCAAACAAATCTCCAAAAAGTTTCGTGGCAATTGGACTCCGTTTGGTACTGATATTCTGCGAAGTAAAAAACAAGCAAAAAAACAGCAACTGGCACTGGGCACTATGTCAATAGGTTAGTCGCAAAAATGATATAAAGTTGCTATCAAATGATTATAAAACATCCAAGAATGATAATATAACATCATGGAACAATCAAAAATTATAGATACGTTGGAGATGTATCACCCACACCACCAACCACGGGCCACCTGGGTACTCCGCAGGCGGCTCCCCGTGGTCGAGATGGTAGCCGTAATGATGGTCACACCGATGCCTATTTTCCCCGGCCTCTTAGTCGGGAGCTGCGGGAAGAGAGGAGGAGGAGGGACGACGAAGTGCTTCTCACTCCCATCACGGGGACTTCCCCAGAGGAGATAACTTTGGAGGCTACGTGCCAAGCCACCTTGGCTGAGCGCGAGCGTCTTGAGCGACTCCAGCGGTCACTCGATGACCGTGCAGCTAGAGAGCAACCCAGCTCCAGTCACTGTCAACGGCGGTTATTTCTAGATGACAGGCCGCCCAAGATTCCGGTGATGCGCACACCGATGGAGAACTTGGCCGCAGCCACTCAGATAGCTGAATCTATTCAGCCGTCCAATTCTGCGGCTGAAGAGGGCATTCGGTAGGTCCAGACTCTGCTGAAGACCGCCCTGAAACAAAATCAGGCGGTGTCTTAGTTGCACCAACTCATTTGCAGCAAGTCCACTCGGGCTGACACAGTTCAATCCGCGCATAGCCCGTATGCCTATGGAAAGCGCCGACATTCTCCTCCTCCTCCGAGAGGCCAGCATGGAGGGCGTTGGCGCGATGACTGTGACGTCAGTCGGACGCCCCCTTCGAGAGGAGGTTCGTATGGCAAGCGGCCCTATGACGGCGGGCGACCTCACGGAGAGGACCACAATCGGAGTCCCGCTCGGCCCAGGGGCTATGACGAAGGTGGCCGGCACCCCCCTTAGTACAACGCCAAATTTGTCATCACGCAAAACGTGGTGGACAAGAACCGGTTGGTCAGGGACCGAGTGAGTGGGTGGGGGACTTCAGGGCTTGAGTGTTTCAGTAGGTACATCCGAGAAGCCGAGATCCCCTCCAACTATAGGTTGGCAACGAGAATCAGAAAGTTTAACGACGAGTCCAAGCCGGAAACATGGCTCGAGGATTACCGAGTGACTGTCCAGATTGGTGGCGGCGATGACTTTGTTGCGATGAAGCATCTTCCTCTCATGCTAGAGGGATCTACACGAGCCTTGGTTAATCTAGTTGCCCTCTAGTAGTATCTACTGCTGGGAGGACCTGGCACAGGTGTTCATCAAGACCTTTGAAGGCACCTACAAGCGTCCGGGTGGGCTGACGGAATTGCAGCACTATGTCCAAAAGAGCAACGAAACTCTCCGAGAGTACATTCAGCGATGGACTACGCTGCACAATAGAGTCGAGAACGTTACCGAGCATCAAGCTGTCTGCGCCTTCAAGGCAGACACTCGATACCGAGAGCTCATCCTGAAGTTTGGTCGATCGGGAGACCTGTCTCTCAGTCAGGCCATGGAAATGACCAATAAGTATGCCAATGGTGAGGAAGAAGATCGCCTCCGAAGCGGCAAAGGGCGAGCTGGCGACACTCCTCACTCGGGAGGAAACACTGGCAAAAAGCAGAAACAGAAAGCTGATCCTCTGAGAAAAGCAGAAGTTGTGGCAGTCCCTGGCCAGAGGAAGTCAAAGGAAAATAAAAAGAAGTCTGGGGCTAACAATAAAAATCCCAAGTACAAATCTGAGGTATTGGATCAACCCTCTGTTATCCATACCAAAAAAGATGAAGAGGGCAACGTGATCTACCCAAAGCACACCACTCGGGAGTGCCGGATGCTGAAACAAGAGATGGGTAGAGAAACCTCTGGGGAGAAGGATGATGACGAGGAAGGTGAGGATGCTCCCGAGTATCCGAACATCGACAAGGTACTCAACATGATTTTCGGTGACGTTGAAAGCAAGAGCCGGTTGAAGGTCGTCAATCGGGAGGTGAACATGGTAGCTCTGACTGCTGTCAAGTACATCAACTGGACGAAGACTCCCATTACCTTCGACCAGTCTGATCACCTGGCCCAGATAGCCACCCCTGGGAGGCAGGCGCTGGTTGTTGACCCGGCTGTCAATGGAGTCCGACTGCGCAAAGTCTTAATGGATGGAGGCAGCGGGCTCAATATAATCTACGCCGACACGCTTAGGGCAATGGACATTCCGATGTCCCGACTGAGCAAGAACAACATGCATTTCCACGGGGTCATCCCAGAGAAGAAGGCTGAGTCACTCGGCCAAATTGCTCTGGACGTCGTGTTCTGAGACGATAAAAATTTCTGAAAGGAACGCCTCACATTCAAAGTGGTGGACTTTCGGAGTGCCTATCATGCCATCATGGGTAGGCCAGCCTACGCGCATTTCATGGCCCGTCCTTGTTACGTGTATCTTAAACTTAAGATGCCTGGTCTGAAAGGAGTGATCACGGTGACTGGCGATCGGACAGTCGCCGAGGAGTGCCTCCAGCAGGGCTCCAAGATTGCCAACGAGCAAGTACTCGCAGTCGAACTCGACGGGAACAAGAAGGCGGTGGACACTGCGGATTTTCTCAAGTCCAAGCGGCCGACAACGGAATCAGCTTTCCAGTCGGCCGGAGAGACCAAGCAAGTTCACATCCATCCGAACGATCCGAGTGCCGCTCCTACGAACATTTCAACGACACTCGGTGACAAATAGGAAGCCGAGCTCATCCAGTTCCTCAGTGAGAACTAGAATATCTTCGCATGGAAGCCGTCTAACATGCCGGGGGTTCCCAGGGGACTGGCTGAGCACCGACTCCGAGTCGATCCGAATGTCAAGCCGGTCAAGGAGCACTTGCGCCAATCCTCCGTCGAGAAGCGCAAGGCGATTGGTGAAGAAATTGCTCTGCTCCTAGATGCCGAGTTCATTTGCGAAGTGTACCATTCTGAGTGGCTCGTGATACGTCTCCAACGTATCTATAGTTTTCGATTGTTCAATGCTGTTATATTATCATTCTTGAATGTTTTACAATCATTTTATAGCAACTTTATACCATTTTTTGGGACTAACCTATTGACATAGTGCCAAGTGCCAGTTGCTGTTTTTTGCTTGTTTTTTACTTCGCAGAATATCAGTACCAAACGGAGTCCAATCGCGATGAAACTTTTTGGAGATTTTTTTGGACCAGAAGAAAGCCAGTGGGCTAAAGAAGCACCCGGGAGGAGGCCCAGGGGCCCCACAAGACACCAGGGCGCGCCTTGGTGGGTTGTGGTGGCCTCGGGACCCCCCTCCACCGCCTCTGAGCTCTATAAATACCCAAATATTCCAGAAACCTTAGATGTGTCGATGAAAAATACTTCCAGCCGGTGCAAGTTCCAGAACCGCGAGATCCAATCTAACGCCATCGCGGAGGGGTTCATCATCCTCATTGGTGCCTCTCCGATGATGCGTGAGTAGTCCACCATAGACCTACGGGTCCATAGGCAGTAGCTAGATGGCTTCCTCTCTCTGTTTTTTGATTCTCAATACAATTGTCTCTTGGAGATCTATTTGATGTAATGACTTTTTGCGGTGTGTTTGTTGGGATCCGATGAATTTTGAGTTCATGATCAGTTCTATCCATGAATATTATTTGAGTCTTCTTTGATCTCTTATATGCATGATTACTTATAGCCTCGTATTTCTTCTTCGAATCTTTGGTTTAGTTAGGCCAGCTAGATCGATTTTTCTTGCCATGGGAAGAGGTGCTTTGTGATGGGTTCGATCTTGCGGTGTCCTCTCCCAGTAACAGAAGGGGTAGCGAGGCACGCATGTATCGTTGCTATTAAGGATAACAAGATGGAGTCTATTCCTACATGAATAGATCTTGTCTACATCATGTCACTGTTCTTATTGCATTACTTTGTTTTTCCATGAACTTAATACAATAGATGCATGCTGGATAGCGGTCGATGTGTGGAGTAATAGTAGTAGATGTAGAATCGTTTCGATCTACTAATCTTGGACGTGATGCCTATATAATGATCATCGCCTTGGATATCGTCATGATTATTTGATCTTCTATCAATTGCCCAACAGTAATTTGTTCAGCCACCATGTGCTATACTCATGAGAGAAGCCACTAGTGAAACCTACGGCCCCCGGGTGTACTTTTCCAACATATTGCTTTCCGATATATCTTTTTCCTCCTTTTGTTTTCAGATCTATTATTCCAAAAACTCAAAAATACCTTGCTTCACTTTTTATTTGCCTCTTTTATTTTGTGTTCTTGTGCAATCTATCTATCCAATATATTACAATCTAATCTATCTTTTTACCGTGGAGAGATTGACAACCTCTCTTACGCGTCGGGTTGCAAGTATTTGTTCTTTGTGTGCAGGTACCGTTTACATAGTGTTGCGTGATTCTCCTACTGGTTCGATAACCTTGGTTTCATAACTGAGGGAAATACTTACCGTAGCTGTGCTACATCACCCCTTCCTCTTTGGGGAAATACCGACGCAGTGTCAAGCCACGTCAAAGGAATTTCTGGCGTCGTTGCCAGGGAGACATCATCAACATCTATCAGGTTCCTAATCAGAAATCTCATCTCCTTGCAATTACATTATTTGCCATTTGCCTCTTGTTTTCCTCTCCCCCACTTCACAAAATTTGCCGTTTTATTCACCCTCTTTTTCGTTTGCCTTTTTCTCGTCGGATCTCTTGTTTGCCTACCTTGTTGCTATGACTGGCGTCACTACTCCCCCTTTGTCACCAGATTTTGAAGTTCTATACTTCAAACCAAAACAAGGGGAAAATCTGAAAGATGCCTGGTATAGGTTAATGGAATCCTATCGCATTTGCAATCTAAAGGGAGATGCAAAGATTTTGCTTCGAAATTTTTATATAGGACTAGCTTTGCATCATAGACAACTCTTGGATTTTACCGCTAAAGGGAACTTTATTGAGCTTGATGCCAATACCACTTACGAAATTTCGGAAGGGATATTGGGGGTTCCTCCACCAAAAAAGGGGTTTTCTTTTACACAAGAAGGGGTTCGAATTATAGACAAATTGAGTGATTTACATAAACATTTGGTCGAGTTGCAAAAATATAATGAACCTCTTAAACATATTAGTGGAAACCTCAATCGCATGAATACTTTGATTACTCTTTGCAATAAGCGTTTGGATATTTTAGATCTCAAGATGGTCTCTTCTCCTGATAATTTGGGGAAGCGTAAAGAGCCCCCCGGGTTTGAGAAAGCCCTCACAAAAGTAGCAGAAACTAAAGATGACAATACATGAATCTATGCTTTATGCCTTGCTAGGGGTGTAAAACGATAGCGCTTGTTGGGAGGCAACCCAATGAATAAATTTATTTTCACTTTTTTCTTTCTATTCTTGAGTGTTGACACAATTATGCTACTGTTATGATTGTGTTTTTATGTTTTATTTAGTGTTTGTGCCAAGTAAATCCTTTAGGATGATTCATAGAAACAATGCTGAATCTGAAACAAAAACTTTCACTCAAGTGCAGGAATTTTCATTTTTTACTGGAGCGTGATAATGAGCTAAAATTTTAACACATTATTTCTATACAAATTCTTAACGTTGTCCTAGTTGTTCATAATTTTTAGAATTACAGAAGTATGGTTAGAGTACAGATTACTATAGATTGTTCTGTTTTTGACAGATTCTGTTTTCGTTGCATTGTGTGCTTGTTTTGATGAATCTATGTTTTGTATTGAAGGGTATAAGCCATGGTAAAGTTACAATACAGTAGATATAATGCAATAATAAAATATGAATGGGTTTGCAACAGTACTTAGAGTGGTGATTTGCTTTTTTATACTAACGGATCTCACGAAGGTTTTGTTGAGTTTTGTGTGATTGAAGTTATCAAGTTTTGGGTGAGATCACGATGGATGAAGGAATAAGGAGTGAAAAGAGCCTAAGCTTGGGGATGCTACAGTACCCCCAAGATAATATCCAAGGAGAAACAAGCAACTAAACTTGGGGATGCCCCGAGTGGCATCCCCTCTTTCTTCTAACGACCATCGGTATTTTACTTGGAGCTATATTTTTATTCGTCACATATCATGAGTTTTGCTTAGAGCATCTTGTATTATTTGAGTCTTTGCTTGATTTTCTTTTTAGTTTGTCACAAGTATCCTTGCTGGACACACCTATTTGAGAGAGCCAAAATTATGCTATGATTTGTTAGAATTGCTCTATATGCTTCACTTAAATTTTTGAGCTATGGAATTGCTCTAGTGCTTCACTTATATCTTGTTGAGCACGGTGTGCTTTAAATTTTTGAAGAAAAACTCTCATGCTTCACTTAGATGAATTTGAGAGTTAGTAAAATTTGAACAAATTCTCTCATGCTTCACTTATACTATTTTGAGAGATGAAATTTTTATGCTCATGTGCTTCACATAAATTTATTTGAGCTTGTCAAATGCAATGGCAATATATGAAACTAGTCCCAAAGTGATAGCTATTCAAGAGGGATATAATAAAAACTTTCATGAAGATCATTGGACAAATTAAACTTGATTCCTTGTAATAGTTTTGAGACATGATGATAGTGATATGTGAGTCATGTTGGTGAGTAATTGTGCTTTAGTAAGAATATTGGTGTTAAGGTTTGTGAATCCCTATGCAAGCACGAAAGTCAATAGTTATGCAATGAAATTACATCCTACTTATGGTGCATTATTCGGTATTAGTTATGCTCAATCCCCGTTTATGTGAATTTTCGTTTCTTAGTTGGTTGCTTCTCAATCTATTTGCAAGCCTCCACTTGTACTAAGTACAAATACTACTTGTGCATCCAAAATCCTTAAACCTAGTTTTGCCATATGAGTCCACCGTACCTACCTATATGCGGTATTTCCATGCCATTCTAAGCAAATTTGTATGTGCTTTCTCTAATTTTCAAAATGAATTTCCTTTTTGTTTGCTCGTACCGCTCATGAAACGGTAGGGGGTGTCCAATATTTTTCCATGCTAGATGTGTTATTCTCAAGATGAGTGTTTATTCACTGGTCGTTGCACGAGAGTACGGTGGTAATAGGGATGCCCAGTCCCGAAATGAAAAAGAAATTTACTTTACGTTGTCAAATAATAAATTCCTGGGAAAGTTTTGGTATGGAAGGCAACAGTGGATACGGCTAGCCATGGATTCTGAAAGAATGGTGGAAAAAGAAATAAACTTTATTTTATGTTTGGAAACCGCCTATGATGTATCTAGCATGGAAAGTATTGAGAACTACTCGGTCGTTTTCGTTGACGGGAAAGGAATGCCACCCAAATTTTCTCTCTCTCTCAATTTAAGCTTTGAGCTCTGGCACCTCTACAAATCATAGGGGGCTCTATGATCATACTTGTGCATTGGGTGTAGTTAATATTTGAGTGTGTTTCATGAATGGATCAATGATTGAGCATGATGGGCTAGGGATAACTTTCTTTAATGTTGATATTTTGAAAGACATGGTTGCTTGTTGGCATGCTTGAGTATTAAAGTCTTTATGTCAAAACTAGGCTATTGCTTTGAACCATCTAAAAGTCCAAATGTCTATGCTACAAAAGAAAAGAATATGTGATGAACATGTTAGGCAGCATTCCACAACAAAAATTCTGTTTTTATCATTTACCTACTCGAGGACGAGTAGGAATTAAGCTTGGGGATGCTGATACGTCTCCAACGTATCTATAATTTTTGATTGTTCCATACTGTTATATTATCATTCTTGGATGTTTTACAATAATTTTATACCAACTTTATATCATTTTTTGGGACTAACCTATTGACATAGTGCCAAGTGCCAGTTGCTGTTTTTTGCTTGTTTTTACTTCGTAGAATATCAGTACCAAACGAAATCCAATCGCGATGAAACTTTTTGGAGATTTTTTTGGACCAGAAGAAATCCAATGGGCTAAAGAAGTACCCGGGAGGAGGCCCAGGGGGCCCACAAGACACCAGGGCGCGCCAGAGGCCCTGGGCGCGCCCTGGTGGGTTGTGGTGGCCTCGAGACCCCCCTCTGCCGCCTCTAAGCTCTATAAATACCCAAATATTCCAGAAACCCTAGATGAGTCGACGAAAATACTTCCAGCCGCCGCAAGTTCCAGAACCGCGAGAACCAATCTAACACCATCACAGAGGGGTTCATCATCCTCATTGGTGCCTCTCCGATGATGCGTGAGTAGTCCACCATAGACCTACGGGTCCGTAGGCAGTAGCTAGATGGCTTCCTCTCTCTCTTTTAATTCTCAATACAATGGTCTCTTGGAGATCTATTTGATGTATTGACTTTTTGCGGTGTGTTTGTTGGGATCCGATGAATTTTGAATTCATGATCAGTTCCTATCCATGAATATTATTTGAGTCTTCTTTGATCTCTTATATGCATGATTACTTATAGCCTCATATTTCTTCATCGAATCTTTGGTTTAGTTAGGCCAACTAGATCAATTTTTCCTGCCATGGGAAGAGGTGCTTTGTGATGGGTTCGATCTTGCGGTGTCCTCTCCCAGTGACAGAAGGGGAAGCGAGGCACGCATGTATCGTTGCTATTAAGGATAAAAAGATGGGGTCTATTCCTACATGAATAGATCTTGTCTACATCATGTCACCGTTTTTATTGCATTACTCCGTTTTTCGATGAACTTAATAAACTTGATGCATGCAGGATAGCGGTCGATGTGTGGAGTAATAGTAGTAGATGCAAAATCGTTTCGGTCTACTAATCTTTGACGTGATGCCTATATAATGATCATCGCCTTGGATATCGTCATGATTATTTGATCTTCTATCAATTGCCCAACAATAATTTGTTTACCCACCTTGTGCTACACTTATGAGAGAATCCACTAGTGAAACCTATGGCCCCCGGGTCTGATTTTACAACATATTGCTTTCCAATCTATCTTTTGCCACTTTTTGTTTTCAGATCTATTATTCCAAAAACCCAAAAATACCTTGATGCACTTTTTATTTCCCTCTTTTATTTTGTGTTCTTGTGCGATCTATCTATCTAATCTATTACAATCTAATCTATATTTTTACCGTGGAGAGATTGACAATGTCTCTTACGCGTCGGGTTGCAAGTATTTGTTCTTTGTGTGCAGGTACCGTTTACATAGTGTTGCGTGGTTCTCCTACTGGTTCGATAACCTTGGTTTCATAACTGAAGGAAATACTTACCGTAGTTGTGTTGCATCATCCCTTCCTCTTTGGGGAAATACCGACGCAGTCTCAAGGCACGTCAGCTGGCCAACCCAGTGTTGGTGCCCAAGAAGGACAAGTCCCTCCGGATGTGCATCGACTTCAAGCACCTCAATCGGGCCTGCCCGAAAGATCATTTTCCCCTTCCCCGCATAGAGCAGATAGTAGATTCTACTGCTGGATGTGAACGCATGTCGTTCCTGGATGCGTACTCCGGGCACCACCAGATCCGAATGTCTGGACCGGATGAAATAAAAACAGCCTTCATCACCCCATTCGGGTGTTTCTGCTATATCACTATGCCATTCGGTCTCAGGCAACCTTTATGCGCATGATACAAAAATGCTTGCAAAAGCAAATCAGTCGGAACGTGGAGGCACATATGGATGACATCGTGGTCAAGTCCAGGAAAGGTTCTGACCTCCTGACATACCTCGCTGAAATCTTCGTGAATCTGCGGCGCTTTCAGATAAAACTTAATCCTCCAAAATGCACATTCGGAGTGCCATCGGGTAAGCTACTCGGTTTTCTCGTTTCCGAATGGGGAATCGATGATAATCCCGACAAAATCGGTGCCATCGTCCGAATGAAGAAACCAGTTCGTCTGCATGACGTACAAAAGCTCATGGGGTGCCTTGTAGCCTTGGGCAGTTTCATCTCTCGACTCGGTGAGAAGGCACTGCCTCTTTACCGATTGATGAAGAAGTCCGATAGCTTTGAATGGACTCCTGAAGCGCAAGCCGGATTCGATGAGCTCAAGGCCTTGCTTTCCACCCAGCCGGTGTTAGCTGCTCCGAGCAGCCGAGAGCCTTTGCTCTTGTACATCGCGGCTACTAGCCAAGTGGTCAGCACTGTCCCCACTATGGAGCGCGAGGAATCGGGAAAAGTATTCAAAGTGCAAAGGCCCGTCTATTACATCTCAGAAGTCTTGACTCCTTCCAAGCAATGGTATCCGCACTACCAGAAGTTGGTTTATGGTATTTACCTCACTGTTAAGAAGGTGGCTCATTACTTCCAAGAGCACTCGGTCACAGTTATCAGTGATGCCCCCCTATCGGAAATCCTGCATAACAGAGTTGCCACGGGCCGAGTGGCAAAATGGATGATTGAGCTCCTCCCGTTGGAGATCAAGTTCGAAGCCAAGAAGGCAATCAAGTCTCAAGCACTCGTGGACTTTTTGGCCGAGTGGATAGAACAGGAACAGCCAGCCCCAAGTATCCCCGAACACTGGACCATGTTTTTTGATGGATCCAAGATGCTCCAAGGATCCGGAGCCGGAGTGGTTATCGTTTCCCCCAGGGGAGACCGATTGAGCTACATCCTTCAAATCCACTTCGATTCGTCTAACAACGAGGCCGAGTACGAAGCTCTCCTGGACGGGCTCCGAATGGCTATCTCACTCGGTATCCGACGCCTGATGATATTCGGTGAATCGGACCTCGTAGTCAATCAAGTGATGAAGGAATGGGATATCCGGAGTCCGGCTTTGATCGGGTACTCCAATGCAATCTAGAAATTGGAGAAGAACTTTGAAGGCTTGGAGCTTCATCACATACCCCGAGCGAAGAACCAAGCTGCTGATGACCTAGCCAAGATCGGCTCCACTCGGCGGGTCGTGCCGAAAGGCATATTTCTTGAGCACCTGCGCTCTCCTTCAGTCAAAGAGGATCCTTTGACTGAGGAGCCCTTGCAAGCTGTCTGACCATCGAACCCGACTGAAGTTGACATTCCAGATGTGGTGGATCTCGTCCATGAGATGTTAGTGATCACTCCTGAGTGGACCCAGCCTTACTTAGCGTACTTGCTCTAGCATGAGCTCCCTGAAGACGAAGAGGGGGCCCGACGGATCGTCCTGCGATCCAAATCCTTTGAAGTGATGGGAGAACAACTACACAAGAAAAGCACTACAGGTGTAACACAGAAATGCATTTCCCTAGAGGAAGGTTTGCAGATCCTGCATGAGATTCACTCAGGAACCTGCGGCCATCATGCGTCCTCTTGGACGTTGGTCGCGAAGGCATTCCGTGCAGGGTTTAGTAGCCCCGAGCCAACGAAGCAGCAGAGGACTTGGTCGACCTCTGTGTTGGGTCTCAATTCTATAAGAATCAAACACACAAGCCTGCATCCGCACTGAAGACCATCCCGCTCACCTGGCCGTTCTCCGTGTGGGGTCTCAATATGGTCGGTCCTCTGCGTACTGGGTCGAGCGGGTTTACCCATCTGCTGGTAGCAGTGGATAAATTCACCAAGTGGGTCAAAGTGAAGCCCATCAAAAGCTTGGATGCATCTACTGCTGTCAGTTTCATTCGACAGATTATCTTCAGATTCGGAATCCCCCATGACATCATCACTGATAACGGGAAGAATTTCGATTCAGATAAGTTCTGTGAGTTCTGATACTCTAAAGGCACTCGGGTTAACTATGCTTCTGTGGCTCACCCGCAGTCGAATGGACATGCAGAACGAGCGAATGTGATGATTCTTCAAGGATTGAAACCCCGATTGATGAGGGATTTGGAGTACGCTGCAGGAGCCTGGGTCGAAGAACTACCATTGGTCCTTTGGGGCATTCCGACGACCCCGAACCTCGCAACCAAACGCACTTCCTTCTTGATGGTATACGGATCTGAAGCCATCTTGCCGAGTGATGTACGTCACAATGCTCCCCGAGTGGAGCTTTATAATGAAGATGAAGTAGAAGTAGCACGTCAAGACGGTCTGGACCTCTTAGAAGAGGAGAGAGAGCTAGCTCTGGTCAGATCGACGCTTTATCTGCAAGACCTGAGGTGTTACTACGACAGACAGGTCAGAGGACGCGCTTTCTAGGAAGGCGATCTGGTCCTCTGACTGGATCAACAAAAGCCACATAAGCTGGCGCCTTCGTGGCAAGGGCCTTTCATGATCTCCAAAGTCTTGAACAACGGATCTTATCGGTTGTATAACTTCACCACCGAAGTCGTAGAGCCCCGAACGTGGAACGCGGATCTGCTCCGCAAGTTCTACACTTAAAACAGAAAACACTCTGTCATTCCTGTAATGAGTTTTTGAGTGGCTTTAATGGATAAAAGTCTTTACTTTCCCTACACTTTGTCAAAACTTTTTTGCTTTTTTCACTCTGGTGATGCTTATAACCTTCCTCACCCCCAGTGGGTGCATTGATCGGCTTAGTCGCGAACCTGATTTCGTCTAAGTTAAAAACTACTCCGAGTGAGGACATCGTCCACACTCGGGGGCTTAATCGCGAACCTGATTTCGCCTAAGTTAAAAACTACTCTGAGTGAGGACATCGTCCACACTCGGGGGCTTAACCGCGAACCTGATTTCGCCTAAGTTAAAAACTACTCCGACTGAGGACATCGTCCACACTCGGGGACTTCGCCGCGAACCTAATTTTGCCTAAGTTAAAAACTACTCCGAGTGAGGACATCGTCTTCACTCGGTGGCTTAGCCGCGAACCTGATTTCGCCTAAGTAAAAAACTCCTCCGAGTGAGGACATCGTCCACACTCGGGGGCTTAGCCGCGAACCTGATTTCGCCTAAGTTAAAAACTACTCCGAGTGAAGACATCGTCCACACTCGGGGGCTTAGCCGCGAACCTGATTTCGCCTAAGTTAGAAACTACTTCGAGTGAGGACATCGTCCACACTCGAGGGCTCAGCCGCGAAACTGATTTCACCTAAGTTAAAAACTACTCCGAGTGAGGACATCGTCCACACTCGGGGGCTTAGCCGCGAACTTGATTTCGCCTAAGTTAAAAACTACTCCGAGTGAGGACATCGTCCACACTCGGGGGCTTAGCCGTGAACCTAATTTCGCCTAAGGTAAAAATTACTCCGAGTGAGGACATCGTCCACACTCTGGGGATTAGCCGCGAACCTGATTTCGCCTGAGTTAAAAACTACTCCGAGTGAGGACCGTCCACACTCGGGGGCTTAGCCGCGGACCTGATTTCGCCTAAGTTAAAAACTACTCCGAGTGAGGACATCGTCCACACTCGGGGACTTAGCCGCGATCCAGATCCGTCTAAGTCAAAAAAACTACTCCGAGTGAGGATACCCTCCGCACTCGAGAGGTGAGCCAAACGCTCGAACAGAAAATAAAGGTGATCAAGCTGCATATAATTAGAAGCAAAGGAGCAGATAGTTGTGGCCAATAAGTCACGATGAATATACGGTTACATAAACCACTCGACATTCCGAGGTAAATATCAATTAAAGTTTTTTATCCGAGGATCACTCGGCTGTGGTCGAGGAAGCTGCATCTGTTAAGGTGTCGAGGTCGATGAAGTCCACGATCCGACTGGTGGCTGCAAGGAATGTCTCCATGAAGTCTTCAATCTTGGCATTCTTCCTGTTGGCGACCTTCAGTGACTTCAACTTCTCCTCGTCCATGCCCCTGCAATGCATACGGACGAGGGAAAGGGCGATGTCGGCACCAACGCGAGTTGCGGATTTCTTCCATGATTGCACTCAGTGTTGAATGTCTTGTAGTTGGTGGATGAGGGCGTCTAAGTCATTCGGGAACTCCTCTCCGGGGGCGACATCCTTATCGATGTCCTTGACCGCGGTACGCAAGGGGTTAAGGAAGATAACCACCTCCCCGACACGCTCCTCCAGTCGGCGCAACGCAAGAGCCGGGCTATCACGAAGGATGCCCGTAGTCGGATCCAGCTCCTTCTCAATTTTGGAAGTTTCTTCTTCAGCATCCACACAGAACTTTGTTGGATGTAGGAGGAAAGGGAGGTTACTAGAGGACGAGTGAAGAATGAAGACAACTTGGAATGCAGTGGGGTCATTGACATACCTTTGAGTTTTTCATTCATCTCATTGCCGTAGTATTCGATGAACTTCTCCAACTCGAGTCTCTTGGACGAAACCTGCTTCAGTTTCGCCTCGGCTTCAACAGCCTCCTCCGTATACCTTTTTCAACAGACTCCAGCGTCTTCTTTTCCTCCTCCCATTTCTCGAGCGACTTCATCTTCTCCCCGGCCTCTTTCATCTTCTGACTGGTTTCTTTTTGGGTAGACACAAGTCCGTTGTATTTCTTCTCCAGGGCCTCCTTCATGGTGTCTATAGAAATGGAAGCCCGGAGTCTCTTAGTAAGTTGAAGATTTTCACTACGTGCATCTGATAAAGTAATTTCAGTCGAACTGGGGAGAAGAATAAGTGCTGCAACAGTCGGACAGAAAGCGCTTACCTCCGAGTGACCGCTTCTCTTGCTCCAGATGCACGCTCTTTGCCTTCTCGGCCTCAAGGCTGAGGCGCATGTCTTGCACCTCCTTCTCTAGGGCGTTGTAGCGAGTCCCGAGCTCGCACACGCTCTGCCGACAGAAAACAAGGAAACGTCAATGACAACAATCGGATTTAATGTAAATATTCATTCGGTTGAACTACAAGGCTCTAAGACTCCCGTCGACTGCTTCAGTCGACGGCAGTCTCGGGGACTACACCCAGTGGGTGCGCTCAGCACGCCCCCACTGGAGATCAACATGTTCTACACCACGACGGTCAATGTCGAGAGGCTCTCGTCCATGGACCATCACCGTATCTTCTTTGACAAGTATCACTACACTCAGGATGAGGTATTACCACATGTATCATTTAGACTCTAAGACTCTCGCCGACTGCTTCAGTCGACGGCAGTCTCGGGGACTACACCCAGTGGGTGCGCTCAGCGCGCCGACACTGGAGAACAACAGGTTCTATAACCCGACGGTCAACGTCGAGAGGCTCTTGTCCATGGACCATCATGATACGTCTCCAACGTATCGATAATTTATGAAGTATTCATGCCATATTCACCTATGTTTACAATACTTTTATATGGTTTTGATGCACTTTATATGATTTATTTAGAACTAACCCGGACTGACGCTGTTTTCAGCAGAACTACCGTGGTGTTTTTTTTGTGCAGAAAATGAAAGTTCTCGGAATAGCCCGAAACTTTTTTATGATTTTTTCTGGAGGAAATAAGCAACATTGGAGCGAAGACCTGCCGGAGGGGGTGTGCCAGTGGGCGACCACGCAACAGGCCGCCCCCCTAGTGGTGCGGTGAGATATGTGGTGGGGCCCACGTGGCTCCGTTTGGCGTGATTCCAACGCTGAAAAATCCCATAAATAGCAGAAACTCCAGAAATAAAGAGATACTCCTCGTTCTGCCACCGCAACACTCTGTATCGACGAAAAACCAATCTGGAGGCGTTCCAGTACCCTGCCAGAGAGGGTAGATCATCTCCGGTGTCCATCTTCATCATCCAGCGGAGGCCATGATGAGGAGGGAGTAGTCCACCCTCGGGGCTAATGATTTTTACCAGTAGCTATGTGTTCAATCTCTATCTCTCGTGTTCTTGAGATGGCACGATCTTGATGTATCACGGGCTTTGTTAATATAGTCGGATCATATGATGTTATTCCCTTGCTACCTTGTTGTGATGAATTGAATGTTTACCTTTGAGATCTCGTTGTGTTGGATTGAATATTATGGTTTGAGAACACTTGATGTACGTCTTGCGTGGGATACCCGTAGTGACATTGGGGTATTCTATTGATTCACTTGATATATGTTGAGGCATCAACTTGCGGATTCCGGTGACCTAGGGGATCTATGCATAGGGGTTGATTGCACGTTTTCATACCACGTTCTCCGATAGAAATCTTGAGGTGCTCCTTGAACTTCTTTGTGTTGGATTGAATATGATAGATCTAAAATTCTTTGATGCATGTCTCATAATTTACCCACGGATACTTGAGGTGACATTGCAGTATCTAGGTGACATTAGGGTTGATTGATATGTATCATTGGTGTTGTTCTAGTAGGAACTCTAGGGCTGTTTGTGACCCTTATAGGAATAGCCCAATAGATTGAATGGAAAGAATAACTTTGAGGTGGTTCTACTACCTACACCAATTTCATCTTATTATTCTCCGCTAGATAGGAAATTTGGAGTGATTCTTTGTTGCACGTTGAGGGATGATCATATGATTCAACTATGTTAGCATTATTGGGAGATTGCAGTAGCGAAAGTATGAACCCTTGGCCTTATTTCCAAGCATTTATACACCATTTTGCTCGCTGTTTTACACTTGCTACCATGCTGTTTTTATATTTTCAGATTACGAAAACCTATATCTATCATCCATATTGCACTTGTATCACCATCTCTTCGCCGAACTACTGCACCTATAGAATTTGCAATTGTATTGGGTGTGTTGGGGACACAAGAGATTTCTTGTATTTGATTGCAGGGTTGTTTGAGAGAGACCATCTTCATCCTACACCTCCCACGGATTGATAAACCTTAGGTCATCCACTTGAGGGAAAATTGCTACTGTCCTACAAAACTCTGCGCTTGGAGGCCCAACACGAGTCTACAAGAATAAAGTTGCGTAGTAGACATCAAGCTCTTTTCTGGCGCCGTTGCCGGGGAGGTGAGTGCTTGAAGGTATATCTTTAGATCTTGCAATTAGTTCTTTTAGTTTCTTATTTTTCACTAGTTTGGTTTTATAAAAGAAAACTACAAAAAATGGAGTTTAGGTTGCTTCAATTGTTTTGTCTTTTTAATGTCTTTCGTGAAAATGATGGTTCGGAAAATTGTGCTCAATTGGTAGAAGAAGAGTTTATGAAAATACTTAATGAGAATTCCTTGAATGATGAGCATGAGTGCAATGTTGCTAGTATGTATTCTCTGGATATCCATGATGCTAATGATATGCAAAGCCACAAGCTTGGGGATGCTATGTTTGATGAAGATGATACTTTTAGTCCCCCAAGTTTTGATGAACAAATTTATTATGATGATAGCATGCCTCCTATCTATGATGATTATGATGATGACATGTATGCTATAAATATTGATAGTAACCATGAAACTTGTCATCATGATTTTAATTTTTAATTTGGTTATGTCAATCATGTATCTCATGATAGTTATTTTGTTGAGTTTGCTCCCACTACCATGGAAATTGCTTATGTGGAGAGTAATAAACTTTCTATGCTTGTGGATCATGAAAATAATGCTTTATGTGATAGTTATATTGTGGAATTTAGTCATGGTGCTACTAAAAATTATTATGACAGAGGAACATATGCTTGTAGGAATTGCAATAATATCAAGTTTCCTCTCTATGTGTTCAAAATCTTGAAGATTTGCTTGTTTTGCCTTCCTATGCTAGTTGATTCTTGCTCCCATAAATTGTTTGCACACAAAATTCCTATGCATAGGAATTGGGTTAGACTTAAATGTGCTTTTCATGAGATTCATGATGCTCTCTTGCATGTTTCAAGTACTACTTTTTATGTGAGCATCACTGAAATCATCATGCCTAGCTAAAAGACTTTAAAGAAAAGCGCTTGTTGGGAGACAACCCAACACTTTTACTTTATGTTTTTGTGTGTTCACATGATTAAGCTACTGTAGTAATCATGTTTTGTGTCTTTTACTTCAATAAAGTGCCAACTAAAGCCTTTGGGATAGTATGGATACTTGTTGATTTAATTCTGTGAAAAAACAGAAACTTTTGCCTCCAGTAAAGAATTTCTCTGATTTTACTGGAGCGTCAAAAAATTCTGAAATTTTTAAAAAGTATTTATATGCAAATTCTTTAAGTTTAACTAATTTTTAAGAATTTTTAGAGACATGTAAGTATGGATATACTACAGATCTTCACAGACTGTTCTGTTTTTGACCGATTCTGTTTTGCATGCATAGTTTGCTTGTTTTAGTGTTACCATAACTTATATTCAGTGATATAAATTATGGGAATGGTAGAATACAGTAGGTATTATTTGAGAACAATTATGAATCTTGTATTGACAGTACCTAAGTGAATGATCTTTATTTATTATACTAACCCATCTCACGAAGTTCCGTTAAGTTTTGTGTGATTGAAGTTTTCAAGTTTTGGGTGAGACACCGATATGAGGAGAATAAGGAGGGACAAGAACCTAAGCTTCGGGATGCCCAAGGCACCCCGAAGGTAATATCCAAGGAAGAATCAAGCGCCTAAGCTTGGGATGCCCCGGAAGGCACCCCCTCTTTCGTCTTCAATACTATCGGTATATCTTACTTGGAGCTATATTTTTATTCGTCACATAATATTTGTTTTGCTTGGAGCGTCATTTTATTTTGTTAGTATTTGCTTGCTGTTATTTATAATCTTTATTTTAAATAATAAGTTCCAAGAATTGCCTTTAGGATGCTTGAATCGCATGTTTGATGTGTGCTGTGTAAAAACAGAAACTTTTGCTGTAGTGTTTGAATTTTCATATTTTACTGGAACGTGGAAAGTTTCTGAAATTTTTACACAGTATTTTCATATAAATTATTAATCATGTCCTAAATTTTCATAATTTTTTGATTTACATAAGTATACTGCTTTCATAAATTGCTACAGACTGTTCTGTTTGGACAGATTGCTGTCATAGTTTTGTTATCTACTTATCCTATAGTCTCCATAGCCTATATTGGTAGATATAAATTGTGGAAACAATACTAAACACTAGATTATGTTTGAAAATTATTATGCAACTTGTCTTGGCAGTACATGAAGTGTTGATTTGTTTTTATGTGTACTAACCTATCTCACGAGTTATTTTCAAGTTTTTGTGGATGAAGTTTTTGAGAATAGGTGAAACCGTGATATGAGAGGATTGAACGACATACAAAATCTCAAGCTTGGGGATGCCCAAGGAACCCCAAGTAAATATTTCAAGAAGTCTCAAGCATCGAAGCTTGGGGATGCTACGCATCCCACCTCTCTTCATCAACAATTATCGGTTAGCCTATGTTGAGCCTAAATTTTTATTTGTCCACATGATATGTGCTATTCTTGGAGTGCTATTTTTCTTTTGCTTGCTGTTTAAATAAAATACTCAGATATGAAAATATTTATTGAGAGAGAGAGCCCTCACATAGCTACTTGATTCTTTACCTACTCATTGATCTTCACTTCTATCTTTTGAGAGTAGTTTGAGGTTTACTCATGTGCTTCACTTATATCCGGAGAGTAAATTGTGAATGAATTGAATATCATAAATATGAAATAATCAATGTGATTTATGCTTAGTAGTAGCTTCACATTTGGTTTATGAAGTAAAATCTATTGAAGTTTGACAATCATCAAATTGGTCATACAAGCAATTCATGAATGATTAGTATAAGAAAGAGAACTTTCACATATAAATATATTATCTTGGACACCTTTTATGATTGTGAATACCCATCCATTATTTTCAACCTTGATCAAATAGTTGAAGTTGGACAAGGAAGACAACGTAATGGTTATGTTTGGGTATATTTGCGTAGAAGTTATATTGTTAAGGATCCTCCAACATGTGGTGCTTGTTTAGAACCTTTTGCTAGCGAAAACTTCGTACTAAGTAGAGATACTACTTGTGCATCCAAATCCTTGAGCCAATTTTCTTCCATGAGAGTCCACCATACCTACCTATATATGGTATTTCACTGCCATTCCAAGTAAATTTGCACGTGCCACCTCTAAACATTCAAATAAACATCCGTTTTGTGTGCTCGTACCGCTCATGGAGCGACAGGGCGGTCATTATCTTCCATGCTAAGCGAGTTATTCTCAAAATGAGTGTTTATTCACTTGTCATTGCACGAGAGAGGCTGGTAAAAAGGATTCCCAGTCCTACATAATACAAAAATAAATAAACAAAACTCCCCCTAGAATGTTGATAGTTTGGAGGGCAACCGTTGATTCGGCAGTCATGGAATGTGTTTGAATGGTGGAGGGGGAGTAAAAAATTAAATTCTGTTTGGGAATCTCAAATAATGTGGTTAGCATGGAAGATATTGAGTACTATGTTTTGACGTTGACAGGAAAGATACACCACTCAAAATTACATATTCATCTCTGTTTTAAACAATGAGCTTTGGCACATATGCAAATCTCTGCTTCCCTCTGCCAAGGGACAATCTATTTACTTTCATGTTACTTACTTTCATGTTGAGTTAACTTCTCATTCCAACCTCAATCTATTAGTTGGCAAGCACCATGTGGTGGGGAAAGACCCAAACATATATATCCACTCAAATATATTTGATCGTGATTCATTATTGTTGACAATTATCTTTATGATAAGTGTGTTGGGAGGCAAAACATCAAGCCCCTATCTTTCTCTGTGTTCGATGGATGTTGTTTGTTATAAAAATATGGCTTGAGTATTAGCAATCATAAAAGACTATATGATAATTGAGTATGTGGAGCTTTTACTTAGACTTGATGATGTATTGAAATTGTTTGGTGACCAAGAACATAGATTGTTAAGCTTCAATAGAATGCATTGTTTGAATCATGACATGTGAATTGATTGCTACTCTATCATGATGATTTTTATGAGAAAAAGTTACTGGTTATGATGCTAGAAAAGTGGCTGAAATTATCAATGATCAAAACTATTCACTAAGCTAGCATTCACACTTCATAAATTATTTCTTTTATCATTTACCTACTCGAGGACGAGCAGGAATTAAGCTTGGGGATGCTGATACGTCTCCAACGTATCGATAATTTATGATGTATTCATGCCATATTCACCTATGTTTACAATACTTTTATATGGTTTTTGTTGGAAATTTGCCCTAGAGGCAATAATAAAGTGGTTATTATTATATTTATTTGTTTATGATAATCGTTTATTATCCATGCTATAATTGTATTTATTGGAAACTCAAATACATGTGTGGGTACATAGAAAACAACATGTCCCTGGTGATCCTCTATCGGACTAGCTCGTTGATCAAATATGGCCATGGTTTCCTGGACATAGACATGAGTTGTCATTTGATAACGGGATCACATCATTAGGAGTATGATGTGATGGACAGGACCCAAACTATGAATGTAGCATATGATCGTGTCAAGTTTATTGCTGTCGTTTTTCTGCATGTCAAGTATCTATTCCTATGACCATGAGATCATGCAATTCACTAACACCGGAAGAGTACCTTGTGTGTATCAAAAATCGCCACGTAACTGGGTGACTATAAAGATGCTCTACAGGTATCTCCGAGGGTGTTTGCTGAGTTGGCATGGATCAAGACTGGGATTTGTCACTCCGTATGACGGAGAGGTATCTCAGGGCCCACTCATTAATACAACATCATAATGAGCTTGCAAGCAATGTGACTAAGAAGTTAGCCGCGGGATCCTGTATTACGGAACGAGTAAAGAGACTTGCCGATAACGAGATTGAACTAGGTATGGAGATACCGACGATCGAATCTCGGGCAATTAACATACCGATGAACAAAGGGAACTACGTACAGGATGGACTGAATCCTTGACATCGAGGTTCGACCGATAAAGATCTTCATAGAATATGTAGGAACCAATATGGACATCCAGGTCCCGCTATTGGTTATTGGCGGTGGAGGTGTCTCGGTCATGTCTGCATAGTTCTCGAACCCGTAGGGTCTACACACTTAACGTTTGGTGACGATATAAGTATAGTCGAGTTATTATGTTGGTGACCGAAGGTTGTTCGGAGTCCCGGATGAGATCCCGAACATGACGAGGAACTCCGGAATGCTCCGGAGGTGAAGATTGTTATAAAGGACGAAGGGTATTGGAGTCCGTGATACGTCCATTTTGCATCATGATTTCCTACTGTTATTTACTTTGTTTTGTTGAATAATAATGCTTTGGGGAGTGATTCTAATGCCTTTTCTCTCATAATATGCAAGGTTTACACAAAGAGGGAGAATACCGGCAACTGGAATTCTAGACCCAAGAAAAGCATGTCAGAGATACCTATTCTGCACAACTCCAATGAAGCTGAAAATTTACGGAGATTATTTTTGTATTTAATAAAAATTACTGGAGCTGAAAAATACCGGAGGAGGGCCACCAGGTGGGCACAACCCACCAGGGCGCGCCAGGCCCCCCTGGCGCGCCCTGGTGTATTGTGCCCAGCCTGGCCCACTTCCGGTGCCCATCTTCTGGTATAAATTCCCAAAAAACCTAAAAAAATTAAGAGGAGGACTTTCGGGACGAAGCGCCACCGCCTCGAGGTGGAACTTGGGCAGGAGCACTTTTGCCCTCCAGCGAAGCGATTCCGCCGGGGGAACTTCCCTCCTGGAGGGGGAAATCGAAGCTATCGTCATCACCAACACCCCTCTCATCTTTGGGAGGCCAATCTTCATCAACATCTTCAACGGCACCATCTCCTCTCAAACCCTAGTTCATCTCTTGTGTTTAATCTTTGTACCGGAACCTCAGATTGGTACCTGTGGGTGACTAGTGGTGTTGATTACCATGCGTAGTTGATTACTATATGGTTTATTTGGTGGAAGATTATATGTTCAGATCCATTATGCTATTCAATACTCCTCTGATCTTGAGCATGATTATTATTTGTGAGTAGTTACCTTTGTTCGTGAGGTCACGGGAGAAGTCATGTTGCGAGTAATCATGTGAATTTGATATGTATTCGATATTTTGATGATATGTATGTTGTGATTTCCTTAGTGGTGTCATGTGAACGTCGACTACATGACACCTCACCATTCATGGGCCTATGGGAATGCATTGTGGAGTAGTTATTAGATGATGGGTTGCTAGAGTGACAGGAGCTTAAACCCTAGTTTATGCGCTACTTCGTAAGGGGCTGATTTGGATCCACATGTTTAATGCTATGTTTAGACGCTGTCTTAATACTTTTCTCGTAGTTGCGGATGCTTGCGAGGGGGTTAATCATAAGTAGGTTTTTAGTTCAAGTAAGAACAGCACCTTAGCACCGGTCCACCCACATATCAAATTATCAAAGTAGCGAACACGAATCAAACCAACATGATAAAAGTGACTAGACGAAATTCCCATGTACCCTCAAGAACACTTTGCCTATTACTTGTGATTGTTGTGGCCTGTCCTTTGCCTCAAAAGGATTGGGCTACCTTGCTGCACCTTGTTTACCGTTAGCGTTACTTGCTCGTTACAAATTACCTTGCTATCAAACTATCTGTTACCTACAATTTGAGTGCTTGCATAAATTACCTTGCTGAAACCCGCTTGTCATTTCCTTCCGCTCCTCGTTGGGTTCGACACACTTACTTATTGAAAGGACTACGATTGATCCCCTATACTTGTGGGTCATCAAGACTCTTTTCTGGCACCGTTGCCGGGGAGTGAAACGCTCTTGGTAAGTGGAAATCGGTAAGGAAAAACTTATACTACGTGCTGAAATTTATTGCTACTTGCTACTACGGAGAACAATCCTTTGAGGGGTTTGTTCAGGGTATCCTCACCTCGACCGGAACCACAATTAGTTACCCCTCCACCTACAGCACCTACTGAAAATGTTACTTATGAAATTCCTTCGGGTATGCTAGAAAAACTGCTTGCTAAACCTTATGCATGAGATGGAACTGAACATCTTGATATGCATCTTTTATATGTGAACGAAATATGTGGATTATTTAAGCTTGCAGGTTTACCCGAAGATGAAGTTAATAAGAAGGTTTTCCCTTTATCTTTGGAGGGAAAAGCATTGACATGGTATAGGCTATGTGATGATATTGGATCATGGAACTGGAATCGTTTGCAATTGGAATTCCATCAAAAGTTTTATCCTATGCATCTAGTTCATCGTGATCGGAATTATATATATAATTTTTGGCCTCGTGAAGGAGAAAGTATCGCTCTAGCTTGGGGGAGGCTTAAGTCAATGTTATATTGATGCCCCAATCATGACATTCCGAGGGAAGTTATCATTCAGAATTTTTATGCTCGGCTTTCTTATAACGAACAATCCGTGCTCGACACTTCTTGTGCTGGTTCTTATATGAAGAAGACTATTGATTTCAAGTGGGATCTCTTAGAAAGAATTAAATGCAACTCTGAAGATTGGGAACTCGACGAAGGTAATGAGTCAGGTATAAAGCTTGAATTTGATTGTGTTAAATCTTTTATGAATACCGATACTTTTCACAAGTTTAGCACTAAATATGGACTTGACTCTGAGATAGTAGCCTCTTTCTGTGAAGCATTTGCTAGTCATGTTGACCTCCCTAAGGAGAAGTGGTTTAAATATCACCCCCCTATTAAATAATAAATTAAAGAACCGGTCATAGCTAAAGAAGAAACCATCTTTTACAATGTTGATCCAGTTGTGCCTATCGCTTATATTGAAAAACCACCTTTTCCTGTTAGGATAAAGGAACATGCCAAGGTATCAACTGTGGTTCGTAAGAGTAATATAAGAGCACCTAAACCCCCTGAGCAAATTAAAGTAGAACCTAGTGTTGCTATGGTTAAAGATCTCTTGGTAGAAAATGTTGATGGGCATGTCATCTACCTTTGTGATGAAGCTGCTAGAATTGCAAACCTGATAAGAAAGATAAACATAGACCTATAGAAGGCTTGCCCGTTGTCTCAGTTAAAATAGGAGATAATTGCTACCATGGTTTATGTGATTTAGGTGCTAGTGTGAGTGCTATCCCTTTTACCTTATACCAAGAAATTATGAATGAAATAACACCTGCTGAAATGGAAGATATTGATGTTACTATTAAACTTGCTAATAGAGACACTATCACACCACTTGGGATTGTTAGAGACGTTGAACTCTTGTGTGGGAAAGTAAAATACCCTACTGATTTTCTAGTCCTTGGTTCCCCACAAGATGACTTTTGTCCCATTATCTTTGGTAGACCTTTCTTGAGCACCGTCAATGCTAAGATAGATTGTGAAAAACAAACGGTCGGTGTCAGTTTTGGTAATGTGTCTCATGAGTTTAATTTTTCCAAGTTTAGTAGACAACCCCGTGATAAAGAACTATCTAATAAGGATGAGATAATTGGTCTTGCTTCTATTGTTGTGCCTCCTACTGATCCATTAGAACATTATTTGCTTGACCATGAAAATGATATGCACTTGCGTGAAAGAAATGAAATAGATCAAATTTTCTTCGAACAACAACCTCTCTTGAAAAACAATTTGCCTATTGAAACCCTAGGAGGTCCTCCTCCACATAAAGGTGATCCTGTGTTTGAATTGAAACAATTGCCTGACACTTTGAAGTATGCTTATCTTGATGAGAAAAAGATATATACTGTTAATATTAGTGCTAACCTTTCAGAACATGAAGAAGAGAGATTATTGAAAGTTCTAAGGAAGCATCGGGCTGCTATTGGATATAGTCTTGATGATCTTAAGGGCATTAGTCCCACTCTATGTCAGCACAAGATCAATATGGAACCTGAAGCTAAACCCGTTATTGATCACCAACGGCGATTGAATCCTAAGATGAAAGAAGTGGTAAGAACTGAAATATTAAAGCTTCTGGAAGCATGTATAATCTATCCTATTGTTGATAGTAGATGGGTAAGTCCTGTTCATTGTGTCCCTAAGAAAGGAGGTATTACCGTTGTTCCCAATGATAAGAATGAAGTTATTCTACAAAGAATTGTCACTGGCTATAGAATGGTAATTGATTTTAGAAAATTAAATAAAGCTACTAGGAAAGATCATTACCCTCTACCGTTCATTGATCAAATGCTAGAGAGACTATCTAAGCACACACACTTTTGTTTCCTAGATGGATATTCTGGTTTCTCTCAAATACCTGTGTAACAATCTGATCAAGAGAAAACCACCTTTACTTGCCCTTTTGGAACCTATGCTTATAGACGTATGCCTTTTGGTTTATGCAATGCACCTGCTACCTTTCAAAGATGTATGACTGCTATATTCTTTGATTTTTGTGAAAAGATTGTGGAGGTTTTCATGGATGATTTTTCCGTTTACGGAGCTTTTTTTGATGATTGCTTAAGCAACCTTGATCGAGTTTTGCAGCGATGCGAACAAACTAATCTTGTCTTGAATTGGGAGAAGTGCCACTTTATGGTTAATGAAGGCATTGTCTTGGGGCATAAAATATCTGAACGAGGTATTGAGGTGGATAAAGCTAAAGTTGATGCAATTGAGAAAATGCCATGTCCTAAAGATATTAAAGGTATTCGAAGTTTCCTTGGTCATGCTGGTTTTTATAGGAGGTTCATTAAAGACTTCTCTAAAATTTCTAGGCCTCTTACTAATCTTTTGCAAAAGGATATTCCTTTTTTTTATGATGATTGTGTGGAAGCCTTTGAAACACTCAAGAAAGCCTTGACCTCTGCACCTATCGTTCAACCACCTGATTGGAACTTGCCTTTTGAAATTATGTGTGATGCTAGTGATTATGTTGTTGGTGCAGTTCTAGGACAAAGAGTTGATAAGAAATTGAATGTTATTCATTATGCTAGTAAAACTCTAGACAGTGCCCAACGAAATTATGCTACTACTGAAAAAGAATTTTTAGCAGTTGTGTTTGCTTGTGATAAATTTAGATCCTATATTGTAGATTCCAAAGTCATTGTTCACACTGATCATGCTGCTATAAAATACCTTATGGAAAAGAAAGACGCTAAACCTAGACTTATTAGGTGGGTTCTCTTGCTTCAAGAATTTGACTTACATATCGTTGATAGGAAAGGAGCTGAGAACCCCGTAGCTGATAACTTGTCTAGGTTAGAAAATATTCTTGATGACCCACTACCTATTGATGATAGTTTCCCTGACAAATAGCTAGCTGCAATAAGTGTCTCACACAACACACCTTGGTATGCTGATTATGCTAACTACATTGTCGCTAAATATATACCGCCTAGCTTTACATACCAACAAAAGAAAAAAATTCTTCTATGACTTGAGACATTACTTTTGGGATGACCCACATCTTTATAAAGAAGGAGTAGATGGTATTATTAGATGTTGTGTACCTGAGCATGAACATGAACAAATCCTACGGAAATGTCATTCCGAAGCTTATGGAGGACATCATGCGGGAGATAGAACTGCTCATAAGGTATTGCATTCTGGTTTTTATTGGCCTACTCTCTTCAAGGATGCCCGTAAGTTTGTCTTATCTTGTGATGAATGTCAAAGAATTGGTAATATCGGTAAGCGTCAGGAAATGCCTATGAATTATTCACTTGTTGTTGAACCATTTGACGTGTGGGGTTTTGATTATATGGGACATTTTCCTTCCTCTAACGGGTACGCTCATATTTTAGTTGCGGTTGATTATGTCACTAAGTGGGTAGAAGCTATTCCATCTAGTAGTGCTGACCACACCTCCATTAAAATGCTTAAAGAGGTTATCTTTCTGAGGTTTGGAGTCCCTAGATATTTAATGACCGTTGGTGGTTCACACTTTATTCATGGTGCTTTCCGTAAGATGCTTGCTAAATATGATGTTAACCATAGAATTGCATCACCCTATCATCCTCAATCTAGTGGTCAGGTAGAACTTAGCATTAGAGAAATAAAATTAATATTACAAAAAATTGTCAATAGGTCTCGTAAGAATTGGTCTAAGAAATTAGATGATGCACTTTGGGCCTATAGAACAGCTTATAAAAATCCTATGGGTATGTCTCCATATAAAATGGTGTATGGAAAAGCTTGCCATTTGCCTCTAGAACTAGAACACAAAGCATTCCAGGCAATTAAAGATCTCAACTATGATTTCAAACATGCCGGTTAGAAGAGGATATTTGATATTAGCTCACTAGATGAATGGAGAACCCAAGCGTATGAAAATGCCAAGCTATTCAAGGAAAAAGTAAAAAGATGGCATGACAAAAGAATCCAAAAGCGGGAATTCAAAATAGGAGATTATGTCCTTCTGTTCAACTCTCGTTTAAGATTTTTTGCAGGAAAGCTTCTCTCCAAATGGGAAGGACCATATATTATTGAAGAGGTTTATCGTTCTGGAGCTATCAAGATTAATAACGCCGAAGGTACTAACCTGAAGGTGGTCAATAGCCAAAGAAGTAAGCATTATATCTCAGGTACGCCTATTAACGTTGAAAGGAATGTTATCCAAACCATGACACCGGAGGAACACATAAAAGAAATCTTCCAGAACACTCCAGAATACTTAAAAATAGGAGGTACGTGATACGGTAAGTAAACGGATTCCGAAAAATCCGCAAAAATATTTTTTGTTAGTTTTGGAATATTTTAGAGTTTTAGGAATAAAAAAATAAACCGGAAGGTGATCGAGGTGAGCACGATACACCAGGGTGCGCCAGGCACCCCTGGGCACGCCCTGGTGGGTTGTGCCCACCTCGGATGCCTTCCTGACTCCGTTTTCCTTCCAAATACTTGTTTCCCAAGAAAAAAATTCTCTATATATACCCTCGACTGTTTTGACGACCGCATCGCAGAAAAATCCTGTGTTCTTGTTTCTTGCTGTTTTCTTGTTAGATCTTGATTTCCATGGCTCCACCAAGCTCCTCGAAGGACAAGTTCTTCGAGAAGGTCATCAACCCATATTTGCTGGAGGTGATGAAGCACCCTCAAGCCATTGAGATGCGTGAGGGGGTGCTCCACATCCGCGATGTTCAAGTGCCAGAAGATGGTGGAGCATGGACTTAGTGCCAATCACTCCATGATCATGGAATTCACCTGTGATCAGTCGGTGGATGGCCGGTCTGTGAAGGACATCATCTCCACCCTCAACGAGCAAATTAATTTTCTGCAGAGCCAAGTTTATGATCTTCAAAACCAAGTCTTTGAGTATGAAGCAAGATTCAAAGGTATGAGTTTAGCTGCCAGTTGCAGGACTCAGGGGACTCTCGCGTCAACCTTTGATGGGGAGCCTCTACCCTGGAAGCTGGAGGACAAGCTTACTACATCAACACCTCCATCTTCTTCATCACCACCACCAAAGGAGACTTGAGCTCACGGGTATGGGAACTCCCCTTGTCTTAAGCCAAGCTTGGGGGAGGTGCCCCGGTATCTTATCACCACCACTTTTATTCACCTTTACCTATTTTAGTTCGATCTTTAGTTTCACTTTGCTTTAGTTGAATAAAAGTTTAGCATGATCTATTTTCGTGTGTTAGTTTCGTGGCCTATCTATCTATGTAATCGAGTGAAAGTTATATAATAAAGCTTAGTTTGAGTTTTTGCTTCTCTACTTTCTGGTTGCAATCAAATAAAGGAAAAGAAACAAATAAAAAATCATATGCTAATCTTATGGTGAGTAATGACATCACATAATGGAAAGTATAAGTAGTAAAATTTGTTGTAGATTGACAAACATAGCATTGGTCAATGATGCAATCATGAAAGAATTAATAAGGGAAGACAAGATTCACATGCAAATACACTATCTTGGACATCTTTTATGATTGTGAGCCCCCATCAAATATTATATGTCAAAATTGTTGACGTTGGACGAGGAAGACAACGTAATGATTTATGTTTGTTCATATCCACATAGAAATTATATTGTCATAGATCCTTTAACATGTGGTGCTTGCCCAATATCTTTGCTAGCCAAAAATTCCGCATTAAGTAGAGATACTACTTGTGCATCCAAAAACCCAAACCAAACTCTTTCTTTGAGTGTCCACCATACCTACCTATGGATCGAGAAAGATCCTTCAAGTAAGTTGTCATCGGTGCAATACGGCAATAAAAATTGCTTCTAAAAGTGTTTTGATCAATTAGTGTAAGAGAAAATTGAGCGTTATACGAACTTATGATGGCAAAGTAATAAAAGCGACGGACTGCATAATAAAGGTTGCTATCATAGGGGGCAATATAGCGTGACGTTCTTTTACATTAAGGGAATGGGCATACAAATTAATAAGTGCATGACAACATGTGCTTCCCTCTGCGAAGGGCCTATCTTTTACTTTTATGCACTTACTTTTATGCAAGAGTCAAAGTATTCTTCCCTAATCCTTTTTACTTTTTTCCTTTTGCAAGCATAATGTGGTGAGGAAAGATCTAGGCACATATATCCAGTTGGATATGGGTGGGCATGAGTTATTATTGTTGACATCACCTTTGAGGTGAGTGAGTTGGGAGGCGAAACTATAAGCCCCTATCTTCCTACGTGTCCGTTGAAACTTTTTGTTCATGCGTATGCCGTGAGCGTTAGCAATCATAGAAGACTAAATGATAGTTGAGTATGTGGACTTGCCAAAAGGCTCCTACATGAGACCCTTCCTAAAAATATGATGAATTGTAGTTGCAAAGTTGACTGAGAACATAGTTTGTTGGTTTCCAATAAGGTTTATGCTTCATACTTCTATGTTGTGATGAATTGTTACTTGTTCATGAGAAGCCTTATGATAAAAATGTATTGAAATAAGTTCTTATGTTAGAGTTTGTTGCTGTTATGTTAATAAGCATGATGCTTCTATGTCCGTATTTTGTTTTTATCGACACCTCTCTCTCAAACCATGTGGACATGCTTTTCAATATTGGCTTTCGCTTGAGGACAAGCGAGGTCTAAGCTTGGGGGAGTTGATACGTCCATTTTGCATCATGATTTCCTACTGTTATTTACTTTGTTTTGTTGAATAATAATGCTTTGGGGAGTGATTCTAATGCCTTTTCTATCATAATATGCAAGGTTTACACAAAGAGGGAGAATACCGGCAGCTGGAATTCTGGACCCAAGAAAAGCACGTCAGAGATACCTATTCTACACATCTCCAATGAAGCTGAAAATTTACGGAGATTATTTTTGTATTTAATAAAAATTGCTGGAGCTGAAAACTACCGGAGGAGGGCCACCAGGTGGGCACAACCCACCAGGGCGCGCCAGGCCCCCCTGGGCGCGCCCTGGTGTATTGTGCCCAGCCTTGCCCGCTTACGGTGCCCATCTTCTGGTATAAATTCCCAAAAAACCTAACAAATTAAGAGGAGGACTTTCGGGACGAAGCGCCGCCGCCTCGAGGAAAAACTTGGGAAGGAGCACTTTTGCCCTCCGGCGGAGCGATTCCGCCGGGGGAACTTCCCTCCCGAAGGGGGAAATCGAAGCTATCGTCATCACCAACACCCCTCTATTATTTGGGAGGCCAATCTTCATCAACATCTTCAACAACACCATCTCCTCTCAAACCCTAGTTCATCTCTTGTGTTCAATCTTTGTACCGGAACCTCAGATTGGTACCTATGGGTGACTAGTAGTGTTGATTACCTTGCGTAGTTGATTACTATATGGTTTATTTGGTGGAAGATTATATGTTCAGATCCATTATGCTATTCAATACTCCTTTGATCTTGAGCATGATTATTATTTGTGAGTAGTTACCTTTGTTCTTGAGGTCACAGGAGAAGTCATGTTGCGAGTAATCATGTGAATTTGATATGTATTCGATATTTTGATGATATGTATGTTGTGATTCCCTTAGTGGTGTCATGTGAACGTCGACTACATGACACTTCACCATTCATGGGCCTAAGGGAATGCATTGTGGATTAGTTATTAGGTGATGGGTTGCTAGAGTGACAAAAGCTTAAACCCTAGTTTATGCGCTACTTCGTAAGGGGCTGATTTGGATCCACATGTTTAATGCTATGGTTAAACTTTGTCTTGATACTTTTCTCGTAGTTGCGGATGCTTGCGAGGGGGTTAATCATAATTAGGTTGTTAGTTCAAGTAAGAACATCACCTTAGCACCGGTCCACCCACATATCAAATTATCAAAGTAGCGAACACGAATCAAACCAACATGATAAAAGTGACTAGACGAAATTCCCGTGTACCCTCAAGAACACTTTGCCTATTACTAGTGATTGTTCTGGCATGATCTTTGCCTCAAAAGGATTGGGCTACCTTGCTGCACCTTGTTTACCGTTACCATTACTTGCTCGTTACAAATTACCTTGCTATCAAACTATCTGTTACCTACAATTTCAGTGCTTGCAGAAATTACCTTGCTGAAAACCGCTTGTCATTTCCTTCTGCTCCTCGTTGGGTTTGACACTCTTTCTTATTGAAAGATACGATTGATCCCCTATACTTGTGGGTCATCAGTCCGGAAGTGTTCCGAGGTGTACTGGGGATTCGACGGAGATGGTGTCATGCCGGTGACGATGGAGATCTTGCCGGTGCTTTGTAGATGGAGATCAAAAGCACAAGTTGATGGCCATATCCTGTCACTTATGATTTGCATGTGATGTTAATTCTTTTATGCATCTTATTTTGCTTAGGACGACGGAAGCATTATAAGGTGATCCCTCACTAAAATTTCAAGATAAAATTGTGTTCTCCCTGAGTGTGCACCGTTGCGAAAGTTCGTCGTTTCGAAGGACCACATGATGATCGGGTGTGATAGACTCCACGTTCACATACAATAGGTGCAAGCTAGTTTTGCACATGCGGAACACTCGGGTTAAACTTGATGAGCCTAGCATGTACATACATGGCCTCGGAACACAAGAGACCAAAAGGTCAAACATGAGTCATATGGTAGATATGATCAACATGGAGATGTTCACCATTGAAACCACCTCATCTCACGTGATGATCAGACTTGGGGTGGTGAATTTGGATCATGTAGCACTCGGATGACCGGAGGGATGTCAATTTGAGTGGGAGTTTTAAGTAATATGATTAGCTAAACTCATTATCCTGAACAATAGTCTAAGTTATCTTTGCAAATTTATGTTGTAGATCCATGGCCCGCGCAGTAGCTCCCCTGAATTTCAATGCATTCCTAGAGAAAGCAAAGCTGAAAGATGATGGACGTAACTTTCTAGACTGGGCCCGTAATCTGAGGATTATCCTCACGGATGCCCAAAAGGCTTATGTCCTTGATGTACCGACCGGTGATCAACCCGCTCCATCGTCTGTGGACGTTATGAACGCCTGGCAGATGCATGTTGATGACTACTCAATAGTTCAGTGTGCTATGTTGTATGGCTTAGAACTGGGACTTCAAAAACATTTTGAACGTCATGGAGCATATGAGATGTTCCAGGAGTTGAAGTTTATTTTTGAGAAGAATGCCCAGATCGAGAGATATGAGACCTTCGATAAGTTCTATGCTTGCAAGATGGAGGAGAACGGGTCTGTCAGTGAGCACATACTCAGAATGTCTGGGTATTACAACCGTCTTGCTAAGTTGGGAGTTGTGCTCCCGCCAGAGGCGATCACTGACAGAGTTCTTCAATCACTACCATCTAGCTACAAAAGCTTTGTGTTGAACTATAACATGCAAGGGATGAACAAATCAGTCGCCGAGCTGTTTGCGATGCTGAAAGTCGCCGAGTCAGACATCTAGAAGGAGCATCAAGTGTTGATGGTCAATAAAACCACTAGTTTCAAGAAGAACGGCAAGGGCAAGAAGGGTAACTCCAACAAGAGTGGCAAAGCAGTTGTCCCTCCCATGAAGAAACCCAAGGCTGGACCAAAGCCGGAAACTGAGTGCTTCTATTGCAAGGGAACTGGCCACTGGAAGCGGAATTGCCCCAAGTATATGGCCGATAAGAAGGCGGCCAACGTCAAACAAGGTATATATGATATACATGTTATTGATGTGTACCTTACCAACTCTCGTTGTAGTGCCTGGGTATTTGATACCGGTTCAGTTGCTGACATTTGCAATTCAAAGCAGGAACTACGGAATAGATGGAGGCTTGCGAAGGACGAAGTGACGATGCGCGTGGGAAATGGTTTCAAGGTTGATGTGATCGCCGTCGGCATGCTCGCTCTTCGATTACCATCGGGATTAGTGATGAACCTGAATAATTGTTATTTAGTGCCTGCGTTGAGCATGAACATTATATCTGGATCTTGTTCAATGCGAGACGATTACTCATTTAAATCAGAGAATAATGGTTGTTCTATTTATATGGGTAATATCTTTTATGGTCATGCACCCATTATGAGGGGTTTATTCTTATTGAATCTCGATAGTGATGATACACATGTTCATAACATTGATGCCAAAAGATGTAGAGTTGATAATGATAGTACCACTTTCTTGTGGCACTGTCGCTTAGGTCATATTGGTGTAAAACGCACGAAGAAACTCCATGCTGATGGACTTTTGGAGTCACTTGATTTTGAATCACTTGACACATGTGAACCATGCCTCGTGGGCAAGATGACTAAGACGCCATTCTCCGGAACAATGGAACGGGCAAGTGACTTGTTGGAAATCATACATACTGATGAGTGCGGTCCGATGAGCATTGAGGCGCGCGGTGGATATCGTCACTTTCTCACCTTCACCGACAATTTGAGTAGATATGGGTATATTTACTTAATGAAACACAAGTCAGAAACGTTTGAAAAGTTCAAGCAGTTTTAGAGTGAAGTTGAGAATCATCGCAACAAGAAGATTAAATTCCTACGATCTGATCGTGGGGGAGAATATCTGAGTTATGAGTTTGGCAATCACTTAAGACAATGTGGAATTGTTTCACAGTTGACGCCACCTGGAACACCATAGCGTAATGGTGTGTCCGAATGTCGTAATCGAACCTTATTGGATATGGTGCGTTCTATGATGTCTCTTGCCGGTCTGCCACTATCATTTTGGGGTTATGCGTTAGAGACAGCAGCATTCACTTTAAATAGGGCACCATCTAAATCCGTTGAGATGACACCGTATGAACTGTGGTTTGGCAAGAAACCAAAGTTGTCGTTTCTTAAAGTTTGGGGATGCGATGCTTATGTCAAAAAGCTTCAGCCAGAAAAGCTCGAACCAAAAGCGGACAAATGCGTCTTCATAGGATACCCAAAAGAGATGGTTGGGTATACCTTCTATCTCAGTTCCGAAGGCAAAGTGTTTGTCGCTAAGAACGGGTCATTTCTCGAGAAAGAGTTTCTCTCGAAAGAATTGAGTGGGAGGAAGATAGAACTTGATGAGGTTGTTGAACATTTACTTCAACCAGAGAGTAGCGCAGCGAAGAAAGATGTTTCTGTGGAGCCTGCATCAGTTGAAGAGGAAGCTGATGATGGTGATCATGAAGCTTCGGATCAAGTTACTATCGAACCTCGTAGGTCGACAAGGACACGTACTGCTCCTGAATGGTACAATAACCCAGTCTTAGAGGTCATGTTGTTGGACAACGATGAACCTACGAGCTATGGAGAAGCGATGGTGGGCCCGGATTCCGACAAATGGTTAGAGGCCATGAAATCCGAGATGGGATCCATGTATGAAAACAAAGTATGGACTTTGGAAGTATTACCTGAAGGGCGAAAGGCCATTCAGAATAAATGGATCTTTAAGAAGAAGAAGGACGCGAACGGTAATGTCACCGTCTATAAAGCTTGACTTGTGGCATAGGGTTTTCACGAGTTCTAGGAGTTGACTACGATGAGACCTTCTCACCCGTAGCGATGCTTAAGTCCGTCAGAATCATGGGAGCTCTATAGCATTTCTAATATTATATGTGGATGACATATTCCTGATTGGAAACAATATAGAATTTTTGGAAAGCGTGAAGGAATATTTGAACAAGAGTTTTTCAATGATGGACCTAGGAGAAGCTGCTTTCATATTGGGCATCAAGATCTATAGAGATAGATCGAGACACTTAATAGGACTTTCACAGAGCACATACCTTGATAAAGTTTTGAAGAAATTCAAAATGGATCAGTCCAAGAAGGGGTTCTTGCCTATATTGCAGGGTGTGAAGTTGAGTAAGACTCAATGCCCAGTGACTACAGAGGATAGAGAAAAGATGAGTGTCATCCCCTATGCTTCTGCCATAGGATCTATCATGTATGCGATGCTGTGCGCAAGACCAAATGTCAGCCTTGCCATAAGTATGTCCGGAAGGTTTCAAAGTGATCCAGGAGTGGAATACTAGACGGCGGTCAAGAATATCCTTAAGTACCTGAAAAAGACTAAGGAAATGTTTCTCGTTTATGGAGGTGATCAAGAGCTCGTCGTAAAGGGTTACGTCGATGCAAGCTTTGACACTGATCCGGATGACTCCAAGTCTCAAACCGGATACGTATATATTCTCAATGGGGGAGCGGTAAGCTGGTGCAGTTCCAAGCAAAGCGTGGTAGCTGATTCTACATGTGAAGCGGAGTACATAGCTGCCTTGGAGGCGGCAAAGGAAGGTGTCTAGATGAAGCAGTTCATGATAGATCTTGGAGTTGTGCCCAGTGCACTAGACCCGATGACTCTGTTCTGTGACAACACCGGTGCCATTGCTCTAGCCAAGGAACCAAGGTTTCACAAGAGGACCAGACACATAAAGCGACGCTTCAATTCCATCCGCGATGCGATCAAGGAGGAGGACATAAACATTTGCAAAGTGCACACGGATCTGAATGTTGTAGATCCGTTGACTAAACCTCTTCCACGGGCAAAACATGATCAACACAAGAAATTTATGGGTGTTAGATTCATTACCATGTAATACTAGATTATTGACTCTAGTGCAAGTGGGAGACTGTTGGAAATATGCCCTAGAGGCAATAATAAAGTGGTTATTATTATATTTCTTTGTTTGTGATAATCGTTTATTATCCATGCTATAATTGTATTTATTGGAAACTCAAATACATGTGTGGGTACATAGACAACAACATGTCCCTAGTGATCCTCTACCGGACTAGCTCGTTAATCAAAGATGGCCATGGTTTCCTGATCATAGACATAAGTTGTCATTTGATAACGGGATCACATCATTAGGATAATGATGTGATGGAGAGGACCCAAACTATGAACGTAGCATATGATCATGTCAAGTTTATTGCAATCGTTTTTCTGCATGTCAAGTATCTGTTCCTATGACCATCAGATCATCCAACTTACTAACACCGGAAGATTACCTTGTGTGTATCAAACGTCAAAACGTAACTGGGTGACTATAAAGATGCTCTACAGGTATCTCCGAGGGTGTTTGTTGAGTTGGCATGGATCGAGACTGGGATTTGTCACTCCGTATGACGGAGAGGTATCTCAGGGCCCACTCGGTAATACAACATCATAATGAGCTTGCAAGCAATGTGAATAAGAAGTCAGCCGCGGGATCTTGTATTATGGAATGAGTAAAGAGACTTGCCGGTAACGAGATTGAACTAGGTATGGAGATATCGACAATCGAATCTCGGGCAAGTAACATACCCATAAACAAAGGGAACTGCGTACGGGATTGACTGAATCCTTGACATCGAGGTTCTACCGATAAAGATCTTGGTAGAATATGTAGGAACCAATATGCACATCCAGGGCCCGCTATTGCTTATTGCCCGTGGCGGTGTCTCGGTCATGTCTGTATAGTTCTCGAACCCGTAGGGTCTACACACTTAATGTTTGGTGACGATATAAGTATAGTCGAGTTATTATGTTGGTGACCTAAGGTTGTTTAGAGTCCCGGATGAGATCCCGAACGTGACGAGGAACTCCGAAATGGTCCGGAGTAGAAGATTGATATATAGGACGAAGGGTATTGGAGTCCGGAAGAGTTCCGAGGTGTACCGGGGATTAGACGGAGTACCGAAAGGGGTTTTGGGGGACCCCGGCAAGAGTTGGGGGGGGCTCATGGGCCAAGGAGAGGGGGCGCACCAGCCCATTAGGGGGCTGGGCGCCGCCCAAACCCTAGCCCAATTCGGCCAGGAGGGCAGCCACACTCCCTAGGGCCGCTGCCCCCTTTACTTGGGAGGCAAGGCACCTTGGGGGGGGGACACTGATAACCCACAAGTATAGGGGACCGCAACAGTTTTCGAGGGTAGAGTATTCAGCCCAAATTTATTGATTCGACACAAGGGGAGCCAAAATATATTCTCAAGTATTAGCAGCTGAGTTGTCAATTCAACCACACCTGAAAGACTTAATATCTGTAGCAAAATATTTAGTAGCAAAGTAGTATGGAAGTAACAGTAACGATGGCAAAAGTGACAGTAGCAGTTTTGTAGTGATTGTAACAGTAGCAACGGAAAAGTAACTTAGCAAAGATCAATATGTGAAAAGCTCGTAGGCAATGGATCAGTGATGGATAATTATGTCGGATGGCATTCATCATGCAACAGTTATAACCTAGGGTGACACAGAACTAGCTCCAATTCATCAATGTAATGTAGGCATGTATTCCGTATATACTCATACTTGCTTATGGAAAAGAACTTGCATGACATCTTTTGTCCTACCCTCCCGTGGCAGCGGGGTCCTAATGGCAACTAAGGGATATTAAGGCCTCCTTTTAATAGAGAACCGGACCAAAGCATTAGCACTTAGTGAATACATGAACTCCTCAAACTATGGTAATCACCGGAAAGAATCCCAATTATTGTCACCTTGGGGTATGCGGATCATAACACATAATAGGTGTCTACAACTTGCAAGATAGGATCAAGAACACATATATATTCATGGAAACATAACAGGTTCAGATCTGAAATCATGGCACTCGGGCCCTAGTGACAAGCATTAAGCATAGCAAAGTCATTGCAACATCAATCTCAGAACATAGTGGATACTAGGGATCAAACCCTAACAAAAACTAACTCGATTACATGGTAAATCTCATCCAACCCATCACCATCCAGCAAGCCTACGATGGAATTACTCACGCACGGCGGTGAGCATCATGAAATTGGTGATGGAGGATGGTTGGTGATGACGACGGCGTCGATTTCCCCTCTCCGGAGCCCAAAACGGACTCCAGATCTGCCCTCCCGAGGAAGAACAGGAGGTGGCGGCGGCTCCGTATCATGAAATGCGATGAACTCTTCTCCTCTATTTTTTTCTCCACGGATGTGAATATATAGAGTTGGAATTAGGGTCGGAGGAGGTCTGTGGGACCCACAAGCCGCCAGGGCGCGCCCTAGGGGGGCGCCCCATGGCTTGCGGCCAATGGGTGGACCCCCTCTGGTTGATTCTTTCGCCAATATTTTTTATTAATTCCAAAATATTCTCCGTAAATTTTCAGGTCAATCCGAGAACTTTTATTTCTGCACAAAAATAACACCAAGGCAATTCTGCTGAAAACAGCGTCAGTCCGAGTTAGTTCCATTCAAATCGTGCAAATTAGAGTCCAAAACAAGGGCAAAAGAGTTTGGAAAAGTAGATACGATGGAAACGTATCAACTCCCCCAAGCTTAACCCATTGCTTGTCCTCAAGAAATACAGTTGACAAACTGAAAGTGACAAAGAATTTTTTTTACAAACTCTGTTTGATCTTGTTGTTGCAAATATGTATAGCCAGCATTTGGGCTTTCAGCAAAGATTATGAACTAACCATATTCACAATAACATTTAGGTCTCACATTTACTCATATCAATGGCATAATCAACTAGCGATCAATAATAATAAGTCTCGAATGACAACAATTTTTCAAAACAATCATGATATGATATAACAAAATGGTATCTCGCTAGCCCTTTCCGAGACCGCAAAACATAAATGCAGAGCACCCCTGAAGATCAAGGACTGACTAAACATTGTAATTCATGGTAAAAGAGATCCAGTCACAGTCATACTCAATATCAATTAATAATAATGCATACAAATGACAGTGGTGCTCTCTAACTGGTGCTTTGTATAAGAGGATGATGACTCAGTAATAAAGTAAATAGATAGGCCCTTCGTAGAGGGAAACAGGGATTTGCAGAGGTGCCTGAGCTCGAGCTTTTAAAACAGAGATGAATAAAATTTTGAGCGGTATGCTCTCATTGTCAACATAACAACCAAGAGATCTCGGTATCTTCCATGCTAGATACATTATAGGCGGTTCCCAAACAGAATGATAAAGTTTTTACTCCCCCTCCACCAATCAAACACACTCCACGGCTGTCCGAATCCACGGGTACCGTCCATACAAACAACAATCCTGGGGGAGTTTTGTTTCATTATATTTTGATTTGATTTTTGAGCATGGAACTGGGCATCCCGAATACCAGCCACTTTCTCGTGAATGACAAGTGAATAAACACTCGTCGTGAGAATAACCCACCTAGCATGGAAGATACTGACAGCCCCTAATCACTATATGAGCGATTCGGGCATACAAAACAGATTTTTTTTGAAGGTTTAGAGTTTGGCACATGTAAATTTACTTGGAACGGCAGGTAAATACCGCATATCGGTAGGTATGGTGGACTCTTATGGAACAACTTTGGGTTTAAGGAAGTGGATGCACAAGTAGTATTCCCGCTTAGTACAAGTGAAGGCTAGCAAGAGACTGGGAAGCGACCAACTAGAGAGCGACAACAGTCATAAACATGCATTGAGATTAACCAACATTGAATGCAAGCATGAGTAGGATATAAATCACCATGAACATAAATATCGTGGAGGCTATGTTGATTTTGTTTCAACTACATGCGTGAACATGTGCCAAGTCAAGCCACTTGAATCATTCAAAGGAGGATACCATCCTATCATACTACATCACAACCATTTTAAAATGCATGTTGGCACTCAAGACAAACCATTATACGCTCTTAGCTAATTAAGCATGGCATGTGTAACTATAATCTCTAATTGTCATTGCAAACATGTTTCATCCATAATGAGCTGAATCCAGAATGATGAGCTAATCATATTTACAAAAACAAAATAGGTCGAGTTCGTACCAACTTTTCTCCATCTCAATCACTTCATCATATATCGTCATTATTGCCTTTCACTTGCACGACCGAACGGTGTGAATAATAATAAGAGTGCAGGTGCATTGGACTAAGCTGGAATCTACAAACAATTATTTAAAGAAGAAGACAAGGTAATATGGGCTCTCTGTTAGATCAACAATAGTGCATATGAGAGCCACTCAGCATTTTCATCGTGGTCTTCTCCTCTCGACCGAAAGAAAAGAATTTCAAAACAAGAACGAGAAAAACTATTTACACGGGAAAGCACCCAACAAGCAATAGAAGAACGAGAAATCTTTTTGGGTTTTATTTTAATACTTCAACTAAACAAACTAGAAAGTAAAACTAGAGCTAAATTTTTTTGTTTTCTTAAGGTTTTTCTCACACACAAGAAGAAAGCGAGCAAAAGAAATAAACTAACATGGATAATGCAATGAAAAAGTATGAACACCGACAACTGGAATGAGTGTGTGAACATGAAGGTAATGTCGGTGAGAAATACGTACTCCCCCAAGCTTAGGCTTTTGGCCTAAGTTGGTCTATGGCCACGGCTGGCCTGGTGGATACCCAAAGTTATAGTCGGGTACGTACTGGGACGTGGCAGCTACTGCCTGAAGGGCTGTAGCATGGAGGCGAGCGGCCTCCACCTCTCTCTCGTACTCGTTCGCCTCCTCTCTAGTTATAAAATATCTCCGTTTTACCTGAAAGTTAAAGAAAGCAGGAGCAGGAAGGGTAATATGGACAGCACGCTGCCTGTCAAAGATTAGTCGGTAAAGGAGGGATTGTTCGTTCCTCTCAAGAAACTGGTAGCGTACCATAGCATTATAATCAACAAAAGTAGGTGGTAACTCAATATCATTCCCCCTTATGGGTACCCCAAGATAATTAGCTAACCGGGTGGCATAAATCCCACCAAAGAAATCTCCATCCTTAGCATTAAGATGTAACCTCCTGGCAATAATAGCCCCCAAGTTATATCGTTTATCATCCATTACCGCACACTTGAGGATACTAAGATCTGATGCACAAAGGTGGCAATGATCATGTTTACCGTTAATGCATCTACCTATAAAGAGAGCAAAATAGTGTATGGCAGGAAAATGAATGTTCCCTATGGCAGCTTGTGTGATATTTCTAGTCTCTCCCTCAGTGATGCTAGCAAGAAAATCGTTAAATTCAGTTTTGCGAGGCTCACTATGAATACCCCATTGTGGGATTTTGCATGCATCATTAAAATCTTGTAGGTCCATGGTATATGATTTATCATAAAGATCAAACAAGACAGAAGGAGTATTGCACTGGGATGTAAATTTAAATCTTCGCACAAATGAATCAGTGAGGTGATAGTACTGCCGACACTTATCTGACACGAAATCCTCAAGGCCAGCATTTTGTACGTATGCATAAAATTCATCCTTGAAACCTGCATGAACCATGAATTGATCCAACGGCCATTCGCAAGGCCGTACTTGAGCTTCTCTTGGTGGTTCAAGGTCCGGCTCACGTATTGCGAGCCTTGGGGCTTCCTTCCTCGAGGAACCACCTTGGTATATCTTCCTAAACATTTCTTCCTCTGAAAATTTTCTAAAATTTTAGTAACTCAAAATAAAAGTGAACAAAACTCAACAAAATTCAAAGCAACCACTCCCATAAGTGCCTAGAGGCTAAATCATGCATCAAAACTACTTGGGACCATACAAATTTAACATGCAAGCTCAAGAACATGGTCACCACAACAGCAAAAATTTGCAATATATAAAGCACTAGAACAAAAACTAATTAGACCATTGGAGGAGTCACATACCGAAGAACAATCGCGCAAAACAGTTTTGCAAATGGAGCTTTTCACAAGGGGATCGAAAATGGTAGCAAGATGAGCTAGGACACGGGTTTGAGCAATGGTGGGATTTTTTATGGGGGAGGACGGAGTGGATGGGTGCTGGAATAAGTGAGGGGGGGCCACGTGGGACCCACAAGCCACCAAGGCGCGCCCTGGGGGTGTGGGCGCGCCCCCTGGGCTTGTGGCCCACTCGTGCAGCCCCTGATGTGTTCTCAGTGCCAAATATTCTTAAATATTCTATAAAAAATCATACTAAATTTTCAGGGCATTTGGAGAACTTTTATTTCCAGGTCATTTTTTTGTTGTACGGATAATTCAGAAAACAGAAGTATAATAGTATTTTTGCTTTATTTATTCTAAACAATAGAAAGTAAAAGTTGGGTACAGAAGGTTGTGCTTTCTAAATTCATCCATCTCATGCCCGTCAAAAGGAATTCATTAAAAAGGTTGATCAAGTCTTATTAACAAACTTCTTTCGAGTAACATGAAACCGGAGAATTTTCGAATAACACTAAGTTACCTCAACGGGGACAGGCATGTCCCCTACCATGATTATTTCATATTTCTTCTTGACAGTAGGGAGAGGGAATTTAAAACCTCCAATAGCAATTGTTGGAATTTCTCCAATAGAGTTAATACTATGAACTTGAGGTTGTTTCTTCGGAAAGTGCACCGTATGCTCATTACCATTAACATGAAAAGTGACATTGCCTTTGTTGCAATCCATAACAGCCCCTGCAGTGTTCAAAAAGGGTCTAGCAAGGATGATCGACATGCTGTTGTCCTCGGGAATATCAAGAATAACAAAGTCTGTTAAGATAGTAACGTTTGCAACCACAACAGGCACATCCTCTCAAATACCGATGGGTAAAGCGGTTGATTTATCAGCCATTTGCAAAGAGATTTCAGTAGGTGTCAACTTATTCAAATCAAGTCTACGATATAAAGAGAAAGGTATAACACTAACACCGGCTCCCAAATCACATAAAGCAGTTTTAACATAGTTTCTTTTAATGGAGCATGGTATAGATGGTATTCCTGGATCTCCTAATGTCGGCGTTCTGGGAATGGCCCACTTCATCAGCCAAGCACAACCAGGCACGGCCCCATTCAAGACAAGGCCCTCGCGAGGACCCTAGGCTCGCGAGGAGGAGCGGCATCAAGACCGGCAAGGGATGGGCCTCCCGAGGCCCCCTCCAGAGCGGCAGAGATCTCTATGCAGAGCCCGGCCTCGGGAGTCAAGGATGACGCAAGGAAGGACAGGCGGGCACCAGCACGCCAGGTGGCGCAGTTTCCCCTTTGGTGCAAAGGGAGCAAGGACGTACACGGGTTCCCAAAGCGCCCCCAAAGGTTTCCATTTCGGTGCAACGAGACCATGACCACGAGCCCCACAGGACGGATGTCATCGCCGAGCCCACCTCTGCATCGTCGATAGCTACTCTGCAGGTGAAGACCACCTTTGGGTAGAGCGGGGATGTACTCCTGTCCCCCTTCAAATTTGGCCATTGTGGGATCCCTTAACGCCAAAGCGATAAGGGAAGAGGACCTGGGGCACCGCTATATATAGAAGTTAGGCTGTGCCGTAGAGAGGGATCTGAGATCGGCCCATCCACTCATCCATCACCAAGCCGATAGAGGGCCAAGAACACATCAGGAGTGCCCTCACGAGGCTCCAAAACACTGTACTAGTTCATCCACCACACCTCCTCGAGAGGCAATCCACCAAAGCAGGAGTAGGGTATTACGCTTCGCAGCGGCCCGAACCTGGGTAAACCACCGTGTTCATCTTCCTCCTCGTCATCGCCCGAGTTCATCGTTTGTCCATCGAGTAGCGAGCTAGGTAGGGCGAAGCTGCAGGGGATCTTCGCACACACCCCTGTGTTCGAATCTTAAGGGTTTTGCGGAGCCCGAAATCCAACATTTGGCGCGCCAGGTAGGGGGCGTGTCGGAGCTTCCCCACTCGCGGCGACAGCCAAGCCCCGGTTCGGCGACTCCATGGCGGGTGAGATCCCCGACGCCGGCTGGCCCTCAGCGCGCAATGGCGCCTGGGCGCGCAGGGCTGGCCCCGCGGTCGCCTGCATCCTCGGCGGGTCGCAGGCGTCGTCCTCTGGCCGCCATATCAAGCGTTTGCTACGCCACGTAGGAGCGGTTCGGCTGCGGCCCGAGCCCGCGCCGCACCGCGCGCGGCCGGAGATCGACATCACCTTCGGCCCCGACGACCACCCCAAGACGACGGCAGCCGCTGGAGCGCTCCCCATGTTGTGCACCCCGACCATACGCGGCGTGGCCGTCTCCAGGACCCTCATAGATGGTGGCGCCGGCCTCATGTCATCTCCGTGGAGGCCTTCGATGCGCTGCAGTTACCCCGTGACCAGCTCGCACCTTCAAAGCCCTTCTCTGGGGGTGGTCGGGGGGTCCGTCGTCCCCGTGGGGCGGGTGCGCCTCCCCGTCACCTTCGGCACCCGCTCCAACTTCCGCACCGAGCAGGTCGACTTCGATGTCGCCCACATCCACCTCCCGTACAACGCGATACTTGGCTACCCCGCCCTCGCTCAGTTCATGGCGGCAACGCACCCGGGCTACAACGTCGTCAAGATGCCCGGGAGCGGCGGCATCCTCACCGTCATGGGGGATGTCAAGGATGTGTCCCGCGTGCTCAAGCTCTCCTACAAGGTGGCAGCTGCGGCGCGCACTGGTGCCGGGGGCACCGCGCAGGTCGCGGAGGACTCCGGGGGTGTCCCCTATGTCACGCCGGTGAAGAAGAGGCAGCTTTTCTCCCAGGATAGGGCGGAGACGAAGCAGGTGCCTATGGACGAAGGAAGCCTTGGCCCTACCTTCACCATCGGCGCCGACTTGCCTCAGGATCAAGAGGAGGCGTTGGTGGCCTTCCTCCCGGCGAACAAGGATGCCTTCGCGTGGAGTGCCTCCGACCTGGTGGGGGTCCCAAGGGACGTGATCGAGCACCACCTCATGGTGTGCCCGAACGCACGTCCAGTAAAGCAAAAGGCAAGGAGGCAAGCTCCGGAGAAGCAGGCGTTCATCGCCCAGGAGGTCGGCAAGCTGAAGGAGGCCGGGGTCATCCGGGAAGTGCGTTACCCAGAGTGGGTGGCCAACCCGGTGGTTGTCCCGAAGAAGTGCGGGAAGGAGCGTATGTGCGTCGACTTCACGAGCCTCAACAAAGCCTGCCCCCAGGACCCATTCCCATTGCCGCGCATCGACCAGATCGTGGACTCCACCGCGGAGTGCGACCTCCTATGTTTCTTAGACGCCTTCACGGGCTACCACCAGATCAAAATGGCAGTGGAGGACGTCGAGAAGACAGCCTTCCTCACCTCGTGCGGGGTATTCTGCTACACGTGCATGCCCTTCGGGTTGCGGAACGCCAGAGCGACCTTCCAGCGGCTGATGCACATCGCCCTGGGGCCGCAGCTCGGGAGGAATGCAGAAGCCTACGTCGATGACATCGTGGTCAAGTCCAGGGCGGCCAAGACCCTGATCGAGGACTTGAAGGAGACGTTCGCCAGCCTAAGGGAAGTGAACCTGAAGCTCAACCCCGAGAAGTGCGTCTTCGGGGTCCCCTCGGGCAAGCTGCTCGGCTTCCTGGTATCGCACCGGGGGATCGAGGCGAACCCGGAGAATATCAAGGCCATAAACAAGATGAGCGCGCCCCAGACCCTCAAGGAAATGCAGAAGTTGGCGGGGTGCGTGACCTCCTTGGGGCGTTTCATCTCCAAGCTCGGCGAGCGGGCCTTGCCATTCTTCAAGATCATGAAAAGGAAGGGTCCTTTCGAATGGACCCCGGAGGCGGACGCAGCCTTCGAGGAACTCAAGCGATACCACACAAGCCCGCCGGTGATGGTAGCGCCTCACCCTCGGGAGCCCCTGCTGCTATACCTGGCTGCCACCCCCACTCCGCCAGCGCTGCATTGGTGGCAGTCAGGGAGGAGCGAGCCGGCACACGCGCCGCATCGACGGGCGCTGGCGGGCCCCCAGGCACGGAGTTAGGGGGCTCGCAGGATCCCCAGGAGCTCGCCTCTCCCCAAGCCGGAGTACCTGAGGTCACGGTCTCTCCGACGGCCCCTGGAGCGCTCAACCCTCATGAGGCCCCAGTCTCTCTGACGGCCCCTGAAGCGCTCGACCCTCATGAGGCCCCAGCCGCACCAACAGCCCCCGAGGCACCCATGCCTCTTGGGCCCGCCACAGGACAGGACACCGCAGGGGACCTCACCCTTGTCGAACACCCGGTGTACTACGTCAGTACGGTGCTGCGGGACGCGCGCTCACGCTACCCCATGCAGCAGAAGCTCCTCCTAGCGCTCCTTGTCACTTCGAGGAAACTGCGTCACTACTTCCAGGGACATCCCATCAAGGTCATCTCTGCCTACCCCTTGGAGAAGATCCTGCGCAACCCCAACGTGGCAGGAAGAGTCGCCGAATGGAACATCGAGCTGCAGGCCTTCAACATAAAGTTCAGCACGACCAGGGTCATCAAAGGGGCGGCCCTAGCAGACTTCGTGGTGGATTGGACAGACGCCCCGGACCAGGGGCTGGACGGGAGCCAGTCCCTCACCCCTGGCGATGAGGCACCCGAAGGTTGGATCATGCATTTCGACGGAGCCTTCACGCGCAAGGGAGCGGGGGCTGGGGTCGTTCTCACTTCCCCGGCAGGAGACAAGCTCAGCTATGCTGTGCAGCTCTGTTTCCAGCATGGAGAGAAGGTCTCCAACAACATCGCGGAGTACGAGGGCCTCATCGCCGGCCTCAAGGCGGCGGCGACCTTAGGGGTTCGGTGCCTCACTGTCATGGGCGACTCCCAGCTCCTCGTCAACTTCTCCAACAAAGAGTATACACCCAAGGACGAGCACATGGAGGCGTATTTGGAAGAGGTACGTAAGATCGAAAAACGTTTTCAGGGCTTGGAGTTGCAACACATCCCGCGCAGCGCGAACAAGGAAGCCAACAACATCGCCAAAAGGGCCTCGCGCCGCGAGCCCCAGGAGCCAGGCGTCTTCGAGGAGCGGCTCTTCAAACCCCCCGCGGCACCGCCTACTGAAGACCTGGTGCCCCGAAATGAGGAGCTCCCCCCAGCGCCGCCCTCGGGGGCTCTGGACTGTGGCCAGGCCTCAGGAGCCCGACTGCTACTGGCCTTGGAGCCTCAGGCCGACAGCTGGATGCAAGAGTTCAGGGCGTACCTACTTCACGGCATGCTACCGGAGAAGGAGGAAGACGCAGAGCGCGTAGCCCGACAGGCCACGGCCTACTGCTTGCAAGACGACGACTTGTACCGCAGGCGCCCGAACGACGTCGCGCTGCGGTGCATCTCCAAGGAGCAAGGGTACGAGCTGCTGGCCGACATCCATGGAGGAGACTGCGGGCATCACTCCTCTTCACGCACGCTTGCAGGGAAGGCTTTTTGATCGGGCTTCTACTGGCCCTCGGCGCTTGATGACGCCATCGAGCTGGTCCGGTCTTGCGAGGCCTACCAGTTTCATGCCAAGCAGATTCACCAGCCCGCACAGGGTCTCCAGACCATCCCGCTCTCCTGGCCCTTTGCGGTCTGGGGGCTGGACATACTGGGGCCCTTTCCGCGAGCAGCGGGCGGGTACCGCTACCTCTACGTCGCCATCGACAAGTTCACCAAATGGGCGGAGGTGGAGCCCGTGCGCACCATCCCGGCCGGGTCGGCCGTCAAGTTTATCAAGGGCCTCGTAAGCCGGTTCGGCGTCCCCAACCGCATCATCACCAACAATAGTTCGCAGTTCACAAGTAACCTCTTCAAGACTTATTGCGCTAACCTTGGAACGCAGATATGCTACGCCTCGGTAGCCCACCCCAGGAGCAACGGCCAGGCGGATCACGCCAACGCGGAAGTCCTGCGAGGCCTCAAGACAAGGAGCTTCAAGAAGAAACTGGAGGCTTGCGGCAGGGGTTGGGTCGATGAGCTTCAGTCAGTGCTGTGGTCCATCCGCACCACCGCGACTAAGCCCACCGGCGAGACCCCGTTCTTCCTCGTCTACGGAGCCGAAGCCGTCCTCCCCCACGAGATCAAGCACCGATCCCCACGGGTCTTGGCATTTGACGAGGAGCGTCAGGATGCTGTGCGGGGAGCGGACCTCGTGCTTGGAGAGGAGGCACGTCATCAGGCCTCGCTCCGAGCTGCGCGGTATTAGGAAGCGCTACGGCGCTACCACTGCCGTAACATCCGCTCCAGGACCCTTGAAGTCGGAGACCTCGTCCTGAGGCGGGTTCTTTCCAGAGAGGGCTTGCACAAGCTCTCACCCATGTGGGAGGGCCCGTTCAAGGTCGCTCATGTCTCCAGGCCTGGCGCCGTGCGCCTGGAGACTCAGGACGGGGTCCCCATCCAGAATGCCTGGAACATCCAGCACCTCCGGAATTTCTACCCGTGACACTCTCACGTAATAATGAGTGGGCTGTATACGCCCGGAGCCCCCCGAGGACGCGGAGGGGTTCCTCCCACGCAACGTGGCAGCCACAGCTCCGCGCTGGCGGAGAAGTCAACACTGCCCATCAATGGCTATGCCCATGCAACGTGGATGCCCTACACTCAGCGATGGGGGAAGACGAAGACTAGTCTAGGTGCCGGACGCGGCCGCTATTTGCTTTTCTCGTGTTTGGATTTGCCAACTTTTCTGAAACTAAACTCGGGGTTTTTCCAAATGATGTTTTAAAGGAAAGGGTCAAAGATTTGTTTTCATCGCCATTTCTTATGTTGGTTTCTCTCTCTTCGAGTCAAGCACTCGCCTGCTCCCCTCCCTCTCGTACCCCGCGAGTGGGGGCTGGGGGGCACGGTGCTTACACCTCGCCAAGGCCTTGGTGCCCGGATCCTCGCGTGGTACTCACGGACGAGTCAGCAGGCGCATGTCGTCTCATACTCACTCGGGGGCTCCACTCACGGCCCGACGCGCCATCTTGGAACCTCGGGAGGCCCGCCCCTCCCGGGGTAGGAATTTGTTTTTCTTTGGGGACAGCTTGAGCGTCAAAGGGGGCTCCTGAGCATCACGCCTCAGGAGCCTTACCAGTCATAAGGCCACTCGCACCCTTGATGTCGTCCTTGGTGATCCGGTTGGCATCAAGGGTGTCGAGACCTCGCCTCGTGAAGTGCGTCCAGGTGATCCGGTCGTACCTAACGGTGGTGGGGAAATGTGCGGGACTGGGACCTGCCAACGTAGAGCTACGTGAGCGTCAACTCGGAGCCTCGGGAGGCCTGCCCCTCCCGGGGCAGGAAGCAAAAAAATTTGGGAGCCGCTTGAGCGTCAAAGGGGGCTCCTGAGCATCATGCCTCAGGAGCCTTACCGGTCATAAGGCCACTCGCCCCCTTGATGTCGTCCTTGGTGATCCGGTCGGCATCAAGGGTGTCGAGGCCTCGCCCCGTGAAGTGCGTCCAGGTGATCCTCTCATACCTAACGGTGGTGGGGAAATGTACGGGACTGGGACCTGCCGACGTAGAGCTGCTTGAGCGTCGAAGGGGGCTCCTGAGCATCACGCCTCAGGAGCCTTACCGGTCATAAAGCCACTCGCCCCCCTTGATGCCGTCCTTGGTGATTCGGTCGGTGTCAAGGGAGTCGGGGCCTCGCCTCATGAAGTGCGTCCAGGTGATCTGGTTGTACCTTATGATGGTAGGGAAATGTGCGGGACTGGGACCTGAAGACATAGAGCGCCGACAGGGCTCCCAACCAGACTCGCTCGCAAGAAGAAGAAGCCTGCAGGACGTACGGACTCTCCGAGCACCGCAGCCGCGCCCCCACAACCCAGAAGCCTACCGCGAGCATGTCAAGCTAAGTATCCTAACCACGACCGGAAGGCAACTTCAACCAACAAAACGCAAAGGCCAGGACACATGACAAAAGTACTGATAAAATAGGGCAAGCGCCTGAATTCATTACACACCCGCATGGCCTTCCTTGGTTCTTTGATTGCAGGAACAGGAGAAGAGGAGGAGAAAGAAAGTGAAAAAGCCCCACGGGGGCTGCTGCCCCAGGAGCCCCGGCACTGGCACACCAACGCTCAGTCGGTGTCCTCCTCTTCCTTCACGGGACCGTAGGGGCATGCCGGAGCGGACGTCCCTGGAGCAGAAGAGCGGCGCCGCGGCGGCTGGCTACCCCCCGAGGTCCGGGCGCACCGGCGAGGCGGCGCGTCATAGCTGCTATCGCTGCTGTCACTCAGGCTCCCTTCGGAGGGGGTGTCGCTGCTGCTGGAGGCGCACCGCCCGTCGTGAAGGCCAAGCTCATCTCCAAGATCTCCGCGGCCGTCGTCTTCCGGGCAGCACCCCAAACGCTCTCCTTCCCCCCCGAAGATCTTGACGAAGAGCGTCGCCACTCCATCAAACTTGAAGTGGAGGGTGCGTGTCCCCTTCAGACCACGGGCACGGGCAAACATCTGCCACCCGCGGTTCAGGTACACGTATCCCCCGGGGGTGATCTCGACCTCCACCCGCGATGCCGCGCTGCAGCAGCCGTCGGCCTGCAGCCACAGGCCGGCAGGCCCTCCGGCCGATAGCGCCCCCGCGAAGAAGTACAGAAGGTGAAACCAAGCGGCCTCCGGCCTCTCCGCCCACACCACGAGCTCGTGAGCCGTGTTGGCCGAATGGAGCCGCGGGCGTGGCGGCCGGGTGGCCACCGACGACCTCCCACCGCAGGCGCCACCACCTCAACTACTGCGGCCGCTTGCATTGGACGGCGCCCCACCGCGACCGCCGATGGTGACCCAGGGTCGCGCGGAACCATGGCTGCGCCCACCGAGAACCACTGACAGCGTCACGGCATGCTTCCGGGGACGACCGCGGGCCCTCCTGGGCAGCGGAGCGGCAGGACTCTCCCCGGAGGCCTTCCCCTTCTCAGCGGCGGAGACCTTCCTCCCTAAGGCCATAACTGGGAGGGCGACAGCTTGGAGATTGGTGTCGGTGTGAAATCTGGCATATCTCGTAGTAGGGGTCCTAAGCTAGACGTCTTGGAGCGATGGTAACATGGACACAGGATTTTACCCAGGTTTGGGCTCTCTTAAGGAGATAATACCCTACGTCCTGCTTTTGATTGTATTTATATGGGGATAGTACATAGTACAGGTATCTACCACGAGATTGTAGTAATGAATATGAGATGATCTAATGACTAGCCTGGCCTCGGTTTATATATGCACCGGAGGCCTAGGGTTTAGAAGAGTCCTCGTCTTGTGCACCAAGTCTTCGGGAGTCTTCCTTGTATGCGTTATGGGCTGCCCGAAGTGGCCCATCAGTGTACCGCCATGGGGGTCCTCGGCCTGATCAACCTAGTCGGGAGACGACGTAGTGAGTACCCCCCTAGTTCAGGACACCGTCAGTAGCCCCCTGAACCGGTCTTCAAGTTCAGGACGCTCCTCGGTTCTTCCGAACTGTTCTTCGTCTTCGGTCGTCGGTCTTGAAAACCGGTTCAACAAATCTTCCCATCTCCGATCTTGTGGATCGCCGTGGTGTATCCGAAGAGTCATACGTCGGGTATCCGAGGAGCCCCTTTAAGTTTTCGGCCTTTATCAATGCCTTATTATTTTTTACGCCACACCTCGGGTTCGAAGTGTTTCCCGTGCGGCAATGTCCTCTTGCATCCGAGCTCCAACGCCGGACTACATCCGAGGTATCTTTTGCAGTCGAGCACCAACGCCGGACCACTTCCGAGCTCCAACGCCGGAATGTATCCGAGCTCCAACGCCGGACTGTATCCGAGGTGTCATAGATTACCTCGGTCTTTGAAAAAGTTGAAGTGGTTCAACCGAGCTTAATGCCGGAAATGCCCTCTATGGAGGCAGCCACTTGCATCCGAGCTTTATGCCGGACTGCTTCCGAGGTGGTGCACCATCTCGGCCATGGGCTGATTTTTGTGAATTTAATTCCGATTTGTGCAATGTATTCTCTGCCGAGATATATAGCCAGTAGCCCTCAAGGTGTGTGTCCATTGAATGTCCGGCATGCACCTGAAGGAAAACATAAAACCGCTGATCCCAGTAGCCCATGAGACTCAGGTCGATTCACAAAATCGGCCTGAGGATCAACTCCTAGCTCTGCAGCATACTTAGGAACAGAAACGCGGTGTAATATATTAGAGGAAATAGTGATCGGCAGGCGGGCCCTTGAGAGAGGGTCTTGAGAAGTTGCCGTAATATATTAGCTTGATGCCGGATAGGTCCATATGGTACCTATTGTTGTCCGAAGACGCGTCTGCCCATAGCTCGGTCAAGCCGAACACTGAGTATTTTGAATTTTTTGCATTGAATAGGCAATGCAGTAGCCCCCGAGCCACTGGTCGGGTGGCAACACCTGATCAGGGGATCGATGTGCCCCTTTAATATTTGTAAATGATAAGCGCGAAGCCCAGTAGCCCCCGAGCCTTAATGTGGGCACGGGTGGCCATATTAAGGATCGATATCCGTTTGACAGAAAATTTTGTTGTGTTTAACACAAACTTCTCAGAAAGAGAATAAAGATCTCTTAAAGGAGCTAGAGCTAATGAAAGTTGAGCTCGCCAAGGTCGGCCTCAAGAGGCTTAATAGATAGGAAATCAATGCCAATAGGGAATTATGAGAGCGTTATGTTAGCTGCTCGGTTATCTCAACAAGATTGTGCCCTTGACGCTTTAAAAGATGGGCTGCAGTAAATTGACTTGTACTCGCAATTTATGTGTAATGATTCTATGTATCCAAGTACTTTACATCATTAATGCTCGGATCCGCATTGTACAAAACTTTGTTGACCGACCATCGGCTTCAACCTCCTCGGCCAGTAGCCGGGGAGTGTCTGTCCCACTTTATAAAGCTTTTTTATGAGGGCAAAGGTTTACGGCAAACAAGGCAATCCGGCCATATGGTTTTATAAACAAAGGTACGCGGAGAGATATGTTATATTACTTTGTAACGTAAGAAACATCTTCCAAAGAAAATAGTCCCGCTATCGGTTCCTTTCTTTGGGTTGTCATGCTGACCATGATCATGAAACCTCAACTCCGATCAATGTGGGAGGAAAATATTGAGGATTTAGTTCGGAGAATGTTCCCGAACTCTGTGGTCGTTAATGAACCGAAATTTTCACTTCCGACGTTGCCGACCAATTATATTCTTAAGATGGCTAGCTTTCGGCTTCACCCAGTCTGAGGTACTACCCCGGATGACCCGGAAGTAACAATCACAGAGGTGCTCCCTTTACCCCCTAGCCGAACAATCGGGAACGTAGGGGGTAAGCACAGGAGCCAGGCAACCCAGCTTGGCCAAAATCTTAAATCAAATTGATGCATGTTTATGGCTTTATAACGATGATTACGGAAGGCAGCACTCGCATATTGAATACAAATGCTTGTATGCTATATGCTATTTTGACTCCTTTGTGACCGTTTATCATTTGAGAGTGGCCCATCGTCGGCTTCTACCCCTTTGTAGATGCTACGCAGGGTGTTTCCGCAGTAACAAGATAACCCTTAGCCGACGTCTCGGTGCCCGGAGGCGGTTGTGTTAGCGGAAACGAGGCAATCAGATATCTAGGCTTTATAACTTTCACTTGGTCATGGGAGCTTAAAGTTTGGGAGGCCAGTTACTAGCTCCCGGTTAGTGTTCGGTGTCAGCCGAGGTCAACCCATTAACACTCTAGCCAATTTTATGAAAGGCCCATTGTTTAATATGGTCATCAGATCGCCGACCAGTTTATGCTCATTGTGACAGTCAGTTTTCGGCTTTCTCCACTGAGGTACTTGACCAGTTAAACCGGAAGTACAATCACAGTGGTTCTCCCTTTGCACTCCTAGCCGAACAAAGTGGAACGTAGGAGGCAAGCACAGGAGCCGGGCAACCCAACTATTGACCGAAGACACAATTTGAAACTGGTGCATATAAAGCAATATCCGAGAACATTTTGCCGAAGACTCCTCGGAGTGCCCTGGCTTTTGGTGGGTTCGGCTCTAGTCGCAGCCCCGCGTTGATACTGTCGATGCTTTAAAAGTGTACTGCGAGAGTTATGCTCGGAAAAAACAAAAATTTACGCAAAAAACTTTATGTTTAGATAAAATAAAACAGTGCCAATCCGAAATTGGTCTAAAATGTAATGTGTGCTTCGGTCGTGCTTTAACATGATACATCCGATCTCCGGACTCCAAGCGGGTCAACCTTTCGCTTCAACCTCCATATCCCGAAGGTGGAGTGTTTCTCCGAGGCCTGTTTAGCGAACTAAACTCGAGCGGATTTAGAAAGAAACCCGGCTATCCGGCTATTGACCACACACTCGCGTTGGAAAAAAGGAGTAGTAGATAAAGACTTTGCAACGACGAAGAAGAAAACACATTTATTAAAAAAAGGCTCATATAAATTTAAGAGCCCCCAAGTGACTTGGGTAAAAGAATTTTATGTATAATGATTGTATGTACCGAAGTACTTATATCATATATGTGTTCGCCTGAACTTTAAACGCGTCTTAACCGACCGTCGGCTTCTCCCTCTTCGGCCAAGGGCAGAAAAGTGTTATCTACTACGCCATCCGAGGATATCGGAGGTGTTTCGAATAACCAGGCAATCAGGCCATTAGGCCATAACAGACAAAGCGCGCCCAGGGAACTTATGCTATATTACTATTTAACGTAAGAAGCATCTTCAAAGAAAATAGTTCCGCCAACGGTTCCTTTCTTTGGGTTCTCATGATTACCATGAGGGGTGTGCAATAGATTTATGTATGCTTGTCTTCCGTCGTGGCCGACCATAGTTGAAAACAGTAAGAGCGCTAGCTTTCGGCTTCACCCGTCTGAGGTACGAGTTCGGATGACCCGATTGTAACAATCGCAGAGGTGCTCCCTTTACTCCCTAGCCGAACAATCAAGAACGTAGGGGTAAGCACAGGAGCAAGGCAACCCAGCTTTGCGGAACACTTAAGTCAACATGATGCATATATTGGTGTAAACACGAACAAGGAAGGATGCGATATATTAGTAATCATATGCAAGAGGAATGGCTTCATAAAGGAAGCCCCCAAGTAAACGGGGTATTTGAATTGGTTTGTAATAAACAAAGTTTTGACAAAGAAAGTTTTTCGCAAACAACTTTTTGTCAAAAAAGTATAATGCTTGGTCGAACCGAACAAAATTTAAAACTGAAAGTTTTTGAGCATGAAATCGACTTAGCTGGTTAATGTGCTCGGTGTAGATGACGCGATCCGGACTTGTGGCGTGACAAGGACGCCCATTGAAGTTTGACAGATCCGGTGTGTAGTCTTCGGCATGACCGAAGTCCCAGCCCCCAAGCCCGTCCCAAGGTGACCGAACAAGGAGTTCGGCACTCCGAAGTAGTGTCACGGCTCGGCCGATGTGGCGAGGCGAAGCCTCTGGTCCAGCCGAGGTGGTGGAGTAGGTCGGCAAGGTGACGCTGGGGTGACCGCGTGACGGCAGTCGGAGTCGATTTCGTGCACTCATAAAATAGTGCAAGCCAAAAGTAATAACAAAGAAAGATAATAATATATATATTTTTAAAAATTCTTCTACTTAGTTAATTTAAGTGAAGCAAATAAGTAAAGGAATATGGCCTGGGCGCCAAGGTGCCTGAACGAAGAGTTCGGCTTGACGAAGTGGTGACGCTGCACAGTCGATGTGGCGAGATGAAGTCCTCGGTCCAGTTGACATGGCGAAGCTGTGATCGGCGGACGCCGAAGTCTCATGCAGGTCGGCTGGTGACGCAGAAATCTCATGCCAGCCGAGGTGTTGAAGCAGGTTGGCTGGTGACGCCGAAGTCCCCGGAGCAGGTTGATGAAGGGATGCCAAAGCCCCGGTATAGCCGAGGTGACGGAGCAAGTCGGCTGGTGACACCGAAGTCTCAGGCCAGCCGAGGTGTCGAAGCAGGTTGACTGGTGACGCCGAAGTCTCACGCCAACCGAGGTGTCAAAGCTGGTCGGCTGGTGATGCCGAAGTCTCACGCCAGCTCAGGTGTCGAAGCTGGTCGGCTGGTGACGTCAAATTCTCATGCCAGCCGAGGTGTCGAAACTGGTCGGCTGGTGACGCCGAATTCTCATGCCAGCCGAAGTGTCGAAGCTGGTCGGCTGGTGACGCCGAAGTCTCCGGAGCGGATTGATGAGGAGATGACGAAGCCCCTAGTCTAGCCGAGGTGACGGAGCAGATCGGTAAGGTGACAGTAGAGCCCCATGCCAGCCGACGTGTCAAAGCAGGTCGGCGTGGTGGACGTCAGCTTGAAAAAGTAACGGCGCGGCGATGCCGAAGCAGGTCGGAATTTGTGACGAGGTCAATGCTGGCTTGATGAAGCAACGGAGCACCCGACCCGTACAACCCGCGGATGACGAGGTTCGCTTGATGATTATTCGGCCCTCGCGATGCCAAACTCTTGGTCGGATGACCGAGATGATGAGAAAATTTCCTTCAAAAGGGACATTCGACAACCCGTTCATGAAAAAGATGAACTCAGGTTGGATTCGTTTTCGCGCAGAAAACAGATCGGAAAAATTGATGCACTCATCGGACGTTTCCCGGAGTTTGAACGGTCGGATTGAGCTGAAATTTTGAGGGGTGATCGGTATGGGAATTCTGCAGCCGATGAACGGTGGGATCTTCCAAGCGATGTCCGAGCTGGAAGCTGGACACCTCGCCCTAAACTCATCCCGATTCCCATCCAGATTCGACAGGGCTCCGGTATTTCGTAGATCGCCGAAGATTCCTCAATCGGAATACGACAAAATTTTACGGGGTCATTATAGACTCAATTTCGCACAGTTCCACCAAAGCAATTGTCAAGGCGATGCTCGAGGAAGAGGGCACGACGAACACGAGTCGCTGTCCAGAAAAACTACACAGTTGCTCGAGGACGATGTCAACATCGAGCCCCCGAGCTCCATGGATGATTTCTCGTGATCTTGATAGAGATCGGGGATGATCAATGAAAGTATCTGTCCGATCTTGACGATCCGGCATGGAGCGCAGTCCTCGGTCCAGCCGAGGTGACCAGTCGAGCCGGCGACGAAGATGCCGACATCGACAACAAAGCTCGGTTCCAACGCGTAGATCGCGCCGGAGACGATCTAAATTCCCATCGCACCGTGGCGACTGTCAGCAGGCTCTCAATGAAAGCACCAATGTCGGTGTCAAATCCGGCATATCTCGTAGTAGGGGTCCTAAGCTAGACGTCTTGGAGCGATGGTAACATGGACACATGATTTTACCCAGGTTCGGGCTCTCTTAAGGAGATAATACCCTACGTCCTGCTTTTGATTGTATTGATATGGGGATAGTACATAGTACAGGTATCTACCACGAGATTGTAGTGAGTACGTAGTGAGTACCCCCCTAGTCCAGGACACCGTCAGGGTGGACCCCCTCTGGTTGATTCTTTCGCCAATATTTTTTATTAATTCCAAAAATATTCTCCGTAAATTTTTAGGTCAATCCGAGAACTTTTATTTCTGCACAAAAATAACACCAAGGCAATTCTGCTGAAAACAACATCAGTCCGGGTTAGTTCCATTCAAATCATGCAAATTAGAGTCCAAAACAAGGGCAAAAGAGTTTGGAAAAGTAGATACGATGGAGACGTATCAGACACCCTAACCCTGGCCGCACCCCTTGTGGCCGCCGACCCCTTGGGGAAACCTTAGGGCTCCCCCTCCTCCCTTCCCCCTATATATAGAGAGGGAGAGAGAGAGAGAGAGCAGCCGCACCCAACGTGCTACGGCGGTGCCCCTCCTCTCCCTCGTAGCTCTTCTCCTCTCCATAGTGCACGGCGAAGCCCTGCAGAGATTCCTCGACCACCACCTCACCACTCCGTCGTGCTGTCGGAGGACTCGAGCTACTACTTCACCATCGCTCACTGGATCGAGGAGGTGAAGGCGTCATCAAGCCGTACGTGTGTTGAAAGCGGAGGTGCCATCCGTTCGGCACTTGATCGGGAGTTCGCGGGACGGATCGTGATAGGATCGCGAAGACGTTCGACTACATCAACCGCGTTTATTAAACGCTTCCACTTAGCGATCTACAAGGGTATGTAGATGCAATCTCTCCTCTCGTAGATGTTCATCTCCTAGATCGATCTTGGTGAGCGTAGGATTTTTTTTGTTTCCCATGCAACATTCCCCAACAGTTTTGATGCACTTTATATGATTTATTTATAACTAATCCGGACTGACATTGTTTTCAGCAGAATTACCGTGGTGTTGTTTTTGTGCAGAAAATGAAAGTTCTCGGCATCGCCCGAAACTTTTTTGTGATTTTTTTCTGGAGGAAATAAGCAACATTGGAGCGAAGACCTGTCTGAGGGGGTGTGCCAGTGGGCCACCACGCAACAGGGCGCCCTCCTAGTGGTTGATGACCCACAAGTATAGGGGATCAATCGTAGTCCTTTCGATAAGTAAGAGTGTCGAACCCAACGAGGAGCACAAGGAAATGACAAGCGGTTTTCAGCAAGGTAATTTCTGCAAGCACTGAAATTGTAGGTAACAGATAGTTTGTTAGCAAGGTAATTTGTAACGAGCAAGTAACGATAATGGTAAACAAGGTGTAGCAAGGTAGCCCAATCCTTTTGAGGCAAAGGACAGGCCAGAACAATCACTAGTAATAGGCAAAGTGTTTTTGAGGGTACACGGGAATTTCGTCTAGTCACTTTTATCATGTTAGTTTTGATTCGTGTTCGCTACTTTGATAATTTGATATGTGGGTGGACCGGTGCTAAGGTGCTGTTCTTATTTGAACTAACAACCTACTTATGATTAACCCCCTCGCAAGCATCCGCAACTACGAGAAAAGTATTAAGACAAAGTCTAACCATAGCATTAAACATGTGGATCCAAATCAGCCCCTTACAAAGTAGCGCATAAACTAGGGTTTAAGCTTCTGTCACTCTAGCAACCAATCATCTAATAACTACTCCACAATGCATTCCCTTAGGCCCATGAATGGTGAAGTATCATGTAGTCGACGTTCACATGACACCACTAAGGGAATCACAACATACATATCATCAAAATATCGAACACATATCAAATTCACATGATTACTCGCAACAAGACTTCTCCCGTGACCTCAAGAACAAAGGTAACTACTCACAAATAATAAACATTCTCAAGATCAGAGGAGTAATGAATAGCATAATGGATCTAAACATATGATCTTCCACCAAATAAACCATATAGTAATCAACTACGCAAGGTAATCAACACTACTAGTCACCCATAGGTACCAATCTGAGGTTCCGGTACAAAGATTGAACACAAGAGATTAACTAGGGTTTGAGTGGAGACGGTGCTGTTGAAGATGTTGATGAAGATTGGCTTCCCAAAGATGAGAGGGGTGTTGGTGATGAAGATAGCTTCGATTTCCCCCTCCGGGAGGGAAGTTCCCCCGGCGGAATCGCTCCGCCGGAGGGCAAAAGTGCTCCTGCCCAAGTTCCGCCTCGAGGCGGCGGCGCTTCGTCCCAAAAGTCCTCCCCCCAGTTTTTTTAGGTTTCTTGGGAATTTATACCAGAAGACGGGCTCCAGAGGTGGGCCAGGGTGAGCACCACCCACCAGGCCGCGCCAGGGGGTGCCTGGCGCGCCCTGGTGGGTGCTCCTCACCAGGTGGCTCCCGTCCGGTAGATTTTTGCTCCAGTATTTTTTATTATTTCCAAAAATAATCTCCATAAAGTTTCAGCTTCATTGGAGTTGTGCAGAATAGGTATCTCTGACGTGCTTTTCTTGGGTCCAGAATTCCAGCTGCCGGTATTCTCCCTCTTTGTGTAAACCTTGCATATTATGAGAGAAAAGGCATTAGAATCACTCCCCAAAGCATTATTATTCAATAAAACAAAGTAACTAACAGTAGGAAATCATGATGCAAAATGGACGTATCAACTCCCCCAAGCTTAGACCTCGCTTGTCCTCAAGCGAAAGCCGATATTGAAAAGCATGTCCACATGGTTTGAGAGAGAGGTGTCGATAAAAAAAATATATGGACATAGAAGCATCATGCTTATTAACATAACAACAAGAAACTCTAACATAAGAACTTATTTCAATATATTTTTATCATAAAGCTTCACATGAACAAGTAACAATTCATCACAACATAGAAGTATGAAGCATAAACCTTATTGGAAACCAACAAACTGTGTTCTCAGTCAACTTTGCAACTACAATTCATCATATTTTCAGGAAGGGTCTCATGTCGGAGCCTTTTGGCAAGTCCACATACTCAACCATCATTTAGTCTTCTATGATTGCTAACGCTCACGGCATACAAATGGACAAAGAGTTTCAACCGGACACATAGGAAGATAGGGGCTTATAGTTTTGCCTCCCAACGTATTCACCTCAAGGGTGATGTCAACAATAATAACTCATGCCCACCCATATCCAACTGGGTATATGTGCCTAGATCTTTCCTCACTACATGATGCTTGCAAAGGAAAAAGTAAAAAGAAATAGAGAAGAATACTTTGACTCTTGCATAAAAGTAAGTGCATAAAGGTAAAAGATAGGCCCTTCGCAGAGGGAAGCAGAGGTTGTCATGCGCTTATTGGTTTGTATGCCCAATCCCTTAATGTAAAAGAACGTCTCGCTATATTGCCCCCTATGATAGCAACCTTTATTATGCAGTCCGTCGCTTTTATTACTTTGCCATCATAAGTTCGTATAACGTTCAATTTTCTCTTACACTAATTGATCAAAACATTTTTAGAAGCAATTTTTATTGCCTTGTTGCACCGATGAGAACTTACTTGAAATATCTTTCTCGATCCATAGGTAGGTATGGTGGACACTCAAGAAAAGAGTTTGGGTTTGGGTTTTTGGATGCACAAGTAGTATCTCTACTTAGTGTGGAATTTTTGGTTAGCAAAGATATTGACCAAGCACCACATGTTACAGGATCTATGACAGTATAACTTCTATGTGGATATGAACAAACATAAATCATTACGTTGTCTTCCTTGTCCAACGTCAACAATTTTGACATATAATATTTGATGGGGGCTCACAATCATAAAAGATGTCCAAGATAGTGTATTTGCATGTGAATCTTATCTTCCATAACTAATTCTTTCATGAATTGCATGATTGACCAATGCTATGTTTGTCAATCTCCAATGAATTTTACTACTTATACTTTTCCTTATGTGATGTCATTACTCACCACAAGATTAGCATATGATTCTTTTCATTTATTGCCTTTCTTTTATTTGATTGCAACAAGAAAGTAGAGAAGCAAAAACTCAAACTAAACTTTATAATATAACTTTCACTCAATTGCATAGATAGGTAGGCCACACAACTAACACACGAAAATAGATCACGCTAAACTTTTATTCGATACCGGGAAACTAAAGATAACTAAAATAGGTAAAGGTGAATAAAAGTGGTGGTGATACGATACCGGGGCACCTCCCCCAAGCTTGGCTCAAGCCAAGGGGAGTGCCCATACCCATGTACTCAAGTCTCCTTTGGTGGTGGTGATGAAGAAGGTGGAGTTGTTGATGTAGTAGGCTTATCCTCCAGGTTTTGATACGTCTCCAACGTATCTATAATTTATGAAGTATTCATGCTATGTTTACAATAATTTTATATGATTTTGGTATGATTTTATTAGAACTAACCCGGACTGACGCTGTTTTCAACAGAACTACCATGGTGTTGTTTTTGTGCAGAAATAAAAGTTCTCGGAACGGGCTGAAAATTTACGAAGAATATTTTTGGAAAATATAAAAAATACTGGAGCGAAAAGTCACCGGAGAGGAAGGCCGAGGAGGCCACAAGCCTAGGGGGCGCCCCCTCCTTAGGGCGCGCCCCCCTGGCTTGTGACTTCCTCGGGAACCTTCTGGACGTGGGACCGATGCCAAAAACTCCTATAAATACAGAAACCCCCGAAAAGAAACCTAGATCAGGAGTTCCGTCACCGCAAGCCTCCAGAGCCACAAAAAACCAATCGGGAGCTCGTTCCGGCACCCTGCCAGAGGGGGAAACCATCACCGGAGGCCATCTTCATCATCCAAGCGGTCTCCATGTCGAGGAGGGAGTAGTTCACCCTCGGGGCTGAGGGTATGTACCAGTAGCTATGTGTTTGATCTCTCCCTCTCGTGTTCTTGAGATGGCACGATCTTGGTGTACCGCGAGCTTTATTAATATAGATGAATCATCTGGAGTTTTCCCCTCTCTATCTTCTTGTGATGAATTGAGTTTTCCCTTTGAAGTTTTCTTATCGGATTGAATCTTTAAGGATTTGAGAACACTTGATGTATGTCTTGCGATGGGATATCCGTGGTGACAATGGGATGTTCTATTGATCCACTTGATGTATGTTTTGGTGATCAACTTGCGGGTTCCGTGACCTTGGGAATCTATGCATAGGGGTTGGCACACGTTTTCGTCTTGGCTCTTCGGTAGAAACTTTGGGGCACTCTTTGAAGTTCTTTGTGTTGGATTGAACATGATGAATCTGAAATTATGTGATGCATATCGTATAATCAAGCCCATGGGTACTTGTGGTGACATTGGAGTATCTAGGCGACATTAGGCTTTCGGTTGATGTGTATCTTAAGGTGTTATTTTAGTACGAACTCTAGGGCTGTTCGTGACACTTATAGGGATAGCTCATAAGATTGATCGGAAAAGATAACTTTGAGGTGGTTTCGTACCCTACAATAATTTCTTCGTTTGTTCTCCGCTATTTGTGACTTTGGAGTGAACTCTTTGTCGCACGTGAGGGATTTACATATGATTCAACTATGTTAGTATTGTTGAGAGAACTTGCACTAGTGAAAGTATGAACCCTAGGCCTTGTTTTCAAGCATTGCAATACCGTTTTTGCTCACTTTTGTCACTTGCTACCTTGCTGTTTTTATATTTTCAGATTACAAAAACCTATATCTACCATCCATATTGCATTTGTATCACCATCTCTTCGCCGAACTAGTGCACCTATACAATTTACCATTGTATTGGGTGTGTTGGGGACACAAGACACTCTTTGTTATTTGATTGCAGGGTTGTTTGAGAGAGACCATCTTCATCCTACGCCTCCCACGGATTGATAAACCTTAGGTCATCCACTTGAGAGAAATTTGCTACTATCCTACAAAACTCTGCGCTTGGAGGCCCAACACGAGTCTACAAGAAGAAGGTTGTGTAGTAGACATCAAGCTCTTTTCTGGCGCCGTTGCCGGGGAGGCTAGGTAGGCGGCACTCACATCCCGTCAACGAAGCTCTTTTCTAGCGCCGTTGCTGGGGAGGTGAGTGCTTGAAGGTATATCTTTAGATCTTGCAATTGAATCTTTTAGTTTCTTGTTTTATCGCTAGTTTGGTTTTATAAAAGAAAACTACAAAAAAAATGGAATTGAGGTTGCCTCATATGCTTCATCTTTTTAATGTCTTTCGTGAAAATGATGGAAAGAAAAATTGTGCTCAAGTGTTAGAAAATAAGTTATTAAAATGTTTGGCACTAAATCTTTGAGTGATGAGCATGATTGCAATGTTGTTAGTATGAATTCCTTGAATATTCATGATGCTAATGATATGCATAGCCACAAGCTTGGGGATGCTATGTTTGATGAAGATGATATTTTTTGTCCCCCAAGTTTTGATGAGCAAATTTATTATGATGAAAGCATGCCTCCTATTTATGATGATTATTGTGATGACATGTATGCTATAAAGAATAATGATAACCATGAAACTTGTCATCATGATTTTAATTTTCAATTGGACTATGCTTCACATGATAGTTATTTTGTTGAGTTTGCTCCCACTATTATGAATAAGAAGAAAATTGCTTATGTGGAGAGTGACAAAATTTCTATGCTTGTAGATCATGAAAAGAATGCCTTATGTGCTGGTTATATTGTGAAATTCCTTCATGATGCTACTGAAAATTATTATGAGGGAGGAACATATGCTTGTAGGAATTGCAATAATATCAAGTTTCCTCTCTATGTGTTCAAAGTTTTGAAGTTATGCTTGTTTTGCCTTCCTATGCTAGTTGATTCTTGCTCCCATAAATTGTTTGCTCACAAAATCCCTATGCATAGGAAGTGGGTTAGACTTAAATGTGCTTGTCATGATATTCATGATGCTCTTTTGCATGTTTCAAATACTATTCCTATGTGAGCATCATTGAAATCATCATGCCTAGCTAAAAGGCATTCAAGAAAAGCGCTTGTTGGGAGACAACCCAACACTTTTACTTTCTGTTTTTGTGTTTTAACATGATTAAGCAACTGTATAATCATGTTTTATAGCTTTTGTTTCAATAAAGTGCCAAGTAAAGCCTTTGGGATAGTGTGGATGATAGTTGACTTGATTCTGTGCAAAAACAGAAACTTTTGCTCTCAGTCCAGGAATTTTGTAAATTCATTGGAACGAGATTTTGATCTGAATTTTTTACACATGATTGATATAGAAATTTCCTAGATTTTCCTAATTTTCCAGAATTTTTAGAGATAGGGAATTATGGCTATACTACAGATCTTCACAGACTGTTCTGTTTTTGACAGATTCTGTTTTGCATGCATAGTTTGCTTGTTATAGTGTTTCCATAGCTTATATTTAGCGGTATAAATTATGGGAATGATATAATACAGTAGGTATCATATGGGAACAACTATGAATCTTGTCTTGACAGTACCTAAGTGGATGATTTATCTTTATTACGCTAACCCTTCTCACGAAGTTCCGTTAAGTTTTGTGTGATTGAAGTTTTCAAGTTTTGGGTGAGACACCGATATGAGGAGAATAAGGAGTGACAAGGAACTAAGCTTGGGGATGCTCAAGTCACCCCCAAGGTAATATCCAAGGAATACTCAAGCGCCTAAGCTTGGGGATGCCCCGGAAGGCATCCCCTTTTCCGTGTTCAACACTATCGGTATATCTTACTTGGAGCTATATTTTTATTCGTCACATAATATGAGTTTTGCTTGGAGCATCATTTTATTTTGTTGTTATCTGTTAGGTGTTATTTATAATCTTGTTTTTCAATAAAAACTTCCAAGAATTGCATTAGGATGCTTGCATTGCATGTTTTGATGAGTGCTGTGTAAGAACAGAAACTTTTTCTGTAGAGTTTGAATTTTCATATTTTACTGGAACGTGTAAAGTTTCTGAAATTTTTACACAGTGTTGTCATATAAATTTTATAGCATGTCCTAAATTTTCATAATTTTTTGAGTTACAAAAGTACACTGTTTTCATAAATTGCTACAGACTGTTCTGTTTGGACAGATTGATGTCATAGTTTTGTTATCTGCTTATCCTATAGTTTCCATAGCCTATATTGGTAGATATAAATTGTGGAAATCATAGTAAACAGTAGGTGACGTTTGAAAATTATTGTGCAACTTGTCTTGGCAGTACATAAAGAGTTGATTTATTATTATGAGTACTAACCTATCACACGAGTTCTTTTCGAGTTTTGTGTGGATGAAGTTTTTGAGAATAGGTGAAACCATGATATGAGAGGATTGAACGAGATACAAAAGCTCAAGCTTGGGGATGCCCAAGGCACCCCAAGTAAATATTTCAAGAAGTCTCAAGCATCTAAGCTTGGGGATGCTACTTATCCCACCTCTCTTCATCAACAATTATCGGTTAGCCTATGTTGAGCCTAAATTTTTATTCGTTCACATTATGCGTGCTATTCTTGGAGTGATTTTTTTCTTTTGCTTGCTGTTTAATAAAATACTCAGATCTGAAAAATATTTATTGAGAGAGAGAGAGTCCTCACATAGCTACTTAATTGTTGGCTACTCATTGATCTTCACTTATATCTTTTGAGAGTAGCTTGTCATTTGCTCATGTGCTTCACTTAAATTTGTTTGAGCTTGCCAGAAAGCAATGACAATATATGAAACTAGTCCCAAAGTGATAGATATCCAAGGAGGATATAATAAAAACTTTCATGAAGATCATGGGACAAATTAAACTTGATTCTTTGTAATAGTTTTGAAACATGATGATAGTAATATGTGAGTCATGTTAGTGAGTAATTATGCTTAGTACGAATATTGGTGTTAATGTTTGTGATTCCCTATGCATGCACGAAAGTCAATAATTATTCAATGAAGTTATATCCTACTTGTGGTGCATTATTCGGTGTTAGTTATGACTCAATGCTCACTTATGTGATTTCTCGTTCCTTGGTTTGGTTGCTTCCCAATATATTTGCTAGCCTACATTTGTACTAAGTAGAAATACTACTTGTACATCCAAAATCCTTAAACCAAGTTTTGCCTTATGAGTCCACCATACCTACCTATATGCGGTATTTCCATGCCATTCCAAGCAAATTTGTATGTGCCATCTCTAAATTTTCAAACTCTAGGGCTGTTCGTGACACTTATAGGGATAGCTCATAAGATTGATCGGAAAAGATAACTTTGAGGTGGTTTCGTACCCTACAATAATATCTTCGTTTGTTCTCCGCTATTTGTGACTTTGGAGTGAACTCTTTGTCGCATGTGAGGGATTTACATATGATTCAACTATGTTAGTATTGTTGAGAGAACTTGCACTAGTGAAAGTATGAACCCTAGGCCTTGTTTTCAAGCATTGCAATACCGTTTTTGCTCACTTTTGTCACTTGCTACCTTGCTGTTTTTATATTTTCAGATTACAAAAACCTATATCTACCATCCATATTGCACTTGTATCACCATCTCTTCGCCGAACTAGTGCACCTATACAGTTTACCATTGTATTGGGTGTGTTGGGGACACAAGAGACTCTTTGTTATTTGATTGCAGGGTTGTTTGAGAGAGACCATCTTCATCCTACGCCTCCCACGGATTGATAAACCTTAGGTCATCCACTTGAGGGAAATTTGCTACTGTCCTACAAAACTCTGCGCTTGGAGACCCAACACGAGTCTACAAGAAGAAGGTTGTGTAGTAGACATCACTTCCAGGGTAGGGGCTCCCCATCAAAGGTTGATGCGAGAGTCCCTAGAGTCCTGCAACTGGCAGCTAAACTCATACCTTTAAATCTTGCTTCATATTCGAAAACTTGGTTTTGAAGATCATAAACTTGGCTCTGCAGAAAATTAATTTGCTCGTTGAGGGTGGAGACGGTGTCCTTCACAAACCGGCCATCCACCGTCTGTTCACGGGTGAATTCCGTGATCATGAAGTGATTGGCACTAAGTCCACGCTCCACCATCTTCTGGCACTTGAAGATTTGCTGCTCCACCGCTTCAAGCCTAGCCTCCACGCTCCCGGTCTTCTTAGGTCCTTGAACATCGCGGATGTGGAGCACCCCCTCAATGGCTTCAGGGTGCTTCATCACCTCCGGAAAATACGGGTTGATGACCTTCTCGAAGAACTTGTCCTTGGAGGAGCTTGGTGGAGCCATGGAAATCTAGATCTAACAAGAAAACAACAAGAAACAAGAACAGAGGATTTTTCTGCGATGCGGTCGTCAAAACAGTCAGGGGTATATATAGAGAATTTTTATTCTTGGGAAACAAGTATTTGGAAGGAAAACGGAGTCAGGAAGGTATCCGAGGTGGGCAGCACCCACCAGGGCGCGCCCAGGTGAAAGCACAACATGCTCCCTTGATGGTTTTGATAATTCATGACAACATACATTGTCTCTTGGACTAATACTTTTACCTAGTGTATTTCAGATAAAGTCCATAGAGAGGGTTGGCAAAAGGATTGTGGAGAAACCCCAAGATGCAAGGAAATGGATTGGCAAAGCTTCAAGCAAGAGGACTCTACATTTTACTTTGTGAGAAATCACTTTGAGTCCATAGGAAAGCCAATACTATTAAAAGGGGGTAAGGTACTGTTGGTGAACAAGATGCTCCACGTGCACAAGTGATAGTCACCAAAAACATCCACAAACTCTTCCACAAAAGTCTGTCTAAGCGAAACATCCAAAATCGGTGCAACCAACAATTCCCACTCGGTGCCACCGATTACCAAAATCAGACAGACTCGTGCCAAACCCTAGCCATTCGGTGCAACCGATTCTCCATCGGTGCCACCGAGTTCAGTTGCCAACTTTCTGTTTAGCCATTTTCTAGTATCGGTACCACCGAGTTTTGCCAATCGGTCTCACCGAGTTTTGGACCAACTTCTTGGTTATGCATTCACAAGAATCGGTACCACCGAGAATTGTGAATCGGTCTAACCGAGTTTTTCGACCAACTCTCTGGTTAGCCATGGTCAAGAATCGGTACCACCAAGAATTGAAAATCAGCGTCACCGAGTTGTGCAATTTGACCGTTGGTCACCTAATCGGTACCACCGAGATTTATATATCGGTCTCACCGAGATTCAAAAGTTACTGCCTTTTGGTCACTTCGGTACCACCGAGATTCACACATCGGTGTCACCGAGTTGGTCACTATAGGTGTAACGGTTGGATTTTTGGGGATGCCTATATATACCCCTTCACCACCACCCACTCGAAAGAGAAGCACTCAGAACTATTCCATACTGATAGCACAATGTGCTCCCTTGGTGGTTTTGATAATTCATGACAACATACATTGTCTCTTAGACTAATACTTTTACCTAGTGTATTTCAGATAAAGTCCACAGAGAGGGCTGGCAAAAGGATTGTGGAGATTGTGGAAATACCCCAAGATGCAAGGAAATGGATTGGCAAAGCTTCAAGCAAGAGGACTCTACATGTTACTTTGTGAGAAATCACTTTGAGTCCATAGGAAAGCCAATACTATTAATAGGGGGTAAGGTATTGTTGGTGAACAAAATGCTCATACGTGCACAAGTGATAGTCACCAAAAATCCCCACAAGCTCTTCCACAAAAGTCTGTCCAAAGTCAAATATCCAAAATCGGTGCAACCAACACTTTCCACTCGGTGCCACCGATTCCCATACTCAGACAAACCTAAGAAAACCCTAGCCTTTCGGTGCAACCGATTGTAGATCGGTGCCACCGAGTTTGGGTTGCCAACTTTCTGTCACGCAGTTTCACAATATCGGTACCACCGAGATTGTTGAATCGGCGTCACCGAGATTGGGAAATCTGACCGTTGGTCACCTTATCGGTGCAACCGAGTTTCATATATCGGTCTCACCGAGATTCAAAAGTTGCCACCTTTTGATCACTTCAGTACCACCGAGATTAACACATCGGTGTCACCGAGTTGGTCATTTTGTGTGTAACGGTTGTATTTTTGGAGATGCCTATATATACCCCTTCACCACCACCCACTCAAAAGAGAAGCACTCAGACCAATTCCATACTTGCCCCATCCAGTTTTCTGAGAGAGAGGCACCTACTCATGTGTTGAGATCATGCCATTCCATTCCAACCATATGAATCTTGATCTCTAGCCTCCCCGAGTTGCTTTCCACCAATCCCATCTCTTCCACCAAGCCAAATCTGTGAGAGAGTGATTGTGTGTTGATGAGTCTATCATCTTGAAGCACATGAGCAAGGAGTTCATCATCATTGCCGAGCCTATTACCTTTTGGAGGGTGGTGCCTCCTAGATTGGTTAGGTGTCACTTGGGAGCCTCCTACTTTGTGTTGTGGAGTTGAACCAAGAAGTTTGTAAGGGAAAGGAGATCGCCTACTTCGTGAAGGTCTACCCATAGTGAGGCTAGTCCTTCGTGGACGGAAGCCGTTATGGAATAGTCAAGGTTGCTATTTCGTGGACCCTTATGGCTGGAGCCCTCCGTGGACTCTCGCGACCGTTACCCTCCGTGGGTTGAAGACTCCATAAACGTGGACGTACGATAGCACCACCTATTGGAACCACGGGAGAAATCTTTGCGTCTCCAATTGCGTTTGATCTACCTATCTCAACTCTTTACTTCATGTGCAATGTCTTTACTTTCCGCTGCCATATTTGTTTACATGCATGTGTAGGGTATATTAGACTTGCTAGACTTGCTAAAACTGTTAAAATCTGCCAACCAATTAACTTGGGAAAATGTTAGGTTTTAAATTCCTGCTAGTAGTCTATTCACCCCCCCTCTAGACACTCTTCTAGTGATCCCTGAGTTGGTATCAGAGCTTTGGTCTCCATTGCTTCGGTTTAATCACCGAGGAGGAAGATGGATGTGTCTAGTATAGGGAGTTTGAGTTGTAGAGTGCCTATTCTTGATGGAGAGTACTATAGTCAATGGAAAACCTTGATGCTTGAACTGTTTAACGAATTTCAATTGAGCAAATATGTTAAGAGCCCCTATGTACCTCCCATTGATCCTTTACATCCCACACATGAAGAGGAAATTGATATGCTATGCAATCTTAGAACTGTTAATCTCATCGTTAGAGCATTGCCTAGGAATGTGCTTAATCAAATGAAGAATTTTGAATGTGCTTACACTTTGTGGAATGACATGGAGAAACGATATCCAAGTTATTCATTGAGTAATCTTGATGAAATTCTTCATAAAACTATTGCCTTCCACAAAATAACGCCTAGTGATCCCAAGTTTGATGATTGTCTATTTGAGCTTAGAGACCTCATGTGTGCTAAAGGAGATGTCACAACTATCAACAACATCATTGTAGAAGCCATTCGAATTCACAAGTTTGAACATTGTCATGATCACAATCCTAACGAATCTCTTGTTCTTTGTGACGAGGATTTCCCACTTGATGATGACAACGTGGAACATGGCTACTATGATGAAGATGAGCTGTTCGACATCGACTATGAGAAGATCATGAAGAATCTAAGTCTCATGGCAAACTTCAAGGATTACATGTCCGGAGGAAAAGAGTGGATTCTCGATAGCGGATGTACCGATCATATGACCGGAGATAGAGAAATTTTTGAAGAGATCACACCAAACCATGGACCACGAAGGTACGTAACATTTGGAGACTACTCCAAGGGTAAGGTACTTAGTCTTGGTAAGGTGGCCATATCCCATGATAGCTCTATTCAAAATGTTATGCTTGTTCAATCTCTTGGCTACAATCTTCTTTCCGTATCTAGACTTGCCGACTTTGGTTTTAATGTGCTATTCAGGAAAGTAGATTGCCAAGTGTTTCGTCAAGATAATCATAAAATGGTCTTTACTGGTTTCTGTAGAGGTGATTTATACATTGTCGATTTCACTAAGAGATCCAAACCTCGTACTTGTCTTATTGCAAAATCTTCTAAAGGTTGGCTTAGGCATAGAAGACTAGGACATGTTGTCATGCGTAATCTAGACAAGCTTATCAAAGGTGATCACATACTTGGTGTTAAAGATGTTATCTTTGATAAAGATAGACTTTGTAGTGCTTGTCAAGCTGGAAAGCAAGTAGGTGGAAGTCATCCCGTTAAGAATATCATGACTACTAGGAGACCACTCGAGTTACTTCACATGGATCTCTTTGGTCCCAATGCTTACAAGAGTCTCGGTGGAAATTCCTATGGTCTAGTTATAGTTGATGATAAGTCGCAGGTTCAAAAGATCTTCAAGAACTTCGTTCGCAAAGCGCAAAATCAGTTCGAAGTGAAGATCAAGAAGGTTCGGAGCGATAACGGATCGGAGTTCAAGAACACCCATGTGGATACCTTTCTTGACGAAGAAGGTGTCTCACATGAGTTCTCGGCTACGTACACACCTCAACAAAATGGAGTTGTTGAGAGGAAGAACCGGACGCTTATTGAGATGGCAAGAACGATGCTTGACGAATACAAGACGCCAAGACACTTTTGGGCAGAAGCCGTGGAAACAGCATGTCATGCCACAAACCAACTTTACTTGCACAAGCTTCTCGGTAAAACGGCATACGAGCTACTCACCGGTAACAAACCCCAAGTTGGATACTTTCGGGTATTCGGCTCAAAGCGCTACATTTTTTACAAGCATCGTCGTACTAAATTTGCTCATAAATCTCATGAAGGATTCCTACTCGGTTACGGATCGAACTCTCATACTTACCGTGTCTACAACAACTTCACTCGAAAAGTTGAAGAGACGGTAGATGTGAAGTTTGATGAATCTAATGGTTTGCAAGTCGAACAATTGCCAAATGATGTAGGTGATAAGGACCCTTCGGAAGCTATCCAAGACTTGTCCATCGGCAAGATTCGTCCCATGGAGGTGAAGGAAAGTACTTCATCAACTCAAGTGGAAGCCCCTACTTCACGTCAAGGTGAACCACAACATGACATGGAGGCATCCACAAGCGGTACTCGACAAGATGATGAAGATGAGGAAGTGCATCATGAAGATCCACCACAACCTCCTTCACCACCACCTCAAGGAAACGACACCTTCAACAACAACGAAGATGAAGGAGATGATGATGAAGAAGAAGCTCCACCATCCAACAATCGGAAGCTGACCCTAGTTCGAGCACAAGTGACCAAGAACCATCCCCTAAACCAAATCTTTGGTGATATACAAACAGGGAGAATCACTCGCTCTAAGACTCGTCTAGCCAACTTTTGTGAGCATTATTATTTCATCTCTAGCATTGAGCCCTTGAAGGTAGAACAAGCTCTTGAAGACGCGGATTGGGTGAACGCGATGCATGAAGAGCTTCACAACTTCGAGAGGAACGAAGTGTGGACTCTCGTTGAAAAGCCCAAGGATGAGCAAAACATCATCGGAACAAAATGGGTGTTTCGGAACAAGCAAGACGAAGACGGTCAAGTCGTACGGAACAAGGCTCGTCTCGTAGCCCAAGGATATACGCAAGTCGAAGGTATGGACTACGGTGAGACCTACGCCCCCATAGCTAGACTTGAAGCTATTCGTATACTTCTTGCTTATGCTAATCACCATGATATCACGCTTTATCAAATGGACATTAAAAGTGCCTTTTTAAATGGTGAGGTTGAAGAAGAAGTCTATGTTAAACAACCACCTGGTTTTGTGAATCCTAAGAAACCTAATCATGTTTACAAGCTTCGTAAATCCCTTTATGGTCTTAAGCAAGCCCCTCGTGCTTGGTACAAATGCTTAACGAAGTTTCTCATTGAAAAAGGTTTTGAAATTGGTAAAATTGACGCAACCTTATTCACTAAGAGAGTTAATGGTGACTTATTTGTGTGCCCAATCTATGTGGATGATATTATCTTTGGATCTACTAACCCATAATTTAGTGAAAGATTTGGAAGGTTGATGTCCGAGAAGTATGAGATGTCCATGATGTGTGAGCTGAAATTCTTTCTTGGTTTGCAAATCAAGCAAATGAAAGAAGGAACTTTCATCTCTCAAACTAAGTATACCAAGGACTTGATCAAGAAGTTCAACATGCAAGAGTGCAAAGGTATGAAAACTCCTATGCCTACTAGTGGACATGTTGATCTTACCAAGGAGGATGAACCGGTTGATCAAAAAGTTTATCGATCTATGATTGGTTCATTGCTATATCTATGTGCCTCTCGTCCCGATATTATGCTTAGTGTTTGCATGTGTGCTAGATATCAAGCTGCACCTAAAGAGTGTCATATTTTGGCCGTGAAACGTATTGTGAGATATTTGATACAAACACCAAACTTTGGCATTTGGTATCCCAAGGGATCTTCCTTTATCCTTGTTGGCTATTCCGATTCGGACTATGCCGGTGACAAGGTTGTTAGAAAATCCACCTCGGGTACTTGTCAATTTTTGGGTAGATCTCTTGTGTCTTGGTCCTCCAAGAAACAAAACTCGGTATCCCTATCTACTGCCGAAGCTGAGTATATTGCTGCCGGATTGTGTTGTGCACAATTACTATGGATGACACAAATGCTTAAGGATTATGGAATTCATGTTAAAAATGTTCCATTACTTTGTGACAATGAAAGTGCTATTAAAATTGGTCATAATCCTGTGCAACATTCTCGAAGTAAACATATTCAAGTTAGACATCATTTTATTCGTGATCATGTTGCCAAAGGAGATATTAATCTTAAGCATGTTCGCACTAACAAGCAATTGGCCGATATCTTTACTAAGCCACTTGATGAGAAAATGTTTTGTTATTTGAGGAGTGAGTTGAACATCATTGATGCTTCAAACTTGAGCTAGACTCACTCGTTTGCATGCAAGGGCATGAGCTTTCTTGATATTTCCATGATACTCTTGACATGTTATCTTATGCCATGGAATTCTATGCTCCCTTGTATTGCATCTAACATTTTGTAGGTTCTTGGAAGATTTTCATTCCACAAGATTGCCATCAACTCCAATCATAAGCAATATTGTCATGACCAAGTATCCACATACCCTCTTGATGATGGAAGGAAGAAGACTACTTAACCATATCCTTGACATATACTTGATGTGATCATATTTGCTAAATCTCAATTGGTATCATGTCAAATGGATATATCTATTGTACTTCCTTGCATGACTAACCTTTGTAGGTGACAAGTGTACTAAAACGAGAAGGATTGCTCCCAACTCAAGATGATCTTCATCAACCTCGAGCATCCTCAACAAGTTCACCTACAAGCCACGTCATCAACATCACTCAAAGGTATGTACTCATATCCTTGAAGAAGGTTTACTCCAAGACATGAGCTAAAGCAACTCAAGTGATATGAAGACATTAAAATGCTTAATCGAAAAATGGTAACCCCATTTTGAGCTTAACGTTGAGTATGACCTATGATCAAGTATTCTTGCTTGCCTCCTATGTCAATATACTCTAATATAGGTGACCTAGTCACCGCCCATCATCTAGTCAAGTATTTTGGATGGTTCATTCCCTATTTTGCAAGATTTCTTGGAACCACTCAAATCTTCTCTAGTTGATATCCTTTTGTAAAGATTTTTTTTGCAATTCTTTTGAAAAAAAAAATTACTCTTTGATTTTGGGAAAATTTGAGAAATCTCGACTTCAAAACCCCACTGCCAAGTTTCTGTTTCTGCCTCGGAGCCGCCGATACATATATCTCGGTTCTACCAAATTTGCAGATGAGCTGCACCACAACATCTCGGTACCACCGATTTGTTTGTATCGGAGTCACCGATTTGTTTTCTTCTCTTATTTGTGTTCAAAATTGCAAATCTAAGCTTTTTCTCTGATCTTACAAGTGATATTTTTGTTACTTCGATGATCCCTTCTTATTATTAAAAAAAACCTTAGGGGGAGAAACACTTTATTCAAGGATCCCTAACTCAAAGGAGGAGAAGTCTTACAAGATCTCAGATCAGCAAAAGGGAGAGAAATTATTTTCCATGATTCCCTCAGTTTTCTTTTCTATAAACCCTACATTAAATGACCCCTGTTCTCAAGGATCCCTTCTTAGTCAATGATCCCTGTATCTATCCCTGTCTATGACCTTTTTGGAAATTAATGCCAAAGGGGGAGAAATATACAAAGCTTCATGCTAAAAGGGGAGATACATGCTTATGCAAAGGGGGAGATATGATCAAGGGGGATAGCGATTATCAATGTTTATACTCATATAGACAAGGGGAGAACACCAAAGTAGGGGGAGAAAAGTTGTCAATATTGAAATAAACATACTTTCTAATGGTGATCATCTTAGATTTTTCTCACCCTATCCAATCCCAATATCTACATGCTAAGATTCAGGGGGAGAGGATGATCTACTATTTTCATATCTAAGGGGAGAAAGCTCTAAATGATCTTGGAGACATATCAATCTTAAGAAATACTATCTTCTATATGTTCTCCATATCTTGGTACTTTTGAGTTCTATTGCCTTTTTGATTGGTAGAATACTCTTGTGTTTCTTAACATTGTTTTCTCAAGTGTGTTTCTACTACAGGAATGCTCAAGAACTCAAGGTAAGTATATGCATCATACCCTTGGTCAAGATGATCTCTTGCTTCTTGCACATATTGTTTGCAAGAGTGAAGTCCTGAACAAGGATACATCTCATTCATATATGTTTGATCCATATAGCCAAGATACACATGACTTCTTATATCCCTTCTGCTATATGTGTGTCCATGCATTCCAAAGCAACTATTCTTTAAAGGGATTGCACACATTTAGGGGGAGCAAGTCTAAGTCGTGTGTCTCTCAAAGTCTTCATTATATCCATGCATATCTTTATTTGAAGCTTTGATTGTATGTTGTCATCAATTACCAAAAAGGGGGAGATTGAAAGCACAATGTGCTCCCTTGGTGGTATTGATAATTCATGACAACATACATTGTCTCTTGGACTAATACATTTACCTAGTGTATTTCAGATAAAGTCCACAGAGAGGACTGGCAAAAGGATTGTGGAGATTGTGGAAATACCCCAAGATGCAAGGAAATGGATTGGCAAAGCTTCAAGCAAGAGGACTCTACATTTTACTTTGTGAGAAATGACTTGCCCCATCCAGTTTTCTGAGAGAGAGCCACCTACTCATGTGTTGAGATCATGCCATTCCATTCCAACCATATGAATCTTGATCTCTAGCCTCCCCAAGTTGCTTTCCACCAATCCCATCTCTTCCACCAAGCCAAATCTGTGAGAGAGTGATTGTGTGTTGAGGAGTCTATCATCTTGAAGCGCAAGAGGAAGGAGTTCATCATCATTGCCGAGCCTATCACCTTTTGGAGGGTGGTGCCTCCTAGATTGGTTAGGTGTCGCTTGGGAGCCTCCTACTTCGTGTTGTGAAGTTGAACCAAGAAGTTTGTAAGGGCAAGGAGATCGCCTACTTCGTGAAGATCTACTCATAGTGAGGCTAGTCCTTCGTGGACGGAAGCCGTTATGGAATAGTCAAGGTTGCTACTTTGTGGACCCTTATGGGTGGAGCCCTCCGTGGACTCTCGCGACCGTTACCCTCCGTGGGTTGAAGACTCCATAAACGTGGACGTACGATAGCACCACCTATCGGAACCACGGGAAAAATCTTTGCGTCTCCAATTGTGTTTGATCTACCTATCTCAACTCTTTACTTCATGTGCAATGTCTTTACTTTCCGCTGCCATATTTGTTGACATGCATGTGTAGGGTATATTAGACTTGCTAGACTTGCTAAAACTGTTAAAATCTGCCAACTAATTAACTTGGGAAAAGGTTAGGTTTTAAATTCCTGCTACTAGTCTATTCACCCCCCCCTCTAGACACTCTTCTAGTGATCCCTCACATACTTGCCCCATCCAATTTTCTGAGAGAGAGCCACCTACTCATGTGTTGAGATCAAGCCATTTCACTCCATCCATATGAATCTTGATCTCTAGCCTCCCCAAGTTGCTTTCCACCAATCAAACATCTTCTACCAAGCCAAATCTGTGAGAGAGTGATTGTGTGTTGAGGAGTCTGTCATCTTGAAGCACAAGAGCAAGGAGTTCATCGACATTACCGAGCCTATTACCTTTTGGAGGGTGGTGCCTCCTAGATTGGTTAGGTGTCGCTTGGGAGCCTCCTACTTCGTGTTGTGGAGTTGAACCAAGAAGTTTGTACGGGCAAGGAGATCGCCTACTTCGTGAAGATCTACCCATAGTGAGGCTAGTCCTTCATGGACGGAAGCCGTTATGGAATAGTCAAGGTTGCTACTTCGTGGACCCTTATGGGTGGAGCCCTCCGTGGACTCTCGCGACCGTTACCCTCCGTGGGTTGAAGACTCCATAAACGTGGACGTACGATAGCACCACCTATCGGAACCACGGGAAAAATCTTCGTGTCCCTCATGTGTTTGATCTCCCTATCTCAACTCCTTACTTCCCTATGCAATGTCTTTATTTTCCGCTGCCATACTTGTTGACTTGCATGTGTAGGGTGTGCTAGACTTGCTATAGTTTCTAAAATCTGCCAACCAATTAACTTTGGAAAAGGTTAGGTTTTTAATTCTTACAAGTAGTCTATTCACCCCCCCTCTAGACACACACTTCTAGTGATCCCACAATTGGTATCAGAGCATTGGTCTCCATTGCTTCGGTTTCATCACCGTGGAGGAAGATGGATGTGTCTAGTCTAGGAAGTTTGAGTTGTAGAGTGCCTATTATTGATGGGGAGTACTATAGTCAACGGAATTATAAGATGCTTGAGCTATTCAATGAATTTCATTTGAGCAAGTATATTAAGAACCCCTATGTATCTCCCATTGATCCTCTACATCCCACACACAAAGAGGAAATTGATATGCTATGCAATCTTAGAACTGTTAATCTTATCGTTAGAGGATTGCCTAGGATTGTGCTTAATCAAATGAAGAATTTTGAATGTGCCTATACTTTGTGGAATGACTTGGAGAAACGATATCCAAGTTATTCATTGAGTAATCTTGATGAAATTCTTCATAAAACTATTGTCTTTCACAAAATGATGCCTAATGATCCCAAATTTGATGACTATCTATTTGAGCTTAGAGACCTCATACGTGCTAAAGGAGATGTCATAACTATCAACAACATCATTGTAGAAGCCATTCGAATTCATAATCTTGAACATTGTCATGATCACAACCCTAACGAATCTCTTGTTCCTCGTGACGAGGATTTCCCACTTGATGATGACAATGTGGAACATGGCTACTATGATGAAGATGAGTTGTTCGACATCGAGCATCAGAAGATCATGAAGAATTTGAGTCTCATGGCAAACTTCAAGGATTACATGTCCGGAGGAAAAGAGTGGATTCTCGATAGTGGATGCACCGATCATATGACCGGAGATAGAGAGATGTTTGAAGAGATCACACCAAACCATGGACCGCGAAGGTATGTAACTTTTGGAGACAACTCCAAGGGTAAGGTACTCGGTCTTGGTAAGGTGGCCATATCCCATGATAGCTCTATTCAAAACGTCATGCTTGTTGAATCCCTTGGCTACAATCTTCTTTCCGTATCTAGACTTGCCGACTTTGGTTTTAATGTGCTATTCACGAAAGTAGATTGCCAAGTGTTTCGTCAAGATAATCATAACATGGTCTTTACCGTTTCCGTAGAGGTGATCTATATATTGTCGATTTCACTAAGAGATCCAAACCTCGTACTTGTCTTATTGCAAAATCTTCTAAAGGTTGGCTTTGACATAGAAGACTAGGACATGTTGGCATGCGTAATCTACACAAGCTTATCAAAGGTGATCACATTCTTGGTATTAAAGATGTTATCTTTGACAAAGATAGACTTTGTAGTGCTTGTCAAGACGGAAAGCAAGTAGGTGGAAGTCATCCCGTTAAGAATATCATGAGTACTACGAGACCACTCGAGTTACTTCATATGGATCTGTTTGGTCCCAATGCTTACAAGAGCCTCGGTGGAAATTCCTATGGTCTAATTATAGTTGATGATTTTTCCAGATTTATGTGGGTATTCTTTCTTGATGATAAGTCGCAGGTACAAAAGATCTTCAATAACTTCGCTCGCAAAGCGCAAAATCAGTTTGAGGTGAATATCAAGAAGGTTCGGAGTGACAACGGATCGGAGTTCAAGAACACCCATGTAGATACCTTTCTTGACGAAGAAGGTGTTTCACATGAGTTCTCGGCTACGTACACGCCTCAACAAAATGGCAAGAACGATGCTCGACGAATACAAGACTCCAAGACACTTTTGGGTAGAAGCCGTGGAAACAGCATGTCATGCCACAAACCGAATCTACTTGCACAAGCTTCTCGGTAAAACGGCATACGAGCTACTCACCGATAACAAACCCCAAGTTGGATACTTTTGGGTATTCGGCTCAAAGTGCTTCATTCTTGATAAGCATCGTCGTACTAAATTTGCTCCTAAATCTCATGAAGGATTCCTACTTGGTTACGGATCGAACTCTCACACTTACCGTGTCTACAACAACTTCACTCGAAAAGTTGAAGAGACGGTAGATGTGAAGTTTGATGAATCTAATGGTTCACAAGTTGAACAATTGCCAAATGATGTAGGAGATAAGGATCCTTCGGAAGGTATCCAAGACTTGTCTATCGGCAAGATTCGTCCCATGGAGGTGAAGGAAAGTACTTCGTCAACTCAAGTGGAAGCCCCAACTTCACGTCAAGGTGATCTTCAACATGACATGGAGGCATCCACAAGCGGTACACGCCAAGATGAAGAGGAAGAAGTGCATCATGAAGATCCACCGCAACCTCCTTCACCACCACCTGAAGGAAACGACACCTTCAAAGACAACAAAGATGAAGGAAATGATGATGATGAAGAAGCTCCACCATCCAACAAGCTGAAGCTACCCCGAGTTCGAGCAAGAGTGACCAAGAACCATCCTCTAAACAAAATCTTTGGTGACATACAAACCGGGAGAATCACTCGCTCTAAAACTCGCTTAGCAAATTTTTGTGAGCATTATTCTTTCATCTCTAGCATTGAACCCTTGAAGGTTGAACAAGCTCTTGAAGACCCGGATTGGGTGAACGCCATGCATGAAGAGCTTCACAACTTCGAGAGGAATGAAGTGTGGACACTCGTGGAGAAGACCAAGGACGAGCACAACATCATCGGAACCAAATGGGTGTTTCAAAACAAGCAAGATGAAGATGGTCAAGTTGTACGTAACAAGGCGCGTCTCGTAGCCCAAGGATATACGCTAGTCGAAGGTATGGACTACGGTGAGACCTATGCACCTGTCGCTAGACTTGAAGCTATTCGCATTCTCCTTGTTTATGCTAATCACCATGATATCACGCTTTATCAAATGGACATTAAAAGTGCCTTTTTAAATGGTGAGATTGAAGAAGAGGTCTATGTTAAACAACCCCCTGGTTTTGTGAATCCTAAGAAACCTAATTATGTTTACAAGCTTCGTAAAGCTCTTTATGGTCTTAAGCAAGCCCCACGTGCTTGGTATAAATGCCTAACGAAGTTTCTCATTGAAAAGGGTTTTGAAATTGGTAAAATTGACGCAACCTTATTCACTAAAAGAGTTAATGGTGAATTATTTGTGTGCCAAATCTATGTGGATGATATTATCTTTGGATCTACTAACCCACAATTTAGTGAAAGATTTCGAAGGTTGATGTCCAAGAAGTATGAGATGTCCATGATGTGTGAGCTGAAATTATTTCTTGGTTTGCAAATCAAGCAAACAAGAGAAGGAACTTTCATCTCTCAAACCAAGCATACCAAGGACTTGATCAAGAAGTTCAACATGCAAGAGTGTAAAGGTATGAAAACTCCTATGCCTACTAGTGGACATGTTGACCTTACCGAGGATGAACCGGTTGATCAAAAGGTCTATCGATCTATGATTGGTTCATGTGCCTCCCGTCCCGATATTATGCTTAGTGTTTGCATGTGTGCTAGATATCAAGCTGCACCTAAAGAGTGTCATCTTTTGGCCGTGAAACGTATTGTGAGATATTTGATACAAACACCAAACTTTGGCATTTGGTATCCCAAGGGATCTTCCTTTAACCGTGTTGGCTATTCCGATTCGGACTATGCCGGTGACAAGGTTGATAGAAAATCCACCTCGTGTACATGTCAATTTCTTGGTAGATCTCTTGTGTCTTGGTCCTCCAAGAAACAAAACTCGGTATCTCTATCTACTGCCGAAGCTGAGTACATTGCTGCCGGATCGTGTTGTGCACAATTACTATGGATGACACAAACGCTTAAGGATTATGGAGTCCATGTGAAAAATGTTCCATTACTTTGTGACAATGAAAGTGATATTAAAATTGGTCATAATCCTATGCAACATTCTCGAACAAAGCATATTCAAGTTCGACATCATTTCATTCGTGATCATGTTGCCAAAGGAGATATTGATCTTAAGCATGTTCGTACCAACAAGCAATTGGCCGACATCTTCACTAAGCCACTTGATGAGAAAGTGTTTTGTTATTTGAGGAGTGAGTTGAACATCATTGATGCTTCAAACTGGAGCTAAGTTCACTCGGATGCATGCAAGGGAATGAGCTTACATGATACTTCTATGATACACTTGACATGTTACTTTATTCCATGGAAATATATGCTCCCTTGCATTGCAACTAACCTTTTGTAGGTACTTGGAAGAACTTCATTCCACAAGATTGCCATCAACTCAAATCATAAGCAATCTTGTCATGATCAAGTATCCACAACCTCTCTTGTTGATGGAAGGAAGAAGACAACTCAACCATATCCTTGACATATATTTGATATGATCATATTTGCAAATTCTCAATTGATATCACACTACTAGAAAAAGCCTTATTAGTGGCGCACCTGTTTTCGTTAGTAATGGCGCACTATAGGTGCGCCACTATTAACACGCCACTAGTAACAGATAGTAATGGCGCACCTCTGGTGCGCCATTAGTAATCCAGATATTAATGGCGCACCTCTGGTGCGCCACTACTAACCTTTAGGTGCTCCACTAGTATTGCCTCTAGGTGCGCCACTAATAGCCTTACAGATGTGCCACTAGTAATAAAGGAAGGTGCGCCACTAATAAAGGCTGAAATGCGCCACTAGTAATGTATTTGAAAAACAAAAAAAAATCCAAATTTATAGAAAACAACCTATAAGGAAAAATAATTTAAAAACAAAAAATGAAATAGAATCATAATTTTTATTATAGTAAGAATATTACAATGTCTTTACAAGTATCCAATAAAAGGAAAATTGCAAGGAAATAAAAGAAAATCCTAAAACTAATCTTCTAGTAATCTTTTCTTCTTTTTCTTCACTTTATCCCTGCAAAGTGTAACAAAATAAACAGAAAGACAAACAAACTATTTATAACCGATGAAAGTTGAAAGTGGATATGCTTTAACAGAAGGCTAGTACATTAAAATACATACAAATGTGAACCTTGCTGTACAGAACAAGGGAAAAGAAGCATTCATCCATTATAAAGCACATAAAACATAATTGACTATATGTATTCTGGTCATGCTGTTCACGCCATCACAGAAAATAATGCAGTAGCAGCCGCATAATCAAACAATGATGGCAGGATGAAGAAGTAGAGCAAGATGAAGATTTCTTACAGCTTGTCACATGGCAAGAAATTTCTTAAGGGACATCACTAAGGGTTGCATTGCTCCCTCTCCCAAACTCTTGCACCTACTCTGTTGCTCGGCGCAATAGCAGCGACCCCTACCGCGGTGACGACGCAAAAGAAGCATGGTCATGCACCTCCGCTTAAGCTTCACCTTGTGCGCCGGGCTGCAACAAACACGAAGATGGAGTCAAATCACCAGCTAAAGCGCCAATTTAATCATGAAGAAATCACTTGTCATAATTAATTTGTAGCTCGAGTTTTGTTTCAGTCAGTCACATAAATTGTGGTTATTTTCGTTCTCATGCTTCATGACTAGAAAACAGTAGACGGTTCATCCCAACACAAGCAAAAAGCTTACACAATTCTCAAGCATCTCTATCTAGAACAACATGACACTTCATTTTCATTCATCAACTTCCCTTGCTGCTGAATACAATAAGAGCAAGATGTATTTCTGCATATGACAGGCATGGAGAAGCAAGCAGCTTGGAAACAAAGGAGATCATGGTGGTTGTTTTCATCCTTATGCTTCATGATGACTAGAAAACACTCCACAATTCGTCCCAACACAAGAAAAACATTCGACGATCCTCATCCATCTCTATCTAGAACAACACAAAACCTTAGTCTCCAGAATTCGTTTACATATGACACGATTACACAAGTCAACGACTCGATCCTCAACCGTAATTGCATATGCGGTTGTTTTCATTCTTATTGTGCTTCATGATGACTAGAAAACATTCCAGAATTCGTTTCGTCCCAACACAAGAAAAGACAGTCCACGGTTCTCATACATCTCTATCTAGAACAAGACAAAACCTTAATCTCCATCAACTTTCTGTCCTACTGAATAAAAGAAGGGCATGATTTATGTTGTGCATGTGACAGGCATGAAGAAGATGCTTGGAAACAGAGGTTCATTTGAATCTCCATATCCATCTCTCCTAGCTACTACCTTCAAACGACATTAATCTTGATCAGCTACCACTGCTACTAAAGAAAAGAAGAGCAAGATATATTCTGTATATATGCAGTCGGTTTTTGGCATTCAAATTGATCAGACAAGAATTGTCTTGGTCATTATGGCACGAACGGTTAAACAAAAAACAAGCTATGAAGATTCGCGAGCAAAGGTAATGGCTAAGCAAACAATGTTGTCTGAAAGAAATGCCTCGATTATCCACATGGTTTAACTGAATGGATTACATTAGACTCGTCATCTGTTTTCATCATCGATCACAGAGAAGAATAACCCCAGAGGTGTCAAGGATTTGACTTGAGTGACACAGGCAGCCAAGCAAATCTGCTACTTATCAACACACACGCACGCGCGCACAGTATATATTATCTGCCGAAGTTAAAAAAAGAAAATCAGAGACAAATGCCTCATGTTGTCTTGTCCCCATGGTTTAATGGAATGGATTGTATCTAATCAGGCATCCAATCAGTGGTTTCATCATCACAGAGAAGCCACGAACATGTACAACAATGGAGCAGGTACCTTTGTGTCCGTGGAGCTGCTTGTGCGGGTCATGTCGTCGATGCCCTCCATTGAAGGAAGGAGCTGCCGCTGCTGCTCCAGGATGAATCAAATCAAGGTGGTGGATTGTAGACCCTGTAATCCATCCATATGCAGCAAACTTGAGTGTTACCCATGACATGCCGGTTTGAGAAAAAGGAGCCCCCCACACACATGCATCTCCTGTCTATCAAAACAGAAACCTTTTCAGGTTGAGTTAACAGCAATGCAATGCAGCAAAAGACTAGAGCAGGAGCAAAATCGAACCTCTTCCTCCTGGAGCTTGCTTGTTTGTTTGTTTGTTTGTTTGTTAGGGGCGTTGAGGTTCTCCTGCACTGCAGCAGGGAAGAGGAGGGAGCTTCAGCAACAGAGCAGAGAATCGAATGGAATCCAACAGAGAGGGGGAGAGAAGACGCCCTGCAGATGGTGGAGGATGAGGACCTGTAGATGGATGGTGAGGGAACCGCATCACCGTCAGGAAGAAGAAGAAGATGACTAGTCCTTGAGCTACTGGCCCATGGTGCTGATGGTCTTGGATGTCGGGTGTGTGCCTGCGTGAGGAAGAGAGATCATCAGGAGAGGGAGGGAAAGGGAAGAAGGGCAGAAGAACCATGGCAACGGCACTCACCTGGATCGGACTTTGACGAGATGCTCCATGGGGTGGGTCTCCTTGACGAGCAGGTCCGGTCCCGGCGCGGATCTGGCCGCCGCCATGGATCTCCCTCTCCTCTCCTCTCGTGATGACGGCAGGGGAGGAGGGAGTCACCTGGCCGACGCCATAGATCTCCCTCTCCTCCCCTGTCCTGTCCTCTCGTCGTCGCCGCCGGTTACCATGGCCGGGCGGCTAGGGTTTCCAGCGCGAGGAAGTGAGGGAGGGAGGGCGGCTATGACCGCTGCGTGAGCTACCGGAGTGGATCCCGCTGCCATAGAGAGAAGGGGAGGGATCGCCGGGGTTGGCGGCGGCGGCTAGGTTGGTTGGGAAGGGTGAGGTGGTGGGTGGTTGGCGGCGGCGGCGATGCGGGAGACGAGGGGAGGGATGGGATTGGGGTGGGTGGGAGACGAGGCGTGGGTGGGAATTAGCAATGGGAGGGGCGCTAGCAATGGCGCACTGGGAGGGGTGCGCCATACATACATATATCAATGGCGCACCGTGGGTGTGGTGCGCCATTACTAGTTAAACTAGTAATGGCGCACCACACCCACGGTGCGCCACTGGTAAGTCTGGGGAGGGGGGTGTGTTTGTGTGTGGTGGGGTGTGTCTGTGTGTGTGAGCAATAGTAATGGCGCACCCTCCCTGGTGTGCCATTACTATTGCTCACACACACAGACACACCACACCACACACACATAGCAATGGCGCACCACACCAAGGTGCGCCATTACTATGTAGCATAGTAATGGCGCACCTTGGTGTGGTGCGCCATTGCTATGTCTGGTGAGGTGGGGGGTGGGCAAAAAAAATAACAATGGCGCACTGCTCAGGTGGTGCGCCACTACTAAAAAAATAACAATGGCGCACCTGTTTCTGGTGCGCCATTGCTATATAGCAGTGGCGCACCACCACCATGGTGCGCCACTAATAGGGATATTGGCTATAGCCAGTTTTCTAGTAGTGTCATGTCAAATGGATATATATATATATATATATATATATATATATATATATATATATATATATATATATATATATATATATATATATATTGTTCCTCCTTGCTTGACTAACCTATGTAGGTGACAAGTGTACTAAAACGAGAAGGATAGCTCCCAACTCAAGATGATCTTCATCAACCTCGAGCATCCTCAACAAGTTCACCTACAAGCCACGTCATCAACATCACTCGAAGGTATGTACTCATATCCTTGAAAAGGCTTTACTCCAAGTCATGAGCTAAAGCAACTCAAGTGATATGAAAACATTAAAATGCTTAATCAAAAACTGGTAATCCCATTTTGAGCTTAACGATGAGTATGACCTATGATCAAGTATTCTTGCTTGGCTGCTAAGTCAATATACTCTAATATAGGTGACCTAGTCACCGCTCATCATCTAGTTAAGAATCTTGTTTGGTTCATTCTCTATTTGGAAGATTTCTTGGAACCACTCAAATCTTCTCTACTTGATATCTCTTTGTAAAGTCTTTTGCATTTCCTTTGAAAATCCTTCTGACACTTTGTTACAAAAATTTTCAAAATTAATTTGCAAGTTCCTCAAACATTGCCAAGTTTCTGTTTAAGCCTCGGAGCCTCCGATACAAATAACTCGGTTCTACCGATTTAGCAGATGAGCTGCATAACAACAAATCGGTTCCACCGACTTGTTTGTCTCGGAGCCACCGATTTGATATCTGCTCCAGTCTGTGTTCATGTCAGTAAATCTTTGTTTCATTAGTGATCCTATAGTGATATTTTCATCTCTTCGATGATCCCTTCTTTATAAAAGGGGGGGGGGGAGAAATTTCATTCTAGGATCCCTAACTCAAAGGAGGAGAAGTCTTACAAGCTGTCAGATCAGCCAAAGAGGAGAAATTATTTTTCATGATTCCCTCAGTTTTTAATGCTCTCCATGATCCCTACATTCTATGACCCTTGTTCTTAAGGATCCCTTCCTACTCCATGATCCCTGTGTCTAACCCTGTGTATGGACCTTTTTGGAAATTAATGCCAAAGGGGGAGAAATACCAAAGCTTCAAAGCTAAAGGGGGAGATACATGCTTCAATGCAAAGGGGGAGATACAATCAAGGGGGTGAATATCAAAGCTTATACTTATATAGACAAGGGGAGAACACCAAAGTAGGGGGAGAAAAATATGTTTGGGAGAAAAATATGTTTATCTCTTTTGACTACTCATGTTAGACTTTTCTCACCCTATCCAATCCCAATATCTACATGCTAAGATTCAGGGGGAGAGGATGATCTACGATTTTCATATCTAAGGGGAGAAAGCTCTAAATGATCTTGGAGACATATCAATCTTAAGGATTATTACCTTCTATATGTTCTCCACATCTTGATACTATTGAGCTCTATTGCTTTTGATTGGTAGAATACTCTTGTGTTTCCTAACATTGTTTTCTCAAGTGTGTTTCTACTACTAGAATGCTCAAGAACTCAAGGTAAGTATATGCATCATATCCTTGATCAAGATGATCTCCTGCTTCTTGCACATATTGTTTGCAAGAGTGAAGTCTTGAACAAGGATACACCTCACTCATATATATATATATATATATATATTTGATGCATATAGCCAAGATACGCATGACTCATTATATCCCTTCTACTATATGTATGTCCATGCATTCCAAAGCAACTATCCTTTAAAGGGATTGCACACATTTAGGGGGAGCAAGTCTAAGTCATGTGTCTCTCAAAGTCTTCATTGTATCCATGCATATCTTTAATTTGAAGCTTTGATTGTATGTTGACATCAATTACCAAAAAGGGGGAGATTGAAAGTACAACATGCTCCCTTGATGGTTTTGATAATTCATGACAACATACATTGTCTCTTGGACTAATACTTTTACCTAGTGTATTTCAGATAAAGTCCACCGAGAGGGTTGGCAAAAGGATTTTGGAGAAACCCCAAGATGCAAGGAAATTGATTGGCAAAGCTTCAAGCAAGAGGACTCTACATTTTACTTTGTGAGAAATCACTTTGAGTCCATAGGAAAGCCAATACTATTAAAAGGGGGTAAGGTACTGTTGGTGAACAAGATGCTCCACGTGCACAAGTGATAGTCACCAAAAACATCCACAAACTCTTCCACAAAAGTCTGTCTAAGTGAAACATCCAAAATCGGTGCAACCAACAATTCCCACTTGGTGCCACCAATTCCCAAAATCAGACAGACTCATGCCAAACCCTTGCCATTCGGTGCAACCGATTCTGCATTGGTGCCACCGAGTTCAGTTGCCAACTTTCTGTTTAGCTATTTTCAAGTATTGGTACCACCGAGTTTTGCCAGTCGGTCTCACCGAGTTTTGGACCAACTTCCTGGTTAGCCATTCACGAGAATCGGTACCACCGAGAATTGTGAATCGGTCTCACCGAGTTTTTGGTCCAACTCTCTGGTTAGCCATGGTCAAGAATCGGTACCACCGAGAATTGAAAATCGGCGTCACCGAGTTGTGCAATCTGACCGTTGGTCACATAATCAGTACCACCGAGAATTATATATCGGTCTCACCGAGATTCAAAAGTTACTGTCTTTAGGTCACTTCGGTACCACCGAGATTCACACATCGGTGTCACCGAGTTGGTCACTATAGGTGTAACGGTTGGATTTTTGGGGATGCCTATATATACCCCTTCACCACCACCCACTCGAAAGAGAAGCACTCAGAACTATTCCATACTTGCCCCATCCAATTTTCTGAGAGAGAGCCACCTACTCATGTGTTGAGATCAAGCCATTCCACTCCATCCATATGAATCTGTCGGTGTCCTGGGAATGGGGGTACCCATACTTGCTTGTCTGCGGCCCAGGGTGTGGCCCACTTCGACAGCCAAGTACGGCCCATCGCGGTCTCACTCAGCACAAGGCCCTCTCGAGAGCCCCAAGCTCGTGAGGGAAACAGCGCCAAGACCCGCGGGGGAATAGGCCTCCCCAGGCCCCCTCCCGAGCGGCGGATATCTCTATGCAATGCTCGACCTCGGGAGGCCAATGATGACGCAAGGCGGGCCAGGCAGGCACTAGCGCGCCAGAGGAGACAGTTTCCTCTTTCGTGCAAAGGAGGCAGGAGCGCACGCAGGTTCCCAAGGCACCCCGCCAAAGGTTTCCATCCCGGTGCAACAAGACCAGGCCGGCAGGCGCGGCAGGACGGATGTCACCAGTGAGCCCACCACCGCGTCACCACCACCTACTTTGCAGGCGAAGACCACCTTTCGTCAGGATAAGATGTACCTCCTGTCCCCTTTCGAATGTGGCCGTTGTGGGATCCCTTCCCGCCATTGCGATAAGGTAAGAGGACCCGGGCCGCTATAAATAGAGGCTAGGCTACTCTGTAGGAGAGGAGGCCACCCGAACGCACTCGCAAGGCAACTCACCACTGTACTAGTTCATCCACAAACCTCCTCGTGAGGCAATCCACCAAAAGCAGGAGTAGGGTTTTACGCTTCGTAGCGGCCCGAACCTGGGTAAATTCTCGTGTGCTATCTTCTTCCTCGCCATCGAGCGGGGTCACCGGGCTATGAGCTTTGGGGGGGGCGGTTGAAGCCGTTGGAGATCTTCGCACACGCCCCCGAGTTCGAACTTCTTAGGGTTTTTGCAGAGCCCGAAATCTGACATTTGGCACGCCAGGTAGGGGGCGTGTCGAAGCTTCCCCATCTACGGCTGCAGTCGGGCTCTGATTCACCGGCTTCATGGCCGACGCGACCCCCGAGGCCAGGCAGCCCTTGGCGTGCGGTGGCGCCGCGGCTCGCAGGGCCGACCCTGCGGTCGCATGGATCCTTGGCTGATCGCAAGCGCCCGCCTCCAACCGCCAGGTCAAGCAGTTCCTCCGCCAGGCGACCGCGATTCGGCCACGGTCCAAGACCCTGCAGGCTCGAACGTGGCCGGAGATCGACATCACATTCGGCCCCGACGACCACCCCAGAACAATGGCTGCCATCGGTACGCTCCCCATGCTGTGCACACCAACCATAAACAGCGTGGCCGTCACCAGGACCCTCATAGACAGCGGGGCCGGCCTCAACGTCCTCTCCGTGGAGACCTTCAACGCGCTGCAGGTTCCCTATGGCCAGCTCGCGCCCTCAAGGCCCTTCTCTGGGGTGGCCGGGGGCTCCGCCGCCCCCTTGGGGCGGGTGCGCCTTCCCGTCACCTTTGGCACCCGCTGCAACTACCGCACCGAGCAGATTGTCTTCGACGTCGCCCACATCCACCTCCCTTACAACAAGATACTTGGCTATCCCGCCCTTGCCCAGTGCATGGCGACAACGCACCCGGGCTACAACGTCATCAAGATGCCTGGGAGCGGCGGCATCCTCTCCGTCCTCGGAGACGCCATGGACGCAGCCCGCGCGCTCAAGCTCGCCTACAAAGCGGCGGCCGCGACGCACCCCAACGCTGGGGACGCCGCGCAGGCCTCGGAGGGCACTGGGCACGTCGTCGACGTCGCGCCAGTAAAGAAGAAGCAGCTGTTCTCTCAGAATCGGGCTGAGACGAAGCAGGTGCCCGTAGACGACGAGAATCTTGGTCTTACCTTCACCATCGGCGCCAGCCTGCCTCAGGAGCAGGAAGAGGCATTGGTGGCCTTCCTCTGCGCGAACAAGGATGCGTTTGCGTGGAACGCTTCTGACCTGGTGGGGGTCCCGAGGGATGTGATCGAGCACCACCTCATGGTGTGACCCCATGCACGCTCGACGAAGCAAAAGGCGAGTAGGCAGGCTCAGGAGAAGTAGGCGTTCATCGCCCAGGAGGTTGGCAAGCTGAAGGAGGCCGGAGTTATCTGGGAGGTGCAGTACCGGGAGTGGCTTGCCAACCCGGTGGTCGTCCCGGAGAAGTGCGGGAAGGAGCGCATGTGCGTCGACTTCACGAACCTCAACAAGGCCTGCCCCCAAGACCCGTTCCCGCAGCCGCGCATCGACCAGATCGTGGACTCCACCGCCGAGTGCGACCTTCTATGCTTCCTGGACGATTTATCTGGCTACCATCAGATCAAGATGGCGGTGGAAGACGTCGAGAAGACGGCCTTCCTCACCACATGCGGTGTGTTCTTCTACACGTGCATGCCCTTCGGGCTACCAAACACTGGCGCAACCTTCCAGCGGCTGATGCACATTGCCCTGGGGCAGCAACTCGGGAGGAACGCGGAAGCCTACGTCGACGACATCATGGTCAAGTCGCGAGAAGCAAAGACCCTGATCGAGGACCTGGAGGAGACGTTCGCTAGCCTGAGGCGGGTGAGCCTGAGGCTCAACCCCGAGAAGTGTGTCTTCGGGGTCCCGTCGCACCGAGGGATCGAGGCGAACCCGGAGAAGATCAAGGCTATAAGCAAGATGAGTCCGCCTCAGACCCTCAAGGAAATGCAGAAGCTGGCGGGCTGCGTGACCTCCTTGGGACGCTTCATCTCCTAGCTTGGCGAGCGGGCCCTGCCGTTCTTCAAGCTCATGAAGAGGAAGGGCCCCTTCGAATGGACTCCGGAGGCAGACGCGGCATTTGAGGACCTAAAGCGGTACCTCACGAGTCCACCAGTAATGGTGGCACCTCGCCTCCGGGAGCCCCTACTACTATACCTTGCTGCCACCCCGCACTCCGCCAGTGGTGCACTTGTGGCGGTCAGGGAGGAGCGTGCCGGCACGCGCGCTACACCATCAGGCGCAAGCGGGTCCCCGGGTATGAAGCAAGGTGACTCACAGGATGCCATGGAGCCTTCACCTCCTCAAGACGACGCTCCTGAGGCCCCAGCCGCCCCGGCGTCCCCCGAGGCTCCCAGGCCTCATGAGCCCGCTGTGGAGCGGGGCGGCGCGGAAGGCCTCTCCCTCGTCGAGCATCCGGTGTACTACGTCAGTACCGTGCTGTGGGACGCGCGCTCGCGCTACCCTATGCAGCAGAAGCTCTTGCTCGCACTTCTTGTCACCTCAAGGAAACTGCGCCATTACTTTTAGGGGCATCCCATCAAGGTCATCTCTGCGTACCCCTTGGAGAGAGTGATGTGCAACCCCAACGCAGCAGGGAGGGTCGAATAATGGAACATCGAGTTGCAGGCCTTCAATATAGAGTTTAGCACGACCAGGGTCATCAAGGGGGCAGCCCTGGCGGACTTTCTAGCCAAATGGACGGACGCTCCTGACCGGGGGCTGGACGAGGGCTAGTCCCTTACCCCCGGCGACGAGGCGCCTGAGGGTTGGATCATGCACTTCGATGGGGCCTTCGCGCGCAGGGGATCAGGGGCCGGAGTTGTACTCATCTCCCCGACCGGGGACAAGCTTTACTACGCCGTGCAACTTTGCTTCCAGCGTGGTGAGAAGGTCTCCAACAACATCGCGGAGTACGAGGGCCTAATCTCCAGCCTCAAGGCCACAGCCGCCTTGGGGATTTAGTGCCTCACCATCAAGGGCGACTCCCAGCTCCTCGTCAACTTCTCCAACAAGGAGTATACGCCTAAGGACGAGCACATGGAGGCATACTTGGAAGAGGTACGTAAGATTGAAAAACGTTTCCAGGGTTTGGAATTGCAGCACATCCCGCGCGGCGCGAACAAGGAGGCCGATGAGATCGCCAAGAGGGCATCGCGCCGTGAGCCTCAGGAGCCGGGCGTCTTCGAGGAACGGATCTTCAAGCCATCCGCGGCACCACCAACCGAGGATCAGGCGCCGCGGAGTGAAGAGCTACCCCCAGCACCACCCTCAGGGGCTCCAACTTGTGGTCCGGCCTTAGGAGGCCGACTGCTCCTGGTGCTGAAGCCCCAAGTCGACAACTGGACACAAGAGTTCAGGGCATACCTGCTTCATGGCACACTACCGGAAAAGGAGGAAGACGCGGAGCGTGTGGTACGACATGCCACAGCATATTGTCTGCGGGATGGCGAGCTGTACCGCAGGCGCCCAAACGACGTCGCGTTGCGGTGCGTATCTAGAGAACAGGGGTGCGAGCTGCTGGCCGACATCCATGGAGGAGACTGCGGACACCACTCCTCGTCACGCACCCTTGTATGGAAGGCATTCCGCACTGGCTTCTACTGGCCCACGACGCTCAACGACGCCACCGAGCTGGTCCGGTCCTGCGAGGCCTGCCAGTTGCATGCCAAGCAGATTCATCAGCCCGCGCAAGGCCTCCAGACCATCCCGCTCTCTTGGCCCTTCGTGGTCTGGGGGCTAGATATACTGGGGCCCTTTCCACGAGCAGCAGGCGGGTACCGCTACCTCTACGTCGCCATCGACAAGTTCACCAAGCGGGCGGAGGTGGAGCCTGTCCGCACCATCCCCGCCGGATCGGCCGTCAAGTTTATCAAGGGCATCGTGAGCTGCTTCGGCGTCCCCAACCGCATCATCACCGATAACGGTTCGCAGTTCACAAGTAACCTCTTCAGGACCTATTGTGCTAACCTTGGAATGCAGATATGCTACGCCTCAGTGGCACACCCACGAAGCAACGGTCAGGCAGAGCGCGCCAACGCGGAGGTCCTGCGGGGCCTCAAGGCAAGGAGCTTCCGGAAGAAGCTTGAGGCTTGCGGCAAGGGTTGGGTCGATGAGCTTCAGTCCGTGTTGTGGTCCATCCGCACCACCGCGACTAAGCCCACCGGCGAGACCCCGTTCTTCCTCGTCTATGGAGCCGAAGCTGTACTCCCACACGAGGTCAAGCACGGATCCCCGCGGGTTTTGGCATTCGACGAGGAGCATCAGGATGCCGAGCGGGGGACGGACCTCGTGCTCAGGGAGGAGGCCCGTCGTCAAGCCTCGCTCCGAGCTGCGAGGTACCAGCAGGCACTGTGGCGTTACCATTGCCGTAACGTCCGCTCCACGACCCTCGAAGTCAGAGACCTCGTCCTGAGGCGGGTCCTTTCCAGGGAAGGCTTGCACAAGCTCTCGCCCATGTGGGAAGGCCCGTTCAAGGTCGCCCGCGTCTCCAGGCCTGGCGCCGTGCGTCTGGAGACTCGGGACGGGGTCCCCATCCAGAATGTCTGGAACATCCAGCACCTCAGCAAGTTCTACCCGTGACACTCTCACATAATAATGAGTGGGCTGTATACGCCCGGAGCCCCCCGAGGACGCGGAGGGGTTCCCACCCACGCCCAAGTGGAAGCCCCATGCTCCGCACTGGCGGACAAGACTGTCCTCCAATGACTATGTCCACTCAACGTGGATGCCCTATGTTCCACGCTGGGGGAAGATGAAGACTAGCCTAGGTGCCGGACGCGGCTGTTCTTTGCTTTTCTTGTATTCGAATTTGCCATTTTCCTAGAATGAAATCCGAAGCTTTTTCGACTCTATTTAAAAGAAAAGGGGCGAGAATTTTTCTTCTTGCAGTTCTCTCTCTTGAAGTTTCTTTCTCTGAGTTAATGCCTGCCAGCCTCTCCCTCCTGCGCCCCGCAGGCGGGGGCTACTGGCACGGTACGCACACCTCGCCAAGGCCTTGGCGTCCTGGTCCCCGCGTGACCTTGGCATCCTGATCCTCGCGTGGCGCTCTCGAGTGAGCTAGCAGGCGCGCACCGCCTCACCCTCGCTCGGGGGCTCCGCCGCGGCCCGGTGCACTGTCTTAAAAGACTCTGGAGGCTCATGCCCCCTGGGGCAAGAACCGGTAGAATGGATTGGTCGCCGCTTGAACATCAAGGGAGGCTCCTGAGCATCGCGCCTCAGGAGCCTCACCGATCGCGTGGCTCCTCGCCCCTTGGTTTCGTCCTGGTGATCCGGACGCACCAATGGCGGTCGAGGCCTCGCCCCTTGGTCTCGTCCTGCTGATCCGGACGCCCCAACGGTGGTCGGGGCATGCACGGGATCGGGCCCCGCCGACGTAGAGCGCCGCTTGAGCGTCAAAGGGGGCTCCTGAGCATCGCGCCTCAGGAGCCTCACTGATCGCGTGGCTCCTCACCCCTTGGTCTCGTCGTGGTGATCCAGATGCCCCAATGGCGGTCGAGGCCTCACCCCTTGGTCTCGTCCTGGTGATCCGGACGCCCCAACGGTGGTCGGGGCATGCACGAGATCGGGCCCTACAGACGTAGAGTGCCGAAAGGGGGCCCCCAAACCGCCTCACTCGTAGGAAGGAGGAACCTCCCCAAGCTCTCCAAGTGCCACTAGCTCCCCAGGCGCCACTGCCAAACCTCGCGACGCAGGAGCCCGCCACGGACGCATCAAGCTAAGTATCCTAACCACGATCAAAAGGGAGTCTCGGTTAACAGTTATGCAGTGACCGCAATACGTAACGAGAGTGCTAATAAAAGGGTGCAAGCGCCAAAGTTTGTTACACAACCAGAAGGGACCCCCATGATTTTTGGTTACAGGCAGAGGAAAATAAAAGAAGGTGAAGGAGCCCCCCCAGGGGCTACCGCTCCTGAGGCCCCAGCCTCGGTGCGCCGACGCTTATTCAGAGTCCTCCTCCTCCTTGATGGCGCCGCGGTGGCACGTCGGCGTGGCCACTTCCCGGGCGGGGGAGCGGCGCCGTCGCGGCTGTCTTCCCCCCGAAGTCCAGGCGCGCCGACACGGCAGGGCGTCGTAGCTGTCGTCACTCGGGCTCTCCTCGGAGGAGGTATCGCTGCTGCTGGAAGCATGGCAGCCGTCGCCAAGGGAAAGCTCACCTCCAAGATCGCCGCTGCCGCCGCCCTCTGGGCAGCACCCCAAGCGCCTACCGTCCTCCCCGAAGATCTTGACGAAAAGCGCTGCGGCGCCGCCGTGCTTGAAGTGGAGTGTGGGCCTCCCCTCCAGGCCATGGCACGGGCGAATGTCTGCCACCCGCAGCTCAAAAAGGGGTTGCCTGCGGGGGTAACCTCGACCTCCACCCACAACGTGCCGCTGCAACAACCGTCGGCCTACAGCCACAGACCTGCGGGCGCGTTAACCCGCAACGTCTCCGCGAAGGAGCGCGGAAGCTGCAACCAGGTGCTCGCCGGCCTCTCCACCGGCACCAGGAACTCCAGGCCCGCGTCGGCAGTGTGGGCTTGCGGACGCGGTGGCTGAACACCGATTGCGGGTCTCCCTCCCCGGCCACGTCCGCCGCGCCCGCCGCCTCCGGCTCTGCCAGCAGAAGTGCCAGACCTCACGGAGGGGCGCCCATGCCCATGGGGCGCCGCCGCCGCCGTCCCAGTATACTTGCGAGGACAACCCCTGCTCCTCTTGGGAGATTGTTGGTCCGACACCCCCTGACAGGCCTTTCCCTTCTCGGCGGCGGAAAGCCTCCTCACCGGCGTCATGATGGAGGAGATGAAGGACAAAGGCGGGGGAGCAAGGAGTAGGAATGGGCTGGGGGCTCCGTTCCCCCCCCCCCCCCCGCCCATTTATAGCTGGATGGAGGCCAACCGGCGTCTTCCCCATCCCGGGTAATGATGGACCCGCGACGTGTGCCGGTTGCAGGTCAGACGGAGCGATTGCCGAGGCGTCGTGGGGAGTGGAGGCGCAGTGCACTCCTCGGGCGACGCGTGCCAGAGTCGATCGGCGTGCTACACTGCCTCACGTCGCTTCACCTGCTCCCGCCGGGTCACATCCACATGGCTCGAGGGGAGGGGAGGACACAAGGAGACATCCGCATTCATGGAAGAGCAATGATGGCCGGGGAGGCGCGCAGGCTTCTCGTCAGCTTGACTCAGGTTGGTTCCCGACGTCTTCGGGGAGCCGAGACGCCCACGTCTCGTTATGCGCCACGCGTCAGGTTGGGCCCGCAGGCGGTTGGGGCCCACGGCGCTTCGGGCCGTCTTCCATGGCTTCGCACAGAAGCTAGCTTGAACGCGCCTCGGGCCCGGGGGCTACTGTCGACGTCCTGGGAATGGGGATACCCAGACTTGCCTGCCTGTGGCCCAGGGCATGGCCCACTTCGACAGCCAAGTATGGCCCAGCGCGGTCTCACTCAACACAAGGCCCTCGCGAGAGCCCCGAGCTCGCGAGGGAAACAGCGCCAAGACCCGCGGGGGAATAGGCCTCCCCAGACCCACTCCCGAGCGGCGGAGATCTCTATGCAATGCTCGACCTCGGGAGGCCAAGGATGACGCAAGGCAGGCCAGGGAGGCACCAGCGCGCCAGAGGAGACAGTTTCCTCTTTCGTGCAAAGGAGGCAGGAGCGCACGCAAGTTCCCAAGGCGCCCCGCCAAGGGTTTCCATCCCGGTGCAACGAGACAAGGCCAGCGGGCGCGGCAGGATGGATGTCACCAGCGAGCCCACCACCGCGTCACCACCACCTACTTTGCAGGCGAAGACCACCTTTCGTCAGGATAAGATGTACCTCCTGTCGCCTTTCGAATTTGGTCGTTGTGGGATCCCTTCTTGCCATTGCGATAAGGGAAGAGGATCCGGGCCACTATAAATAGAGGCTAGGCTGCTCTGTAGGAGAGGAGGCCACCGGAACGCACTCGCGAGGCAACTCACCACTGTACTAGTTCATCCACAAACCTCCTCGTGAGGCAATCCACTAAAAGGAGGAGTAGGGTTTTACACTTCGCAGCGGCCCGAACCAGGGTAAATTCTCGTGTGCTATCTTCTTCCTCGCCATTGAGCGGGGTCACCGGGCTATGAGCTTTGGGGGGGGGTGAAGCAGTTGGAAATCTTCGCACACGCCCCCGAGTTCGAACTTCTTAGGGTTTTTGCGGAGCCCGAAATCCGACATAATCTTGATCTCTAGCCTCCCCAAGTTGCTTTCCACCAATCAAATCTCTTCTACCAAGCCAAATCTGTGAGAGAGTGATTGTGTGTTGAGGAGTCTATCATCTTGAAGCACAAGAGCAAGGAGTTCATCAACATTACCGAGCCTATTACCTTTTGGAGGGTGGTGCCTCCTAGATTGGTTAGGTGTCGCTTGGAAGCCTCCTACTTCGTGTTGTGGAGTTGAACCAAGAAGTTTGTACGGGCAAGGAGATCGCCTATTTTGTGAAGATCTAACCATAGTGAGGCTAGTCCTTCATGGACAGAAGCCGTTATGGAATAGTCAAGGTTGCTACTTCGTGGACCCTTATGGGTAGAGCCCTCCGTCGACTCTCGCGACCGTTACCCTTCGTGGGTTGAAGACTCCATAAACGTGGACGTACGATAGCACCACCTATCGGAACCACGGGAAAAATCTTCGTGTCCCTCATGCGTTTGATCTCCCTATCTCAACTCCTTACTTCCATGTGCAATGTCTTTATTTCGCGATGCCATACTTGTTGACTTGCATGTGTAGGGTGTGCTAGACTTGCTATAATTGCTAAAATCTGCCAACCAATTAACTTGGGAAAAAGTTAGGTTTTAATTATTGCAAATAGTCTATTCACCCCCCCTCTAGACACACACTTCTAGTGATCCCACACCAGGGGTGCCTGGCGCGCCCTGGTGTATCGTGCTCACCTCGATCACCTTCCGGTTTATATTTTTATTCCTAAAATTCTAAAATATTCCAAAACTGACAAAAAATATTTTTGCAAATTTTTCGGAGCCCGTTTACTTACCGTATCACGTACCTCCTATTTTTAAGTATTCTGGATTATTCCGGAAGGTTTCTTTTATGTGTTCCTCTGGTGTCATGGTTTGGATAACATTGCTTTCAACGTTAATAGGCGTACCTGAGATATAATGCTTAATTCTTTGGCCATTGACCACCTTCGGGTTAGTACCTTCGGTGTTATTAATCTTGATAGCTCCAGAACGATAAACTTCTTCGATAATATATGGTCCTTCCCATTTGGAGAGAAGCTTTCCTGCAAAGAATCTTAAACGAGAGTTGAATAAAAGAACATAATCTCCTATTTTGAATTCCCGCTTTTGGATTCTTTTGTCATGCCATCTCTTTACTTTTTCTTTGAATAGCTTGGCATTTTCATACGCTTGGGTTCTCCATTCATCTAGTGAGCTAATATCAAATAGCCTCTTCTCACCGGCAAGTTTGAAATCCTAATTGAGTTCTTTAATTACCCAAAATGCTTTGTGTTCTAGTTCTAGCGGCAAATGACAAGCCTTTCCATATACCATTTTATATGGAGACATACCCATAGGATTTTTATAAGGTGTTCTATAGGCCCAAAGTGCATCATCTAATTTCTTAGACCAATTCTTACGAGACCTATTGACAATTTTTTGTAATATTAATTTTATTTCTCTATTGCTAAGTTCAACTTGACCACTAGATTGAGGATGATAGGGTGATGCAATTCTATGGTTAACATCATATTTAGCAAGCATCTTACGGAAAGCACCATGAATAAAGTGTGAACCACCATCGGTCATTAAATATCTAGGGACTCTAAACCTCGGAAAGATAACCTCTTTAAGTATTTTAATGGAGGTGTGGTGATCAACACTACTATTTGGAATAGCTTCCACCCACTTAGTGACATAATCAACCGCAACTAAAATATGAGTGTAGCCGTTAGAGGAAGGAAAAGGCCCCATATAATCAAAACCCCACACTTCAAATGGTTCAACAACAAGTGAATAATTCATAGGCATTTCTTGACGCTTACCGATATTACCAATTCTTTGACATTCATCACAAGACAAGACAAACTTACGAGCATCCTTGAAGAGAGTAGGCCAATAAAATCCGGATTGCAATACCTTATGAGCAGTTCTATCTCCCGCATGATGTCCTCCATAAGCTTCGGAATGACATTTCCGTAGGATTTGTTCCTCTTCATGCTCAGGTACACAACATCTAATAATACCATCTACTCCTTTATAAAGATGTGGGTCATCCCAAAAGTAATGTCTCAAGTCATAGAAGAATTTTTTCTTTTGTTGGTATGTGAAACTAGGTGGTACATATTTAGCAACAATGTAATTAGCATAATCAGCATACCAAGGTGTGTTGTGTAAGACACTTATTGCAGCTTGCTGTTCGTCAGGGAAACTATCATCAATAGGTAGTGGGTCATCAAGAATATTTTCTAACCTAGACAGGTTATCAGCTACGGGGTTCTCAGCTCCTTTCCTATCAATGATATGTAAGTCAAATTCTTGAAGCAAGAGAACCCACCTAATGAGTCTAGGTTTAGCATCTTTCTTTTCCATAAGATATTTTTGTTGACACACGAACACGTCACCGTGTACCCTCGACGCCGGGGGTGATGCACCGCAGCTCACGTCGAAGGAGGTCCGGCCGGCAGCGCGATACGCAAGACAGCCGGCAGACGCTTTTGAAGACCCGAAGCCCCGCACGCCCGGGAGGGACCCCGTCAGGGAGTGCGGCAGCAATGGGCTGCCCTAGGTCGATTCGCTCGCCCCTAGAGCCTCTATACTCGCAGCTCTCCAACACGAAGAACGACGAAGAACGAGAGAGAAAAACGATGGAAAGATAGAACGTAGATGAAAAAGTAGTATAATGATTGTTCGATTGTGTGTTGTTCAATCGGCCGTCACCCCAAACATATATAAGAGGCGGCTGGACTTCCCGTACAAGCAAAGGATTCATCTAGGCTTTCCTTACCAGAAAATTACATCAATTCACGTCCTAGAGTCCTAGTTCTGGTCCCACTCGGATTCAGCCCGAATCTGGTCCAATCTTCTGTCTTGCTCCTTGCGTGGGCCGTGGAATCTGCATATGACTTCCGATGGAGACAGTTCAAATACCAATTTTTGTGCGCTTCGACGAGGCCAACAATCCGTATGTTGTTCACTTTTCCAAATAAGGCCATCTTGAATACTCCACGGGGTCATCTTTAATTTCGAGTCAGACTCGTTCGTGTAGCTGACTGGACCATCCGACTCTTGTAGCGTCTCTGCAGGTCATAAACTACGTGGGATGATGATGACTCCAAAAGCAAAGTTGACCGTTTCGACGAGACGAACAATTTTCATGTTGAACACTTTTTCATCCGAGGCCATCCTCTTTTCACGCGGCAAGATCTTCACCCGGCAAGCCCTTGGCCCGGCAAACTTTCTGCACCTTGCGGGCCCTTTTTGCGATAGTAAATGACCTCAGATGAAAATGAGCCCAAAAGCAATTTTAACCGTTTCGACGAGACGAACAACTTTGGTGTTGAACACTTTTTGATCTGAGGCCATCTAGATAAGTATTTGAGCCTATCTTCAGCATCTCGTCGGATTGGCCTTGACAGTTTTTACTGTTCACGGCGGCAAGCTTTCCCCGGCAAGGTTACTGTTCACGGCGGCAAGGTTACTGTTCACCGCGGCAAGCTTTCCCCGGCAAGGTAACTGTTCACGGCGGCAAGCTTTCCCCGGCAAGGTTACTGTTCACGGCGGCAAGCTTTCCCCGGCGGCAAGGTTACTGTTCACGGCGGCAAGCTTCCCCCGGCAAGGTTACTGTTCACGGCGGCAAGCTTTCTGGCTGCACCTTGCGGGCCCTTTTTGAGGTAGTAAACAACCTCGGATGAAAATGTGCCCAAAAGCAATTTTGACCGTTTCGACGAGACGAACAATTTTCATGTTGAACGTTTTTCGATCCGAGGCTATCTTGAAGGTCTAATTGCTCACGCATTGCACCAGACACCCATCAGACATGTGTCTGATGGGGCGCGCCATATTTCGCCTCTTGACAGGGCTGCATTCAAATAGCTCTAACTTTTGCATACGAACTCAGTTTGAGATGGATTTTATATGAAAATCAACCGATTCGACGAGACGAAGACAATTCATGTAGAGCATTCCTTCATCCGAGATTGTCTTGGAGGCGTAATCGACCAAAAAGCACTCAGAACACCTAAACATGACAATCCGAGTGTAGTTTTGGTCTTTGATATGATACTGAATGATTATGATCCAAACATCAAAGTTGTTCCATTCGGCAATGTGAAGTTTCTCATGTAGAATATCTTGTCATTTGAGGTCACCTCTATTGCATTCTGTATTGTGCCAAAATCAGGTGTCAACACATGCCCCCCTGTTTTCTGGCAGAGCTTGCGTGCCAGAAAATACTTTGCCTCGGGTATTGTTTAAGCACGATGTCAACACTCCATCGGCCATTCATATTTCTCAGGGCGATAATTATGTATCGGTCATGTTTATGCTAAGGGCGATAATCATATATCGGCCATTGCCTAATCAGGCTTCTTGCCACACACTCGGGTGGTACTTTTTCAGATATCTGCCATTGAGAGCTCGAGGTATTAATACTCCTTGCATGGATTCCACCAAATATGAATTTCCAGGAACTACCCTTGCAATCCTAAAAGGACCTTCCCAGTTTGGAGACCACTTCCCGAATTTTCTATCTCTAGAACTAATCGGCAGAATCACTTTCCACACAAGATTGCCAACCTGAAAATTCTTCAACTTGACCTTTTTATTGTAAGCTCTTGCTACCCTCAGCTTGTCCCTCTCTATAGCCTTCAGAGCAGCCAAACGTTTATCGGCAACTTCATCAATGTTGTCCATCATCAAATTGTAAAAGTCCACTGCCGATAAATCATTCTGTTTGGCTATTCTCAAAGCATTCAAATTCACTTCCACTGGTAAAACAGCCTCTTGACCGTATACTAGCTCATACGGAGTTACCTTTGTAGCACCATGCCTTGAGATTCTATGTGCCCATAAAGCTTCAGACAATAACTCATGCCATTTTCTTGGATTATCCTCAATCTTCTTTTTGATGAGCTTGATCAATATCTTATTGCTAGATTCAGCTTGTCCATTAGCTTGGGCATAATACGGAGATGAATTGAGCAACTTTATGTTATATGATTCGGCAAATTCTCTAACTTGATGTGACATGAAAGATGAACCTTGATCTGTAGTCAATGTCTGAGGAACGCCGAATCTATGAATAATGTGCTCAGTTATGAATTGAATTACCTCCGTATGTGTCATGTTCTTGAGAGGTACTGCTTCAGACCATTTGGTGAAATAATCGGTTGCCACCAACACGAACCGATGCCCCTTCGAGGAAGATGGATGAATTTGCCCAATGAAATCTAAACCCCATCCTCTAAAAGGCCACGGCTTGATAATAGGATGTAACATAGCAGCAGGAGCTAATTGAATATCACCAAATTTTTGACAAGCTTCACACCCTTTATAATATCTGAAGCAATCATTGATCATAGTCGGCCAATAAAATCCAGCACGTCGTAATAACCACTTCATCTTGGGAGCCGACTGATGAGTACCACAAATGCCTTCATGTACCTCTCCCATAGCAATTCTTGCTTGGTCCTCGTCCAAACATTTCAAAAGAACATCTTCAACCGTTCGGCGATAAAGACCACCGTCTCTTATTGTATACTTGAAAGCCATACGCCGAACAGTCCTGTCCACCCTTTCACTTGGATCACGCAAGTAATCCATAATGGGCTTCCTCCAGTCATGATTTTCACCTGCACTAGATTTTTTGTTAGTGGCCGAATCAGTGGGCTCTGGTTCGGCCTCTCCCATATTAGCAAGACAAGACATCGGCTTCTGAGAAATATGAAACATGCCATGATCAACATGATAACCGGATGCTTGCTGTGCCAACTGATTTGCTCTCCAATTGTCATGTCTAGATATATGAGCAATGCTAAAATAATCCAAAGTAGAAATTGTATCTAGACACTTATCAAGATAAACATTAAGTGATTCGTCTAAACATTGAAAGACTTTGGACACTTGCTGCACTACTAATAACGAATCACCAAAAGCCTCAACATGTGTAGCACCTATAGCAAGTAACATCTCCAGGCCGAATAACAATGCCTCATATTCGGCCTGATTGTTTGTGCAAAAATATTCTAAGCGGCATGAAGCTTCAAAAACGGCAGCATGAGGAGATATATAAACAATACCAACACCTTGGCCATTGCTACAAACTGAACCATCAAAATATAATCTCCATGGTACTAACGAGACAAGGTTTATATCAATATCATGCTTGTCATCAATCCGATGTTCAACAATAAAATCAGCAACAATTTGGCCTTTCATGGATTTTAGAGATTCATAAGCCAAATCATATTCAATTAAAGCATAAGCCCACTTGCCAATTCTACCACTAAGAATTGGCCTATGCAGCATGTATTTGATGACATCGGTTTGACAAGCTATTATGCAATTACTAGGCACTAGATAATGTCTCAATTTTGTGCAAGCATAATATAAACAGAGGCATAATTTTTCAATAAATGTATACCTTGTCTCGGCGTCCACTAAGCGTCGGCTCAGATATGTAATAGTATGCTCTTTCCCTTCGGTTTCTTGAGTTAAAACAGCACCAATAACACCTTCCTCTGCTGCAATATAAAGCCTAAAGGGTTCTTTGTGCCTGGGTGCTTTCATCACCGGAGGAGTGCACAAATAATTTTTGATCATATCAAATGCTTCTTGCTGTTTTGCCCCCCAAGTAAAATCAGTATCATTCTTTAACCGAAGGATAGGAGTAAATGCATCGACTTTCCCTGACAGATTAGCTATGAACCTTCTCAAATAATTGACCTTGCCAAGGAACTTTTGCATATCTCTCTTGCACGTTGGAGCCTCCACTTTCTGTATGGCCTCTATCTTTTTGGGATCAATCTCTATGCCATCTTCATGAATAATGAAACCCAAAAACTTGCCAGCCGACACGCCGAATGCACACTTCAAAGGATTCATCTTTAGTCCATATTTTTTCATTCTTTCAAAAGCTAAGCGCAAATCGGCTAGATGAGATTCGAAAGCATCCGATTTGACAACAATATCATCAATATAGACTTCAAGTATAATGCCGAGCAGATCATGGAAAATTAAATTCATAGCCCTTTGATATGTGGCACCAGCATTTTTTAATCCGAACGTCATTACTGTCCACTCGAATAAACCAAGAAAACCAGGGCAATGAAAAGCTGTCTTGGACATGTCCTCTTCGGCCATAAAGATCTGATTGTATCCAGCATTACCATCAAGAAAACTAATAACCTTATGTCTAGAAGCATCATTAATAAGCATGTCGGCTATAGGCATGGGATACTCATCTTTGGGTGTAGCTCTATTCAAATCTCTGAAATCAATGCACACCCTTAACTTGCCGGAGCCTTTCTTCTCCACTGGTACAATGTTAGAAATCCACTCGGCATAGCTGCAAGGTCTAATAAAATTAGCTTTAAGCAAACGACCGATCTCTTCCTTGATCCGGTCATATGTTTTTGGATTAAATTTTCTTTCCGATTGTTTGTAAGGTCTAAAACCGGCCTTTATAGGCAACCGATGCTCCACTAGCTCTCGGCTTAAACCTGGCATCTCATGATATTCCCATGCAAAGCAACAAACATATTCTTTCAATAGCTCGATCAACTTACCCTTATGATCGCCTCTTAAATTTTTGTTTACAAATGTCGGCCTAGGAATTGAACCATCTCCTATGTCTATCTCTTCTAATGGATCGGCCGACGTAAAACCTTGTCCTAATTTATCCATATCAACTAACTCCTCTATAGATTCATATATATCGCTCTCATTGGACCGATATTCAACAAGACGCTTTTGCAACCAATCTGAGTTAGAATCCATTTAAATACATCATACCTTGGAGCCGATTACCACCAACCGGCTTTAAAGAAACGGGCACGAAACCACTTTTTGTGGCGCTAAGAAAATCAAATTCTGACAAGTCGCGTCCCGTCAAGCAAGTAGCATTGGGATGTTGCCAATCCACCGATGCATCGGCCAAAGCAACACAAGCCGAGTTATCCGCATGAATGACTTCCACTTCATCATCAACCCACTGGATCAAAAACTGGTGCATAGTAGATGGCACGCACTGGTTTGCATGAACCCAATCACGGCCTAGTATGACGTTGTAGTTACCTTGCACCTCAGCAACAAAGAATGCAGTAGCCAAAGTTTTGCTCCCGACCGTAAGCTCCACATAGATCACACCTTTGGCTTCAGTTTTCTCTTTGCCTTCAAACCCATTAAGCACCATATTGGTCTTGATTAGTTCTTCATCTGGCAGACCCAATTTTTTTTTGAAGACCGAATAGGGCATAAGATTCACCACAGCACCACCATCAACAAGCATCCGAGCGAGTGGTGATCCGTTGATATGACCTCAGAGGTACAATGGTTTCAAGTGTGTCACTGGTTCTTTTGGCTTCTCAAATATTGCATTCTTAGGGCCAAAATCCAGCTGAGCCACTTCCCCTTCTTCATCTACAACACGAAACTCAGCGGGTAAGTAAAACACCATATTGATATCCATACCTTCGTGGACCGGTGTAGGCTCATAATCCACCATATCTTCCTCCTCCTCGGGCGTGCTCATTGGTTCTGAAACCTGTCGGGCGGAGCGCAATCGATAGGTGTTGCGGACGATGTAATAGCAATGGCATCGTCCTCCTTTGGCGGTATAGATGCTGATGTGACAGATGTAGAAACCACCGCACTCTGTACTTGCTTAGGCACCCACACTTGTTTTGTAGGTACCATGGGCCGAATGTCATTAAACCACTTATCTCTTTGCTTTTCGGCCTCCTGTTCTGCCAGCTCGTTACTCCTTAGCCTTTGTAGCTTCCTCTTTTGCATTTTTGTTAGCCCTGGAGGACACCACTTAGGTTGCATATATTTTGGATCTTTGGGCTTGGCTTTGCTCGTGCTAGCTTCATGATCATTAGCCGAGTGCTTTGGCGCGATAGCAAGTATCGGCTCAGTAGGGTTGTTACGCACCATCGGCTGTTGTATGGCGAATGTTTCAGTGCCCAAGACAAGTGTTTCGGCATCAACCTTTTCTTTGCCCTTTTCAGACTCAACCGCTGCACTTGGTGATTTGACACGCCACACCTGTTTGTTGACCTTTTCTTGATTATTCTGCATCGGCCGATTGACACCATTGTTCAAACGGCCTCGTGCGGGATAAGAAAGCCTCTCACGCATAGGCCTCCTTGGTTCTGCCCATCCTGGATGAAAAGCATAAGGGGCCATTGGGGGCTGCCCCCATCCTCCATTGAATCCTCCCATGAAGTAGGGTGCATAGGGAGGTGGCGCCATCCACGGTCCTGGCGCCCATGGCCCGTATGGCCTTGTGTGATGCTGCAATTCTTGCCTCGGAGGTGATCTTGGGCGCTTCAAATTTGATGACCGATTAGAGCTAGAACCGGCCGCTTGATTAGCATACTTGGACAGCAACATATCAAAAGTTGGCTTGGCTCTCTTGCGCTGCACTTTGGCTTCATTCAGCTTCCACTTGCCAACTTCCGGACTCTTGGGCTTGACAAATTTGACACGGGTACTCTCTTGCTCTTGTGGTTGCCCCCCGAGTGCAGGATTCTTGACAGTGATTTTGATTATCTCCCCGCCATCGGGTTGCTTGTCGAGCACCACTTGCCTTCCCAAGACCTTGTCGCCATCTCTGTTTTTCCTGGGCTCACCAATGACAATATTAGTTTTATTAGCGGATTCGGCCACTTCCGGCCGAATGAGCACCTTTTTCCCCTCCAAATCCAGAGTATTCATTGGGAAGGGCTGCTTATCAACTTGCATCTCAGAAAAGTTCAATCGTCCGTCATTAATGGCCGATTGTATCTGTCGTCGAAAAACATTGCAATCATTAATCGCATGAGAAAAAGAATTATGATACTTGCAATAAGCACGCCGTTTCAGCTCTTCAAACGGCGGTAAAGTATGAGATATTCTAATAATCTTAGCTTGTAGCAAAGCATCAAATATTCTATCACATTTAGCAATATTAAAAGTAAACTTCATCTCATCATCACGATTCTTATGAATCGGCTTTAAATCATTGCAAGTAAATGGTTTGGCCTTCGAGGGCCAAACAAATTCAGCAGCATAAATATCACCCTCATCGTCCGAACGATCACTATCATATTCAACCATATTCATCTTTGGACGATTAGTTTTATATCTATGCACTTCTTTAAGCTCCTTGCTTCGGCTTTCATGAGCCAAAGCCCACTGTAAGACTTGGTTGATACTTATAAATTCATAGCCTTCTAGTTTCTCTCTAATATGAGCTCTCAAACAATTAAGCACAAGATCAGCCAAGTCTCTCTCAGTTATCACTAAACTATAGCACCGGTTTTTTGTTTCCCTAAATCTCTTGACGTAATCAGAGACCGATTCGTCATGCTTCTGCTTAACCGATGTAAGATGTGACAACTTAAGTTCATTATCGCCGCTATAAAAATGATCATGAAATTTTTGCTCTAGCTGCAACCATGCACGAATAGAGCCATGCGGCAAAGAAGAAAACCATGAAAATGCGGTACCAGTTAATGACAAAGGAAATAAACGCACTTTCAATTCATTTATCGAACCTGCTTCACCCAATTGTGCTAGGTATTGGCTAACATGCTCCCATGTGGTTTTTGTGCCCTCTCCATTAAACTTAACAAAATCTGGAATTTTATACCCTTGAGGGCACGGAATTGCATCAAAGTACTCAGGATACGGCTTTTGATAAATCCGATTCCTAGGTAGTTCAACACCAAAATTCTCTCGAAGTGTTTTAGCCATCTCCTCTCTAAACCTAGCTAGAGCATCGTCCGTAGTAGACGATGAAGCTTGTGGCACTGGCATAGGAGGATTGGGGTTAGCAATCATGGGTGTAAATTGTGACATGTTTGCCGAACCATAGTTCGGCAATGATCTAGCAGTGTTTCCACCTATTTGGTTCGGCGTTGCCACCGAACTCTGCATAAAAGGATTAAGTGGTGCAGCCACAATTTGATTGGTATGGGTAGGAAAATAATTCATCGGCATGGGAGGCGCCGATGAAATAGGCAAAGCTGAATCAGGGTTTCCCATACTAGCAGGCATGTTAGGCATATTCTTCTGAGCATTAGTATTGTCTAAGAAAGCTTGATAGATCAGATTATTGCTATCAGTAATACGACTCTCAATTTCAGCCCATTGCTCAGGAGAAAAGGTAGTACTTACAGAAGGTTTAACCTGCTCAGTTTGAAGGGGAGGAAACTTGATTTCTCCAACCGGAGTGATATTGCCTTGGCGGTCCTTCTTGAAGTTTCCAAGGAACTCCTGCAACTCCTTCTCTTCACGCGCCTTCTTGTACTCCTCATAAGCTTGACGATGCTCGGCCGATAACTCCTCCAGATTGGGCTTGATAATGTTATCGGCGTCAACTTCCGAGGGATTGGGAAGATTCGACATGATGGATGATGATGATGGATCAAAGTTCCCCAGCGGAGTCGCCAAAAAGTGTGTTGACACACGAACACGTCACCGTGTACCCTCGACGCCGAGGGTGATGCACCGCAGCTCACGTCGAAGGAGGTCCGACCGGCAGCGCGATACGCAAGACAGCCGGCAGACGCTTTTGAAGACCCGAAGCCCCGCACGCCCGGGAGGGACCCCGTCAGGGAGTGCGGCAGCAATGGGCTACCCTAGGTCGATTCGCTCGCCCCTAGAGCCTCTGTACTCGCAGCTCTCCAACACGAAGAACAACGAAGAACGAGAGAGAAAAACGATGGAAAGATAGAACGTAGATGAAAAAGTAGTATAATGATTGTTCGATTGTGTGTTGTTCAATCGGCCGTCACCCCAAACATATATAAGAGGCGGCTGGACTTCCCGTACAAGCAAAGGATTCATCTAGGCTTTCCTTACCAGAAAATTACATCAATTCACGTCCTAGAGTCCTAGTTCTGGTCCCACTCGGATTCAGCCCGAATCTGGTCCAATCTTCTGTCTTGCTCCTTGCGTGGGCCGTGGAATCTGCATATGACTTCCGATGGAGACAGTTCAAATACCAATTTTTGTGCGCTTCGACGAGGCCAACAATCCGTATGTTGATCACTTTTCCAAATAAGGCCATCTTGAATACTCCACGGGGTCATCTTTAATTTCGAGTCAGACTCGTTCGTGTAGCTGACTGGACCATCCGACTCTTGTAGCGTCTCTGCAGGTCATAAACTACGTCGGATGATGATGACTCCAAAAGCAAAGTTGACCGTTTCGACGAGACGAACAACTTTCATGTTGAACACTTTTTCATCCGAGGCCATCCTCTTTTCACGCGGCAAGATCTTCACCCGGCAAGCCCTTGGCCCGGCAAACTTTCTGCACCTTGCGGGCCCTTTTTGTGATAGTAAATTACCTCCGATGAAAATGAGCCCAAAAGCAATTTTAACCGTTTCGACGAGACGAACAACTTTGGTGTTGAACACTTTTTGATCTGAGGCCATCTAGATAAGTATTTGAGCCTATCTTCAGCATCTCATCGGATTGGCCTTGACAGTTTTTACTGTTCACGGCGGCAAGCTTTCCCCGGCAAGGTTACTGTTCACGGCGGCAAGCTTTCCCCGGCAAGGTTACTGTTCACGGCGGCAAGCTTTCCACGGCGGCAAGGTTACTGTTAACGGCGGCAAGCTTTCCCCGGCAAGGTAACTGTTCACGGCGGCAAGCTTTCCCCGGCAAGGTTACTGTTCACGGCGGCAAGCTTTCCCCGGCGGCAAGGTTACTGTTCACGGCGGCAAGCTTCCCCCGGCAAGGTTACTGTTCACGGCGGCAAGCTTTCTGGCTGCACCTTGCGGGCCCTTTTTGAGGCAGTAAACGTCCTCGGATGAAAATGTGCCCAAAAGCAATTTTGACCGTTTCGACGAGACGAACAATTTTCATGTTGAACGTTTTTCATTCCGAGGCCATCTTGAAGGTCTAATTGCTCACGCATTGCACCAGACACCCATCAGACATGTGTCTGATGGGGCGCGCCATATTTCGCCTCTTGACAGGGCTGCATTCAAATAGCTCTAACTTTTGCATACGAACTCAGTTTGAGATGATTTTTATATGAAAATCAACCGATTCGACGAGACGAAGACAATTCATGTAGAGCATTCCTTCATCCGATATTGTGTTGGAGGCGTAATCGACCAAAAAGCACTCAGAACACCTAAACATGACAATCCGAGTGTAGTTTTGGTCTTTGATATGATACTGAATGATTATGATCCAAACATCAAAGTTGTTCCATTCGGCAATGTGAAGTTTCTCATGTAGAATATCTTGTCATTTGAGGTCACCTCTATTGCATTCTGTATTGTGCCAAAATCAGGTGTCAACAATTTTATAGCAGCATGATCGGTGTGAACAATAACTTTGGAGTCAACAATATAGGATCTAAATTTATCACAAGCAAACACAGCCGCTAAAAATTCTTTTTCACTAGTAGCATAGTTTCGTTGAGCACTGTCTAGAGTCCTACTAGCATAATGGATAACTTTTAATTTCCTAGCAACTCTTTGTCCTAGAACAGCGCCAACAGCATAATCACTAGCATCACACATAATTTCAAAAGGCAAATTCCAATCAGGTGGTTGAACGATAGTGAAAGCACATTTGCTTCCTTGGTGGTTTTGGTAATTAATAACAACATATATGTCATTGAACTAATGTTTCCACTAAGTATATTTTAGGAAAAGTTCAATGATAGGGATGGCAAAAGGATTGTGGAAATACCCCAAGATGCAAGGAAATGGATTGGCAAAGCGTCAAGAAAGAGGACTCTACATTTTACTTTGTGAGAAATCACTTTGAGTCCATAGGAAAGCCAATACTATTAAAAGGGGGTAAGGTACTGTTGGTGAACAAGATGCTCCACGTGCACAAGTGATAGTCACCAAAAACACCCACAAGCTCTTCCACAAAAGTCTGTCCAAAGTCAAATATCCAAAATCGGTGCAACCAACAATTTCCACTCGGTGTCACCGATTACCAAACTCAGACAGACCCATGCCAAACCCAAGCACATCGGTGCAACCGATTCCACTTCGGTGCCACCGAGTTTGGGTTGCCAATTTTTGTTACCTCGATTCACAAAATCGGTACCACCAAGTTTTCTGGATCGGCATCACCGAGTTGCACAATCTGACCGTTGGTCACCTAATCGGTACCACCGAGATTTATATATCGGTCTCACCGAGATTCAAAAGTTGTCACCTTTTGGTCACTTTGGTACCACCGAGATTCACACATCGGTGTCACCGAGTTGGTCACTTTAGGTGTAACGGTTGGATTTTTGGGGATGCCTATATATACCCCTTCACCACCACCCACTCGAAAGAGAAGCACTCACAACTATTCCATACTTGCCCCATCATATTTTCTGAGAGAGAACCACCTACCCTTGTGTTGAGATCAAGCCATTCCACTCCATCCATATGAATCTTGATCTCTAGCCTCCCCAAGTTGCTTCCCACCAAATCAATCTCTTCTACCAAGCCAAATCTGTGAGAGAGTGATTGTGTGTTGAGGAGTCTATCATCTTGAAGCACAAGAGCAAGGAGTTCATCGACATTACCGAGCCTATTACCTTTTGGAGGGTGGTGCCTCCTAGATTGGTTAGGTGTCCCTTGGGAGCCTCCTACTTTGTGTTGTGGAGTTGAACCAAGAATTTTGTATGGGCAAGGAGATCGCCTACTTCGTGAAGATCTACCCATAGTGAGGCTAGTCCTTCGTGGACAGAAGCCGTTATGGAATAGTCAAGGTTGCTACTTCGTGGACCCTTATGGGTGGAGCCCTCCATGGACTCTCGCGACCGTTACCCTCCGTGGGTTGAAGACTCCATAAACATGGACGTACGATAGCACCACCTATCGGAACCACGGGAATAATCTTCATGTCTACAAATTGCGTTTGATCTTCCTTCCTACCCTCTACTACATATGCTTGTTGTTACTTTCCGCTGCTATACTCTTACACATGCATGTGTAGGGTGTGCTTGACTTGCTATCATTGCTAAAATCTGCCAACACTTAAAATTGGGAAAAGGTAGAATTTTTTATTTGGTCAAGTAGTCTAATCACCCCCCCCCTCTAGACATACTTTCGGTCCTACAGATAGGTGCAGCGGTTAAGGCTTTCTTGAGTGTTTCAAAGGCTTCCACACAATCATCATCAAAAACAAAAGGAATATCCTTTTGCAAAAGATTAGTAAGAGGCCTAGCAATTTTAGAGAAGTCTTTAATGAACCTCCGATAAAAACCTGCATGACCAAGGAAACTTCGAATACCTTTAATATCTTTAGGACATGGCATTTTCACAATTGCATCAACTTTAGCTTTATCCACCTCAATACCTCGTTCAGATATTTTATGCCCCAAGACAATACCTTCATTAGCCATAAAGTGGCACTTCTCCCAATTCAAGACATGATTAGTTTGTTCACATCTCTGCAAAACTCGATCAAGGTTCCTTAAGCAATCATCAAAAGAAGTTCCGTAAACGGAAAAATCATCCATGAAAACCTCCACAATATTTTCATAAAAATCTGAGAATATAGCAGTCATACATCTTTGAAAGGTAGCAGGTGCATTGCATAAACCAAAAGGCATACGTCTATAAGCATAAGTTCAAAAAGGGCAAGTAAAGGTGGTTTTCTCTTGATCGGATTGTGACACAGGTATTTGAGAGAAACCAGAATATCCATCTAGGAAACAAAAGTGTGTGTGCTTAGATAGTCTCTCTAGTATTTGATCAATCAAAGGCAAATGGTAATGATCTTTTCTAGTAGCTTTATTTAATTTTCTAAAAGCAATTACCATTCTATACCTAGTGACAACTCTTTGTGGAATGAGTTCATTCTTATCATTAGGAACAACGGTAATACCTCCTTTCTTAGGGACACAATGAACGAGACTTACCCATCTACTATTAGCTATGGGATAGATTATACCTGCTTCCAGAAGTTTTAATATTTCAGTTCTTACCACTTCTTTCATCTTAGGATTCAACCATCGTTGGTGATCAACAACGGGTTTAGCATCAGGTTCCATATTGATCTTGTGCTGACATAGAGTGGGACTAATGCCCTTAAGATCATCAAGAGTATATCCAATAGCAGCCCGATGCTTCCTTGGAACTTTCAATAATCTTTCTTCTTCATGTTCTGAAAGGTTAGCACTAATAATAATAGGATATATCTTTTTCTCATCAAGATAAGCACACTTCAAGGTGTCAGGCAATTGTTTCAATTCAAACATGGGATCACCTTTAGGTGGATGAGGACCTCCAAGAGTTTCAATAGGAAAATTGTGTTTTAAGAGAGGTTGTTGTTCGATGAAAATTTGATCTATTTCATTTCTTTCACGCATGTGCATATCATTTTCATGGTCAAGCAAATATTGTTCTAAAGGATCAGTAGGAGGCACAACAATAGAAGCAAGACCAATTATTTCATCTTCACTAGGTAACGCTTTATCACGAGGTTGTCTACTAAACTTGGAAAAATTAAACTCATGAGACACGTTACCAAAACTGACACCGACAGTTTGTTCTTCACAATCTATCTTAGCATTGACGGTGCTCAAGAAAGGTCTACCAAAGATAATGGGACAAAAGTCATCTTGTGGGGAACCAAGAACTAGAAAATCAGTAGGGTGTTTTACTTTCCCACACAAGACTTCAACATCTCTAACAATCCCAAGTGGTGTGATGGTATCTCTATTAGCAAGTTTAATAGCAACATCAATATCTTCCATTTTAGCAGGTGCTATTTCATTCATAATTTCTTGGTATAAGGTAAAAGGGATAGAACTCACACTAACACCTAAATCACATAAACCATGGTAACAATGATCTCCTATTTTAACTGAGACAACGGGCAAGTCTTCTATAGGTCTATGTTTATCTTTCTTATCAGGCTTAGCAATTCTAGTAGCTTCATCACAAAGGTAAATGACATGCCCATCAATATTTTCTTCCAATAGATCTTTAACCATAGCAACACTAGGTTCTACTTTAATTTGCTCAGGGGGTTTAGGCGCTCTTATATTACTCTTACGAACCACGGTTGATACCTTAGCATGTTCCTTTATCCTAACAGGGAAAGGTGGTTTTTCAATATAAGCAGTAGGCATAGCTGGATCAACATTGTAAAAGATAGTTTCTTCTTTAGCTATGACCATTTCTTTAATTTCTTCTTTAATAGGGGGATGATATTTAAACCACTTCTCCTTAGGGAGATCAACGTGAGTAGCAAATGCTTCACAGAAAGAGGCTACTATCTCAGAGTCAAGTCCATATTTAGTGCTAAACTTGTGAAAAGTATCGGTATTCATAAAAGATTTAACACAATCAAATTCAAGCATTATACCTGACTCATTACCTTCGTCGAGTTCCCAATCTTCAGAGTTGCGTTTAATTCTTTCCAAGAGATCCCACTTGAAATCAATAGTCTTCTTCATATAAGAACCAGCACAAGAAGTATCGAGCATGGATTGATCATTATGAGAAAGCCGAGTATAAAAATTCTGAACGATAACTTCCCTCGGGATGTCATGATTGGGGCATGAATATAACATTGACTTAAGCCTCCCACAAGCTAGAGCGATACTTTCTCCTTCACGAGGCCAAAAATTATATATATAATTCCGATCACGATGAACTAGATGCATAGGGTAAAACTTTTATGGAATTCCAATTGCAAACGATTCCAGTTCCAAGATTCAAGATCATCACATAGACTATACCATGTCAATGCTTTTCCCTCCAAAGATAAAGGTAAAACCTTCTTCTTAACTTCATCTCCGGGTCAACCTGCAAGATTAAATAATCCACATATTTCGTTCACATATAAGAGATGCATATCAGGATGTTCAGTTCCATCTCCTGCATAAGGTTTAGCAAGCAAGTGTTCTACCATACCCGAAGGAATTTCATAAGCAACATTTTCAGTAGGTGTTGTAGGTTGAGGGGTAACTAATTGTGGTTCTGGTCGAGGTGAAGATACCCCGAACAAACCCCTCAAAGGATTGTTCTCCATAGAAGCAAGTAGCAATAAATTTCAGCATGTAGTATAAGTTTTTCCTTACCGATTTCCACTTACCAAGAGCGCTTCACTCCCTGGCAATGGCGCCAGAAAAGAGTCTTGATAACCCACAAGTATAGGGGATCAATCGTAGTCCTTTCGATAAGTAAGAGTGTCGAACCCAACGAGGAGCAGAAGGAAATGACAAGCGGTTTTCAGCAAGGTAATTTCTGCAAGCACTAAAATTGTAGGTAACAGATAGTTTGATAGCAAGGTAATTTGTAACGAGCAAGTAATGATAACGGTAAACAAGGTGCAGCAAGGTAGCCCAATCCTTTTGAGGCAAAGGACAGGCCAGAACAATCACTAGTAATAGGCAAAGTGTTCTTGAGGGTACACGGGAATTTCATCTAGTCACTTTTATCATGTTGGTTTTATTCGTGTTCGCTACTTTGATAATTTGATATGTGGGTGGACCGGTGCTAAGGTGCTGTTCTTACTTGAACTAACAACCTACTTATGATTAACCCCCTCGCAAGCATCCGCAACTATGATAAAAGTATTAAGACAAAGTCTAACCATAGCATTAAACATGTGGATCCAAATCAGCCCCTTAGAAAGTAACGCATAAACTAGGGTTTAAGCTTCTGTCACTCTAGCAAACCATCATCTAATAACTACTCGACAATGCATTCCCTTAGGCCCATGAATGGTGAAGTGTCATGTAGTCGACGTTCACATGACACCACTAAGGGAATCACAACATACATATCATCAAAATATCGAACACATATCAAATTCACATGATTACTCGCAACATGACTTCTCCCGTGACCTCAAGAACAAAGGTAACTACTCACAAATAATAAACATGCTCAAGATCAGAGGAGTAATGAATAGCATAATGGATCAGAACATGTGATCTTCCACCAAATAAACCATATAGTAATCAACTACGCAAGGTAATCAACACTACTAGTCACCCACAGGTACCAATCTGAGGTTCCGGTACAAAGATTGAACACAAGAGATGAACTAGGGTTTGAGAGTAGACGGTGCTGTTGAAGATGTTGATGAAGATTGGCCTCCCAAAGATGAGAGGGGTGTTGGTGACGACGATAGCTTCGATTTCCCCCTCCGGGAGGGAAGTTCCCCCGGCGGAATCGCTCCGCCGGAGGGCAAAAGTGCTCCTGCCCAAGTTCCGCCTCGAGGCGGTGGCGCTTCGTCCCGAAAGTCCTCCCCCAGTTTTTTAGGTTTTTTGGGAATTTATACCAGAAGATGGGCTCCGGAGGTGGGCCAGGGTGAGCACCACCCACCAGGCCGCGCCAGAGGGTGCCTGGCGCGCCTTGGTGGGTGCTGCTCACCAGGTGGCTCCCCTCCGGTAGATTTTTGCTCCAGCAATTTTTATTAAATACAAAAATAATCTTCGTAAATTTTCAGCTTCATTGGAGTTGTGCAGAATAGGTATCTCTGACGTGCTTTTCTTGGGTCCAGAATTCTAGCTGCCGGTATTCTCCCTCTTTGTGTAAACCTTGCATATTATGAGAGAAAAGGCATTAGAATCACTCCCCAAAGCATTATTATTCAACAAAACAAAGTAAATAACAGTAGGAAATCATAATGCAAAATGGACGTATCAGTGGTGCGGTGAGATATGTGGTGGGGCCCACGTGGCTCCGTTTGGCGTGATTCCAACGCTGAAAAATCCCATAAATACCAGAAACCCCAGAAATAAAGAGAGACTCCTCGTTCCGCCGCCGTAACTCTCTGTATCGACGAAAAACCAATCTGGAGGCGTTCCAGTACCCTGCCAGAGAGGGTAGATCATCTCCGGTGGCCATCTTCATCATCCCGGCGGAGGCCATGATGAAGAGGGAGTAGTCCACCCTCGGGGCTAATTATTTGTACCAGTAGCTATGTGTTCAATCTCTCTCTCTCTCATGTTCTTTAAATGGCACGATCTTGATGTATCACGGGCTTTGTTAATATAGTTGGATCATATGATGTTATTCCCTTGCTACCTTGTTGTGATGAATTGAATCTTTACCTTTGAGATCTCGTTATGTTGGATTGAATATTATGGTTTGAGAACACTTGATGTACGTCTTGCGTGGGATACCCGTAGTGACATTGGGGTATTCTATTGATTCACTTGATATATGTTGAGGCATCAACTTGCGGATTCCGGTGACCTAGGGGATCTATGCATAGGGGTTGATTACATGTTTTCATACCACGTTCGCGATAGAAATCTTGGGGTGCTCCTTGAAGTTATTTTTGTTGGATTGAATATGATAGATCTGAAATTGTTTGATGCATGTCTCATAATTTACCCACGGATACTTGAGGTGACATTGGAGTATCTAGGTGACATCAGGGTTGATTGATATGTATCATTGGTGTTATTCTAATAGGAACTCTAGGGCTATTTGTGACACTTATAGGAATAGCCCAATAGATTGATCGGAAAGAATAACTTTGAGGTGGTTCTACTACCTACACCAATTTCATCTTATTATTCTCCGCTAGATAGGAACTTTGGAGTGATTCTTTGTTGCACGTTGAGGGATGATTATATCATTCAACTATGTTAGCATTGTTGGGAGATTGCACTAGCGAAAGTATGAACCCTAGGCCTTATTTCCAAGCATTTATACACCGTTTTGCTCGCTGATTTACACTTGCTACCTTGCTGTTTTTATATTTTCAGATTACAAAAACCTATATCTATCATCCATATTGCACTTGTATCACCATCTCTTCGCCGAACTAGTGCACCTATACAATTTACCATTGTATTGGGTGTGTTGGGGACACAAGATATTTCTTGTATTTGATTGCAGGGTTGTTTGAGAGAGACCATCTTCATCCTACACCTCCCACGGATTGATAAACCTTAGGTCATCCACTTGAGGGACAATTGCTACTGTCCTACAAAACTCTGCGCTTGGAGGCCCAACATGAGTTTACAAGAATAAAGTTGCGTAGTAGACATCACATCACCATATCCTTTTCAACAAGTATCACTACATTCATTTCTACAGACGTCACACGGACTCTTAGACTCCCGCCGACTGCTCCAGTCGACGGCATTCTCGGGGACTACACCCAGTGGGTGCGCTCAGCGCGCTCCCACTGGAATCGGAGAACACCCAGTGGGTGTGCCCCCGATGCAAACCCACTCGGAACCTCAAGAAACTACATAAAAGACAAAGACAAAATTTCCGACTATAGATGGTACTTACGAGAGTACTTACTCAGACGTTCTTCTCCAAAGCCTCGCTGGCGTCATAGGCCTCTTTCAGCCTATCGTTCATCAACTTCAGCTCGATCAGCGCCTCCTTGCTCGCTCCCACCTGGTCCTCTAGGATGTGGTGTAGTCTGAAGATGGTAGCTGCAGGAGGAGTTGGCAGAGGAGATCCGAGTGCGGTCCTGGCCCCAGAAGAGGTTCCCTGAGCCGGTGCTGACACCTTAGCAGGCGAAGCATCCTGCATCACGATGTCTGCGTCGGCAGAAGGATTCGGCGGGTCGACCTTGTCATCCGCATCAGGTTCTGTCACTTCGCGCGGTTCTGCAATCATTCGAAGATCATTCGGGAGTAAGCTCAAAGGAGAAATACATAGTACAAAGATCATGTACGAATGAATTCAAAGATTACCTTTAGAAGACGCAGTGTCAACGTTAGTTTTTTCCTTCTCCAATGAAGCATTTGAAGTGTCAGCTCTGCAATGAAGCCACTCGGAACGTCACATCACTCGGTCGAATAACTGAGATGAGAATCGGTGCGAAGATACTTACGCTGAGTCCACCGGCACATTCATCTTGGTCTTTGGCAAAACGGCCTTTCGAGGTTTGTTGGCAGTGACCTTCGGCTGTTTGGCGCTCTTCTCGGGTGACGGTGCTATCTCGCCATGCCCGCGCTTCGAGATCCGAGTGGGAGGGATGGCCGCCGAGGACTGGCGGCACCCGGCCCCTTGGTGTTGCCTCCACGGACCCCATGGTCCTGGGGCGCCTTGGTGCGGGGTTTGGGCAGAATCTCCTCTGATGGAGAAGATTCCGCCTCGTCTCCAGGGTGTGAGTCCTCCTCCTCTTCACCGCTCTCGTTGTTATCCACGTACTCCTCTTCGCCGCCCGAGCCATCATGACGCTCGTTGCCACTCGTCACATCAGCAGGGGCGTGGTTGACGGCGGGTATCAAGCTCACCATGCTCGTGAAGGCCTGCCAAGTGAAAGTTATATCAGTCATGGTTTTCTACCAGCAAACATCATAACCATTCGTAAAACAACAACGACACATGGAACTTACCTCATTCGCAGGATTCTCGGCCGAGAACGGAGGCACCCGCCTTGTACCCCTGGGGTTGTCATGAGCCGGAGTGATAACGTTGAGCTTATTCTCCACGGCCTCGGCGCTGAGCTCCTCCGGGTACGTACGCGCGGGGTCACTTGGACCCGAGTATTGCCACATGGGGGTGGGCTCTGGCCTGCAGCGACTGAATTCTTCTCTGGAAGAAGACCTCCAACAGGTCCAGACCATTGATGCCTTGGTTCACTAGAGCTACCAACGCAATCACAAGGATGTCTACTTTGACTTTCTCCTCCTTGGTCACATTAATTTTGGAAGCCGCCGAATGCGCTCGGCCGAGTACGGTGGGAGACCCGATTGGCCTTCGCCGACTAGGATGTCTTGGCAATAAAACCAAGTCCCTTGCCAACCCTTGACCGTGTCGGGAAAATTCATTTGCGGAAAACTACCTTCCCCCTCAACTGGATGCCTAAACCCCCGCACAACTGGACTACGTTCGTCTTCCCCCAGTCTGAGCAGATTTCTTCACGGTCATCACTCAGCATGTGAACAAATGTTTGAACAGACCCCAGTGAGGATGAAAGCCAAGGAAGTTTTCGCAAACAGATACAAAAGCAGCTAGATAAGAAATGTCATTGGGGGGAAGGTGGTGGAGCTAAGCCCCGAGGAAGTCCAGGAAAGTGCGGAAGAATGGATGGGGAGGCAGGGAGAAACCTTGGTCGATATGGGTCGTGAGGAGGACCCGCTTGTCCCCACGCGGTGCGGGCTCAACCTCGCCCGCCGCCGGCAACCGCCAGCTCCCGGCGACCAAGAGGCCCTGGTCTTCCAGCTCCATCAGCCCGCTTGTGGTGGTCCGAGGCGGCATCCAGTCTCCTGATACGTCTCCAACGCATCTATAATTTTTGATTGTTCCATGCTGATATATTATCATTCTTAGATACTTTTTGGGTCATTATTTCCGAATTTATAATATTTTTGAGCACTTACCTATTGACCCAGTGCCCAGTGCCAGTTGCTATTTTCTGCGTGTTTTTTTACTTTGCAGATTTCCTTTACCAAACGAAGTCCATTTGCCACGAAACTTTTTGACGATTTTTCCTGGACCAAAACAAGACCAACAAGCCTCAGAGGATAGCCGGGAGCCTCAGGGAGGCTCCACAAGTCAACAGGGCCCGACCCCAGGGAGGCGCGCCCTGATAGCTTGTGGGCCCCCTGTGGCTCTCCCGACCTCGTTCTCCGGCCTATAAATTCTTATTAATCCTAGAAACCCTCAGGAGAGCCTCGAAAACCTTTTTTCGCCACCGCAAGTCTCTGTTCCGCCGCGATCCCATCTGGAGCTCCGTTCCGGCACCCTGTCGGAGGGGGGATCGATCATGGAGGGCATCTTCATCAACCTTGCTGCCCTCATGATGATGTGTGATTAGTTCACCACAGACCTACGGGTCCATAGCTAGTACCTAGATGGATATCTCTCTCTCATATGATCTTCAATACAATGATCATCGCATCTTCACTTTGATCCATCCGATGTAATCCTATTGTGCGGTGTGTTTGTTGGGATCCGATGAATTGTGGGTTTATGTTCAGATTATTCATGAAAATTATTTGAGATACCTCTGATATATATTGTCTCTTAATTGCATGATCATTATAGCTTCGTAATGCTCTCTAATTTATTGATGTGCTTTGGCCAAGTAGATTGATATTTCTTCGGTGGGAGTAGTGCGTTGTAGTAGGTTCAACCTGACGAGTTTCTATATCCCAGTGACAGAAAGGGAGAAGATGCGTCTTTGTGTTGCTGCTACTAAGGATAAAACGATGGGGTTTATACATATTAATTTATTTTACTTTGTCTACATCATGTCATTGTTCTCCAAGCATTACTCTGCTTGACTTAATACTCTAGATGCATGCTGGATAGCGGTCGATGGGTGGAGTAATAGTAATAGGTGCAGGCAGGAGTCGGCCTATTTGCTTATGGACGTGATGCCTATATAGACATGATCATTGCCGTGAATATCGCATAACTATCCGCTTTTCTGTCAATTTCCCTACAGTAATTTGTTACCCTTCGTATGTTGCCTACATGAGAGATGCCGCTAGGGAACACTATGGCCCCCGGGTCTATTCACTTATATATTCGCAAACACAATTGCTACCTTGCTTCCTTTATTTACCTTTTATTTTATTTTGCAATTTATATTTTTCAACAATTATCTACACAACTCATTTGCTTGCAAATAACGAGATCAAGGGGATTGACAACCCTCTTGCCAGTGTTGGGTGCAAGTCGTTTGTTCCTTGTGTGCAGTCGCTGAAGACGGTTGAGAAGTGATATTCCTATTGGTTTGATAAACCTTGGTCCTCTTCACGGAAAGCCCAACACAGATCACAAGTATCAGGAATGATTTCTGGCGCTGTTGCCGGGGAATATCATCATCAACTACCAAGTAACTTCACACAAATTTTCATTCACTTGTTCTTCTTTTTATTTGCTCTTATATTTAGCTTGTCCCATAAAAATCAAAAATACAAAAATATTTATCTTTGCTTGTTACCTTGCTCGCTTGCCTAGCTATGTTATCTTTATCTTTATAAAAAACAAATAGAAAGTTTAAAGCAAAAATGCAAAGATAAATGGATCCTCACCCAGTTGCTAATCTTTTCAAAAGACCTGATTATGTTGAACCAATTGCTAGTGAGTTGAGTGCACTAGAATTTCCTTATGAGGTCTTGCTTGAAAATCATTTATCTAAAAATTGTGATGAAGTGTTAAAAGAAATTTTTAAAGTGATTCATGATTGTTCCTTGAATGAAAAGCATGATTGCCATGTTGATAGTATAAATTCTATGAATATAAATTGTGCTAATGATCATGATTGGGGTGATAATCATGATGTTCCTTGTGATCTTGATAATTCTAGCCTTCATGATGAATCTATTATTGAGTATGATATCCGCAACACTACTAAAAGTGGGGTTGGAAGAGTGTCAACTTTAGGTAATAATGATCCCACAACTTTGGAGAATGATCAATATTATGATAGTTATATTATTGAGTTTGATTATGATCCTACACATCATGAGAGAGGCAAACATGGTTATAAGAATTTGCATGTTACTCAATTACCTCCCTTTGTGTTGAAATTGTTAATGCTTCACTCTTCCTAATTGCATATGTTAGACACTTCTTGTCTTGATAATTTGTTTGCTTATAAAATGCCTATGCATAGGAAGTATGTTAGACCTAAATGTGTTTGTCACATGTTTTATGATGCTCTCTTTGTGCTTTAACTCTTGTCTTTTATGTGAGCATCAATATTATCCTAAGCTTATCTTGATGGCTATAAAGAAAGAGCTTGTTGGGAGACAACCCAATAGTTATCATTTATTTCTGTTTATTTTTTATAACATGATTATTGCCTCTGTAATGATTATGTTTTTGTGTTTAAATTAGTGTTTGTGTCAAGTAAAGCCTTTGGGATGACCCACATGATGAGTAGAATTGATAAGGTACAAAAACAAAAAACTTTAGCGTTAAGTACAGGAATTTTCATTTTTTACTGGGACGTGATCTTTGTCTGAAATTTTTACACAGTATTGCTCTGGAAATTGTTCAGGTTTTCCTAATTTTCAGAATTTTTAGATTCACATAAGTATGCGTGCTTACAGATCATTATAGACTGTTCTGTTTTACACAGATTCTGTTTTACTTGTGTAGTTTGCTTGTTTTGATGATGCTATGGATTGTATTGGGGGGTATAAGCCATGGAGAAGTTAAAACACAGTACCTATTATGCAAAATTGAAATTTGAATCAATTTATAATAGTACCTAAAGTGTTTGATATGTCGCTGACGTGGCTTGAGACTGTGTCGGTATTTCACCAAAGAGGAAGGGATGATGCAGCACAAGTACGATAAGTATTTACCTCAGTTATGAGACCAAGGTTATCGAACCAGTAGGAGAACTAGGCAACACTATGTAAATGGTACCTGCACACACAGAACAAATACTTCCAACCCAACGTGTAAGAGAGGTTGTCAATCTCTCCATGGCAAAAAGATAGATTAGATTGTAATAGATTGGATAAATAGATCGCACAAGAACACAAAATAAAAGAAGCAAATAAAAAGAGCAGCAAGGTATTTTTGGGTTTTTGTAATAATAGATCTGAAAACAAAAGCGGCAAAAGATAGATCGGAAAGCAATATGTTGAAAGAGTAGACCCCGGGGCCGTAGGTCTCACTAGTGGCTTCTCTCATGAGTGTAGCACACGGTGGGTAAACAAATTACTGTTGGGAAATTGATAGAAGATCAAATAATCATGATGATATCCAAGGCAATGATCATTATATAGGCATCACGTCCAATATTAGTAGACCGAAACGATTCTGCATCTACTACTATTACTCCACACATCGACCGCTATCCAGCATGCATCTAGTGTATTAAGTTCATGGAGAAACGGAGTAATGCAATAAGAACGATGACATGATGTAGACAAGATCTATTCATGTAGGAATAGACCCCATCTTGTTATCCTTAATAGCAACGATACATGCGTGCCTCACTGCCCCTTCTGTCACTAGGAGAGGACACTGCAAGATTGAACCCATCACAAAGCACCTCTTCCCATGGCAAGAAAAATCAATCTAGTTGGCCTAACTAAACCAAAGATTCGAAGAAGAAATACGAGGCTATAAGTAATCATGCATATAAGAGATCAAAGAAGACTCAAATAATATTCATTGATAGAAACTGATCATGAACTCAAAATTCATCGGATCCCAACAAACACACCGCAAAAAGTCATTACATAAAATAGATCTCCAAGAGACCATTATATTGAGAATCAAAAGAGAGAGAGAAAGCCATCTAGCTACTGCCTACAGACCCATAGGTCTATGGTGGACTACTCACGCATCATCGGAGAGGCACCAATGAGGACGATGAACCCCTCTATGATGGTGTTAGATTGGATCTCGCGGTTCTGGAACTCCGTTTGGTACTGATATTCTGCAAAGTAAAAAACAAGCAAAAAACAGCAACTGGCACTTGGCACTATGTCAATAGGTTAGTCCCAAAAAATGATATAAAGTTGCTATAAAATGATTGTAAAACATCCAATAATGATAATATAACATCATGGAACAATCAAAAATTATAGATACGTTGGAGACGTATCAGCATCCCCAAGCTTAATTCCTACTCGTCCTCAAGTAGGTAAATGATAAAAATAGAATTTTTGATGTGGAATGTTGCCTAACATGTTTAGCACATATTCTTTTCTTTTGTAGCATGGACATTTGAACTTTTAGATGGTTCAAAGCAATAGTCTAGTTTTGACATGAAGACTTTAATACTCAAGCATACGAACAAGCAACCATGTCTTTCAAAATATCAACACTAAAGAAAGCTATCCCTAGCCCATCATCCTCAATCATTGATCCATTCATGAAACACACTCAAATATTAGCTACACCCAATGCACAAGTATGATCATAGTGCCCCCTAGTTGGTGCTTTATAAGAGAAGATAGAGACTCAAATTAAAAATAAAAATTGCATAAGGTAAATAGATAGGCCCTTCGCCGAGGGAAGTAGGGATTTGTAGAGGTGCCAGAGCTCAAAGCTTAAATTGAGAGAGACAAATATTTTGGATGGCATGCCTTTCCTGTCAACGAAAATGACCGAGTAGTTCTCAATACTTTTCATGCTAGATACATCATTGGCGATTCCCAAACAGAAAATAAAGTTTATTACTTTTTCCACCATTCTTTCACAATCCATGGCTAGCCGTATCCACGGTTGCCTTCCATACCAACACTTTCCAAGGAATTTATTATTTGACAACATAAAGTAAATTTCTTTTTCATTTCGGGACTGGGCATCCCTATTACCGTCGTACACTCGTGCAATGACAAGTGAATAAATACTTATCTTGAGAATAAAACATCTCGCATGGAAAAATATTGGACACCCCGTACCGTTTCATGAGCGGTACGAGCACACAAAAAGGAAATTCATTTTGAAAATTAGAGATGCCACATACAAATTTGCTTAGAACGGCATGGAAATACTGCATATAGGTATGTATGGTGGACTCATATGGCAAAATTGGGTTTAAGGATTTTGGATGCACAAGTAGTATTTCTACTTAGTACAAGTGGAGGCTAGCAAATAGATTGACAAGCAACCAACCTAGAAAGAAAAATTCACATAAACGGGTATTAAGCATAACTAACACTGAATAATGCACCATAAGTAGGATGTAATTTCATTGCATAACTATTGGCTTTCGTGCTTGCATAGGGAATCACAAACCTTAACACAAATATTCCTACTAAAGCATAATTACTCACCAACATGACTCACATATTACTATCATCATGTCTCAAAACTATTACAAGGAATCAAGTTTAATTTGTCCAACGATCTTCATGAAAGTTTTTATTATATCACTACTGGAATCAGGGTCTTTGCCGTCTGCCATAGCAGATGGCAAAGGCCTGCCTGGCGGACGGCAAAGCCATTGACGTCCGCAAGCAGACGGCGAACAGTCCGGCTGAACAGCTGCCGGCAAAGGCCTCTTTGCCGTCTGCTGGCAGACGACAAAGAAGCCAAGCTCTTTGCCGTCTGCTGGCAGACGGCAAAGCCCCTGGACGGCAGACAAAAGGTGCCAGCCCCGTTAGGGGGCTAACGGCGCTCTTTGCCATCTGCCAGCAGACGGCAAAGGCCTGCAGCTGACGTCAGGCGTCAGCTGGGCCAACGCAGGTTGTTTGCCGTCTGCCAGCAGACGGCAAAGAAGCAAAGGTCTTCGCCGTCTGCCAGCAGACGGCAAAGAGGCCAAATAGGCCAGCCCAGGTTGCACAGGCTGCTGCCACGTGGCCTATTTGCCGTCTGCTGGCAGACGGCGAAGACCTTTGCCGTCTGCTAGCAGACGGCAAAGTGGCTATATTCCCGCTGTTTTTTTTAAATTCAATCAATTTCACAGATATATATATATATATATATTCTTTTCAAAATATTTCAACAAGTACATATAGCCAACATATCCCTGCCATATGGATATGATCATCCAACACATATATACACCAAATGAAAAGTCCAACATATCCAACAATTAAGCAAAAGGTCCATATAGTTTCATCCATACATACATATATAGGTAGCAAGTTTCACATTGTTCATCCTACAAAATCACAACAAAATGGAAGGACAAGGAGAAGAGTAGACTCCAACGCAAGCTTCCGTGATCTGAAGCCAATCTGCAAAATGGGAAAGAAGAAAGTTAGAAGAAGAAGAAGACTAGAAGAAGAAGAAGAAAAAGAAGAAGAAGAAGAATTTTTCTTCTCTTTCTTTTTTTTCTTCTTATTGCTTACTTGTGTCATTTTAGAGCTAACCTAGTTAAATAGGCCATTTTTGACCTAAATATGCTAAGTATGTCATAAATGAACTAAATAAGCTAAGTATAGGTCATTTCAGAGCTAACCTAGGTAATTATGCCATTTTTGAGCTAATTAAGCATATTAAGTCATTTTGGAGCTAAATAGGTCATTTCTTAAGCATATTATGTCATTTTTGAGCTAGCTAAGCATATTGAGTCATTTCGGAGGAAAATTCTAAGTATAGGTCACTTTAGAGCTATCCTAGGTTAAATAGGTCATTTGTGAGCTAATTAAGGTTATTATGTCATTTTTGAGCTAGCTAACCATATAAATTCATTTTTGGAGGAATAAATGCTAAGTATATGTCATTTTAGAGCTTTCCTAGGTTAAATAGGTCATTTTGGAGCTAAATAGGTGATTTCTTAAGCTAAGCTAAGTATAGGTCAATTTAGAGCTATCCGTGGTAAAATTGGTCATTTTGGAGCTAATTAAGGTTATTATATCATTTTGGAGGAAATAATGCTAAGTACAGGTCATTTTAGAGCTAAATATGTCATTTCTTAAGCTAAGCTAAGTATAGGTCATTTGAGAGCTATCGATGGTAAAATTGGTCATTTTGGAGCTAAGTAAGGTTATAATGTCATTTTCGAGGAAACTAAGCTAAGTATACGGCATTTTGGAGATAAATAGGTCATTTCTTAAGCTAAGTACGCATTTGTTATGCTAAACACTTGCGAAAACTTACTATCATCACGGAGGTGTAGTTGTAGGTGTAGTTGTAGGACCGGTCGCGCCAGTGGCTGACGGAGGAGGATCGGTCGATGCTTGTCGGGAGTTATGCTGCACCAAAGATCATTTCCAATGTATCGTTAGCATGATGCAACTCAAATGTGAAGACTAGTAACTAATGACAATTCAAATGAAACTCACCGTGCCCGCCGGAGCAATGACTGGCATCGGCGGATGGGTCGTGCCGTTCTTCTCGCACAGGGTCTGCACATTTGGTTTTGACGAGTCAGTCATATTAGATACTACTGTAAGGAACATTACGTGCATGATTTGGCTAATATGCAGAAGAAACTTACCGCGAACATCTCGTATAGGGCCCGGTTAGCCATCATGTTCCGGTTCCTCTCCTCCTCCAACGCATTAGCCGTCCTGTCCTCAAGCTCCCTCTCCCTCTCCGCCGCCTGCCGGTCCCTCTCCTCTAGAAGCGCCTGGGTCTTCTCTCTCTCTGCCTCAATAGCAGCCTGCAACACGACTCGTTAGCATTGTAATCATCGACGGCCGCACACACAATGTAATGAAGGAAAGGTATCTGAGTCCGTATAACTAACCTTGAATTCGAGCTCTACTGGCCGTGCACGAGGCAATATCTCAGGTTCGGAGCTGGTCTGGCGCTTCTTGATCTGCGGGAGAGTGCTACTATAACGTATCAGTCCATTCCCAATGGCTAACGAGCCATGCTGCCTCCCGCCACCAGATATCATCACCAGCTCTGGATCAAGAGGTTGCTGGCTCGGGTTAAAGTCCGGCCCTTTCCTCGCCTTCCCCTCGTCTCTGTACCTCACAAGCTTGTGGTGGGAGGCGCGGTTGCTGAATTTATCTGGATCATCGAGGTCAGACTCAGAGAATGCCTTGGCCTTCTTGTACGAGGCAGTATTGGACATGGCATAGAGGTCGAACAGCTGTGGCACTGGAGCCTTGTTCTCTCATGCCTAAAAGAGAGGAACAGAGTATTAGTTGAGGGCTCAAGCTAGCATGAAGAATAAATTTGCATGAATCATGAAGCAAACCACATACCCAGTTTTCCCCGTACTGATGTAGGTTGACGCTGCCTAGATGGTGTGGGACACCTTTCATTTTGCCACGCTTGTCCTTTGCAGTGTCGTGGGTGGAGCGCCATTGGGGAGAGCACCACTCATCCACCAACGCCTCCCAACAGTCCATCCTATCCGCACACCATCTCGGGGGCACCTAAGTTAAGCAAGAGAAATTTGAGCGCTACGCCTACGAATCAAATCAAGGAAACTAAGTACAAGGCCTTAAGAATAGGTAATTACCTTCATGTACTTCTCCTTACTCAGAAACTTGACGCGGCACTTCTCTCTTTTCCTCCTAATACCAGCCGAGGCCAAGTAGTCTCGAACTGCCTGCGTCCGAGCCTCGTGCCGAAAGTTTTGAAGTAGGCGCCTGCACTCGTTGTCGATAACCCAAGCCGCGGCCTCCTCCTGTCCCTCAGCACACCTATAGAAGGTCTGCAATAAAACAAGAAAACACGGATTAGTACAATCACTAGGGTTGCCAATCAAAGAAGGAAACACAACGTAGACGGCAAAGGAGAAATTACCCAAAACGTCTGGATCACAATGTCGGCCACCTTGTGGCACTCGACATCGCCGATCCTATGCCCCGGCGGGGCCGGGGCAGCCAAGTAGTGCTCCCAGGTCATTCCTAGCTCTCGAACCCGGCCCTCACCGGGCAACGTGACCCACCCCGGGAAGCTCTGGCGACAAATCACACCAAGGACACTGTTGGGCCTGCGGACATGAGGCTCGTGTGTCCAAGACCTGCAGTATGACAAGGCCAACGCATTAGATATTCGAAGAAACGTGAAGGCAAAAGGTTAAAAAAGAGTAAATGCACTTACTTGTCCCCGTTAGGCGCAATCAACCACCTCTGGTCGGGGGTCGCCGGGGTGGGCACGAGCTTTGTACCACCACGCTGGTAGACTTTGCGCCCCTCAACCCACTCACCCTCGCTATAGCTATCAGAACTATAGCCACCCTCAGCACGGCCACTCGACTCCGTCGTGTCCGCCCATGGGTTCCGCTGCGACTTAGTGTGATCCCTGCTAAGCTCCGGAGTCTCGTGGGATGAAGTCTCATGGGACGAAGGCTCGTCGGCCCGACGCTCGTCGGCCGTAGGCGCGTCTGCCATAGGCTCGTCAGCCCGAGGCTCGTGGACCGGAGTCCGAGACGGGTCCACCTCAGGCGGCTCCATCTCAGACGGAGCACTCCTGTGGTCGGGTGAATCAGCTGGGGGTGGCGGCGAGGAAGGCGTAGTAGCAGCCTTCCTACCTCTCCCGCCTCCATGTCCACCTCTACCAGCCTTCTTCCCCCCTCGACTTCTCCCGGCCGAAGAAGAAGCGACCGCCCGTGGTGTCTGCATACTGAGATCCAGCGCTCTCCGGAGGCTATGGGGTGGAATGGAACTACCCCTCCCACCACGCGCCGAGGTAGGAGCCTCGGAGCGCTCTCGACCCGCACCCACCATCTGTCAACACCTGCAATGACAAAGAGTAAATGAAATTAGTACAACATAAAAAGAATGAATACCTGACATGAATAATATGTATATAATTTAAGTGTATCATCATCATGAACATAATAAAAAAATTGAATACCTAAAAAATTGAATACTTAATTTAAGTGTCGGGGTGTCGGGGTGTCGGGGTCGTGGTGTCGGGGTGTCGTGTCGGGGTCGGGGTGTCGGGTCGGGGTGTCGTGTCGGGGTGTCGTGGTGTCGGGGTCGGGGTGTCGGGTCGGGGTGTCGTGTCGGGGTCGGGGTGTCGGGTCAGGGTGTCGTGTCGGGGTGTCGTGGTGTCGGGGTCGGGGTGTCGGGTCGTGGTGTCGGGGTGCCGTGTCGGGGTCGGGGTGCCGTGTCGGGGTCGGGGTGTCGTGTCGGGGTCGGGGTGTCGGGGTGTCGGGGGTGTCGTGTCTGGGTGTCGTGGTGTCAGGGGTGTCGGGGTGTCGGGGTCGGGGTGTCGGGGTCGGGGTGCCGTGTCGGGGTCGGGGTGTCGGGTCGGGGTCGGGGTGTCGGGGTGTCGGGGTGTCCTTTTCTTTTATTTCCTATCTTTCTTCTACTTCTTCTTCTTTCCTTTTTCTTCTTCTCTTCTTCTTTCCTTTTTCTTCTCCTAAATCTTACTCCTATTACCTAAACTAGTAAACGTGCACGTGCACCGCACGTCTTGTGAAGAAGACTTGATTTGCTCTCTCCTAACCTCTCTCTCTAAGGCTATAAGACATGGTTTGCTCTCTCCTAAACTCTCTCTCTAAGGCTATAAGACATGGTTGCTCTCTCCTAACCTCTCCCTCTAAGGGGATAAGGGCGGAGACAGTTTGCCCCCTCCCTTTGTCATCAAGATAGTGGGTCCTTGCCTCCTCGACGCCACCCCAAAATAATATTGTGGTGTTTCATGATACTATTAGCTTTGTAAAAATAGGAAGAAAAAAAAGTAAAGAATATATGCTGCAATAATAAACAATAAATGCTCTATGTTCTGAGGAAGACAAATATAAAACCTATATTAGATTAAAGGTGTTGAACCTAGCAAATCGACAAGGGGATGTATCGTTTTATCCGTGAACAAGATGAATCACAGGCTTCCAAGTATTAAAACCAAAATAAATCTCAAATCCTACAAGTTAAAAATTGTGAACCCAATTGGTCTTCAATCCACCAAATACTAAGCTCTCACTGTGTGCTACATGAAATAAGCATGGCACCAGGTTTATCTAACTAATACAAAAAAAAGAACAGGGGAGGAGGGGGGCTTACCTTCCGGTGGCTGCGGGTGGGGGGGAGGTGGCTGCGGGGAGGAGGATGGCTGCGGGTGGGGGGGAGCTGGCGCCGGCGACGGTGCGGCTCCGGCGGCAGGGCGGGGCGACGCGACGCAGCGCGGCTCCGGCGATGGGGCGGGGCAGGGCGGCCGCCGCGGCCTGGGTCCGCTGGGCGGGGCGGCCGGCGACGGGGCGGGCTCCGGGGGGCGGGGGGGCGGTGTCGGGGTGTCGGGTCGCGGTCGGGGTGTCGGGTCGGGGTCGGGGTCAGGGTCGAGGTGTCGGGTCGGGGTCGGGGTCGGGGTTTTTCCTCTTTTTTTCTTTTCTTCTTCTTCCTCTTCTTCCTTTTCTTCATTTTCTTCCTTTTTTTCCTTCTTCTTCTTCTTCTTCTTCCTTCTTTCCTTTTTCCTCTTCTTCTTCTCCTCCTCTCCTCTTTTTTCTTCTTCTTCTACCTCTTCTTCTTTTTTCTTCTCCTCCTCCTCCTCTTCTTCTTCTTCCTTTCCTTTTTTCCTCTTCTTCTTCTCCTCCTCTCCTCTTTTTTTCTTCTTCTTCTTCTTCTTCTTCTTTTTTCTTCTCCTCCTCCTCTTCTTCTGTTTCTTCTTCTTATTATTTTTTGTTCTTTTCCTTTTTTATTTTTCCTTTTTTTTCTTCTTCTTTTCTTCTTTTTTTTCTTCTAGGTTTTTTCTTTTCTTCTTTTCTATCTAAATTTTTTCTACCTAATATATACTAACTAATATGAACTAATAACTAACTAATATAAACTAACTAATATGAACTAATAAAAACAAAAAAAAACATAAAAAGGGGGGAGGGTGGAGCTCACCGGAGGGGGGGTCTAGGCGGCGGCACGGGGCGGCGGAGGGGGAGGGGCGGAGCTGGGTCGTCGGGGGTGCCTGTTCGCCGGCGACCCGACGCGGCGGAGCGGCGGGGCAGGGGGCGGCGGGGGCGACGGGGCCGAGGTGGTGGAGGAGGGCCGCGGGAAGGGGGCGGGCGGCGCCGCGGCCTGGCTCCGGCGGTGGTGGAGAAGGGCCGCAGGGAGGGGGCGGTGGTGGAGGAGGGCTGCGGGGAGGGGGCGGCGGCGGGAGGGCGGGGCGGCGGCGCTGAGAGAGAGAGAGAAGCGCGGGGCGCGGGGCCGAAAGTTAAGTTCATTTCTTTGCCGTCTGCTGGCAGACGGCAAAGAAGTGCAGATGGCAAAGACCCTCTTTGCCATCAGTTGTTTCTTTGCCGTCTGCTTTGGCAAGACAGACGGCAAACAGCCTCTTTGCCGTCTGCCAGCAGACGGCAAAGACCTGGCAGACGGCAAATGTTCTGATTCCAGTAGTGTATCCCTCTTGAATGTCTATCACTTTGGGACTAGTTTCATATATTGCCATTGCTTTTGACAAGTTCAAATAAATTTAAGTGAAGATCATGATCATACAAATTTTCATCTCTCAAAATAATATAAGTGAAGCATGAGAGGATTTCGTCAAAGTTTACTAACTCTCAAATTAATCTAAGTGAAGCATGAGAGTATTTCTTCAAAAATTTAAAGCACACCGTGCTCAAAAACATATAAGTGAAGCACTAGAGCAATTCCATAGCTCAAGAAAATTTAACTAAAGCATATAGAGCAATTCTAACAAATCATAGCATAATTTTGGCTCTCTCAAATAGGTGTGTCCAGCAAGGATACTTGTGACAAATTAAAAAGCAAATCAAGCAAAGACTCAAATAATACAAGGCGCTCCAAGCAAAACTCATGATATGTGACGAATAAAAATATAGCTCCAAGTAAAATACCGATGGTCGTTAGAAGAAAGGGGGGATGCCACCCGGGGCATCCCCAAACTTAGTTGCTTGTTTCTCCTTGGATATTATATTGGGGGTGATGTATCATCCCCCAGCTTAGGCTATTTTCACTCCTTATTCCTTCATCCATCGTGATCTCACCCAAAACTTGAAAACTTCAATCACACAAAACTCAACAAAACCTTTGTGAGATCCGTTAGTATAATAAAGCAAATCACCACTCTAAGTACTGTTGCAAACCCATTCATATTTTATTATTGCATTATATCTACTGTATTATAACTTTACCATGGCTTATACCCTTCAATGCAAACCATAGATTCATTAAAACAAGCACACAATGCAACGAAAACAGAATCTGTCCAAAACAGAACAGTCTGTAGTAATATGTACTCTAACCATACTTATGTAACTCGAAAAATTCTAAAAAATTAGGACAACGTAAAGAACGTGTATAGAAATATGTTATTCAAATTTAAGCTCATTATCCCGCTCCAGTAAAAAACGAAAATTCCTACACTGGAGTCAAAGTTTCTATTTCAGATTCAGCATTGTTTCTACTCATCTTGTGAGCCATCCTAAAGGCTTTACTTGGCACAAACACCAATTAAAACATAAAAAACACAATCATAACAGTAGCATAATTGTGTCAACACTCAAGAACAGAAATAAAAAGGTGATAATAAATTTATTCATTGGGTTGCCTCCCAACAAGCGCTATCGTTTTACGCCCCTAGCTAGGCATAATGCATAGATTCAAGTGTTGTCATCTTTAGTTTTTGCTCCATAGGATGCTCTCATGATTGATTCATATGGTGGCTTAATTCTTGTTGTAGGGAAGTGTTCCATACCCTTTCTTAGTGGAAATTGAAATTTAATATTGTCATCTTTCATATCAATCATGGCACCTATAGTGCGTAAAAATGGTCTACCAAGTATAATGGGACAAGGCGGATTGCAATCAATATCAAGAACAATAAAATCTATGGGCACATAGTTCCTATTTGAAAGAATAAGAACATTATTAATTTTTCCCAAAGGCTTTTTAATAGTATAATCCGCCAAGTGCAAATTAAGAGAACATTCTTCAATATTGGTAAGACCAAGCACATCACATAGAGATTTAGGAACTGTGGAAACACTAGCACCCAAATCACATAAAGCAAAGCACTCATAATTTTTAATATTGAATTTAATGGTAGGTTCCCACTCACCATGTAATTTTCTAGGAATTGAAATCTCTAACTCCAACTTTTCTTCAAAAGATTTCATCGTGGCATCAACAATATGTTTAGTAAAAGCTTTATTTTGTTCATAAGCATGGGGTGAATTTATCATGGATTGCAACAAAGAAATACATTCAATCAAAGAGAAACTATCATAATTAAAATATTTGCAATCCAAAATAGTGGGCAGATCACTAGTTAATGTTTTGACCTCTTCAAAGCCACTTTCGTCAAATTTTTCATCAAGATTTTCACCCTCCAAATCATTGGGACGCCTTCTAGCTAACGTTGACTCTACTTCAGTCCATTTATCATAAATTTTAATATTACTAAACAAGGAATCAATAGAAGAAACAACAATCACTTTAAGATCTTCATCATTTTTATGAAAGCAATCACTAGAAAACGCTTTTTCTAAAAATTCTCTTTTAGCTCTAAGCGTAGCGGTTCTTTTCTTACTTTCATCCATAGAAACTTACAAAGCTTTAATTGATTCATCAATCTTAGGTGCAAAAGCTTTCAACTTGAGATTTTATACATCATGGGAAATTCTATCAATGCTTCTAGACATATCATCAATCTTATTCAACTTTTCTTCTATCGTAGTATTAAAAACTTTTTGAGCATTGATAAATTATTTAATATTACTCTCAAGATCAGAGGGGTTCCTATTATTATTGTAAGAAGAATTACCATAGGAATTACCATAATTATTAGAGGAATTTCCAGGAAAAGGCCTAGGATTAAAATTAGCTCTATAAGCATTGTTATTAAAATTGTTATGCGAGATGAAATTCACATCTACGGAATCACTATTTTGCTCAATCAAAGTAGACAAAGGCACATCATTAAGATCAATAGGAGCATTTTTACTAGCAACCAACTTCATAAGAGCATCAACTTTTTCACTCAAAGTACTAATTTCTTCAACCGAATTGACTTTTTTACTGGTAGGTGCTCTTTCAGTATGCCATGGTGAATAATTTGCCATAATATTATCTAGAAATTTAGTAGCTTCACCCAAAGTAATTTCCATAAAAGTACCACCCATGGCGGAATCTAAAAGATTTCTAGAGACAAAATTCAGTCCCGCATTTTTTTTGTATGATCATCCCAAGATTTAACCCATGAGTAGGACAATTTCTTAGCATCAATTTCATTCTTTCCCAAGATTGTGCAACATGTTCATGCTTAAGTTGCTTAAATTCATGATTTGAGTTCTAAGGGAAATAATTTTCACGGGAGGAAAATACTTAGTAATAAAAGCATCCTTGCACTTATCCCAAGAATCAATACTATTGCGAGGCAAAGAAGAAAACTAAATTTTTGCACGATCCCGCAAGGAGAAAGGAAATAATTTCAACTTCATTATATCATTGTCCACATCTTTTTTCTTTTGCATATCACACAATTCTACGAATGTGTTTAGATGGGACGTGACATCCTCGTTAGGAGTACCGGAAAATTGATCTTTCATTATTAGATTCTGCAAAGCGGCATTAATATCACAAGACTCCGCACTAGTGACGGGAGGAGCAATCAGAGAACTAATAAAATCATTATTATTGGTATTGGAAAAATCACACAATTTGGTATTTTCTTGAGTCATCGTGACTATGCAAACAAGATTGCAAGCAAACAAGAGATCTGGCGAGAAAAAGGCGAACGAAAAAGAGGGCGAATAAAACGGCAAATTTGGTGAAGTGGGGGAGAGGCAAATGGCAAATAATGTAAATTGCAAGGAGATGAGATTTGTGATAAGGAACCTGATAGATGTTGATGATGTCTCCCCGGCAATGGCGCCAGAAATTCCTTTGACGTGGCTTGAGACTGCGTCGGTATTTCCCCAAAGAGGAAGGGATGATGCAGCATAGCTACGGTAAATACTTCCCTCATTTATGAAACCAAGGTTATCAAACCAGTAGGAGAACCACACAACACTATGTATTCGGTACCTGCACACAAAGAACAAATACTTGCAACCCGACGCGTAAGAGAGGTTGTCAATCTCTCCACGGTAAAAAGATAGATTACATTGTAATAGATTGGATAAATAGATCGCACAAGAACACAAAATAAAAGAAGCAAATAAAAAGTGCAGCAAGGTATTTTTGGGTTTTTGGAATAATAGATCTGAAAACAAAAGCGGCAAAAGATAGATCGGAAAGCAATATGTTGAAAGAGTAGACCCGGGGGCCGTAGGTTTCACTAGTGGCTTCTCTCATGAGTATAGCACACGGTGGGTAAAGAAATTACTGTTGGGCAATTGATAGAAGATCAAATAATCATGACGATATCCAAGGCAATGATCATTATATAGGCATCACATCCAAGATTAGTAGACCGAAACGATTTTGCATCTAATACTATTACTCCACACATCGACCGCTATCCAGCATGCATCTAGTGTATTAAGTTCATGGAGAAACGGAGTAATGCAATAAGAACGATGACATGATGTAGACAAGATCTATTCATGTATGAATAGACCCCATCTTGTTATCCTTAATAGCAACGATACATGCGTGCCTCGCTGCCCCTTCTGTCACTGGGAGAGGACACCGCAAGATCGAACCCATCACAAAGCACCTCTTCCCATGGCAAGAAAAATCGATCTAGTTGGCCTAACTAAACCAAAGATTCGAAAAAGAAATACGAGGCTATAAGTAATCATGCATATAAGAGATCAAAGAAGACTCAAATAATATTCATGGATTGAAACTGATCATGAACTCAAAATTCATCAGATCCCAACAAACACACATGTCGGTGCACTAGTAATGGGGTACCCAGTGCCCGTGACTTATGCACAGGTAGTAGTAGCAGAACCCCGTCAAAACCCAATCCAAGCCAAGGAAGCCAATCTACGTGATATCAAAGAGCGCATCAAGAAGATAAAGCCAATGTCCAAGACCCCGGCAGAGGCAGCCTACCATGGCTAACAACGGTGGCAAGGACGATGCAACGGCCTAGAACAGGCCTAAGCCGCGCCAGTCGCGTCCCCGGTGCCTGCCGGGGACCGAAGCGCACGCACCTTCAAGAAGAGCCGGCAAGCCATCCCCCAGCAGACGCAAGCCGATCGGCCACCGCTCCACTGCATCGCAACGCCAGTCAGTTGTCGATGCGGTGTCGAGCCCCTCAGGTGGCTAAGTGGCTCCCGCTAAGCACGTGGCGGCGCGCCGGAAGGCAGGTTATGCCCATTTGACACCTGTCCAGAGGCGTGTCAAGATACTAAGCAACAGTCATCCCAGCGGTGGTAAGAGCCTGCCGGGAATGCACCCCCGCACGCCACCTAGACTAGCATTTATGGCATTTTGTCCTAAGTGCCAGAGTTATGTATGGTAGCACTGTTAGCTATCTAATCACTAGATAATGTCTGTTTTGCCACTGTGGTTGCCCCTTTAGCTATAAAAGGAGGCCCAAGGCAACCTAGCTCAAGATTCGGACCCTTGGGCACTCGTACTCGTGTAGCAGCTCTCCCGAAGGCACCCTTGCCGGGTTCGAGCGCTGCGTGGGCTTCGTGTTCCCCCGATCAATCCACCAAAGTAGGAGTAGGGTTTTACGCTTCTCAGCGGCCCGAACCTGGGTAAAACGCCGACGTCTCGTCGTCGTGCTGTCTCATTACCTCCGCTCTTTGTGCAACGTGACCTCACCCCCGCTGAACCACAAAGGGACCCGAGGCCCCATAGGTGATCGTGTGCATCCTGCCCCAACATCTTTGGCGCGCTAGGTAGGGGGTGCATCATTTGCGCAAACCAGAGATCGTGAGCAACGCGTCGATCATCATCACCGTCTTCTTCATCCATGGCTCCCAAGAAGAAGACCGGCGCAACCGCGCATCCCTCCACTTCGAAGGCTCCCTCGCACGCAGCTGCAGACGCCATTGGCACCGCGGCGGCGATGAATGAGGTGGGTGTCATGGGCGACATGACTGGCGTAGGCGGCGCCACCGTCGTGTCCCCCGCGGCCGAGGCTGGAGTGAGGAACCCCGGAGAGGAGCAGCAGCAACAACACTTTGGCAAGCTCGGCCCTAGTGCCACGGGAGGAGGAAACGTTCGATCTCCACGTCCCCGCCGCAGTAGCGGCCGGGACCGCAACAGCGGCGCCCAATCTGGGGCAAGCTGCGATCTCCCAGCTATGCCCGTCACAGGCGCAGCTGCTGGGCGCACACCTCGCCCAGAGCCAGACGGAGCGCCAAGCGGGGCCGTAGAGCCGCAAGTTCGACCTCCTCAACGTCAGACCGCCTCGACCATCGGTGCATAGCGACGAGAAGGTGACGAAGCTCCTCTTGGTTCCACCAGGAGTCGAGCGACGTCGCGATCCGCCTCTCTAGCCATGCTGGCCACTGCAGCAGAAGCGATTGTGCGGGCCCAGCTCCTGCTAAATTTCCCGTCGGCGGCTGACAAGATGGACGAGTGGAGAGCCACCATCCAGAGTCTGATTGGCTTCATCGAAGCCAGCAAATCGCAACATGCGGAGCCGTCGCGATACCCGCGGACGGCAACGGCGGCACGGGCTGACAGTCGTGTCGAAGGGGTTGCGCCAATGGTGCAATCCCCTCCACAACAACAGACCCAGAGGCAGCCACCACAAGCTCCACGTGCCGACGAGCCCGAGGAGGCATCTATGGTCTCGTCCGGCCCGCATGATCGCCGGGACCAGCGGCGTGTCCTGGAAGACCGACGGAGGGAAGACGCGCGCATCACCATAGAGTGACGCCAGGAAGCACACCGCCAATCCAATAGGCGCAACGGCCCAGATGCTGGAGACCCCGCACCCCGTGTTGGCGGGTACCTGCCTTATGAGGTTTGGTGCCCTGCCTTCACTCTTGAGTTGCGACAGGTCCGTTGGCCATCGGCCCGAGCCTTCAAGCCTGAGCTGGCGGAGAAATACGACGGGAAGCTAAACTCGGCGGAGTTCCTGGGCATTTATACAATAGCCGTTCAAGCCGCCGGGGGAAGAGATGAGAAGGTGCTTGCCAACTATTTCCCTTTGGCACTCAAGCCAAATGTGAGATCGTGGCTGATGCACCTACCGGAGAACTCTATTTCATCATGGGCTGACTTGTGCAACGAGTTCGTCGGCGCCTTCATAGGTGGCCACCAGGAGCCAGGACAGCCCAGCGACCTGCAAGTTCTTCCGCAGAAGGAGGGAGAAACCCTGCGGAAGTACATCCAGAGATTCAGTCAAGTACACCGCAATATTTCAGAGATACACCCCGCAACCGTGATTGCCGCTTTCCACTCGAACATGCGCAACAGGAGGATGCAGGCCAAGATGAATGTTAAACTCCCCAAGACCGTCAATGAGTTGTACACGCTGGCGAACAAGTGTGCCCGTGCTGAGGAAGGAAGGCGACTCCTCAGAGTGGAGGCTGGCATCGAAGTCTACTCGGATGACGATGACGATGCCCCTGGCCCGAAGGGGAAAAGCCGAAGGCGTAACAAGAAGCGTAAGGTAAAAGCAATGTTGGCCGTTGAGAGCTCTGGTAATCTCACTGCCTGCAAGAAGGCCAAGGCCGAAGCCCCCCGACAAGGGAGCTGCTGCGTGCGCTGATTGCCGGGAGGCCGCAGCGGCAGAGAAAGCCAGAAAATCCGACGGGCCATACTGCAAAATCCACCGTACCAAAGGTCATGATCTCCAAGAATGCCGCCAAGTTGAGCAGCTTGCTGAGAAGTACAAGGCTGAGTACGAGAAGCGTGACAAGGAGAGAGGCCAAGATGGTGCTGCCGAGAAGGGCCGTGGTGGTAGAGGAGGCCACCTTGGCAAGGCCCCGCAGCTTTAGGAAAAACCGGCTAGAGGCCATGAGAAGAGAGAAGGAGATGATATGAGTGATGATGACGATGATGAAGAATCCAGCGATCGAGAATTCCAGAAGGCAACTGAAGCCATGTGTGCTGACGGGGGTGTGTCCTTCCATTCCTCTCGTCGTCGGCTCAAGCAGTGGGTGCATGAGATCAATGTCGTGGAGCCAGCTACAGAGTCTAGAAGGCCACTCAAATGGTCTCGCACGCCTATCATCTTTGATGAAGAGGACCATCCTGACCGCACCACTGCGGTCGGATGTTTGCCGTTGTTGGTTTCCCCAACAATCCGCAACCTCAAAGTAACCAAGATGTTAGTTGACGGCGGGGCAGGGTTGAACTTAATCTCCCCTAAGGTGGTTGAAAGGCTGCAGATCCCTGACGGAGAGCTCAAGGCTACGGGTACATTCCATGGAGTCAACTCCGGCAGGAGCCGACCCAAGGGAAAGATCATTTTGCCTGTGACGTTTGGAGGGGAGTTGAACTACCGGACTGAGAAAGTGGTGTTTGATGCGGTCGAACTCCCCTGACTTACAACGGAATTCTTGGTCACCCAGCTCTGGCAAGATTCATGGCAGCATCCCACTATGCTTACAACACTTTGAAGATGTCAGGGCCCGTGGGTATCATCTCCATCCCGTCTGATAAAAAGGATGCAGTTATTTGTGTAGACAAGATGTATCGAGACGCGGTAGCAGCTGAAGTCGCGGAAGCACCAGCTCCCGCCAAGGAATCAAAGAAGGGAAAGAAGTCTAGCAGAGACGCCGACAAGGACTCTAGGAAGCGCGCCTCTTCGGAGTGCGCTGCGCCCATCGATGACCTGCCGGAAAGTTCCACTAGCAAGAAATCCAAGGTCACTTATCCTGCAACGAAGAAGGTCTCAGCAGGGTAGGATGGCGCTAATGGTACGTTTATTATCAGTGCCACCCTTAATGACAAATAGGAAAGCGCGCTCGTTGCCTTCCTGCAGGCGAATGTCGATGTGTTTGCTTGGCAACCGTCTAACATCCCCGGTGTTCCCACGGAGGTAATTGAGCACCACCTTGATGTCTGCCCTCAGGCCAGACCCGTCAAGTAGAAAGTTAGAAAGCAAGCCTTGGAGTGGCAGCAGTTCATCGCCGAGGAAATCAAGAAGCTCGAAGCAGCTGGTTTGGTCAGAGGAGTGTTGCATCCGACATGGTTAGCCAACCCGGTAGTGGTGCGCAAGGCGAATGGGAAATGGAGGCTTTGCATTGATTTCACTGACTTGAACAAAGCATGCCCGAAGGACCCTTTTCCCTTGCCGCGCATCGATCAGATTCCGCTTCCGGGTGTGAGTTGCTTTCCTTCTTGGATGCATACTCCGGATACCACCGAATATTTATGGCCAAGGAAGATGAGGAAAAGACCGCGTTCATAACTCTGTGTGGCACATACTGCTTTGTATGTATGCCCTTCGGGTTAAAGAGCGCTGGTTCTACCTTTGCTAGGGCCGTGCAGATTGGATTTGAACCTCAGTTGCATAGAAACGTGGAAGCTTACATGGATGACATAGTAGTCAAAACCAAAGATGAAGCAACCCTCATACAGGACTTGGAAGAAACTTTTATGAACTTGCGCAAGATCAATTTGAAGCTCAACCCTGAGAAGTGTGTGTTTGGTGTCCCTTTCGGCAAGCTGCTTGGTTTCTTTGTGTCTCAGCGAGGAATAGAAGCCAATTCCAACAAGATCAAAGCAATCGAGCAGATACAAGCACCCAAGTCCATCAAGGACGTAAGACGCTTGGCCGGATGCATTGCCGCGTTGAGTAGGTTCATCTCCAAATCCGCTGAGCGCGCCCTGCCGTTTTTCAAGATTCTGAAAAAGGCCGGCCTGATGAAGTGGACCTCGGAAGCGGAAACAACGCTGCAAGATCTGAAAGCTTACCTTTCCTTCGCTCCCACCTTGGTCGCGCCTAAGCCACAAGAACCGTTGCTGCTATACTTGGCGGGAATGAATCAAGTGGTTAGCGCAGCGCTGGTGGCGCAGCGAGAAGTGGATGAAGATGCAGCCGCTGCGACTGACTTCACCGGGGGAGGAACCGAAGCACCCGCGGTAGGACCTGATACAAACCAAGGGGAACCCAAGCAAGCAAGCGAAGGCAGTTTCAAGGAAGTGGCAAAGAAGAAAGTGGGGCAGCGACCAGTGTACTTTGTCAGCTCCTTGTTACAAGGGGCTAGGTCAAGGTACTCTGGAGTGCAAAAGCTGATCTTCGGCCTTCTCATTGCCTTGAGGAAGCTGCGCCACTACTTCCAAGGCCACGAGATCACAGTTGTCACCCGCTTTCCGCTACAGCGTATATTGAGGAACCCCGAAGCCACTGGCAGGATAGTTGAGTGGGCACTAGAGCTGTCAAGTTTTGCTTTGAAGTATGAGAGCACTTCCACAATTCAGAGCAGGGCGTTGGTGGAGTTCACCACGAAATGGATGCCCACGCCAGATGAAGAGGTTCCAGAGACAATTCTCCCAGGCAAAGAAGTGCCTAAAGAATGGATCATGTATTTTGACGGTGCATTCTCACTTCAGGGTGCCAGAGCAGGCATGCTTCTCAATGCCCCCACCGGAGAGCATCTCAAATATGTGGTCCGGATGCACTTTCCTCGGGAGGAAGCCACCAACAACACCGATGAGTATGAGGGGCTCCTTGCCGGACTCAGAATCGCGATGGAGTTGGGAATCAAGAAACTGATCATCCGAGGAGATTCTCAACTCGTGGTGAGACAAGTCAACAAAGATTATCAGAGTCCGTTGATGGAAGCATACGTGGAAGAGGTGAGAAAACTGGAGGAGCACTTTGATGGATTGCAAGCAGAACATGTACCACGTGCGGAAAACAGTGTCGCTGATCATCTGTCAAAGTGCGTCGCGCAAAAGCTCCCTGTGGAACCAGGAACCTTTGTCCTCCACCTCACTCACCCATCAGTATCCCCGTCAACGATGATCAGGAAAAGAAGAAAGCTAAACTCCAGCAAGCATTTCCCGGTAGAGCTTCCTGAAGCCGCTGGTAGAGAGGCTAGCGGAGACAGACCCATTTCAGGTGGTGAGCAGCTCCCTCCTGCAGGACCCCAGGTCCTTGCGGCCGAGGTAAGCGCTCCCATAAACGAGGAGATGCCTTTAGTCCTTGTTGTCGAGCCACAAGCTCCAGCTTGGGGACAGCACATAGTCCACATCCTTCAAACAGGAGAACTTCCCGAAGAACAAGAAGAAGCCGAAAGAGTAGCCCGTCAGTCAAGTATGTACCAGTTTGTCGATGACACTCTGTACAGAAAAAGATCAAACTGTGTGAAATTAAGGTGCATTTGCCAGGAAGATGGACTGAAGCTGTTGGCAGAGATTCACGGAGGCGTGTGTGGGTCTCACATTGGATCAAGGGCCCTTGCCGGGAATGCCTTCCGGCAGGGTTTCTATTGGCCCACTGCCCTCCAAGATGCAACTAAGCTAGTCACCAAGTGTGAAGCCTGCCAGTTCCATTCCAAGAACATCCATCAACCAGCGCAAGCTCTCCAGACGATCCCTTTATCCTGGCCATTCTCGGTCTAGGGGCTGGATATTTTGGGCCCCTTTCCCCGCGCCGTCGGGGGCTTTGAAATCTTGTTCGTAGCAATCGACAAGTTTACGAAGTGGCCAGAGGTGGAACCAGTGAGGAAGGTGACCGCGCAGTCAGCTGTCAAGTTCTTGAAAGGACTGGTGAGCCATTTTGGAGTGCCCAGCAGGGTAATCACCGATAATGGCACCCAGTTCACGAGCCGCACATTTATGCAGTACATCCAAAGCCTTGGAAGCAAGGTCTCCTTCGCCTCTGTTGCCCACCCAAGGAGCAACGGGTAAGTCGAGAGGATGAATGCTGAAGTGTTGCGTGGGCTGAACACAAGAACTTTGGATAGACTGCGGAGATGCAGCAAGCGTTGGATAGATGAGCTGCCGGTGATTCTTTGGTCCCTCAAAACGACACCGAATCGAGCAACCGGCCAGATGCCCTTCTCCCTAGTGTACGGGGCGGGAGCAGTTCTCCCCACGGAACTCATATACGGGTCACCTCGAGTAATTGCCTACGATGAAGTAGAGCAAGAGCAGCTACGGCATGACGATGCCATGCTCGTCGAGGAAGATCGTCTCCAGGCTGCTATGCGTGTTGCACGCTCCAGCAAGCCCTGCGCCGCTATCATAGCCGCAGGGTCCATGCCCGGAGCCTTGAGGAAGGCGACCTTGTCCTTAGGCTCGTTCAGTCCGCCAAGGGTACCAACAAGTTGACGACGAAGTGGGAAGTCCCTTACTGGGTAGCACGAGTCACCAGACCTGGCGCAGTCCGTCTGGAGACCGAAGGTGGCATCAAAGTTCTTAACTCATGGAATATTGAGCATCTTCGTAAGTTCTACCCGTAAGGCACAGTTGCCGGGCTCAGTCCCCGGCAGCCACCTTTTGTACAAGCCTTGCCACAGTGCATGTAACGCTCTGTACAAAGCCAGACACAGACCCTGTGCTTGCAATAATAAAGCTAGGCATTGCATCATATCATCGAAGTGCATGTTTACTATGCATTTTTTTGTTGTAATGTTATCGGTTTTGAGTTTTAGAAATTTGCTAAAGTACTTGATGAGCCTGTGATCCTTGTTACTGCACTCTCTCTCCCCAGAGGACAGTGGCCTCGTGCCTTACATGTTTTACCACCAGGAAAACAGAGAAGAAGGGAAAAGAGACAAGGAACGGTGGCCCATCGTACTACAGAAAGGGATACTGCCTGAAAAGATAAGTCTAGTCGCATATCCCAAGTTCAGCGCCATTTTCTCCCCTGAAGGAAACCCTTGCTATCCTTTTTGACTGTGTACCATGGAGTCCTTCGCCCAATGGAAACCCTTGTCGGGACAAGCCGTCCCCCAGCTCCTGTCGCTTATCAGGTCTGGGGGGCCGCGACGATACCAACAAGGAGCCTTGCCGGGAGATGATACCAGCCTGCTGCCGGGGGCTCGCTCCCCCTTTGGTGCGTGCGGTTAGTACTGACTCGGCAGATAGTTCCGTGCGGCAAGGATGAACATGCTGACACAGTACAAACAAGGGAAGAAAAGGATAGTACTTAAGGAAGAAAAATAGCGTTCTTTCATTCATTTTCGATACAAAATGGATAGAGATACATTAGAGGACGCCCCTTTAAATCTTTATTTGACTTTCTCCCCTAGGAACGAGCTACAAAAAGAAAAAAAAGGACAAAAGCAGGACCTAAGCGGAAGCCCAGCCTGACCCCGTCAGGACTGGCAGGGCGCAGCTTGGCAAGACCACCGGCAGGTAAGACGAAGCCGAAGTCCACAAGTCTGCCAAGGTTCTACTGTGGGGAGGAGGCGGCGCACAAGTCAAGAACCCCAGGCAAATCACTCTGCCGGGGGGGCTCACTGACGGTGATGGTGCGACCGGCGGTCAGCTGGAGTCCGAGCCATCGTACTCCGACTTGACGGCCTGGGGCTCGTTGTCACCGTCTTCACCGACACTATCCTCCTCGTTGCTATCGCTCGAGGAGGAGTTTTCGTCGTTGCTCGAGCTCTCTTCGCAATAGCCGAGACGAATGCCTGAGCACCCATAGACCTTGATGGAGAGCGTATCGGCCTCCACCAGTTTCAAGCGGAGGACGTACCGATCCATGAGGTTATGGGCGCGTGCGAAGGTTTTCCACCCGTGCCTGAGGAGCATGACACGGGGTGCCGGGAACTCGACGTCGGCCTGCACGGCACCATTACGGCATCCATGAGCTCACAACCACATCGCATGCGGCTTGTCGACTTCCATCACCCTGGCAAAAGGGCGAGGGAGTCACAAGCGGCTACGGAGAGAGCCACGCAGCCTGACGACGAACTCCAGCGCCGTATCTTCAGTATGTCCCATTGCTGGAGAAGGAACCGCCGATGGAGAAGGATCGGATGTGGCGCTCCGCCTCCCCCGGCCGCGAGCCCCGCACCGGCCCCAGCCTCTTCCGGCGCTCCCACCGCGCGCACTGGAACCGCCTCCCTTCGCTGCGGCTGAAGCATCGGCATGATCCCGAAGGGAAGGTCTCGTCGCCGCGACGGAAGCTGGGAGTCGCTCTCGCCCCCTCATCATGGTGGTGACTAGTGCATCCAAAGACGGAGACGGAGAAGAAGGGCAAGCTGTGTGAACTTGATATTGAGGAGGAGAAGGGGATGGATGAGCATCGCCCGCTGTGACCCCCTAATTTATAGGGAAGGGCACGGGGGCTGGCTCTCCTCCACTCTAAGGCGGCCGCCCCATTACTCCAATCCCTAGCGCTGTGGTTTCTGCCACTCCCACGCCTATGGGCCATGCGCATCCACCGCAAACAACCCACAATGCATGCGGCGCAAGTGGTGGAAACGGCCTGAAGTAGTAGGTAAGCGCTGGCTTGAAAGCCGACAGTTACTCCCTCATATTGCACGCATGTGCATAAATTTTGGGCCTGACCCAACGGCGCTGGGCGAGCGCGTTTGGGCCAAACCCGAGGCTCCTGTCGGTGCGCTAGGAATGGGGTACCTAGTGCCCCTGACTTATGCACAGGCAGTAGTAGCAGAACCCCGTCAAGACCCAATCCAAGCCAAGGGAGCCGCTCTACGTGAGATCAAGGAGCTCATCAAGAAGATAAAGCCAACGTCCAAGACCCCGGCAGAGGCAGCCTACGCTGGCTAGCAACACCGGCAAGGACGATGCAATGGCCCAGAACGGGCCTAAGCCGCGCCAGTCGCGTCCCCGGTGCCTGCCGGGGACCAAAGCGTACACACCTTCAAGAAGAACCGGCAAGCCATCCCCCGGCAGGCGCGAGCCGATCGGCCACCGCTCCACCGCATCGCAACGCCAGTCAGTTGTAGATGCCATGTCGAGCCCTCAGGTGGCTAAGTGGCTCCCGCTAAGCACGTGGCGGAGCGCCAGAAGGCAGGTTATGCCCATTTGACACCCGTCCAGAGGCGTGTCAAGATACTAAGCAACAGTCATCCAAGCGGTGGTAAGAGCCTGTCGGGGATGCACCCCCGCACGCTACCTAGACTAGCATTTATGGCATTTTGTCCTAAGTGCCAGAGTTAGGTATGATATCACTGTTAGCTATCTAATCACTAGATAATGTCTGTTTTGCCATTATGGTTGCCCCTTTAGCTATAAAAGGAGGCCCAAGGCAACCTAGCTCAAGATTCAGACCCTTGGGCACTCGTACTCGTGTAGCAGCTCTCCCGAAGGCACCCTTGCCGGGTTCGAGCGCTGCGTGGGCTTTGTGTTCCCCCGATCAATCCACCAAAGCAGGAGTAGGGTTTTACGCTTCTCAGCGGCCCGAACCTGGGTAAAACGCCAGCGTCTCGTCGTCGTGCTGTCTCATTACCTCCGCTCTTTGTGCAACGTGACCTCACCCTCACCGATCCACAAAGGGGCCCGAGGCCCCATAGGTGATCGTGTGCATCCTACCCCGACAACACCGCAAAAAGTCATTACATCAAATAGATCTCCAAGAGGCCATTGTATTGAGAATTAAAAGAGAGAGAGAGAAAGCAATCTAGCTACTGCCTACTGACCCGTAGGTCTATGGTGGACTACTCACGCATCATCGGAGAGGCACCAATGAGGATGATGAACCCCTCCGTGATGGTGTTAGACTGGATCTCGCGGTTCTGGAACTTGCGGCGGCTGGAAGTATTTTTCGTCGACTCCTCTAGGGTTTCTAGAATATTTGGGTATTTATAGAGCTCAGAGGCGATGGAGGAGACCCCCGAGGGCACCACAACCAACTAGGGCGCGCTGGGGGCCTCTGGCATGCCCTGGTATCTTATGGGCCCCACGGGCCTCCTCCCAGGTGCTTCCTTGGCTCCAAATTTGTCTTCCGGTCCAAAACAAATCTCCAAAAAGTTTCATCGCGATTGGACAACGTTTGGTACTGATATTCTCCGAAGTAAAAAACAAGCAAAAAAACAATAACAGGCACTTGGCACTATGTCAATAGGTTAGTCCCAAAAAAATGATAAAAAGTTTCTATAAAATGATTATAAAACATCCAAGAATGATAATATAACAGCATGGAACAATCAAAAATTATAGATACGTTGGAGACGTATCAGTCGCTTATACCAACGGATCTCACGAAGTTTTGTTGAGCTTTGTGTGATTGAAGTTTTCAAGTTTTGGGTGTTATCACTATGAGCTAAAGAATGAAGAGAGGCAAGAGACTAAGCTTGGGGATGCCCAAGGCACCCCGTGGTAATATTCTAAGGAAGACTCAAGCATCTAAGCTTGGTATGCCCTAGGAAGGAATCCCCTCTTTCATCTCAATTCATCGGTATGTCACTTGGAGCTATATTTTTATTCGTCGCATGATATGCATTTTGCTTGGAGTGTCTTTTGCTTTAGTTTGCTTTTACTTTCAGTTTGCCACAATCATTGTTTGCTGGACACACCTATCTAAGAGAGACACAACTTCATTATAATTTGCTAGAATACTCTATGTGCTTCACTTATATCTTTTGAGCTCGGCAGTTGCTCTAGTACTTCACTTATATCTTTTTGAGCATGGTGGCGTGCAGATTTTATAGAATGAGTGATAATCAACACCATCATGTAGCACATATAGAGAATGAGCATTGATAATATTGATGTAGTAATCTGAAAAGGTGTGAGTCCAAGATTTTTAATTTGTAGAAGTGTCGATATTCAGAGATGTTAATTTCTTATTTGTCTAAAAATTAAAAGGGCATGGTGATGATGTGTGAGCATTTCTATTCCTTGTTGAAATCCTAGTGTTGTTTCGGGTCGGAAGCGCATGATGGTTAACTCCTCCCACACTACTGGAATCAGGCACTTTGTCGTCTGCCATAGTAGACGGCAAAGGATAGGCCCGCGGACGGCTAACTCCTTTGCCGTCCGCCAGCAGACGGCCACATGTTCGACACTATAAACTCATGTAAAGGGGTTCTTTGCCGTCTGCCTATGATCAGCGGACGACAAAGAGTCTTTGCCGTCAGCCGGCAGACGGCAAAGAGGGTGGACGGTGCAGTACTGACGTTAGCCCCGTTAGGTGGTAACGGCATTCTTTGCCGTCTGTCCCTAGACGGCCACGTCACAACGTCTTTGCCGTCAGTCCCGGACGGCCAAGGCACAAGGTCTTTGCCGTCTGCCCCCGGACGGCCACGTCACAAGGTCTTTGCCGTCTGCCCTCGGACGGCAAAGAGGCCAAATGGTCCCTGGCCTGGAGTTCCCAGGTTGCACATGCTGCTGCCACGTGCCACCTTTGCCATCGGTGGCAGACGACAAAGAGCCACTATTGCCTCTTTTTTCCATGTTTCTATTATATTCAAGAATTTTCATAGGCTGTTTAATGATATGTATATATATTTCACAAAAACAATATCCCTGCCATATGGATATGATCAACCAACAATTATACCAAATTAAAAGTATCAAATGTCACATTGTTCACCATATTACAATAGTTTCATCCATACATACATAGTCTCATCCATAGGTAGAAAGTTTCACATAAGTTCATCGATACAAAATGAAAACAGAAAGTAAACACTAGCACTACATCAAAGCAAGCTGCCGTAAAGTGATTCAAATCTGCAAAATTGGAAATAAGAAAGTTAGAATAAGAACACTAGAAGAAGTAGAAGAAGATCTAGAAGAAGAAGATGATGAAGAAGCGTTTGTCTTCTCTCTCTCTCTCTTTCTCCTCTTGTTTTTCTTCTTCTTATTGCTTATTTGTGTCATTTTAGAGCTAACCTAGGTAATTATCCCATTTTTGACCTAACTAAGCTTATTGTGTCATTTTGCAAGAAAATAACCTAAATATATGGCATTTATGAGGTTACCAAGTCTATTGTGCCATTTTTGATTTAACTAAGCTTATTATGTCATTGTGGAGGAAACAAAGCTAAGTAGAGGTCATTCTGGAGCTAAGTGAGCTTATTATCTCATTTTGTAGGAAGCAAAGCTAAGTATAGGTCATTTTAGAGCTAACTTAGGTAAAATAGGTCATTCCGGAGCTAAGTAAGCTTATTATGTCACTTTGGAGAAAACAATGCTAAGTATAGGTCATTTTAGAGCTAACCTAGGTAAAATAGGTCATTCTGGAGCTAAGTGAGTTTATTATCTCATTTTGTAGGAAGCAAAGCTAAGTATAGGTCATTTTAGAGCTAACTTAGGTAAAATAGGTCATTTCGGAGCTAAGTAAGCTTATTATGTCACTTTGGAGAAAACAATGCTAAGTATAGGTCATTTTATAGCTAACCTAGGTAAAATAGGTCATTCTCGAACTAAGTGAGCTTATTATCTCATTTTGTAGGAAGCAAAGCTAAGTATATGTCATTTTAGAGCTAACTTAGGTAAAATAGGTCATTTCGGAGCTAAGTAAGCTTATTATGTCACTTTGGAGAAAACAATGCTAAGTATAGGTCATTTTAGAGCTAACCTAGGTAAAATAGGTCATTCTGGAACTAAGTGAGCTTATTATCTCATTTTGTAGGAAGCAAAGATAAGTATAGGTCATTTTAGAGCTAACTTAGGTAAAATAGGTCATTTCAGAGCTAATCAGCTATGTAAGCTTACTATGTCATTTTGGAGAAAACAATGTTAAGTATAGGTCATTTTAGAGCTAACTTAGGTAATATATGTCATTTTGGAGGTAAGTAAGCTTACTATGTCATTTTGGAGGAAACAAAGGTAACTTAGGTAAAATATGACATTTATGAGCTAACCAAGGTTATTATGCCATTTTTGACCTAAGTAGGCTTATTATGTCATAAATGAACTAAATAAGCTAAGTATATGAGCTAACCAAGGTTATTATGCCATTTGTTGAGGTTGACTTTCCGTCTTTCGAGGTTTTCCTTAGAAAAACTCTCATGCCTCATGGTGAGTATGGTGCGCACTCACTCACACTTATATGGTGGTGTATGTTGGTGGACACTACCTAACACTAATATTTCGACCGTCGGTGATGGTCGTTTCCCCTTCTCCTCTCCCACAATATACCAAGGTATATATCGAGAGAAGGAGAAGAAGAAACGACCCCCGCGACAACAGTCGGGATTCCTCCATCAAGAAGGGACATGAAAATCTCACAAGGAGCTCCGACAGACCAAAAGTACGTAATTTTGTCTAAGTGCTAAGTTTGTCTTTCTTTGAGAAAATGAGCCAAGTAAGTAGCATATTAGGGCTTACCGTCCTCGTCATCACGGAGGTGAAGCACCGGGGTTGCTCGGGCCGGTGTCACCTGGAGAAGGATGCCCTGGAGAAGGGTCGTGTGATGCGGCTCGGGAGTTATGCTGCACCAAAGATCATTTGCAAAGTCTCGTTACCATGATGACACTGAAATGTTAAGACTAGTAACTAATGACCATTCAAATGAAACTCACCATTCCCACCGTGGTAATGACTGGCATCGGCAGAGGGGTCTGGCCGTTCTTCTCGCACAAAGACTGCACATTTGGTTTTGACAAGTCAATCATATTGGTTATTAATGAAACGAACCTGTAGTGCACGATTTGGCTAATATGAAGAAGAAACTTACCACGATGAGCTCGTACATGGCCCGGTTAGACGCATCGTTCCGTGCCCTCTCCTCCTCCAACAACCTAGCCGTCCTCTCCTCCAAATCCCTCTTCTCCTCCGCCGCCTGCCAGGCCTGTTCCTCCAGAAGCGCCTGGGTTGCCTCTCTCTCTTTCTGTAGAGCAGCCTGCAACACAACTCCTCATTAGCATTGTAATCATGTTTGTTCGCACACACAATGTAATGGAGGAAAGCTATCTGAGTCCTTATGACTAACCTCGATGGCGAGCTCGACTGGCCGTGGACGAGGCCTTATCTCAGGACAGGAGCTTGTTTGGCGTGCCTTGATCTCCCGGAGAGTGCGAGAAGACCGTATAAGTCCATCTCCAATGGCTATCGAGACATGGGGCCTCCCACTGCCAGCTATCATCACCAGCTCTGGATCAATAGGATGCTGGCTCGGGTTGAAGTCCACCCCATTCACCGCCTTCCCCACATCTCCGTACCTCACGAGCTTGTGGTGGGAGGAGATGTTGGTGAAGTTCTCGGGATGATCGAGGTCAGACTCAGAGAATGCCTTTGCCTTCTTGTACGAGGCAGTATGGGCCATGGCATAGAGGTCGTACATCTTTGGCATCTCCGTGTTATTGTGATGCGCCTAAAAGAGAGAGAGAGAAACAAAGTATTAGTAAAGGGCTCAAGCAAGCATCAAGAATGAATTGCATGAATCATGAAGCAAACCACATACCCAATTCTCCCCGAACTGATATAGGTCGGCACTGCCTTGATGGTGTGGCACACCAGCCATTTTGGCATGCCGGTCCTTGGCGTTGTTGTGGACGGCTAGCCATTGCTCTGAGCACCACTCATCCACCAATGCCTCCCAACAATCCATCTTATCCGCACACCATCTCGGGGGCACCTAAGTGAGTAAAGAATAATTTGAGCATTACGCCTACGAATCAAATCAAGGAAACTAAGTACAAGGCCTTAAGAAAAGGTAATTACCTTCATGTACTGCTCCTTCTCCAGAAACTTTCCGCGGCACGTCGTCTTTTCCTTCTTAACTTTCTGCGAGGCGTAGTAGTCTCGAACAGCCTGCGGTCGAGCCTCGTGCCGTAAGTTCTGTAGTAGGCGCTTGCACTCGACATCGATAACCTTTGCCGTGGCCTCCTCGTACCCCTCCTCACACCTGTAGAAGGTCTGCAATCAAACAAGACAACACTGATTAGTACAATAAATAGCTATTGTTGATTTTTAATTATGTAAAGGATAAATTACCCAAAACTGTCTGATCACCATGTCGGCCCTCGTGTGGCACAAGACATCATCGATCCTCATCTCCGGTGGGGCCGGGGCAGCCAAGTAGTGCTCCTAGGTCAATCCTAGCTCTCGAACCCGGCCCTCACCGGGCAACGTGACAAACCCCGGAAAGTTGTGCCGGCAAATCACACCAAGGACGGGGTTGGGCCTGCGGGCACCCTTGGCATGAGTCCAACCCCTGCAGTATGACAAAGGCAACGCATTAGATATTTGAAGAAACGTGAAGGCAAAAGGTTAAAAAGGAGTAAATGCACTTACTTCTCCCCATTAGGCCTAATCAACCACCTTTGCTCGCAGGTCACCGGCACGGGCGGGAGCCATGTACCACCACGCTAGTAGACCTTCCCCCCCTCAACCACCTCGTCCTCGCTATCAGAAAACCCATCCCTGCCATAATCAGCATGGCCACTCGGCTCCGGCCAGCTATCCCATTGGGTCTGCTGGGACGTACCCTGATCCCTGCTCTGCCCCGGAGTCTCGTGGGACGAAGCCTGTGGGACAGGAGTCTCGTGGGATGAAGGCTCGTCGACCCTAGGCTCGTGGACCGGAGTCCGCGTAGCCTCCTCCTCAAATGGGTCCACCCTATGCTCGTGGACCGGAGTCCGCGTAGCCTCCTCCTCAGACGGGTCCACCCTAGCTGTCCTGTGCTTGGGTGAATCAGCTGGGGGTGGCGGCGAGGAAGGCGTAGCAGCCTGCCTACCTCTCCCACCACGGGCACGTGTACCTCTAGTACCTCTCTTCTTCCCCCGACCTCCTCTCCCGGTGGGCAACGACGCCGACGAAGAAGCTCCCGCCTGTGTCTGCATACAGTCGAGCAACCATTCTTTGGTCATGTCTTCCTGACTAGTGTGACCGGTGTACATCCACGCATGATCACTCATCTTGCCTAGCTACTAGACACACAAGATATATATATATATATATATATATATATAATTCATCATATATATTCATCAGTTAATCAAGTTTGTCAGTTTTATTACGTCCATGCAACCTACACGCTAATAGGTAAAGATAGGTCCTAATCCCACCTGAGTATGTGTAGATTGGGTTCGTTTTCCCATGCTCTACTCCGGATCCGGCGTAGAATTTCGGCAGCACCTCCCCGCTATTCTCCTGATACACGTCTCGGCAATAAGCAGAGAGGATGTGTACCCGGAGAACAACAGGGAGGCACTGACGAAATTCCGCATCGGATCCGGAGCAGAGAATACGGGAAAACGAACCCAATCTACACATACTCGGGCTGTCCATGGATAACGTTGGACAATTCGAAAGGATGGCGGTTATAAATATGCAAAGACATGCATATTTATAGATGCCGCCCTTTCGAACGGGAGACACATACTGGTCACGCATACTGCTGAATTGAAGACACCTATAGCTAGCAAGTTTCATTGGCACGAAGACCGGAACAGAGCAAATTAAGGGGGCGAGGAGATGCCATTTGTGCTCACCCACGAACGTAGCAGGGGAGATCGTCCAACGCACGGGGTAGGTCGTCGAACACCAAACCCTCGCAGCGACGAAACAACTGCACATTGAAATCCACCCGATCAACACAAATATGATGTTTTCCATAACAAAATCGGAAAATATATGACCTAACACATAATTACAAAACTATGGCCCCGTCGGTCTCTGGAAGGATGACGAGCACCTTTACGGTCAATAGGAGGCCAAAGAGGTGTCGGGGTTCGGGGGTCAGTGGCGTCGGGGGCGGCGTATTAACAATTGCGCGGAGTGTCGTGTCGGGGTGTCGGGGTGTCGTGTCTGGGTGTCATGTCTGGGTGTCGGGGTGTCGTGTCGGGGCGTCGTGTCGGGGTGTCATGTCGGGGTGTCTTGGCGTCGTGTCTGGGTGTCGGGGTGTCGTGTCGAGGTGTTGGGGTTCTTGGCGGGGCGTCGTGTCGGGGTGTCGAGGCGTCGTGTCGGGGTGTCGGGGCATTGTGTCGGGGTGTTGTGTCGGGGTGTCGGGGCATCGTGTCGGGGTGTCCGGGTGTCGGGGTGTCGGGGCGTCGGGGTGTCGTGTCGGGGTGTCGGGGCATCGTGTCGGGGTGTCGGGGCGTCGTGTCGGGGTGTCTGGGCATTGTGTCTGGGTGTCGGGGTGTCGGCGTTCTTGGCGGGGCGTCGTGTCGGGGTCTCATTTTTTTCTTCTTCTTCCTCTTCTTCTTTTTTCCCTCTTCTTCCTTTTCTTCTTCTTCTTCTTCTTCTTCTCTTCTTCTTCTTCTTCTTCTTCTTATTCTTCTTCTTCTTCTTTTCCTTTTTTCTCTTCTTCTTCTTCTCCTCTTCTCCTCTTTTTCTTCTTCTTTTCCTTTTTCCTCTTCTTCTTCTCCTCTTCTTCTTCTCCTCTTCTTCTTCTTCCTCTTCTTCTTTTCTTCTTCTCCTCCTCTTCTTCTTCTTCTTCCTCTTCTTCTTTTTCTTCTTCTTTTTGCACTAACCTAATTAACCTAAACTAACACTAACCTAATTAACACTAACAGATGCAATGATTAACACTAGCCTAATTAACACTAACCTAATTAGAACTAACAGATTTAAATCCACACTATCTAACTAATCTAACAACAGGAAAAAAACACGAAACAGAGGGGAGGAAGAGAGGCTCACCCAGGGGCAGGGGCACCGGGGGCGGGGAGGGGTGGCCACGGGGAGGATGGCCGGCGCTGGGGGCGGGGAGGGGTGGCCGCGGGGAGGATGGCCAGCGCCGGGGGCGGGGAGAGGTGGCCGCTGGGAGGATGGCCGGCGCCGGGGGCGGGAAGGGGTGGCCGCGGGGAGGGGTGGCCGCGGGGAGGATGGCCGGCGCCGGGGGCGGGGAGGGGTGGCCGCGGCGAGGGGTGGCCGCTGGGAGGATGGCCGGCGCCGGGGGCGAGGAGGGGTGGCCGCGGCGAGGTGTGGCCGCTGGGAGGGTTGGCCGCAGGGACGAGGTCCGGCGAGGGGTGGCCGGCCGCGGGGAGCTGCGGTGGTGGTGGAGGAGAAGGGATCGAGGGAGAGGCCGCGCGGTGTATGGGTGGAGAGAAAGAGGGGGGAGAGAGTGGGGGGTAGTGGGGCCTGGGGGAAACGGCCGTTAGAGGTACATCCTCTTTGCCGTCCGCTAGCGGACGGCAAAGATCCCCAGGGCGGACGGCAAAGACAAGGTGGACGGCATACAGTCCGTCCGTTGGACCTAGCCAGGCCCACGGTTTAGTGGGGCCCATGTTGTCTCTTTGTCGTCTGCCTTTAGGGTCTTTGCCGTCAGCTAGCAGACGGCAAAGAACTGGCTGATGGCAAACAAAATCTTTGCCATCGGGCATATCTTTGCCGTCTATTTTTTGGAAGCTGACGGCAAATAGCTTCTTTGCCGTCTGCTTGCAGATGGCAAAGAACTAGATGACGGCAAATTGCCTGATTCCAGTAGTGGCAACCTCTTCCCTCGGGGCATGCAGAGACTACTTTGATTTGTGTTAAAACTAATAAAACTTTGCAATAAGTATATGAGTTCTTTATGACTAATGTGAAATAAGGGACATACGCAATCACACCTTCCCATGTTTGCTAGCCTCTTCGGTGCCGTGCATAGCCCATTCTCACCTCGAGGATCGGTGCAACTCTCGCTGGTGCATCCAAACACCGTGACATGATACGCTCTGTCACACATAAGCCTTATTATATCTTCCTCAAAACAGCCACCATACCTACCTATCATAGCACTTCCATAGCCATTCCAAGATATATTGCCATGCAAATTCCATCGTCACTTCACATGACTAGTTCGTTCATCGTCATATTGCTTTGCATGATCATATAGAGCTGACATAGTATTTGTGGAAAAGCCACCATTCGTATATTTTTGATACATGTCACGCTAGATCATTGCACATCCGGGTACACTGCCAGAGGCATTCATATATTTAGAGTCTTATCTTCATATCAGTTCTCCATATTGAGTTGTAAATAAAAGTGTGATGATCATCATTGTTAGAGCATTGGCCCAGTGAGGAAAGAATGATGGAGACCATGACTCCCCCACAAGTCGGGAAGAGTCTCCGGACGAAAATGAAAATGGGGGAGGCCAAATGAGCCCACCATATAAAAAAATGAATGAGAGAAAATGAGAGAAGGGACACCATGTTCGTCATAGTGCCTCAAAGTGGCACCATGTTCCTCATATGTCGAGAGTCTCATGATATATCACTTCCATATTGCTAGTGGGAATTTCATTATTTTAAAACTTGGCTTGTATATTCCGATGACGGGCTTCCTCAAATGCCCGAGGTCTTCATGAGCAAGCAAGTTGGATGCACACCCACTTAGCTTCAATTGAGCTTTCATATACTTATAGCTCTAGTGCATCATTTTTGCATGGCAATCCCTACTCCTTGCATTGACATCTATCAATGGGCATCTCCATAGCCCGTTGGTACGCCTAGTTGATGCGAGACTATCTTCTCCACTTTTACCCTATTGATATCTACCACCATATTCTATTCCACCTAAACGCTATGTCCAATGGCTCATGCTCATGTATTGTGTGAAGAATAAAAATTTTATGCACCTTGAAAAGGTACGATCCAATTGCCTGACTTGGGCACCGTGGTGCTTGACATTTGTATTAATGTGGTGAAGATGGAGCCATGCCTTGCTAATTAACCAAGATGAATAAGGGGTAGACATCTTTTGAGGATCGCATGCTTTGAAAAAAGTTAATGATTTTGTTTCTTATACTTATAAGTATTACTATGTTAATGTCTATTGATTCATCGTTCCTCATTGAGCATACATGCATAAAGATTACATAGTGGATAGCATGTCACATCAAAAGTTCTGTTTTTATCATTTTCCTACTCGAGGATGAGCAGGAATTAAGCTTGGGGATGGTTGATACATCTCCAACATATCTATAATTTTTGATTGTTCCATGCTGATATATTATCATTCTTAGATACTTTTTGGGTCATTATTTACCAATTTATAATATTTTTGAGCAGTAACCTATTGACCCAGTGCCTAGTGCCAATTGTAGTTTTCTGCGTATTTTTTACTTTGCAGATTTCCTTTACCAAACGAAGTCCAATTGCCACGAAACATTTTGACGATTTTTTCTGGACCAAAACAAGACCAACAAGCCTCGGACGATAGCTGGGAGCCTCAGGGAGGCTCCAAAGCCAACAGGGCGCGACCCAGGGGGGACGCGCCCTGATAGCTTGTGGGCCCCCTGTGGCTCTCCCGACCTCGTTCTCCGGCCTATAAATTCTTATTAATCTTGGAAACCCTCAGGAGAGCCTCGAAAACCTTTTTCCTCCGCCGCAAGTGTCTGTTCCGCCGCGATCCCATCTGGAGCTCCGTTCCGGCACCTTGCCGGAGGGCGGATCAATCACGGAGGGCCTCTTCATCAACTTTGCTGCCCTCAGGATGATGTGTGAGTAGTTCACCACAAACCTACTGGTCCATAGCTAGTACCTAGATGGCTATCTCTCTCACATGTTCTTCAATACAATGATCATCGCATCTTCGCTTTGATCCATCCGATGTAATCCTATTGTGCGGTGTGTTTGTTGGGATCCGATGAATGGTGGGGTTTATGTTCAGATTATACATGAAAAGTATTTGAGATACCTATGATATATATTGTCTCTTAATTGCATAATCATTATAGCTTCATAATGCTCTCCAGTTTATTGACGTGCTTTGGCCAAGTAGATTGATATTTCTTCGATGGGAGTAGTGCGTTGTAGTAGGTTCAACCTGACGATTTCTATATCCCCGTGACAGAAAGGGAGAAGATGCGCCTTTGTGTTGCTGCTACTAAGGATAAAATGATGGGGTTTATTCATATTAATTGAGTTTACTTTGTATTAATTGAGTTTACTTTGTCTACATCATGTCATTGTTCTCCAAGCATTACTCTGTTTTACTTAATACTCTAGATGCATGCTGGATAGCGGTCGATGGGTGGAGTAATAGTAATAGGTGCAGGCAGGAGTCGGCCTATTTGCTTATGGACCTGATGCCTATATAGACATGATCATTGTCGTGAATATCGCATAACTATCCGCTTTTCTGTCAATTGCCCAACAGTAATTTGTTACCCTCCGTACGTTGCCTACATGAGAGATGCCGCTAGGGAACACTATGGCCCCTGGGTCTATTCACTTATATATTCGCAAACACAGTTGCTACCTTGCTTCCTTTATTTACCTTTTATTTTATTTTGCAATTAGTATTTATCAACAATTATCTACACAACTCATTTTCTTGGAAATAACGAGATCAAGGGGATTGACAACCCTCTTGCCCACGTTGGGTGCAAGTCGTTTGTTTTTTTGTGTGCAGTCGCTGAAGACGGTTGAGAAGTGATATTCCTATTGGTTCGAAAAACCTTGGTTTCATAACTGAGGGAAATACTTACCCACCTTGTGCTGCAACTACCCATTCCTCTTCATGGAAAACCCAACGGAGATCACAAGTATTATCTCCCTGGACGAAGCCCGTCGGCGTACCCGTGCTCGAGGAGGACCCGTGCGATGCTTTATTTGCCTTCTCAGCCTTCGCGGTGGCGCTCCTCGTCATCTTCGGTGAATTGGAGCGGCGAATCGGCAGAGCAACAGCGCAGGTGAAGCTCTCGGCGGGGCAAAGAAGAAATCGGAGGGACGGGGAATAAGAGTTGTCTCTCTCTTCCCTCCTCTCAGTCTAATATTATACCCCGTCTCAGCGGAATCACAGCCGTCAGATCAGTGAGAACCACGCAATCAACGGGTGGCGGCAGATCCATGAAATCTTTGGGCAGAATTGCGGGGACACGTGGCGATATTTGTGGCACAGAAATTGAGGCGCCGCATACACTTCCCCCACTTCTCTGACGCATCGCCACGCGCGCGCTTCCCCACGATTTCGAAATCGCCGGAGATTTCGCCACAACGTGATCCGAATGGACTCCGCGTCCACTGGTGCGTTCCGACGTACCATCGAGTGAGCAAAGAAGAACCTTCGAGCACTCGGACGGATTATTGACTCTCACAGGAATATCCAAAAGGTCAGCAGTTTTATAACATTACCAACCGGAGGTTTTGATGATCTCACTCTCGAGTCTTTGGGTCGCCTCTCCCAAGAGCGAATCCGACCCTAACTAAGTGACTCGAACAGTCAGGCTGTTTGGGACATTCGGAATCTATTTAACTTGAATCGGTTATGGTTTTAAAGTCGGGTGGGAAACGGTCTGACTCGTTTCCCGGCGTTTCCGAAACGCCACCGATGTTGCGTCACGTCGGTCACTCGTCCCCCAAACCTCAACCGATTCGGGGGCTACTGATGAGGTCACCTACCCAAGGTAGGGTCACGGACCTCACATCTAGGGCCCACCTAGGGTCCTACATGTTCATGGGAGTCTCCGGACTACCTTAGCATTCAGATGAATGTACTAGATCCACTAGGATACTTAGAAGTCACTCGGACGTCATTAGCCAATCGGTCAAGCTTTGGCACTCGGACATGAAGAAGCAGAGGCGACATGGGAGCTACAACGTTCGAGGGACTTAACTCACATAAAGTGTTGTGAAGACAGCGTTACCTGTAACGTCCCTAGTTAACACAACCGTTTCTAGTAACTCCAGCAGTTACCGTCATTAATTACCCTAGTATTGGCGCTCGGCTGGCGGTGGCGCACTCTATATAAGCCACCCCCCGACGCCAGAGCGAGGGTTACGAACTCTCTGTAATCAGACACACCCCATAAGCTAAACACTAAGCCTCGGGGCTTGAGACGGAGGGTCTTTACCAGTTTCGAGTGGAGCCTGAAGTCGTACATCCGAGTGTTACACTTGTGCCATAGCTAGGCTCCACACTTACTCATATGTACCCCCGTACTACTGCCAGCCTTACTCCCACGACAGGTGGCTTCGCACCTGAACCGGACCTGCTGCCGCCCTTATCGATCTGCGAGCGCTCCAGCGCGAATACGGAACGCCTCTCCTCCTCGTCTACGGAGTTGTCGTCGGAGTGGCTGCCGGTGCTGGACATGGTCGTCGGTGCTAGGGATTGGACGAATTGGGGAAAGGGGAGCGACGGGGAGCGGAGCGGAGTGAAGTGAAATGAGCCTAGGGTTTGCTCCGAAGGGGGATTTTGGGGGGTTGGGGTGGGCCAGCGGTGGGCCGAGCGGACGCGCCCGGGCCGCCTCATACCTGCCCAACTTTTCGGGTGGATAGGAGGGGTGCCGATCAGTCTGGGTGTTTGCCCGCGGTTTAAGAGGTCCGGTTGGGTTGTTTTTTTGTGACCGGTCAGTGATCGGACGGCCTGCACGAGCGTTTGAGATGGTTTGAGGTCCAGCTGTAGATGCTCTAAGGGCAGTTTGTAATCGTATATTACTTAAGCAATAAAGCTCCCCGAGTTCTTAGCAAAGAAAGAAAGAAAGATCTCCGAAAGACTGAGCTGATACATCATCTTAAAATTGACAAAGTCGTCACAGAAGCTTAACGTCTCCTTCCACTAAACGCACATCGTCAAAATGCTTGAAATAAATACAGAAAAATGCGACCATCAACATCAAGTCTAGGAGTTGAACCTTGGTGGGTTGGTTCCGCTACAAGTAACGTAATTAACCATCTAAGCTACAGTCAGTTCGCAGTGAAGCGATTCTGGATGATGCAATATCTTCTACTTCTAAAGGCAAGCACCTTTAAAAAAATTAAAGACACGTACAATAATGCTATTATATGAGTGTCATGTAAAATAAATTTTAAAATGAAGAACAGATAAATATAAAAAATGATTGTCTCCTCTGAATTAAAACATGACCTCTTCTTAGCAAAAACACTACTGAGTGACCACCCCCTCGGTTAGTCCAACATCGCAGATGTGTCTGGACGTGCCCGGATGGCCGTTCGGACAAACCTGGTCAAGAAACGCCGCCGGTGCATATGAGATTTTTTTTGTACGGAAAGGCCTTCATGACTAGCTTTATTACCTTAAATAATTGTTACATCACCCGCTAAAAGCAAGAAATAAAGCAGGGTACGTCCAACCACAAAGACGATGTCCAACCACAAAGACGATGAATCAACATGGCCCTGCTGAGTTAGCACATGAGCTATCATATTAGATGCTTTGTTACGATGATCAATAAGAACCTTTCTGAAATCCCCCATAAACTTCGACATTCATCAAGAATAGATGTTGCGACCATTGAGTACCCAATGTTCAAATTAAGAGCTTCAAACATCACGAGGTTGTCTATTTGAACATAGATGGAATTGCATCCAATATTCGGAGTCAGTTTGAGACCGTCCACAAGCATAGCATCTTCGGCTGAGACAATACCAAATACATGTTCTAGTTTTGTTGTAGAAGCACCAACGAACATACCAGGGTTAGAGCACCCTGCAAATCCGGCCACCTATACGCCCGCGGACGCGTCTGGATGTGTTAGCGGACAGTGACCGACCACGTCTTAAATTTTCTACTATGCATCCGAGTCTCATATTTTAACCTCTAAATCCATACAAAGCATGCAAAAGAAATCCTACATACTACATACTACGTAATGTCCTAGCTATCATCGCCGGAGATATCCACGACGGGGCATCGCGTAGACGGGCGTGTAGGAGGGCTCCTCCTCCTCCTCCTCCTCCTCCTCGACCTCATCCATGTAGGCAAGAATCTCCGCCCCCTCCCTAGCCTGCTCTGCCTCCATCTCTTGCTGTTGACGGCGTCTGGCCTCTGCATCCGACTCCGAGTGGATGAAATCGGGGATGACCTGCTGCTTCGCCTGTAGATCCGCGTCCCCAGCGTCCCCACATCCTCCTCCTCCTCCTCCTCAACCTACTTCTCCTCCTCCTCCAACTCATCCTCCGGATCCACTGCATCCAGAGGTAGCCCCGCGGCGATCCGGACTTAGCGCCTTTCCCGGATCTGCTCAAGGAGCTGCAGCCGGCTCCGGCGTTAGAAAGTGGCGGCGGCATGGGGGCATGCCTTAAATAGCTGGGCTAGGGACAATGACGATGGACGGGAGGAGGAAAATATGAAGGGGTAGGGTTTCGGTGCCGGTAGTCGACTTAAATAGTCGGGCTAGGACGTACGTGTCACACCGGAGCGACGCCACACGACGACATTGGTCCGACGAAGGAGACAAGCTTCGGACCATCGGGTTTGGGACTATTTTCGTGTGGGACCCAGCGTCAGTCCTACGTGGCGGACGCGCCCGGGCGCCCCCATGTCCGCTCCATATTTGGGATTGATATGAGGGGTGTCGGTCATCCCAGGCATTTGAGGCCCGTTTGAGATGCCCGTCTGGGTCTAAATTACACGACTGGTCAGTGACCGGGCCGTCCGCCCGGGCGTTTGAGACAGGTTTGGGGCGTCCGGCTATAGATGCTCTTATATCAGACAAATTTTGCCAGACCGACACCCGCGTCGCGCTGGACAGTCGTTGCTCCTTGTTCATAGCCAGGGTAAGCTCATGGCCTCTTGTTCATCGGCAACCACATTTCCCCCTCAATATTTTCCTCCATGATGCGCCGGTTTTTTTTGATTTAGTAGTATGATCCCCTAACTCTGGTTATATGATAATTGCAAGGTCTAGCCTGCTTAAAACTGTTTGCACATACCCATACCACCTGCATTATGAATGGAAACGGAATATCAATTGTATCCCTTCAAATTTAGATGTGGATTTGAATTCTAGCTAAGAACTTACCACATACTCATACCAGTTGCCATTAACTACTTGTTCTGGTGCTAGAGTTTACTCCTCGCGTTGGTCATGTGACGTCGAGACCATAGTCTCCGTGCTCATCTCCTCCGGCCAGCACATCCTCTCGGGCTGATCACGTGGTGACCTCCGGGTCGTCGCCCAACCTTCGTGGGTGTCTGTTTGGTCCTGGGGGCAACTGGGGTTTCCTGTTCGGGGTTCTCCTCGAGCTAGGTTTCTGTTTCGTGCTAGGTTCGTTCTCATGCTGTCCAGATCATCTACTGTTGGGGATCATGGGAAGGAGGACATGGATGATATGATGGAGAGACTAGGGTTGTCAGAGACAGACTCTGATGATGTAGTGTCGAGAAAGAGGAGGTGATGCCGACGGATCCAACCCGGTGGCTGGCCATCATTAGACTTCATATAGATAACAAATATCGAGAGTTCTAGTTCTAAAAAAATATGATAATCGTCTGGGATCTTGCCCGTGAGGTTAAGTTCAGATCAGGATCTAGTGTTGTCTTGAATGGGGAGATGTGCTATTTCATGGTAAACGAAGGTATAGTCCTTGGACATAAGATTTCTGAAAGTGACATTGAGCGAGATAGATAAAGCCCAAATGAACGTCACAGAGAAAATGCCATGTCCTAAAGATATCAAAGGTATATGAAATTTTCTTGGTCATGTTGGTTTCTATAAAAGGTTCATTCAAGACTTTTCTAGAACCTCATTTGGGTCTGCCTGCCCTGGAGGAAACAGTTCGGTGTATCAAACTTCGTAGGAGGAACGAGTCGTTTGCTAGAGCCCCCTCCCCCCCCCCACCACCACCACACACACCCACCCCCTCCCAAGTTGATGTTCCCTTGGCTATGCGGGTCTTTAATCATTAGAGCATCTCCAACAGGCGTCCAAAAACAGCTCCGCGCGCTAAAAATCCATTTTTGGGCGCCGGACAGCTCCAGCAGAGGCTGGAAAATACTGCGCGCGCAAAAAAGTTTTGGGAATGCACTAAAAGCGCTATCGCAAGCTGCAAATTTGGGGCGCCGGATAGCGCGCGCTTCACAATTTGCACTGCGTGTTTTTTTGGGCGCGTGTTTTTGAGCTTCTGCTAAACCAATGTTGGCGCCGGCACGCTAAAAGTGCTACAGTGACGCACTAAAACTATTTTAACGCGTGAAGGTTTTGTGCGCCTGTTGAAGATGCTCTTAGGCAACATTTCGTAGCAGCTCTCTACCAACATTATCAATCCTGTCCACTTTTTCAATTTTTGCCTGTTTTTTTTACTTGAATGACCCGGCTTTAGTTAACCGAGCAGTCATTCTTAAAGTTCAATATAGTGTTGCAATTTGTAAGTGCATCTAGTGCCCCTTAGTGATTTTGGTGTATTGAAGACTTATAGGTTAAGGGGGAGTTAGTCTTCAAGCGGGTCTCTATATATGGGTTGTTTTTGTTTAAGTTACAACTCTCGCTCTTCTGAAGCTTTTGTTGGTTGAGTTGTAAACTTAAGTCCGATGGTGGTCTGGCATTTTTGAACTGCTTTCCTCATGCTATTTCCTCAAATTATCTTAATGCACGCATGCTAAATTTCCTCAGACCCCATTTTCCATCATGCATTTCAATTTCATCATGATATATATTAAATGCGTGTATGGATTACAAGATATAGGGGGAGTCCTCCATGTTTTTAACCTGCTATGTGCATTTGCAGTCCAAAGCAAATTCCTCAAATATGCACATCTTCAGGGGGAGTTCTTCTATATCTTGCAATCAAATTCCTCAAACTCAGTACTTACACTTCATATTATTATCCCCGTTGAAAACTTAACCTATTTGTCATCAATCACCAAAAAGGGGGAGATTGTAAGTGCATCTAGTGCCCCTTAGTGATTTTGGTGTATTGAAGACTTATAGGTTAAGAGACTGATGCGTTTGTAAGTGTACACAGGCTATATAAGTCGTTGAGGAGTTTGATACATTCGGAGATTATCGACCCCTAAAAATGTATGTCTTCAATTGAAGACTTTAGTGAAGACTTTGCAGAAGACTTTGGTATTCCCTGAAGACTTTGAAAAAGAAGAAGTTGGTGTGACCTTGAAGATATGAACGAGGACTATGAAGCGAGAAGAATTTTCTTTTCGTAGTTTCATTTCCTTTCTTTGAGTCATAGGAAACACCGTACTGTTAAAGGGGGCCGAGGTAATACTAAGGAAAATTTCCAACTGATGCTCAACTCAAAAGCCTCAACCTATCCAATCCTTCGAGTGAAGCCTTTGGAAATCTCTTGCAGTTCAGTCAAGTTGTTCAGTGACAGAGACGATGATCTTCTGGTCTCTGAGGAAATTGGTCTGACTGAGGAGTTAGGATTTTGCCAGTGCGAATTGCCTACAAGTGAGGAATATGATAAGCCTGAGGACTTTCATAGTCCGAAATTCCGACCGTTGCTGTGCTAAGTGCCAACTGTCCCCAATCATCCTATCCACATAACGGTCATATCATTGGGGACATTTATGTCTTATCATGTCGGGTTGCACCCTGCTATAAATAGCCATCCCCCACAACCACTAGCTGGTTGGCTGCTCCGAGAGAGAACTGACACTTGTCATTTGAGAGCATCCCATTCCTCGAGGACTTTGAGAGAAAATCATCAGTGAGGAAAAACCCCAAACCAAACCACCAAACCCAAAGTGATTGAGCATCACTGAAGAAATTGTTCCTGTGTGGAACCGACGCTTGTTACCTTTGAAGACTGTGTATCTTCCAGACGGTTAGGCGTCATGCTCTAGTGCATCCTGCAGTCAATTGGGGATCACGAAGTGACCTTGGTCTAGAGCATCCAGCAGTCAATTGTGGATCGCCGGGTGACCAGTTTGTGAGGGTTTTGGAAGTCTACCCTGAAGACTTACCACGAGTGTTGGGCGAGGTCTGTGTGACCTTTGCTCAAGGAGAATACGGTAAGGACTGTGTGTCCTGGGACTGTGTGTCCTCTGGTTTAAATACCAGGCCGCTCCAAAGCAGACGTACGACTGTCACAGCAGTTGGAACTGGGTCATCAAATCATTGTCTTCATCGAGCTACCTGGTTCTATTTCCTCAACCCTTTAATTTCCTCGTATACTTGTTGATGAAATTGATCGTTACTATTTGAAGAATTTGACTGAAGACTTTCTCAATTTCCTCACCTCGAATTCTTCAAGCTACCTTGTTCCTCACCTGCTTATCCTGTATCACGCTATCTGTAATCTGTGCATGCTTTATTTCATCATGATGACTATGCGATCGCTATGCTTCGTATGCGCTTGAGTACTTATTCCGCTGTTAGTTATTCATCACATTTCAAATTCCTCAAGTTGAAATTCCTCAGTAATGAATTTGTAAAAATCGCCTATTCACCCCCCCTCTAGTCGATATAACGCACTTTCAATTGGTATCAGAGCAAGGTACTCCCTTGTTCTGTGTGATTTTGGTTTAACCACCTGGAGTTCTAGTTATGTCGACTGCAGGTATGATCAAGGTTTCCGCAGGCTGTCCTACCTTCGATGGGACGGACTACCCCTACTGGAAGAACAAGATGCGCATGCATCTTGAGGCTATTGACAACGATCTCTGGTATGTTGTGGAAAATGGTGTTCCCCGCGCCTCTCCCACTGTCAACGCTGCTGATGTGAAGAGATTCAAGCAACTTGATTCACAAGCAAAGAATATCATCTGTGGCCATCTGAGCAAAGGTCAGTATGGTAGAGTGGGTGCTTTGGAGACTGCTAAGCTTATCTGGGATAGGCTGTCCAAAGTCAACGAAGGTGTTTCCACTCAACGTGACTCCCGTGTTGATGTTCTTTGCAATCTCTTCAATCGCTTCAAAAGACTCGACAATGAAAATGTTCAGCAAACTTTTGATCGTCTCACTGATATCTCTAACGAGCTTCAAGCTCTGGGTGCCACTGACATCACCGACCATGAGGTGGTGAAGAAACTGCTAAGATCTCTTGATTCCTCATTCGATACTCTGGCTTTGATGATTCAAGAACGTGGAGACTACAAGTCACTTGATCCTGCTGATATACTTGAGAGACTCAATACTCATGAATTCCAACAAGCTGGGAAGAGAGACTTCTACGGACCAAACTATGGAAGATCTCGTGCTCTGAAGGCAAAAGCAATTTCCTCATCCGAAGACGAAGATTCTGATAGCAGCCTTGGTGATCCTGAAGAACTGAGTCAGGAGCTGGCAATGCTTGTGAGGAAATTCCAGAAGTTCTCAAGGAGAGGCCAATTTGGAAAGTCATCAAAAGGTGGTTTGAGGAAATCAGATTCCTCAAGCGACAACAAGAAGAGAACTTGTCACAAATGCAAGAAGTCTGGTCACTTTATCTCTGACTGTCCTCTCTGGGAAAAAGAATCAAAGAAGAAGAAATACAAGGACTACAGTTCTGATGACTCGAAGAAAAAGAAGAAATCTTCAAAGTCCTCAACCTCAAAGTCTTCATCTACAAAGTCCTCATCGCACAAGAAGAAAGGTTCCAGAAAGTCTCGGGCTTTCATTGGCAAGGAAATGGACTCTGAAGAAGAATCTGAAGAATATGAAGAAGAGGAAGAATCTGAGGAAGAGTCTGACTCTGGTGTTGCTAGCCTTGCTCTCGCCACTGCTTTCGTCAGCAACTCCATCTTCAACGATGAAGAAAATGACCACTCCAACGAATCTGACGTCAGCAATGATGAATATGCTCCCACTTACTGCTTCATGGCAAAAGGTTCCAAGGTACACAAGCATCACTCTTCTTCTGAATCAAGTGAAGGTGAATCTGATGAATATGTGAAACCTAGCTATGCCAAACTTTCTAAAATTGCCACTAAGCAACAAAGTGCTCTTGAAAAGCTTCAGAAATTGCTAGACAAAAGCGATGACCTGTTGAATAAGGAAGTGGATCACACTCAAACTCTGTCTGATGATCTCAAAAGTCTTCAGACAAAGTATGATAACCTTCAGAGTCATCACAATGCTCTCTTAGTTGACCATGAGAAGCTTTCTTATGAATTTCTTCAAAGAAAGCAAGATCTTGAGAAACTAAGGGTGGCTCATGAGGATCTCCAAAGGGAAAACGATTCCTTGCTGTCTCAACAGATCAGTACCGCTCAGGAAGAATTTGTTCCACCATGTATGAAATGCATCGAACGTGAAACTGCTAATTCTGCACCTGAATGTTCAAATGCTTCTATTACTGCAAATTCTTCAACTATCCCCGTGGTCACAAATTCCTCATCCGAGGATACCACAAGTATCACTGACGAAAATGCAGGGTTGAAGGAATTGTATGTGACAGGCATGTACAAAAGTCTCAAAGGGCATCAAACCATTTGCGATGTGCTCAAAAAGCAGATTCTGAACAGGAACCCTAGGAAAGGGGGTATTACATTTGAGAGGAAACTCAATGCTGATGGATCCTACTGGACACCTGAGCAGTACCCCAAAACCTCATGGGTTGCTGCAAAAGGACCTCCTGTGGATCCATCCACTTTATCGGGCTTTACTTGTGAAACTCCATATTCCTCTGATGAGTCACTTGACTCCAACTACAAATTCTTCAAAAATCAGAAAGGTGAAGTATTTGCCAGATTTGTTGGAACTAACTGCAGGAACGGTTCACCTTTGAGGAAAATCTGGGTTCCTAAGAGCTGCTTGGAAAATCTTCAAGTGAATGTCCTCACTACACCACCCATGAGGAACCCCAGATCAAATTCCTCATATGGACCAAAGTCTTCACTTGGACCAAATTCCTCAAATGGTCAAAACTATCATTCTCGTGCTAATGCATCTGTTTCGCAGGGAAAATCTAAGAGTTCTGAATATGTGCATTATTCTTCAAATCATTATGTTCATAAGTCCTCGAAGAATTTCTCTGCTTATTCATATGAGTACTCTAACCCTAGTCCTGTGAAACGAAGTGCACTAGCTTCAATGCCTCCCTTCTCATATGGAGCTCGCAAAATGATGAACTCTTTGCCACCCCTCCAGATGTGGGTGGTGAAGAAATTGAACTAACTTCTTATGCAGGATCAGGTCTCCAGACGAACTTGAACGTCTGATGAATTTGCTGGAGACCTGAGGAAATGCTTGAAAGGATGCAAGCTAATCATGCAGAAATGAATTCCTCATTTCTCACGTCCTCACACTGCTTTACTTACTATGTTGTGTGATGAAATTCTGCCTGATGAATTTGATGTCATATTCTTCACTCTGAAGCATATGAGTTTGTAAGTCGTACTAATTCATCTGCAGGATGAAACTCCAAAAACTACTGAGTGGGTCCTCGACAGTGGATGCACCAACCACATGACTGGTGACAAGAGTCTACTGATGAATATGCCACTTACCCCATCTCATCTGAAGCATATCACCTACGCTGACAAAGGAAAAAGCAAGGTATTGGGTCTAGGTAAGGTTGCAATTTCCAAGGACCGACACATGGACAAGGTGATGCTTGTCGAATCCCTTGGGTTCAACCTCATGTCTTTCTCAATGCTTTGTGATCTTGATATGGTTGTCATCTTTGGAAAATATCGTTGTGTTGTCATCATGGAATCTGACCATTCCAAAGTCTTCGAAGGCTTTAGGAGAGGAGACTTGTATATTGTTGATTTCTCTATAGGTCCTCAACCTGCCACGTGCCTACTTGCAAAGTCCTCAGAAGGCCGGCTGTGGCATCGACGACTTGGAAATGCTGGTATGAGGAACTTGCACACGCTCGTGAAGAAAAAGCACGTCATTGGCATTGAAGGTGTCAAATTCCTCAAGGATCACCTCTGTGGTGCTTGTGAGTCTGGGAAGATGACCAGATCCAAGCATCCCTCGAAGACAATCATGACCACGACTCGACCTTTTGAATTGCTTCACATGGACCTCTTTGGCCCCACTCATTATTCCACACTAACAAATGCTTCAAGTTTGTATGGCTTTGTCATTGTTGATGATTACTCTCGTTACACTTGGGTGCATATTATTCTGTACAAGTCTGAAGTGCAGGATGTCTTCAGACGATTTGCTTCAAGGGCCTCAACAAACTTCGGCGTCAAAATCAAGCATATCAGGAGTGATAATGGGACTGAGTTCAAGAACACCAATCTTGATGAATATCTTGATGAACTTGGTATTACTCATGAGCTATCTGCCCCATATACTCCTCAGCAGAACGGCGTCGTCGAGCGCAAGAACAGGACTCTTGTTGAGATGGCTCGCACCATGCTTGATGAATACAAGACTCCTCGTCGCTTCTGGCCTGAGGCAATTGATACAGCATGCCACATCATCAACATGGTATATCTTCACAAATTCCTCAAGAAGACATCATATGAACTCATGACTGGCAAGAAACCCAATGTAAGTTATCTCAAAGTCTTCGGTGCAAAATGCTGGATAAGAGATCCTCACCACAGTTCTAAATTTGCACCTAAAGCACATGAAGGTTTTATGCTTGGTTACGGAAAGGACTCGCACACCTACAGAGTCTTCAACACCTACCATCACAAGGTTGTTGAAACTATAGATGTGCGGATCGATGAAACTAACGGCTCGCAAAGAGAGCACCTGCCTTCTATGCCAGATGAAATGTCTCCTGAGGAATCCATTAAGTTGAAGGCTACTGAGGATGTAGTACCTACTGAAGAAAATCCTCAACCTACTGAGGAAGTCATTCCAACCAATGAAGACATTCATGCTGATACACCTGAAGAAAATGATGCTGACGAAAATCCTCAGCCACGTCAACCTGCTCATCCGAGAATTGCAAATGAAGTGCAGATTGATAAAATCATCGACAACATCAATGCACCAGGTCCTCTCACTCGCTCAAGAGCTTCACATTTGACTAACTTTTGTGGGCATTTTGCTTTTGTCTCTATCATAGATCCCACCAAAGTTGATGAAGCTTTCATGGAGCCTGAGTGGATTCAAGCTATGCAAGAGGAATTACATCAATTCAAGCTCAACAACGTGTGGGAACTTGTCAAGCGGCCAGATCCTCGCAAGCATAACATCATAGGTACCAAGTGGATCTACTGCAACAAGCAAGATGAAAATGGCCTTGTGGTAAGGAATAAGGCTCGTCTTGTAGCTCAAGGCTACACACAGGTTGAAGGAATTGACTTTGATGAAACTTTTGCACCTGTTGCTAGACTTGAAGCTATTCGCATATTGCTTGCTTATGCTAACCATCATGATATCATCTTATATCAAATGGATGTGAAAAGTGCATTCCTCAATGGTAAGCTTGAGGAAGAAGTATATGTTGCTCAACCCCCAGGTTTTGAAGACCCTAAGCATCCTGACAAAGTCTTCAGACTCAACAAGGCCCTCTATGGCCTCAAGCAGGCCCCTCGGGCATGGTATGACACTCTGAAGGAATTCTTCATGAAGAAAGGCTTCAAACCCGGTTCACTCGACCCAACTCTTTTCACTAAATCCTACGACAATGAACTGTTCATATGGCAAATATATGTCGACCATATTATCTTTGGCTGTACTGACAAACGTTACAGTGATGAATTTTCCTATATGATGAGTGAAGAATATCAAATGTCTATGATGGGAGAGTTGAAATTCTTCTTAGGTCTTCAAATTCGTCAGCAAGACAATGACATCTTCATCTCACAAGAGAAATACCTCAAGGATGTGCTGAGGAAATTCAACATGCACGAATGCAAAGGCGTCAAAACTCCAATGCCTTCAAAAGGCCACCTCTGCACTGACGAAAATGGTAAAGATTTCGATCAGAAGGTATACCGCTCCATGATTGGCTCTTTATTGTATCTATGTGCATCTAGGCCTGATATTATGCTGAGTGTTTGCATGTGTGCCCGATTCCAAGCAACACCGAAGGAATCACACCATAAGGCTGTGAAACATATTCTTCGATACTTAGCTCACACACCAACGCTTGGATTATGGTATCCCAAGGGCTCAAATCTTCACCTCGTCGGATACTCAGATGCTGACTATGCTGGAGATCGTGTGGATCGCAAGTCAACCTCAGGCACATGTCATTTCCTCGGACGATCCTTAGTCTGTTGGTCCTCGAAGAAGCAGAACTGCGTGTCACTTTCTACTGCTGAAGCTGAGTACATTGCTGCTGGTTCATGCTGCGCTCAGCTGCTGTGGATGAAGCAAACCCTCAAGGACTATGGCATCAAGGTGAAGAATGTGCCTCTCTACTGCGACAATGAGAGCGCTATCAAAATTTCTTACAACCCAGTTCAGCACTCCAAGACCAAGCACATCCAGATTCGTCATCATTTTCTGCAAGATCATGTACTAAAGGGCGACATCTCCATCGACCACATCCCCACTGAAGAACAACTGGCCGATATCTTCACTAAGCCCTTGGATGAAAAGTGATTTTGCAAGTTGCGGTGTGAGCTAAATATCTTAGAATCTTCGAATATTCTTTGAAAGGACACACATCCTAACACTTATGCAAAATTGATGACTTTGATGTGCAACACACGAAGTAACGTTTTTCTTCAATCAATGAAGAATAACTCTCTAAGTGTGAAGAAATTAACGAAGAATTTGATTCTCAGAACCCTACGACAATTGTACGCGGTGTCTGAAATCATCATTCTTATACGGTGGGTCACGCCACCAACAATAGTTGAAATTCTTCAGAGTTGAGTTTTTCATCATTTTGCAAATTCTTTAAATTTTCAAATTCCTCAACCTTTTCAAATTCTTCAAACTATGAAACTGATGTTCTTCATTGACTATATATATATATATATATATATATATATATATATATATATATATATATATATATATATATATATATATATATATATATATGAGTTTTCAATGTCCTCAACAGCATTCACTTATTGCTAATTCTTCAAGTTGATTTTCATCTAAGTGAATGTGATCGGACCCATTCCCCTCTATGCTAAACTCAACCCAGTCTGTTCACAAATTCTTCATATGCGTTCTACTTTGAAACTCGTTCAAAGTCTTCACTGTATCCTAGACAGCTGAAGAATTCGCGAACGGAAACTTTAAAATTTTCACTATCAAATTTTTCGGCGCTTCCCGCTCAAACAGTTCCGATTCCCACGACTGGATAAGCCACGATCCCCCACTATCTCGACTACTCAGAACGTGGGTGACACCTGTCGCGTGGAGAGCAAGGGTCAGGGGCAATCTGGTCCAAAATCTTCGGGCCGATTCGTTTTTACTGCCACTATATATACCCCCTCCCCTTCACTGTGCTAGAGTTACTCCTCACTCCCATCTCTCCCGAGCTCAAACCTTGCGCCGCCGCTAAAATCATCGCCGCCGGAGAGGAAGAGCTTCACTGCCTCGACCTCGCCGTCACCGTACTCGCATCGGCCGCGGAAGTCTTCACCCCGCTGTCGCTGTAGCTGTCTCCCTCTGCCAAGCTAGGGCATGGGAGATCTGGACGGACGAACTTCCCAGATTTCATCTCTCTGTTCGTCGTGTTCTTCATCAGGGTAAATAAAGTCTAATTTTACTGCCCTTGTTTGATCTTCATGTCTTCCACAAAATCCTCAAAAGTGTTTATTCTTCAAGAATCATCTTCTTAAGCATCTTATATGTTTCAATCCCTTGATGTTTTTCTCTAAGTTATGATTTTCTTCAAGATTCCTCAATTGTGTGGATCTACATATTCGCACAACTCTGGAACCTAAGACAAAGAACACTTAGTGAAATTCCTCAAGACATCTATGGTCAAAATCCTCAACTTGATGTATTTTAAAAAAATTCTGAGAACGCATATGACCTCTTCAAATTCCTCGCACCTATACTCTGTTCACAGGTACAAAATGTCTGCTGATGAATCACTAGGTTCTCATCAACTTAACTCATTTCCAACGTTTCTTGAGGAAAAATTGTATACATCTTCAGAATCATCAAGAGTTAAAAGTCATCAAGTGAAGAAAATGACAGATGGTAAAAAACCTCAGAAGGGTGGAAAGAAGGCTGAACAGAACACTGCTTTTGAGATACCTGAGGATCTGTATGCTGGTTACTGTACTCCAGATGAGGCCATTCATGGCAAAGAAACGAAAGAGCAGAGGAAAATCAGAATTCAGAGAATTGAACGGAGGTGGATGAAGGAGTGGAGAGACTATCGCTATGTCACTCCCAAGTACATGAAGAAATTCGCCCTCAAGCCTCCTTGCAAAAGGGCTCCTCCTGCTGATGATCAAGTCGTTGATCCAACTAGCGTTGCTAGTGCTGAAGACTTTCCAGCTGAATGGGCAAAGCATCAACAAAAATTTCAGAGAACTGCCAAAGCTGCAGTGAAGAAATTCAATGAAGATTTTGCTGCTGCTGCTGCCTCTGCCGGAGCCTCTGATAGTGCTCCGAAGAAATCATTAGTGAAGAAATCTGCAGTGAAGTGAAAGTCCTCAACCTCAAAATCCTCACTGCAAAATACTCATGCAAATTCTTCAAAGGCCACTGCAATGCCTTCAGTTGCTGCACAATCATCAGCTGCTGCTGCAAAGTCCTCAACACCTGTAAATCTTACAACATGTCAGAGGACTATTGGCTTCTCAATTGCTTCAAGGGCCTCTGCAAGTTCCTCAGCCCAAGAACAGTCTTCAACAAGTCCTACTTCAAAAAGCATCAACTTCAGATTCCTCAGCGGTGAAGAAATTGAAGACACTGCCAAGTTCTTCAACTAAACCCATTGATGCAACCCCAATCTCCTCCGTACCTGCCTATGAAATTGTTCCATTTGGTGTCGAGTATGACATTCCAAATGTTGATGATGAAGAAGATCATTCTGCTGCTTCCTCAGAGCAGATTGATGAAGAAATTGAAGTGGAAGCAAATGCTTCAACTCCACTGGTATCATCGCCCCAGCCTCAGTTGACTGCTGTAGAGGCTGGCGTTGAAGAAATGGAAGAGGACGTGGACATTGGCAACACAACTCCTCTAATCAATGATGAATATTGGGAAGCTGCACACCCAAATTCTCCAATGACCACACCAATTACTCAAATTCCTCAGTCTCCAGCCCAGACTGAAGAAATTCATACTGAAGATATTCCAGCTGCATCAGCTGAAGAAATTGCTGCTCAAACCGCAAATGAGGAAACTGCTATTCAAATTCCTCAATCTGAAGAAGTTCCTCCTATGACTAAGGAAATTGTGGGCCGCTTCAAGCCAAATCTTCAGTTGAAGCCAAAGTTGCCCCTCAAAGGCTCAAAGCGCCCCAAATTAATCAAGACCAATTTCTTCAACGAGCACATTTTCTTCAATGGGCCAAATCCTTATGACTCTGCAAGGGCCGGTCGCACCAGATTCTGGACACCCACATAGATGAATTACTATGCATCAGTACTGTTTGACAAGGAGAAAGTCTTCGAGCATCAGCAAATTCCTCATGCGGACATGGAAACTATCCCATGCTTCACCCCGGTGCTCGTAGTCGTTCATGATGCTGGAATTCTTCCTTTCTGTGCGGAAATATGTGATTGGAATGAAGAGCTGATTCTTCAATTCTATGCCTCCTTGCACATCTCAGGTGATGCCTCTGATGTAAATTCTTGGGTCTTGGACTGGATGACTGGATCCACTCACTACACTGCTCTAGCCTCTGAATTACTTCGAGCAGTCACACTACCAATTCCCTCAGAAGGATCAAGATGCTTGTTTGATGAACCTGCTCTGCCCAATCACATGATGCAAGTGCTGATGAAGCCATTGGCTCCTGGACAACCTCAAAGGACTTCTTTCCTTGTGAAGGATTTGCTCTATGTGCCCAGGACAGTTTATCGCATTCTGACCAAAACCCTCAGTCCTCAGAAGGGCCACAATTCTGAAGAAGAAGAAGTGGAGGGAACCATGAAGAACATGCTATTCAACATCATTCATGGGATTCCCATCAACTACCATGATTTCTTCATGAGGACTTTGGCCAATGCTGCTTCAGCCCCATTTGAACTAAAGCCTTACGCTCCCTGGATCATGAAATTCATCAGATCAAGGTCTTCACTTCCATTCAAGGCTGACTTTCAGAATCACTTCAGCTTTCTGCCTCCGATTGAAGATCTCAAGAGCTCTTTTTCTTCAGTTAAGGGGAAAGGCAAAGCTGTCATTGATGAAGGTACTCGTCCATTGGATGGTCAGTTTCGCAAAGCTGCATCTTATTCCACCAATGATGACACTGCTACCCAAGATTCTGTTGCAAAAGCCTCAGCGCAAAATCCTCAAGATACAGCCCCTCGTGTGATGACTGATCGAGAGCTTCTTCTAAGTCTTCATCAGAAGATTGATCGCAATCACAAGTGGGTAAAGCGTCAGTTTGGTTCACTTCTTCGAGACATGACTGTCACGCACAACTCTGTGAGGAAGAACCACTATTATCTTCATGAAGTCTTCGACCGCACATGGGCCATCCTGTCTCACCTCAAGACTCCCGAAGAACTCAAGGAGATGGAATTTCAGCAGGACTTTGATTGGTCCATCCCTCCAAGGAACAAATGGAAGAAAGTTCAAGTTCCTCAGCTGGTTACAAGCTCATTTTCTTCATCACGCCAGGCGGATGAAGCTGAGGATATTGACAACACTGCTGCGGGCCCTGCATCAACTAATGACCCCGACAACGCTGGCGCTCCTCCACCACCTTCAAGATGAAATTCTTCAGGGGCGTTAGTCCTCATTTTTCGTCCCTTTTGGTCTTCGATGACAAAGGGGGAGAAAATTTGAGTTAGTCTTCAAGCGGGTCTCTATATATGGGTTGTTTTTGTTTAAGTTACAACTCTCGCTCTTCTAAAGCTTTTGTTGGTTGAGTTGTAAACTTAAGTCCGATGGTGGTCTGACGTTTTTGAACTGCTTTCCGCATGCTATTTCCTCAAATTATCTTAATGCATGCATGCTGAATTTCCTCAGACCCCATTTTCCATCATGCATTTCAATTTCCTCATGATATATATTAAATGCGTGTATGGATTACAAGATATAGGGGGAGTTCTCCATGTTTTTAACCTGCTATGTGCATTTGCAGTCCAAAGCAAATTCCTCAAATATGCACATCTTCAGGGGGAGTTCTTCTATATCTTGCAATCAAATTCCACAAACTCAGTACTTACACTTCATATTATTATCCCCGTTGAAAACTTAACCTATTTGTCATCGATCACCAAAAAGGGGGAGATTGTAACTGCATCTAGTGCCCCTTAGTGATTTTGGTGTATTGAAGACTTATAGGTTAAGAGACTGATGCGTTTGTAAGTGTACACAGGCTCTATAAGTCGCTGAGGAGTTTGATACATTCGGAGATTATCGACCCCTAAAAATGTATGTCTTCAATTGAAGACTTTGGTGAAGACTTTGGTGAAGACTTTGCTGAAGACTTTGGTATTCCCTGAAGACTTCGAAAAAGAAGAAGTTGGTGTGACCTTGAAGATATGAACGAGGACTATAAAGCGTGAAGACTTTTGTTTTCGTAGTTTCATTTCCTTTCTTTGAGTCATAGGAAACACCGTACTATTAAAGGGGGCCGAGGTAATACTAAGGAACATTTCCAACTAATGCTCAACTCAAAAGCCTCAACCTATCCAATCCTTCGAGTGAAGCCTTTGGAAATCTCTTGCAGTTCAGTCAAGTTCTTCAGTGACAGAGACGATGATCTTCTGGTCTCTGAGGAAATTGGTCTGACTGAGGAGTTAGGATTTCGCCAGTGCGAATTGCCTACAAGTGAGGAATATGATAAGCCTGAGGACTTTCATAGTCCGAAATTCCGACCGTTGCTGTGCTAAGTGCCAGCTGTCCCCAATCATCCTATCCACATAACGGTCATATCATTGGGGACATTTATGTCTTATCATGTCGGGTTGCACCCTGGCTATAAATAGCCACCCCCCACAACCACTAGCTGGTTGGCTGCTCCGAGAGAGAACTGACACTTGTCATTTGAGAGCATCCCATTCCTCGAGGACTTTGAGAGAAAATCATCAGTGAGGAAAAACCCCAAACCAAACCACCAAACCCAAAGTGATTGAGCATCACTGAAGAAATTGTTCCTGTGTGGAACCGACGCTTGTTACCTTTGAAGACTGTGTATCTTCCAGACGGTTAGGCGTCATGGTCGAGTGCATCCTGCAGTCAATTGGGGATAATGACGTGACCTTGGTCTAGAGCATCCAGCAGTTAATTGTGGATCGCCGGGTGACCTGTTTGTGAGGGTTTTGGAAGTCTACCCTGAAGACTTACCACGAGTGTTAGGCGAGGTCTGTGTGACCTTTGCTCAAGGAGAATATGGTAAGGACTGTGTGTCCTGGGACTGTGTGTCCTCTGGTTTAAATACCAGGCCGCTCCAAAGCAGACGTACGACTGTCACAGCAGTTGGAACTGGGTCATCAAATCATTGTCTTTATCGAGCTACCTGGTTCTATTTCCTCAACCCTTTAATTTCCTCGTATACTTGTTGATGAAATTGATCGTTACTATTTGAAGAATTTGACTGAAGACTTTCTCAATTTTCTCACCTCAAATTCTTCAAGCTACCTTGTTCCTCACCTGCTTATCCTGTATCACGCTATCTGTAATCTGTGCATGCTGTATTTCATCATGACGACTATGCGATCGCTATGCTTCGTATGCGCTTGAGTACTTATTCCGCTGTTAGTTATTCATCACATTTCAAATTCCTCAAGTTGAAATTCCTCAGTGATGAATTTGTAAAAATCGCCTATTCACCCCCCTCTAGTCGATATAACGCACTTTCACAATTTATTTGATTTGCTAGTTGCGGGTTTCTTCTTTATTTTGCGGGTGATTTGCTAGTTTGTTTAATTAGAATTTTTTTTGGTAAAACCGTACCTGAACTCTCCTATCTGCGGGCACAGTTGTGCCCGGTTGCAAATATTTCGATGGGAACATCATGCATGCACAGCACAAAGTGTGCCATAACACCAAAGTGATCAGGACCTGTCAATATTGCCTGATGTTTCTGCGTATATGCCTGCATAGGCAACAACATATCGAGACAAGGCGAACCAACCTGTGGTTGGATGGTTAGAGGGACTGTGGTATCACCAGCCCACCAGGGTTCAAATCCTGGTGCTCGCATTTATTCCTGGATTTATTTCAGGATTTCCGGCGATGCGCATTCAGTGGGAGGAGACGTTCCCGTCGACGACGAGGTGCCTACGGTGACTTCGTAAATTTCAAGATGATATGCCGGCTCAGTCTTTCGGAGGTGCTCATAGGGGTAGGGTGTGCGTGTGTGCGTTCATAGGGGTGAGTGTATGCGCGTGTATATGAGCGCTTGCGTCTGTACTGTGTTTCAAAAAAAAAAAAAACATATCGAGACAAGAGTTGCAACCCGAAGCCTCGTCGCGTACACAGGTAATATACTACTGTACGTACTAGTGAACCAAACGAGAAGAGCTGAAGAGACCTTCCACCAACCGTATCAACCTAGCTTGTAATTTCCTCCAGATAAAACAGCATTTCAATCAAAGGACCACGCCCCTCTTGGAAGATCCTCCAGGTAGAGCTGGCATAAATGGGGCGATCGACCTACCGCCTACCCACGGACGAGCCCCCACCCAAAGCGGGAAAAGCGAAAGGTTCATCTTGTGCGTGGGTGGCGCAACGCAAAGCTGCCAAAACGGCAATGCATGGATGGATATGGAATAGTCCCACAATGCCCAGCTAGAATCGCACGAATGATTGCAACCAAACACCCACCACGCATCCATCGGCATCCATCGATCGATCAGTCCCGTCCTTGTCAAAGCCCTCGTTGTCCAATGCCTTTGGCCTGCATCGGCACCGGCCCCTCCAGACCACATCCATGGCCGATGCCGATGGATTTGGCACCATGCATGCACGAGACGAGCGAGGGCGTTCTATGCGTTTGCACGCAACGCATGCGCACAGTAACATATATCCAGCCTCTCGCGCTGCGTCCAGGTACGTACGTAGCTAAGCGAGGACAAGGCGCTAATGGACGCCTTCTCATCACAGGTTGCCTACTGTATGCTGCCTGGATTGGTCGTTAGCTGATATACATATACCTACGGACCCCGACCGCCCCACGTGCGAACAGAAGCCGCATACGTTCGCGACCTCCTCATCTCCATTGGTACCTCCGCTGCATGTACGTCTAGCTATCTTGTGAGCTCCAGTCAAGTGCCTGCCAGGTGAGCTACAGTGGCTCTCTTCTTGCGCTCTTGCTGCGGGTGACCGCGACAGCCGAACAAACAGAGCCAGGGCCAGGCCGATTGAGTGGTTCATTCATTCATAGATGCACTGCCGATGGGATGCTCTGCCACGCGTGAATGCTGCTAGCCTGCTAGAATATGGACCAAAATAAGAGAGTTTCTGGACTGTGCATTCCATGAGCTGCAAAAGACTTGATCGCCTATGAATATTTTTGCTGTATAGCCGGCTTCCCTCTAAGCCACGACATCTACGTCTATGATCATTCAAAGAAGGGGGGATAATGCGTTCCAAATTAGTTCAGGATCTAGTTTTTGTACCAAGTCAAACTTCTTTATATTCGACCAAGTATGTAGAAAAACATGCTAATATTTGTAAAATCAAATGTATGTAGGTTTTTTTAACAGCCACGGGGTGGGGGGCGGGGGGGGGGGGGGGGGGGGGGGGGGAGCTCCTTGCCTGAATTTGATCTCATTCAAAGAATTTTTTCTTGATCCAATTTATAAGAAAAACGGATCGCGAAGAAAATGAAATGGCACATGATAACCATAGATTCACTCAAATGTCATTCGTGTACTCATAGGGATCGATATGGACGCCCACGGTTCCGCTATCGATTTTGTTCATGTCTATGTTTTACCGAACCTACAGGGTCACAAGCTTAAGGTAATCATGATCTACTGAGTGTTAGTAAGACAGGAGTATCCAGGGTTCATTTGTGAAATAGTTTCGTTAATATTCAAAATAGTTTTGAGAGGAACTAAAAGCGTTTCGAGGTCACCGGAAGGGTTTCGGAGCTTATCGGGCCATACCGGGTATTACCGATAAATAATATATAGTTTTTAGAAAATAAATAATATATAGGTGAAAAATATTTTCAGAGATGTTAAATTAATAATAAAAGGCTCTAATAATAGTTACGAGACTTTTATATTTAATTTAATATCAACGGGCATTAAAAGGCCAAACATTGGAGGGAGAATAATATATAGTTTTTTTAGGAAAATAAATAATATATAGGTGAAAAATATTTTCAGAGATGTTAAATTAATAATAAAAGGCTCTAATAATAGTTACGAGGCTTTTATATTTAATTTAATATCAACGGGCCTTAAAAGGCCAAACAGTGGAGGGAGAAGTGGGCCACAAGGATAAGGGGAGACACCCCTTCTCCACTTGGGAGGCCGAATTGGAGAAGGAGAAGGAGGAGGGAATCCTTCCCTCCTTGTGTGGCGCCCCCTCCCCTCTCACAACCTATATATACTAGAGGATTTTGCCTAATTGGTCCTAGTTGATCTAATTAGAGATAGACCTAGATCCTCTAATCTTCATAATTAGAACTCCAGTGTGATTCTAATCTCCTCCCTCTAATTTTCCGGTGATGATTAGCTCTGGACGGCGAAGCGCTGCCGGATCATGAAGACCGCATGCTTGCAACTCGTAGAGAGGTCGTGCTTTCAGTCTTCCGTTCGTGGGACGGTTAGCAGGATCATTCATCTACGATTCGAGGGACTCCAAGTATGATATACACCAACTAGTCTTCTTTCGTTGCAACTTGGAGTCGGTAATGATCAAATCCAAACCATCAATGCATCTTCATATTGTTCGTGGGTGATCGTAGGGAGATTTTTTTTGTTTTCTACTATGTTTCCCAACAGTGGCATCATGAGCGGTTCTATGAGTAGGTGCAGGTTTCGATCTAAATCACATATGGATGTGAGGGTTTGATGTTCTTGCTAAGCTTCCCTCGAGTGTTGCTTCGGTTCCGTTCATTGACGACATGATGTAGCTTTTCACAAAGTTTAGTATGCGGCTAGAGATTTTTAATTAAGTCTCTTCCCCCACACACCCCGAAAGTTAATCTAGCAACAAGAAATATCGCTTATTGGTGGACGTAGGTAGTTAGAGTTATCCGGAAACCCTAGAAGCCACGTAATTAAAAGTTACCAAACCGAATAGAAGACGTCTAACTTGGTTTTGCAGGTTGCATGTGATGTGGTATAGCCTTCATCATGATATTAATTTATGTATGAGATGGTTATATGTTGTAACGTTAAGTGGCCTGCGCTTCACAGTTCGGCATGATGGCTGGAGCCAACGGAATGTCACTTTAGTGACCTGCGTGTCAAAACTCATTATTTTATCTTATGGACAGAAGTGACGGACGTGTTACGGAGGACCCCGAAGCAAGGTGGCTTCACCAGGCGCAGGAGATCATGGTGGTGGCTATGGAAGCACCTCGGAGGTTCATGAAGACACCCCTGACGCCAAGGTCAATACCATATCATGCTTTTATGAATTGTCTGACATGTTTAATCATTTTGTTGTTTGATTGTGCCGTAGTCAATTATTAGGGTGATGTCTCACAGTAAATATCAAGTTAAAATGTGCTCTTCCCAGTGTTGCAACCATCTATAACACATGGCATTCTAGAGTACGTCATGTCCACATGGGTACAAACGGGTTGTGAGGTGTAAGACGGGTGGATGGTCAGACCATGTATGCGAATCACAGTCAGTTGTCTTGAAGTTTTGGCAAAACTGTTCTAAGCTCGGAGCACGAAGCATCGAAAGATGAAGAAGAGTCACATGGAGATATGATTGGTAAAAGTTTTCGTACCGATCAAAATTCACGTCATCATGAAGTCCACATCAATGACCATTAATAAGATTAGGTTCTTAAATCACTCACTATCAATTGTGAGAGATACTGATTTCAGTGGGAGTGCACTTTATATTAAATTTGTTTAAACACTATTGCAAAACTTAATTATGAAAAATGTATAAGTGAATTTGTGTTTATAGTTGTAGATCAATGGCTCGTAATATGTTCAACTTAGCCCCTATTTTAGAGAAAGAAAAGTTGGTTGCAAACGGTGAAAAATATGCGGATTGGATCCGGAACCTGAGATTTGTTCTTGGGAGTGCTAAGAAGGAGTATGTGCTGGATCAACCCTTGGGTGATCCTCCTGCAAAGGATGCACCACAAGAAGTTGTAGCTACTTACACTACTCGTAGTGATGACTATGAGTCAGTCTAGCGCCTCATGTTGACTTGCATGGATCCTGAATTACATAAATGTTTCGAACGGTCTAGTACTCAATTTATAATTGGGTCACTGGAATTTCTGTACAAGAAGCTACCAAGGACCGGACATTTGGAAATAACCAAGGCCTTGATTGAATGCAAGATGGCAGAAGGTTCCTCAGTGAGTGAGCATATAGTGAAGCTAGTTGCCTATGTTGATAGACTGGCTTGTTTAGAATTTGGAATTCCTCCAACACTTGGTACAGATATTGTGCTTGCCTCACTCCCCCCATCTTACAATGGCTTTATCATGAATTACAACGTGAACGGGGTGGAGAAAAATGCAAACGAGTTGTTCGCTATGCTCAAAACTGCGGAAGATGGAATGAAGAAGAACAAACACATGTTGATATGACCGCCAGTTTTAAGAAGAAGGGAAAGTCCAAGAAGAAGTCTACTGGAGCTGGTACGACCGTGTCTCAGAAGAGGAACAAGGGCGGAGACACTAAGGCGACTGAATGTTTCTACCGCAAACAGTCAGGACACTAGAAGCACAACTGCAAGAAGTACTAGGCGGATAAGAAGAAGAACGGTTCTTTCGGTAAAAGTATAAAAGTTATACAAAGTTGATTTTATTCTACTTGTTGATTTCCTATATGCCATGGGTATTAGATACTGATCGGTTGCTCTCATTTCCAAACTGATGCAGGGACTACAGAAAGCTCGCAAGTTGAGAAGGAATGAAGTCGTGAAGCAAATCAGGAATGGTGATGGGATTGATACTCGAGCCATTGAAGTCATGTCTTTAGTTTATCTTCAAGATTTATCTTAGAACCAAATAATAGTTATTTTTGTCCGGAGTTGTGTAAACATTATGTTTTGGGTTATGTGAAAGATAATCTTATAAGCTTTAAACAATGGTTGTTCAAGTTGTTATAAGAATATGTTTTGGATTTACCTCTATTATTAGTGGTTTAGTCATGAATCTTGAATAGAATATATATAACATTAATGCTAAACGTATTGAGAATTCTGATAACACCACTTAAATGTGGTACTGCTTGGTTATATCAGAAAAATTATCTTCGTGTAGATGAAGTATTGAAGTTTTTTTATTTTGAATCTATTGACAGAATACATAGCGATGTATGTGGTCCGATGAGCAAAATAGGGTGCGGTGAATACTTGTACTTCCTTGATGTTTTGAGAAAATAAGATTTACTTGATGAAACATAAGATCTGGAATATTTGAAAGGTTCAAAGAAATTCAGAATGAAGATAAGAATCATTATGACAAAAGATAAAAGGTTCGTCAAACATGAAGAAATATATCTGAGTCAAGAGTTTAGAAAGCACCCAAGTAATTGTGGAATTATTTACCGGCCTGCTATTATTATTTTGGGGATATACAGTTGAAACAACAACATATATGCTAAACAGAGCACCGTCTAATAGTCAGGCAAGACGGCACATATAAGTTATGATGTACTTGTCCCAGATAAATACTAAATTTGTAGGTTAACCCAAAGATACAATTGGGTATTCCTTCTACCAAAAGTTCAAGGACAAAGTGTTTGTCAGGAAGAATGAACACTTTCTCGAGAAGAAGTTTCCTCACTAAAGAAGTAAGTGGGAGGACAATACAACCTGATAAGATTATTGAATCTCTTGCAAAAGTAAGCAGGATTATCAAAGCGGAAGTTGTTTCAAAAGTTATCCGCACACTAAATCAGGAGTTACTACACTAAATGGAGGAGCTATAGTTAAAGTTTGTAACTGAATTATGCAGATCAAGTAGAGTTAACGAACCTCCTAAGTGATCTCACAATGATATATTCATCTTAGAAGAAGATGAACATGCACACTACAAGGAAACGCTGGTGGCGCCTAGCTCAAAGGATTGGCTTATGGCCATGCACTCCGAAATGGAGTTCATTTACAACAATTTAGTTTGGATATTGGTTTATCCTGCAGAAGGTATGGAGTACATGGATGTCAAAACTAGTTTCCTAAATGGAAAGGATGTATAAATGATTCTACAAGAAGGTTTTGTCGATCCCAAGGATACCGAATAGGTGTGCAAGCTCCGAAGGTCTATCTATAGTTAAGCAAGCATCAAGGAGCCGGAACTAACATTTTAATGAAATAGTTAGAGAGTTTAACTTTGCTAAAACGATGAACAAACTTGTGTATATATGAAGTATAGTGGGAGCTCTATAGCATTTCTAATCTTATATGTAAATGACATATTGTTGATTGGAAACAATATAAAGTTTCTAAACACAATAAAAGATTTTGAAGAATATGTTTCCAATGAAAGTCTATGGTGTAGCAACTTATTAGTCATAAATATCTATATAAGGCAGATCAAGATGTCTGATTATACTAAGTCAAAATGAATACACTGGCAAAGTTTTAAAAGGTCAAAAAAGGGATAATGTGTTTTCTCCCAATGTCACATAGCATGATGCTTAGAGAAATCGGTGTCCTAATATAGTTGATAAGCATGTGTAGATGAGTGGATTTTGATATGTCTCGATAATTCAATCCACCATGAATGCTATGATATGTATAAGGCCAAATGTTTTATACTAAGTGTTAGTAGTAAGTGCTACTTGTGAAATGCATTGGGTTTTTCTCCGAAGAGGAAGGATGATGTAGTAAATTAGCGAAAAGTATTTCCCTCCATTAAGAAGCAAGGTTATCGAACCAATAGGAAGATATCCAAACAGACGATCAACAATTCCTGCACACACAAGAGTAAATACTTGAACCCAACAGGGGCAAAAGGGTTGTCAAGCCCCTTGTACTCGTTAATCGCAAGGATTAAATCTTATAGTAAAGGATAGATAAAAGTAAATAGATAACAAAAATATTTTTGTGGATTTTTTATATATAAAATATAAATATGGACCCGGGGGCATAACGTTCACTAGAGGCATCACTCTCATGAGCATAGTAGCGGTGGGTGCACAAATTACTATTGGGAAATTGATAGAGAAGAAAATAATTATGTCATTATTCATGGCATGATCAATATATATATATATAGGCATTACGTCCGTGATAAGTCAACAGAAACGATTCTGCATCTACCACTATTACTCCACCAATCTACCGCTATCTAGCATGCATCTATGGTATTAAGTTCATGACAAGCAGAGTAATGCTTTAAACTAGATGACATAATGTAGACAAAATAAGACCAATAATATGTTCAGACCCTGTTGTTTTATCCTTAGCGGCAACAATAAAAATACGTGCCTCGCTACTACTCCTGTCACAGAGTGATGATACCACAAGATTGAACCTACTACTATGCACCACTCCCTCTGAAGATCTACTCATCTACTTGGCCAAAGCAAAATTATAGATCGGAAAGCATACATAGCTATATGAAATCACACATAATATATCTCAGACTTGATCAGTTACTTTCAATCAATAATCTGAACATAAACTCGCAATTCATCGGATCCCAACAAACACACCACAATGATTACATCGAATGGGTCTCCGAAGAGATCATTGTATTGAAGATCAACTGAGAGAGAGAGAGAGAGAGAGAGAGAGGGAGATCTAGCTACAGCTTGGACCTGTAGGTCCTGTAGGAACTACTCACACATCTTGTGGGAGGCAACAAGGTTGATGAAGACGGCTTCCACGATGGATTTTCCCTCCGGCAGAGTATCGGAAAAGGCCTCCAGATGGGATCGCGGAGGAACAGAGACTTACAACGGCAAAAAATTGTTTCGGATGCTCCCCTAGGGTTTATGGAATATTTGGGAATTTATAGGACCGAGAGGCGGTGAAAAGGAGCCACAGGGGGCGCACAAGGGTGTTGGGCGCGCCCTACCCCCCAGGGCACGCTGATGTCTACTACGCAACTTTATTCTTGTAGACTTTGTTGGGCCTCCAAGCGCAGAGTTTTGTAGGACAGTAGCAATTTTCCCTCAAGTGGGTGACCTAAGGTTTATCAATCCGTGGGAGGTGTAGGATGAAGATGGTCTCTCTCAAACAACCCTGCAATCAAATACAAGAAATATCTTGTGTCCCCAACACACCCAATACAATGGCAAATTGTATAGGTACACTAGTTCGGCGAAGAGATGGTGATACAAGTGCAATATGGATGGTAGATATAGGTTTTTGTAATATCAAAATATAAAAACAGCAAGGTAGCAAGTAACAAAAGTGAGCACAAACGGTATTGCAATGCTTGAAAACAAGGCCTAAGGTCCGTACTTTCGCTAGTGCAATCTCTCAACAATGCTAATATAATTTGATCACGTAACCATCCCTCAACGTGCAACGAAGAATCACTCCAAAGTTCTTATCTAGCGGAGAACATAAGAAGAAATTGTTTGTAGGGTATGAAACCACCTTAAAGTTATCCTTTCTGATCGATCTATTCAAAGTTCGTACTAAGATAACATCAGGTTATCCTTTCCGTTCGATCTATCTGAGAGTTCGTACTAGAATAACACCATATGATACGCATCAACCAACTCTAATGTCACCTAGATGCTCCAATGTCACCACAAGTATCGATGAAGTTAATTATACGATACGCATCAAACAATTTCAGATTCATAATACTCAATCCAACACAAAGAACCTCAAAGAGTACCCCAAGATTTCTATCGGAGAAAGTAGGACAAGAACGTGTATCAACCCCTATGCATAGATTACCCCAATGTCACCGCGGGAATCCGCAAGTTGAGTACCAAAACATATATCAAGTGAATCAATAGAACACCCCATTGTCACCTCGGGTATCCACATGCAAGACATATATCAAGTGTTCTCAAATCCAATATTCAATCCAACATAACGATATCTCAAAGGGAAAGATTCAATTCATCACAACAAGGTAGCAAGGGAATAGAATCATGTGATCCGACTATATTAACAAAGCCCGTGATACATCAAGATCGTGACATCTCAAGAACACGAGAGAGAGAGAGAGATTGAACACATAGCTACTAGTACATACCCTCAGCCCCGAGGGTGGAGTACTCCCTCCTCATCATGGCCTCCATCGGGATGAGGAAGATGGCCACCGGAGATGGATTCCCCTCTCCGGCAGGGTACTGGAACGCCTCCAGATTGGTTTTCCGTCGATACAAAGAGTTGCGGCGGTGGAACGGAGAGTCTAGGGCTATTTCTGATGGTTTCTATATTTATAGGATTTTGGGCATCGGTTTCACGCCAAGATGGGCCACGAGGAGGGCACGATACACCAGGGCGAGCATGGGCCCTCTGGCGCGCCCTGGTGGGTTGTGCCCACCTCGTGGCTCTTCTCTGGTGGTTCTTCGCTCCAATATTGCTTATTTGGTCCGGAAAAAATCACTAAAGAGTTTCGGGCGATTCCGAGAACTTTCATTTTCTGCACAAAAACAACACCACGGTAATTCTGCTGAAAACATAGATGAATATGGCATGAATACTTCATAAATTATCGATACGTTGGAGACGTATCAGCATCCCCAAGCTTAATTCCTACTCGTCCTCGAGTAGGTAAATGATAAAAGAACTAATTTATGAAGTGTGAATGCTAGCATAATATATAAGTTTGATCATTGATAATTTCAACCACTTTTCCTAGCATCATAACAGCAACTCTTTCTCATAAAGTTCACCATGATAGAGCAATCAATTCGCATGTCATAGTTCAAATAATGAATTCTCTTGAAACTTAACAACCTATGTTCTTAGTCACCGAACAATTGCAATTCAACTTATTCTCAACAAAGTCTAAGTAAGAGCTCCACATACTCAATCATCATATAGTCTTCTATGATTGCTAGTACTCAAAGCATATTTTTAGAACAAATAGCATCCATCGAACACAGAGAAAGATAGGGGCTTAAAGTTTCGCCTCCCAACATACTTATCATAAAGATAATTGTCAACAATAATGAATCATGATCAAATATATTCGACTGGATATATGTGTTTGGATCTTTCCCCACCACATGATGCTTGCCAACTAATAGATTGAGGTTGGAATAAGAAGTTGACTCAACATGAATAGTAAATAACATGAAAGTAAATAGATTGGCCCTTCGTAGAGGGAAGCAGGGATTTGCATATGTGCCAGAGCTCATTGTTTAAAACAGAGATGAATATAATTTAGGGAGGCACACCCTTCCTGTCAACGTTACGACCAAGAGTTGTTAATATCTTCCATGCTAAACACATTAGCGGCGGTTCCCAAGCGGTAAAAGTAAAGGTTTACTCCCCCTCCACCAACAAACACACTCCACGGCTAGCCGAATCCACGGGTACCGTCCATACCAACAACATTCCTGGGGGATTTTTGTTTAATTATTTGCATTTTTTTTATTTCGGGACTGGGAATCCCTATTACCGTCCCTCTCGTGCAAGGACGAGTGAATAAACACTCATCATGAGAATAACCCGCTTAACATGGAAGATACTGATCGCCCCCTATCGCTCCATGAGCGGTCCAGGCACACGAAACAGGTGTTCATTTGAAATTTTAGAGGTGGCACCTGCAAATTTACTTGAAATGGCAGTGAAATACCATATATGGGTAGGTATGATGGACTCTCATGGAAGAAACTTGGCTCAAGGGTTTGGATGTGTGGGGACCCCGACTCATAAGTCATGGTCACCGAATGTACGTGCACAGTGATCCCAGAGATCAATGCTCACTGAACACACAGAAGCTGAATAACAAGAGTTTTACATCCATTGCGTACCGTTTTACTCGAATATGGCCCTTAAGGCCTAGTCTTCATAAACTTGCAGCGGAAATCTTCAATTGTAGCATGAACCCAAGCCATCTGCATTAACCCTACAGGCATTCTAACTGGGAAGCGTCCTAGCTAGCATGTTCGTCACCAAGATAATCTTCATCACAACCTGATCTTTCATGCCTGGCCAATAAAATAACCAGTGGCAAGCCAATGAGTACTTTGAATGTACTCGCAAGCAACCCATGTTTGGAACAAGGATCAACAGAGCATGATATAGCACTAAGTAGGAAATTTTGCAGAAAGCTAATTTTGAGTGCAGTGACATGATCAACTAACTTATGTAAGCATGCATCAATAGTTGGCAGATATCCAAATGAACAAGTTATAGATATCATCATAAGCAACGGGTTGAACATCTCATGTTCAGTCATCACGTCAAGTCATCTGACTTAACTCAAGTATCATATTTGTGTCATCCATGCACCCACACCCACACCAAGTTTAGTGAACACTGGACGTAGCACAAGAGCGGTCATCCAACTGTCCTTGACCGTGGACACGGCTATTCGAATAGTTTTACACTCTGCAGAGGTTGCACACTTTACCCACAACACTCGGGGAACTTCCGTGTCATCCACGACTCGCGGTATAATACATACCCGAGGTAAGCACCCGCAATGCCTTTCCCCTGACGATACTAAACAAAGAGTCCACTCGATTGGTACACAGCCCTCATGATGTACATCATACGAGCCTCACTCCAGATCGTACCATCCATGAAGGGACCAACGGTGTGCCCGGTGCATGTGAAGACAGCGCATGATCGTCCTTACCAGCATGACCCCGTATCGAGAGTGACCACGTCACTCCCGCCACTAGTAATGCGGGCTCTATGCTAGTACCCACCAAAGTAATCAACAAAGCCCCTTCCCATATAGGGGTAGAGTGGTTGTACATGTAAGGTTGGAGTAACGGTCGCAACTTACACCAATCCGTTTTCAAAAACCACACACACTCACTTGCTCCGGTACACCACTTCTTTATCAAGTGGCTACCTAGCTCATCATCATCTCCCTCGGGCATTAGTGGCACCCGACGGGGTTTTCGAAAAGTCTTTGAAAACACTTTGTTTCCATCATCATGCATATTCCCATCCCACTTGCGTAGAAACTAGTAGCAACCTAACTACCCCCACCCGCACAACCCTCATAAGAAGGTAGGGTCATGCACGATGCAAGTATCAATGGTAAAGTATCGGAGGCATCCCACCGAAGGGGGGGGGGTACCTTATCAACATGATCAATTCATCGGAACAACAAGTGCTATATGACATGCAATAAAAGGGTTCATAGTCATGGTCAATGGGCTGCTTGCCTAGCTCAGCAAAGTCTTCGAGGTCTTCTCACGCTTCTGATCCAACTCCGAGCACTTCGTCTATTTCGTCAACTATCACCGGAAACAACCGCAATAAGCAACACAACAAGCAGAAAAATAAAGTGCTCTATAAATAGGAGTTTTATTTTCCTTGGACACCTCTGGTCATAAGAAAAAAATAACCAAGGAGGTTTCATTGGATGTGGATGAAAGGGGATTTTTGAATGGTGGGAATGAATGAAGTGATGATCCTATAAGAAGCCTACAGGAAATGTTTTTATAAAAATGAGTTGAGGCACCCAATAGATAGGGCATGATTTTAGAAACAATTATAAAGTGGTCTCACTGGTTTTGGAGTTGCGATGAATTTCCTATGATTTTCGTAAGATGGAATAATGGAAAGAGGGAGCTATTTTATTTGGTCAAGCAGAATAGGTGCATGGGAAAAATGTTAACCATTCCTAGATAAATAGGGTATGACTTTATAAACACCTAGGAACTTGAACCACTCCATTTGGAGTTGATATGAATGCTCTAGGAATTTGCAAAGTGAGGTTCTACATGGTTCAAATTCAAATTCAAATTTGAACCTAACAGAAAAGATTTTGGAAAAATGTGCAATGCACATATTTGGTTAGGCCATGATTATAGAGACATATAGGATTTTGAATCATCAAATTTGGCCTCAGGATGAGTTTTCTAGGGATTTTACAAGTTTCTGAAAATAGAAAAGGGAAAAGGGCTTTACCTAAATGGCCAAAACGCGCACAGGGCGCAAGATAACTAACCGAGCTGGCCCAGTGGCTCAGCCGGGCTGGAGGAGGCGACGCCGGCGACGCATTTCGAAGAATACGCTTTCAACCGATGAAAACGTCTTTCCCCGAAGCCGTCTCCACTTAATGGATGGGCCCGACCCTCTGGTCACTTACAGGGGGGCCCCGCTCGTCGGGTTCATCCCCCACCTCCCGCCTGAGTTGCGAGAGACAGAGGGGGGCAGGACCGAGCGGCGCCGGTGCCATCCCGGCGGCCCAGGCTGCCTCCGGCGGGGCCCCAGCCACCGGAGTGCTCGGGAGTGAGCCCCGCACCCGGCTGGGGGGTCCTATTTTCGCCGGGGAACCCCAAGGCGAGTGGGGCCTCGTCCACGGCGGAGTCCGACTACGGCGGCCATGGGGAGCGCTGCTACGGCCACCGAGAAGAGGGGAGGAGCGCGGGGAGAGACCTTGCGGAGATGCCGGGGGGCTCTGGTGACGCTTGAAGGTGAGGAGGGGCTCGGGGAAGTGCTCGGATTGCAGCGAGGCCGAGGGGGGCATCGCCGGCTGCAGGAGAATGAGGAGGGCGTGGGAGGAGGAATGGATGGACCAGGGTGGTCTACGGGAGAGAGGGGAAGCGAGAGAGCTCGAGAGGGGCACGGGGGAGGCCTTATATGGCCGAGCCGAGGTCCACCATAGACCGAGCTCTCGGACGGGGCTCGGGCGAGCTCTGTCGGGCCCAGAGGAGGGCAAGGGAGGAGGGGGCCGACCGTCCGGTGTGCTGAGGACCTCGAGGAAACCTCGGGGGACACGACCCCGGCGCCCAAGGCTATCAGGTGCCTCTGATTGGGCAAGCTACAGTGCGTGGATGCACTGTAGCGTGCTCCAGAGCGCGAGCTCTGCATGCCATGGCGTTGTCTGCGGCCCTTTGGCATGTCCTCTAGCGTCTAGGGTATCTAGGGGGGTAAACAAGGTCTATGTGGCCTTGGATGCTCTGGGGGTTCAATAGATTAGAGAGGAAATGGTGAGAGAGGTGAAACCTTGCTGTCCAGGGGTGGTAAATGGGGGTTTTACCATATCAACCTTTGATCAATGGCCATGCAAACTTTACTGGGGTGCAAGGTATCTACAAGGGGTTGTGGTAAAAATTTGAGAGCAAGGAGAGTAGAGAAAGGGGGTCAAACAGGGCTCTTTACAGCATAAGCAGAAGTGTTTGATGATGGTTTGTCTAAGAACATGGAGTTTGCTTGCCAAGAAATTTAACAGGGGCAAATGGTGATTAGAAATAGGGTTGATCACCAAGTTTGAGCTTGATTGAATAAAGTTCACAATGTAACTTTGTGAAACCCTAGAAATCAACAGAATCAGATTTCTGTAGATCCAGGCATGCAATCCTGTGCTCTCAAATCCACAACTTGGTGTGGTATCATTATTTGGGGTATAGAACATGCCCACAAAGTTTGGGGTTAATAGGACAAACTTCACAATGTAAAGTTGTTCAAATTTGGCTCTGGACAAGAATGGTTTTGGAATATTTTGATGAAGCAAATCAATTGGGATTGAGATGAAACTTTGCAAGATCATCACATATGACATGTGTGACTTGCTGGAATTTTCTTGGAATTTATTGAGAATATTTCTTATAGAAATATTTCAAAAGCTTGATTTGGGCAGAAAGTGTTTTGAGGGGTTTTGTCTATGATTTTGAACATGACCATGTGTTGAAACTCACATATATGGAAAATATATGTCCACTGAGTTTCCCTAAATTTTCTCAAATATTTTTAAAGCATTTAAATAATTTTTCCCTATAAAAGACCATTTCTGGCCTTAAAAAAGCCTTTAAATGAAATAGCAAAATAATCTTTAAAATTAATATTTGGTGGTTTTGGAAAGTCTTATATATAGTAGGTTTCAAATAAAGCCTTTGTGGAAAAACAATCCACACAATTTGAGGACTTGTAGTACAAACCTCAATTCAGGGGTTTTGGAAAACCTAATTTGAATAAATCCATTTTGGCCAAAATAAAATTTTATAAAAATAGTTTTATGTGCTATACACATGGCATGATCAGTGGGCAAATATTTGAAGCAAGGAGATGAGTTTTGAGAGCAGGAGGGACTTTTATGAATATAGAGCACTAGCAAGCAATCAAACAAGCAAGCAAATAGCACACAAGTCAGGCATTCATATGCACTCAAAAAGTTTTAATTGGCCCTAATTTTTGAGTCATAATAACTTAGTCATGAGGCAAAACACAGGGTGTGACAGACCTACCCCCCTTACAAGAATCTCGTCCCCGAGATTCCTAGGCTAGGCGTAGAAAAGGTGTGGGAATTCACAGGTGAGGTAGTCTTCACGTTCCATGTTGCTTCTGCTCTGGTGAGGTTGTCTCCCTGGATCTTGAAGTGCTTTGATGAAATAGCTTCGAGTGCATCATTGACTTCGTCTAAGGGTGATCGGGGATCTTGCAATCTGCTAGGCTTGCCTATTGGTTGAGGGTTTGGTGGACGAGGTTCTGGCAAGGGCCTGGCTTGTGTGTGTATTCCAAAGTCAGAATATGTGGCCAAGTAGTGTGTTTGTGTGCTGGTCCTGGGGTCGCTCACGTTGGTTAGTGACATCTAGATGTCTCGCGTTAGAATAAAAAAAGGGGGGGGTCGAGTCTTGGTGTAGCTCCTCGTTGACGGGGAAGTCTTTATCTTCCTTAAGGCAGGTGATCTTCAGTCGCAGGTGTCTTCATCCTCGAGAACGTTGAGGCGCGTCGTTGTAGGCTTCTCGTTGAGATCTTTTGCTTGAGTAAGCTGCCCAGGTGTGTTCTTCATTCATCTTTGGCCATTTGTCTTCGTCATTACAGATGCGTGTTTCTGGCGGGTCTCCAAGTGTTTGGTCTACTGGTCTCTCCGTAGTCATTTGTGGTAAGGTCTTCGAGGGTTCCTAGATGAGCTGGCTACCAAAAGGTATAGTCCAACCATCTGATCCCCAAAGTCTGAGGCCTAGCAAGTGGGGGTGAACTTCCTTTGACAGTGGTTTACCATGATCCAGTCAGGGTCATGCCCATGATTGGACTAAAAAGGGGCTAGTAATGAAGTCATAACAGTCGTCCCACTTCATTCCAGGTCTGGAAAGGATAGGGACGTCATGCTCATCGTGCACCGTCAAAGTGGTAGAGTGAGGGGTGTTACCAACTTCTCGGTTCCTTCCTAGTCAGGAACTGATAGGTGATTGATAAGACAAGGGGCTTTTAATCCTCTTGATGTTCAAGGGCTTCATCGTGCTTGAACGTCGATGCTTCTTGATATAGCCTAGTTGATGTAGTCGGTAGAGGAGCTGAGGTTGACTTGTCTTGCTTCTTCTTCTTCGTCGTGGTTTCTCAACCGTAGTGGCTCTTCATCTTGCATGGGCAGGAATGTCTTCGGCTATAGGGTGGGTACATCAAGTAGTCCAACCCTTCTCAAGGTGGGGCCTTATACTTGAGAGGCATGGCAATTGGTGTTCCTGGGGCTGGTCCAAACAGGACTAAGGTGTTCCTTCTCTTATTGGGTAAATAAGTATGTCCTCCCGGAGGGTAACTACCTATTCCCCCAAGTATCACATAAACACATTGCTCATGGAATATGTGAGAGGAGCGGGCATTTGCTCCGGATGGTCACTAGTATCAAGGGTTTGTGGTCCAACCTAATACAGGTCTTCGTGTCCACCTTTCCTATGAACAGGTTTGGTGGTGGTTGAGGTGGAGTATCGACCATGGTCTAAGGACTTATAGTCCAAGGCCTATGGTCATAATCTGACTGTGTTACGGCCCGGTGAAGCTTAGGGGGTTTCAAGGAGCTTAGGATGTGAGTGAATGTCTATCATCTTATCCTTGAGCACAGTTCTTAGATGCCAATAGTCCTGCCTATTACTCCAGACAAAACCATCCTATATCACCGAGGGTATCATCTCATATAGGTCAACTCCAATGTCACTCATGCTATCCGACTCCAAGGTTTAGAGAGGAGGACTAAACCAAGATCTCATATGTATACTATAGTTAACTCATATATATCCCTATGTAAAAATCCTCGGGAAGCATACAAGCTGCTAAGCTTGATCGTAACACTACAAATCCAAGTCCTCAACTAATATATCCAAGGTCTAAGGTGTTGCATCTCTATGCTATGGAACACGTAATAAACCAATCCGAGATCTTGTTTCCTTCCTACGAATCCAACTTAATCGATCCACGAATATCATCCACTATTACATGATCCATGACTGTTACAAATCCAGCTTCGACGGTGTCCCACATAATCTCCTCGAGTTCATATAATACACATATCATTGCAAGGACTATTATCACAGTATATCCACGAACTTCTAATCTCATGACCAACTAAACTCCAAGGTCGAGCTTATATAGATCCCTAAATTATTCCTAACATCATCCTATTCCTTCTACTTATCGTCCACCGAGAAACATGGTATCATGATCAAGATCATTGGACTAAATCCAAATTACTCCGAACCATGTGGTTTAATTGATCCCGAGCACCTATTAGAATCACCTATTTAAATCCAAGGTTTACATCTAGTAAGAATCCCCTACTAGTTACTCCAGTCACTATCATATCACCATCAATCCAATATCAACATTTCTTGCCAAAGTCAAGTCATTAATCCACCAAGAATTTCAGCTTGTAATCATATTTATCCTACTAAATCCAAGTTACTCATGGGAGAAACAAGTTATGCTACTCTATCAATCTCGATCCACCAAGTTCGTCTATCAACATTAAGCCTCGTAATCCACCAAAAGGTCTCAACTACTTCCTCAAGACATTTATTATGGCTAAATCAAATCATTGTCCACAAATTGTATACCCTTAGAATGATCCTTCCTATGGCATCAAAGTTCTAGTGCTAGCGTAAGAATGAAGGATGTTTGTTCACTATGATCACTAGTCCCATAATGAACCTAGTGCTAAGCAGGGGCTATTGAAGCTCAACAGGTGCCCTGGCAAATCTGTGTGCTAAACACGTGGTCAGGGGTTTGAGTTGGGGAAGCTTGTGAGGTCTAGGGTGGTCCGGGGAGGGGTTTCCAGTCTTGAGGGAAGAGCCTAACCCTACGAGGTTGCGTCTGGTTGAGTACGTTGTAGTCATAGTCTTCAACGCCAGCTGTCCGTTGAGGTGGATCCTTGGTGCATCTTGTCTTGCCGGTCTTCAGTTGACGAGAGGGGGGAGAGGGAAAGTAGCATAGAGGAAAGTGCCTAAGGGGGTGGTATAGTGCAAGTGCAATCAAACAAGTGCCGAAAAGGCAAAGCACACTTATTAAGATAAGGTGGGTGCTTAGTCGCATACTTGTTGCCTGGGGCAAAAGTGCGACTTACACCAAAGCACAAACAAGCAAAAACAAGCAACACACAATCATGGTTCTATCAGAACCATCATACGGACTCGACTTCACATGGGGGATACACGACTCATCCTACCCTAGGGGTTCTCAGACTCAGTAGTCGTGCTTGCTTCGCGTCTTGGAGAGGAGTCCACTTAGTCTTCTGGGTCTTCTTCAGGTGTCGCTGTGTCTCTGGTTGTTGTTCGTCGAAATGATCCTGGTTGCGCCTGAAGAGTCCTTGACGACTTCGGGTCTGGTGAGTTGACGACGAAGGTGATTCTTCACGGTTGTTGTTGACAGGGTCTTCTGGTGTCTTTGTAATCGTGACAATGCCTTCTTGTCTTCTGAGATGTCGAGGGTTCTAGGTAGGCAAACTCTTATGCAATGACATTAACAAGGCATGGTAGAGTTGTATCCTGCCGGTCACGTTGACGATATCATCGGCACCAAGAGCGGGGGGACGATGAGGACCGTTTTCCTGGTCACTATAGTGAGGCGGACCAAATGGCAAGGTTCTCATCCACCGGTGGTTGCCGACACCACAACGAAAAGGACAGGGTTGCTCTATTAGCGATGCATATCATGACATTGCATGTCTTGTGCCCTGGTCATCGAACGTCAAGGTGGCATCATCTTGGCGCAATGTCGAGGGTGTCACCATCTTCCTAGTCTTGATGCCTTCATCCTTCGAGAAGGTATCCTCTGTTGGTATCTCCTTGTCTGGTGTCGCCAACTAGTGTCCAAGATATGTGGACAAGTGTCTGGCAAGGTGGCTTCCTCCCGGGTTACCCACGAGGATTTTCAAGGAATCCAGTGGTCAGGGGCACAAGGGTAGTAGCGACCGTTTGAAAGTTTTGAAAAGCAGACGAGGAGAGCTAAGAGAAAAATGGTGGAGTGCTAAGGCAAAAACCTTTGCTTCCTTTGATATTTTAGGAGAGGTGAGAATTATAGTGGTTTGTAAGTAATTTTGAAGGGTCTAGAAAAATGGTTTTGTCCTAACTAACATCCATGCTAACTAAGGGCTTCCTACAGTCAGGATGGCTCTGATACCAGCTCTGTGGGGACCCCGACTCATAAGTCGTGGTCACCAAATGTACGTCCACAGTGATCCCAGAGATCAATGCTCACTGAACACACAGAAGCTGAATAACAAGAGTCTTACATCCATTACGTACCGTTTTACTCGAATATGGCCCTTAAGGCCTAGTCTTCATAAACTTGTAGCGGAAATCTTCAATGATAGCGTGAACCCAAGCCATCTGCCTTAACCCTATAGGCATTCTGACTGGGAAGCGTCCTAGCTTGCATGTTCGTCACCAAGATAATCTTCATAACAACCTGGTCTTTCATGCCTGGCCAATAAAATAACCAGTGGCAAGCCAATGAGTACTTTGAATGTACTCGCAAGCAACCCATGTTTGGAACAAGGATCAACAGAGCATGATATAGCACTAAGTAGGAAATTTTGCAGAAAGCTAATTTTGAGTGCAGTGACATGATCAACTAACTTATGTAAGCATGCATCAATAGTTGGCAGATATCCAAATGAACAAGTTATAGATATCATCATAAGCAACGGGTTGAACATCGCATGTTCAGTCATCACGTCAAGTCATCTGACTTAACTCAAGTATCATATTTGTGTCATCAACGCACCCACACACACACCAAGTTTAGTGAACACTGGACGTAGCACAAGAGCGGTCATCCAACTGTCCTTGACCGTGGACACGGCTATTCGAATAGTTTTACACTCTGCAGAGGTTGCACACTTTACCCACAAGACTCGGGGAACTTCCGTGTCATCCACAACTCGCGGTATAATACATACCCGAGGTAAGCACCCGAACAATGCCTTTCCCCCGACGATACTAAACAAAGAGTCCACTCGATTGGTACATAGCCCTCATGATGTACATCATACGAGCCTCACTCCAGATTGTACCATCCATGAAGGGACCAACGGTGTGCCCGGTGCCTGTGAAGACAGCGCATGATCTTCCTTACCGGCACGACCCCGTATCGAGAGTGAACACGTCACTCCCGCCACTAGTAATGCGGGCTCTATGCTAGTACCCACCAAAGTAATCAACAAAGCCCCTTCCCATATAGGGGTAGAGTGGTTGTACATGCAAGGTTGGAGTAACGGTCGCAACTTACACCAATCCGTTTTCAAAAACCACACACACTCACTTGCTCCGGTACACCACTTCTTTATCAAGTGGCTACCTAGCTCATCAGCATCTCCCTCGGGCATTAGTGGCACCCGACGGGGTTTTCGAAAAGTCTTTGAAAACACTTTGTTTCCATCATCATGCATATTCCCATCCCACTTGCGTAGCAACTAGTAGCAACCTAACTACTCCCACCCGCACAACCCTCATAAGAAGGTAGGGTCATGCACGATGCAAGTATCAATGGTAAAGTATCGGAGGCATCCCACCGAAGGGGGGGTGCCTTATCAACATGATCAATTCATCGGAACAACAAGTGCTATATGACATGCAATAAAAGGGTTCATAGTCATGGTCAAAGGGCTGCTTGCCTGGCTCAGCAAAGTCTTCGAGGTCTTCTCACGCTTCTGATCCAACTCCGAGCACTTCGTCTATTTCATCAACTATCGCCGGAAACAACCGCAATAAGTAACACAACAAGCAGAAAAATAAAGTGCTCTATGAATAGGAGTTTTATTTTCCTTGGACACCTCTGGTGATAAGAAAAAAAATAACCAAGGAGGTTTCATTGGATGTGGATGAAAGTGGATTTTTGAATGGTGGGAATGAATGAAGCGATGATCCTATAAGAAGCCTACAGGAAATGTTTTTTATAAAAAGGAGTTGAGGCACCCAATAAATAGGGCATGATTTTAGAAACAATTAGAAAGTGGTCTCACTGGTTTTGGAGTTGCGATGAATTTCCTATGATTTTCGTAAGATGGAATAATAGAAAATGGGAGCTATTTTATTTGGTCAAGCAGAATAGGTGCATGGGAAAAATGTTAACCATTCCTAGATAAATAGGGTATGACTTTATAAACACCTAGGAACTTGAACCACTCCATTTGGAGTTGATATGAATGCTCTAGGAATTTGCAAAGTGAGGTTCTACATGGTTCAAATTCAAATTTGAATTTGAACCTAACAGAAAAGATTTTGGAAAAATGTGCAATGAACATATTTGGTTAGGCCATGATTATAGAGACATATAGGATTTTGAATCATCAAATTTGGGCTCAGGATGAGTTTTCTAGGGATTTTACAAGTTTCTGAAAATAGAAAAGGGAAAAGGGCTTTACCTAATGGGCTAAAAGGCGCACAGGGCGCAAGATAACTAACCGGGCCGGCCCAGTGGCTCAGCCGGGCTGGAGGAGGCGACGCCGGCGGCGCATTACGAGGAATACGCTTTCAACCGACGAAAAGGTCTTTCCGCGAAGCCGTCTCCACTTATCGGATGGGCCCGGCCCTCTAGTCACTTACAGGGGGGCCCCGCTCGTCGGGTTCATCCCCCACCTCTCGCCTGAGTTGGGAGAGACAGAGGGGTGGCAGGACCGAGCGACGCCGGCGCCATCCCGGCGGCCCAGGCTGCCTCCGGCGGGGCCCCAGCCACCGGAGTGCTCGGGAGTGAGCCCCGCACCCGGCTGGGGGTCCTATTTTCGCTGGGGAACCCCAAGGCGAGTGGGGCCTCGGCCACGGCGGAGTCCGACTACGGCGGCCGTGGGGAGCGGTGCTCCGGCCACCGAGAAGAGGGGAGGAGCACGTGGAGAGACCTTGCGGAGATGCCGGGGGGCTCTGGTGACGCTTGAAGGTGAGGAGGGGCTCGGGGAAGTGCTCAGATTGCAGCGAGGCCGAGGCGGGCATCGCCGGCCGCAGGAGAAGGAGGAGGGCGTGGGAGGAGGAATGGATGGACCAGGGTGGTCTACGGGAGAGAGGGGAAGCGAGAGAGCTCGAGAGGGGCACGGGGGAGGCCTTATATGGCCGAGCCGAGGTCCACCATGGACCGAGCTCTCGGACGGGGCTCGGGCGAGATATGTCGGGCCCAGAGGAGGTCAAGGGAGGCGGGGGCCGACCGTCCGGCGTGCTAAGGACGTCGAGGAGACCTCGGGGGACATGACCCCGGCGCCCAAGGCTGTCGGGTGCCTCTGATTGGGCAAGCTACAGTGCGTGGATGCACTGTAGCGTGCTCCAGAGCGCGAGCTCTGCATGCCATGGCGTTGTCCGCGGCCCTTTGGCGTGTCCTCTAGCGTCTAGGGTATCTAGGGGGTGTAAACAAGGTCTATGTGGCCTTGGATGCTCTGGGGGTTCAATAGATTAGAGAGGAAATGGTGAGAGAGGTGAAACCTTGCTGTCCAGGGGTGGTAAATGGGGGTTTTACCATATCAACCTTTGAGCAATGGCCATGCAAACTTTAATGGGGGTGTAAGGTATCTAAAAGGGGCTGTGGTAAAAATTTGAGAGCAAGGAGAGTAGAGAAAGGGGGTCAAACAGGGCTCTTTACAGCATAAGCAGAAGTGTTTGATGATGGTTTGGTTAAGAAAATGCAGTTTTCTTGCCAAGAAATTTAACAGGGGAAAATGGTGATTATAAATAGGGTTGATAACCAAGTTTCAGCTTTATTGAAGAAAGTTCACAATGTAACTTTGTGAAACCCTAGAAATCAACAGAATCAGATTTCTGTAGATCCAGGCATGCAATCCTGTGCTCCCAAACCCAAAACTTGGTGTGATATCATTATTTGGGGTGTAGAACATGACCACAAAGTTTGGGGTTAATAGGACAAACTTCACAATGTAAAGTTGTTCAAATTTGGCTCTGGACAGGAATGGTTTTGGAATATTTTGATGAAGCAAATCAATTGGGATTGAGATGAAAATTTCCAAGATCATCACATATGACATGTGTGACTTTATGGAATTTTCGTGGAATTTATTGAGAATATTTCTTATAGAAATATTTCAAAAGCTTGATTTGGGCAGAAAGTGTTTTGAGGGGGTTTGTCTATGATTTTGAACATGACCATGTGTTGAAACTCACATATATGGAAAATATATGTCCACTGAGTTTCCCTAAATTTTCTCAAATATTTTTAAAGCATTTAAATAATTTTTCCCTATAAAATACCATTTCTGGCCTTAAGAAAAAGCCTTTAAATGAAATAGCAAAATAATCTTTAAAAATAATATTTGGTGGTTTTGGAAAGTCTTATATATAGTAGGTTTAAAATAAAGCCTTTGTGGAAAAACAATCCACCCAATTTGAGGACTTGTAGTACAAACCTCAATTCAGGTGTTTTGGAAAACCTAATTTGAATAAATCCATTTTGGCCAAAATAAAATTTTATATAAATAGTTTTATGTCCTATACACATGGCATGATCAGTGGGTAAATATTTGGAGCAAGGAGATGAGTTTTGAGAGCAGGAGGGACTTTTATGAATATAGAGCACTAGCAAGCAATCAAACAAGCAAGCAAATAGCACACAAGTCAGGCATTCATATGCACTCAAAAAGTTTTAATTGGCCCTAATTTTTGAGTCATGATAACTTAGTCATGAGGCAAAACACAGGGTGTGACAGGATGCACAAGTAGTATCTCTACTTAGTACGAAGTTTTGGCTAGCAAAAGGTTCTAAACAAGCACCACATGTTGGAGGATCCATAACAATATAACTTCTATGCAAATATACACAACCATAACTCATTACGTTGTCTTCCTTGTCCAACTTCAACTAATTTGCTCAAGTTTGAAAATAATTAATGGGTATTCACAATCATAGAAGATGTTCAAGATAATATATTTGTACGTGAAAGTTCTCTTCCTTATACTAATCATTCACGAATTGCTTGTATGACCAATATTGTGATTGTCAAACTTCAATAGATTTTACTTTCTAAACCAGATGTGAAGCTACTACTAAGCATAAATCACATTGATAATTTCATATTTATGATATTCAATTCATTCACAATTTACTCATAGGATAACTGTTCTGTTTGGACAGATTGCTGTCATAGTTTTGTTATCTACTTATCCTATAGTTTCCATATCCTATATTGTAGATATAAATTGTGGAAACGAGAGTAAACAATAGATGATGTTTGAAAATTATTTTGCAACTTGTCTTGGCATTACATGAAGTGTGGATTTATTCTTATGTGTACTAAGTGAAGCACAAGAGTAAACATCAAATTACTCTCAAAAGATATAAGTAAAGATCAATGAGTAGGTAAACAATCAAGTAGCCATGTGAGGACTCTCTCTCTCAATAAAGATTTTCAGATCTGAGTATTTTATTCAAACATCAAACTAAACAAAAATAGAACTCCAAGAATAGCACGCATCATGTGAACGAATAAAAAATTAGGCTCAACATAGGCTAACCGATAGATGAGGAAGAGAGGTGGGATGCGTAGCATCCCCAAGCTTAGATGCTTGAGACTTCTTGAAACATTTACTTGGGGTGCCTTGGGCATCTCCAAGCTTGAGCTTTTGTATCTCGTTTAATCCTCTCATATCCCGGTTTCACCTATTCTCAAAAACTTCATCCACACAAAACTTGAAAAGAACTCGTGAGATAGGTTAGTGCACATAATAATAAATCAACTCTTTATGTAATGCCAAGACAAGTTGCACAATAATTTTCAAATATCATCTACTATTTACTATCTTTTCCAGAATTTATATCTACCAATATAGGCTATGGAAACTATAGGATAAGCAGATAACAAAACTATGACAGCAATCTGTCCAAACAGAACAGTCTGTAGCAATTTATGAAAACAGTGTACTTCCGTAACTCAAAAAATATTAAAATTTAGAACAAGCTAAATAATTTATATGATAACATTGTGCAAAAATTTCAGAAACTTTCCACGTTCCAGTAAAATATGAAAATTCAAACACTACAAAAAAAGTTTCTGTTTTTACACAGCACACATCAAAACATGCAATGCAAGCATCCTAAGACAATTCTGGGAACTTTTTATTGAAAAACAAGATTATGAATAAGACCTAACATAAAATAACAAAATATAATGACGATCCAAGCAAAGCACATATTATGTGACGAATAAAAATATAGCTCTAAGTAAGATATACCGATAATGTTGAAGACGAAAGAGGGGATGCTTCCGGGGTATCCCCAAGCTTAGGCGCTTGAGTATTCCATGGATATTACCTTGGGGGTGCCTTGGGCATCCCCAAGCTTAGGTTCTTGTCACTCCTTGTTCTCCTCATATCGGTGTCTCACCCAAAACTTGAAAACTTCAATCACACAAAACTTAACGGAACTTCGTGAGAAGGGTTAGTGTAATAAAGATAAATCATTCACTAAGGTACTGTCAAGACAAGATTCATAATTGTTACCACATGATACCTACTGTATTCTATCATTCCCATTATTTATACCACTAAATATAAGCTATGGAAACACTAAAACAAGCAAACTATGCATGCAAAACAGAATCTATCAATAACAGAATAGTCTGTGAAGATCTGTAGTGTAACCATACTTGACTGTCTCTAAAATTTCTGAAAAATTAGGAAAACCTGAAGAATTTGTATATTAAGACTGTGTAAAAATTTCAGATCATTATCACGCTCCAGTAAAAAATGAAAATTCCTGTACTTGAGTCAAAAGTTTCTGTTTTGGTTCAGCATCAATTCTACTCATCTTGTGAGTCATCCCAAAGGCTTTACTTGGCACTTTATTGAAATGAAAGATACGAAACATGATTACTACAGTAGCTTGATCATGTGAACACATAAAAACAGAAAGTATAAGTGTTGGGTTGTCTCCCAACAAGCGCTTTTCTTTAATGCCTTTTAGCTAGGCATGATGATTTCAATGATGCTCACATAGGAATAGTATCTACAAGCATAGAAAAGCACATTTAAGTCTAACCCACTTCCTATGCATAGGGATTTTGTGAGAAAACAATTTATGGGAGCAAGAATCAACTAGCATAGGAAGGCAAAACAAGCATAAGTTCAAAACTTTGAACACATAGAGAGGAAACTTGATATTATTGCAATACCTACAAGCATATGTTCCTCCCTCATAATAATTTTCAGTAGCATAATGAAGAAATTCAACAATATAACTATAACATAAAACATTCTTTTCATGATCTACAAGCATAGAAAATTTATCACTCTCCACATAAGCAAATTTCTTCTCATCCATGGTAGTGGGAGCAAACTCAACAAAATAACTATCATGAGATACTTGATTGACATAACCACATTCAATATTAAAATCATGATGACAAGTTTCATGGTTACTATCACTCTTTATAGCATACATGTCATCATCATAATCATCATAGATAGGAGGCATGCCATCATCATAATATATTTGCTCATCAAAACTTGGGGGACTAAAAATATCATCTTCATCAAACATAGCATCCCCAAGCTTGTGGCTTTGCATATCATTAGCATCATGGATATTCAGAGAATTCATACTAGCAACATCACAATCATGATCATCACTCTAGGAATTCTCATTAAGTATTTTCATAATTTCTTCCTCTACCAATTGAGCACAACTTTTTGAATCCTTATTTTCACGAAAGACATTATAAAGACGAAACAAATGATGCAACCTAAACTCCATTTTTTTGTAGTTTTCTTTTATAAAACCAAACTAGTGAAAAACAAGAAACTAAAAGATTTAATTGCAAGATCTAAAGATATACCTTCAAGCACCCACCTCCCCGGCAACGGCGCCAGAAAAGAGCTTGATGTCTACTACGCAACTTTATTCTTGTAGACTTTGTTGGGCCTCCAAGCGCAGAGTTTTGTAGGATAGTAGCAATTTTCCCTCAAGTGGGTGACCTAAGGTTTATCAATCCGTCGGAGGTGTAGGATGAAGATGGTCTCTCTCAAACAACCCTGCAATCAAATACAAGAAATCTCTTGTGTCCCCAACACACCCAATACAATGGCAAATTGTATAGGTGCAGTAGTTCGGCAAAGAGATGGTGATACAAGTGAAATATGGATGGTAGATATAGGTTTTTGTAATCTGAAAATATAAAAACAGCAAGGTAGCAAGTAACAAAAGTGAGCACAAACGGTATTGCAATGCTTGAAAACAAGGCCTAGGGTCCGTACTTTCGCTAGTGCAATCTCTCAAAAATGCTAATATAATTGGATCACATAACCATCCCTCAACGTGCAACGAAGAATCACTCCAAAGTTCTTGTCTAGTGGAGGACATAAGAAGAAATTGTTTGTAGGGTACGAAACCACCTTAAAGTTATCCTTTCCGATCGATCTATTCAAAGTTCGTACTAAGATAACATCAAGTTATCCTTTCCGTTCGATCTATCTAAGAGTTCGTACTAGAATAACACCATATGATACGCATCAACCAACTCTAATGTCACCTAGATGCTCCAATATCACCACAAGTATCGATGAATTAATTATACGATACACATCAAACAATTTCAGATTCATAATAGTCAATCCAACACAAAGAACCTCAAAGAGTACCCCAAGATTTCTATCGGAGAAAGTAGGACAAGAATGTGTATCAACCCCTATGCATAGATTACCCCAATGTCACCACGGGAATCCGCTAGTTGAGTACCAAAACATATATCAAGTGAATCAATAGAACACCCCATTGTCACCTCGGGTATCCACATGCAAGACATATATCAAGTGTTCTCAAATCCAATATTCAATCCAACATAACGATATCTAAAAGGGAAAGATTCAATTCATCACAACAAGGTAGCAAGGGAATAGCATCATGTGATCCGACTATATTAACAAAGCCCGTGATACATCAAGATCGTGACATCTCAAGAACACGAGAGAGAGAGAGAGAGATTGAACACATAGCTACTAGTACATACCCTCAGCCCCGAGGGTGGAGTACTCCCTCCTCATCATGGCCTCCGCCTGGATGATGAAGATGGCCACCGGATATGGATTCCCCTCTCCGGCAGGGTACTGGAACGCCTCCAGATTGGTTTTTCGTCGATACAGAGAGTTGCGGCGGTGGAACGGAGAGTCTAGGGTTATTTCTGATGGTTTCTATATTTATAGGATTTTTGGGCGTCTATTTCACGCCAAGATGGGCCACGAGGAGGGCACGATACACCAGGGCACGCCTGGGCCCTGTGGCGTGCCCTGGTGGGTTGTGCCCACCTCGTGGCTCTTCTCTGGTGGTTCTTCGCTCCAATATTGCTTATTTGGTCCAGAAAAAATCACCAAAAAGTTTCGAGCGATTCCGAGAACTTTTTTTCTGCAAAAAAACAACACCACGATAATTTTGCTGAAAACAACGTCAGTCCGGGTTAGCTCTAAATAAATCATATAAAGTGCATCAAAACCATATAAAAGTATTGTAAACATAGATGAATATGGCATGAATACTTCATAAATTATCGATACGTTGGAGACGTATCACACGCCCGTGCCCTTGTCGCTCCCTCGTGCGACATCTGGTCTTGCTACTTGTGAGCTGCATTGGGATTTTCCCCGAAGGGGAGAGGACATGCAGCACAGTAGAGATAAGTATTTCCCTCACTGAGAACCAAGGTTATCAAAGAACAAAGCAAACTCCCTTCGACAACACCTACACACACAAAACCAAACACTTGCACCCAACACGGGCAAGAGGGTTGTCAAGCCGCTTGAACTCCTTACTTGCAAGGATTAAATCTTGATAGAAATAGATGATATAAAGGTAAAATAAAATAACAGTAAATACATTGCAACAGAGTATTTTTAGGGTTTTAGTTTTTATGTTTAAGTAGACCCGGGGGCCATCGTTTTCGCTAGAGGCTTCTCTCTTGAACATAGCATACGGTGGGAAGACAAATTAATGTTGGGCAATAGACATAATTGTGCATAGTTATGACATGTTATCCACGACAATGATCATGTATATAGGCATCACGTCCATAAACAAGTAGACTAAAACGATCCTGCATCTACTACTATTACTCCACCAATCGACCGACTCCTCCCTGCATCTATGGTATTAAGTGTCGAGGGAACGAGCCTGACAATGAATACTAGGGGTACGAATGAGGGCGGAGCCTAGCTACGGCACATGCGTCTCACACGAATTTAGCGAGTTCGGACCCCTCTCAGAGAGATAAAGACCCTACGTCTCGTGCCCGGAGGCTTTGCGTTTTTCTGAGGGTGTTCGATTACATAGAATGATGAACCCTTGGCATAGAGCTCGGGGGTGGCTTATATAGCGTTTGCCAGGACCCGCCGTGTGTCATTACAAGGGTAATTTATGTGAGTAACTATGGGAGTTACTAGAAACGTCAGCCCTAACTACAGTTGTTTGAGGTAACAGTAGTCATGACTGCACTTTATGTGTGGTGTTAAGTCCCTCGGTCGTTGTAGCTCCCACGTCATCCACGCCTCTTCTCTGTCCGAGTGTTCGTGTCTGTCTGACTGAGTGGAATACGTCTGAGTGACTCCATGGGTCCGAGTGGATGAGGTGTATGCATCCAAATGCGCCCATAGTCATGACGCTTTAATGGTCATGAGGGGTCCGAGGTGGGCCCTGGATGTCTGGTCCATGGCCCTACCACTAGTATATGACCACATCATTAGCCCCCGAATCGGTTGAGGTTTAGTTGGACGAGTGAGCGACACTTCGGAGTGTTCCCAGTGCCTCGGCAGCGTTCGGGACGTAGCTCAGGGCTTTCTTCACTCGGTTCCATGACGAAACTACAACGGATTCAGGACAGTATATTTCTGAATGATCAGATCAGGTTGACTGCAACATGCGAACCGATGGCACTCGGTTGCCTTTCGGGAGAGGCAAACTAGTGGCTCGCGTGTGAGCAAACCGGGAATTTCGAGTGATCGCATTGGAGTGAGGACGGATCCTCTCTGGGTCCCGAGGGAACTCCCTCGATCATGTTTGCATGTGTGCGAGTGGACAAGGATCTATAAGGATTATTCGGTAGGCCGAAGTGCGTTGAATTAGGCAAGCGGGCACGTGGACCACTCGGGCTAACTAGTGGAGAAAACTCCGCGGGTTTGAAACGTGGGCGGCGCGTGCGCACGTGGAAGCGGTTGCATCGTGGTAGTGGGGAAAGTGGGTGCGGCGCCTCGATTACCGCACCGGAGATTTCGCCACGCGCCTTGAAGGCGTTGGCCGCAGGATCTCGCGGATCTCGCCGCGCCCGTTGATTAACGGTTGGAGATACACCGGTCTGAGGTATAAGAGTATCGTGCGGAGAGGGAGAGAGAATATCAGATCCCCTTTCTCCCTTATTGACTCCTCCGCCACTCTACCGAGCTCTACGCTTTCTTTCCACTCGCGACTCGCCTCTAAGCGCCAGCCCGACCGGGGAAGATGATGAGCAGATCGACCGCGAAGGCCGAGCGGGCGAATAAGGGGTCGCGAGGGTCTTCATCGAGCGCCGGCATGTCGTACGGGCGGACCCAGGGCAACTGGATCACGTCGCGGGTCTTGGAAGGCCGCCTGCTGGAGCTGGAGGGCCAAGGGCTTCTGGCTGCCGGGAGCTGGCGGTGGCCAGAGGCGGGCGAGCCCGAGCCATCGCCGTAGGGGGACGAGCGAGTCCTCCTGGTGACCCACGTCGAGAGAGGTTTCTCCCTGCCCCCGCATCCCTTCTTCCGAGCTTTTCTCGATTATTTCGGGGATCAACTCCACCATCTTCCTCCCAATGCCATATCCTATCTGGCCGCTTTTGTCTCCCTCTGCGAGAATTTCATAGGTTGTCCTCCCCATTGGGGGATCTTCAAGCATATTTTTACTTGCTACGCGATGACCATGAAGAAATCCTCCCCAAAATAGGAGAAGACCAACGTGAATCAGTTGTGCAGCGGTTTAGGGATACAACTTAGGGGGGAGGTTAGCTTCCCGTCGATGTTCTTCCCCAACTCGATGAAGGGTTGGTACTATACCTTGTTTTACTGCAAGGACGTCCCTGTTGCTGGTGGTCAGTCGGGCCTTCCGCCGTACTCGGAAGAGCGAGTGCAGTCTCCTGTTTCCCTGACCTTGTCCAAGGAGGAGAAGGTATATGTGATCTTGGTGATAGCTGCCATGACCATAGTGAGGAAGGGCCTCAACGGTATGGAACTGCTGGAGGTTTTCCTCCAGCGAAGGATCCAACCCTTGTGTGCAAGGGTCCACCCCATGCGGATGTACGAGGGGCCGAGTGACCCCACATGAGCTCACCCGGAGGAGCTCGACACGAAGGCGCTGGAGGCGAAGCTCATGGCCATCACCTCCACACATGACAACCCCCGGGGCAGCAAGGTGATATCCCCTTTCGACAAGGAGAATCCGCCGATTAAGGAAATCTTGAGTTTCCCTGGTCCAAGTGATTTTGATGTCATCATCTAAATGTTTTGCTTTTTTCACTCGGCAGAGTTTCACGGAGATGGTGAGCACAGTGGCGGTTGATGTCTACTACACAACCTTCTTCTTGTAGACTCGTGTTGGGCCTCCAAGCGCAGAGTTTTGTAGGATAGTAGCAAATTTCCCTCAAGTGGATGACCTAAGGTTTATCAATCCGTGGGAGGCGTAGGATGAAGATGGTCTCTCTCAAGCAACCCTGCAATCAAATAACAAAGAGTCTCTTGTGTCCCCAACACACCCAATACAATGGTAAATTGTATAGGTGCACTAGTTCGGCAAAGAGATGGTGATACAAGTGCAATATGGATGGTAGATATAGCTTTTTGTAATCTGAAAATATAAAAAAAGCAAGGTAACAAGTAACAAAAGTGAGCAGAAACGGTATTGCAATGCTTGGAAACAAGGCCTAGGGTTCATACTTTCACTAGTGCAAGTTCTCTCAACAATACTGACATACTTGAATCATATGTAAATCCCTCACGTGCGACAAAGAGTTCACTCCAAAGTCACAAATAGCGGAGAACAAACGAAGAAATTATTGTAGGGTACGAAACCACCTCAAAGTTATCTTTTCTGATCAATCTTATGAGCTATCCCTATAAGTGTCACAAACAGCCCTAGAGTTCGTACTAAAATAACACCTTAAGATACACATCAACCAAAACCCTAATGTCACCTAGATACTCCAATGTCACCACAAGTACCCATGGGCTTGATTACACGATATGCATCACATAATTTCAGATTCATCATGTTCAATCCAACACAAAGAACTTCAAAGAGTGCCCCAAAGTTTCTACCGGAGAGTCAAGATGAAAACATGTGCCAACCCCTATGCATAGATTCCCAAGGTCACGGAACCCGCAAGTTGATCACCAAAACATACATCAAGTGAATCAATAGAACATTCCATTGTCACCACAGATATCCCATCGCAAGACATACACCCAGTGTTCTCAAATCCTTAAAGACTCAATCCGATAAGAAAACTTCAAAGGGAAAACTCAATTCATCACAAGAAGATAGAGAGGAGAAAACTCCATATGATTCATCTATATTAATAAAGCTCGCGGTACATCAAGATCGTGCCATCTCAAGAACATGAGAGAGAGAGATCAAACACATAGCTACTGGTACATACCCTCAGCCCCGAGGGTGAACTACTCCCTCCTCGACATGGAGACCGCCGGGATGATGAAGATAGCCTCCGGTGATGGTTTCCCCCTCCGGCAGGGTGCCGAAACGGGCTCCCGATTGGTTTTTCGTGGCTCTGGAGGCTTGCGGCGGCGGAACTCCCGATCTAGGTTTCTTTTCAGGGGTTTCTGTATTTATAGGAGTTTTTGGCGTCGGTCCCACATCTAGAAGGTTCCCGAGGAAGTCACAAGCCAGGGGGGCGCGCCCTAGGGGGGGGCGCCCCCTAGGCTTGTGGCCTCCTCGGCCTTCCTCTTCGGTGACTTTTTGCTCTAGTATTTTTTATATTTTCCAAAAATATTCTTCGTAAATTTTCAGCCCGTTCCGAGAACTTTTATTTCTGCACAAAAACAACACCATGGTAGTTCTGCTGAAAACAGCGTCAGTCCGGGTTAGTTTTAATAAAATCATACCAAAATCATATAAAATTATTGTAAACATGGCATGAATACTTCATAAATTATAGATACGTTGGAGACGTATCAGCATCCCCAAGCTTAATTCCTGCTCGTCCCCAAGTAGGTAAATGATAAAAGAAATAATTTATGAAGTGTGAATGCTAGCTACATGTTCATCATATTCTTTTCTTCTTTGTATAGCATGGACATTTGGACTTGTAAATGATTCAAAGCAATAGTCTAGTTTTAACATAATGACTTCAATACTCAAGCATGTCAACAAGCAACCATGTCTTTCAAAATATCAACACTAAAGAAAGTTATCCCTAGCCCATCATGCTCAATCATTGATCCATTCATGAAACACACTCAAATATTAGCTATGCCCAATGCTCAAGTACGATCATAGTGCCCCCTAGTTGGTGCTTATAAGAGAAGATGGAGACTCAAAGCAAAAATAAAAATTGCATAAAGTAAATAGATAGGCCCTTAGCAGAGGGAAGTAGGGATTTGTAGAGGTGCCAGAGCTCAAGGTTTAAATTGAGAGAGAAAAATATTTTGAGTGTCATGCTTTTCCTGTCAACGAAAACGACAAAGTAGCTCACAATACTTTCCATGCTAGATACATTATAGGTGGTTCCCAAACAGAATGGTAAAGTTTTTACTCCCCCTCCACCAATCAATCACACTCCATGGCGAGCCGAATCCACGGGTACCGTCCATACAAATAACAATCCTGGGGGAGTTTTGTTTCATTATATTTTGATTTGATTTTTGAGCATGGAACTGGGCATCCCGAATACCAGCCACTTTCTTGTGAATGATAGTGAATCAACACATATCGTGAGAATAACACACCTAGCATGGAAAAATATTGGATACTCCCCACCGTTTCATGAGCGGTACGGGCACACAAAAGAGAAAATTGATTTTGAAAATTTAGAGATGGCACATACAAATTTGCTTGGAACAGCATGGAAATACCGCATATAGGTAGGTATGGTGGACTCATAAGGCAAAACTTAGTTTAAGGATTTTGGATGCACAAGTAGTATTTCTACTTAGTACAAATGAAGGCTAGCAAATAGATTGGGAAGCAACCAAACCAAGGAACGAAAAATCTCATAAGTGAACATTGAGTCATAACTAACACTGAATAATGCACCACAAGTAGGATGTAACTTCATTGCATAACTATTGACTTTTGTACTTGCATAGGGAATCACTAACCTTAACACCAATATTCCTACTAAAGCATAATTACTCACTAACATGACTCACATATTACTATCATCATGTTTCAAAACTATTACAAAGAATCAAGTTTAATTTGTCCCATGATCTTCATGAGAGTTTTTATTATATCCTCCTTGGATATCTATCACTTTGGGACTAGTTTCATATATTGCCATTGCTTTTTTGACAAGCTCAAACAAATTTAAGTGAAGTACAGGAGCATAAAAATTTCATCTCTCAAAAAGGTATAAGTGAAGCATGAGAGGAAATGACAAGCTACTCTCAAAAGATATAAGTGAAGATCAATGAGTAGTCAAACAATTAAGTAGCCATGTGAGGACTCTCTCTCTCTCTCAATAAATTTTTTCAGATCTTAAGCATTTTATTTAAACAGCAAGTAAAATAAAAAAAATAGCACTCCAAGAATAGGACGCAACATGTGAACGAATAAAAATTTAGGCTCAACAAAGGCTAACCGATAATTGTTGATGAAGAGACGTGGGATGCGTAGCATCCCCAAGCTTAGATGCTTGAGACTTCTTGAAATATTTACTTGGGGTGCCTTGGGCATCCCCAAGCTTGAGCCTTTGTATCCCGTTCAATCTTCTCAGATCATGGTTTCACCTATTCTCAAAAACTTCATCCACACAAAACTCGAAAAGAACTCGTGAGATAGGTTAGTACACATAAGAATAAATCAACACTTCATGTACTGCCAAGACAAGTTGCACAATAATTTTCAAACATTAGGTACTGTATACTATCATTTCCACAATTTATATCTACCAATATAGGCTATGGAAACTATAGGATAAGTAGATAACGAAACTATGACAGCAATCTGCCTAAACAGAACAGTCTGTAGCAATTTATGAAAACAGTGTACTTCTGTAACTCAAAAATTTTATGAAAATTTAGGACATGCTATAAAATTTATATGACATCACTGTGTAAAAATTTCAGAAACTTTCCACGTTCCAGTAAAATATGAAAATTCAAACACTACAGCCAAAGTTTCTGTTTTTACACAGCACTCATCAAAACATCCAATGCAAGCATCCTAAAGGCACTTCTTGGAAATTTTTATTGAAAAACAAGATTATAAATAACACCTAACATAAAGTAACAAGATATAATGACGATCCAAGCAAAGCACATATTGTGTGACGAATAAAAATATAGCTCTAAGTAAGATATACCGATAGTGTTGAAGACGAAAGAGGGGATGCTTCCGGGGCATCCCCAAGCTTAGGCACTTGAGTCTTCCTTGTATATTGCCTTGGGGGTGCCTTGGGCATCCCCAAGCTTAGGTTCTTGTCACTCCTTATTCTCCTCATATCGGTGTCTCACCCAAAACTTGAAAACTTCAATCACACAAAACTTAACGAAACTTCGTGAGATGGGTTAATATAATAAATAAAGATCATTCACTTAGGTACTGTCAAGACAAGATTCATAATTGTTCTCACATAATACCTACTGTATTTTATCATTCCCATAATTTATATCACTCAATATAAGCTATGGAAACACTAAAACAAGCAAACTATGCATGCAAAACAGAATCTGTCAAAAACAGAACAGTCTGTGAAGATCTGTAGTGTAACCATACTTCCTTGTCTCTAAAAATTCTGAACAATTAGGAAAATCTAGGAAATTTGTATATCAATCATGTGTACAAATTTTAGATCAAAAGAACATTCCAGTGAATTCACAAAATTCCAGGACTGAGAGCAAAAGTTTCTATTTTTGCACAGAATCAAGTCAACTATCATCCACACTATCCCAAAGGCTTTACTTGGCACTTTATTGAAATAAAAGGCATAAAACATGATTAATACAGTAGATTAATCATGTGAACACACAAAAACATAAAGGAAAAGTGTTGGGTTGTCTCCCAACAAGCGCTTTTCTTTAATGCCTTTTAGCTAGGCATGATGATTTCAATGATGCTCCCATAAAAGATAAGAATTGAAACACAAAGAGAGCATCATGAAGCATATGACTAGCACATTTAAGCCTAACCCACTTCCTATGCATAGGGATTTTGTGAGCAAACAATTTATGGGAGCAAGAATCAACTAGCATAGGAAGGCAAAACAAGCATAACTTCAAAACTTTCAACACATAGGGAGGAAACTTGATATTATTGCATTCCCTACAACCATATGTTCCTCCCTCATAATAATTTTCAGTAGCATCATGAAGGAATTTCACAATATAACCAGCACATAAAGCATTCTTTTCATGATCTACAAGCATAGAAAATTTGTCACTCTCCACATAAGCAATTTTCTTCTCATCAATAGTAGCGGGAGCAAACTCAACAAAATAACTATCATGTGAAGCATAATCCAATTGAAAATTAAAATCATGATGACAAGTTTCATGATTACTATCACTCTTTATAGCATACGTGTCATCACAATAATCATTATAAATAGGAGGCATGCATTCATCATAATAAATTTTCTCATCAAAACTTGGGGGACTAAACATATCATCTTCATCAACCATAGCATCCCCAAGCTTGTGGCTTTGCATATCATTAGCATCATGGATATTCAAGGAATTCATACTAACAACATTGCAATCATGCTCATCACTCAAAGATTTAGTGCCAAACATTTTAATAACTTCTTCTTCTAACACTTGAGCACAATTTTCTTTTCCATCATTTTCACGAAAGACATTAAAAAGATGAAGCATACGAGGCAACCTCAATTCCATATTTTTTTGTAGTTTTCTTTTATAGACTAAGCTAGTGATAAAACAAGAAACTAAAAGTTTCAATTGCAAGATCTAAATATATACCTTCAAGCACTCACCTCCCCGGCAACGGCGCCAGAAAAGAGCTTCGTTGACGGGATGTGAGTGGCACTTACCTAGCCTCCCCGGCAACGACGCCAGAAAAGAGCTTGATGTCTACTACACAACCTTCTTCTTGTAGACTCGTGTTGGGCCTCCAATTGGAGAGTTTTGTAGGACAGTAGCAAATTCCCTCAAGTGGATGACCTAAGGTTTATCAATCCGTGGGAGGCGTAGGATGAAGATGGTCTCTCTCAAGCAACCCTGCAATCAAATAACAAAGAGTCTCTTGTGTCCCCAACACACCCAATGCAATGGTAAATTGTATAGGTGCACTAGTTCGGCAAAGAGATGGTGATACAAGTGCAATATGGATGGTAGATATAGGTTTTTGTAATCTGAAAATATAAAAACAGCAAGGTAACAAGTAACAAAAGTGAGCAAAAACGGTATTGCAATGCTTGGAAACAAGGCCTAGGGTTCATACTTTCACTAGTGCAAGTTCTCTCAACAATACTGACATAGTTGAATCATATGTAAATCCCTCACGTGCGACAAAGAGTTCACTCCAAAGTCACAAATAGCGGAGAACAAACGAAGAAATTATTGTAGGGTACGAAACCACCTCAAAGTTATCTTTTCTGATCAATCTTATGAGCTATCCCTATAAGTGTCACAAACAGCCCTAGAGTTCGTACTAAAATAACACCTTAAGATACACATCAACCAAAACCCTAATGTCACCTAGATACTCCAATGTCACCACAAGTACCCATGGGCTTGATTATACGATATGCATCACATAATTTCAGATTCATCATGTTCAATCCAACACAAAGAACTTCAAAGAGTGCCCCAAAGTTTCTACCGGAGAGTCAAGACGAAAACATGTGCCAACCCCTATGCATAGATTCCCAAGATCACGGAACCCGCAAGTTGATCACCAAAACATACATCAAGTGAATCAATAGAACATCCCATTGTCACCACAGATATCCCATCGCAAGACATACATCAAGTGTTCTCAAATACTTAAAGACTCAATCCGATAAGAAAACTTCAAAGGGAAAACTCAATTCATCACAAGAAGATAGAGAGGGGAAAACTCCATATGATTCATCTATATTAATAAAGCTGGCGATACATCAAGATCGTGCCATCTCAAGAACACGAGAGAGAGAGAGAGATCAAACACATAGCTACTGGTACATACCCTCAGCCCCGAGGGTGAACTACTCCCTCCTCGACATGGAGACCGCCGGGATGATGAAGATGGTCTCCGGTGATGGTTTCCCCCTCCGGCAAGGTGCCGGAACGGGCTCCCGATTGATTTTTCGTGGCTCTGGAGGCTTGCGGCGGCGGAACTCCCGATCTAGGTTTCTGTATTTATAGGAGTTTTTGGCGTCGGTCCCACGTCCTGAAGGTTCCCGAGGAAGTCACAAGCTAGGGGGCGCGCCCTGGGGGGGGGCACCCCTAGGCTTGTGGCCTCCTCGGCCTTCCTCTCCAGTGACTTTTCGCTCCAGTATTTTTTATATTTTCCAAAAATATTCTTCGTAAATTTTCAGCCCGTTCCGAGAACTTTTATTTCTGCACAAAAACAACACCATGGTAGTTCTGCTGAAAACAGCGTCAGTCCGGGTTAGTTCTAATAAAATCATACCAAAATCATATAAAATTATTGTAAACATGGCATGAATACTTCATAAATTATAGATACGTTGGAGACGTATCAGCGGTCGTTAACCGCGCACCCATAGATGTGGCAAGCGACACCGAGCGCCCGGAGGACTCGGGAGGCGAGGATGATGACGATGACGATGAGGACGACGAATCAGAGGAGAACAATGATGATGACCTAGAGGACGGGGAGGAGGCGGAGTCCATTCCGTCGAAGAATGTACCGATTGAGGGCCGCTCCAAGTCGTGCCATGATCCAAGAGCGCGTGTCGGCGGCGCCAAGGGACCGAGTGGTCCTAGGCCGACTGTCGCGGCCCTTCCGACCCGTAGCTCAAAGCGCGGGCGAGGTGAGCCCGCTGTGTCGCCCAAGAGGGCGGCCAAACAACCCAAGGTACCAGCGGGCAAGCCTCAGAAGGCGGCCCTACCACGGATCAAGGTGGATGTGCCAGTAGCGTCAGCGTAAGCACCTTGGGCATCTGCACTTTTATTCCTGAGTGATGTTTTGTTCAACATCCGAATGACTCCTTTCCGAATGATTTTTATTGTTGCAGTGCTAACACTTCGACCGCCTCGCTCGACCAGAAGGCCACAGAGAAGGGTCAAATGGAAATGGATGCCGCATCTTCCAAAGGTAACCTTTGAATTTGACTTGGTTTCATTCGATGTTCTTCCAAACTTTCGACGCCCGAGTGACATGTTCCTTCAATTCTCTGACCTCGAATGCTCGCAGGGCCGCACGAGGTGATAGAGCTCGACGGGGACGACAAGGTCGACCCATCGAATCCTCCGGTCGACACAAATGTTGTGATGCAGGATGTTCCTTCTGCTCCAGTGACCAGGGTCAGGCCGTCGAGGGCTCTCACCAAGACTGGCGGCGAGAGCTCTACTCCAAGGACCGGAGATGCACTCGGCGCCTCTGCGCCAGCTTCTTCGCCAGTTCCAGCCGCTACCAACCTCTTCACACTGCACCATATCCCCGAGGACCAGGTGGGCGCGGGCAAGGAGGCCATGATCCAGGTGGAGTTGATGAACGGCCAGCTGAAGGAGGCGTATGATGCCAGCGAGGCTTTGAAGAAGAACGTCCGAGTAAGTACCCACGTAAGTACCAACTTCAGTCGATCATCTTGACTTGTGTGTAGCTTATTTTCATTTTTGCTCCTGAGTGGGTTTGGGCACACCCACTGGGTGTTTCTAGGTTCCGCTGGCCACCTCGTTGGAGTAGCCAATGAGCTTGTGAAAATATCACATGCCCACTTCGTTGGAGTAGCCGACTGAGCTTGTGAAAATAGCGAATGCCCACCTCGTTGGAGTAGCCGACTGAGCTTGTGGAAGTACCGCATACCCACCTTGTAGCTAGCTTGCGGAAGTACCGCATACCCACTTCGTCGAAATAGCCGACGAAGCTTGTGGAAATAGTGCATACCCACCTTGCCAAATTGGCCGGGGTGGTCGATGTACCTTTGCTGTTTTTTTTCCAGTGGGGGCGCACTGAGCGCACCCACTGGGTGTAGTCCCCGAGACTGCCATCGGCTGAAGCAGTCAGTGGTAGTCTTAGAGCTGTTTTTTCTTCCAGTGGGGGCACGCTGAGTGCACCCATTGGGTGTAGTCCCCGAGACTTCCGTCGACTAAAGCAGTCGGCGGTACTTTTAGAGCAGTTTCCCCCCTTTTTTGACTTCCACTCGATTGATCGAATTATTTTTGTTTCCCGTTGGCAGAGTGTTTGCGAGCTCAGGACTCGGTACAATGCCATGGAGAAGGAGGTGCTGGACCTCCAGATCAGCCTGGAAGCCGAGAAATCTAAGAGTGCGCGCCTAGAGCAGGAGAAGCATTCGTTGGGAGGTGAGAAAACTTCGTCTGACTGCCTCTTGTACTCTTTTTTTCTTCTCATCCGACTGAACTTGCTTCATCAGATGTTCATAGTGAAAACCTTCAACTTGTAAAGAGGCTCATGACTTCTATTTCTTTAGAAACCATGAAGAAGACTCTTGAGAGCAAGGATGCTAAACTGGCAGCAGCGATGAAAGAGGCCAAGTCCAAGACCAAGGAGGCCGAGGAGAAGCTCAATTCAGTCAAAAAGCTGGAGGAGGACAACCGAGCCCTTAAGATCGCAGTGGAGAAGTCTCAGGTAGAAATCTCCGAACTGAAGGTGCACTATGCCGAGTGGGAGTCCAAGTTCAACGAGCTCTCAACTAAGAAGACCGAGCTAGAGCAATACGTCGAGGACTTCAGCACAGAGATGACGCGAGGCTCAAAATGTAACCATGCTATTCGAATGATTTCCGCATTGTTCTTGATGTCTTGTCTGTTTCTTATTTTTGTCGTCTTCCCATTGGTCATACATCTACAATGACTATGAGTTGGAGACCGAGAGGATAGAACATGAGCTAGATCCAGCTCGGAAGCTCCTCAGAGACAGCTCCGCCTTGACTGTGCTCCGACTGGATGAGCGCTGAGCATGCCATGGGGTACCTCGTTTGGCTCCGCTCAGCTACCAGGAAGATTGACAAGGAACTCACTCCTGGCGAGTAGCTCCTGAGTGACCTGGACTCCATCATGGACCAACTGAAAGATGTCCCCAACCGAGTGCAATCATGGAAGAACTCACTAGCCCGATGCAGAGCCGACATTGCCCTCTCCCTCGTCCGAGTCCATTGCAAGGGCGTGGATGAAGAGAAGTTGAAGTCGCTCAAGGTCATCAACAAGAACACGCCAAGTTTGAAGACTTCATGGATACGTTCCTTGAAGTTTCCACTCAGATTGCAGATGGCATCGACCTCGACAACTTCGTTGACGCTCCCGTTCCTCCAACAACCAAGTGATCATCGGAAAACTATAAGTTAAACTTTGATTCGCCTCGGAATGCTGAGTGGTTGATGTAACTGTCGAACCTTAAGTGAACCCGGGGTTCCTGCTATTCGAATCTTTGTTTTGATCAATATGCAGTTTGCTTGTTTTATCTCCATTCGGAGGGTTGAACGCTTTTCATGCTCGGAGCGAAGTCGACTTAGGCAAATTCAGGTTCGCAACTACATCCCTAGTCGCAGAAACCTTTCGCAGTCGGAATGTTTTAGACGTAGGCGAGGGCTGGCTCGCAGGTAAGTCCCCAAGTGTGGAAATCTTCCACACTTGGGATTGTCAGGACTTAGACAAAAACTAATTCGCGATGAAGTCACCGAGTGAAGAAATCTTCTTGCACTCGAAAACGTTTAGAGCTTAGGCGAAGTGTGGTTAGTGGCAAAGGCCCCGAGTGAGGAAATCCTCCACACTCGGAACGTTTTAGCTTCGACAATTACTGGATCGCAGCTAAGCCCCTGAGTGCTGAAATCTTCCACACTCAGGATTTTCAAGACTTAGACGAAAACTGGTTCGCAGCAAAGTCACCGAGTGAAGAAATCTTCTTGCACTCGAAAATGTTTAGAGCTTACGCGAAGTCTGGTTCGCGTCGAAGTCCCCGAGTGCGGAAATCTTCCACACTCGGAACATTTTAGCTTAGACGATTGCTGGATTGCAGCTAAGCCCCCGATTGCGGAAATCTTCCACACTCATGATTTTCAGGACTTAGACAAAAACGGGTTCACAACAAAGTCACCGAGTGAAGAGATCATCGTGCACTCGGAAACATTTAGAGCTTAGGCGAAGTCTGGTCCGCGGTGAAGCCCCCGAGTGAGGAAATCTTCCACACTTGGAACGTTTTAGCTTAGACGATTACTGGATCGCAACTATGCCCCTGAGCGTGGAAATCTTCCACACTCAGGATTTTCAAGACTTAGACGAAAACTGATTCGCAGCAAAGTCACCAAGTGAAGAAACCTTCTTGCACTCGGAAACATTTATACCTTAGGAGAAGTTTGGTTCGCGGCGAAGCCCCCGAGTGAGGAAATCTTCCACACTAGGAATGTTTTAGCTTTGGCGATTGCTGGATCACAGCTAAGCCCTTGAGTGCGACAATCTTCCACACTCAGGATTTTCAGGACTTAGACGGAAACTGGTTCGCAGCGAAGTCACCGAGTGAAGAAATCTTCTTGCACTTGGAAACGTTTAGAGCTTAGGCAAAGTCTGGTTTGCGGCTAAGCCCCCGAGTGAGGAAATCTTCCACACTCGGAACGTTTTAGCTTAGACGATTGCTGGATCGCAGCTAAGCCCCCGAGTGTGGAAATCTTCCACACTTAGGATTTCTTGAGATTAGGTGAAATCTGGTTCGCAACTAAGTTGTTTCACCCACTCGGGGTGATAGAAATTTTGGACATGGAAATCACCAGAGTGAGATAAGATTTTGACAGATTTTGACAAAATACAGAAAAAATAAAACTTTTATTCATCAAAGTCATATGGGAAATCGTTACAGAAATGAATATTTTTATTCTAGGTGAAGAACTTATGAAGCAGGTGTGCATTCCAAGCTCGGGGCTCTTCCATGTGTTTCTCGAAGTTATAGAGCCGATAAGTTCCATTGTTGAGAACTTTGGAAATTGCAAATGGCCCTTGCCACAGAGGCGCCAACTTGTGAGGCTTTTACTGATCCAGTCAAAGGACAAGATCGCCTTCCTAAAAGGCGCGCCTTCTGACCTGTGTGTCCTGGTAACGCCTCAAATCTTGTTGATATAGGGTTGATCCGATGACGGCTAGCTCACGTTCCTTGTTCAAGAGGTCTAAGCCCTCCTATCGTGCTTCTTCAGCTTCAGCCTCAGAGTACAACTCCACTCGGGGAGAGTTGTGAAGTAAGTCACTCGGTAAGACCGCCTCAGACCCATACACCATGAAGAAAGGAGTGCGGTTGGTGGACCGATTCGGGGTCGTCCGCAGGCCCCATAGTACGGATGGCAGTTCTTCGACCCAAGCTCCCGCAGCATGATTCAGGTGTCTCATGAGGCGCGGCTTCAATCCTTGCATAATCAACCTGCCCGCTCTGCTTAACATTTGACTGCGGGTGAACCACGGAGGTGATATGTCTCCATCGTATCTACTTTCCAAACCCTTTTGCCCTTGTTTTGGACTCTAATTTGCATGATTTGAATGGAACTAACCCGGACTGACGCTGTTTTCAGCAGAATTGCCTTTGTTTTATTTTTGTGCAGAAATAAAAGTTCTCAGATTGACCTGAAAATTTACGGAGAATATTTTTGGAATTAATAAAAAATATTGGCGAAAGAATCAACCAGAGGGAGTCCACCCATTGGCCACAAGCCAGGGGGCGCCCCCTAGGGCGCGCCCTGGCGGCTTGTGGGTCCCACAGACCTCCTCCGACCCTAATTCCAACTCTATATATTCACATCCGTGGATAAAAAAATAGAGGAGAAGAGTTCATCGCGTTTCACGATACGGAGCCGTCGCCACCTCCTATTCTTCATCGGGAGGGCAGATCTGGAGTCCGTTTTGGGCTCCGGAGAGGGGAAATCGACGCCGTCGTCATCACCAACCATCCTCCATCACCAATTTCATGATGCTCATCGCCGTGCGTGAGTAATTCCATCGTAGGCTTGCTGGACGGTGATGGGTTGGATGATATTTACCATGTAATCGAGTTAGTTTTGTTAGGGTTTGATCCCTAGTATCCACTATGTTCTGAGATTGATGTTGCTATGACTTTGCTATGCTTAATGCTTGTCACTAGGGCCCGAGTGCCATGATTTCAGATCTGAACCTGTTATGTTTCCATGAAAATATATGTGTTCTTGATCCTATCTTGCAAGTTGTAGACACCTATTATGTGTTATGATCCGCATACCCCAAGGTGACAATAATTGGGATTCTTTCCGGTGATTACCATAGTTTGAGGAGTTCATGTATTCACTAAGTGCTATTGCTTTGGTCCGGTTCCCTATTAAAAGGAGGCCTTAATATCCCTTAGTTTCCATTAGGACCCCGCTGCCACGGGAGGGTAGGACAAAAGATGTCATGCAAGTTCTTTTCCATAAGCACGTATGACTATATACGGAATACATGCCTACATTACATTGATGAATTGGAGCTAGTTCTATGTCACCCTAGGTTATAACTGTTGCATGATGAATGCCATCCGACATAATTATCCATCACTGATCCATTGCCCACGAGCTTTTCACATATTGATCTTTGCTAAGTTACTTTTCCGTTGCTACTGTTACAATCACTACAAAACTGCTACTATCACTTTTGCCATCGTTACCGTTACTTCCATACTACTTTGCTACTAAATATTTTGCTGCAGATATTAAGTCTTTCAGGTGTGGTTGAATTGACAACTCAGCTGCTAATACTTGAGAATATTCTTTGGCTCCCCTTGTGTCGAATCAATAAATTTGGGCTGATTACTCTACCCTCGAAAACTGTTGCGATCCCCTATACTTGTGGGTTATCAGGAGGCATAGTCGACCCGAGTGCCTTGGGTGTAGCAAAATTCGCAGAATTCATCTGAGTCAAATTTAGACCCGTTATTTGTGATGATACTACTGGGTACCCCAAACCTGAATATGATCTTCATGACGAAGCTGATGGCGCTCGTTGAATCTAGGCTCTTTATCGGCTTTGCTTCTATCCACTTGGTGAACTTATCCACTGCCACCAACAGGTGGGTGAAACCACTCGACCCTGTCCGTAGGGGTCCGATCATGTCGAGGCCCTAGACTGCAAACGGCCAGTTAAGCGGGATCGTCTTCAATGTGGATGTGGGCTTGTGCGGCTGGTTCGCGTAGAACCGGCATTTGACGCATAGCTCAACAATGTCCCTTGCTGCTTCATTAGCACGGGGCCAATAGAAACCTACTCAGAAAGCTTTGGCGACCAATGTCCGAGAGGACGCGTGGTGTCCGCAAGTTCCCGAGTGGATCTCGTGCAGGACTTGTAGCCCCTCCTCTAGGGAGATTCATCACTGAATGACGTCGGTGGTGCTCTTCGTGTATAACTGTCCTCCCATCATAGTGAAGGCCTTGGATCAACAGATGATCTGACGGGCTTCCACTTCATCTTCGGGGAGCTATTGCTGGAGCAAGTACGCTATGTAGGGTTTAGTCCACTTGGGGACGATCACCAGTACTTCATGGACTAGGTCGACCACCGCTGGAACGTCAACCTCGGTCGGATCCAAAGGGTCGACTGGTTGTGTGGGCTCCTCTGTGAAATGATCTTTCTTGATGGTTGGGGCGCGCAGGTGTTCTAGAAACACATCTTTTGGCATGGCTCGCCGAGTGGAACCGATCTTAGCCAAATCATCTGCTGCCAGGTTCTTGATTCGGAGAATGTGATGTAGCTCCAAACCTTCAAAGTTTTTCTCCAGCTTCCTGATGACATTGTAGTAACCTGTCATTGCTAAACTCCAAATGTCCCATTCTTTCATTACTTGGTTCACGATGAGGTCCAAGTTGCCAGAGACCATTAGCCAGTGAATGCCAAGTGAGATAGCCATGCGTAGCCCGTATAGGAGGGCTTTGTACTCGACCTTGTTGTTGGACGAGTCGAAGTGGATCTGGAGCTCATAGATCATTCGGTCTCCTCTGGGATAAACTAGGACCATTCTGCCCCTAAACCATGGAGCATTTTGGATCTATCGAAGAACATGGTCCAATGTTCGGGGAGGCTCGGGGCCGACTGCACTTGTTTTGTCCACTCGGCTAGGAAATCCACTAGAGCTTGAGATTTGATTGCTTTCTTGGCTTCAAACTTGATCTCCAAGGGAAGGAGCTTAATCACCCATTTTGCCACTCGGCTAGTGGCATCCTTGTTGTTCAGGATCTCAGACAGGGGAGCGTCGCTGATCACCGTGACTGAGTGGTCTTTGGAAGTAGTGAACCACGTTCTTCACAGTTAGATAAATACCGTAAACCAGCTTCTGGTAATGTGGGTACCTTTGCTTGTAAGTGGTCAGGACCTCTGATATGTAATAGATGGGGCGTTGCACCTTGAACGCCTTTCCTTGCTATTCTCACTCCACAGTGAGCACGGTGCTGACCACCTGGTTTGTGGCTGCGATATACAAGAGCAACGGCTCTCGGCTGCCCGAAGTAGCTACCACCGGCTAGGTGGAAAGCAAAGTTATAAGTTCTTGGAACGTAGCTTGCGCCTCGGTCATCCACTCAAACTTGTCGTATTTTTTCATCAGTCGGTAAAGAGGCAATGCCGTCTCACCGAGTCTTCATATGAATGTGCTCAGGGCTCCAAGGCAACATGTGAGCTTCTGTACGTCGTGTAGACGCTCTGGTTGTTTCATTCGGACTATGGCACCGATCTTGTCGGGGTTGGCATCGATCCCACGTTCGGAAACAAGGAAACTGAGCAACTTGCGAGAAGAGACCCCGAAAGTGCACTTCGGTGGATTGAGCTTTATTTCGAAGCGCCACAGGTTCGTGAAGGTTTCGGCGAGGTCAGTTAGGAGGTAGGAACCTTGCCTAGACTTGACGACGATGTCATCCATCTACGCCTCCACGTTCCGACTGATCTGCTTTTGCAAGCATTTTTGGATCATGCACTGGAAAGTAGCTCAGGCATTTTTAAGACTGAATGGCATAGTGATATAGCAGAAGTACCCGAATGAGGTGATGAAGGCCGTTTTTATTTCATCTGGGCCATACAATTGGATCTGGTGGTACCCAGAGTACGCATCCAGGAACGACATGCGTTCACATCCAGCAGTTGAGTCTACTATTTGATCTATGCGAGGTAAAGGAAAATGATCCTTCGGGCAGGACCGATTGATGTGCTTGAAGTCGATACACATCCAGAGTGACTTATCCTTCTTCGGCACCAAGACGACGTTGACGAGGCAATCGATGTGGTAGACTTCTCGGATGAACTCAGCAGCTAGGAGCCGAGCGATCTCCTCGCCAATCGCATTGCATTTCTACAGAGAGGAATGCCGAAGGTGTTCTTTGACAGGCTTCATTTTTGGGTCGACATGGAGTCGATTGCTCAGTCAGCTCCCTGGGAACACCCGGCATGTCAGATGGCTTCCTTGCGAAGATGTCCCAGTTCTCATGGAGGAACTGGATGAGTTCGCCTTCCTATTTCTCGCCGAGCGTAGTGGAGATGTTGGTCGCTGTCGCAGTCGGATCTGACAGATGGATGTGAACTTGCTTCATCTCACCGGCCGACTGAAAAGCGGATTCTGCGGACGGCTTCTTCGACCCGAGCAGCTCTGCATCATCCACTGTCTTTTTGTACTCGGTGACTCCTATCTGTTCATCTACGATCTGAGAGCCTTTCTGGCGGCATTCCTCAGCGATCCTCCGATTGCCCGTGACAGTAATCACGCCTTTCGGACCTGGCATCTTGAGTTTAAGATACACTTAACATGGTCGGGCCATGAAACGTGCGTAGGCAGGCCTACCTAGGATGGCATGGTAGGCACTACGGAAGTCCACTACCTCAAAGGTCAGTCGCTCCTTCCGGTAATTATTTTCGCTGCCAAACACTAAATTCGGGGCGATTTGACCGAGTTATTTTGCCTTCTTTCCGGGGATGACCCCGTGAAAGTGCATGTTGCTCTTACTCAGTCGGGACAACAGGATGTCCATCGCATTCAGTGTGTCAGCGTAGATGATGTTGAGCCTGCTGCCTCCGTCCATGAGGACTTTGCGCAGTTGATACGTCTCCAACGTATCTATAATTTTTATTGTTCCATGCTATTTTATTATCATTCTAGGATACTTTTTGAGTAATTATTTACCAATTTATATTATTTTTGAGCACTAACCTATTGACCCAGTGCCCAGTGCCAGTTCCTGTTTTTTTTGTGTATTTTTGATTCGTAGAAATTCCATATCAAACAAAGTCCAAATGCGATAAAAATTTATGGAGATTTGTTTTGGAATATATGTGAATTTTGGGAGTCCGAATCAATGCAAAACGACGCGTCAGGGCCCCACAAGCCAACAAGGCGTGACCTGGGGGTGGGGCCGCGCCCTGATGGCTTTTGGCCAGCCCTTAAGTCAGTTGGGGCCCTCCTTCCGCTGCAAGAAAGATATTTTTCACGATAAAAATCCCCTCAAAATTTCAGCCTGATCGGAATTACGGATATCTGGATATTTAAGAAACGGTGAAGGGCCAGAAAACACACGAGAAAACAGAAGAGAAACAGAGAGATAGATCCAATCGCGGAGGGGCTCCTGCCCTCCGAGAGCCATGGCGGACATGGACCAGAGGGGAAACCATCCTCCCACCTAGGGAGGATGCCAAGGAAGAAGAAGAAGGAGGGGGGCATTCCCTCCTCTCTCTCGGTGGTGTCGGAGCGTCGCCGGGGCATCCATCGTGACGGCGATCTACACCAACAACTTAACCGCTGTCACCACCAACTCTCTCCCCCTCTATGCAGCGGTGTAAAACCTCTCTTCCCTGCTGTAATCTCTACTTAAACATGGTGCTTAATTCTATATATTTTTATCCAATGATGTGTGGCTATCCTATGATGTTTGAGTAGATATCTTTTGTCCTACGGGTTAATTGTGGTATGATGTTATTGATATGAGTTGAATGTTGATATGGTGCTGTCCTAAGGTGCCTTCCATGAGGTGCACATGTGATGGATTCACGCTGGAGGTTGCAATATGTTCATGATTCGCTTATAGTGGGTGGCTAGAGTGACAGAAGCTTACACCCGGGTAAGGGGATTGTTTGCGTATGGGAGTAAAGAGGACTTGATATTTAATGCTATGGTTGGGTTTACCTTAATGTTTACTAGTAGTTGTGGATGCTTGCTAGACATCCAATCATAAGTGCATATGATCCAAGTACGAAAAGTGTGTTAGCGTATGCCTCTCCCTCATTGCATATGATAATTATCTATCATGTTATACTAAATTGCCTATGGACAATCTTTCTCTTGCGTTACACAAAAAAGCTTTCTACTAAACAACTTACTTATTAATCTTTATCTAAACGGCCCCTTACTTTTATTTACTTCCTCTTTATTACCTTGCAAAACTATCTCTACACCTACTAAGTACTTCTAGTTTCTTTCCCGCAAAGTAGTTTCATACCTGTTCTAGGTAAAGTAAGCATTAGCGTGCGTAGAGTTGTATTGGTGGTCGACAGAACTTGAGAGAATATTAATTCTAACTTTAGCTCCTCGTTGGGTTCGACACTCTTACTTATCGAAAAAGGCTACAAACGATCCCCTACACTTGTGGGTTATCAGCAGTCAGACCTCGTTGGCCGCTAGATCTACCACCAGCGCTTGCCGCCCTGGGGTCGGTATGTGGGCTGGGTGATCCGACTGATCGAAAGTGACGGGTGTCTTGGCCCAATCCAAATATTTGGTGACATTCGGAACTGCCATGTTGACCCCTCAGTTTATCACCTTCAGTCATCTCTTGCTCTCGGCGTTTGCAAAAATTATGAGGACTTTCTCGATGTTAGGGTACCCGGAGGTGTTTTCCCTGTCGTCATCGTTGTCCTTGCTCCCGGAGGGCTCTTCTCGCATTTCCTGCTTGAGTAGACGGCACTCTCGAGTGGTGTGCTTCGGCAGAATGAGGTTACCATCCTCATCCCTCTTGGTGTGGATCTGGCAGGGATGGTCCAGAATGTCACCCTTGGGCTCGATCTTTTTCTTGGCCGCCCAATCTTTCTTCTACTTATGCTTTCCTTTGCTCTTGCCTTGTCTGGACACGGCTGCGGCTTCAGCCTTCCCAGAGGACTCGACTTTTCACTTTTGCTTTTTGCCCGCATTGCCACCCGACTGAGGAATATCAGTGACGTGGATCTTTCCACTCCTCAGGCGGTCTTCCTCCTCGCCGTTGGCATACCGACTGGCAATCTCCATTACCCGACTAAGGGACAAAACATCACACCGGCTGAACTTCAGAATAAGATCGCGGTACCTGAGGCCTGCTTTGAAGGCGCAAATAGCCTGGTGCTCTGTCACATTTTCCACCGTGTTATGCAGAGTGGTCCAACGCTGAATGTACTCGCGGAGAGTCTTGTTGTTCATCTGCATGCAATATTGTAATTCGGTCAATCCGCCCGGGCGCTTCTAAGTGCCCTCGAACGTCTTGACGAACACTCGGGCTAGGTCCTCCCAACTGTAAATATTGCCCGTGGGTAGCTGATTCAACCACGCCCTCGCTGATCCTTCCAGCATGAGGGGCGGGTGCTTCATCGCGACTAAATCGTTGCCGCCACCGATTTTGACGACCACTCGGTAATCTTCCAACCAAGTATCTGGCTTTGATTCGCCGTTGAATTTGCCTATCCTCGCCGCCATCCCCACTGCCAACCTGTAGTTGGAGGGAATATCAGCCTCTCGAATGTATCTGCCGAAACACTCGAAGCTAGAAACACCACGACCACTCGGACGCTCTCTGCTAGCTCGGGCCCTGTCGACCACACCCTGCGCGATGATGGATCTGGCATTGAGCAGTGGTGCTTGATACGTCCATTTTGCATCATGAATTCTTATTGATATTTATGTTATTCTTGTCCATTATTCCTCATTATGATACAATTCTTATGCCTTTTCATGCAAGGTACATCACAAAGAGGGAATTCACTGGAAACTGGAATTCTGGACCTGAAAACCAAGAAAAAGGTTGAAAATTCACTTGATTCCAAATGACCTGAAACTTCACGGAGAATTTTAATGGAATATATAATAATTATTGGGCCACAAATACACCAGAGGGGGCCACCTGTTGGCCACAAGCCAACAGGGCGTGCCCACTCCCCCTGGGCACGCCCTGCTGCCTTGTGGGGCCCCAACAGGTCTCCCGACCACTCCCTCTTATCCTATATGGTGTGTTTTACCCTAGAAAAAATCATGTGGATAATTTTGGGATGAAGCACCGCCGTCTGGAGGCGGAAACCTAGGCAGTGGCCCTTTTGCTCTCCTGCAGAGAGGTTCTACCGGGGAAACTTCCCTCCGGGAGGGGAAGATCGAAGCCATCATCATCACCAACGCTTCCCCCTTCGTGGGAGGACCAATCCTCTTCAACATCTTCACCAGCACCATCTCATCTCAAACCCTAGTTCATCTCTTGTATTCAATCTTTGTCTCAAAACCTCAGATTGGTATCTGTGGGTTACTAGTAGTGTTGATTACATCTCGTAGTTGATGCTTGTTGGTTTACTTGGTGGAAGATATTATGTTTAGATCCTTGATCTACGTTATTACACCTCTGATCTTGAACATGTTGATGATGTGTGAGTAGTTACTTTTGTTATTGAGGGCATGGGAGAAGTCTTCTTATAAGTAATCATGTGAAGTTGGTATTCGTTCGATATTTCGATGATGTGTATGTTGTCGCTTCTCTTAGTGGTGTAAAAAGTTGATGATGCGTCACTACATAAGGGGCTGATTTGGATCCACATGTTTCATGCTATGGTTAGATTTATCTTAATTCTTTTTTCGTAGTTGTGGATGCTTGCGAGAGGGGGTAATCATAAGTAGGTTGTTTGTTCAAGCAAGAACATCACCTTAGCACCGATCCACCCACATATCAAAGTAACGATTGCGAATCAACTCAACATGATGAACATGACTAGACAGAAATCCCCATGTGTCCTCGGGAGCTCTTGCTTAATATAAGAGTAATTTCAGGCTTGTCCTTTGATATAAAAAGGATTGGGCTACCTTGCTGCACCTTTGCAACTATTGCTACTTGTCACTTGTTATGAATTATCTTGCTGCAAAACTATATCTCACTGTTACTCACAGCATTTGCAGAGAATACCTTGCTAAAAACTGCTTATCATTTCCTTCTGCTCCTCGTTGGGTTTGACACTCTTACTTATCGAAAGGGCTACGATTGATCCCCTATACTTGTGGGTCATCAGCAAGCACCCGTTCCCAATGGTCGTTTCATCTCTGCGCAGACGCAGGTAAGCCATCCCAGTTTGAAGATGACGTTCCATGTGGGCACTTGCGCCCGTTGATACGTCCATTTTTTATCATGATTTCTTATTGATATTTATGTTATTCTTGTCCATTATTCCTTATTACCATACAATTCTTATGCCTTTTCTCCCTGAATATGCAGGGTACATCACAAGGAGAGAAATCTCTGCAAACTGGAATTCTGGGCCAGGAAACCAAGAAAAAAGGCATAAAAAAATCTCCAGACACCAAATGACCTGAAACTTCACGGAGAATTTTTATGGAAAATTTAAGAATTATTGGGCGAAAAATATACCAGAGGTGGGCCACCTGCTGGTCACAAGCCAACAGGGCACGCACACCTCCCTAGGCGCGCCCTGATGGTTTGTGGGGCCCCAGCAGGTCTCCCGACCCCCCTCTTGTCCTATATGATGTGTTTTACCCTAGAAAACATCATAAGCAACCTTTTGGGACGAAGCGCCGCCATATCGAGGCGGAAACCTGATCAGAGGCCCTTTTGCACTCCGGCAGGCTGATTCTGCCGGGGAAACTTCTCTCCGGGAGGGGGAGATCGAAGCCATCGTCATCACCAACGCTTCCTCCTTCGTGGGAGGACCAATCTTCATCAACATATACACCAGCACCATCTCATCCCAAACCCTAGTTTATCTCTTGTATTCAATGTTTGTCTCAAAACCTCAGATTGGTACCTGTGGGTTGCTAGTAGTGTTGATTACATCTTGTAGTTGATGCTTGTTGGTTTACTTGGTGAAAGATATTATGTTGAGATCCTTGATCTTCATTATTATACCTCTAATCTTGAACATGATGACGAGGTGTGAGTAGTTACTATTTTTCCTGAGGACATGGGAGAAGTCTTGTTATAAGTAATCATGTGAAGTTGGTATTTGTTCGATGTTTTGATGATATGTATGTTGTTACTTCTCTTAGTGGTGTCATGTGAACGTCGACTACATGACACTTCACTATGCTATGGGCCTAAGGGAAGTCATTGTGGAGTAGCAAGTAGATGATGGGTTGCTAGAGTGATAGAAGCTTAAAACCCAGTTTATGCGTTGCTTCGTAAGGGGCTGATTTGGATCCACATGTTTCATACTATTGTTAGATTTATCTTAATTCTTCTTTCATAGTTGCGGATTCTTGCGACAGGGGGTAATCATAAGTGGTTTTTTTGTTCAAGTATTAACAGCACGTTAGCGCCGGTCCACCCACATATCAAATTATCAAAGTAGCGAACGCGAATCAACTCAGCATGATGAACATGACTAGACAGTAATTCCCATGTGTCCTCGGGAGCGCTTGCTTCATATAAGAATACTTCCTGGCCTGTCCTTTGGTATAAAAAGGATTGGGGTACCTTGCTACACCATGGTTACTGGTACTTGTTACTCGTTACAAATTATCTTGCTGCAAAACTATCTACTACTGTTACTCACAACACTTGTAGAGAATACCTTGCTGAAAACTGCTTATCATTTCCTTCTGCTCCTCGTTGGGTTTGAAGATCTTACTTATCCAAAGGACTACGATTTCTCCCCTATATTTGTGGGTCATAAAGTCTCTTTTCTGGCGCCGTTGCCGGGGAGTGAAGCGCCTTTGGTAAGTGGAAATTGGTAAGGAAACATCTTCGGTACGTGTTGAAATTTACTATTGCTTGTCACTATGAACGGTCACCATTTCAATGGCTTGTTCGGGGCATCTTCGCCCCGAACGTAAGTTGAAAAGGTTGCTCCTCAATCTACTGAACCTACTGAAAATATTTATTATGAGATTTCTTTGGGTATGTTAGAAAAACTGCAAGCTAATCCTTATGATGGTATGACTAATACTGATTACCATTTAATATTTGTCGATGAGGTTTGTGGATTATTTAAGCTCGCAGGTTTATCTAGAGATAACGTTAAGAAGAAGGGTTTTCCTTTATCTTTGGAGGGAAAGTGATACGTCTCCAACGTATCTATAATTTTTGATTGTTCCATGCTGATATATTATCATTCTAGGATACTTTTTGGGTCTTTATTTACCAATTTATAATATTTTTGAGCACTAACCCATTGACCCAGTGCCAATTGCTGTTTTCTGCATGTTTTTCACTTCTCAGGTTTACAGTACCAAACGAAGTCCAATTGCCCTGATGGCTCTTGGGCCCCTGGCGGCTCCCTCGACCTCGTTCTCTGGTCTATTGGTACGTCTCCAACGTATCTACTTTTCCAATCCTTTTGCCATGGTTTTGACCTCTAATTTGCATGATTTTAATGAAACTAACCCGGACTGACACTGTTTTCAGCAGAACTACCATGGTATTATTTTTGTGCAGAAATAAAAGTTCTCGGAATTGAACGAACTTTTTGTGAATTAATTTTGGGATTTATAAGGAATTATGGAGGAAAGAACTACCGGAGGGGGTGTGCCAGGGGGCACCACACATGAGGGCGCCCCCCTAGGCCGCACCCTGATGGCTTATGGGGCCCTCGAGGCTCCCCCGACCCTAACTCCAGTCCTATAAAATCACATATTCGGAGAAAAAATCAGAGGGAAGTTTTCATCGCGCTTCACGTGACGGAGCCGTCGCCACCTCCCGCTCTTTCTCGGGAGGGCTGATCTGGAGTCCGTTTGGGGCTCCGGAGAGGGGAAATCATCACCGTCGTCATCACCAACCCTTCTCCATCAACACTGCCATGATGCTCACCACCGGGAGTGAGTAATTCCTTTGTAGGCTTGCTGCACGGTGGTGGGATTGGATGAGATTGATCATGTAATCGAGTTAAGTTTGATAGGTCTTGATCCCTAGTATCCACTATGTTCTGAAATTGATGTTGCTATGACTTTGCTATGCTTAATGCTTGTCACTAGGGCCCAAGTGCCATGATTTCATATATGAACATATTATATTTTCTCTGAATATAAGATTGATTTGGATCCTATCTTGCAAGTTGTATGCACCTATTACGTGTCTTGATCCGCATACCCCAAGGTGACAATAATTGGGATTCTTTCCGATGATTACCGTAGTTTGAGGAGTTCATGTATTCACCATGTGTTAATGCTTTGTTCCGGTTCTCTATTAAAAGGAGGCCTTAATATCCCTTAGTTTCCAATAGGACCCCCTACCACGGGAGGGTAGGACAAAAGATGTCATGCAAGTTCTTATCGCAAGCACGTATGACTATATATGGAATACATGTCTACATTATATTGATGAATTGGAGCTAGTTCTGTGTCGCCCTAGTGTGTAACTGTTATATGATAAATGTCATCTAAATCATTATCCATCACCGATCCACGTGCCTACGCTTTACATATACTGAATCTTGCTAAGCTACTGTTGCTACTGCTACTGTCACCGCTGCTACAAAATTACTGTTGCTACTGCTACTGTCACAGCTACTACTATTTGCCGTGCTACTAAACCTTTGCTGCATAGAGATATCCCGGGTGCGGTTGAATTGATAACTCAATTGTCAAGGCCAATAAATATTCTTTGGCTCCCCTTGTGTCGAATCAATAAATTAGGGTGAAATACTACCCGTGAAGACTGTCGCGATCCCCTATACTTGTGGGTTATCACCTATAAATTCACATATATTCTGAAAACCCTGAAAGCAGTCCCGAAACCCTTTTTACGCCACCGCAAGTCTCTATTCCGATGGGAGGCCATCTGGAGCTCCGTTCCGGCACCCTGCCGGAGGGGGGATCGATCACGGAGGGCTCTTCATGAACCTTGCTGCCCTCATGATGATGTGTGAGTAGTTCACCACAGACCTACGGGTCCATAGCTAGTACCTAGATGGCAATCTCTCTATCTCTGTGACGCCCTGGATTAAGTGCTACAGTAAACTCTGCAATCAAGCTACAGTAATCTGAGGATTATGCTAATTCATTTTCCTAATCCATGTGTGATCACTATTGGAATCAAACTCTCGTTCGAATCCCAATGCAGTTCAAAATTATTTGAAAAGTGAAGTTAAATTTTTTGCAAACCTATGAATAAAAATCATGGATATTTTCCAAATATTCAGTAGGCATTTATAGAAATTGAACCAACAATTTATCATGTAGTTTTGTGCCTCAAAACTATTTTAACAGCTGCCAAAACAATTATTAAATGCCTTTTGGGATTATAATAATTTTCAAATGTTTTCAATGGGCCTCCAAAATTAATGTGACTATGCCAAATATTGCATTGCAAATATTGGGCATGTTCGCTATTTTTTTGTACGGGTAATTTATCCCTAAATCTATTTTTAAAACAGAAGTTATAAATAAATAAAAAAATATATAAATACAAAAAAGAAAAAGAAAAGCAAAAGCCCCCCCGGACCGGCCCAACTGGGCCGTGGCCCAGCTGGCCGGCCCAACTGGCCCCCTCCCCCGTCGGCCCAGCCGCCTCTGGGGATAACCCCCCTCCCCCGCAACCATAGCCCCACACCGTCGCTCCACTCCTCCCCTACTCGTACCCGCGTCGCCCCCGATCGGGATTGACCCGACCCCCGACGCCCGCCGGCGCCTCCTCCACGCCGGTCGCCACCGCACCGCTGCCGCCGGCCACTGGATCTCCTCGCCGCCTCTCCCTCGCGCCCGTTGCCTTCCCTTCCCGCGGCACCATGAGCTCCCCGGGGCTCCTCCCTTCCTCCTCTCCTCCCCTTGCTACGCCCCGGCCGCGCTCACCGTCGCCTGAAGGCGCACGGCCTCGCGCTCACCGCCACCCCACTGCGCGCTCCGCGTCCCTCCCCGTTCTCCCGCACGCGCGCGCCCGAAGCGCCCCCGCGGCGCTGGCCGTCGCCGCTAGCCGCCCGCACGCCTCGCCGCGCCGCTAGGCCCCCCCACCGGTCACCGTTGACCCAGCCGTGCTTCCGCCCCTGTCTGCCTCCGGCCACGCCACCAAGGCCCCCACCGCCGTGGTTGGCCCGCCGCCGGCGCCGCGCCGTGTGCGCCTGCGCCCATCCCCGCTCGGGTTAGTGGGACTAACCCCCACTAACCCCACTGCCATGTGGGGCCAACCCCCCACTCCCACTAACAGAGGGGCCCCACCCCCCCACAGAACGTTTAAAAAAAATAACTAATTAACTAATTAATTAATTAACTTAATTAAGTCTGTTTAAATTAACGAATTAAGTTTAATTAACTTAATGATTTAATTAACTAAATTAATCTGGTAATTAAACTAAACAGTCACTGACAGGTGGGACCCACACGTCAGTTTGACCCAGTCAACGTCCTGTTGACTACTGACGTCATGGTGACCTCATAAATCTATATTCGAATTAATTTAATTAATAATAATTTCAGAAATGTTTAAAACTTTAATAATTAATATAAAATAAACCGTAACTCGGATGAAAATACTTTATACATGAAAGTTGCTCAGAACAACGAGACGAATCCGAATATGCTGTCCGTTCATCTGTCACATGCTCCTAGCATGATGAACATGGACATTTAGCATTAGGATCATCTGTTCGGTAGTAGCCCGAGACCCGGAGAATATCATCAGATATTCTTCCGATCCGTCTGCAACGTGTAATACTGCGTTAGTGCATGCCTAGCTCTGTATATTGCCATGCCATGCATCGTGATGCATTTGTCTGCTTTATATTTATTGTTTCTCCCCCCTCTTCTTACCGGTAGAACCCGAGACTGACGGTGGTGCCGGGTACGACTACACCGTTGACGATCAGGCCTTTGCCACAGAGCAGCAAGGCAAGCAAACCCCCGCCCCCCTTGATCATTCCGATATCGCCCATTCTTCCCTCTTATTGTTGCATTAGTTTTTTCTACTGTATTAGTTAGCTCCTATTCTGATGCATAGCCTCTTTTTGATAAACTGCTACTATACCTGCAATCATATCAACTGCTTGGTATAGGTTGATCAATGAAACCCCTTGTGACCCCCTTAGTCCCAGTTGCCCCTGCTTCTTCATCAACGACTCAACGACCCAAAGACTCGAAGACTCGGTCAACCGACCGACGAGCCAGGCCCCTCACATCACCGCACACCAATTAGTTGTACGGCTCTGCAGAGTTACTATCGAGTACCGAGGGTGACACCTCATGAAGTACCCATGATGCTAACTCTGTAGTGTAGCTAGTCGGTCGCGGTTATCGAGGGTGATTCCTCCTTCGCCGTTCCTGACGATGACTCTGTCGTGCAACCCCTCAAGTGTGGGACCCTCGAGGGTGATTCCTCTAAGTCCACCTTGATGGTTTCATCGAGCGGGATCCTTTGAGGGTCATTCCTCAGGTTCCGTCTTGATGTTTTATACACACAATTACTATGACCTGGTTACAGAAACATGTTGGTGATGGGTCGGCCCTGAGGGGTACCCACGGTTTGATGATGATGAGGTGTGGACGGGCAGGAGAGGCCCTTGCCACACATCCTCGAGACGTGGCGACGGGACCGCACTTCATGGGTCGCGCTTGCCCCGCATTAATAAAATGCTAATGGGGTGGGTATTTGATCTGAGTTGGTCGTTGACCTTTTTACGCACCTAACCATCACGTGGGAGAAGTTATGGGTACTCAGCGTCGTTGTATCAGCCGAAGCTCTTCGGAAATCAGCAATGGAGCGGCGCGCGCCCGAGTGGCCTGGACAGTACATCTCTTGGACTAGAGTGTGCTAGGGCTGACCTCGGCCGCGTACGCATCGTGCAGGAGCGCGTAGGGCAAGTGGGCCCACGACCCCTGTGTGCTTAGGATTTAGACCGGCGGGCTGGCCTCTCTGTTGAGACTAGGTGGGGCGACGACGTGTTGATATCCCGAGGCCGGGCATTACCCAGGAAAGTGTGTCCGGTTGGAGGTGATCAAGCGTGTTGGAAATGCGGTGCACCCCTGCAGGGATGAATTCATCTATTCGAATAGCCGTGTCCACGGTAACAGGACGACTTGGAGTTGTACCTTGACCTGATACAACTAAAACTGTGGTTTACTTTGAAATGGATGTTGGCTCCGAGATTGCTTCCTCGCAGGGAGTCGGGGAAGAATCTCTGGGCGTGGTTACTTAATAAAATTGCTACAATAATATGACTATATATGAGATACCAGTCTACTCTCTTCTAATGCTGCAAGATGCTGAAGATGCTAGTCTTCGATAGGACTAGACCTTCCCCCTCATTCTTGCTTTCTACAGTCAGTCCAGATATAACCCCATTCCTTGATACTGATGCATACTTAGCGTAGTTCTGATGTCAGTCTTGCGAGTACTTTGGATGAGTACTCACCGCTGCTTTGCTTTCTCTTTCCCCCTCGATACGATTCTGCGTTCAGACGATGGAGCCCAGGAGATGGAGTACGCCGGAGACGACTACTACACCACCGCTGGAGCCTACTACTACGTGGAGAATGCCGACGCTCAGGAGTAGTTAGGAGGTTCCCAGGCAGGAGGCCTCGCCTCTTTCGATCCGCTGCTTATGTTTGTGCTAGCCTTCTTAAGGCAAAACATGTTTAACTTATGTCTGTACTCAGATATTATTTGCTTTCGCTGACTCGTGCTTGTCAAGCTTTGTATTCGAGCCCTCGAGGCCCCTGGCTTGTAATATGAAGCTGTATGACTTTAGTTTGTGTCTAGTGTTGTGTTTTGATATCAATCAGTGAGTCCCTAATCTTGGTCGTACGCATTGCGTGTATGTTTAGCGTACGGTCGAAATTGGGGGCATCACAAGTTGGTATCAGAGCCGACTGCCTGTAGGTACACTACTTGTTGGGGATATAACCCCGTGGTAAGACCCGCCCAGGAGGGGCCGGGTCATACCTGGCGGCTCATGGCCCAGACATTTAAAGTGGGCCGCGTGACGACTTACCGGACGGGCCAAGACGAAGACCCAGAGACAGAAGATGGAGTAAAGACCTGGGCGGTTAAGCCGCCCAGAGACGGCTTGCCCAAGAAGGCAAGGCAGCTTAGAGACAGGATTGAGTACGTTGTGTGAGTCGGTGTGAGACTCGTGTAACTCAGGGCCTTGACCTCCTATATAAAGGTGAGACCCTGGGGCGGCTTAGACAGAAACCAATCAATCGAGAACTAGGTCAAGCGAATCCGCTCCCTTGTAATCGATACTCCAATCAATACAGCACAAGCAGGACGTAGGCTTTTACCTCTTCTTGAGGGGCCGAACCTGGGTATGTAGGAGATATGCCCTAGAGGCAATAATAAATGTTATTGATTATCTCCCTGTTCATAATTAGGTTTATGTTCCATGCTATAACTGCTATGGTTCTCGAGTCTACAATAACCACGAGGCTCGGAGGAAGACTCATATGCACGTGTGGGATAATAAACGGTAAAATGTATTCCTAGTCTGGCCTCTAAGACTGGCTCAAGTATTGCATGATGATCCTGTTTTCCTGATCATGGGCATGGCTATGCCGGCAATTTTGAGGGCACAATTGTTGGTAGAACACTTGTGTTGAATCGACCCGAATTGATGTTATGCTATGAGATTCATTCGTCATAAGTTAATGGTTAATAACACAGAGATGGTTAACGTTTGCATGATTCCTTAGACCATGAGAGTATCGAGTTTCTTCATGCTTGCTTCATGAACTTTGGGGTTTGTTAAACGTCATCCGTAAATGGGTGGCTATTACGGCGGCTTACGGGTTCATGGAAAAGTATGTCAAGTAACTTGATAGCTCAAGATTGGGATTTGCTCCTCCGACGATGGAGAGATATCTCTGGGCCCTCTCGGTGTTACGGTATCCATCATCGTCTGGCCAGACACAGGGTGATTTGATCACAGGGATGCCGGAACACGGGAACGAGAAAAGAGAACAATACCGGTAACGAGGTAACTGGCATAGTGGACAAGGTGTTGATCCACGGGGATGCCAACATGTCTCACCTCGGGTATTTGTAACATATCGCGAAGCAACAGGAATAGCACACGGCAACTGGAGGTTCGCTCGAATATTCATTCGTGTGGGTATAGGGGTCAATATGGGTGTCCACGGCTCCGATGTTGATCATTGATCGGAAGGGGTTCCGGGTCATGTCTATGCTTCACCGAACCTATAGGGTCACACGCTTAAGGGTCATCTATCTGTTGAATACTAGACAGGGAGTCTGAGAGAAAATCACCGAAAAAGTTTCGGACGCCGGAAAAGTTTCGGACAGCGGAAAAGTTCCAACAGAGAGGTCACCGGATGAGTTCCGGTGAAACTGAAAAGTTGTTTCAGAGGATACCATAAAGTCAAATTGGTTTTGGCACATGCCTGATAATTCTTGGAGGGTGCCAGAATCATTCTGGAAACTTTCTGGAATTTTCCGGGATGAAAACCGGAAATGTTCCGGAGCTGCCGAAACCGCTTCAGATGCTTTTCGCAGATGAAATCACTAAACCGGAATTGTTCCGTCTCGCGTTGAAAATTATTTTGGTGGGTACTAGAATTGTTCTAAGCCCACATGAATATTTTCAGTTCGATCAGACGCTGAAAAATGTCGTCGTGAATAGTGAAAGTGCTTTTTGGGATAATTTTTTGGAAAGCCACCTTTTAGGGCTTTTCCCAAAAGGCTTCTAGAAGGACTTGGGGATCAAGGAACCCCCTTTGGGGCCCCCCCATGAAGGTGGGACGTTCACATGTGCAGCTCCTCCATGGAGCTCCACATGGCATCCCATTTTGCACTTAACACCCTCATGTGTGAGCTAGTGCATGGGAGTTTTTGGGTTTTATTGTAAAACCACCCTACCCCTTGGTTTTCCTATAAATAGGAGGTGAGTGGGCTGCCATCTCACACACTCTTGCTCTCATACACAAAGCCATGCATGATCTGGCATTCTTCTCTCCCTCCCAGCGAAATAGTTTCGTAGAGCCGAAAGGCTGTCTGGGTTCCGGCAGGAACTAGTTCTGGACGGCGAAGCCCTGCCGGATAGATGACACCGTATGTGTGCAACTCTGTAGAGAGATCGTAGTTTCGGTCTTAGTTCGAGAGTGCCTCCCGAAGGGCTGTCCGTGTGACCGTCCGAGTTTTGGAGGTCCTCCCGAAGGGCTGTCCGAGTGACAGTCCGAGTTTCGGAGGTCCTCCCGAAGGGCTGTCCGCAACACCGTCCGGGGGACTGTGCGACCGCCTCCCGGAGGGCTGTCCGCGGGGCAGATGAGGGTATACATCCTCGCGGTTGGGAGGTTGTAAAATCCTAGCTGCGGGGATCTGCACCGCCGTTCGTCATCGACTCTACTTCCGCTGCGCTACGAGTCGGTAACGAAAATGATCAAACCTTGTATGCAGTCTCCATAGTGGTCCTAGGCTGGTGCGTAGGTCGGAAAATTTTTGTTTTCTGCTGCGTTACCCTACAGTGGCATCAAGAGCCGTGCTATGCGTAGATGCAGGTTGCGATCTAGAATACATAGAGATGTATGGGTATTGCACAATATAATTAGGTAGTAGATGAGATCTATTGCTGAAAATTATTTGTGCGGGTAGCAGATGAAGTCTGTTACCCGATGTTCTTGTTGCTTCCCTAGAATTTGCATATTTCTGATCTTGATAACAGTATGGTGGAGTTTCAATGTTCTGGCAATCCGCGATCCTGATTGATCAACGAAGTGCTAACAGTTCATTGAATTCCACCGTAGTTAAAAAGAAAGATGAAATTTCGCAGACGAAAGGGCAATGCAGATATTATCTGCACAGGGGTCACGCGTATGACGAAGGTTAGTATGGGGCTCGAGATTTTATTATCTCGTGTTTCATACACCCCGCAATGTTAATCTAGCGACTTGGATTATCATGCTTAATGATGGACGTTGGTAGCTTCGGTTTGTTTCGAAACCTTAGAAGCCACGAAAAATAAAATTTTGCATGAACCGATTAGAGGCGTCTAACTTGGTTTTGCAGGATGGTTTGCATGTGCATGTGATGTGGTATAGCAGTGTTCATTATAATTTGATTATGTATGAGATGACTATATAATGTAAATTGATTAACATGACCTGCGTGTCATGATTCGGCATGATGGCTGGAGCCATATGATTGTCACTTTAATGACCTGCGTGTCAACCTTCAGTAATGCACTTATTTTATTAGCTATAGAGATAGCAATATTATCTGGTGCATCGAAAAGGTGGTGGCAATCTTCGCGAAGGTGAACACCGACGCGAATGCCGAAGACGAAGAAATGAAAGACTTCTCCGTCAGAAAGGGCTATACCATATCATGCTAATTATGAATTGCCTGAGATGTTTATCCCTTATGATGCACCCTTCTTGATTGCGCAGTAGTCGCTTTTTATTAGGATGACCTCTCACTAAAATATCAAGTAGTTAGTGTTCTCCCAAGTGTAGCACCGTCACGGCACCTAACTTTTCGGGGCATTGCATGATCTCCATGGGTGCGAACGATTAGGGATGTGTGAGGCGGGTGAGTTGAGACCTCGCAGCGAGATCACTTGGTTGTCTTGACGTTCAGGCATGAAAGTCATGAGCTCGGAACACACGCATCGAAAGATGAACAAGAATCGCATAGAGATGTGATTGGCAAGTTTGCCTACCGATTGAAGTTCACGCCATGGGTGTTCATCTCGAACCGTGACGTTGAATGGATATGCGGGTCTTGAATCACTCACAATCAATTATGAGAGATATTGATTTGAGTGGGAGCGCACTGTAGAATTAACTTGTTTAATTCTCAGTGCAATTAATTTTGAACTCTGTCTAAGTGCAACTTGCAAAATAGTTGTAGAATAATGGCTCGCGTTTCCACCTTCCCTGTTAAAATTGAATAAGCTGTTAAATATCTGGTTAAAACTTTACGGTTGGTAACGTAATGTGAGGATTGTCCTCAAGAGTGCTGAGAAGGACTTTGTCCTATCGCATGCTTTCGGTATTCTCCCGCTAATGCTATGGATCATGTGACTCTCGTCCTTCGATCCAAAAGCTAGAATTCCTTTTCAGTCAAAGTGCAATATGTTTGCTTCCATGAGACCCGAACTTCGAAAGTTTGGATAGTTATGTGATATTCATGGAATCTGAAAATCATTTTCAGAGACAGACAAAGGCTAAAAGATATGAGATATCCAAAGCAATGTTTGTTTGCAAACTATTAGTAAAGGAGTTTACTATGCATTAGACTGATAAGAGAGGGATCCAGGAGAACGCCTGTCATATGATGAAAGGTGAATAAAACAACAACTTAAAGAGAAAGGAAGTGTCCGAAGGGTGTTAGTAAGACTTTCACACCTAGGAAGTCCGGGGCTAACGCCACTCTTAAGTTGGGTGCTTCTTCTGAGAGTAGGAGAAATACTGAAAGTTAAACTGTTAGAAGTATAATGGCAAAAGGAAAGAAGACTGGAATATCCAGCTCATGTATGAATGTCATACAAGTTTTTGATGTATAGAAGGCTGGTCAAAGATATAGTTCTTGGGAATTATGGTTAAACATGTTAATCACGAATTCTTGGGTATTGTGAGTTAATCACAAAGATACCCGCTCGATTGCATTCTGTTGCAACTCGATGTAAGAACTACTAAGGCCTGAAAGACTAGCCAGGAATGAGGTTAGATACACGCAGGGAACATAGTAAATGTTACTATGCCTTCCATTAGTGTATTCCCTATGTATTTACTTTCATAATTCATTTTAGAGTTTTACACTCTAGCCCATTGCATAAAGTATCTTGCAAGAAGGCTATTCATAAGAGAACTTTTAATGTTCGATGTTATGAATAACATAAGGGCCATACTTTCATTATGAATGAGATGTATGTTATGAATATTGATAATAATACATTACCTCTGGGTTTATATTCATAATTCATTTTAGAGTTTCATATACTCTAGCCCTTTGCATAAGGTATCTTGCAAGAAGGTTATTCATAAGAGAACTTTTGATGTTCGGTGTTATGAATAACATGAAGGGCCATGCTTCCATACAGGATGGGATGTATGCTATGAATATTGATGGTAATTTGATACATCCATAAACACTGACGCTAAATGTCGCAAGACTAAAAAAATACCACACAAGTGTGGCACTGCATTTGGTCACATTGGAGAAACCCGCATGGAAATTCCATTATGATGGATTTTGAAGTCGTTTGATTTTGAATCATCTGACACTTGCAAATTTCCTCTGAAAAGTGAAGTGACTGAAATACCGTTCCCAGGCCATAAGGAACGAGCATAGAACATATTGGTGATCATACATTATGATGTGTGTAGTCCAATAAATGTTGTTGCAAGTAGTGGATTTATCTATCTTCAGAAATGACTCAAGTAGATATATGGATATTTACTTGATGAGATGTGCGTCTGGATCTTTTGAAATCATTCGAAAGGTTTTCAATATGAAGAAGAAAATATTGTAACAAGAAAATTATGTTTCTACAATTCGATTGCAGAAAGGAATATTTGAGTTACAAGTTTAGCAAATGTCTGATGAGTTATGAAAGGGGTTTCATAACTTGCACCTCCCGGAACACCACTGCAAGTGGAAAGTCCGTGAAGATGTAATCGAACCATTTATGACATGGTAAGATCAAAGATGACATAAATAAATTTGCCATTATCCCTTTTAAAGAGTGATGCTTTAGAGACTGCGGCTTTTACACTGAAAAGAGATCCATCAGGTCTGTTGAAATGACACCATGGTATGGTACGCCCAACCATATTAAATCTTTTCTTAACATTTGGAATATGGGGCTTGTGTAAAAGGTTACAAACCTATTCCAAATCAGACAAGTGCTACTTTGTAGGTTATCCCAAGTAATTGGGTATTCCTCCCTCACTATACCAAGGCAAATAGGTTTGCCACAAAACGGTATGCTTTTAAAGAGAATAGTTCTTACAAAAGGCGAGTGGGAGGACAGTGCAACTCGACGAGATAACCAGTATCTTCGTCATCAGATCAAAGGAAAGAAACCTTGGAAGTGATTCCGGAGTTTCCTACTGCGACTGATACGGAAGTCTCTACAATAAAATGTATGGACTTCAGTCGAACTTGCAGCTGAACCACGTAGGCAAGGCTCGTGCAAACCTCTCAGGTGCGCAAACGAGATATTGTTGTTGGACAACAGTATACCTATGATACATAAGGTAGCGATGATGGGCCCTGACTCCGGAATTGGCTAAATGCCAATACAATTCGAGATAGTTTCCATATAAGTGATTCGAGATTAAAATCTTGATACACCTTTCGGAAGACTTAGAGTCTAACGAATATTTATGGAACTAAAAACTGATACGGATAAAAATGTTTTATCCATAAAGCTCGACTTGTTGCAATAACAAGTTCAAGGAGTTGACTACGATGAGATTGTCTCACCGTAGCGATGCTTAAGGTCGGTTCGGGTTGAACTAGCAATTAATACATATTTCAATCATGAGATATGAAACGTGGATGACAAAAAGATTTCCATCTGATGGAAATGAAACCTAGGACTTGTATGTGATACAGTCCAAAGTAATTTGTCGATCCAGAGGATGCTAGTAAGTATGCAAACTTCAGAGTTCCAGCGATGGACAGAAGAGAGCAAAGTGGAGTTGGAATCTTCGTTTTTGATGAAATGGTCAAAAGAGTTTGACTTCATCAAATGGGTATCGAAGATGCTTGTGATTCAAGAAAGTAAGTGGGAGCATAATGATATTTCTAAAAACCGTGTGTACTTGACACATTGTTAATATGAAATAAATTTCTTGACACGAATTAGGACTTCATTTGAAAATAGTTTTTCGATGAAGTGCTTAGGCTAAATAGCCTCAATATTAGGCATGATGATCTATGGAGATAGATTTACCTAATGGGGCTAAGCTATGAATACATATTGACAAGATGCTAAAACTTTTTAGCATTTAAAAACGCCAAGGAGTGATTCTTGCCGAAGTCACATGGAAAGAGTTTTGCAAAACTCGGTGTCTCAAAACACTGATGAACAAAATACATGATGGAGATTCCACACACTCTTGTGTTTGGATTAATCATGTATTCCATGGTATGTAAATCAACCAGATATGTCCGATACTCCCAAGTTGTTGCGAGTATAGATACCAAAGTGATCAAAGTACTGATCATGTTGAGTACTAGAGTAGTAGTGATGACATGTTTTCTTGCAAGCAGAGATTATGAAGTGCTCGTTGTAAGTAATTACATCGATACAGTCTTCATCAATGCTCCATGCGATTTTCGATTTAAGTTAAGGGTTTTATGTAATACACAATATGGTGGCACGGTAGTTGGAAATTGTTCCAAACAAGATACTGTGGCGAATTCTATAACAAAGGCTAAGTATGTTGACGCTTAAGAAGTGACAAAGAAGTTGTTGAATCATATAGTTCATTCATGAACTTAGTATGGTTCCAAGATGGCTTTGGTCTATGGCACACTATTGCAGATAGTTGCTCCATAGCTCAGTCTGAGGAATCAGGTTTCGACCAATGATTCACACGTATGCAAAGCCATGTCCACACAAAATATGAATTTTGTGAAAGCGTGAAAACGCGAGGATATGCAAAGTTACACACGGAGCTGAAGTCGTCAGATCCGTTGGACATCAGGCTATACCACATGCGAAGCATATTTTACACCAGTATGCCATTGGTGTAAAGTGCATTAGCATTGACTAGATTATTGACTCTAGTGCAAGTGGGAGTCTGTAGGAGATATGCCCTAGAGGCAATAATAAATGTTATTGATTATCTCCCTGTTCATAATTAGGTTTATGTTCCATGCTATAACTGCTATGGTTCTCGAGTCTACAATAACCACGAGGCTCGGAGGAAGACTCATATGCACGTGTGGGATAATAAATGGTAAAATGTATTCCTAGTCTGGCCTCTAAGACTGGCTCAAGTATTGCATGATGATCCTGTTTTCCTGATCATGGGCATGGCTATGCCGGCAATTTTTGAGGGCACAATTGTTGGTAGAACACTTGTGTTGAATCGACCCGAATTGATGTTATGCTATGAGATTCATTCGTCATAAGTTAATGGTTAATAACACAGAGATGGTTAACGTTTGCATGATTCCTTAGACCATGAGAGTATCGAGTTTCTTCATGCTTGCTTCATGAACTTTGGGGTTTGTTAAACGTCATCCGTAAATGGGTGGCTATTACGGCGGCTTACGGGTTCATGGAAAAGTATGTCAAGTAACTTGATAGCTCAAGATTGGGATTTGCTCCTCCGACGATGGAGAGATATCTCTGGGCCCTCTCGGTGTTACGGTATCCATCATCGTCTGGCCAGACACAGGGTGATTTGATCACAGGGATGCCGGAACACGGGAACGAGAAAAGAGAACAATACCGGTAACGAGGTAACTGGCATAGTGGACAAGGTGTTGATCCACGGGGATGCCAACATGTCTCACCTCGGGTATTTGTAACATATCGCGAAGCAACAGGAATAGCACACGGCAACTGGAGGTTCGCTCGAATATTCATTCGTGTGGGTATAGGGGTCAATATGGGTGTCCACGGCTCCGATGTTGATCATTGATCGGAAGGGGTTCCGGGTCATGTCTATGCTTCACCGAACCTATAGGGTCACACGCTTAAGGGTCATCTATCTGTTGAATACTAGACAGGGAGTCTGAGAGAAAATCACCGAAAAAGTTTCGGACGCCGGAAAAGTTTCGGACAGCGGAAAAGTTCCACCAGAGAGGTCACCGGATGAGTTCCGGTGAAACTGAAAAGTTGTTTCAGAGGATACCATAAAGTCAAATTGGTTTTGGCACATGCCTGATAATTCTTGGAGGGTGCCAGAATCATTCTGGAAACTTTCTGGAATTTTCCGGGATGAAAACCGGAAATGTTCCGGAGCAGCCGAAACCGCTTCAGATGCTTTTCGCAGATGAAATCACTAAACCAGAATTGTTCCGGCTCGCGTTGAAAATTATTTTGGTGGGTACTAGAATTGTTCTAAGCCCACATGAATATTTTCAGTTCGATCAGACGCTGAAAAATGTCGTCGTGAATAGTGAAAGTGCTTTTTGGGATATTTTTTTTGGAAAGCCACCTTTTAGGGCTTTTCCCAAAAGGCTTCTAGAAGGACTTGGGGATCAAGGAACCCCCTTTGGGGGCCCCCCATGAAGGTGGGACGTTCACATGTGCAGCTCCTCCATGGAGCTCCACATGGCATCCCATTTTGCACTTAACACCCTCATGTGTGAGCTAGTGCATGGGAGTTTTTGGGTTTTATTGTAAAACCACCCTACCGCTTGGTTTTCCTATAAATAGGAGGTGAGTGGGCTGCCATCTCACACACTCTTGCTCTCATACACAAAGCCATGCATGATCTGGCATTCTTCTCTCCCTCCCAGCGAAATAGTTTCGTAGAGCCGAAAGGCTATCTGGGTTCCGGCAGGAACTAGTTCTGGACGGCGAAGCCCTGCCGGATAGATGACACCGTATGTGTGCAACTCTGTAGAGAGATCGTAGTTTCGGTCTTAGTTCGAGAGTGCCTCCCGAAGGGCTGTCCGTGTGACCATCCGAGTTTTGGAGGTCCTCCCGAAGGGCTGTCCGAGTGACAGTCCGAGTTTCGGAGGTCCTCCCGAAGGGCTGTCCGCGACACCGTCCGGGGGACTGTGCGACCGCCTCCCGGAGGGCTGTCCGCGGGGCAGATGAGGGTATACATCCTCGCGGTTGGGAGGTTGTAAAATCCTAGCTGCGGGGATCTGCACCGCCGTTCGTCATCGACTCTACTTCCGCTGCGCTACGAGTCGGTAACGAAAATGATCAAACCTTGTATGCAGTCTCCATAGTGGTCCTGGGCTGGTGCGTAGGTCAGAAATTTTTTGTTTTCTGCTGCGTTACCCTACAGGGTAAACTCGTGTCCCTCGTCTCGACCAACCCCTTTGAGTCCACCGTCTTAGCGATGGCCTCGAACCTAAGTCTTCGGACATCTGTCGTGACAAAACCACGACAGTTGGCGCCCACCGTGGGGCAAGCGCTCGGTGGTGTTTAGTTCTCTAAGGGCTCTCTCCCAGGGATCGAGGGGTACGCTGTTGGCAGGATGACCAAGAGTCGTCGCGGCCGGCTCTACATCGACGACCCCGGCTGGGGCCCCGAGGCCGACTCAATTGAGTACGGTTTCCGGGTCCCCTTCGGCGGAATCCACGTCTTCATCGGCAAGATCGGCGGATCTGAACCCAGGCCGGACATCTGCACTGACATCGTCGAGCCGGCCCGGCGCGAGCAACCCGCCCGACACGTGCGACCCCCCCGTGCTAACCCGGGCAGGAAGCATGTCTTCGTCGGCTTCACCCAGGGCATGGATCTTGAAGGTTCTGTGTCTCGGGAGGAAACTCTCATCTGCTCAGATGACGGATCATCCAACAGAGAGACGGAATCTATTTATCAGCGTCACAACGGTGGGCTCGGGGGCTACGTCGAGCCTTACCCCGAGTCGGAGTATCATGAGACGGAGGATAATGAGCCGCCGAACCGTGCTGCCGTCTTCATGGCGGGTTCAGCGGCGGCTCCTGGCAGCACAGCCGCCGGTGCGACTGGGTCTGGGGCTGGCAGGCCGCCGACTCAGGTTCTTCTGGATCTGATGAATGAGCTTACAACCCTGATGGCGACTGAGGTTACTACTGAAAACCAAGCGGCCTGTAATGCGGAGATCAAGAGGTTGAAGAACCAGATGACCGGAGTCGAACAGGAAATCAATGCGCTGAAGGCTCAGATGGATGCTGAGGCGGAGCGCCTTAGGGCGGACGCTTTCCGTCTTGAGTTAGAGCAGCAGTCTGCGGCGGCGGTTCAGCGGATGAGGCATCAATCCCGCTTGCCGGATTAGTATGAAGCCAGAAATTTTTTAACACGCCAGGGACAGGACGGAACGTACCTTTAACCGTGACCCGGACGGCAGAAGTACCTGGAAGCCGGGCGGCGGTTCAGCATCAGCGGCCAGACCCGCCCTGCCGGACCCCGACCCCACCACGGTCTTTTCCGACGCCGCCGGGTCATTATTCTAACCCGGCGGAGAACTTGGTGGCGGCGGCCACCAGGCTTGATACAATTCCCATCCCCGATGAGGCACCTTTTGCAGAGGAGGTACGGAATGCTATTGGATATCTGCGGACGGCGGTGGCCCAGCAGGAGAAGTATACTTACAGCCAGAGCCGCGTGCATTCAAGCCCCATCCCCAGCCGCAGCTACAGCCGGCGTTATGAGTCGCCGGCGGTTTCTAGCAGTGAACGACATCGGAACCCGCTGCGAGTCGGCCGGGCGGCTCTGGATGCTCAGGTGCTAGTGGATCGGGCAAGGGCACAGCGAGAAGCGGCGGCTCTGGCGGCAGCGGCGGCTCATCAGGAACACACAGTGTCACCTTCCGTCTCAGCAGGGGCAGGAGTAACTTCCAGGGCTGTGGGAGTGCCGTGCTTAGTGCCGGCTCTACAGAACGAGCGTCTGCCAAAGGATTTCAAGGGCCCTCGCAAGGTGCCTAATTATACTGCTGACCTACCTCCAGAGGCTTGGATCGAAAGCTATGAGCTGGCCATGGAGATGTTAGACGTCAGTGATGCAGTATGTGCCAAATATTTCATCATGATGCTGGAAGGGCCGGCTCCCACGTGGTTGAAGGGCTTGCCACCCAACACCATTAATTCCTGGTCTGAGTTAAAGGCGAAATTCATCAAAAATTTCCAAGGAATGTGCAAGCAGCCCATGATGATTGTGGATCTGGACCATTGCGTGTAGCAGGATGACGAGTCGGCTCATCACTGGGTCCGGCGGGTCTCAACCATCATCCACTCTTCGGAACAGATTACGGCGGCTCAAGCAGTTTTGATTCTAGAGAAGAATTGTCATTTTATACCTTTGAAGCAGAAGCTTGGCCGGCTCAAGCGCACGTGCCAGGATATGGGGGAGCTCATGGCGGCTCTCACCAAGTATGCAGACTCCGATAACACGAAGGACCCTGGCTCCGATGATGAGAAGTCGGGTCAGGGTAAGAAAAGCAACAATGGCAAGGGACAACAGCAAAACGCGGCCGGGAATAGCAACCCGGGCAAGCGGAAGAACCCGGACGGCGGGTCAGAATTGGTGGCAAACGCCAGCGTTGGGAACAGTCGTGCTAAGGGCAATGGGAACTTCAGGGCACCCTTTAACAAGGGTAAAGCTCCTTTCAACTTGGAAGAGATGCTCAATAAACCTTGTCCGGAGCACAGCCGGCCTGATAAGCCGGCAGGTCACACTTGGAGGGATTGCAGTATTATGCGGCAGTTCAGGGATTACAACCTTCAACAGCACCGTAATAACGGTAATGGTCCGTCAGGCGGCTCAGGGCCGGGCGGATCAGGAGCCGGTTTTCGTGCTGGCGGCTCAGGATCCGGATACCAGGGTCAAGGCAATCAAGGAGGTCATCATCAGCAGTCTGGCGGTGGAGGCCAGTAGCAGAATAACCAATCGGGGTACCAGACTAACCCGAAACAGCTCAGTGGGGGTCAGTATCATGTTTTTACAACCAGCCTTGACAAGAGAGACCGGAAGGTGCGCAAGCGGGCGGTTAACGCAGTCATGCCGGCTCTCCCGCAGTATTTGAAGTGGTCTGAGTATGATATAACTTGGAGCCGGGCAGATCACCCGCCGCGTGTTGATAACCCGGGGCAACTGGCTTTGGTAGTTGCCCCCCAAGTTGGAGGATATGTGTTCACTAAAGTGCTTATGGATGGAGGCAGCAGCATCAACATCCTGTATTATGACACTTACAGCCGGATGGGTCTGCTTGATAAGGATCTTAAGCCCTCTTCAACAGTTTTTCATGGTGTGGTGCCTGGCAAGTCGGCTTATCCAGTGGGGAAGATATCTTTGGAAGTAGCTTTTGGAGATGATTTCAACTACAGGGTGGAGTCTTTGTGGTTTGAAGTTGTTAAAATCAAAAGCCCATATCATGCTCTGTTCGGACGGCCGGCTTACGCCAAGTTCATGGCTAGGCCTTGCTATGTTTACTTACAGCTCAAGATGCCCGGGTTGAATGGGACGATTACTGTGCATGGTGATCGGAAAACGGCTCTTGAGTGTGAGGAGGGAGACGCAGCTTACGCAGAGTCAAGTTGTGCTGAGGCAGAGCTCAAATTCTACAAAGAAAATGTTGACCCGGAAGACATGACTCCGCTTAAGAAGCCTAGCACGGAATCTGAGCCGCCCCTCAAGTTTGCGGCGGATGATACCAAGCTGATGGATTTTACTCCGGGCGACTCATCACAGCAGTTCACTATCGGGGCTAACATGGACCCCGCATAGGAAAGCGCGCTCATCGAATTCATCCGTGAGAATTGGGACATCTTCGCGTGGAAGCCGTCTGACATACCGGGTGTACCGAGAGAATTCGCTGAGCACCACCTTAATGTGGATCCTAAGTTCAAGCCGATCAAGTAGTTCCTTCACCGTTTCAATGAAGAGCGGCGTAAAGTAATTGGGGAAGAGGTGGCCCGGCTCTTAGCAGCAGGGTTCATCGTGGAGGTTTTTCACCTGGAGTGGTTAGCTAACCCGGTTTTGGTGCTTAAAAAGAACGGCACGTGGCATATGTGTGTGGATTACACAGATCTCAACAAGGCCTATCCAGTTGATCCGTTTGCTCTCCCCCGTATCGACCAGATTATTGATGCAATGGCGGGTTGTGAGAGTTTATGCTTCCTGGACGCTTATTCAGGTTATCACCAGATCAAGATGGCAGTTAAAGACCAAGAGAAGACGGCTTTCATCACGCCTTTTGGTGCTTTCTGCTATGTGTCTATGCCTTTTGGGCTCAAGAGTGCCCAGGCGACTTACCAGCGTTGTGTGCAGAACTGTCTTCATATTCAAATTGGGCGCAATGTTCATGCTTATGTGGTTGATATCGTGGTCAAGTCAAGAAAGAAGGAGACTCTATTTGACGACCTGAGAGAAACATTTGATAATTTACGGGTCTACAAGATGATGCTTAACCCTGCTAAGTGTGTCTTTGGAGTTCCTGCAGGCAAGCTCTTGGGATTTCTAGTCTCTGAGTGTGGCATTGAAGCTAACCCGGACAAGATAAAGGCTATCACCTCCCTGTCTGAGCCGGCGTGCATCAACGATGTTCAGCGCCTGGCGGGTCGAGTCGCTGCTTTAAGCCGGTTCATAAGCCGCCTGGGTGAGAAAGCTATTCCACTGTATCAGATGATGAAGAAGACAGACAATTTTGTCTGGAGTAAGGCGGCGGGTGAAGCGTTCGAGGCGCTCAAGAAACAGCTGGCTGAGCTGCCGATCTTGGCCGCTCCGGCTGAGAAGGAACCTTTACTCCTCTACGTGGCGGCTAACAACAGGGCAGTCAGCGTCGCGATTGTTGTGGAGCGTAAGGAGGCAGGGAAGGAATACCCGGTTCAGAGGCCAGTTTACTACGTCAGTGAAGTCTTGATCGAATCCAAGCAAAGGTACCCACATTGGTAGAAGCTGATATATGGGGTGTTCATGGCGAATCGTAAGTCGAAGCACTACTTCCTGGGACATCAGATCACTGTGGTTAGTTCTGCCCCGTTGGGTGATATAATTCAAAATAGAGAAGCCACTGGCAGGATTGCAAAGTGGGCATTGGAGCTTGGGCCTCTAAATCTCAAATATGTGCCCCGCACGGCTGTCAAGTCTCAAGCCTTGGTGGACTTTATAAACGACTGGACAGAGTGTCAGTCGCCCGAGGAGAAGCCGGATAACACATACTGGACAATTCATTTTGATGGATCCAGGCAATTGGAAGGATCGGGGGCTGGAGTTGTCTTAACTTCCCCTAAAGGTGACAAGTTTTGTTATGTGTTAAGGTTGATGTTTCCCTGTACTAACAATGCAGCTGAGTATGAGGCCTTGCTTCACGGCCTCCGCGTGGCTAAGGAGATGAATCTGAGCCGGGTCAGGTGCCTCGGCGACTCCGACCTCGTGGCTCAGCAAGTATCAGGCACATGGGATTCCAAAGACCCACGGATGGCGGCTTATCGTCAGGCGGTGGACGTCATTGCTGGTCACTTCAAGGGTTATCAAGTGGATCATATTGACCGTCGCAAGAACGAGGCGACTGACACGTTGTCAAGGCTGGGCTCTCAACGTAAGCCGGTGCCGCCTAATGTTTTCTTGGACGTGTTATATCACCCGTCAGTTAAGCTACCTTCAGAAGAGGATCTGGCTGTACCTGACCCGGAGGGGCAGCTGGTGGCGGCTCTACATGCTATCCCTGATTGGACATTGCCTTACCTAGCGTACTTGACTCGCGGCGAGTTACCCGAGGACGAGACTTTGGCACGACAAATTATCAGGCGATCTAAGTCCATGACGATCATCAATGGCGAGTTACATAAACGCAGTGTCACCGGCGTTTTTCAACGTTGTGTTTCATCAGAAGAAGGTAAGGAGATCTTAAGTGAGATTCATGCTGGCGATTGTGGTCATCACGCCGGCTCAAAATCTCTGGTGGCCAAGGCTTTTCGGCATGGTTTCTTCTGGCTGACGGCTCATAAGGATGCAGAAGACTTGGTTCTCAAGTGCGAGGGATGTCAGAAGTTCGGGCGACGTGCTCACGTACCGGCCCAGGAGTTGCGAATGATTCCAATTACCTGGCCGTTTGCGGTTTGAGGGCTTGATATGGTCGGGCCCTTCAAGAGATCCAAAGACAAGAAGACCCACCCTTTGGTGGCAGTGGATAAGTTCACCAAGTGGGTGGACGCTGAGCCGGTCGGCAAGTGTGACGCAGCTACGGCAGTTCAGTTTGTCAAAAAATTGATCTACCGCTTTGGTTACCCTCATAGCATCATCACGGATAATGGCACAAACCTATCCAAGGGGGCTATGCAGGCGTTCTGTGAAAGTGAGCACATCCGGCTTGACGTCTCTGTTGTTGCTCATCCACAGTCCAATGGTCAGGCGGAGCGAGCTAACCAGGAGATCTTGAGAGGTATCAAACCCCGACTTATAGTTCCTCTACAGCAAACGCCGGGTTGTTGGGTAGAAGAGTTACCATCAGTTTTATGGTGCATCAGAACTACTCCCAACAGGTCAACAGGCTATACGCCTTTCTTCATGGTTTATGGCGCAGAAGCCGTGTTACCAAGCGATATACGTCATGACTCGCCGAGAGTGGCGGCTTACGTTGAGACAGATAATGAGACAGCGCGTCAGGATGCGTTAGATGCTTTGGATGAAGAACGTGATCTGGCGGCGGCTCGATCGGCGATTTATCAACAAGACCTGCGTCGCTATCATAGCCGCAGGGTTAAGACCCGGACGTTTCAAGAAGGCGACTTGGTGTTACGTCTAATTCAAGATCAGACGGAGGTGCACAAGCTGTCTCCTCCATGGGAAGGACCTTTTGTGGTTAGCAGAAACCTCAACAATGGGTCATACTATCTCATTGACGTACGAGACGAGTCACGCACTTCTGGGCAGGAGACCCATCGGCCGTGGAATATCGCTCATCTACGGCCTTACTATACTTGAGTCATCGACTCTCCCCAGTGTACATCATCATTGTATATATCACTTATATATAATAAAGTTGTCATCCCTGCAAGCCAGGGCCTCTGCCGTTTTGCGTATCTCAGATTGTGCAAAGATGGATACAACCAAAAGGTCATTTGGGGGCTTCCAACCCGCCAGGGTTTAGCTTACACACCCTCTTGATCGGCTCTTCAGCCACTGTAAGGCCGGGTTATATACCCAAAAAGTGGACTCCGTCAACAAGGTCATTTGGGGCCTTCCAACCCGCCGGGTTTAGCTTACACACCCTCTTGATCGGCTCTTCAGCCACCGCAAGTTTGAGTTAAACCTGCCTGTATGCTGCTGCTACTCCACCAGGTGACCCGCTGAACTCTTACCAGTTAATCTCGATTAGAGACCCTGAGCTGTTCAAACATATTTGACAGTCACTCTCGCTAGAGACCCTGTACTGGTCAAGGTTAAACCGGCGGCTCTTGTCACGTGAGGGCCGGCTTACGGAAAGCGAGGATAAACTCACCCATCTGCTGCCGACTCTCCGCTTTGTGGCCCGTTCGTACTCTTAAACAGTTACTCTTTTAAAGACCCTGCACTGTTTAAGGTTCAAACGTTGGATTTATGTCATGTGAGAGGTAGCTTATGGGCCCTAAGGGTTCTCATGCCCTCCTGCGTCTCTATCTGGTTCGTTGCACTCTTATCAGTTAATCTCGCCCAGAGACCCTGAGCCGTTCAAAGGAATTGACGGTCACTCTCGCTAGAGACCCTGTACTGATAAGAGTTCAAGTAGCGAGTACACCCAGAAGAACCGGCATATAAGTTTTTGAAAAGAAAGGCAAGGTCATGAAAGATTAAGCATCTCCGGGTTGTACTTTTTCAAGCTGCCCTCAACGCAATACAGAACATATCCTATCTTGTTTGTTTTGCAGGGTTTATCTCCTAAAGATGAGCCGCCGTGAAATCTGATATTATGAGAATACAAGATAGACAAGCATGCATTAAGTTGTGCAAAGATTCATACGTGCGCGATGGCACGGCTCAGGCAAACAAGTTTTTCTATGCCTATTACAAAACTCCCCAAGGAGCACAACATACAACGGACTAAAAGTTTCTGTACAACTTCCAGTTTTCGGCGGCTCAGAAAGCCGGGTTATCAGTTTCAAAAGCAAGTATTCAGCTCGATGGCGGGTCATCCTGCGCCGGGTCTTCGACCTCTTTGATCTGAAGATTGTCCACATCCCAGTTGCAGTTTGTTAAAGCCTCAAACTGAGCCTCGTCAAAGAGGGGGGACGGGTCAATTTCAGGAGCAAAGAGTTGCTTACGGCGTGCAGGAGTCAGGTCCCTGGCCTCGAAGGTTGGGCCGCGTACTCGTTTGCTGTCCGCGCTGTAAGCCGCCTGGTAGGTAGTTAGATCAACTTCATCCGCCAGCGTTGATGCGAGTACTCTGGAGGCCTTCATACACTTGGCGTAATCAGTTTCTGTGAAATCTGAGCCGTCGTCTTTCTTGGACGGAAAGCCATCCATCATCTCTTCTGCCGTCAGTTCAGGGGCAAAGGCCAAAGACCGGCTTAGCGCGGCCATTGCTCCCTTCCTGGCGACTGATCGTTTGAGCTCTTCGATTTGCTTCGGCAGAGTTGACAGGAGTTCTATCACTCCCTTGATGAATTTGTGGATGCTTCTTTCATCCAGCATTGCTTTAATGGTGCAAAGGGTCCCGCAGTACAACTGTTCTTTCAAGGTGTATACTGCTCTCAGCTTCAACAAGCTGTCAGAAGATAGCTGGCGGCTTCTTTGACCTACAAGGAAAGATTAGGCGTTATAAGCCGCCTGCACAATTTTTTCACGCAAGGCAAGGAAATTTTATAAGTCTTGAATACTTACCAAAGATAGCAGAAGTCATCCTGGATATATGGCGCTTCAGGGTTTGTAGCTCCTCTGATGCAAGCTTGAGCCGTTCATCAGCTTCATCTGCGCGCTTTGACAGGGCGGCTTGCTCAGATTCAGCAGTCTTCTTGAAAGGATCAAAATCAGCTTGAACCTTCTCAAGCTCCTTAACAGCAACCCGCCATTTTTCTTCTGCCTCAGACCGGGCGGTTTGTTGGGCAGCAAGGCTTTCTTTCACGCCGGTCAGATTAGACTCGTCCGCGTCCAAGGCTTCCTGTATGGCACAAAAACAGATATAACACAGGTCAGGAGGTTTAAATCGCCAGGACAAGATATTCGTACATGGTTGATAAAGTGACTATGCTACAAGTCTCAAGCAGATTGCGAGCAATATACTTGACACTTGGGGGCTAATGTCTGTGTTTGCGCTCCAAGTCTACAGTGAAGTTCCGGCTCATCTTCGGAAAGATAAGCCGACACTTGGGGGCTACACACGGCGCTCAAGTTTATAATGAAGTTCCGGCTCATCTTCGAAAAGATAAGCCGGCACTTGGGGGCTACACACGGCGCTCTTCAAGTCTACAATGCAGTTCCGGCTCATCTTCGTAAAGATAAAGTCGGCACTTGGGGGCTACAATCGGCGTTTTTCCAAGTTTACAGTGAAGTTCCGGCTCATCATTTCTATACTGACCCGGACCTGGGGGCTATCATTGGTCTACTTTTCAAACTGAGTACCAGCCGAATATATATATTAACCCGATACTTGGGGGCTACAGGCTAAGTTATTCTAGTTATGACAAGGATTGAAAGACCTGGTCTACCATTTGCAATACTAAACCAGCTCTTGGGGCCTACATAAGGGTATAAGGAAACAGCAAGAGAAGCATACCTCATATTTTTTCTTCATCAGACCGACAAGTTTGAGCTCCATGTTCCGGCTTGTGGAGAGGCGGTTCAGATAACCAGCATGTAACTCATCTGCAGTTAACTTCTCCAACACAGGGAATTCAAAATCAAACTTCTCAGGCAAAGAAGCTTCAGCCTTGATGGTATGTCTTGTTAATACATGAGGCTCGGGAGATTGATGACCCATCCCAGTGATGATAACGTCTGGAAGAACTGTGTCTTCGACGGCTGTTGAAGGGCTGGGCGGCTTAGGATCATGCCTTGGAGGACTTTCAGTTGCCGTGTCATGATCAGCCGGCTCAGAGGGCTGATGAGTATCTTTAGGTGCATCTTTCATAATTTCAGTAGGCTCAGCATGAGTTGAAGGGGAGTCCGGCTTAGCAATCTCCGGCTCTTGGGCAGTCGGAGCAGCGGCAGACCCACTGGTCTTCCTTATTTTTGCTTGAGCCTTGGAAGGCAGAAAAGATTGTTACATAGAGTACAAGAGTATTAAAAGATATGGTGCAAGAGTAAGGATACGCACTCTGGGTTGATCTTCAGAGGAGGCAGCTTGGAGGCAGTAGAGTCGCCAGATGAAGGGGGTGTATCCTAAAGAAAGATTAAGACGATAATAGCAGAAGTAAGGTTACAATGCATGATTGTTTAAAGCTGGACTTAGTCTAAAGAGTACCTCAGCTGGTCATTTCCGCGGAGCTGGAGAGTTGGATAAGTCGGCCACAAGATCTTCAGAGCCGGCGCTCCGGGTCTGACGTCGGGAGTTGTGCTGTTGCTTTTTCGAAAGAAAATTGGGGTCTAAATGAGCAAGAGGATGAGCTCGGGGGACCCTAATGGAGATGACTCCAGGTTTAATGAGAGCTGAGAAGGGTACCTCGCGGATGCGGACGGGCCAGCTAAAATCTGGTCCGATTCAGGTTGATGCAGCGGCCGGCGTTAAGGGCGACTGTGAGGTCCGGTCGGGGGCGGCGGAGCTCTGGAGGCGAAGCTGACTGAAGGAGGAAGAAGACAGAAGAGGCGGAGAAAGGAAAGAAGACACCACGTGTCCCTATTTATGAGATAGAAGGCAACAGTGCGCGCGAAAATCGAGGAGGCACAAGGATGATTGACCGAAGAGGGCGCCTCGATTTTCGGGCCGACCCTTCAATGAGAGGATCCGTTGCAAACGTCACAGAATCTTTTCAGAATATTCAATATGATGTCATGGCGGGTTATAAGCTTTCTTTTCAAGTGACAAAAATGTGAGAGTCGCCGCCAAGTGAGTTTGAAGATTGACATGAGCAGGCTCAAATCAACCTGGGGCCTAATGTTGGGGATATAACCCCGTGGTAAGACCCGCCCAGGAGGGGCCGGGTCATACCTGGCGGCTCATGGCCCAGACATTTAAAGTGGGCCGCGTGACGACTTACCGGACGGGCCAAGACGAAGACCCAGAGACAGAAGATGGAGTAAAGACCCGGGCGGTTAAGCCGCCCAGAGACGGCTTGCCCAAGAAGGCAAGGCGGCTTAGAGACAGGATTGAGTACGTTGTGTGAGTCGGTGTGAGACTTGTGTAACTCAGGGCCTTGACCTCCTATATAAAGGTGAGACCCTGGGGCGGCTTAGACAGAAACCAATCAATCGAGAACTAGGCCAAGCGAATCCGCTCCCTTGTAATCGATACTCCAATCAATACAGCACAAGCAGGACGTAGGCTTTTACCTCTTCTTGAGGGGCCGAACCTGGGTAAACTCATGTCCCTCGTCTTGACCAACCCCTTTGTGTCCACCGTCTTAGCGATGGCCTCGAACCTAAGTCTTCGGACATCTGCCGTGACAAAACCATGACACTACTGGAATTCAGTTATTGGCCATCTGCCACATCTTTGCCATCTGCTGGCAGATGGCAAAGAAGGTCTTTGCCGTCTGCTGCCATAAAGCAGATGGCAAAGATATGGCTGACGGCAACGGTTCTGTTTGCCATCTGCTGGTCCTTTGCCGTCTGCCGGCAAACGGCAAAGACCGTAAAGGCAGACGACAAAGAGGCTAGGTAGGTCCCACTGGACCTTGGTCCACTGACAAAGAGGTATGCCGTCCTCATTGTCATTGCCGTCTGCCCTGCTTGTCTTTGCCGTCCGCTAGCGGACGGCAAAGAAAACGCCTGGCTAACGGTAAGGTACCAGCCCCCACCCACTCCTCTCTCTCTCGATCTCTCCCTCCCTCGACTCCCTCTCCCTCACCCCCGTTGCCCCCTCCCGCCCCGGCCATCGCCGCCCCGTAGCAGAGCCTCACCGACGCCCCCTCCCGCCCCCTCCGGCCGCCGCCTCCTCCCCGCCCCTCCCACCGCCTCCTCCCCCTCCCGCCGCCCCCTCCCCGCACCTCCGCCCCCTCCCACCGTCTCCTCTCCGCACCGCCCCCCCTCCCCGCCACCCCCTCCGCGCACCACCGCCCCGCCGCCCCGCCGCCCCACCGCCCCCGCCCGTTGCTACCACCGCCCCGCCGCCCCACCACCCCCGCCCGTTGCTACCACCGCCCCGCCGCCCCACCTCCCGCCGCCCCGCCACCGCCCCGCGGCAACACTGCCCCGCCGCCGCCCCACGGACATGCCGCCCCGCCGTAGCCCCGGCGCCCCGCCTCCCCGCTGCCCCGTCGCCCGACCGCCCCGCCGCCCTCGCCGCCCGGCAACCTCCCTCCCTCCGGTGAGCTTTTTTTTCCTTTTCTCTGTATTTTTTTTGTTTTCATTTAATTTTTGCTGTTAGAGATGAATAGGCTGGGTTAATTAGGTTAGGTCAATTAGGTTAGCATAGAGCACTGGATGCAACAATCTTTTAGTACGTATGGACAACCTGATAGTGGTGCAGGCGTTACATAATAATGAAGGACACTCGATGGTGGCGGCTCCGATTTTGCAAGATTGTCGAGTGATGTTGAGAGAATTCGGGAAGGCTATGGTAGAACATTGTATTAGAGAGTCTAATATGGTTGCGCATGAGCTAGCTCAGTGGGGCGGTACCAATATTCCTACTTTTTGGGTGGAGGCTCCGCCGGATTTCCTATTTAAATTTTTAGCTGATGATGTAAGTGTCATTTGAGTTTTAATAAAGCTAGCCATGATGGCCTTCCCCCGACCCCCGACGCCACCGACCCCCGACCCCCGACGACATCGACCCCCGACCACCGACGCCACCGACCCCCGACCCCCGACACCACCGACAACCGACCCCCGACCGCTGACGCCACTGACCCCCGACGCCACTGACTCCCGACGCCACTGACCCCCGACCCCCGACACCTTTTCTGCCTCCTGTTGACCGAAAAGGTGCTCTTCGGGCTTCCAGAGGCCGAGGAGGTCATAGTTTTGTAAATTATGAGTTAGGTTACATATTTTCTGATTTTGTTATAAAAAACGTCATATTTGTGTTGATCGGGTGAATTTCAATGTGCAGTTGTTCGACGACCTCCCCGTGCGTTGGACGAGCTCCCCTGGTGCGTTCGTGGGTGAGCACAAATGACATCTCCTCCCCCGGCCGCCTTAATTTGCTCGGTTCCAGTCTTCGTGCCGATGAAACTTGCTAGCTATAGGTGTCTTCAATCATCAGTATGCGTGACTAGTATGCGTCTCCCGTTCGAAAGGGCGGCATCTATAAATATGCATGTCTTTGCATATTTATAGCTGCCATCCTTTCGAATTATCCAACGTTATCCATGGACAGCCCGAGTATGTGTAGATTGGGTTCGTTTTCCCGTATGCTCTGCTCCGGATCCGATGCGGAATTTCGTCAGTGCCTCCATGTTGTTCTCCGGGTACACATCCTCTCTGCTTATTACCGAGACATGTATCAGGAGAACAGCGGGGAGGTGCTGCCGAAATTCTGCGTCGGATCCGGAGCAGAGCATGGGAAAACGAACCCAATCTACACATACTCGGGTGGGATTAGGACCTATCTCTACCTATTAGCGTGTAGGTTGCATGGACGTAATAAAACTGACAAACTTGATTAACAGATGAATATAGATGATGAATTATATATATATTTCTTGTGTGTTTAGTAGGTAGGCAAGATGAGTGATCGTGCTTGGATGTACACCGGTCACCCTAGTCAGAAAGAAATGACCATTGAATGGTTAACAAAAACCAAGGGGTTTCTGAGCGTCGCATTTGCAAATGGCTAGGAAATAACCTGGTGCCCCTGTGTCCGGTGCGTCAAAAATAAAAAGTGGACACGGGATGAAATGGGTAAACACTTGCAGAAGTGGGGTTTTACGACTGATTATACGGTGTGGAGATTTCATGGTGAGTCTGCCCAACGTGCCAGAGCTGAGGTGGTTCGTCGTCGCACCGACGAGCATGGTACCAGGATCGAAGACATGGTGCAAGACTTTGATGATGCTCGGGATTCGGATGATGAGATGGAGGAATCTGCAAAGGCCTTCTATGAAATGTTGGAGTCTTCAAAACGTCCTCTCCACGAGCACACTGAGCTTTGTCAGCTGGATGCCATCGCGCAAGTAATGGCTCTGAAGGCTCAGTTCAAACTGGGCAGAGAATGCTACGACGCGATGATGACGATATTTGGACGCTTTCTACCCAAAGGCCATGTATTGCCAGCAAACCTGTACCAGTCGGACAAAATCCTACGTTCGCTTAAGATGCCCTATGAGAAGATAGATGCCTGTGAGAATGGATGTGCCTTATTTAGGCTTGAGTATGCGAGCTTCAACTATTGTCCCATTTGCAAGTCTTCCAGGTATGTTGTGGTAGACAACGGTATGGGTGAGAAGAGTCAGACCAAAATCCCAGTTAATGTTCTTCGGTATATGCCAATCATACCAAGACTTCAACGTCTTTTCATGGTCGAAGAGACGGCCAGACAGATGACGTGGCATAAATTGGGCAAAAGAACCGAACTAGATGCAGATGGGAATCCGATGTTGGGACACACTTCAGACGGTTTTGCGTTGAAGCACTTCGATGCATTACATAAGGATAAAGCGGCAGATCCAAGGCATCCTCGAGTCGCCATCAGCACGGATGGGTTCAATGTGTTTGGTATGACGGCAACCCAATACAGTTGCTGGCCTGTATTTGTCATTCCACGCAATCTTCCCCCCAGAGAGATTATGAAAAGAAAGAACATTTTCTTGACGTTGATAATTCCAGGGCCCAACTATCCGGGGAAGAATATGAATGTGTACATGCAGCCGCTTAAGGATGAATTGCAAGAAGCTTGGGATAATGGGATCCAGACATATGACGCCGCTACAAAAAAACTTCAAAATGCATGTGTGGTACATGTACTCGTCGCATGACTTGCCGACGTATGCGCTATTCATTGGCTGGTGTGTGCATGGAAGGTTCCCTTGCCCCACATGCAAGGCAGCTCTTGAGTTCCGTTGGCTGCAGGCGGGTCGCAAGTATTCTTGCTTCGACTTGCATAGACAGTTCCTGGATCCTCGCCATAAGTTCAGAAAAGACAAGAAGAATTTCATGAAAGGTAGAGTTGTCAAAAACTCTGCACCACCTGCATTGACAGGCCAACAGACCCTGGATCAGATAAACGCTCTCGAGCCGGATCCAAATCGTCCAGGGTATTTCAAAGGGTATAATTCAAAACACGCCTGGACTCACAAGATATGCTTGTGGGATCTGCCTTACTTTAAAGACCTCCTTTGCCCACACAACATCGACGTGATGCACACTGAAAAGAATATCGCCGAGGCCCTTTTTGGTACATTGTTCGGCATAGAGGGGAAGTCGAAGGATAATCCTAAGGCTAGAGTCGATCAGGAGGCTCTATGTGATAGACGGTTACAAAACATGCGACAACCGAAAGGAAAGAAGAACTGGAGGAAGCCAAAGGCATGGTTCAATCTTGGAAGGCCAGCTATGAGGGAAATGATCTTGTGGGTGAAAATGCAGTTGATGTTCCCCGATGGGTATGCGGCGAATCTAAAGAGGGGAGCGAGTCTTGACAAATTGAAAATATTTGGTCTCAAGAGTCATGATTGGCACATATGGCTTGAGCGGGTAATGCCGGTGATGTTGCATGGCTTTATCCCTGAGGATGAATGGCTAGTACTGGCAGAGCTAAGCTATTTCTTCCGTGCTCTTTGTGCGAAAGAACTATCGCCTGACGTGCTAGACGAACTGGAAGAGTTGGCGCCGGAGTTGATCTGCAAGTTAGAAAAGATCTTTCCACCGGGATTCTTTAATCCAATGCAGCATTTGATTTTGCATCTCCCGACCGAGGCAAGATTGGGGGGGGGGGGGGGCGTGCAAAATCGTTGGTGCTTCGCAACTGAGAGGATGCAGAAGACGCTTCGAGCAAAATGTAAAAATAAACGTAGAATTGAAGCATCGATGGCCGAGGCATTCATTACTGAGGAGGCGGCAAACTTCGTGACAGCACACTACAAAGCCAAGAATCGTCATTTGCATAATCCGAAGCGTCGGTACAATGATGGCGACTGTCAAAAAGGTCGATCCAACCTCAGCCTATTCAAAGGGAAGCTCGCACCAGCCGGTGCTTCGAAAGCAATAGCGTTGGATGTCGAAGAATGGCGGACCATTTCGTTGTATATCTTCAACAACCTAACAGAAGTGCGGCCGTACATCGAGTAAGTTCTCGGTACATTGTTTCGCAACTTCTAATTCCTTTGAAATGCTCTTATTCCTGGATATGTGATACAGTCGATACGTCGCCAAATTCTCGGATGGAGCGGTGATCCAAAAGGATTCCATCGAAGAGTATGAGCTTCTGGCAAAGCATGGAGGTGGCTATCCCGGTTTCATCTCTTGGTTCAAACAAACGGTAATTTCCATTAGACCATTTCATTTCTTCGTCTAGTTTGCGGCTAATGCAACACTCCTTTCGTATTAAACTTGTAGGCTAATGCAGAGTCTATGGACTCCGAATTGAGACAAGTCGCTAATGGTTTTGACAATAAGGTCCGTTCATTTGACAAATACGACATCAACGGGTATCGCTTTCGTACTTTTGGCAAAGAGCTATCTATGGCCGACCGAAAGTCAACAAATTGTTGTGTCTCCGCTGTCGGCGAAGGAGGTGTCGAGTATTATGGAAGAGTTGAAGCAATTTATGAACTTAGATTCTTTGGTGAAAACCCACCAAACGTCGTAGTCTTCAAATGTTATTGGTTCCAGCCGAAGGAGACTAGAAGGACTCATGAACATATAGGGCTAGTCGAAATCAAACAAAGCACCCATTTAGATGTTCCCGATGTCTATATTACGGCTCAACAGGCGACCCAAGTTTTCTATCTACCGTGGGCCTGCCAAACTGATCCAAATCTGAATGGTTGGGATGTCGTTTATGATGTGCCGCCACATTTTAGACCACCTCCCCTCAATGAAGATGATTATGAACCTCACATTAACCCAGACACATATGAAGGAGAATTCTTCCAAGAAACACGTCTTTCCAAAAAACGTTTCAAGAACCGCTCTACTTCACCCCAGAACATTGAGGTAGACAGCGACAGTGAATCCGACTTCACCCCTGAGCCGGAACAAGAACAGACGGAAGAAGAAGAGGTTACTGCTGCGGATGACCTCTCAATGCTTGACTGATTACATAAAGGAGGCCTTCCACATGTTGCTCCCGATAGTGATGATGATGCATTTATTAATGATAGTGATGATGATGATGCATTTATTGATCCCGGAGCATATATAGACGATGAAGATTATTATTAGTTCATGTCAGGTATACATGATGATGATACACTCATATTATATATACATATTATTATTCATGTCGGTATTCATTTTTTTTATGTTGTACTAATTTCGTTTACCCTTTGTCATGGCAGGTGTTGAAATATGGTGGGCGCGGGTCGAGAGCGATCCAAAGATCCTTCGTCGGCGCGTGGTGGGAGGGGTACTTCCATTCCACCCCAAACTCTCCGGAGAGCGTTGTACGACAGTATTGGGAGACCCGAGGGCGCTTCTTCGTCGGCGAAGTTGCCGACCGGGAGAGGAGGTCAGGGGAGAGGTAGGAAGGCTCCTAAAGTTACACGTGGTGGCCGCGAAAGAGGTAGGAAGGCTGCTACACCTTCCTCGCCGCCACCCCCAGCTGATTCACCCGAGCACAGGACTGCTACGGTGGACTCGTCTAAGGTGGAGGCTACAAGGACTCCTATCCACGAGCCTCGGGTCGACGATCCTTCTGTCTCAGACGCGGCCACCCGCGAGACTCCTGTGCCAGACGCTTCGTCCCGCGAGACTCCTGTGCCAGACGCTTCGTCCTACGAGACTCCACAGGCTTCCACCGGATGGGATACTTGGCCGGATCTGCATCAGCCGGAGCCGAGTGGCCATGCTGATGGTGGTGGGGATTGGCTTTCTGATAGCGGGGACGAGGTGGTTGAGGGCACCGTCTACCGGCATGGGTGTACACGGCTCCCGCCCGTGCCGGCGACCCGCGAGCAGAGGTGGCTGATTAATCCTGAGTCGCTGAAGTAAGTGCATTTACTCTTTTTAAACCTTTTCCCTTCATGTTTCTTCACATATCTAATGCGTTGGCTTTGTCATAATGCAGGGGTTGGATTCACGCCAAGGATGTCCGCAGGCCCAACTCCATCCTTGGTGTGATTTTACGGCATACCTTCCCGGGGTTTGTCACGTTGCCCAGCGAGGGTCAGCAAGAAGAGGTAGGATTGAAATGGGAGCACTACTTGGCTGCCCCTGCACCGCCGGAGGAGATGATCAACGGTGTGTTGTGCCACACGAGGGCCGACATGGTCATCAGGAAGTTCTGGGTAATTTCTCCTTTACACAATTAAAAATCAATAATAGCTAGTTATTGTACTAATCAGTGTTGTCTCTTTTGATTGCAGACCTTCTATAGGTGTGAGGAGGGATACGAGGAGGCCGCGGCAAAGATTATCGATTATGAGTGCAGGCGCCTACTACAGAACTTACGGCACGAGGCTCGGGTACAGGCTGTTCGAGACTACTACGCCTCGCATCGTATTAAGAAGGCCAAGTCGTCGTCCCGCCGAAAATTTCTGGACAAGGAGTAGTACATGAAGGTAATTACCTATTCTTAAGGCCTTGTACTTAGTTTCCTTTGCTTTGATTCGTAGGCGTAGCTCTCAAATTTCTCTTTATTAACTTAGGTGCCCCCTAGATGGTGTGCGGATAAGATGGGTTGTTGGGAGGCATTGGTGAATGAATGGTGCTCTGATCAATGGCAAGTTGTCCACGACGATGCCAAGGCACGGCGTGCCCAAATGGAAGGTGTGCCACACCATCAAGGCAGCGCCAACATTTATCAGTTCGGGCAGAACTGGGTATGTGGTTTGCTTCATGATTCCTGCAATTCATTCTTGTAGTGCTAGGTTTACCCATTATTAATACTGTGTTCCTCTCTTGTAGGCTCATCACAATAAGACGGAGGTGCCAGCGGTGTACGACCTCTATGCCATGGCCCATACTGCCTCATACAAGAAGGTCAAGGCATTCTCTGAGTCTGACCTCGATGATCCCGAGAACTTCAGCAATATCTCCTCCCACCACAAGCTCGTGAGGTACAGAGATGTGGGGAAGGCGGTGAATGGGGAGGACTTCAACCCGAGCCATCATCCACTTGATCCAGACCTGGTGATGATAGCTGGCCACGGGAGGCCCCATGGCTCGATAGCCATTGGAGATGGACATATACGGTCTTCGAGCACTCTCCGGCAGATCAAGGCGCGCCAAACGAGCTCCTGTCCTGAGATGCCACCTCGTCCACGGCCAGTCCAGCTCGCCATCGAGGTTAGTCATACGGACTCAGATAGGTTTCCTCCATTACATTGTGTGTGCGAACAAAGATGATTACAATGCTAACGAGGAGTTGTGTTGCAGGCTGCTCTGCAGAAAGAGAGAGAGACAACCCAGGCGCTTCTAGCGGAACAGGCCCGGCAGGCGGCGGAGGAGAAGAGGGATCTGGAGGAGAGGACGGCTTGGTTGTTGGAGGAGGAGAGGGCACGGAACGATGCGTCTAACCGGGCCATGTACGAGCTCATCGTGGTAAGTTTCTTTTTCATATTAGCCAAATCATGCACTACATGTTCTTTTCATTAATAACCAATATGATTGACTTGGCAAAACCAAATGTGCAGACTTTGTGCGAGAAGAACGGCCAGACCCCTCCGCCGATGCCAGTCATTACCACGGCTGGAACGGTGAGTTCCATTTCAATGTTCATTAGTTACTAGTCTTAACATTTCAGCGTCATCATGCTAACGCAAATGATCTTTGGTACAACATAACTCCCGAGCCGCATCGCACGACCCGAGCAACCCCAGTGCTTCACCTCCGTGATGACGAGGACGGTAAGCACTAATATGCCACTTACTTGGCTCATTTTCTCAAACAAATACAAACATAGCACTTAGACAAACTTAGCACTTAGACAAATGTCATATTTTACCTAAGTTAGCTTTGTTTCCTATAAAATGACATAGTAAGCTTACTTACCTCCAAAATGACATATTGTACCTAAGTTAGCTCTAAAATGACCTATACTTAGCATTGTTTCCTCCACACTGACATAATAAGCTTAGTTAACTCAAAAATGACATAATAGACTTGGTAACCTCATATATGCCATAGACTTAGCTTATTTTCTTGCAAAATGACACAATAAGCTTAGTTAGGTAAATAATGTGATAATTACCTAGGTTAGCTCTAAAATGACACAAATAAGCTATAAGAAGAAGAAAAACAAGAGGAGACAGAGAAAGAATCTTTCCACACTTTGGCTTGCCACACTTTGGCTTTAGGTGCTCAAATAGTTAGCCACAATTTGGCTTGCCGCAATTTTACCACACCTTGGCTTGCCACAATTTTACCACACTTGCCTTACTTGAGGTGCTCAAATAGTTACAACACTTTGGCTTGCCTAAGGGAATCTTGCCAAACTTTTTCTATCTATGACATGTGGGTCTTACTGCTAATAAAAAAAATTCTTGCCTTAGTTGTGGCAAGAACTAAACACACACCTAACATGGTCAAACGTGCCTAAGTTGAGTTGTGGCAAAGTGTGGCTAGTTGTGTCTTGAAACCAAACAGCCCCTTCATCTTCTTCTAATTCTAGATCTTCTTCTACTTCTTAATTCTAGTATTATTTTTCTAACTTTCTTATTTCCAATTTTGCAGATTTGAGACGAGTTCACGGCAGCTTGCTTTGATGTAGTGCTAGGTTTACTTTCTGTTTTCATGTATTGAGTCATTTGTATCGATGAGACTATATGTATGTATGGATGAACCTATTGTAATATGGCGAACAATGTGGAATTTGATACTTTTAATTTGGTATAATTGTTGGTTGATCATATATGGCTGTTGCACATTGTTTCTGTGAATTATTTATGAATATATCATATATTGTTTGTTTGAAAATTGTTGAATGTAACAAAAAAAAGAGGCAATACAGCCTCTTTGCCGTCTGCCCCGAACGACAAAGGCAGCTATGCCGACGGCCGCCGTCGGCAAAGCTGCCACATGGCGGCCGCCTGTGAAACCTGGGAAAACAAGGCTGGCCCATTTTGCCTCTTTGCCGACCGAGGCAGACGGCAAAGGGGGGCGGGAGGCAGACGGCAAAGGGGGGCGGGAAGCAGACGGCAAAGAGAGGCGCTATGCCGACGGCCGCCGTCGGCAACGCTGCCACGTGGCAGACGGCAAAGGGGGCGCGAGGTAGATGGCAACGGGGGGCGGGAGGCAGACGGCAAAGGGTGGGGGGTCCGTTAGCCGCCTGACGGTGGCGCCGTCAGTACTACGCCGTCCAGGTCCTTTGCCGTCTGCAAGCTGACGGCAAAGAATCTTTGCTGTCTGCTGGGCCAAAGCAGACGGCAAAGAACCCCTTTGCCGGAGCTCGTTGGGCCCGAAATTGTGTCGTCCGCTAGCGGACGGCAAAAGCCTTTGCCGTCCGCCTTTTGCCCTTTGCCGTCTGCCATGGCAGGCGGCAAATCTCCTGATTCCAGTAGTGGTAGCCCTGTTTCCAACTCCTTAGCCGAAGTTGAGTCTAGTACTTGAAAAACTTTTACTAACATAGTTGTGTGGCTTACGGGCCCACTTCTCAATCGGGTGGTATTAGGATCTTTTATTCCTCGTCTATACTCTGGGTTCTGATCTCTCTTCTCTTTCGGGTTAAAGATTTTGCTAACTCTAACTCTAGGTTCTCGTAACTTCTTCCTCCCGGAGAGCCCCTCCTTCCAGATGATGGCTTGATTCTATCGTTGTCCCCGACGTTGATGTAGCATATCGCTATGCCTCGTTGTTGTATCCCTCTACCGCGTGCCTGCGTGCCGCCTAGTTGTCTAGGTTATTTTCATGCCGGACCTATCGTCTATTTTGTAACAGACTTATTGTTTGTAATAGACCTATGTATGGATATGTATGTTGAAATTTGAACTACTATGTCGTATCTATTGCACTTCCTTCTTCGTTCAATTTACTTCATGAATGGTTCTTTGTCTTTGCAATTACCCAGTGCTAAACTACCACTGTTAAAAATTTGACAGAATGGTTAGGCCAGCTGGTCGTGGTCGTGGTGCACCTGAACCACCACCACCACCGGAATACATGGCCGGTATGATGCCACAGTTTGAGCTAAATCGCCAGTTTATGCAAGGACTTATGGACCAGTTTCCAAGGCCGAATATGAATCAGCAGCCAGCCCCAATGACTCTGTAGGACTTCATGCGTCTCAACCCTGCGATCTACCGCAGCTCAACTCAGCCGCTTGACGCAGATGACTGGCTCCGTGACATCACTTCTGAGCTGGAGTCTTCAGGCGCCCCAATGGCTAACTATGTCACCTTTGCCTCGTACTTTCTGAAGGGTCCCGCTGCTCAATGGTGGAACAGCCAAATGCGCTCACAGCCAGTTGGAACAATCATCACCTAGCCGGAGTTCCAAGCTGCGTTCCGTGCTCGTCACATTCCTCAGGGATTGATGGATAAGAAGAAGCCTGAATTCCGCAACCTAGTCCAGGGCAACAAGACTGTGGATACTTATCAGCGGGAATTTTTGGACTTATCTCGCTATGCTGAAGAAGACGTTGCAACTGATGCTTGTAGGCATGAGAAGTTCCGTGAAGGCCTCCACCCGGATATCAAGCTGGCACTCCTTGTTCAACATTTCGATAACTTTGCCACCTTGGTGAACAAGTCCATTCTGGTGGAAACAGGTCTGCAGGACTACAAGGATAGTAGCAAGCGCAATCGTGACATGGGCTCATCTTCGGGATCATCTGCTCAGAAGCGCAAGATCTGGATCCCCCACAACATGTACCATGCACCGCCTCCTGCTCCGAGGCCGTCCTATGCTGCACCTCGTCTGCCTCCACCCCCACCTAGGCAGCCGAGGCTCCCAGCTCCGCCACCACGAGCTCCTGTTCCCCCTTCTCGTCCTGAGGATGGGCTGTGCTTTAAGTGTGGTAGTCCAGGACACTGTGCTAGAGAATGTAGGCAGAATCAGAAACAGCTTGCACTGCCTTCCAACCAGCCCCGCAACAACAATGTCGGGCCTGCTCAGGGTCGTGCTCAGGCTAACAATATTGATCTAAATGAAGTTCAAGACTAGCCTGCTACTATGATGGGTACTCTTCTCATCAACTCAGTACCAGGTTCTGTATTGTTTGATACAGGAGCATCGCATTCTTTTATGTCTGAAGATTTTGCATACATGCATGACATTAAGTGTGAAGAGATGAATGTCCCAATAGTGGTAAACACCCCCGCAGGCCAATGTCAGACTTCCATTATTAGCCACAATGTCCCCATTGAAATTGAAAGGTTGGAATTCCATGCCTCCCCCATAATGCTGAAGTCTTCCAAAATCGATGTCATTCTCAGAATGGATTGGTTAAAAGCACATACCGCTTCTATTGTTTGTGACACCAAAACCGTCCACCTCCTACATCCTTCGAATGAGATTGTAAGCTATCATGCTCATCTTGTTCGGAATGCTGAAGCCCGACTATATGCTTTGAATGCATTAAATGAGTCACCTCTTGAAGGGATTTAAAACATTCCAGTTGTCCGGGATTTCCAAGATGTTTTTCCGGAAGAACTCCCAGGGATTGCCCCTGCTAGAGCTGTCGAGTTTGTCATCGACTTGGTACCTGGTACCACTCCTATAGCCAAGCGTCCGTATAAGATGCCACCACATGAACTCCTTGAACTTAAGCAAGAAATTGACAATTCGCTTCGTCTGGGTTTCATTCGTCCAAGTTCCTCTGCTTGGGGAGCACCTTCTCTCTTTGTCAAGAAGAAAGATGGTACGAATCGATTGGTCCAAGATTATCGCCCCATCAACCAAGCAAAGATTCAAAACAAATATCTGCTTCCTTGGATCAACGACCTGTATGATCAACTTGCTGGTTCATCAGTGTTTTCAAAACTCGACTTGAGGTTGGGTTACCATCAGATCTGGGTTCGTGAAGAGGATATTCCCAAGACTGCATTCGTTACTCGCTATGGTTCATACGAGTACACCGTCATGTCCTTCGGCTTAACCAATGCTCCAGCAACCTTCTCTCGCCTGATGAACTATATATTCATGGATTACCTCGATAAATTCATCGTGGTTTATCTGGATAATATCCTGGTTTACTCCAAGAATAAAGAAGAGCATGCTGAACATCTTCATCTTATACTGGAGAGGCTTCGATAGCATCAACTTTATGCAAAGGATTCCAAGTGTGTGTTCTGGATGGACGAAGTAACCTACCTTGGTCATGTGATCTCCAAGGATGGTATTGCGGTCAACCCTGAATGAGTTCAGGCTATTCTTGACTAGACTCCCCCGAAGAATGTCAAACAAGTCAGAAGTTTTCTCGGACTCGCCAGCTATTGTCGTCGATTCGTCGAGAACTTCTCCAAGATTGCAAAGCCCTTAACCAATTTGCTTCACAAAGGTGTTAAATATGAGTGGACAGAAAAATGTCAGGAGAGCTTTCAGGCACTTAAGGACAAACCAACGTCTGCTCCAGTGCTTGCTCCTCCGGATACTCGTAAGGACTTCGTCATTTATTGTGACGCTTCACGTCAGGGAATGGGTTGTGTCCTAATGCAAGAGCGCAGAGTGGTTGCTTATGCTTCTCGTCAATTGCGTCCTTATGAAGAGAACTACCCAATTCATGACCTTGAACTTGCTACAGTAATTCACGCACTGAAAGAGTGGCAGCAGTACCTGGTTGGCAATCGTTGCGAGATCTACACCGACCACCAAAGTCTGAAGTATCTGTTTACTCAGCCAGATCTGAACCTCCGTCAACAGAGATGGATGGAGCGCATAGCAGATTACAATGTGGGTATTTCTTACACACCTGGGAAGGCTAATGTGATGGCTGATGCTTTGAGCCGCAAGTCGTACTGCAATCACCTTCAGGTTCATAAGGTTCACCCCCTTCTTCAAGAAGAATTTCGCAAGCTGAACCTCCATATTGTTCCTCAGGGTTATCTCGCTCCCCCTCCTGAAGGGTCCTACAAAATGAACCTCCACGTTGTTTCCCAGGGTTCTCTTAATACCCTGGTTGCTAAACCAGATCTTGTGGACGTCATCAAGTGGATCCAGAAGTGTGACAATGAAGTCGAGAGGATTAAATTCGATCTCGCAGAAGGAAAGCCCTCACCCTTCACTATTGCTGAGGATGGCGCTTTGTACTTCAAAGGCCGCCTAGTGGTACCGAGTAAGGAGAAAAACCATGATATGACTCAGGAGGTCATGAAGGAAGCACATGACACACCGCTGTCTATTCATCCTGGTAGTACCAAGATGTACCAAGACATTCGTCAAAGATTCTGGTGGTCTAACATGAAGCAAGACATTGCTCGCTATGTTGCTGAATGTGATGTTTGCCGTCGTATCAAAGCAGAACATCAAAGGCCTGCCGGAAATCTGCAACCTATTACGGTTCCTGAATGGAAATGGGACCATGTTGAAATGCACTTCGTCACTGGTTTTCCCAGATCGCAGAAAGGTAATGATGCTATTCTTGTCGTCATTGACCGACTGTCCAAAGTTGCACATTTTCTGGCTGTCAAGGAAACTATTACTGCTAGTCAGCTAGCAGATCTTTACGTGTCCAGAGTTGTTTCACTCCATGGTATTCCACTGGTGATTAGTTCGGACCGTGGCAGTTTATTCACTTCAAGATTCTGGGCAAGATTCCAGGAAGCTATGGGAACTCATTTGTCATTCAGCACCACTTTTCACCCTCAATCCCAGGGACAAGTTGAAAGAGTCAATCGGATTCTCGAAGACATGCTTCGAGCTTGTGTCATTTCTTTCGGCAAGAAATGGGAGGAATCTCTCCCTTATGCTGAGTTCTCCTACAACAATAGCTATCAAGCTAGTCTGAGGATGGCTCCCTTTGAAGTGTTATATGGACGTAAGTGTCGGACTCCTCTGAATTGGTCAGAAACTGGGGAACGTACACTTATCGGTCCAGATATTATTCAACATGCTGAAGATCAAGTCCGCATTATTCATGCAAATCTGAAGGCTGCTCAGTCTCGTCAGAAGAGTCAGTATGACCGTCATCACAAAGATATGGTCTATCAACCCGGCGAAAAGGCTTATCTTCGAGTCACGCCAATGAGAGGTACACACCGTTTCGGGATCAAGGGCAAGCTGGCTCCTCGATATATTGGTCCTTTCACCATTCTCGAAAGGCGTGGTAAAGTGGCATATCAACTGGAGCTACCACCAAACCTTTCTCAGGTTCGCGATGTGTTCCATGTGTCACAACTTCGTCGCTGCTTCAAGGATCCTATCCGAGCAGTGGATCATGATATGCTGGAACTGCAACAAGACCTCTCTTACAAAGAGCAACCAGTCCGCATTCTCGATGAAACTGAACTTCGGACTCGTCAAAAGGTTACCAAGTTCTTCAAGGTGCAGTGGGCAAATCATTCTGAAGATGAAGCCACTTGGGAATGCGAAGATCATCTTCGTGCAAAATATCCTGGGCTCTTTCCATCTACTTCTTAATTCTCGGGACGAGAATTCTTTTTAGTAGGGGAGAATTGTGACGCCCTGGATTAAGTGCTACAGTAAACTCTATAATCAAGCTACAGCAATCTGAGGATTATGCTAATCCATGTGTGATCACTGTTGGAATCAAACTCTCGTTCGAATCCCAATGCAGTTCAAAATTATTTGAAAAGTGAAATTAATAGTTTTGCAAACCTATGAATAAAAATCATGGATATTTTCCAAATATTCAGTAGGCATTTATAGAAATTGAACCAACAATTTATCATGTTGTTTTGTGCCTCAAAACTATTTTAACAACTGCCAAAACAATTATTAAATGCCTTTTGGGATTATAATAATTTTCAAATGTTTTCAATGGGCCTCCAAAATTAATGTGACTATGCCAAATATTGCATTGCAAATATTGGGCATGTTCGCTATTTTTTTGTACGGGTAATTTTTCCCTAAATCTATTTTTAAAACAGAAGTTATAAATAAATAAAAAATATATAAATACAAAAAAGAAAAAGAAAAAGAAAAGGAAAAGCCCCCCCGGACCGGCCCCCTCCCCCGTCGGCCCTGCCGCCTCTGGGGATAACCCCCTCCCCCGCAACCCTAGCCCCACGCCGTCGCCCCACTCCTCCCCCACTCGTACCCCCGTCGCCCCCGATCGGGATCGACCCGACCCCTGACGCCCGCCGGCGCCTCCTCCTCGCCGGTCGCCACCGCACCGCCGCCGCCGGCCACTGGATCTCCTCGCCGCCTCTCCCTCGCGCCCGTTGCCTTCCCTTCCCGCGGCACCGTGAGCTCCCCGGGGCTCCTCCCTTCCTCCTCTCCTCCCCTTGCTACGCCCCGGCCGCGCTCACCGTCGCCTGACGGCGCACGGCCTCGCGCTCACCGCCACCCCGCTGCGCGCTCCGCGTCCCTCCCCGTTCGCCCGCACGCGTGCGCCCGAAACGCCCCCGCGGCGCTGGCCGTCGCCGCTATCCGCCCGCATGCCTCGCCGTGCCTCTAGCCCCCCCCCACCGGTCGCCGCTGACCCAGCCGCGCTTCCGCCCCCGTCTGCCTCCGGCCATGCCACCAAGGCCCCCACCGCCGCGGTTAGCCCGCTGCCGGCGCCGCGCCATGTGCGCCCGCGCCCATCCCCGCTCGGGTTAGTGGGGCTAACCCCCACTAACCCCACTGCCATGTGGGGCCAACCCCCCACTCCCACTGACAGAGGGGCCCCACCCCCCCACAGAACGTTTAGAAAAATAAAATAAAATAAATAATAACTAATTAACTAATTAATTAATTTAATAATTAATTAACTTAATTAAGTCTGTTTAAATTAACTTATTAAGTTTAATTAACTTAATGATTTAATTAACTAAATTAAACTAAACAGTCACTGACAGGTGGGACCCACACGTCAGTTTGACCCAGTCAACGTCCTATTGACTGCTGACGTCATGCTGACGTCATAAATCTATTTTCGAATTAATTTAATTAATAATAATTTCATAAATGTTTAAAACTTTAAAAATTAATATAAAATAAACCGTAACTCGGATGAAAATACTATATACATGAAAGTTGCTTAGAACGACGAGACGAGTCCGAATACGCTGTCCGTTCATCTGTCACATGCTCCTAGCATGATGAACATGGACATTTAGCTTTAGGATCATCTGTCCGGTAGTAGCCCGAGACCCGGAGAATATCGTCAGATATTCTTCCGATCCGTCTGCAACGTGTAATACTGCGTTAGTGCATGCCTAGCTCTGTATATTGCCATGCCATGCATCGTGATGCATTTGTCTGCTTTATATTTATTGTTTCTCCCCCCTCTTCTTACCGGTAGACCCCGAGACTGACGGTGCTGTCGGGTACGACTACACCGTTGACGATCAGGCCTTTGCCGCAGAGCAGCAAGGCAAGCAACCCCCCCCCCTTGATCATTCCGATATCACCCTTTCTTCCCTCTTATTCTTGCATTAGTTTTTGCTACTGTATTAGTTAGCTCCTATTCTGATGCATAGCCTGTTTTTGATAAACTGCTACTATACCTGCAATCATATCAACTGCTTAATATAGGTTGATCAATGAAACCCCTTGTGACCCCCTTAGTCGCAGTTGCCCCTGCTTCTTCATCAACGACTCGACGACCCGAAGACTCGAAGACTCGGTCAACCGACCGACGAGCCAGGCCCCTCACATCACCGCACACCCCTTAGTTGTACGGCTCTGCAGAGTTACTATCGAGTACCGAGGGTGACACCTCGTGAAGTACTCATGATGCTAACTCTGTAGTGTAGCTAGTCAGTCGCGGTTATCGAGGGTGATTCCTCCTTCGCCGTTCCCGACGATGACTCTGTCGTGCAACCCCTCAAGTGTGGGACCCTCGAGGGTGATTCCTCTAAGTCCACCTTGACGGTTTCATCGAGCGGGATCCTTTGAGGGTGATTCCTCAGGTTCCGTCTTGATGTTTTATACACACAGTTACTATGACCTGGTTACCGAAACATGTTCGTGATGGGTCGGCCCTGAGGGGTACCCACGGTTTGATGATGATGAGGCGTGGATGGGCAGGAGAGGCCCTTGCCACACATCCTCGAGACGGGGCGACGGGACCGCACTTCATGGGTCGCGCTTGCCCCGCATTAATAAAATGCTAATGGGCTGGGTATTTGATCTGAGTTGGTCGTTGACCTTTTTACGCACCAAACCATCATCTGGGAGAAGTTATGGGTACTCAGCGTCGTTGTATCAGCCGAAGCTCTTCGGACGTCAGCAATGGAGCGGCGCGCGCCCGAGTGGCCTAGACGGTACAGCTCTTGGACTAGAGTGTGCTAGGGTTGACCTCGGCTGCGTACACATCGTGCAGGAGCGTGTAGGGCAAGTGGGCCACGACCCCTGTGTGCTTAGGATTTAGACCGGCGGGCTGGCCTCTCTGTTGAGCCTAGGTGGGGTGACGACGTGTTGATATCCCGAGGCCGGGCATTACCCAGGAAAGTGTGTCCGGCCGGAGGTGATCAAGCGTGTTGAAAATGCGGTGCACCCCTGCAGGGATGAATTCATCTATTCGAATAGCCGTGTCTACGGTAACAGGACGACTTGGAGTTGTACCTTGACCTGATATAACTAAAACTGTGATTTACTTTGAAATGGATGTTGGCTCCGAGATTGTTTCCTCGCAGGGAGTCGGGGAAGAATCTCTAGGAGTGGTTACTTAATAAAATTGCTACAATAATATGACTATATATGAGATACCAGTCTACTCTCTTCTAATGCAGCAAGATGCTGAAGATGCTAGTCTTCGATAGGACTAGACCTTCCCCCTCATTCTTTCTTTCTGCAGTCAGTCCAGATATAACCCCATTCCTTGATACTGATGCATACTTAGCGTAGTTCTGATGTCAGTCTTGCGAGTACTTTGGATGAGTACTCACCGCTGCTTTGCTTTCTCTTTCCCCCTCGATACGATTCTGCGTTCAGACGATGGAGCCCAGGAGATGGAGTACGCCGGAGACGACTACTACACCACCGCTGGAGCCTACTACTACGTGGAGAATGCCGACGCTCAGGAGTAGTTAGGAGGTTCCCAGGCAGGAGGCCTCGCCTCTTTCGATCCGCTGCTTATGTTTGTGCTAGCCTTCTTAAGGCAAAACTTGTTTAACTTCTGTCTGTACTCAGATATTATTTGCTTTCGCTGACTCGTGCTTGTCAAGCTTTGTATTCGAGCCCTCGAGGCCCCTGGCTTGTAATATGAAGTTGTATGACTTTAGTTTGTGTCTAGTGTTGTGTTGTGATATCAATCAGTGAGTCCCTAATCTTGGTCGTATGCATTGCGTGTATGTTTAGCGTACGGTCGAAATTGGGGGCATCACAATCTCTTGATCTTCAATACAATGGTCATCGCATCTTCGCTTTGATCTATCCGATGTAATCCTTTTGTGCGGTGTGTTTGTTAGGATCCGATGAATTGTGGGTTTATGTTCAGATTATTCATGAAAACTATTTGAGTCACCTCTGAATATTATGATTCTTATTTGCATGATCATTTGCTTTGGCCAAGTAGAATGATCTATCTTCAGTGAGAGAGGTGCGTTGTAGTAGGTTCAACCCGACGGGTTTCTATATCCCAATGACAGAAAGGGACAAGTTGCGTCTTTGAGTTGTTGCTACTAAGGATAACACGATGGGGTTTATTCATATTCCTTGAGTTTACTTTATCTACATCATGTCATCATTCTCCATGCATTACTCTGTTTTACTTAATACTCTAGATGCATGCTGGATAGCGGTCGATGAGTGGAGTAATAGTAATAGGTGTAGGCAGAAGTCGGTCTATTTTTTTATGGACGTGATGCCTATATACACATGATCATTACCGTGAAATCACATAACTATCCGCTTTTCTATCAATTGCCCAACAGTAATTTGTTACCCACCGTATGTTGCCTACATGAGAGATGCCGCTAGGGAAAACTATGGCCCGTGGGACTATTCACTTATAAATTCATAAACACTACTATTACCTTGTTGCCTTTATTTGTCTTTTATTTTATTTTGCAATTTACAATTATCTACAATTATCTACACAACTCATTTGCTTGCGAATAACGAGATCAAGGGGATTGACAACCCTCTTGCCCGCGTTGGGTGCAAGTTGTTTGCTCTTTTGTGTGTGGTCGCTGAAGACGGTTGATGATTGATATTCCTATTGGTTCGATAAACCTTCACTAGTGCAGCGACGTGCTATACAAACGGTTTTTAACCCCTTTCCGCGACGTAGTTGTAAACCGTCGCCTTGCATGTGTGGGCGATAGGGGGGTCCATCCCACACGACACGGCAAATCCGTCAGCGATGGTGGCCAACGAACGCAAACGTTTCGCAAAACTAAGCGTATGGGATGTCCGCATCTACCACAAACGAGGGTCATCGGGCAATCATTTGAGATATGGTGTATTTCCCATACGGTTCATCCTTGCAACTCGTGTGAGATCACACTAACATCGCACGTGCTATTCTGTGTCGCGCCGTTTATGATGTGCGACGAATCGCAAATAGTTCACGATTATAAAGCATGTATGATAAGGGGGCTATCACACACATTTAGTTCCACCATGACCGTCTGTGATATGATATAAGAGTGCATATGTTTGTCATTATAAAACCGTATGCGAAGGTTGAATCTATCCCACACGCGGTGTTTTTCATAAATGTTTGTGATTTACAAAACGTCCCAAACGTATGATCCATACTTCCCAAACGTGTCATCCAGACTAACTGTGTCAGATGAAGGCCTATCGCACGCGTTCTTCTTTGACCAACGTTTACCATGGGCACGATATCATACACAGTTCGAAATACGAAATCGTGTGTGATAAGGAGACTAGCACAAACCCCGGTGTCATTGATCGCACACGTTCTTTCTCGCCTGACCGTGTGCGAAGACGAGACTCATCGCACACGCCGCGAATGGAGAAACGTGTGTGATGTTGAAGTTGATCGCAGACGTTTTGCTTTATCAAACTGTGTGCACTGTAATGGCCTGTAGAGCATGATTTGCCCCTAATTAAATACCTATGTTCATAATTCACATAATTTACATTTGAAAGTAGGAATTCATGTATTTCATATCGAATCATGTTTAAATGTAGGTTTAAGAACGAATGCATAATTCGATTCACATGTACATATACTCAAGAACTACATAAGCATCAATTCTCAAAAAAAGGAACACTACAGAAGGGAAAAATAAAGAATGAGGGAACCAAGGTTGTATTAAAGACGGTAAAGAGAGAGCCGAAAGACACTCTGGTTGCTGGAGTAGGTGAAGCGGAATGCCCATATTGTGCCCTCCTCCATGCCTAACGCACGAACGACTCTACGCCAGCCCCTAGTGATGGCTGCCCGCCCATCCTTCACTGCCTTCATTATGACTTCTCGATGCTCATTGTAGTCTCGATGATATATTTTAACCTTCATTGCATGTCCAACAATCATGTACTTTGCGAGGTAATCTTGAGTAAACTGTTTTGGGAACCACTTCAAAAGAAAAAGATTCAGACATTGTTGTGTGACAACTCATTATGGGAAGTACTAATAGAAGCGTACAAAGTTCGTAGTTACCATCCTACAGCTCAGTGTTGTGTTGGATAGAGTGTAAACAAATAGTCTAACTGGCATTGTTCGTCTCTTTTCCCTAACAATCATTTTCAGTTTCCTAACTTGATGCTGGTTCATGAATATTTCATTGCCCCACACGCAAAAAGGGTCCAGGAATGGATCTTTACCTAAGACATATGTACCTACAAGCAAGAAGCCGATATTAGAAGCTAAAATGCAGTTGCAGAATGGTGTAATATATTACTCCATCAGTTCCACAATGTGTTGCCTATAAACATTTTGAGAAGTCAACATTTACTTACTTTGACCAAGTTTGTAGAGAAAAACATTTACATCTAGAATTGCAATTCCATTTCAATAGATACATCACAAAATTTCATATTGTATACATTTTAGATGGTATAAGTAGATACATCACAAAAAACTATATGCACTACATGATGGAACGGATGGAGTATAAGCGGAGGGATGAAAAGAACCTCGGTGGAAAACGTTGGCCACTACCATTGTTGTCCTGTGCAAGTACATGTAAAGTCATGATAAGTACATCAGGCTTAAGATCAACCAAGTATATGAGGTATCTGCTTGAAATAAACAAAGCATATATGCTCACTATAACAACCAAATATAGCCATTTGATACTGGACAAATGCTCAATGGAACCAACCTAACAACTACATAACGAAAAGCAAGGCGTCTGCTTGAAAACTAGACAAATGCTCATTGCAATCAACCTAACAAACAGATACAGAAAAGCAAGGCATATGCTTGAAAACTAGACAAATGCTCACTGCAACCAACCTAGCAACCAAATTTAGAGAAACAAGGCATAAATGTTTAAAGCGGGAGTTAAGGGCACAGGTTAACAACACCAGACATAACAGGTGGTATTGATGAAATTGAACTACATAGTTCATACTTGCACATAATGAACATCACATTGTGAATAACTGAAAGAAACAAGGCATTCATGCTCACGGGACTAATACTCAATGGAACCAACCTAACAACCAGATACATAAAATCAAGGCATCTCCAGGACAACTGGACAAATGCTCAATTAAACACTGCATGACAATCGCATGGCAAAAGCTACTACAACAATGGGTACGAGACGGCTAGCTAGAAAAGGTATGATTTGCTCACAGGTTGTTGCCTCACTTGTCATGGATGGGCTCCTTCCACTTGGGATATGAGGTGCCCAGGGTGCGCTCCCTGATGTCGCATATGGGACGTTTCCCCTTGTAACAGCGGTAGTGTGTGCCATAATCTTGGTGGATGAGATCTGACTTTGGAGCTAAGGATCCCAAGCCACCGCCGTAGAACGTTTCCTTCAGAAAAGACGAAAGGGGCTCGATGGCGTAGAAGTATCGCAAATCCATGATCGCGAGGCGGAGGAGATCAGCGGCGGGGCCTTTGAAGAGATCGACGGCGGTTGAACCAGAGGCGTTGCCGGGGGACCACTTAACTTGTGACATGGCCCGAGTGAAGCTGGTGATGTTGACGAGCTTGATGTCATAGCCGGCTCTCCTGAGATACAGGAATACGCGAGCCCGCAAACTTGAAGCCTTTGGCATGGCAACGTAGGCATCGTCCTCACTGGCTCCCGTGGCGATGTGTTCGTCGGGTATCGAAGGGTCGGCGCGGACGGCGCCCACCTCGCCAGTGTACGGCGGAGAGGCCATGATAGACCTCTTTTTGGTCGTACACTCCTCGAGCTCCATAGGAGATGTGGCCAGGCTGATTAGGCTGCGACTCTCTGGAGTACGGGATGGGGATCTGGGGGAAAGGGACACCGTCGGACTCATCTAAAAACTCAGAGCGACGATGGTGTATGTGGATCGGTGGGGATCCTGAACCTGTTTAGCTATGAGGCACGGGCGGACCGGCTGAGGTTGGTGGTGGAAGGCGGCGGCGGGGGTGAGCTAGGGTTCAAGCGGGGGAGGAAGGCGGAGGAGGGTGTTGTGTGGACGGGGGGGGGTGTTTGCGGATGTGCCGCTGCTGTTGAAAAATTTAGTAGTAATGGTGTGGGTGGAGATGGTGGTGGACGAGGGATGGCGACGGTTGAAATGCCTCGGCAGCTGAAAAATTACAATAGGGTCGGTGCGGTGGACGAGGAAGGGCGTCATGCAGTTGAAATACCGCTTCCACTTAAATTTTGGTAAAGGAACTAGGCGGGAGCAGCCAAGATCACACACGATCCTAACATAATAAAGTTTGTACGCTGTAACGAAATGCCGTGCCGCGAAACCACGAATTTTTGCATCGCTCATGGCGGGTAGCTCATTCTGTGGTTTCTCAAGACGGGCTCATCTCACACGGTTCATCGTCAATTTCAGTCGCACACGTGAAATTCATCCTAAATTTCCACATGCCCACAAACAGATGACACGAACATTTGGCAAATTTTCACAACAAAATGCCTTATTTTGCAGCGGATTAGTTGACATTAGTTCATATGCTCAGTAATTTAGAAACAGTTCGCCAATTTGCATGAAGATGAACTGCACAAAATATTCACTACCCCATGGATGCATACAAACGTCGCGCCTCCACCGTCGTCATGACCCTCCTCGGCTCAGAACGAGTATTCAGAGGAGCTCGTCAAGTTGATGAGCTCCAGTGGTTCCATGGCGGAGACCGGCGGGGCTACCTCGGCCGGAGCAACCGCGGCGCCTCTCGCCAGGTTTGCCGCTGTCGACGAAGATGTCGTGGCGTCCACGTGGGCCATCGGTATACAGACGGGCGCCGTGGCCGATGTTGCCAGAGTTGCCGCCGCAGCTGCAAGGCCTGCACTGGCCTCCAACGCGGCTGAGAGGCATGCGGCGGCCTGCTCCGCCGCCTTCTGGTCCTGCTCCCGCCTCTTTTTGCCCTCTGCATCTGAGTTCCGCTTCCTCTTCGCTCTCTCGCCGTTTCTGCCGCTTCATATCCCTAGCCGCGTTGCGGATGGCATCCGCAGATGCGATAGATTGTTCCACACCGACACTAAGACGGCGCTCGTCCTCGTTGCGTAGGAACGCATCGAGGCACGATTCCTGGATGGTTAGAGCGATGGCCATCTGCATCCGACACTGAAACTCGGGGTCATCGTCGTCTTCGTCGTCGGCCACGGCAAATGACGGTTGACCGTTGACCGACATGGAAGACAGCGCATCGGAATCCTCTTTGTCGTCGTCATCGGCCACATCAGCTGGCTGTTTGCCGTTGCCCGCCATGGTGGCCAATGCGTCAGAATCCTCTATCACGTCGTCGTCCAACACTATCAGGACGGCGTAATGCACATCCCCATGGTTGAGCACCGGTTCCATTTGGTGTGTGTGGTGGTGGTGGCGAGCTATCGGCGAAAAAATTAGCTGTTAGCCGCCACGGGCGAGATCTTCTATAGGTCGCCGTCGGGTTTGGGTTTTTACTGTGCACTTTGCCACTTTGCACTGGCTGACGCTTGCGGTTGCCACCACTAGACAAGGCCGATTTTGCTGTGTACGAGCATCGCACACGGTTAGAGTAGCACACTTGTGCCTGTTGGGGATACAATCGCATACGGTTGTTTCGTCAGTTTCATTTGCTATTTTACATAATACTAGCATCTTTGGGATAAACGACAAAAAAACGCAAGAGAGGGTCAAAACACAATCACGCCCGCTAGTGGCACAAATATATACTCCCTTCATACATCTCCAACGTATCTATAATTTTTGCTTGTTCCATGCTGTTATATTATCATTCTTGGACGTTTTACAAACATTTTATAACAACTTTATATCATTTTTTGGGACTAACCTATTGACATAGTGCCAAAGTGACAGTTGCGGTTTTTGCTTGTTTTTTACTTCGCAGAATATCAGTACCAAACGGAGTCCAATCGCGACGAAACTTTTTGGAGATTTTTTTGGACCAGAAGGCACCCAGTGGGCCAAAGAAGGGCCAGAGACGTGGGCTGTGGAGGCCACAACCCACCAGGGCGCGCCAGGGAGCTCCCGACGCGCCCTGATGTGTTGTGCCCTCCATGGGGGCCCCCTCCACCGCCTCTGATGCCTATAAATTCCCAAATATTCAAAAAACCCTAGGGGAGTCGACGAAACACAATTCTAGCCGCCGCAAGTTCCAGAACCTTGAGATCCAATCTAAACACCATCACGGAGGGGTTCATCTTCTTCATAGGTGCCTCTCCGATGATGCGTGAGTAGTCCACCATAGACCTACGGGTCCATAGGCAGTCACTAGATAGCTTCCTCTCTCTCTCTCTCTTATGATTCTCAATACAATGGTCTCTTGGAGATCTATTTGATGTAAACTTTTGCGGTGTGTTTGTTGGGATCCGATGAATTTTGAGTTCATGATCAGTTTCTATCCATGAATATTATTTGACTCTTCTTTGATCTCTTATATGCATGATTACTTATAGCCTCGTATTTCTTCTTCGAATCTTTGGTTTAGTTAGGCCAACTAGATCGATCTTTCTTGCCATGGGAAGAGGTGCTTTCTGATGGGTTCAATCTTGTAGTGTCCTTTCCCAGTGACAGAAGGGGCAGCAAGGCACGCATGTATCGTTGCCATTAAGGATAACAATATGGGGTCTATTCCTACATGAATAGATCTTGTCTACATCATGTCATCGTTCTTATTGGATTACTCCGTTTTTCCATGAACTTAATACACTAGATGCATGCTGGATAGCGATCGATGTGTGGAGTAATAGTGGTAGATGCAGGCAGGAGTCAGTCTACTTATCTTGGACGTGAGGCCTATATAATGATCATCGCCTTGGATATCGTCATGATTATTTTATCTTCTATCAATTGCCCAACAATAATTTGTTCGCCCACCGTGCGCTATACTCATGAGAGAAGCCACTAGTGAATCCTACGGCCCCCGGGTCTACTTTTCCAACATATTGCTGTCCGATCTATCTTTTTTTTGACTGTAAATAGTAGGAGAGGCTCCTACTATGCTATATTAATATAAATAAATATAAATATTTACATGGCTTGGAGGAAAAAACCCAGAAGAAAGGAAGAAGAACAATCAGAGTCTAAAGAGTGTTTACAAAGGAAGTGATCTAATCACTGAGATCAGGAGACACTCGATATCTAAGCCAGGTAAGATCAGCCTTAGTTCTCTCAAGCCAAGCTCTATATGTAGGACTGATCTGATTGAAGATGTAGTTATTTCTTTCCTTCCAAATATTCCATGCGGTGATGGTGAAGATTTCAAAGAAGAGCCTGCCAGAATAAATTTCTTTTGCTCTAATAGTGGCCTCTCCGATCTATCTTTTTGCCTCTTTGTTTTCAGATCTAATAAACCAAAAACCCAAAAACATATTGCTGCACTTTTTATTTGCTTGCAATCTTTTTGCCTCGCCGGATCACTTCCTTGCTTGCAATCTTGTTTGTGTAGTCACGATGACACAAGAAAACACCAAGTTGTGTGATTTTTCCAATACTAATAACAATGATTTTATTATTACTCCGATTGCTCCTCCCGCCACTAGTGCGGAGTCTTGTGATATTAATGCCGCTTTGTTGAATCTTGTCATGAAAGATCAATTTGCCGGTAATCCTAATGAGGATGCCGTGTCCCATCTAAACACGTTCGTAGAATTGTGTGATATGCAAAAGAAAAAAGATGTGGACAATGATATAGTGAAATTGAAATTATTTCCTTTTTCCTTGCGGGATCGTGCCAAAATTTGGTTTTCCTATTTGCCTCGCAATAGTATTGATTCTTGGAATAAGTGCAAGGATGCTTTTATCACTAAGTATTTTCCGCCCACAAAAATTATTTCCCTTAGGACACAAATCATGAATTTTAAGCAACTTGAGCATGAACATGTTGCACAATCTTGGGAAAGAATGACGTTGATGCTAAGAAATTGTCCTACTCGTGGTTTAAATCTTTGGATGATCATACAAAAAATTTATGCGGGGTTGAATTTTGTCTCTAGAAATCTTTTAGATTCCGCCGCGGGTGGTACTTTTATGGAGATTACTTTGGGTTAAGCTACTAAATTGCTAGATAATATCATGGCAAATTATTCACAATGGCATACCGAAAGAACATCTATTAGTAAAAAGGTTAATTCGGTTGAAGAAATTAGTACTTTGAGTGATAAGGTTGACGCTTTGATGAAATTGGTTGCTAGTAAAAAATGATCCTATTGATCTTAATGATGTGCCTTTGTCTACCTTGATTGAGCAAAATAGTGATTCCGTAGATGTGAACTTTGTCTCGCGAAACAATTTCAATAACAATGCTTATAGAGGTAATGTTAATCCTAGGCCTTTTCCTGAAAATTCCTCTAATAATTATGGTAATTCCTATGGTAATTCTTCTTACAATAATAATAGGAACACCTCTGATCTTGAGAGTAATATTAAAGAATTTATCAATGCGCAAAAGGCTTTCAATACTACGATAGAAGAAAAGTTGAATAAGATTGATGATATGGCTAGAAGCATTGATAGAATTTCTCATGATGTTGAAAGCTTTTGTGCCTAAGATTGATGAATCAATTAAAGTTTTATATGTCTCCATGGATGAAAGTAAGAAAAGAACCGCTATGCTTAGAGCTAAAAGAGAAATATTAGAAAAATCATTTTCTAGTGATCGCCTTCATAAAAAAGATGAAGATCTTAAAGTGATTGGTGTTTCTACTATTGATTCCTTGTTTAGTAATATTAAGATTGATGATAAAGGGACTGAACTAGAGTCAACTTTAGCTAGAAGGCATCCCCATAATTTGGAGGGTGAAAATCTTTTTGAAAAATTTGATAAAAGTGGGTTTGAAGAGGTCAAAACTTTAACTAGTGATGTGCCCACTATTTTGGATTGCAAAGACTTTAATTATGATAGTTGCTCTTTGATTGAATTTATTTCTTTGCTGCAATCCATGTTGAATTCACCTCATGCTTATGAGCAAAATAAAGCTTTTACTAAACATATCGTTGATGCCATGATGAAATCTTTTGAAGAAAAGTTGGAGTTGGAGATTTCTATTCCTAGAAAATTACATGATGAGTGTGAACCTACCATTAAGGTCAAGATTGAAAATTATGAATGCCTTGCTTTATGTGATTTGGGTGCTAGTGTTTCCACGATTCCGAAATCTCTATGTGATGTGCTTGGTCTTACCAATATTGAAGAATGTTCTCTTAATTTGCACTTGGCAGATTCTACTATTAAAAAGCCTTTGGGAAGAATTAATGATGTTCTTATTCTTTCAAATAGGAACTATGTGCACATAGATTTTATTGTGCTTGATATTGATTGCAATCCGTCTTGTCCCATTATACTTGGTAGACCGTTTTTACGCACTATAGGTGCCATGATTGATATGAAAGAAGGCAATATTCGTTTCCAATTTCCCTTGAGAAAGGGGATGGAACACTTCCATAGAACAAGAATTAAGACACCATATGAATCAATCATGAGGGCATCCTATGGATCCAAAACCAAAGATGACAATACTTGAATCTATGAGTTATGCCTAGCTAGGGGTGTAAAACGATAGCGCTTGTTGGGAGGCAACCCAATGAATAAATAAATTTTTGCTTTTTCCTTTCAGTTTTTGAGTGTTGACACAATTATTCCTCTGTTATGATTGTGTTTTTATGTATTATTTAGTGTTTGTGTCAAGTAGAGCCTTTAGGATGATTCATAAGATGAGTAGAAGCGATGCTGAATCTGAAACAGAAACTTTGCGTCCAGTATATGAATTTTCATTTTTTACTGGAACGTTATCTTGAGCTGAAATTTTACCACAGTGTTTCTATTAAAACCCCTTACGTTTTTCTAATTTTTTAAAAAAATTAGAGTTACATAAGTATGGTTAGAGTACATATTACTACAGACTGTTCTGTTTAAGACAGATTCTGTTTTCGTTGCATTGTGTGCTTGTTTTGATGAATCTATGGGTTATATTGAAGGGTATGAGCCATGGTAAAGTTAAAATACAGTAGTTATAATGCAATAATAAAATATGAATAGGTTTGCAACAGCACCAAAAGTAGTGATTTGCTTTATTATACTAATGGATCTCACGAAGATTTTGTTGAGTTTTGTGTGATTGAAGTTTTCAAATTTTGGGTGAGATCACGATGGATGAAGGAATAAGGAGTGAAAAGAGCCTAAGCTTGGGTATGATACAGCACCCACAAGATATATCCAAAGAGAAACAAACAACTAAGCTTGGGGATGCCCCCGAGTGGCATCCCTCTCTCTTCTAACAACCATCGGTATTTTACTTGGAGCTATACTTTTAATCGTCACATATCATGAGTTTTGCTTGGAGCGTCTTGTATCATTTGAGTCTTTGCTTGCTTTGCTTTTTAGTTTGTCACTTGTATCCTTGCTGGACACACCTATTTGAGAGAGCGAAAATTATGCTATGATTTGTTAGAATTGCTTTATGTGCTTCACTTAAACTTTTTGAGCTATAGAATTGCTGTAGTGCTTCACTTATATCTTTTTGAGCACGGTGTGCTTGGAAATTTTTGTAGAAATACTCTCATGCTTAACTTAGATTAATTTGAGAGTTAGTAAATTTTGAAGAAATCCTCTCATGCTTCACTTATACTATTTTGAGAGATGAAATCTTTATGCTCATGTGCTTCACTTAAATTTGTTTGAGCTTGTCAAAAAAGCAATGGCAATATATGAAACTAGTCCCAAAGTGATAGATATACAAGGAGGATATAATAAAAACTTTCATGAAGATCATTGGACAAATTAAACTTGATTCTTTGTAATAGTTTTGAGACATCATGATAGTAATATGTGAGTCATGTTAGTGAGTAATTATGCTTCAGTAGGAATATTGGTGTTAAGGTTTGTGATTCCCTATGCATGCACGAAAGTCAATAGTTATGCATTGAATTTACATCCTACTTATGGTGCATTATTCGGTGTTAGTTATGTTCAATGCTCGCTTATGTGAATTTTCGTTTCTTTGTTTGGTTGCTTCTCAATCTATTTGCTAGCCTCCATTTGTACTAAGTAGAAATACTACTTGTGCATCCAAAATCCTTAAACCAAGTTTTGCCTTTTGAGTCCACCACACCTACCTATATGCGGTATTTCCATACCGTTCCAAGCAAATTTGTATGTGCCATCTCTAAATTTTCAAAATAAATTTTATCTTTTGTGTGCTCGTACCGCTCATGAAACGGTGGGGAGTGTCCAATATTTTTCCATGCTAGATGTGTTATTCTCAAGATGAGTGTTTATTCACTTGTCATTGCATGAGAGTGTGGCGGTAATAGGGATGCCCATTCCCGAAATGAAAAAGAAAAAAAATATTTACTTTATGTTGTCAAATAATAAATTCCTTGGAAAGTGTTGGTATGGAAGGCAACCGTGGATACGGCCCGCCATGGAAAGTGAAAGTTTGGTGGAAAAACGAATAAACTTTGTTTTCTCTTTGGGATCCGTCTATGATAGATCTAGCATCGAAAGTATTGTGAGGAACTTTGTCGTTTTCGTTGACAGGAAAGGCATGCCACCCAAAATATTTTTCTCTCTCAATTTAAAACTTTGAGCAATGGCACCTCTAGAAATCCCTACTTCCCTCTGCGAAGGGCCTATCTATTTACTTTATGCAATTTTTATTTTTACTTTGAGTCTCCATCTTCTCTTATAAAGCACCAACTAGGGGGCACTATGATCATACTTGAGCATTAGGCATAGCTAATATTTGAGTGTGTCTCATGAATGGATCAATGATTGAGCATGATGGGCTAGGGATAACTTGCTTTATTGTTGATATTTTGAAAGACATGGTTGCTTGTTGGCATGCTTGAGTATTGAAGTCGTTATGTTAAAACAAGACTATTGCTTTGAATCGTTTACAAGTCCAAATGTCCGTGCTATATAAAAGAAAAGAATATGAGATGAACATGTTAGGCAACATTCCACATCAAAAATTCTGTTTTTATCATTTACCTACTCGAGGATGAGTAAGAATTAAGCTTGGGGATGCTGATACGTCTCCAACGTATCTATAATTTTTGATTGTTCCATGCTGTTATATTATCATTCTTGGATGTTTTACAATCATTTTATAACAACTTTATATCATTTTTTGGGACTAACCTATTGACATAGTGCCAAAGTGCCAGTTTTTGTTTTTTGCTTGTTTTTTACTTCGCAGAATATCAGTACCAAATGGAGTCCAATCGCGACGAAACTTTTTGGAGATTTTTTTGGACCAGAAGACACCCTGTGGGCCAAAGAAGTGCCAGAGAGGTGGGTTGTGGAGGCCACAATCCACCAGGGTGCGCCAGGGGCCCCCGACGTGCCCTGATGGGTTGTGCCCTCCACGGGGCCCCCCTCCACCGCCTCTGATGCCTATAAATTCCCAAATATTCAGAAAGCCCTGGGGGAGTCGACGAGGGGTTCATCTTCTTCATAGGTGCCTCTCCGATGATGTGTGAGTAGTCCACCATAGACCTACGGGTCCGTAGGCAGTAGCTAGATGGCTTCCTCTCTTTCTCTCTCCTATGATTCTCAATACAATGGTCTCTTGGAGATCTATTTGATGTAAACTTTTGCGGTGTGTTTGTTGGGATCCGATGAATTTTGAGTTCATGATCAGTTTCTATCCATGAATATTATTTGAGTCTTCTTTGATCTCTTATATGCATGATTACTTATAGCCTCGTATTTCTTCTTCGAATCTTTGGTTTAGTTAGGCCAACTAGATCGATTTTTGTTGCCATGGGAAGAGGTGCTTTGTGATGGGTTCGATCTTGCGGTGTCCTTTCCCAGTGACAGAAGGGGCAGCAAGGCACGCATGTATCGTTGCCATTACGGATAACAAGATGGGGTCTATTCCTACATGAATAGATCTTTTCTACATCATGTCATCGTTCTTATTGCATTACTCCGTTTTTCCATGAACTTAATACACTAGATGCATGCTGGATAGCGGTCGATGTGTGGAGTAATAGTGGTAGATGCAAGCAGGAGTCGGTCTACTTATCTTGGACGTGATGCCTATATAATGATCATCGCCTTGGATATCGTCATGATTATTTGATCTTCTATCAATTGCCCAACACTAATTTGTTCACCCACCGTACGCTATACTCATGAGAGAAGCCACTAGTGAATCCTACGGCCCCCGGGTCTACTTTTCCAACATATTGCTTTCCGATCTATCTTTTTGCCTCTTTGTTTTCAGATCTACAAACCCAAAAACATATTGCTGCAGTTTTTATTTGCTCTTTCTATTTTGTGTTCTTGAGAGATATATCTCTCCTATCTATCACTACCTAATCTATCTTTTTACCATAGAGAGATTAACAACCTCTCTTTCGCGTCGGGATGGAAGTATTTGTTGTTTGTGTGCAGGTGCTACCTATTGGGTGGTGGTGATCCTCCTACTGGTTCGATAACCTTGGTTTCATGACTGAGGGAAATACTTACAGTCGCTGTGCTGCATCATCCCTTCCTCTTTGGGGAAATACCGACACAGTCTCAAGCCACGTCATCCCTCCGTTCCTAAATATAAGTCTTTTTAGAGTTTTCAAAAAAAAATAGAGATTCCAGTACTAACTATATAGGCACACGGTAAAATAAGTGAATCTACACTCTAAAGTATGTATATACATGTAGTTCGCAGTGAAATCTCTAGAAAAAGACTTGTATTTATGAATGGATGAAGTATATATATATATATATATGTATGTGTGTGTGTGTGTACGAACATGGTGTTGTCATGTTTAAATTCGCAATGCACAACTTTAATGTGTGGCACATGCTGCATATGTGCATGCCTAAAAGTGTCGAATGTGACAGAAAAGGGTTTCATGACAAACGTAGGGTGTTTCTCCCTACACTATGTGTCGGGGATGGGGTCCTATGAACACATGACCTGGTTCAAACTTTGTCACACATTTATCCATGTCTAACTTTTCATAAGACATACAAGAGAATTTATACCTTAATTTGGCCAAACTATCACATATTGTTGTCGGACAAGTGTGATATATAGATCGCGCGGTCCCATGAGTTGGCACGTCGTCAAAGACCAGTTGAGTGAGGCTAGAAGAACACCACCCCCTACATATGGCCAAATGTATATGCAAAAATGGTGTGGTCCGGTGTTTCAATTAATACACAGTGCACAACCCTAGCTATGACGTGGCATGCACTTAGCTGAGATAATTTGGCATATATACCCCCCTTAAGATTGGTTATATATATACTACCTAGCTAGGTCGTTATGGACGTATATATTGTTCCCCTCCCCCCACACACACATGACACGTAGTAGGGTGACGTTGCAGCGTTGTCAGTCAAATGGATGATATATAGCGACCCATCCATATATAAGCGTGTCATCGAAAACCACACAATGGATGCATGGTCCACACACACACACACACGCGCGCGCATGCACACACACACATACACCGTCACCCATCCTTGGCCTTCTAGTGTTGAGTAAAAGGCATGACAGACCCTAAGGGCCCCACCGATAGGTTTGTCGTCGGAAACCGCACAATGTAGGCACATGGTCCACACACAGGCAGGTTCACACAGACACACACGCGCGCGCAGACACACACACACACACACACACACGGGCACACAAACACACACACACACATCGTCACCCATCCTTGGCCTTCCAGCGTTGTCAGTAAAAGGCATGGTAGACACTAAGGGCCCACCGATAGGTTTGTCGTCGGAAACCACACAATGAAGGCACATGGTCCACACACAGGCATGGGTTCACACACACACACACACACACACACACGCACGCGCGCGCGCACACACACACACACACTCACGGGCACACACACACACACACACACACACATCGTCACCCATCCTTGGCCTTCCAACGTTGTCAGTAAAAGGCATGACAGACCCTAAGGGCCCACCGATAGGTTGGTCATTGGAAACCGCATAATGTAGGCACATGGTCCCCACACAGGCATTGGTTCACACACACACACACACACACACACACACACACACACACACGTCATCGATCCTTGACATTTTCAAAACAACAAAAGAAAATCATGGATATTTTCAAAACACGGAACTGGCCTTCCAACGTTGTCAGTAAAAGGCATGACAGACCCTAAGGGCCCACCGATAGGTTTGTCATCGGAAACCGCACAATGTAGGCACATGGTCCACACACAGGCATTGGTTCACACACACACACACTTCATCGATCCTTGACATTTTCAAAACATAAAAAAATCATGGATATTTTCAAAACAAGGACCTGGCCTTCGAGCGTTGTCAGTAAAAGGCATAACAGACCCTAAGGGCCCACCCATAGGTTTGTCGTCAGAAACCACACAATGTAGGCACATGGTCCACACAAAGGCATTGCTTCACAAATACACAGACACACACGTCATCGATCTTTGACATTTTCAAAACAGCAAAAGAAAATCATGGATCTTTTCAAAACAAGGATCTCAAGATTTATTTAGCCGGAATGACATATCACTACAGGCATTTTACTTAGGGCTTTCTATTCTTCTGCCCCTGGTTCCTTAGTTGTACTCATTCATCCCCACACCCTTAACTTTTGCTCACTTTTCTCCACTCCCTTGTCCAAAACCCTCAGAAATAGTCACAACGGAGGATACCGTCAGGTCAATGGTTTGACCGTTAACTCTGACATGTGGGGCCGCGCTGGACTGTGTCGCCCGTTGGACCTGCCAAGTGGGGCCGCGTTTGGACTGTGTCGCCCTCCTTCGACCATTCTGACGTGTGGGGCCGCGCTAGACTGTGTCGCCCGTTGGACGGTGGCGCTGGTTGGACCGTTGGGCCGTGATTTCGTTTGGGCCGTTGAATTAAACGCCCGCGTCCATGCGCTGATGCACGCCACCACGATAATCCCGCTATGCATGCGCGAGATGATCCAGCTAGCCTGCCTGCATGCGCCGATGCGAGCTGCCACGGACGCAGCCTTCCTGTGAGCCGCCACGGACGCAGCGATTGTCGCTGCTGCCAGTTCGTCTCTTCTCGCACGTGCCTCCTCGATCGGTTCACAGTTCACACCATCTCACCCTTTGACCTCCGCAGCATCAATTCAGCGTCGCAATTAAATTCTAGGGCATACCGATCGACTTGCGCCACCAGCAAGCCTGCTATGCATGCCACGTGATCCAGCTAGCCTGCTTGCATGCGCCGATGCGCCGCTACGAACGTAGCGACGGTCGCTGCTGCTAGTTCCTCTCTTCTCGCACGCATCTCCACCTTCCAGGTGCCACAGACCGAGGCCAGGGTGCAGTACTACGTGCGAGCTTCGCCCACCTTTTTTACCCACCCATATGTCACTCCCTCCATGTACAAAAGCATGCAATATATTTTTTGAAGCATAGAATAGAACCAGCAACCAGAGTCAACTAAACATAGCTCAGAGAGCATAATAGCAACATACAATATATATCCTACGTACTACGTAGTGCACTACGCGTCTTCGTCGTCGGAGATGGCCTGATCCGCCTGCGCCGGACTCTGAGCCGCCTGCGTGGGGGCCTGGTCCGCCTGCGCCTCCTCCTACGTCGCCCTTGCGGCCTCCATCTACTGCTGACGAAGATGCCGGGCCTGCTCCGACCGGATGGAGTTGAGGATCACCACCTGGTCGGGCCACAGATAGTAGACCGGCGGTGCACACACTTTCGGCTCCTCCGGCCCCTGCGGCGGCGCCTCCTCCTCAGGCTGCGGCGGCGCCTCCTATGGCTCCTCCTCCCCCATCTCCGACCCCTCCTCGAAATCCTCCTCCGGTTCCAGAGGTAGCCACGCTTGCCTCCAGATTTGGGCCTGCCGAAGGAGGAAGAGACGGTGTTCGACTGTGTAGTACTGGCGGCGTGGTGGCATGGCTGATGGGCTCGGAGAGGGGAGTGATCGGGTGCCGGCGGGGAGAGGGAGCAGGCGGATGAGCTAGGGCTGGGGGACGCCCTCCGGCTTAAATAGCCGTCTATGGATAATGACGGGGAGCCGGAGCGGTGCATCCTCCCTCGACAGTCAACGCGTAGCGAAGGACTTTTTTTTATTTCCCGCGGGCGAGTGGTTGAGCAGAACCAACGTCTCGCGGATCGCCCAATGATCCACGATGCAGAGCTGTCCATGTGTTCCAATGGCGCGGAGCCTGTACGCAGCCTGCCCGTATCCTTCTAGAAGACCATATCCGACGGTTTTCGCTTGGCGCTAGGGTATGATCGAACGGCTGCAGTTCGACGTTAGGGTTTGTAGAGATGCTGCGGGGTTTTGAGCCGGTTAGCGGGGTTATCTTAAGTTTGACCAACTTTCAAATGACCTTAACTAATTCAAAAAAATCAAAAACATATGAAACCTTCCGTGTTCGACGTTTTATAAGACATAGTTACCCTAAAAAATATAAACCTTAGTTTAGGGACTTTTTAAAGAAAAAACTTCTTTTGAGATGAGCTACCGTTTCCAAATTCAAATGAGCAGAACTAAATGCAAAAAAATTCAAAAAAATGTAAAACCTGCTCACAATGCCTTTGTATGTGACATGGTTATGGCAAAAAATAGAAATCTTGGTTTATGGGCATTTCCATGAAAACTCCTTCACACATATGAGCTATCACGTACGGGGTTTTATAGAGTTCGAGAAGAGAGCGACAGTGGGTTTATGTTTACAAAAAATAAAAAAATAAAAAAATCACCAGAGCTCCATTTGAGTGTGAGTAAGAAGGATCCGAACGTATTTTTCATTTTTGAAATTTTAAACCGTCTTCATATAAATGGGTTTTGTAATAAAGGGTTAGGGTTAGGGTTAGGGTTTAGGAGTCTATTTTTGTTTTGTTTGATGTTAGATCATTTCAATATAGGGTGACATGATCATTACAACTTAGGCATCTTTCAACATGTCGCTTATAATTCAAATGTTAGTTCAAATTCAAGTTTTTACCTTAATTAATCATCAAATCACATCATATTCAAACATCACATAGGATTGGCGGCATATAAGTGGTTAGATGATGGCCATCTATCTTATTGCAGATGCAGGTATTTATTCACTGGATTTCTTCTTGTTTACGAATAATGGGGCATCTGCCTAACCCCATCAAACTTTTTGGTAAGATAATATAAGAAGGGTAATCGTATTTGGTTGGGTTCCAACTCTGCTGTTTAGTCTGGCGCGGGTGTGATACTGGTCACATCATATCAGATCACATAACATCACCATACATTAGCTTTAATTAAACATCAATGCCGACCACAGAGGCCGGCGATAGTTCTAGTGCATTATACACAATGCCAGTAGCAACTAATATAAGAACACAAATAAAAATATAACACATATAAAATATAGACAACTCCGCCCGCCGGTGAAGCCGTCTACGTCTTTAGGAGCACCGTCCTACTCGTCATCGTCGCTGGTGAGGTCGACGTAGGGAGGCGGCTGCCAAAGGTGGGCTGGCGGCCCCTGCCAGGCCGGAGGCGCTTGCGGTGCCTGCAACACCTCCTCCCATGGCTCGTGCTCCGGTTCGGGTGACCGCGGTGGCGTGGGTGCCCATGGCTGGACAGCTAGCGCGTCGGCCATCTCTGACGCAGTTGCCGACCATCCCCACGACTGGCCCACCAGCCGGGAGTTCCACGCCGCAAGGGCCGGCTCCTCCGCCACCTCCTCCTTCACCTCCTCCTTGATGACGACGGCCATCTCCAGCTTAGGGATGGCCACGTCGCCGGCTGCAGAGAGGGCCAACGCCCTCTCCATGTCCGTCCATTGACGCTCGTCGTGCGTGCGCGCGGATTCCTCCATGACATGCCTAATGAGCTCGGCCTCCTCCTCATCGGTCATCAAAGGTGGTGGTGACGGGGACGGAGATGGTGTCGGGGTGAGGCCGCGGACAAGCCTACGACCGCACACTTGGGGCGGGCTAGCAGCACGTCGTCGCCGTGGGCTAGGTGGACGACCGGCAAAAAAAGACTGCCGCCGCAGGTCGTGCTCGTCGTGGAGCCACATATCCCACAGCGGCGAGTTGACGCCGTACCTTGGGTAGTGGAGGAGATCCGGAGGCAGGCGCGCGCGACGTCGGTCGATCTCCTCACGGCGAGCGCGGCCGCTCATCGGCACCGGGGGGATTGGAACCCGATCCACGGACAGATGCCAGTTGTTCGGGAGGTGGGCATCTCCCCATGGCAATGGCGTGGCCATCTCCCAGTACCTCCGGCATATTTCCGTGCCGACGTACGGGCGCGTGCGCTGCGGGGCGGCCGGCAGACCGATTGCAAATGCGGGTGGAGCGGACAGAGCAGGCGGCGGTGGTGGTGGTGGGCTCCTAGAGCGACCGGAGCGGCGCCTACCAGAGTTTGAGCCGGCCTCATGGCCGTGCTTCCCCTTCCTAGACCATGGCTAGGGCATGGCGACGGCGGCGGGCTAGGGTTTCTAGAAACTGTCGGGGGTGGAGGGGGCAGGATTGGCTTTGGAAGCAGAAGCTACTGTGTGGGGTGTGACTGGCCGGTCCACGGGTTTCCACTTAAAGTAGGACGACGACACGAAGGTGGGTGGCTGATGACCGGGCCCCACCGCGCGTGCGCACTTACTTTGGGCGGTGGGGGTAGGTTGGACGCCACCACGAGTGACGGCCCGTCTGTCGGTTTTGCCCCAAGCGGACATGGGCGTACGATTTGGAGTTGCCCTTACGACGCGGCCCCACTAGTCAGAGTTAACGGTCAAACCATTGACCCGACGGCATCCTCCATTGTGACCTTTCGTGAGGGTTTTGGACAAGAGAGTGGGGAAAAGTGAGCAAATTCTAAGAGCATGGGGATGGATGAGTACAGCTATGGAACGAGGGGCACATATGTAAAAAACCCTTTTATTTATGCCTATAGTGATCGTATCACACCGCCTAAATGAACCTTAAAATCTAGCAACTTCCCAACCGGTCACCCATCCTTGACTACTCCACCGAAAGCACGCTTAACTTCCGAGTTCGTTCGACTGGGTTATGGGCTGGGAAGCTATGCCTTGCTGGTAAGAGTTGCCTCCTTTCATTTACAAGGCATGCCCCGATGGGCACCTGGTGGGACCAGATACGTATCGCAGACGTTTCTGGTAGTACTAGAAACCGTGCGCGACGGTGGCATGAGGGCTGATGATGACGTCTCACTCATGCTCGATGGTGCGATGCCACTTTTGCGTGCTCTCTGGCTTGCTCCGTCTCGTCCTCCTCATCCGAAAGGTTGATGAAGGGGCCGACGATTCGGCGAGAAACCGATTGGGGGAGTGGCGGGAGACCGATTGGGCGAGTGGCGGGATAAGCGTGTTGGATAGAACATCATTTTAATACAAATTGGATAACTTATGAAAGAAGGAAGCTCGAGCTAGCACGACACGCGCACACCGTGCTTACACACGCACGAGCTTAAAACGGGCGTATAGAACTGCTTTAAATTATTCATGGTTCGTTTAGTTTTTTTTTTGTATACTACACTAATTAAGTTTCTAGACATTTAATGTGCATAATTCAGATTTGAACTAAAAGAACATGCTCCGTGTCACCAAAATGGGTTGAAAAAATATATTTGTGTCCTTGGGTTCCTTGTTTAGGTCCCATGCAATGAACGTGAATGGATTACAAACATCTCGGAGTCAAGGCCAAAAACTTTGAGAAACTTGGTTTTTAAATCATCATAAATCCAAACCTCGTCTGAAATTCTTGAAACTTACCCTGGTGTCATGACACGACACTTATACAACATGATAATTCTTTGTCCAATTTGGGACAAGTCTCTTGCACACCAAAACTTCTCTCAAGAACCATCGTTCTTTCGATACGGAACATGTGTCACCTCTGTGGAGGGAACGACAGTCGATGTCTCTTCTTACACATATATTTTTTCTACATGCAACATAGACTAATACAAGTGCAATGCTGAAATGTGGAATTATTCACGGCTCATTTGGGACCCTTTATACATTAATTGAGCTTTTCTATATCCAATTGATGTGCATAATTCAAATTTGAACTACAAGCACATGCTCCAGGGCACCAAAATGGGTTACAAAATCATTTATATGTCCTTGGGCACCTGTTTAGGTCCCATGCAATGATTAAAAACATCTCGGCATCGTGACTAGGACGCAAATGTTGAGAAACATTGCTTTTAAATCCCCATAAATTCGGAACTTGTATGATAATATTGGTTTATTGAATTCCCGTAAATACAAAACTTGTATGATAATCATTTGGTGCCACATGTCCAATTTTTTTACTCCCTCTGTTTCTTTTTACTTCGCATATAAGATTTGGTCAAAGTCAAGCTAAACAGAGTTTGACTAAATTTATACAAAAAACATATTGAAAGCACAATGTGCTCCCTTGGTGGTTTTGATAATTCATGACAACATACATTGTCTCTTGGACTAATACTTTTACCTAGTGTATTTCAGATAAAGTCCACAGAGAGGGTTGGCAAAAGGATTGTGGAGATTGTGGAAATACCCCAAGATGCAAGGAAATGGATTGGCAAAGCTTCAAGCAAGAGGACTCTACATTTTACTTTGTGAGAAATCACTTTGAGTCCAATTGAAAGCCAATACTATTAAAAGGGGGTAAGGTACTGTTGGTGAAAAAAATGCTCATACGTGCACAAGTGATAGTCACCAAAAACACCCACAAGCTCTTCCACAAAAGTCTGTCCAAAGTCAAATATCGAAAATCGGTGCAACAAACACTTTCCACTCGGTGCCACCGATTCCCAAACTCAGACAGACCCATGCCAAACCCTAGCCAGTCGGTGCAACCGATTCCACTTCGATGCCACCGAGTTTGGGTTGCCAACTTTCTGTTACCTCGATTCACAAAATCGGTACCACCGATTTTGTTGAATCGGCGTCACCGAGATTGCGCAATCTGACCGTTGGTCACCTAATCGGTGCAACCGAGATTTATATATCGGTCTCACCGAGATTCAAAAGTTACTGCCTTTTGGTCACTTCGGTACCACCGAGATTCACACATCGGTGTCACCGAGTTGGTCACTTAAGGTGTAACGGTTGGATTTTTGGAGATGCCAATATATACCCCTTCACCACCACCCACTCGAAAGAGAAACACTCAGAACTATTCCAAACTTGCCCCATCCAGTTTTCTGAGAGAGAACCACCTACTCATGTGTTGAGATCATGCCATTCCACTCCAACCATATGAATCTTGATCTCTAGCCTCCCCAAGTTGCTTTCCACCAAGCCAAATCTGTGAGAGAGTGATTGTGTGTTGAGGAGTCTATTATCTTGAAGCACAAGAGCAAGGAGTTCATCGACATTGCCGAGCCTATTGCCTTTTGGAGGGTGGTGCCTCCTAGATTGGTTAGGTGTCGCTTGGGAGCCTCCTACTTCGTGTTGTGGTGTTGAACCAAGAAGTTTGTACGGGCAAGGAGATCACCTACTTCGTGAAGATCTACCCATAGTGAGGCTAGTCCTTCGTGGACGGAAGCCGTTATGGAATAGTCAAGGTTGCTACTTCGTGAACCCTTATGGGTGGAGCCCTTCGTGGACTCTCGCGACCGTTACCCTCCGTGGGTTGAAGTCTCCATAAACGTGGACGTACGATAGCACCACCTATCGGAACCACGGGAAAAAATCTTCGTGTCCCTCATGCGTTTGATCTTCCTATCTCAACTCTTTACTTCATGTGCAATGTCTTTACTTTCTGCTTCTATACTCGTTGACATGCATGTGTAGGGTGTGCTAGACTTGCTATAATTGTTAAAATCTGCCAACCTATTAACTTGGGAAAAGGTTAGGTTTTAAATTCCTGCTAGTAGTCTATTCACCCCCCCCCCCCCTCTAGACACTCTTCTAGTGATGCCACAATTGGTATCAGAGCATTGGTCTCTATTGCTTCGGTTTAATCACCGTGGAGGAAGATGGATGCGTCTAGTATAGGGAGTTTGAGTTGTAGAGTGCCCATTCATAATGGAGAGTACTATAGGCAATGGAAAACGTTGATGCTTGAGCTATTCAATGAATTTCAATTCAGCAAGTATGTTAAGAAGCCCTATGTACCTCCCATTTATCCTTTACATCCCACACATGAAGAGGAAATTGATATGCTATGCAATCTTAGAACTATTAATCTCATCGTTAGAGCATTGCCTAGAAATGTGGTTAATCAAATGAAGAATTTTGAATGTGCTTATACTTTGTGGAATGACTTGGAGAAACGATATCCAAGTTATTCATTGAGTAATCTTGATGAAATTCTTCATCAAGCTATTGCTTTTCACAAAATGACGCCTAGTGATCCCAAGTTTGATGACTATCTATTTGAGCTTAGAGACCTCATGCGTGCTAAAGGAGATGTCATAACTATCAGCAACATCATTGTAGAAGCCATTCGAATTCATAAATTTGAACACTGTCATGATCACAACACTAACGAATCTCTTGTTCTTTGTGACGAGGATTTCCCACTTGATGATGACAATGAGGAACATGGCTACTATTATGAAGATGAGCTGTTCGACATCGATTATGAGAAGATCATGAAGAATCTAAGTCTCATGGCAAACTTCAAGGATTACATGTCCGGAGGAAAAGAATGGATTCTCGATAGCGGATGCACCGATCATATGACCGGAGATAGAGAAATGTTTCAAGAGATCACACCAAACCATGGACCGTGAAGGTACGTAACGTTTGGAGACAACTCCAAGCGTAAGGTACTTGGTCTTGGTAAGGTGGACATATCCCATGATAGCTCTATTCAAAATGTCATGCTTGTTGAATCTCTTGGCTACAATCTTCTTTCCGTATCTAGACTTGCCGACTTTGGTTTTAATGTGCTATTCATGAAAGTAGATTGCCAAGTGTTTCTTCAAGACAATCATAACATGGTATTTACCGGTTTCCATAGAGGTGATCTATACATTGTCGATTTCGCTAAGAGATCCAAACCTCGTACTTGCCTTATTGAAAAATATTCTAAAGGTTCGCTTTGGCATAGAAGACTAGGACATGTTGGCATGCGTAATCTAGACAAACTTATCAAAGGTGATCATGTACTTGGTGTTAAAGATGTTATCTTTGACAAAGATAGACTTTGTAGTGCTTGCCAAGCTGGAAAGCAAGTAGGTGGAAGTCATCCCATAAAGAATATCATGACTACTAGGAGACCACTCGAGTTACTTCACATGGATCTTTTTGGTCCCAATGCTTACAAGAGTCTCGGTGGAAATTCCTATGATCTAGTTATAGTTGATGATTTTTCCAGATTTACGTGGGTATTCTTTCTTGATGATAAGTCGCAGGTACAAAAGTTCTTCAAGAACTTCGTTCGCAAAGCGCAAAATCAGTTTGAAGTGAAGATCAAGAAGGTTCGGAGCGATAACGGATCGGAGTTCAAGAACACCCATGTGGATACCTTTCTTGACGAAGAAGGTGTTTCACATGAGTTCTCGGCTACGTACACGCCTCAAAAAATGGAGTTGTTGAGAGGAAGAATCGAACTCTTATTGAGATGGCAAGAACGATGCTTGACGAATACAAGACGCCAAAACACTTTTGGGCAGAAGCCGTGGAAACAGCATGTCATGCCACAAACCGACTATACTTGCACAAGCTTCTCGTTAAAACGGCATACCAGCTACTCACCGGTAACAAACCCCAAGTTGGATACTTTCGGGTATTTGGCTAAAAGTGTTACATTCTTGATAAGCATCGTCGTACTAAATTTGCTCCTAAATCTCATGAAGGATTCCTACTTGGTTACGGATCGAACTCTCACACTTACCGTGTCTACAACAACTTCTCTCGAAAAGTTGAAGAGACGGTAGATGTGAAGTTTGATGAATCTAATGGTTCGCAAGTCGAACAATTGCCAAATGATGTAGGTGATAAGGACCCTTCGGAAGCTATTCAAGACTTGTCCATCGGCAAGATTCGTCCCATGGAGGTGAAGGAAAGTACTTCATGAACTCAAGTGGAAGCCCCTACTTCACGTCAAGGTGAACCTCAACATGACATGGAGGCATCCACAAGCGGTACACAACAAGATGAAGAAGAGGAAGTACATCATGAAGATCCACCACAACCTCCTTCACCACCACCTCAAGGGAACGACACCTTCGACAACAACGAAGATGAAGGAGATGATGATGAAGAAGAAGCTCCAACATCCAACAAGCCTAAGCTACCCCGAGTTCGAGCAAGAGTGACCAAAAACCATCCCCTAAACCAAATTTTTGGTGACATACAAACCGAGAGAATCACTCGCTCTAAATCTCGCCTAGCTAACTTTTGTGAGCATTATTATTTCATCTCTAGCATTGAACCCTTGAAGGTAGAACAAGCTCTTGAAGACCCGGATTGGATAAATGCAATGCATGAAGAGCTTCACAACTTCGAGAGGAACGAAGTGTGGACACTCGTGGAGAAGCCCGAGGACGAGCACAACATCATCAGAACCAAATGGGTGTTTCGGAACAAGCAAGACGAAGACGGTCAAGTCGTACGCAACAAGGCACGTCTCGTAGCCCAAGGATATACGCAAGTCGAAGGCATGGACTACGGTGAGACCTATGCCCCCGTCGCTAGACTTGAAGCTATTCGCATTCTTCTTGCTTATGCCAATCACCGTGATATCACGCTTTATCAAATGGACATTAAAAGTGCCTTTTTAAATGGTGAGATTGAAGAAGAGGTTTATGTTAAGCAACCACCTGGTTTTGGGAATCCTAAGAAACCTAATCATGTTTACAAGCTTCGTAAAGCACTTTATGGTCTTAAGCAAGCCCCTCGTGCTTGGTATAAATGTTTAACGAAGTTTCTCATTGAAAAAGGTTTTGAAATTGGTAAAATTGACGCAACCTTATTCACTAAGAGAGTTAATGGTGAATTATTTGTGTGCCAAATCTATCTGGATGATATTATCTTTGGATCTACTAACCCACAATTTACTGAAAGATTTGGAAGGTTGACGTCCGAGAAGTATGAGATGTCCATGATGTGTGAGCTGAAATTCTTTCTTGGTTTGCAAATCAAGCAAACTAGAGAAGGAACTTTCATCTCTCAAAAAGTACACCAAGGACTTGATCAAGAAGTTCAACATGCAGGAGTGCAAAGGTATGAAAACTCCTATGCCTACTAGTGGACATGTTGACCTTACCAAGGAGGACGAACCGGTTGATCAAAAAAATTATCGATCTATGATTGGTTCATTTCTATATCTATGTGCCTCCCGTCCCGATATTATGCTTAGTGTTTGCATGTGTGCTAGATATCAAGCTGCACCTAAAGAGTGTCATCTTTTGGCCGTGAAACGTATTGTAAGATATTTGATACAAACACCAAACTTTGGCATATGGTATCCCAAGGGATCTTCCTTTAACCTTGTTGGCTATTCCGATTCGGACTATGCCGGTGACAAGGTTGATAGAAAATCTACCTCGGGTACTTGTCAATTTTTGGGTAGATCTCTTGTATCTTGGTCCTCCAAGAAACAAAACTCGGTATCTCTATCTACTGCTGAAGCTGAGTATATTGCTGCCGGATCTTATTGTGCACAATTACTATGGATGACACAAACGCTTAAGGATTATGGAATCCATGTTAAAAATGTTCCATTACTTTGTGACAATGAAAGTGCTATTAAAATTGGTCATAATCCTGTGCAACATTCTCGAACTAAGCATATTCAAGTTAGACATCATTTTATTCGTGATCATGTTGCCAAAGGAGATATTGATCTTAAGGATGTTTGCACTAACAAGCAATTGGCCGATATCTTTACTAAGCCACTTGATGAGAAAACATTTTGTCATTTGAGGAGTGAGTTGAACATCATTAATGCTTCAAACTTGAGCTAGACTCACTCTTATGCATGCAAGGGCATGAGCTTTCTTGATATTTCCATGATACTCTAAACATGCTATCTTATACCATGGAATTCTATGCTCCCTTGTATTGCATCTAACATTTTGTAGGTACTTGGAAGATCTTCATTCCACAAGATTGCCATCAACTCCAATCATAAGCAATCTTGTCATAACCAAGTATCCACAACCCCTCTTGATGATGGACGGAAGAAGACAACTCAACCATATCCTTGACATATACTTGATGTGATCATATTTGCTAAATCTCAATTGGTATCATGTCAAATGGATATATATTGTTCTTCCTTGCTTGACTAACTTATGTAGGTGACAAGTGTACCAAAACAAGAAGGATTGCTCCCAACTCAGGATGATCTTCATCAACCTTGACCATCCTCAACAAGTTCACCTACAAGCCACGTCATCAACATCACTCAAAGGTATGTACTCATATCCTTGAAAAGGCTTTACTCCAAGTCATGAGCTAAAGCAACTCAAGTGATATGAAAACATTAAGCTGCTTAATCGAAAAATGGTAACCCCATTTTGAGCTTAACGAAGAGTATGACCTATGATCAAGTATTCTTACTTGGCTCCTAAGTCAATATACTCTAATATAAGTGACCTAGTCACCGCCCATCTTCTAATCAAGTATTTTGGATGGTTCATTCTCTATTTTGCAAGATTTCTTAGAACCACTCAAATCCTCTCTAGTTGATATCCTTTTGTAAAAACTTTTGCATTCCCTTTGAAAATTTATTTTGACACTTTGTTAAAAAGTTTTCTGAATCTATTTGCAAGTTTTTCAAACATTGCCAAGTTTCTGTTTTAGTCTCGGAGCCGCCGATACAAATATCTCGGTTCTACCAAATTAGCAGATGAGCTGCATTACAGTATCTCGGTACCACCGACTTGTTTGTCTCGGAGCCACCGAATTGATTTCTTCTCTCAGTTGGGTTCAGTATTGCAAATCCTTGTTTTCTTAGAAATCCTATTGTGATATTTTCAATTCTTCGATGATCCCTTATATGTATAAAAAACCATAGGGGGAGAAATCTTTTTCAAGGATCCCTAACTCAAAGGAGGAGAAGTCTTACAGACTCTCAAATCAGCCTAAGGGAGAGAAATTATTTTCAATAATTCCCTCAGTTTTCATTTCTGTGATCACTACATTCAATGACCCTTGTTCTCAAGGATCCCTTCTTAATCAATGATCCCTGTATCTAACCCTGTGTATGACCTTTTTGGAAATTAATGCCAAAGGGGGAGAAATACCAAAGCTTCAATGCTAAAGGGGGAGATACATGCTTATGCAAAGGGGGAGATATAATCCAGGGGGAGAGCAAATATCAAAGCTTACATTTACATAGACAAGATGAGAATACCAAAGTAGGGGGAGACAAATATGTTTGGGAGAAAATAAACTTATTTCATTTGACTACTCATGTTAGACTTTTCTCACCCTATCCAATCCCAATATCTACATGCTAAGATTCAGGGGGAGAGGAAGATCTATTTTCATATCTGAGGGGAGAAAGCTCTAAATGATTTTGGAGACATATCAATCTTAAGCAATACTATCTTCTATATGTTCTCCATATCTTGGTACTATTGAGCTCTATTGCCTTTTGACTAGTAGAATACTCTTGAGTTTTCTAACACTGTTTTCTCAAGTGTGTTTCTACTGCAAGAATGCTCAAGAACTCAAGGTAAGTATATGCATCATATCTTTGATCAAGTTGATCTCTTGCTTCTTGCACATATTGTTTGCAAGAGTGAAGTCTTGAACAAGGATGTAACTCATTCACATATATTTGATGCATATAGCCAAGATACACATGTATCCTTATATCCCTTCTACTATATGTGTGTCCATGCATTCCAAAGCAACTATCCTTTAAAAAGATTGCACACATTTAGGGGGAGCAAGTCTAAGTCATGTGTCTCTCAAAGTCTTCATTATATCCATGCATATATTTATTTGAAGCTTTGATTGTATGTTGTCATCAATTACCAAAAAGGGGGAGATTGAAAGCAAAATGTGCTCCCTTGGTGGTTTTGATAATTCATGACAACATACATTGTCTCTTGGACAAATACTTTTACCTAGTGTATTTTAGATAAAGTCCACAGAGAGGGTTGGCAAAAGGATTGTGGAGATTGTGGAACTACCCCAAGATGCAAGGAAATGGATTGGCAAAGCTTCAAGCAAGAGGACTCTACATTTTACTTTGTGAGAAATCACTTTGAGTCCATAGGAAAGTCAATACTATTAAAAGGGGGTAAGGTACTGTTGGCGAACAAAATGCTCATAAGTGCACAAGTGATAGTCACCAAAAACACCCACAAGCTCTTCCACAAAAGTCTGTCCAAAGTCAAATATCCAAAATCGGTGCAACCAACACTTTCCACTCGGTGCCACCGATTCACAAACTCAGACATACCCATGCCAAACCCTAGCCAGTCGGTGCAACCGATTCCACTTCGGTGCCACCGAGTTTGGGTTGCCAACTTTCTGTTACCTCGATTCACAAAATCGGTACCACCGAGTTTGTTGAATCGGCGTCACCGAGATTGCGCAATCTGACCGTTGGTCACCTAATCGGTGCAACCGAGATTTATATATCGGTCTCACCGAGATTCAAAAGTTACTGCCTTTTGGTCACTTCGGTACCACCGAGATTCACACATCGGTGTCACCGAGTTGGTCACTTAAGGTGTAACGGTTGGATTTTTGGAGATGCCTATATATACCCCTTCACCACCACCCACTCGAAAGAGAAGCACTCAGAACTATTCCAAACTTGCCCCATCTAGTTTTTTGAGAGAGAACCACCTACTCATGTGTTGATATCATGCCATTCCACTCCAACCATATGAATCTTGATCTCTAGCCTCCCCAAGTTGCTTTCCACCAATCCAATCTCTTCCACCAAGCCAAATCTGTGAGAGAGTGATTGTGTGTTGAGGAGTCTATCATCTAGAAGCATAAGAGCAAGGAGTTCATCGACATTGCCGAGCCTATTACCATTTGGAGGGTGGTGCCTCCTAGATTGGTTAGGTGTCGCTTGGGTGCCTCCTACTTCGTATTGTGGAGTTGAACCAAGAAGTTTGTACGGGCAAGGAGATCGCCTACTTCGTGAAGATCTACCCATAGTGAGGCTAGTCCTTCGTGGACGGAAACCGTTATGGAATAGTCAAGGTTGCTAGTTCGTGGACCCTTATGGGTGGATCCCTTCGTCGACTCTGGCGACCGTTACCCTCCGTGGGTTGAAGACTCCATAAACGTGGACGTAAGATAGCACCACCTATCGGAACCACGGGAATAAATCTTCGTGTCCCTCATGCGTTTGATCTTCCTATCTCAACTCTTTACTTCATGTGTAATGTCTTTACTTTCCGCTGCTATACTTGTTGACATGCATGTGTAGGGTGTGCTAGACTTGTTATAATTGTTAAAATCTGCCAACCTATTAACTTGGGAAAAGGTTAAGTTTTAAATTCCTGCTAGTAGTCTATTCACCCCCCCCCCCTCTAGACACTCTTGTAGTGATCCCACACATATCAACATCTACAATGCTTAGATTATATAGTATGAAAGTTAATTCGACAATGCATCTAATAATATTCATTTTAAATTATAAATATTTATATATTTTTCCTATAAAGCTAGTCAAACTTTACAAATTTTGAATTTGACCAAATTTTATATGCTAACTAAAAAAACAGAGGGAGTACTTGATATGGGGGTGTCGTGCGTGTAGCTGCAGGTTGATGACGGGACGCATGCGAGCTTTCTGCCGCGGAGGCTCGACGGGACGCGTGCGAGCTGTCTGCCGCGCAGGCTTGACAGGATGCGTGAGAGATGTCCACCATGCATGCTCGATAGGACACGTGAGAGTCTACTGCGCATGCTCATCGGGAAGTGATACTTTGACCTCCAGCCCCCGCTCGCCTCGCTCTCAACTTTTGAATTAATGGCGTCCGACCCACTATTTATCATGTGGTTAATGCGCCTGGACGGAGGGACTGGTTTGCTTGTGATCACTGTTTTGTTCATGCCTCGCCCAGAACTTTGACATTTCGTGATAACAGTACAAACGAACGGAATAATATAACAACAAATTCGCACCGGCAAAGGAATATAATTCTCTTATATATACATGATAATAAAAAATGCCACAAGCGGCAACTCCCCAAAGACACATGGGCAAAAGAAGAAGGGAGAGGTTGAAGAAGGAAGACAAAGAAAATGATCTAGCCCACTGCTATCTAATTATTCATGGATTGCTGGGCACGAAGTTCCCCAATCTCCTTCTTCATCGCCTCCACGACCTCCATCTCCTCTCGCCTCTCATCCGACATCTTCCGCATTGCGGCCATGGCGCAAGCTCTTTGCTCGAGAGCGTCAATTCTCTGCGTCGCGTACGCATGAAGTTCCTTCACACGATCCACGGATTCCTGCAGTAGCCACTCGTGCTCGATGTAGAGCTTCGCCAAGTCTTCCAGAAGTTCCTCAGCGAGTTCTTTCAGCCTCCCATCTGAGGCACTTTTCTTCTCGAGTACTTTCTTCCAGGCGTCATTCTCCTCCATAAGTTTCTCCACGAGGCCGGTCACCATGTCAACGGAGGCGTCGCTCTTCTCCAGCAGCTTCACCAAGTCATCGATCATCACGTCCTTCATATCAAGCTCAGTGCGCATGTCGTCGCTGGCTGAGGAATCCACGACTGCCAACTCGTCCAGTTCGCCTCCAAGGCGAATGCGCTTGTGATTGTGAGAGTCGTCGCCTCTCCGCAAAAGATACTCTCGGGCTTCCGCGGCGCCACCGGACATCTCTGCTGCGGCCAAAGCAGTGTGGCTGGAGCTCTCTGGCGATTCTGCGGCATGGCGGCGGGACCTCTCGGTTGCTTTCGCGGCCTTGGTCTTTCTTCCATGGTTATATCTCAAAGTTGACCCAGAACCCCCCTCCTACCGGCCATGGCAGACGGAATGAAGGACTAACAAAGAAAGGCCCGTTTTTTGGTGGCGGGGGTGAGGAATTTGCGGTAATTTTTTAGTACGTGTTTGTGTTTTTATAGCCTACTACAATAAACAGCTGCTAAGTGGGAACACGTTTAGGTTTTGTAGGTGTGAACTGATTTGCGAAAAAAATTAGCGTGTGGTAATTTGGAATGTGAAAGGAAACAAGCTCAATATTTATTGATGGTTTTAGTTCCCAAGCACGGAACGCTTTATGGTTTATAGAAACCGTTTGGGATGGCGTGTGTGGGCCAAAGGTTTGATTAGACGGGACGCATGCGAGGAGTCTGCCGTGCTGGCTCAAAGGGATGCGTTCGAGCAGTCCGCCGCGTAGGCACGGCTGGCTCACCGGTAATCAAGCCCTTTGACCTCGGATCTCCACCCACACAGCCCTATTCTCTCCCAAGTTCTCCATTAGTGCTACACCTTCTCCTCCGGTGTTATCTATAAGGGTTGCCGCCAAGGATCGCCTCCTTTTTCGATGGACGACGAGGCGACCAACAAGCGGGGGCGGGTCGAGGCTAAACCGCATGAGCCTCCGGCGAGCATGGACTTCATCACCAACATCCCCGACGAGATGTTGGTAACCATCATGTCCTTCCTCCCCATCAAATCTGCCGTGCAGACCACCATCCTCTCCAGGTGGTGGCGCCCCCAATGGAACTCCACCCCCCTTGACCTCCTCGACGACGACGAGCTCTGCAGCGGGGATCGCAAATGCTTGGACGCATTGTCCCACATCCTCGCCATGCACACTGCGCCAGTCAGACGCCTTTCCATCGGCACTTTCCGTTCAAACTGCAAGGCCGAACCCAAGTTTCACGAGTGATTCTTATCCGCCGCCCTAGATCAACTCGAGGAGCTCAACTTTGATGCTGGACATGGGCGCTCGCTGCCTCCCTCCGTCCTCCGCCTTGCGCCCATGCTACGCCGCGCTACGTTCATGCGGTGCCTTTTCCCCAAGGTTAATGCCGCGCACGCTCTTCATCTCCCTAAACTGAAGCACCTCGAGCTCATTAGCGTCAGCATCTCGAAGTTGGATTTGGAGCGCCTGCTCGGCGGCTGTACAACGCTCGAGTACCTTCGTCTTCAGATGATGTTTGGGTTCAGTAGCCTCCACATCACTGCGACGAATCTCCATACGATTTATGTGCATGGTTGCTGCCGCAACACGCTGTCAGTTGGGGAGTTTCATGATATGGTCATTGAGAATGCGCCTTTCCTAGAGAGATTGTTTGTACTTGATAAAGAAGGCCGAACAAGAATCAGGGTTATTGATGCACCGAAATTGACAGTGTTGGGCTATTCGTGTGCTGAATTCTCCGAACTTGTTACAGCTGGATCCATACCCGTTCAAGTACAACAATCTTCTTCTCATTCTTATTATTGTACATCACATTTTATCTACTTTTTGTTGATCTATGTTCGGCTGTCATCCAGAAAATGATTCCCACAAGCCTCGCATTGTCTCTGCGCACAGTGAAGATTTTGGCACTACAATCTATCGGCCACAATCTGGATGAAGTTGTTAAGTTCCTTATATGCTTTCCGTGCAAAGAGAAGTTATACGTCGAGGTGATGTTCCTTTCCTGTTAATTGTTAACATTAACAGAGTTCAATTTGTTGGTACTTTTACCCATGATTACAATGATAGATGTACTATACTTTTTTTGAGATGTTAATCATGAACGATCGAAGATGGCATGTCAATCTATTAGTGTATTTTATAAATCATGCAAATCAAAGAGGCATGTAGTGTTCAATACTGCATCTAAGCACTGATATGTTGTCTTTGTTTGCAAATACAAGCAGGACTTGGAGTGGAAAAGGTGGTGCAATATACAATCACATCGAATGCCTTGAATACCATCTCACGGAAATTACTTTGAACGGTTACCGAGGCACCAATACGGAGATTCAATTTGCCTGTTCCTTTGTTCAGAAAGCAATGGTGCTCAATGTAATGACGTTTTCACTATATTTAGTGCGCCACAATGGATGGTTTACTGACCAGCGGAGGCGTCTACAGCGGAATGGAAAAGGCTCTGCAGAAGCTGGTTTTCACTTTGGAAGTTCATATGATAGATTATTCGGAAGCGATTCTATCGAGCCGATATATGACTTCTCGGTGGATGATCCCTTCGCAGAAATATTTCATCCCATGGATCCTGAAGATTGGATTTGATTTCTAATGTCAGTTTGTACCTTGTAATCTTTGAATTTGGGCCTTGTTATGCTGGAATTTGAACCTTGTAATATTGCTGGTATTTGTGATACAATATTTGAAATTGCATTGTGTTCTTTTTTGTTTATGCAATTATGTTCTTATAAGTACATATGTTGTTGTTCTGTAGGCAGAACATAGATGTTGTGCAAACAGAGCAAATCACAGTACACACGGACTAAACTACGAAACCCGTCGGTGATGATTTCATCTATCGCTGACAATTGTATACCACGTTTTCCCACAACACACACAGGTTATTAGCGCCAATCGTGTGTGTTATTTCTGGTGTTCACACACGATTCTCATTACTCACCTATTTGCTATATATCCCACACATCTTGTTATGTTGAATCGTTTGTGTTCTGCTATACCAGCGCACACAGTTTATCTGAGTGAACTATATGTCGTACTTCGCACACGTGTGTAGTTTTGCTAACCATTTCTGTTATCTTCACTAACCACAAACGGTTCATACGAACAAACTGCCTGCCGTAGATCGCACATGCAACTACTTTCTGAATCGTATTTGATGGATCCACCTTCGCACACAGTTCGTGCCATTAGCGACGGAGCTTGAATAGTACCGTTTGCGATTCATCCACCGCACACAGTTTCGTCGAAGGGTCTCTGATAGATGTGTCGTCTTTGGACCATTCTATAGTATTGCTTGGTTTCATAACTATGGGAAATACTTACCCACTTTGTGCTGCCATTACCCGTTCCTCTTCATGGAAAATCCAACGCAGATCACGAGTATCAGGAAGGATTTCTGGAGCCGTTGCCGGGGAATATCATCATCAACTATCAAGTAACTTCACCCAAATTATCATTCACTTGTTCTACTTTTTATTTGCTGTTATATTTTGCTTGTTTTAAAAAAATCAAAAATACAAAAATATTTCTATTTGCTTGCTTGTCTAGCTATGTCATATTTATCATTATCACACACAAACAGAACGTAAAAGGTAAAAATAAAGATAAATGGATCCTCATCCACTTGTTAATCCTTTCAAAAGACCCAAATATGTTGAACTAATTGCTAGTGAGTTCAGTGCACTAGATTTTCCTTATGAGGTCTTGCTTGAAAATCATGAATCTAAAAATTGTGATGAAGTGTTAAAAGAAATTTATAAAGTGATTCATGATAGTTCCTTGAATGAAAATCGTGATTGCCATGTTTCTGTATAATTTCTATGAATATCAATTGTTCTAATGATCATGATTGGGGTGATAACCATGATGTTCCTTGTGATCTTGATAATTCTAGCCTTCATGATGAATCTATTATTGACTATGATATTCGCAACACTACTAAAAGTGGGGTTGGAAGAGTGTCAACTATAGGTAATAATGATCCCACTACTTTGGAGAATGATCAATATTATGATAGTTACATTGTTGAGTTTGATTATGATCCTACATATAATGAGAGAGGCAAACATGGTTATAAGAATTTGCATGTTACTCAATTACCTTTCTTTGTGTTGAAATTATTAATGATTCATTCTTCCTATTTGCATATTCTAGATTTCACTTGTCTTGAGAATTTGTTTTCCTATAAAATGTCTATGCATAGGAAGTATGTTAGACTTAGATGTGTTTTTCACATGCTTTATGATGCTCTCTTTGTGCTTCAATTCTTGTCTATTATGAGAGCATCATTGAAATCTCAACCCTATCTTAATGGCTATAAAGAAAGAGCTTGTGGGGAGACAACCCGGCACTTTCTATTTGTTTTTGATAAAATGATTATTTCCTATGTAATTATTATGTTTTTATGTTTTAATTAGTGTTTGTGCCAAGTAAAACCTTTGGGTTGACTCACAAGATGAGTAGAATCGATGCTGAAACAGAACTGAAACTTTTGACTCTAGTACATGAATTTTAATTCTTTACTGGAGCGCGATAATGATCTGAATTTTCTACACAGTGTTTCTATACAAATCTTAGAGGTTTTCCTAATTTTTCAGAATTTTTAGAGTTACATAAGTATAGGTTCTCTACAGATTGCTACGGATTGTTCTGTTTTAGACAGATTCTGTTTTTTGCTTGCATAGTTTGCTTGTTTTGATTATGCTATGGATTGTATCGGGGGGTATAAGCTATGGAGAAGTTAGAATATAGTACCTATTATGCAATTATGAAATAAGAATCAATTTACAACAATACCTAAAGTATGCAATATGTTTCTTATACTAACGGATCTCACGAAGTTTTGTTGAGTTTTGTCTGATTGAAGTTTTCAAGTTTTGAGTGTTATCACGATGGACAAAGGAATAAGGAGCGGCAAGAGCCTAAGCTTGGGGATGCCCAAGGCACCCCAAGGTAATATTCTAAGGAATACTCAAGTGTCTAAGCTTAGGGATGCCCCGGAAGGCATCCCCTCTTTCGTCTCAACCCATCGGTATGTCACTTGAAGCTGTATTTTTATTCGTCACATGATATGAGTTTTGCTTGGAGCGTCGTTTGTTTTTGTTTTCTTTTACTTTCAGTTTTCCACAATCATTGTTTGCTGGACACACCTATTTAAAAGAGAGACACCTTCATCATAATTTGTTAGAATACTCTATGTGCTTCACTTATATCTTTTGAGCTTAGCAGTTGCTCTAGTACTTCACTTATATCTTTTTGAGCACGGTGGCGTGTAGATTTTATAGAAATAATTTCACTCTCGCTCTTCATTTATATTTGTTTGAGAGTTAATAAATAGTGATGGTAATTTTCATGGGTCATAAGACTAGTCTAAAAATAATAGGTATTCAATGAGTGATAATTAAAACCATCATCTACCACATATAGAGAAATTATTGGTTAATGATATTGATGTGGTAATATGAAAAAGGTGTGAGTTCATAATTTTTGATTTGTAGAAGTGTCGATATTAAGAGAGGTTAACTTCTTGTTCGTCTAAAAATTAAAGAGGCATGGTGATGATGTGCGAGCATTTCTATTCCTCGTTGAAATCCTAGTGTTGTTTCGGGTCGGAGACGCGCGATGGTTAACTCCTACCAACCTCCTCCCTCGGGGCATGCGAGTAGTACTTTGATTTGTGCTAAAACTAATAAAACTTTGCACTAAGTATATGAGTTCTTTATGATTAATGTGAAACCATGGACATACGCAATCTCACCTCCTCATATTTCCTAGCCTCTTCGGTACCGTGCAAAGCCCATTCTCACCTTGAGGATCGGTGCAACTTTCGCCAGTGCATCCAAACCCCGTGACATGATACGCTCTGTTGCACATAAGCCACATTATATCTTCCTCAAAACAGCCACCATACCTACCTATCATGGCATTTTCATAGCCATTCCGAGATATATTGCCGTGCAAATTCCACCGTCACTTCACATGACTAGTTCGTTCATCATCATATTGCTTTGCATGATCATATAGAGCTGACATAGTATTTGTGGCAAAGCCACCGTTCATCATATTTTTGATACATGTCATGCTAGATCTTTGCACATCCTGGTACACTGGCAGAGGCATTCATATAAAGTCATATCTTTCTATCAGTTCTTCATATCGAGTTGTAAGTAAATAAAAGTGTGATAATCATCATTATTGAACATTGTCGCAGTGAGGAAATAAAAATGGGGGAGGCAAAATGAGCCCACCATAATAAAAAAATGAATGAGAGAAAATGAGAGAAGGGACTTTGCTGTTATGTTATTTTCATATACTAGTGGGAATTATTTTTTCAATATTATAAACTTGGCTTGTATATTCCTATGACGGGCTTCCTCAAATGCCTAAGGTCGTCATGAGCAAGCAAGTTGGATGCACACCCCACTTAGCTTCAGTTGAGCTTTCATACACTTATAGATCCAATACATCATTTGCATGGCAATCCCTACTCCTTGCATTGACATCTATCGACGGGCATCTCCATAGCCCGTTGGTACGCCTAGTTGATGTGAGACTATCTTCTCCACTTTTTACCCCTTTGATATCTGCCACCATATTCTATTCCACCTTTATGCTATGTCCAATGGCTCACGCTCATGTATTGCATGAAGAATAAAAAGTTGATGCATATTGAAAAGTACGATCCAATTGCCTGACTTTGACACCGTGGTGCTTGACATTTGTATTAATGCCGTGAACATGGAGCCATGCATTGCTAATATAATAAGATGAATGGGGGTAAACATTCTTTGAGGATCGTATACTTTGAAAGATTGATGATTTTGTTTCTTATACTTATAAGTATTGCTATGTTAATATTTGTGAATTCATCGTTTCTTATACTTATAGCATGTCACATCAAAAATTCTGTTGTTATCATTTACCTACTCAAGGACGAGCATGAATTAAGCTTGGGGATGCTTGATACGTCTCCAACGTATCTATAATTTTTGATTGTTCCATGCTGATATATTATCATTCTAGGATACTTTTTGGGTCTTTATTTACCAATTTGTAATATTTTTTAGCACTAACACTACTGGAATCAGGGTCTTTGCCGTCTGCCGTAGCAGACGGCAAAGGCCTGCTGACGGCCAACAGTCCGGCCGAACAGCTGCCGGTAAAGGCCGCTTTGCCGTCTGCCGGCAGACGGCAAAGAAGCAAACCTCTTTGCCGTCTGCCGGCAGACGGCAAAGACCCTGGACGGCAGACAAAAGGTGCCAGCCCCGTTAGGGAGCTAACGGCGCTCTTTGCCGTCTGCCAGCAGACGGCAAAGAGCTGCAGCTGACGTCAGCTGACGTCAGGCGTCAGCTGGGCCAGCGCAGGCGCTTTGCCGTCTGCCAGCAGACGGCAAAGAAGAAAGCTCTTTGCCGTCTGCTCCCAGACGGCAAACAGACCAAATAGGTCAGCCCAGATTGCACAGGCTGCTGCCACGTGGCCTCTTTGCCGTCTGCTAGCAGACGGCAAAGTGGCTATATAGCCCCTGTTTTTACTGTTTTCTCTTATATCAATTCATTTGCACAGAAATTCACACACACATATATATATATATATATTCAGAATCACATAATAAGGCAAACATTATGTCTAGTCCATCACATAAAATGTCACATCCACCACATAATAAACAACACATATGCAAATAATATGCAAGCCATATGGATATGATCATCCAACACATACCAAATCAAAACATATGCAAGTCTCATCCATACATATGCAAGTTTCATTCATCTATACATACATATGCCAGTGTCAATTGTTGATCCTACAAAATTAAAACAAAATGGAAGGACAAGGACTCCATGAACGCAAGCTTCCGTGAAGTGAATCAAATCTGCAAAATGGGAAAGAAGGAAGTTAGAAGAAGAAGAAGACTAGAAGAAGAAGAAGAAAAAGAAGAAGACTACAGGAATTAGCTGCTTTGCCATCTGCCATAGCTAGAAGAAGACTAGAAGAAGAAGACTAGCTAGAAGAAGAAGAAGAAGAAGAAGAAGAAGACTAGAAGAAGAAGAAGAAGAATTTTTGTTCTCTTCCTTTTTCTCCTCTCCTCTTCTTTATCTTCTTCTTCTTCTAACTAAGGTAGGTAAAAATGCCATTTTATAGCTAAGCTAGGGAAAATGCTAAGTGTAGGTCATTTTAGAGCTAAGCTAGGTAAATAGGTCATTTTGGAGCTTAGTAAGGTTATTATGTCATTTTCGAGGATGATGCCATTTTTTAGCCAACTTACGTAAGTATAGCTCATTTTTTATGTAACTTAGGTAATTATGCCATTTAGGAGGAAAATAAGCTAAGTATAGAGAAAACGTACCCTCATCACAACAAATGCGATGAAGATCGCAACTAAGGTAACAATTGATCCAACGGCATAATGATACCAAGCCTCATTATCAATGGCATATTTTCTAATCTTCTTAATCTTCAAGCGCATTGCATCCATCTTCAAGCGCATTGCATTCATCTTCATCTTGTGATCATCGACGACATCGGCAACATACAACTCCAATGTCATCTTCTCTTTTTCAATTCTTTTAATTTTTTCTTTCAAATACTCATTTTCTTTTTCAACTAAATTTAACTTCTCGACAAGAGGGTCGGTTGCAAACTCCGGTTCACATACCTCCTAGATTAAAATATCTCTATGTCAACTTGATGGCCATAATTGTCATAAATGCGAAATGCAACAAATAGTTATAAAAGAGAATTTACCACATCCGAATCATAAAGCGGGCGAGGGCCGACGGGGACGGATTTCAAGATCATGGCACTATGTATAAGAAACAATCATACAAAGTAAGAAAATTATACAAGTAACTATATAAATCATACAATCATACAAGAAAATGGCAAGTGTAGGTCATTTTAGAGCTATCCTAGTTAAAATCAGTCATTTTGGAGGTAGGTAAGGTTATTTTGTCATTTTGGAGGAAAATAAGCTAAGTCAATGTCGTTTTGGAGCTAAACCAAGGTTATCATGCCATTTTTTACCTAAGTATGCTAAGTATGTCATAAATGAACTAAAGAAGCAAAGTATAGGTCATTTTGGACCTATCCTAGGTAGTTATGCCATTTTTTAGCTAACTAAGCATATTAAGTCATTTAGGAGGAAAAATGCTAAGTATAGGTCATTTTATAGCTATCCTAGGTAAAGTATGTCAGTTTGGAGCTAAGTAAGGTTATTATGTCATTTTCGAGGAAAATAAGCTAAGTCAATGTCATTTTGTTGAATACCTAATAACATGAACTAATTAATAATATATATGTACATAATAATAATTGAATACCTGACATTACTAATATTAATCTTCATCGTCTATATATGCTCCGGGATCAATAAATGCAGAATCATCATCACTATCAGTAATGACGTGCTCATCAGCATCATCAATAAATGCATCAACATGTGGAAGGCCTCCTTTATGTAATAGGTCAAGCATTGACAGGTCATCCGCTGCAGTAACCTCTTCTTCTTCCGTCTCTTCTTGTTCCGGCTCAGGGGTGAAGTCGGATTCACTGTCGCTGTCTACCTCAATGTTCTGGGGTGAAGTAGAGCGGTTCTTGAAACGTTTTTTTTGGAAACACGTGTTTCTTGGAAGAATTCTCCTTCATATGTGTCTGGGTTAATGTGAGGGTCATAATCATCTTCATTGAGGGGAGGTGGTCTAAAATGTGGCGGCACATCATAAACGACATCCCAACCATTCAGATTTGGATCAGTTTGGCAGGCCCACGGTAGATAGAAAACTTGGATCGCCTGTTGAGCCGTAATATAGACATCGGGAACATCTAAATGGGTGCTTTGTTTGATTTCGACTAGCCCTATATGTTCATGAGTCCTTCTAGTCTCCTTTGGTTGGAACCAATAACATTTGAAGACTACGACGTTTGGTGGGTTTTCACCAAAGAATGTAAGTTCATAAATTGCTTCAACTCTTCCATAATACTCGACCCCTCCTTCGCCGACAGCGGAGACACAACAATTTGTACACTTTCGGTCGGCCATAGATAGCTCTTTGCCAAAAGTACGAAAGCGATACCCGTTGATGTCGTATTTGTCAAATGAACGGACCTTATAGTCAAAACCATTTGCGACTTGTCTCAATTCGGAGTCCATAGACTCTGCATTAGCCTACAAGTTTAATACGAAAGGATTGTTGCATTAGCCGCAAACTAGATGAAGAAATGAAATGGTCTAATGGAAATTACCGTTTGTTTGAACCAAGAGATGAAACCGGGATAGCCTCCTCCATGCTTTGCCAGAAGCTCATACTCTTCGATGGAATCCTTTTGGATCACCGCTCCATCCGAGAATTTGGCGACGTATCGACTGTATCACATATCCGGGAATAAGAGCATTTCAAAGGAATTAGAAGTTGCGAAACAATGTACCCAGAACATACTCGATGTACGGCCGCACTTCTGTTAGGTTGTTGAAGATATACAACGAAATGGTCCGCCATTCTTCGACATCCAACGGTATTGCTTTCGAAGCACCGGCTGGTGCGAGCTTCCCTTTGAATAGGCTGAGGTTGGATCGACCTTTTTCACGGTCGCCATCATTGTACCGAGGCTTCGGATTATGCAAATGACGATTCTTGGCTTTGTAGTGTGCTGTCACGAAGTTTGCGGCCTCCTCAGTAATGAATGCCTCGGCCATCGATGCTTCAATTCTACGTTTATTTTTACATTTTGCTCGAAGCGTCTTCTGCATCCTCTCAGTTGCGAAGCACCAACGATTTTGCACGCCCCCCTCCAATCTTGCCTCGGTCGGGAGATGCAAAATCAAATGCTGCATTGGATTAAAGAATCCCGGTGGAAAGATCTTTTCTAACTTGCAGATCAACTCCGGCGCCAACTCTTCCAGTTCGTCTAGCACGTCAGGCGATAGTTCTTTCGCACAAAGAGCACGGAAGAAATAGCTCAGCTCTGCCAGTACTAGCCATTCATCCTCAGGGATAAAGCCACGCAACATCACCGGCATTACCCGCTCAAGCCATATGTGCCAATCATGACTCTTCATACCAAATATTTTCAATTTGTCAAGACTCGCTCCCCTCTTTAGATTCGCTGCATACCCATCGGGGAACATCAACTGCATTTTCACCCACAAGATCATTTCCCTCATAGCTGGCCTTCCAAGATTGAACCATGCCTTTGGCTTCCTCCAGTTCTTCTTTCCTTTCGGTTGTCGCATGTTTTGTAACGGTCTATCACATAGAGCCTCTTGATCGACTCTAGCCTTAGGGTTATCCTTTGACTTCCCCTCTATGCCGAACAATGTACCAAAAAGGGCATCGGCGATATTCTTTTCAGTGTGCATCACGTCGATGTTGTGTGGGCAAATGAGGTCTTTAAAGTAAGGCAGATCCCACAAGCATATCTTGTGAGTCCAGGCGTGTTCCGAATTATACCCTTTGAAATATCCTGGACGCTCTGGATTAGGCTCGAGAGCGTTTAACTGATCCAGGGCCTGTTGGCCTGTCAATGCAGGTGGTGCAGAGTTTTTGACAACTCTACCTTTCATGAAATTTTTCTTGTCTTTTCTGAACTTATGGCTAGGATCCAGGAACTGTCTATGCAAGTCGAAGCAAGAATACTTGCGACCCGCCTGCAGCCAACGGAACTGAAGAGCTACCTTGCATGTGGGGCACGGGAACCTTCCATGCACACACCAGCCAACAAATAGCGCATACGCCGGCAAGTCATGCATCGAGTACATGTACCACACATGCATTTTGAAGTTTTGTTTTGTAGCGGCGTCATATGTCTTGATCCAATTATCCCAAGCTTCTTGCAATTCATCCTTAAGCGGCTGCATGTACACATTCATATTCTTCCCCGGATAGTTGGGCCCTGGAATTATCAACGTCAAGAAAATGTTCTTTCTTTTCATAATCTCTCCGGGGGGGGGAGATTGAGTGGAATGACAAATACAGGCCAGCAACTGTATTGGGTTGCCGTCATACCAAACACTTGGAACCCATCCGTGCTGATGGCGACTCGAGGATGCCTTGGATCTGCCGCTTTGTCCTTATGTAAAGCATCGAAGTGCTTCCACGCAAAAGCGTCTGAAGTGTGTCCCAACATCGGATTCCCATCTGCATCTAGTTCGGTTCTTTTGCCCAATTTATGCCACGTCATCTGTCTGGCCGTCTCTTCGACCATGAAAAGACGTTGAAGTCTTGGTATGATTGGCATATACCGAAGAACATTAACTGGGATTTTGGTCTGACTCTTCTCACCCATACCGTTGTCTACCACAACATACCTGGAAGACTTGCAAATGGGACAATAGTTGAAGCCCGCATACTAAAGCCTAAATAAGGCACATCCATTCTCACAGGCATCTATCTTCTCATAGGGCATCTTAAGCGCACGTAGGATTTTGTCCGACTGGTACAGGTTTGCTGGCAATACATGGCCTTTGGGTAGAAAGCGTCCAAATATCGTCATCATCGCGTCGTAGCATTCTCTGCCCAGGTTGAACTGAGCCTTGAGAGCCATTACTTGCGCGATGGCATCCAGCTGACAAAGCTCAGTGTGCTCGTGGAGAGGACGTTTTGAAGACTCCAACATTTCATAGAAGGCCTTTGCAGATTCCTCCATCTCATCGTCCGAATCCCGAGCATCATCAAAGTCTTGCACCATGTCTTCGATCCCGGTACCATGCTCATCGGTGCGGCGACGAACCACCTCAGCTCTGGCACGTTGGGCAGACTCACCATGAAATCTCCACACCGTATAACCAGTCATAAAACCCCACTTCTGCAAGTGTTTACCCATTTCATCCCGTGTCCACTTTTTATGGTTGTCGCACCGGACACAGGGGCACCAGGTTATTTCCTGGCCATTTGCAAATGTGGCGCTCAGAAACCCCTTGGTTTTTGTTAACCATTCAATGGTCATTTCTTTCTGACTAGGGTGACCGGTGTACATCCAAGCACGATCACTCATCTTGCCTACCTACTAAACACACAAGAAATATTTACATAATTCAGCAAACCATATTCATCAGATAATAGAGTTTGTCAGTTTTATTACGTCCATGCAACCTAGACGCTAGTAGGTAAAGATAGGTCCTAATCCCACCCGAGTATGTGTAGATTGGGTTCGTTTTCCCATGCTCTGCTCCGGATCCGACGCAAAATTTTGGCAGCACCTCCCCGCTGTTCTCCTGATACACGTCTCGGCAATAAGCAGAGAGGATGTGTACCCGGAGAACAACAGGGAGGCACTGACGAAATTCTGCATCGGATCCGGAGCAGAGCATATGGGAAAACGAACCCAATCTACACATACTCGGGCTGTCCATGGATAACGTTGGACAATTCGAAAGAATCACAGTTATAAATAACGTTGGACAATTCTTTTCTTTTTCTTCCTCTTCTTCCTTTTCTTCATTTTCTTCCTTTTTTCCTTCTTCTTCTTCTTATTCCTCCTTTCCTTTTTCCTCTTCTTCTTCTCCTCCTCTCCTCTTTTTTCTTCTTCTTCTCCTCCTAACCTAATTAACCTAATTGATGTCGAAATCAGTAGCATCTAACTAATTAACCTACTCAAAAAACCTAATTATCAACATCTAACTAATTAACCTAATTGATGCATCTACTATCCACTAACAGTAGCATCTATATATATCTATAATCATGATATTAAAAAAAGGAAAAAACAAAAAAACAGAAAAAAAAAGGGCAGAGGTGGGGGAGCTCACCGGAGGGGGTGCCGCCGGGGGGCTCGTCGGGGGGGTGCCGTCGGGGGGGCTCGTCGGGGGGTGCCGCCGGGGAGGGCTCGCCGGGGGGGCTCGCCGGGGCGGCGGCGCGTGGCCGCTGCAGCAGACTGCAGGGCGGCGGCGCGGGGCAGGGCGGGGCGGCGGCGGGGGCAGGGCAGGGCAGGGCGGGGCGGCGGCGCTGAGACAGACAGGGAGAGAGAGATGTGAGAGAGAGAGGCTTTGGGCGCGGGGGCAAAAATTAAGTCCCCCTCTTTGCCGTCTGCTGGCAGACGGCAAAGAATTCTTTGCCGTCTGCCAGCAGACGGCAAAGACGGTGACCGTTATCCCGCCCCCGCCATGACATTGTGGGCCCCACCCTCACCTCTTTGCCATCTGCTGGCAGACGGCAAAGCAATCTTTGCCGTCTGCAGCAGACGGCAAAGAAGTGGCAGATGGCAAAGATCTTGACCTAGCCAGTGCCGTGCCCCGTGGGGCCCACTTTGGTCTTTGCCGTCTGCTGGCAGACGGCAAAGAAGTGCAGATGGCAAAGACCCTCTTTGCCATCAGCTGGTTCTTTGCCGTCTGCTTTGGCAAGACAGACGGCAAACAGCCTCTTTTCCATCAGCTGGCAGACGGCAAAGAGCTGGCAGATGGCAAAGAACTGAATTCCAGTAGTGTAACCCATTGACCCAGTGCAAAGTGCCAATTGCTGTTTTCTGCATGTTTTTCACTTCTCAGGTTTACAGTACCAAACGAAGTCAAATTGCCACGAAACTTTTTGATGATTTTTTCTGGACCAAAAGAAGACCTTGGAGATTCAGAAGGAGGCCGAGAGCTACACCAGGGCCCCAAAAGCCAACAAGGCGTGCCCTGATAGCTTGTGGGCCCCTGGCGGCTCCTCTGACCTCGTTCTCTGGCCTATAAATTCACATATATTCTGAAAAACCTAAAAGCAGTCCTGAACCCCTTTTTAGGCCGCCGCGAGTCTCTGTTCCTATGGGAGGACATCTTGCGACGCCCCCATTTTGATCGTACGCTAATCATACATGCAAATGCATACGACCAAGATTAGGGACTCACGGGAAGATATCACAACACAACTCTAGAAACAAATTAAAGCCATACAAGCTTCATATTACAAGCCAGGGGCCTCGAGGGCTCGAATACATAAGCTCAAATTCAAACGAGTCAGCGGAAGCAAATATTATCTGAGTACAGACATAAGTTAAACAAGTTTTGACTTAAGAAGGCTAAAACAAACATAACACGGATCGAAAGAGGCAAGGCCTCCTGCCTCGGAGCCAGCCTAACTACTCCTGAGCGTCGGCGTTCTCCATGTAGTAGTAAGCTCCAGCGGTGGTGTAGTAGTCGTCGGTGCGGTACACCATCTCCTGGGCTCCGTCATCTGAATGCAGCAATCGTATCGAGGGGGAAAGAGGGGGTAATGCAGCGGTGAGTACTCATCCAAAGTACTCGCAAGAATTATATCAGAACTATACTTGAATAAGCATCAGTATCAAGGAATGGGGTTATATCTTTGGACTGGCTGCAAAAAAGCAAGAATAGGGGGAAGGCCTAGTCCTATCGAAGACTAGCATCTTGAACATCTTGCAACATTAGAAGAGTGTAGATTGGTAACTCATATGTAACAATATTATTGTAGCAAATTTATTAAGTAACCAGGCCCAGAGATTCTTCCTCGACTCCATGCGGGAGAGCAAATCTCGGAGCCAACATTCATTTCAATTTTAAGTCACCATTCTAATTGTATTAGATCGGGATACAACTCCAAGTCGTCCTATTATCGTGGACACGGCTATTCGAATAGTTGAATTCATCCCTGTAGGGGTGCACCACATTTTCCAACACGATTGATAACCTTTGGCCGGATACACTTTCCTAGGTCATGCCCGGCCTTGGGACATCAACACGTCGTCGCCCTACCGAGTCTCAACAGAGAGGCCAGCCCGCCGGTCTAAATCCTAAGGGCGCAGGGGTCATGGGCCCACTATGGCGCCCCGCCTGATTACCACTGTAGCCAGACGGTCGCCACGCATACCAGCCCAGGAAATCACTCTGGCATGCGCATTTACAACAAGTGTCATGAACACAGGCATTTCTATTAATGGATATATAAGTCTTACATGATATATTACAAGGGTGATGGCAGCGGAAAAGCTCTATCTAAGGCAGCATGGTCTTGGTGCGGCTCCAATCCACAGGGATCTGACTGGGTTACTCTCCTAGCCCGCGAACGCTCCGGCTCCTCAACGACGGACGACGGATCCTTATGTGAACCTGGCCATGTTAAAGGCCGCTGAGTACTTTTGAATGTACTCGCAAGCAAACCAAACTAACATATACACCAAGCAATGCAACCCATGGCATTCAAGCATGCATTTGTTATTAGAGCAATATTAATCATCATGACATAGCATACCTATCTAGCAATATTAATTATCATGTTGTAACAGGATTATCCAGTGTGATACTACTAGAGTAAAGTAAAGCATGGCAAGTAAATAATCCATACTCCGAACATTCTCAGGATCCAATCCAACTCTTAACCAGATCCAACTTACTCTCTTACGGGTTGTCCCACAACCCTCGGAATACTCACGAATCATCGGGTACTTCTAATCATAGGACAAGTTCTTCCATCATTATAATCATTACTACGGTTGACCACCTAGTGAGGCCTGGACGGACTGTCCAATACCGTGGACATGGCTATTCGAATAGATTCTTCACTCTGCAGAGGTTGCGCACTTTACCCACACCATGGAGCACCTGGCCTCGTGATCCCATTCGGGTGGACCAGCATTGCTCCAACGAAACCCACCTGACCCGTGACTCTCCCATCGTACCACCGGCATTCATCCTCCCCCGGAGTCCTGCCCTGGGTGGCCCCTGTGTCACCTCGTGACACCTGCCACCGTCGTGGTCACTCAAACTGTCCCAAACGGGGACTCCCGGGTTAAACAATCAACTAGGCTCACAAGGTTATCACCGCCTACCAGGCCAGGGTAGTGTGAGCGCATAACCTTCCTTGTCTGGAGGAACCGGTGAAAGAGCACACGATCAGACCAAGTCAAGGCCGTCCCATACCGGCAAATGTGGCTGCACGGATAAGCCCGGACAGGTGACTCTAGATCAACCGACTAGGTTTAGCCTTAGCGAGTATTTAACAAGCATGGTTGTTTATCACAATAACTTGAGATGGCAGTAGCTAAGCATGATAAAAACATAACCACCTATCTCCATATAATATCATGACAAGTCAATAGTGCAATGATAAGATGAGCAGTAGCAGGTAATGTAAATGACAATATCGAAATGGCAGGAGTTTAATTATTTCTAGCACAAGCATATCATTAATTAAACACGCAAGAATAACAAAGAGCAATGCTTTAGGGCATATATCAGATGGTCGGCTTGCCTGGTGTCGAAGGATACTCCGGGAAGAAGTGCGGAGAGTCCGCGGAAAGGATCGCCGGAAACCGTTCTCTCTCGGAGAGGGCTGTTTAGAGGCAAGGGAAAAATGGTCATTTTCAGAATGTGTAAACATTATGAAAGTGACCTCATCGGAACGGGCTCGACGCACTGAAGACGTGAGCGTTGGTTTCACCTGAATCGGGGTTACGAGGAAGAAGTTACAAGGGTTTTTCTGTCAGGGACCTATTTGTAAAAAGGATATTTCCACCGGGGTCCCTGGCAGCTCAGCGGGTCGCATACTTCGGTGAAATACGTTTCCCAGAGGGGAAAGCGTATTCTGCGATGGGCGCCTCCACTTATATGACGTGGCGGGGCGGGGCCCGGTCCCTGGGTCACTTACAGGTGGCCCCCACCCCACCTTCTCTCTCCTCCTCCTCCCTGGTCTCCTTCTAGCTCCCGACAGAAAGCACAGAGACGGGCCGGTCACCGGCCTGGCCGACGCCTCGCCGCCCGAGGGGGCCGGCCGGAGAGCGCACGGGCTCCGCCGTCCCTCGCCGCGCCCATGGGTAGCCGCGGGGCTGCTCGAGATGGACCACACCACCGGCGCCATGGAGCAGGCCGCGGTGACGGAGGCGATGCACGGGGGCGCTGGCGAGGCTCCCTCGTCGGGGTTGGGTGTTGCGGCAGTTAGCGGACTCTGAGGGGAGGTTGGGGGAGCAAACGCGCAGGAGGGGGACGGGCCAGGGGCGGTGGAGGCCAAGGGGATCGGCCGCGGCCGCTTCGGCCATTGGCAGGGAATGGAGCTTCAGCAGCTCGTGGAGGGAATAGAGGGCGAGGGGAGAGGTTGCTGGGGGTGTGGGGAGGAAGAGGGGAGTGGTGAGAGGCGTCTGGTGAGCTCGAGGAGAGCTCGGGCTAGGCTATTTATAGCCAGTCGACGCCGTGTGGAGGAGCATGGCCATAGAGACGCGGCCGTGAGCTAGACCGCATGAGGAGGGGATGGATCGGACGGTTGCGGCGTCGGGAAGTGTCACAGAGGAGCAGAGGAGCTACGGTGGCATGCTCGAGGAGCTTTGGTTTGGCTGGATGCGGCGGCGACAGTGGACAATAGTGGGGGTACGGCGGCGCTCGTCGCGACGCCGCGAGGAAGAAGCCGAGGGGGAAACCGCTCGAGGAGGGGTACGTGGACGGCGGGAAGCTTGTCGGCACAAAATGGCAAGGGTACGACCGCCGGAGCTGGCTGTCCGACGCGACGACCGCGTAGTGCACTTGTTTGGTCTGTCACTCACGCGGTCACCACACGGACCGCGTGCTCTGGCCAGAGTCAGCTTGTCTAGGCTTGTCCAACACGATGTTCATTGATCAAATAGACGAGGGAAGCTGCTGGCTTCAGCTGGGTGGCTCTGAGGAGAGAGATATTTGTTGAAACAGGTTCTGACTAGAAAGTGTTTGTACATATTTCTGGATGGATACCTGGGTGAAATGAGTTGGGGTTTGGCATGGAGCAATTATCTACCAAGGTGACTACCCTGGTGCATTTTCAGATCAAGTAAAGCAATATAGCTAGCACTTCCTTTGTTACATGGCAATCTGGCCAGAAAATGGAAATGGAAGCTGTGCTCAAATGGCTCAATGAAATGATCTGGATTTTTGTGGAGGGTGATGATTTGAGTATATGAAGATACTGGAAAAGTTTCAGCTCCTTTGTAAATGCCAAAGTGGTACTTGCTTCACAGAGGTTCCAAATGGATAGAAACTTAGGAAAATTGCTGTGGAAGAATGGATAGATGAATTGAGCTGGTTTTTGGTGTCCATGGGTGATTTAGCAATATTAACCACCATGAAAAGTTTCAGCTCAAATAGATCAAGGGTTCAAGCACTTCCTTTGCAATTTGCCTAACTGGACAGAATTTGCAAATTGATGTTGTGCTCAAAACTTGAACTATGGAACTTGGGTTCTTGATGGAAATGGTGAAGATATGGATAGGAGAAGCTCCACAAATTCTTTGGGATATTTCCTGGCTACCAAAATGGTAGTTCCTTTAGAAAGGGCCCAAAATACAATATTGGCTTTAAATAGGAAAAGGCAATTTGCCTTATTTAATTATGGCCAATATTTTTATGGGAGCTCAATATGATCACAAAGAATATCTCCACAAGTTTTCATGAACTTTGGAGATGGATAGATATTTTCCTGGATTTAATTCCCTTAACTGGCAGAAAAAGGAATTAATTATAAATGAAAAATATTGCAAATGACTTGGCAATATTTTTGCATATCCAGGGTTTATAGATAAAGGATGATCACTGGAAAAAGGTTTGGGAGGCAGAAGATCAAAGGAAATTGGGGTTCCTTTGTAACTACAAGAGTTAGGGTTTCCCTTCCGGCAACTCGGAAGGTAGGGTTTCGGGGCAAAGTCCCGAGGATATATCTTGGGTGGCAAGGTTGATCTGGAGAGAATCTCCGGTTGGATAGGAAGGCAAGGCTAAATGACCATCTTCACATACCCAAGAGCTAGAGAAATCCGATAACACCGAGAAAAAAGACGGGAGTCAAATCCCGCAAAGGAAAAAAACAGGAGCGAAAACCAGGGTGTTACAAACCTACCCCCCTTAAGAAAATCTCATCCTCGAGATTTCCGGGCTTACCTCCCGATGAAGGGGAACTTACCTGTGTGCGACTTGGATCCATCAGTTGTCCTGTCTTCGCTGGTTCACTGACCTTTTAACTGCCTCTTCTGATGGACCATGTGTTGTCTCTGCACACAGCTTTCTTGAGTCCTTCTCTTTCCTGTCAGGTGTACCTTTTGTCCTGGTAGTGGTGTTGTTGGGTGGGGTAGCGAGTAGTACCAACAGACGGCTCGGTTTCCATGGCCTGGAAGTAACTGCTTCGGGTTTTATTGCGATGCTTCGTACTCTGACTATCGTGAGCAAGACATCCTTTCCTGGTACCAGGCTTACGTGCTCGTACGGTCTTGAGTGAGTGGGAGTGGCTTTCCTTTTTGCTGTGTCAGAATGCTCAGTCTAGCTGTGGGTTCCATTCTGATGTTTCCTTCTGGCTTATGTATGCTGACTTTGCCCTTAGGTGATCCATAATTCAAGGAATCAACATGACTGAACTATGGATGCTATATCCTCAACTGAAATGTCAGGCATGATCACAAAGTAATCATACACAATAATCTCTTATTCCAATGATGTCATGATGTCTACGAGCGGTTGATGCTGATGTGCTTTGTGCCATTCTATCTGAAGGTCCCGTTTCAAACTCTGTCGCTCATGGAAAGGGCTCTGTCATATATAGCCTCTGTAGTTTGTGCTATGATCACTGAGCTGAACACAGTATTGCCAACATCCGGTGTATCTTTCGGAGTATAGCCTCTTATCTTGGTTAATAGCCCGTATTTAGGATGAGTATGACATGCTGACTGCATTGTTGTGGCCGTATATGCAAGAGTCTGACAAGAATTGGTAATACCTCTCTGTCTGTGGAGCTTGATATGTCTCCAACGTATCTATAATTTATGAAGTATTCATGCCATGTTTACAATAATTATATATGATTTTGGTATGATTTTATTAGAACTAACCCGGACTGACGCTGTTTTCAGCAGAACTACCGTGGTGTTGTTTTTGTGCAGAAATAAAAGTTCTCGGAATGAGCTGAAAATTTACGGAGAATATTTTTGGAAAATATAAAAAATACTGGAGCGAAGAGTCACTGGAGAGGAAGGCCGAGGAAGCCACAAGCCACAGGGGCGCCCCCCCCCCCCACCTAGGGCGCGCCCCCTGGCTTGTGACTTCCTCGGGAACCTTCTGGACGTGGGACACCCGCCATATACTCCTATAAATACCCAAACCCCCGAAAAGAAACCTAGATCAGGAGTTCCGCCACCGCAAGCCTCCAGAGCCACGAAAAACCAATCGGGAGCCCGTTCCGACACCCTGCCGGAGGGGGAAACCATCACCGGAGGCCATCTTCATCATCCCGGCGATCTCCATGACGAGGAGGGAGTAGTTCACCCTCGGGGCTGAGGGTATGTACCAGTAGCTATGTGTTTGATCTCTCTCTTTCGTGTTCTTGAGATGCCACGATCTTGATGTACCGCGAGCTTTATTAATATAGATGAATCATATGGAGTTTTCCCCTCTCTATCTTCTTGTGATGAATTGAGTTTTCCCTTTTAAGTTTACTTATCGGATTGAGTCTTTAAGGATTTGAGAACACTTGATGTATGTCTTGCGATGGGATATCTGTGGTGACAATGGGATGTTCTATTGATCCACTTGATGTATGTTTTGGTGATCAACTTGCGGGTTCCGTGACCTTGGGAATCTATGCATAGGGGTTGGCACATGTTTTCGTCTTGACTTTCCGGTAGAAACTTTGGGGCACTCTTTGAAGTTCTTTGTGTTGGATTGAACATGATGAATCTGAAATTGTGTGATGCATATCATATAATCAAACCCATGGGTACTTGTGGTGACATTGGAGTATCTAGGTGACATTAGGGTTTTGGTTGATGTGTATCTTAATGTGTTATTTTAGTACGAACTCTAGGGCTGTTCGTGACACTTATAGGCATAGCTCATAAGATTGATCGGAAAAGATAACTTTGAGGTGGTTTCATACCCTACAATAATTTCTTCGTTTGTTCTCCGCTATTTGTGAGTTTGGAGTGAACTCTTTGTCGCACGTGAGGGATTTACATATGATTCAACTATGTCAGTATTGTTGAGAGAACTTGCACTAGTGAAAGTATGAACCCTAGGCCTTGTTTCTAAGCATTGCAATACCGTTTGTGCTCACTCTTATCATTAGTTACCTTGCTGTTTTTATATTTTTAGATTACAAAAACCTATATCTACCATCCATATTACACTTGTATCACCATCTCTTCGCCAAACTAGTGCACCTATACAATTTACCGTTGTATTGGGTGTGTTGGGGACACAAGCGACTCTTTGTTAATTGGTTGCAGGGTTGTTTGAGAGAGACCATCTTCATCCTATGCCTCCCACGGATTGATAAACCTTAGGTCATCCACCTGAGGGAAATTTGCTACTGTCCTACAAAACTCTGCGCTTGGAGGCCCAACACGAGTCTACAAGAAGAAGGTTGCATAGTAGACATCAAGCTCTTTTCTGGCGCCGTTGCCGGGGAGGTGAGTGCTTGAAGGTATATCTTTAGATCTTGCAATTGAATCTTTTAGTTTCTTATTTTTCACTAGTTTGGTTTCATAAAAGAAAATTACAAAAAAATGGAATTGATGTTGCCTCATATACTTCATCTTTATAATGTCTTTCGTGAAAATGATGGAAAGGAAAATTGTGCTCAAGTGTTAGAAGAAGAAGTTATTAAAATGTTTGGCATTAAATATTTGAGTGATGAGCATGATTGCAATGTTGTTAGTATGAATTCCTTGAATATTCATGATGCTAATGATGTGCAAAGCTACAAGCTTGGGGATGCTATGTTTGATCAAGATGATATGTTTAGTCCCCCAAGTTTTGATGAGAAAATTTATTATGATGAAAGCATGCCTCCTATCTATGATGATTATTGTGATGACATGTATGCTATAAATAATAATGATAACCATGAAAATTGTCATCATGATTCTAATTTTCAATTGGATTATGCTTCACATGATAGTTATTTTGTTGAGTTTGCTCCCACTATTATGAATGAGAAGAAAATTGCCTATGTGGAGAGTGACAAAATTTCTATGCTTGTAGATCATGAAAAGAATGCTTTATGTGCTGGTTATATTGTGAAATTCCTTCATGATGCTACTGAAAATTATTATGAGGGAGGATCATATGCTTGTAGGAATTGCAATAATATCAAGTTTCCTCTCTATGTGCTCAAAGTTTTGAAGTTATGCTGGTTTTGCCTTCCTATGCTAGTTGATTCTTGCTCCCATAAATTGTTTGCTCACAAAATCCCTATGCATAGGAAGTGGGTTAGACTTAAATGTGCTTGTCATGAGATTCATGATGCTCTCTTACATGTTTCAAATACTATTCCTATGTGAGCATCATTGAAATCATCATGCCTAGCTAAAAGGCATTAAAGAAAAGCGCTTGTTGGGAGACAACCCAACACTTTTACTTTCTGTTTTTGTGTGTCCACATGATTAAGCTACTGTATAATCATGTTTTATAGCTTTTGTTTCAATAAAGTGCCAAGTAAAGCCTTTGGGATAGTGTGGATGATAGTTGACTTGATTCTGTGCAAAAACAGAAACTTTTGCTCTAAGTCCAGGAATTTTGTAAATTCACTGGAACGTGATTTTGATCTGAAATTTTACACAGTCTTGATATACAAATTGCCTAGATTGTACTAATTTTTCAGAATTTTTAGAGACAGGGAAGTATGGTACACTACAGATCTTCACAGACTGTTCTGTTTTTGACAGATTCTGTTTTGCATGCATAGTTTGCTTGTTTTAGTGTTTCCATAGCTTATATTTAGTGGTATAAATTATGGGAATGATATAATACAGTAGGTATCATGTGGAAACAATTATGAATCTTGTCTTGACAGTACCTAAGTGAATGATCTTTATTTATTACACTAACCCATCTCACGAAGTTCCGTTAAGTTTTGTGTGATTGAAGTTTTCAAGTTTTGGGTGAGATACCGATATGAGAAGAATAAGGAGTGACAAGAATCTAAGCTTGGGGATGCCCAAGGCACCCGCAAGGTAATATCCAAGGAATACTCAAGCGTCTAAGCTTGGGGATGCCCCGGAAGGCATCCCCTCTTTCGTCTTCAACACTATCTGTATATCTTACTTGGAGCTATATTTTAATTCGTCACATAATATGAGCTTTGCTTGGATCATCATTATATTTTGTTACTTTCTGTTAGGTGTTATTTATAATCTTGTTTTTCAATAAAAATTTCCAAGAATTGCCTTTAGGATGCTTGCATTGCATGTTTTGATGAGTGTTGTGTAAAAACAGAAACTTTGGCTGTAGTGTTTGAATTGTAATATTTTACTGGAACGTGGAAAGTTTCTGAAATTTTTACACAGTGTTTTCATATAAATTTTATAGTATGTTCTAAATTTTAATAATTTTTTGAGTTACATAATTACACTGGTTTAATAGATTGCTACAGACTGTTCTGTTTGGACAGATTGCTGTCATAGTTTTGTTATCTACTTATCCTATGGTTTTCATAGCCTATATTGGTAGATATAAATTGTGGAAATGATAGTATACAGTACCTAATGTTTGAAAATTATTATGCAACTTGTCTTGGCAATACATAAAGAGTTGAATTGTTATTATGTGTACTAACCTATCTCACGAGTTCTTTTCAAGTTTTGTGTAGAAGATGTTTTTGATAATAGGTGAAACCGGGATATGAGAGGATTGAACGAGATACAAAAGCTCAAGCTTGGGGATGCCCAAGGCACCCCAAGTAAATATTTCAAGAAGTCTCAAGCATCTAAGCTTGGGGATGCTACGCATCCCGCCTCTCTTCCTCAATTATCGGTTAACCTATATTGAGCCTAAATTTTTATTCGTTCACATGATGCGTGCTATTCTTGGAGTTCTATTTTTGTTTAGTTTGCTGTTTGAATAAAATGCTTAAGATCTGAAAATATTTATTGAGAGAGAGAGAGTCCTCACATAGCTACTTAATTGTTCGACTACTCATTGATCTTCACTTATATCTTTTGAGAGTAGCTTGTCATTTCCTCTCTTGCTTCACTTATACCTCTTTGAGAAATGAAATTTTTATGCTCTTGTACTTCACTTAAATTTGTTTGAGCTTGCCAAAAAGCAATGGCAATATATGAAACTAGTCTCGAAGTGATAGATATCCAAGGAGGATATAATAAAAACTTTCATGAATGGATCAATGATTGAGCATGATGGGCTAGGGATAACTTTATTTAGTGTTGATATTTTGAAAGACATGGTTGCTTGTTGACATGCTTGAGTATTGAAGTCATTATGGTAAAACTAGACTATTGCTTTGAATCATTTACAAGTCCAAATGTCCATGCTATACAAAGAAGAAAAGAATATGATGAACATGTTGGGTAGCATTCACACTTCATAAATTATTTCTTTTATCATTTACCTACTCGAGGACGAGCAGGAATTAAGCTTGGGGATGCTGATACGTCTCCAATGTATCTATAATTTATGAAGTATTCATGCCATGTTTACAATAATTCTATATGATTTTGGTATGATTTTATTAGAACTAACCCGGACTGACACTGTTTTCAGCAGAACTACTGTGGTGTTGTTTTTGTGCAGAAATAAAAGTTCTCGGAATGAGCTGAAAATTTACGGAGAATATTTTTGGAAAATATAAAAAATACTGGAGCGAAGAGTCACCGGAGAGGAAGGCCGAGGAAGCCACAAGCCACAGGGGCGCGCCCCGCCCTAGGGCGCGCCCCTTGCTTGTGACTTCCTTGGGAACCTTCTGGACGAGGTACCAACGCCATATACTCCTATAAATACCCAAACCGCCGTAAAGAAACCTAGATCGGGAGTTCCGCCGCCGCAAGCCTCCAGAGCCACGAAAAACCAATCGGGAGCCCGTTCCGGCACCCTGCCGGAGGGGGAAACCATCACCGGAGGCCATCTTCATCATCCCGGCGATCTCCATGACGAGGAGGGAGTAGTTCACCCTGGGGGCTGAGGGTATGTACCAGTAGCTATGTGTTAGTTCTCTCTCTTTCGTGTTCTTGAGATGACACGATCTTGATGTATCGTGAGCTTTATTAATATCGATGAATCATATGGAGTTTTCCCCTCTCTATCTTCTTGTGATAAATTGAGTTTTCCCTTTGAAGTTTACTTATCGGATTGAGTCTTTAAGGATTTGAGAACACTTGATGTATTTCTTGCGATGGGATATCCGTGGTGACAATGGGATGTTCTATTGATCCACTTGATGTACGTTTTGGTGATCAACTTGCGGGTTCCGTGACCTTGGGAATCTATGCATAGTGGTTGGCACATGTTTTCGTCTTGAATTTCCCGTAGAAACTTTGGGGCACTCTTTGAAGTTCTTTGTGTTGGATTGAACATGATGAATATGAAATTGTGTGATGCATATCGTATAATCAAACCCATGGGTACTTGTGGTGACATTGGAGTATCTAGGTGACATTAGGGTTTTGGTTGATGTGTATCTTAAGGTGTTATTTTAGTACGAACTCTAGGGCTATTCGTGACACTTATAGGGATAGCTCATAATATTGATCGGAAAAGATAACTTTGAGGTGGTTTCGTACCCTACAATAATTTCTTCGTTTGTTCTCCGCTATTTGTGACTTTGGAGTGAACTCTTTGTCGCACGTGAGGGATTTACATATGATTCAACTATGTGAGTATTGTTGAGAGAACTTGCACTAGTGAAAGTATGAACCCTAGGCCTTGTTTCTAAGCATTGCAATACTGTTTCTGCTCACTTTTATCATTAGTTACCTTGCAATTTTTATATTTTCAGATTACAAAAACCTATATCTACCATCGATATTACACTTGTATCACCATCTCTTCGCCGAACTAGTGCACCTATACAATTTACCATTGTATTGGGTGTGTTGGGGACACAAGAGACTCTTTGTTATTTGGTTGCAGGGTTGTTTGAGAGAGACCATCTTCATCCTACGCCTCCCATGGATTGATAAACCTTAGGTCATCCACTTGAGGGAAATTTGCTACTGTCCTACAAAACTCTGCGCTTGGAGGCCCAACACGAGTCTACAAGAAGAAGGTTGCGTAGTAGACATCAGAGCTGTATCTTGTTGACCGTCATGGAGGTTGTTTGTCCACAACTTCTTTGTGCTTGTGAACTCCTTTGATGGACCTATAATGACCTGCGAGTATGGCTCCTTGATTGTTTTCCCGGCTTGTCGGGCTTGTTCTCACAACTTACTCTTGCATACCTCGTAGGGGTTGTTGTGCTCATATTCTTCCTTTCAATCTAGGGCCAATGTTTCTCTGAACACAGTCAGTCCCGTGTATGAGTGGCTCACATGAATTGATCCACTGGACTGCATGCTCACAACACATGCAGGTGTAGGGTAAATACTTTCATAACAACTGAGTTCTGAGGCAGATGTGTGCCCAGACTAGTTCGTGTTTTTGACAAGCTTGTTGTAGTCATGATGGCGTGTTGAAGAAGACTGAATTCCTTATGCTCGAAGCTTCTGCCAGGGTAGTGTGCTGAAGAAGGTTGGGTATCGTGCCTCGAAAGTTTTCCTTCATGTGGCTTACTACGGAAGGTCGGGTGCCTTATGCCAGAAGTTTTCCGCGGTAGCACGCTGTGGAAGATGGGAGTGCCGTACCCCAGAAGCTTTTCTAACCAAGTGACGTACAGAGGAAGATTGGCAGTCTGGTATCGTAAGCTCTTCTCGGTAGCTTGCGAGGGAAGGCTGGGTTCCTTAAACCAGAAGCCTTGTGTACACAGTCGGATCTATGGCCGATTCTGGCTTCCTTCCGAAGTATCCGGAATTTTACCCATAGCAGAGCCAAAACTTGATATAGGCCATACCTTGACTGAAGATATTCCACTGGTCTTGCACATCGCTTGTCCTTCTGCTGGTCTGATTATTGTTGCTGTAAAGGTTGCATGACTGATGCAGACCTCATGTTCACAATTAATCCCGAATACCATATGTTGCCGGTAGTACATAGTCGGCGGATAATTCCATTTGATTTAGTTGAACTTCCAAGCATTTGAAGTTCTCATTGATTTTGGCAACCGCAAACTTATCCATATTCCTTGCAGACCTTGTTCACAGTGCCCAGAAAACTTTGTATTTGCATTGGTAAATTCCAAGATATGCTTTGAAATTCGTATCATCATACCAGAGTTTAGTTGTTGCTCTCGGCACCTTCACATTCTTGAAATATGTCTTCTGTGGGTAATAAATGATTCTTGGGTCCATTGAGAGAAGACTCAAGGTTCACTTCACTGACTGAAATAATCCCTGTATCGCAGACGGAATAATTTGTCCTTACTGATGTTCATTCTTAGTAGCTCATCTGCCTGTTCCTTAGGCGTGATTTGTTCTGAGGCAAACTCTCTCAGGTATATTCTGGCATTGTCTGTTGCACACGGATTCTGCTTCTGACCCATTCTTCATTCTTGACAGATCCGGTGGTAATGTTCTGAATATCAGGTAGTTGGCTGGACATGACTCTTGCTGAATTGGGATTATTGGGTATTATCCCAGTTGCATGTTGATCTTCTTAGGCAACTCTTGCGGATGGATCCAGTCGGAGCGGAGTGACGGAATCGACAAAAGAAACAAGAACCGCGAAAAACCAAAAAGCAAATAAAGCTCAAAATTTTGCGGACCTTACACATGTGGCCAAGGATCCACTAGTATAACTATTATAGCGCACTTGATGCACCTCTAAGGATTTAGAAGCGAAACGGCACAATGCTCCTGGTAGCACTGGTGTCAAGCTCCTACTACTTCCTTAGAGAACATCACACTCGATGCAGGACCATAGCCAAAGTGGCTTGGTCAACGATCCTAGGGTTATCGGGGAAAGATGGAATTTATAGGCGTTTCCCAAAGGAAACTAGAGTAAGAAGAGAAATGCCATGGTTAGCAAGCAGGGTAAGGGTATCTGGTTTACCTAGGGGTTTCAGGGCTCACGGGTCGTTGCCGGGTGCGAGCATTTCACACCGGAGGAAAAGGACATGAGAGTTGGGGTCTGATGGAGCCGAAGACCTATGGGGTTGCCTTATGATCAATAGTAGCCGTGCCAGGTGGCAAAGATGGCTGAAATCCATCTGGGCTTTCTACTGAGGACAAGACAATGAAGTCTGGCTAGGGTAACCTATGGTCAGCCAGGCTGCTCTGATACCATCCGATGTGGCGCCCCGCCTGATTACCACTATAGCCAGACGGTCGCCACGCATACCAGCCCAGGAAATCACTCTGGCATGCGTGTTTACAACAAGTATCATGAACATAGGCATTTCTATTAATGGATATATAAGTCTTACATGATATATTACAAGGGTGACGGCAGCGGAAAAGCTCTATCTAAGGCAGCATGGTCTTGGTGCGGCTCCAATCCACAGGGATCTGACTGGGTTACTCTCCTTGCCCGCGAACGCTCCGGCTCCTCAACGACGGACGACGGATCCTTATGTGAACCTGGCCATGTTAAAGGCCGCTGAGTACTTTTGAATCTACTCGCAAGCAAACCAAACTAACATATACACCAAGCAATGCAACCCATGGCATTCAAGCATGCATTTGTTATTAGAGCAATATTAATCATCATGACATAGCATACCTATCTAGCAATATTAATTATCATGTTGTAACAGGATTATCCAGTGTGATACTACTAGAGTAAAGTAAAGCATGGCAAGTAAATAATCCATACTCCGAACATTCTCAGGATCCAATCCAACTCTTAACCAGATCCAACTTACCCTCTTACGGGTTGTCCCACAACCCTCGGAATACTCACGAATCATCGGGTACTTCTGATCATAGGACAAGTTCTTCCATCATTATAATCATTACTACGGTTGACCACCTAGTGAGGCCTGGACGGACTGTTCAATACCGTGGACGCGGCTATTCGAATAGATTCTTCACTCTACAGAGGTTGCGCACCTTACCCACACCATGGAGCACCTGGCCTCGTGATCCCATTCGGGTGGACCAGCGTTGCTCTAACGAAACCTGCCTGACCCGTGACTCTCCCATCGTACCACCGGCATACATCATCCCCCAGAGTCCTACCCTGGGTGGCCCCTGTGTCACCGCCACCATCGTGGCCACACAAACTGTCCCAAACGGGGACTCCTGGGTTAAACAATCAACTGGGCTCACAAGGTTATCGCCGCCTACCGGGCCAGGGTAGCGCGCGCGCATAACCTTCCCTGTCTGGAGGTACCGGTGAAAGAGCACGCGATCAGACCAAGTCAAGGCCGTCCCATACCGGCAAATGTGGCTGCACGGATAAGCCCGGACAGGTGACTCTAGATCAACCGACTAGGTTTAGCATTAGCGAGTATTTAACAAGCATGGTTGTTTATCACAATAACTTGAGATGGCAGTAGCTAAGCATGATAAAAACATAACCACCTATCTCCATATAATATCACGACAAGTCATTAGTGCAATGATAAGATGAGCAGTAGCAGGTAATGTAAATGACAATATCGAAATGGCAGGAGTTTAATTATTTCTAGCACAAGCATATCTTTAATTAAATACGCAAGAATAACATAGAGCAATGCTTTAGGGCATATATCAGATGGTCGGCTTGCCTCTTGTCGAAGGATACTCCGGGAAGAAGTGCGGAGAGTCCGCGGAAAGGATCGTCGGAAACCGTTCTCTCTCGGAGAGGGCTGTTTAGAGGCAAGGGCAAAATGGTCATTTCCAGAATGTGTAAACATTATGAAAGTGATCTCGTCGGAACGGGCTCGACGCACTGAAGACGTGAGCGTTGGTTTTACCTAAATCGGGGTTACGAGGAAGAAGTTACAATGGTTTTTCTCTCAGGGACCTATTTGTAAAAAGGATATTTCCACCGGGGTCCCTGGCAGCTCAGCGGGTCGCGCACTTCGGTGAAATACGTTTCCTAGAGGGGAAAGCGTATTCTGCGATGGGCGCCTCCACTTATATGACGTGGCGGGGCGGGGCCACGTCTCTGGGTCACTTACAGGTGGCCCCCACCCTACCTTCTCTCTCCTCCTCCCTGGTCTCCTTCTAGCTCCCGACAGAAAGCACGGGGAGGGCTGGTCGCCGACCTGGCCGATGCCTCGCCGCCCGAGGGGGCCGGTCGGAGAGCGCACTGGCTCCGCCGTCCCTCACCGCGCCCATGGGTAGCCGCGGGGCTGCTCGGGATGGACCACACCGCCGGCGCCATGGGGCAGGCCGCGGTGATGGAGGCAATGCAGGGGGGCCGCGCCGGCGAGGCTCCCTCGTCGGGGTTGAGTGTGGTGGCGGTTAGCGGACTCTGAGGCGAGCCTGGGGGAGCACAGGAGCGGGAGGGGGACGGGCCAGGGGCGGTGGAGGCCAAGGGGATCGGCCGCGGCCGCTTCGGCCATTGGCGGGGAATGGAGCTTCAGGAGCTCGGGGAGGGAATAGGGGGCGAGGGGAGAGGTTGCTGGGGGTGTGGGGAGGAAGAGGGGAGTGGTGAGAGGCGTCTGGTGAGCTCGAGGAGAGCTCGGGCTAGGCTATTTATAGCCAGTCGACGGCGTGTGGATGAGCATGGCCATAGCGACGCGGCGGTGAGCTGGACCGCGTGAGGAGGGGATGGCTCGGCCGGTTGCGGCGTCGGGAAGTGTCACGGAGGAGCAGAGGAGCTGCGGTGGCGTGCTCGAGGAGCTTCGGTTTGGATGGATGCGGCGGCGACAGTGGACAACAGTGGGGGTACGACGGCGCTCGTGGCGACGCCGCGAGGAAGAAGCCGAGGGGGAAACCGCTGGAGGAGGGGTACGTGGACGGCGGGAAGCTTGTCGGCACAAAATGGCAAGGGTACGGCCGCCGGAGCTGGCTGTCCGATGCGACGACCGCGTAGTGCACTTGTTTGGTCTGTCACTCACGCGGTCACCACGCGGACCGCGTGCTCTGGCCAGAGTCAGCTTGTCTAGGCTTGTCCAACACGGTGTTCATGGATCAAATATATGAGGGAAGCTGCTGGACTCAGCTGGGTGGCTCTGAGGAGAGAGATATTTGCTGAAACAGGTTCTGACCAGAAAGTGTTTGTAGATATTTCTGGATGGATACCTAGATGAAATGAGTTGGGGTTTGGCATGGAGCAATTATCTACCAAGGTGACTACCCTGGTGCATTTTCAGATCAAATAAAGCAATATAGCTAGCACTTCCTTTGTAACATGGCAATCTGGCCAGAAAATGGAAATGGAAGATGTGCTCAAATGGCTCAATGAAATGATCTGGATTTTTGTGGAGGGTGATGATTTGAGTATATGAAGATACTGGAAAAGTTTCAGCTCCTTTGGAAATGCCAAAGTGGTACTTGCTTCACAGAGGTTCGAAATGGACAGAAACTTAGGAAAATTGCTGTGGAAGAATGGATAGATGGATTGAGCTGGTTTTTGGTGTCCATGGGTGATTTAGCAATATTAACCACCATAAAAGTTTCAGCTCAAATAGATCAAGGGTTCAAGCACTTCCTTTGCAATTTACCCAACTGGAAAGAATTTGCAAATTGATGTTGTGCTCAAAACTTGAACTATGGAACTTGGGTTCTTGATGGAAATGGTGAAGATATGGATAGGAGAAGCTCCACAAATTCTTTGGGATTTTTCCTGGCTACCAAAATGGTAGTTCCTTTAGAAAGGGCCCAAAATACAATATTGGCTTTAAATAGGAAAAGGCAATTTCCCTTATTTAATTATGGCCAATATTTTTATGGGAGCTCAATATGATCACAAAGAATATCTCCACAAGTTTTCATTAACTTTGGAGATGGATAGATATTTTCCTAGATTTAATTCCCTTAACTGGCAGAAAAAGGAATTAATTATAAATGAAAAATATTGCAAATGACTTGGGCTAAATTACCATCTTCACATACCCAAGAGCTAGAGAAATCCGATAACACCGAGAAAAAAGACGGGAGTCAAATCCCGCAAAGGAAAAAAACAGGAGCGAAAACCAGGGTGTTACAGCCACTCGCCCTTTGCACTCCTGCATGATGCGTGGGCGGCCGAGGTCAGTCCTAACACCTCTTATACAAGATCATTGCCATCGCATACCACTCGAGCGCGCGCACTCCATTGCTGACGTCCGAAGAGCTTCGGCTGATACAACGACGCCGAGTACCCATAACTTCTCCCACGTGAAGGTTAGTGCGAAAAAGATCAAACGACCAACTCAGATCAAATACCCAACCCATTAGCATTTTGTTTAACTATGGTGACAAGCGCGATACATGATATGGGGTTCCGTCGCCCCGTCTCGAGGACTTGTGGCAAGGGCCAAGAATGCCCGGCCACGCCACGTCGTATTACACCAACACCCTTCGGTCATCGTGACATCAACATGTATCAGCAGTAAAGTAAATGTAACCGTGTGTCCAAACATCAAGGGGAAACCCGAGGAATCATCCTCGGAGGATCCCACCCGATGTAGCCGTCAAGGTGACTAGAGAGGATTCACCCTCGATGGTCTACGCTTGAGGGATTTCACGGCAGAGTCGTCGGGAGTGGTGAAGGAGGAATCACCCTCGATAACCACGACCGACTAACTACACTACATAGTTAGCATCATGAGTACTTCACGAGGTGTCACCCTCGGTACTCGATAGTAGCTCTGAAGAGTCATACAACTAAGGGGTGTGTGGTGAATGTGACGGGCATGGCTTGTCGGTCGGTTGACCGAGTCTTCGAGTCATCGATGATGAAGCAAGGGCAACTTGGACTAAGGGGTCACAAGGGAATCACTAATCAACCTATGCTAAGCAGTTGATATAACAACAGGTATAGTAGCAGTCGAACAAAAACAGGCTATGCATCAGAATAGGAGCTATCTACAACAGTAGCAAAATCTAATGCAAGCATGAGAGAGAAAGAATGGGCGATATTGGAATGATCAAGGGGGGTTGCTTGCCTTGCTGCTCTACTGAAAAAGGCTGATCGTCAGTGTCATAGTCGTACACGATAGCAGCGTCAGTCTCGGTGTCTATCGGAGAGAAGGGGGGAAGAAACAATAAATATAAAGCAGACAGATGCAACATGATGCATGACATGGCAATATGCAGTGCTAGGCATGAGCTAACGCCGTACTACACGTCACAGATGGAGCGGGAGAATACCTGACGATATTTCCCGGGTCTTTGTCTATTACCGAACAGATGAAACGGGGAGGAAAGTTCCATCTTCATCATGCTAGGGGCATGTGAAAGATGAACGGACAGCGTATTCGGATTCGTGGGATTTTTCTGAGCAACTTTCATATATAAATTATTTTCATCTGACTTGCAACTTATTTTATATTATTTTTCAAAATTTTATTAATATTCTGAAGTTAAACAAATTTAATTTAATTTGAAAATACTATTATGACATCAGCATGAGGTCATGCTGACGACAGCAGTCAACCCAGCCGTCTCAGGTCAAACCTGATAGCTGGGCCCCACCTGTCATAGATAGTGGGTTAACAGGGGGGTTAAACTAAACTAAACTAATTAATTATCAGCTAGGACCCACTAGTCAATGGCTAATTAGTTTAAACTAACTATCTAAATTAATTAACAGGTTTAATTAGAGTTAATCATCCTAGGCCCACATTTCAGTGGCCTAGGGGGTTTGGCCCCACATGGTAGTGACTGGGTTGTGCCCAGTCAACCAGTTGACCGCGGTCAACTGGTCAACTTGGGCCCCTGGCCCACTCGCCAGTGTCACTGGGGGGTGGCCCCAGCCGGCCAGGTCAGCAGCGGCCGCCGACGACCAAGAACATGGCGGTGAGCTCGGGAGGGGCTCGGGTTTCTCCCAGAGGGCACCGTTTCACGCGTTCTGTGACACGTTCGAGAGCTAGAGCGAGCGCGAGTCCATCCCGACTGTTGGGGGAGCTAAGATGGCCGGAGCTCGTCAGGATCGAGCTCGCAGCGGTGGCCGACGTTCGGGCTCCGAGGGAAACGGCGTTACGGCAGGCTAGCTTCCAAACGAAAGGGGCAGGGAGGCCCTACGCGATGCGGTGAGGCGGATGAGCAGAAACCTGGGACCAAATGGTCACCGGAGCCTCGCCGGTGACGAGCCCGAGCGGAGCTCAAGTTCGGCCATGGCGGAAGGGGGGCTACGTAGCCGGAACGAGCGCGAGAGAGGGAGGAGGAGAAGCGGGAGGCCCACCGGGCCCTGTAGTTGAGCAAAGCGAGCTCGAGGAGGGCTCAGGGAGGTAAAATTCGTCGCCGGATTGTGGCGGCGCTCCGAGGAGGAAGACGAAGGCGCGGGGGCGATGCAGGGGCTCCGGCCTCACCACCGTGGGCGACATCGAAGCAGCGGGCAGCGGTGGAGCGGGGGAACGTACTCCTAGGCACCGGGGAGCACGGTGGCCACGGGGGCGAGCTTGGCCATGGCGACGGCGGTGCGGGTCCGAGCAAAGGAGGAGGCAGGTGAGCATGGGGAGCGGCGAGGGGGAACTGACGGGGGTGGCTGGGGTTCCAGGGCGCCGCGGGGGGCCTTATGGACGGCGGGGAGCCGACGGATGGCCACCAGGTCACCGGGCTCGGCCGCTGGCGCTCATCGCCGCGCCCACCTCCCCTCTCATGAACAAAGGTAGACGATGGGGGCTGGTGGGCTGGGCATGTGGCCATTTGGGCTGGCAGGCCTAAGTGGCCCAGGCACTTAGCCTTTTCCCTTTTAATTTATTTCTTTTAGATTTTTATTTTAGATTTTTCTTTTAATTGTTTCTGTTATTATTTATTTTAGTGACAAAAACACTTTTGTGAAAATATGGCACTTGGCCTAATATTAGTATTGCAATATTAGGCAGTGCCACAAAAAGTTTGAGGACCTTTTGAAATCTGCAAAATCTAAAAGGGCATTTAATTAAATGATTTGTCCTCTGTTATAATAAATTTGAGGCACCAAAACACTTTGCAAAATGTGGGTTACAATTTTATAATTGTTTATGGAATATTTGCAACCCATCCATGAATTTAGTTTCCTGGTTTGCAAAACTTTTAAATCCACTTTTCAAATGAATTTGAATTGCAAAGAAAAATGAAATAGGGTTTGATTCCAAAAGTGATCAAACATTGTTTAGCAAAATAATTTGGCTTAATCCTCATGGTTGCTCTAGATTAAACACAAGCATCACTGTAGCTGAATCCAGGGGTGTTACAACTCTCCCCCACTAAAAGAAATTCTCATCCCGAGAATTAAGAGGTAGAAGTAAGCGGGAAAAGATTGGTTACGAACTTCTAACGAGTCTTCTTGTCTTTGCTGCTCCCATCAAAAAGGTTGGTACTTCTCGTTGATGTAGTCATTACTCTGATTTAGGTCCACCTGATGGAGTCGTCATCCTTCCTTCGGGATCTTCATCGTCCTACGAATGCGATAAAAAGGAACAACTCTGGAAGGACGTGCCTCCACAAAGTTGGGCACCTGACGGTGAATTCAGGGAAGAAGACACGAATTATTCCTCGAGTTGTAACTTAGGGAATTCATTGAGAGCAATATGCGATGGTACAAAAGTTTCGAAAGGGGTAGGCAATCATTTGATGCGTAATCAGAAGGTGAAGGGGGGTCAGTGCAACGAAATAAATATTGCGTTTGATGCTAGAATAGATCATCCCTTGGACGGTGGCTCGCGAATTACATACGAAGCCAAGTGCAAAGGATACTTTGAAATCAAAGATGTACATGAGAGTCAGGTTTCAATCCTGTGGAAATGTGGGTTATGGGCCCACCATGTGGGTTAAGAGTAGGAAGAGCGGTGACATCTTGCACGGTCACGGTAGCAAGACATGTCAGAGGATAGCTTGTCAGTTATGTTGGCAACAATGTCGGTACCAAGGGAGGGGGATGAATAGAACCATTTTCCTGCTCGCTGAAACGAGGCGAACCAATAGGCAAAGTTCTCGTCCACCGGCGGTTGCAGGAATGTTATCAACAATAGTAACAGGGTCTTACTGACAGGGTTGTTCACCGAGGTGTTTACCTATGCAGGGAATTATTACTGCTTAGATCATATAATCTCAAGAAAGGTTAAACAGACCAATGGAAAGGAAAATGTGATTATTAGATTAACAAGACCAATGGAAAGGAAAATGTGTTTATACACAAGTATTATGAGTATATCCTTCTCATGGAAAGGCAGAGCATGATATAAATGACAGGTCAACAAATGCGTAACCCTTTGGATAAAAGGGGCAAGGAGAATCATGATGTTTACCCATACAACGATGTTTGGATAATTGACCAAGAAAATTTTACATTGCGCTCCCAATGTTCTTGTTGATATCCAAAATACCACAATCATGCTTCGGGATAGCATTGACATGGTCATCAGGTAAAGGTCAGACATTGGATTCACAAAGGATCCATCAGGAACAACTTATAAAATAAATCTTACAATTTCCTCATGGAAGAATGGCGAACCGTGTTGATCAAGATAATATAACAATAGGTCCTTTGGCCAAGTGTGTTAGCCATAACATCACCTAACCGAGTCACGTAGAGACCAATGTTATGCCTTTTGAAAAAGTTCCAGCCATCATATCTGATTGAGATTCAGATCTGGTTGGTGTCAGGATTTTCAGACTCAGGATGCGTGAGAAGACAAGGGTCCAACACAAATTGACGAGATGACGTTGCAAGATTCTCAGAAATGAACTATGGAAGTAAGTTGTGAATCATGAGTTATATTGTAAGACATATGAACACAATGTCAAGACATTCATGCCCACATGGAAGTTATTAGAATGGAATGCAAACAAGTTCTGGTTGGGAACCATTATAGAGGATATCAAAGTTTCGTGTGTAAGACTGGATTAGCTCTTACGAAGAGCTTCCTTTCCTAGATCAAATCAATCAGTGGCTTGGGTTGCTAGGAAATACATATGGAGTGAAGGTAGCAAATCTACCGAACCATAGAATACTTCGCACATGCATGAATGAATTGGAACGATTCCAAGGAAGCGAAACAAAATTTTCTCATAATCACGGCGGCAAAAGGCACGTGAACTTAGAGAAAAACACTTCTTTTAACAAACATATTGTTCATGAGCTAGGCACCAAGATAATGCTTTCAAGGTTTCCAACACTGGCTTAAATGTTCATCATGAACCATGAAGAAGATGATGATGTGGCTGATGGGCTCAGCAACAATTCGTCGAGAGTTCCACAAGGATGGATTTCCATGATTGTGTGAACAAGGTGGTAGCATTGGTCAAACCAAATGATATAATGATGTATGTTCGAGGAAAAGATCCACGTATAACCATTGATTGAAAGGTACATCCGAAAATGGATTAGATAACTGGGTCAAGGTTAGAATGTTGGTTCAACAACCAACACACTAAGAATGAATCATCACTCATCAACTTCAAAGCAATAGGAATGCTTGAAATATTGAATTCACATATCAGAGTTCACTTGTCGGTATTCCAGTTAGAACCAACACGGGAACTAAGAAATGAAAGGTGATGGCAAGAAGCATCACTATATAAAGAATTCTTAAGACGTGTGCAACTCTCACGTCATTCTCAACCAAAGAAGGTAATACTCCAAGATAGAACATAACACAAGATGGCTAACAAGGAACTCAAGGTTCAACCCAAACAAGACCAAGTCTACATTTGAAAAGAAGGCATGGATGTCGTTAACGACAATACCAACTATCAAGGGGCAAGGATGCTACCTCTCATCATGAATTTTAGTGATACCCTGGAAGAGCTCAGAATGTTGATTATTGATCACGACACATTGTCGAGAAGTCTAATGAAGATGTAATCGACCAGCGACAACATCAAGCAAAGAAATGGTGAAGCGAAAGTTTGTCGGCACCACAGATCAGAGTGCTAGCTTAGAATCGAAATTGCCTTTCAAGACAACCAACATGACGTTGATAGCTCGATGTAAGCTTAGTGCACAATTGGAATTGTGTTCCGGGCATGAAGGACACAAATAGCATGGTCAAGCTCTAGCATAACGAAGATGATGTAGCCTAACAGCTTGGAAAGACATGATCGAGTACAAACTATTAGGCAAAGAAGATTACTAAGAGTTGTTGAATTGCAGTGCGGAATCGATTCACATATCGGTGTCCCTGAGTGTCCCACAACTTAGAACACGAGGAAACTGGAATCAGTGAAATATCATAGTTGATGAGGAGCTCATAAGAAGTTATATAGCTCCATGATATTCTCGAGATACCAGGGATAAAACTCGGAGGTAGATCAGAATAGAGGTTAGACTAGTGTATTGATCTATGGAAGACAAACACTTTAACTTGTCTCAGAATGAAATCAAAGTAGAACAACATGGTTCAAGGTCGACTCCCACTTCTTCAAGGCATAACCTTTCATTCACTCCCCGCTTTCGATGAAATTGTAGCTTTGAATGATAATCTGGCCAAACACCAGAAGAGTAAGACTCGTGGAAACTCTCGGGCTCACATGGAGTAAGGAAGGCATAGGTTCAACCCATCGCGGCATCTTAGGAACATATACCACAAGCATTCAAGAGCAATTAACACATGCTTGACAACAGAGCATGGCTGACAAAAGCATAGGATACAACTTATTAGAGGGAGAAAACACAATTTACCAATGGCATCATGTATCAGGGGAAGAACATCACAAGAATTTTGAATGCGAAGGATGTTATCGAATAATAACCCAAAAATGGGTCTGGCGGTCCACAAAGGACCTGATGTGGGTATCGGTACTCAATCAGAGGGAGAAAGAATGCAAGGCATTAGATCATATAACATCCAAATAATTCCATGCTTAAATAACCAAAGGAATTAAGATTTCCTAGTGGGTGTATCGGAAACAAATGCTCAGATCAAATACAAGTAAGATGAATGGACTTAGATGGACAATCAATCAAGGTTAATTTGTCGAGAACCAACTGAGGTTTGGAAAGACGTCTGGGCCGGAAAGATAATTTATGAGAAACAACTGATGACTGCGTGCATTCACACACAGGTTGAATTAGTAAAATCAAATGACAACCACAAAGGATTTAATGAATATTGCTAGACATATGGAATTAACCATAATGCAATCAGGTGAGAAAGGTCAAGAGCAAAATGCTAATGAGGATTTCGGAAGATCGAATAGCAATTCGAAGGATTCTGTGAAACCCATGACAACTGAGGATAAATGAATCCCTACTAAGATAATTCGATGTACCTTGTAATAACAAGAGCATTTGGATATGAAGGTATGAGCGACAATTGTATGTAATCATCCATAGGGGTTGGCGGTGGAAGGGAATCGCAAAAGCGACGAGCACAAGTTCTCGAGAGAACAACGCAGAGTACCTTCGGAGTCTTCTGATGAATCAAGCCATCATCTGGAATGAGGGGCTCTCCGGGTTGAAGTAGATACGAGAACCTAGAGTTAGAGTTGGTAAAATCTTTAACCCAAAAGAGAAGAGAGAACAGAACCCAGAGTATAGACGAGGAATAAAAGATCCTAATACCACCCGATTGAGATGTGCGCCCGTAAGTCACACAACAATGTTAGTAAAGTTTTTCAAGAACTAGACTCGACTTCGACCAAGGAGTTGGAAGGCGGGCTACCTATAGGCAGTCGGCTCTGATACCAACTTGTGACGCCCCCATTTTGATAGTACGCTAATCATACACGCAATTGCGTATGACCAAGATTAGGGACTCACGGCAAGATATCACAACACAACTCTAGACACAAATTAAAGTCTTACAAGCTTCATATTACAAGCCAGGGGCCTTGAGGGCTCGAATACATAAGCTCAAATTCAAACGAGTCAGCGGAAGCAAATATTATCTGAGTACAGACATAAGTAAAACAAGTTTTCCCTTAAGAAGGCTAACACAAACATAACATGGACCGAAAGAGGCAAGGCCTCCTGCCTGGGAGCCAACCTAACTACTCCTGAGCATCGACGTTCTCCATGTAGTAGTTTGCACTCCTGCAGGGCACAGGGGTCATGGGCCCACTCGCTGTTTGCACTCCTGCACGATGCGTGGGCGGCCGAGGTCTGTCCTAGTACCTCTTATACAAGATCAATGCCGTCGCGGACCACTCGGGCGCGCGTCGCTCCATTGCTGACGTCCGAAGAGCTTCGGCTGATATAACGACGCCGAGTACCCATAACTTCTCCGACGTGAAGGTTAGTGCGAAAAAGGTCAAATGGCCAACTCAGATCAAATACCCAACCCATTAGCATTTTGTTAACTACGGTGATGAGCGCGATACAAGATATGTGGTCCCGTCGCCCCGTCTCGAGGACTTGTAGCAAGGGCCAATAATGCCCGGCCACGCCTCATCGTATTATACCAACACCCTCCGGTCATCGTGACCTCAACATGTATCAGCAGTAAAGTAAATGTAACCGTGTGTCCAAACATCAAGGGGAAACCCGAGGAATCATCCTCGGAGGATCCCACCCGATGTAACCGTCAAGGTGACCAGAGAGGATTCACCCACGATGGTCTATGCTTGAGGGGTTGCACGACAGAGTCGTCATCAGGAGTGGTGAAGGAGGAATCACCCTCGATAACCACGACCGACTAGCTACACTACAGAGTTAGCATCATGAGTACTTCACGAGGTGTCACCCTCGGTACTCGATAGTAGCTCTGTGGAGTCATACAACTAAGGGGTGTGTGGTGAATGGGACGGGCATGGCTTGTCGGTCGGTTGACCGAGTCTTCGAGTCGTCGATGATCAAGCAGGGGCAACTGGGACTAAGGGGTCACAAGGGAATCACTAATCAACCTATGCTAAGCAGTTGACATAACAGCTGGTATAGTAGCAGTTTAACAAAAACAGGCTATGCATCAGAATAGGAGCTATCTACAACAGTAGCAAAATCTAATGCAAGCATGAGAGAGAAAGAATGGGCGATGTCGGTAAGATCAAGAGGGGGTTGCTTGCCTTGTTGCTCTGCTAAAAAAGGCTGATCATCAGTGACGTAGTCGTACCCGATAGCAGCGTCAGTCTCGGTGTCTACCAGAGAGAAGAGGGGGGGAGAAAAAAAAATATAAAGCCGACAGATGCAACATGATGCATGACATGGCAATATGTAGTGCTAGGCATGAGCTAACACCGTACTACACGTCACAGACGGAGCCGGAGAATACCTGACGATATTTCCCGGGTCTTTGGGTATTACCGGACAAATGAGACGGGGAGGAAAGTTCCATATTCATCATGCTAGGGGCATGTGACAGATGAACGGACGGCGTATTCGGATTCGTGGGATTTTTCTGAGCAACTTTCATATATAAATTATTTTCATCTGACTTGCAGATTATTTTATATTATTTTTCAAAGTTTTATTAATATTCTGAAATTAAACAAATTTAATTTAATTTGAAAAAACTATTATGACATCAGCATGAGGTCATGCTGAGGTCAGCAGTCAACCCAGCTGTCTCAGGTCAAACCTGAGAGCTGGGCCCCACCTGTCATAGACAGTGGGTTAACAGGGGTTAAACTAAACTAATTAATTATCAGCTAGGACCCATTGGTCAATGGCTAATTAGTTTAAACTAACTATCTAAATTAATTAACAAGTTTAATTAGAGTTAATCATCCTGGGCCCACATGTCAGTGGCCCAGGGTGGTTGGCCCCACATGGCAGTTACTAGGCTGTGCCCAGTCAGCTAGTTGACCGCAGTCAACTGGTTAACTTCGGCGCCTGGCCCACTGGCCAGTGTCACTGGGGGGGTGGCCCCAGCCGGCCAGGTCAGCAACGGCCACCGAAGACGTCGCCGGCGATATAGAACACGGCAGCGAGCTCAGGAGGGGCTCGGGTTTCTCCCAAAGGGCACGGTTTCGAGAGCTAGAGCGAACGCGAGTCCATTCCGGCCGTCGAGGGGGGAGCTAAGATGGTCAGAGCTCGTTGGGATCGAGCTCGCGGCGGCGGCCGGCTTTCTAGCTCCGCGGGAAACGGCGTTACGGTGGGCTAGCGTCCAAACGAAAGGGGCAAGGAGGCGCTACGCGATGCGGCGAGGCAGATGAGCACAAGCCCGGGACCAAATGGTCACCGGAGCCTCGCCAGCAATGAGCCCGAGCGGAGCTCAAGTTCGGCCATGGCGGAACGGTGGGCTACGTGGTCGGAACGAACGCGAGAGAGGGAGGAGGAGAAGCGGGAGGCTCACCAGGACCTGTAGGTGAGCAAAGCAAGCTCGGGGAGGGCTCGGGGAGGTCTAATCCGTCGCTGGAGTGCGGAGTCACTCCGAGGAGGAAGGCGAAGGCACGAGGGTGATGCAGGGGCTTCGGCCTCGCTCCCTTGAGCGAGATCGAAGCAGCGGGCGGCGGCGGAGCAGGGGAACGTGCTCCTAGGCATCGGGGAGCATGGTGGCCGCGGGGGCGAGCTTGTCCATGGCGACGGCGGCGCGGGTCCGAGCGAAGGAGGAGGCAGGTGGGCGCTGAGAGCGGCGCGGGGAACTGGGGGGCGGCTAGGGTTCCAGGGCACCGCGAGGGGCCTTATGGACTGTGGGGGCTGGTGGGCTCGGCCTGTGGCCATTTGGGCTGGCAGGCCTAAGTGGCCGAGGCACTTAGCCTTTTCCCTTTTAATTTATTTCTTTTAGCTTTTTTCTTTTAATTGTTTCTGTTATTATTTATTTTAGTGACAAAAACACTTTTATAAAAATATGGCACTTGGCCTAATATTAGTATTGCAATATTAGGCAGTGCCACAAAAAGTTTGAGGACCTTTTGAAATTATTTGAAATTTGCAAAATATAAAAGGGCATTTAATTAAATGATTTGGCCACTATTATAGTTAATTTGAGCCACCAAAACACTTTGCAAAATGTGGGTTACAATTTTATAATTGTTTATGGAATATTTGAAACCTATCCTTGAATTTAGTTTCCTGGTTTGCAAAACTTTTAAATCCACTTTTCAAATGAATTTGAATTGCATAGAAACATGAATTAGGGTTTGATTCCAAAAGTGATCAAACATTGTTTAGCAAAATAATTTGGCTTAATCCTCATGATTATTGTATCTTAAACACAAGCATCACGGTAGCTGAATCCAGGGGTGTTACACATCTGGAGCTCCGTTCCGTCACCCTGTCGGAGGGGGGTCGATCACGGAGGGCCTCTGCATCAACCTTGCTGCCCTCATGATGATGTGTGAGTAGTTCACCACAGACCTACGGGTCCATAGCTAGTACCTAGGTGGCAATCTCTATATCTCTTGATCTTCAATACAATGGTCATCGCATCTTCGCTTTGATCTATCCGATGTAATCCTTTTGTGCGGTGTGTTTGTTGGGATCCGATGAATTGTGGGTTTATGTTCAGATTATTCATGAAAACTATTTGAGTCACCTCTGAATATTAGGATTCTTATTTGCATGATCATTATAGCTTCATAATTCTCTCTGATCTATTGATTTGCTTTGGCCAAGTAGATTGATCTATCTTCAGTGAGAGAGGTGCGTTGTAGTAGGTTCAACCTGGCGAGTTTTTATATCCCAGTGACACAAAGGGACAAGTTGCATCTTTGTGTTGTTGCTACTAAGGATAACATGGTGGGGTTTATTCATATTGCTTGAGTTTACTTTGTCTACATCATGTCATCGTTCTCCATGCATTATTCTCTTTTACTTAATACTCTAGATGCATGCTGGATAGCGGTCGATAAGTGGAGTAAAAGTAATAGGTGAAGGCAGGAGTCAGACTATTTGTTTATCGACATGATGCCTATATACACATGATCATTGCCGTGAAAATCGCATAACTATCCGCTTTTCTATCAATTGCCCAACAGTAATTTGTTACCCACCGTATGTTGCCTACATGAGAGATGCCGCTAGGGAAAACTATGGCCCCCAGGTCTATTCACTTATAAATTCATAAATTCTACTATTACCTCGCTGCCTTTATTTTTCTTTTATTTTATTTTGCAATTTACAATTATATACAATTATCTACATAACTCATTTGCTTGCAAATAACGAGATCAAGGAGATTGACAACCCTCTTGTCCGCATTGGGTGCAAGTTGTTTGCTCTTTTGTGTGCAGCCGCTGAAGACGGTTGAGGATTGATATTCCTATTGGTTTGATAAACCTTGATTTCATAATTGAGGGAAATACTTACCCACTTTGTGCTGCAATTACCCGTTCCTCTTCACGGAAAACCCAACGCAGATCACAAGTATCAGAAAGGCATTGACGTGGTATAGGATATTGGATGATATTGGATCATGGGACTGGAATCACTTGAAGCTGGAATTATATCAGTAGTTTTATCCTATGCATCTAGTCCATTGTGATCAGAACTTTATTTATAGTTGTTGGCCTCATGAATGAGAAAGTACCGCTCAAGCTTAGGAGAGGCTTAAATCTATGATGCACACTTGCCCCAACCATGAGCTCTCAAGAGAAATGATTATACAAAAAATTTATGCTCGGCTTTCTTATGATGATCAAGTATTACTTGATTCTTCTTATACCCGTTCCTATATGACGAGAACTATTGAATTCAAATGGGATCTTGATGACCCACTGCCTATATATGATAATTTTCTTGATGACCCACTGCCTAGGATGGAAAATGTTCTTGATGACTCATTGCCTATTGATGATAATTTTCCTTATGATCAACTTACTACTATAAATACTTCACATAGTACTCCTTGGTATGCGGATTATGCTAATAACATTGTCGCTAAATATATACCACCTACCTTCACCTATCAACAAAAGAAAAAATTCTTTGTTGATTTACGACATTACTTTTGGGATGACCCACATCTTTATAAAGAAGGAGTAGATGGTGTTATTAGACGTTGTGTACCTGAGCATGACCAGGGATAGATCCTGTGGAAGTGTCACTCCGAGGCTTATGGAGGACACCATGCTGGAGACAGAACTGCACACAAGGTATTACAATCCGGTTTTTATTGGCCTACTCTTTTTAAAGATGCACGTAAGTATGTCCTTTCTTGTGATGAATGTCAAAAAATTGGTAACATTGGTAGACTTCAGGAAATGCCTATGAATTATTCACTTGCTATTGAACCATTTGATGTTTGGGGATTTGATCATATGGGACCTTTTCTTTCCTTTAATGGGTATACTCATATTCTAGTTGCTATTGATTACGTTACTAAGTGGGTAGAAGCTATTCCAACTAGTAGTGCTGATCATACCACTTCTATTAAAATGCTAAAGGATATCATTTTCCCGAGGTTTGGAGTCCCTAGATATTTAATGATTGATGGTGGTTCACATTTTATTCATGGTGCTTTCCGCAAACTTCTAGCTAAATATGACGTTAACTATAGAATTGCATCACCGTATCATCCTCAGTCTAGTGGCCAAGTTGAATTGAGCAATCAAGAAATAAAATTAATTTTGCAAAAGATTGTTAATAGATCTAGAAAGAATTGGTCTAAGAAACTTGATGATGCTCTATGGGCTTATAGAACTGCTTACAAAAATCCCATGAGGATGTCCCCTTTTAAGATGGTGTATGGAAAGGCATGTCATTTACCTCTTGAGTTAGAACATAAAGCTCATTGGGCAATTAAAAAACTTAATTATGACTTTAAACTTGCGGGTGAAAAGAGGTTATTTGATATTAGTTCATTAGATGAATGGAGGACGCAAGCTTATGATAATGCCAAGTTGTTTAAAGAAAAAGTTAAAAGATGGCATGATAAGAGGATCCAAAACGGGAATTCAATGTAGGGGACCTAGTTCTTTTGTACAATTCTCATTTCAGATTTTTTGCAGGTAAGCTCCTCTCCAAATGGGAAGGCCTGTATATTGTTGAGGAGGTCTATCGCTCCGGTACTATAAAGATTAATAACTTCGGAGGCAAAAATCCGAGAGTGGTAAATGGGCAAAGAAATGATCTTATTGTTGCCGAAGAAATTTGCACCGCCCAACACCAAGATGCAGAGTCGCCAATCGTACTTTCGTGACGATGAACGGATGCTTTACGAGCAAAGCAACAAAGGGTTCCTCGATTTCGGAGAGGAGATACGACCTCTTTTCAGTGCAAAGCGGCAAAGATGGGTTCCTCGATTTCGGAGAGGAGATACGGCCGCTTTTCAGCGCAAAACGGCAAAGGTTACCAAACCCTAGGGTTGCTAAGGCTCGGCCATGGGTAACGAAAGGTAAAAACAGTACGGGTAAAAATAGATGTATTTAGATGTATGTCGATTGTGTGTTTCAATCGGCCGTCACCCCCAACATATATAAGAGGCGGCTGGACTTCCCGTACAAGCAAAGGATTCATCTAGGCTTGCCTTACAAGAAAATTACATCAATTCACGTCCTAGAGTCCTAGTTCTGGTCCCGCTCGGATTCAGCCCGAATCTGGTCCAATCTTCAGTCTTGCTCCTTGCGTGGGCCGTGGAAACTGCACATGACCTCTGGTGGAGATGGTTCAAACATGAATTTTGTGCGCTTCGACGAGGCCAATAATCCGTATGTTGATCACTTTTCCAAATAAGGCCATCTTGAATACTCCACGGGGTCATCTTTAATTTCGAGTCGGACTCGGTTATGAAGCTCACTGGACCGTCCGACTCTTGTAGCATTTCTGCAGGTCGTATACTATGTCGGATGATGATGACTCCAAAAGCAAAGTTGACCGTTTCGACATTACGAACAACTTTCATGTTGAACACTTTTTCATCCGAGGCCATCTAGATAATTATTTGAGCCCATCTTCAGCTTCTGGTCGGATTTGACAGTTTCCACCCCGGCAAGCTTTCCCCGGCAAGGTTTCCATCCCGGCAAGCTTTCACACCCCGGCAAGGTTTCCATCCCGGCAAGATTTCCCCTGCAAGGTTTCTATCCCGGCAAGGTTTCCATCCCGGCAAGATTTCCCCGGCAAGGTTTCCATCCCGGCAAGCTTTCTGGCTGTACCTTGCGGGTCTTTTTTGTGGCAGTAAACGACCTTGGATGAAAATGTGCCCAAAAGAAAAGTTGACCGTTTCGATGTTACGAACAACTTTTATGTTGAACGTTTTTCGATTCGAGGCCATCTTGAATGGCTAATTGCTCACGCATTGCATCAGACACTCGCCAAGACGTGTCTGGTCTCCCGCGTCTTATTTCGCCTCTTGACATGGCTGCATTCAGATAGCTCTAACTTTTGCATACGAACTCGGATTGAGACGATTTTTATATGAAAATCGACCGATTCGACGAGACGAAGACAATTCATGTAGAAAGTTTTCTCATATTAGATCATCTTTAGGGCGTAATCAGCCGAATAGTGTTCTGGATACAAAATCCCAGTACTTCGAACACAACTTCGGCCTTAGAGATGAGGTCGGATGGCTATGGCCCAAATATCAAAGATTCTCCTGTTGACGATACGGAGCTTTCTCACTTTGAGCACTTTTCCATTTGAGGCCTTCTTAATTATGTTTTTGTCCATGCCAAAATCTGGTGTCAACACTTATATCTCAGGTATGCCCATTAATGTTGAAACTAATATTATTCAAGTGATAACACCGGAGGAGCACATAAGAGAGACCTTCCGGAACACTCCAGAAACCTGAAAAGGAGTAGGTACGTGATACGGTAAGTAAACCGACTCCAAAAATTCCAAAAAAATGTTCTGTTGGTTTTGGTATTTTAGAAAAATTCCAAATATAAAAAGGAGTCAGGGGGACCCACGAGGGAGGCATAAGCCAACACGGTGCCCACCCCCCTGAGCGCGCCCTGATGGCTTGTGGGGCCCTCGTGTGCCTCCCGGACTCCGTTTTCTTCCTGAACACGCATTCTGACCTAGAAAATAATAATTATATATACGCCCGTATATTTTGACCAGCACATCGCAAGTTTCTCCTTTGTTCTTGTTTCGTGATGTTTCTTGACAGATTTAAGAGCAATATGTCATCTCAAGATTCAGAGGGAGAGAGTTATGTTTCAGATCTCATTGCTAATCCCCAAGTCTATGGAGATTGATACGTCCATTTTGCATCATGATTTATTACTCATATTTACATTATTCTTAACCATTATTCCATGTTATCATACAATTCTTATGTTCATTCTCTCTGAATATGCAAGGTACGTCACAAAGAGGGAATTATTTGGAAACTGGGATTCTGAACCGGAAAACCAAGAAAAGGGCAGAAAAATCACCAGTCTCCAAATGACCTGAAACTTCACGGGGATTTTTTACTGAATATAAAAGAATTTCTGGGCCAAGAATATACCAGAGGAGGGCCACCCAGGTCGCGCCCTGTTGTGTGGTGGGGCCCTCGGCTGCCTCCCGACGCCCCTCTTCTCCTATATGGTGTGTTTCACCCTAGAATAAATCATAAGCAACTCTTCGGGATGAAGTGCCGCCGTCTCGAGGCGGAAACCTGGGCAGAGGCCCTTTTGCACTCCGGCAGTCAGATTTTGCCGGGGAAATTCCTCTCCGGGAAGGGGAGATCGAAGCCATCGTCATCACCAACGCTTCCTCCTTCGTGGGAGGACCAATCCTCATCAACATATTCACCAGCACCATCTCAGCTCCAACCCTAGTTCATCTCTTGTACTCAATCTTTGTCCCAAAACCTCAGATTGGTACCTGTGGGTTAGTAGTTGTGTTGATTACATCTTGTAGTTGATGCTTGTTGGATTACTTGGTGGAAGAAATTATGTTCAGATCCTTAATCATTATTATTGCACCTCTTATCTTGAACATGTTGATGAGGTGTGAGTTACTATTGTTCCTGAGGACATGGGGGAAGCCTGGTAATAAGTAATCATGTGAAGTTGGTATTCGTTTGATATTTTGATGATATGTATGTTGTTACTTCTCTTAGTGGTGTCATGTGAACGTCGACTACATGACACTTCACCATGCTATGGGCCTAAGGGAAGTCATTGTGGAGTAACAAGTAGATGATGGGTTGCTAGAGTGACAGAAGCTTAAACCCTAGTTTATGCGTTGCTTCATAAGGGGATGATTTGGATCCACATGTTTCATGCTATGGTTATATTTATGTTAATTCTTCTTTCGTAGTTGCGGACGCTTGTGAGAGGCGGTAATCATAAGTAGGTTGTTAGTTCAAGTAAGAACAGCACCTTAGCACCATTGTAGCGTCCCGACTCAAAACGAGTCAAGCCTTTGTGTGACTGTGCCATCCCTGGATCGGTATGCTGGCACACACAATACATCAATGTATATATCAAAGCGCAATCACATGTAATTAATGAAAAACTGATATATATATATACCTCATAAATCTCAACGGAAACAGTCAACGAGAGTGGAGTCCCAATAAACACCAACGGCAGGTTGAGTGCAGACCGTAACCCTGAATCGTACTCTTACTCATCAAAAAGTATCTGCAACATAAGACGTTGCAGCCATGTAGGTCAGCATATTGAATATGTCGACAAGTCACCAAAAGAGAGGGGTGGAAAATATTATCTATACTATATGCATATATGGCAGGTGGGGCTGTAAGTTTATGTTTAGTGTAAAGCAAAAAAATTCCTACAACAAAGGGGTCAAAGCAAAAAAATACTACAAAGTTGGTTGTTTAATGAGAAGGTTCCACCAACCTGTTCTCATACCCAAGTTAACAATAACACCCACTTCATTAATAATATTTGTGTTGAGAGTTCCTGATAGTTTCGGTACCTTTGGCTCAAGTTGTCTGTAACTGTGGACACGGCTAATCGATTAGGTTTGGTACTCTGTAGGGTCTTGCACACTTTCCCCACAAGATTCGATCGCCTCCGTCGAAGTCCTCGCATTGCATGGTGTTTGAGAACCGGGTGATCAAAACATGGTCTTCCAAAGGGTTCCTCTGAGCCACTGTCGGTGCCCATCCAATCCTATTGTTCTTCTACATCTCGTAGCACCGCCAGTCCAGATTCACCATGATGTCCAACCTAGCCAGAGCCCATAATGACCAGTGGTTGTGCAGGTAAGCCTCAGGTCTTGAAAGTATCCATCCATCTCTTTGTGCCTGGGTGGAACTTTCCGCTTGAATACTGGCACTTCTCGAGCAACACCTAGGCTAACCACTGGTTTCTCTAGGGCGCCGTTCAACCATTTCCACCTAGAGGTATATTGCATCAATGAGGTCTTGAAAATCTTGGAGTCTTGCGATCTTGATCATAAATTAATTCTCACAACTCTCATGATAAACACTCAACCAGCCCCATCTACTAAAAGCATAGCAAAAATAAAATATCGTTTCCCGGGGCCAAAGTGACAAGGGTTTATGGGGTGCCTACCACATGATACTACTCAAGAACCAAGTTTCTAGTTACCTACTTTGCATGCAATGGTGGAAAAGGTTGAAACTAATGCAATAAAAATCATAGGTAATACATGATCAATGTGAACTTGCCTGGTGAGGTTGATGAAGACAAATATCGATCTCAAAAATAACTTGATAGAACTATTCATCGCTCTCCGATGAAATCTATATAGTACAACATTGCACTCTATAAGCAATCACTTCTAGCAATCAATACTATCAATCAAAAAGCAACACAATTACTAAACACAACAGTGTTGTGATGAAGGAAATACTTAAGACAAAAGTTAAAACAACAAAACTTCATCAAAAACAACTAAGGGTAGTTTTCCCTACAAATAACCTATTTTCAATAGCAACAAAACAACAACAAAGTAAAATCTAACAAAAGTGTTTTAGTAAATATTTTACTAGCAAAAGGAATTACTTTTGAAGAACAACTAAGAAAGCATGAAAAGTAACACCCTAAACAATATAAGTTTTTGCCCTAATAGAACATAATAGCAAAGAAAACACTAGGTTAATAAAAATAACAGAAAACAAAAATATAAAACACTAAATTAACAGAGAGTATTTTCTCATAAACTTTTTTTAAAAAGGAACTAATTGAAAAGCTTTTATTAAACACTTCTTATGACCTAAACAATGTTAACCTAGAGTTAACCACAAACAATTTCAACTATAATACAAATTATTTCTGGTCTAAACTAAAGTTAACAGAAGCATAAAGCTTATAAAACAATTTACTAAAAAAATTCAACTAGGAAATTAAACTAGCAGTGGAAATCAATTGCATGTTATAATCGAACTAGAATTGATTTCATGCAATCAAATAGTAATAAATAAAATAAAGAAATAATCTTCGTTGAAATACTGCTGCTAACTAACAGAATACAAAGCAAAACTTGTCAAAAAATACAAAAGAAAACAAATTAAAAACCATTAAAACAAAAGAAATAGCAAAACTCCTAAAAAGAATCAAAACAGATTCTGTTTTGCTTGAAACCCTAATTTAAATTATTCTAAAAATTTCCAAATTGTACCTACTGATAAACAAGGTCACAAGTGACCAGAAGAAAAAAGAATCAACTCAAAACCTATTTTTAAACTCAAGTTATTCATAAATCAAGGTTTGAATCAAATCTGTTTTAATTCAAATTTAAAGTTTCAAAAATGCCCAAACTTTATATCTACAGAAACTACATAATATTTGTGACACAATGCAAAAAGAATCACTCAAAAACATTAAAAACTCTAAAATATATTGCAAAACTAAAAACAGAACTATTTCTGGAATTGAATTTAAAACAGAAAAAGAAAAACTGTACCTAACGGACATGGGGTGCACGTGGCTAAGCCCTATTAGCTCTCGGGTGTGCGCGAACTAAGGCTATGAGCAGACGGACATAACTTAAGAGATAACGCTTCGGTTAAAACAAAACTAAGAAAAACCGGCCGGTTCTTATTAACTAAACCGAAGCGGTACATGGGTTCTGATCTACACCGTAGATGTTCGATCGGATGGGCGAGGAGGCTTACCGAGGCTAGGTCGCTGGCCAGGGGATTCCGGCGAGGCGGCGACGGCGACAGGGAGCTCGGGGTCGTCGGGGAAGGAGCTCCGGTGGGTCTCCGGCGACGGCGCGGGCACTACTCGATGCACAGGAGCACGGCGGGGCGTCTGGTGGCGTCGACCAAGCGCAGGGACGTCGGGGGGGAGCAGAACGTCGGTAATGGCGACGGTGGCAGCTCGGCACTCTGGTGGAGGCATCTGCGATATCATCGGCGTCGGGGAAGGGGTCCAGGTGGTGCTGCGGGCGCGGCGATGAGGTAGGTGGCCACGGGGAGGGGTGGGGAGGTCCGGGGCGAGCTGGGGCTCGTCAATGGCGCGGCGTTGGCTTCGGACTCCGGCGAGGAATCGCGAGAGGTAGAGGGGGTCAGGGTCAGGGTTTTTGGGGCGGAACGAGTGCGGGAGGGGCCTGGCTTTTAAAGCGAGAGGCGAGGCGTCCGAAAGGAAAGATAGCGCGGCGCGGTTTTGAATCCGGCGAGGATCCCCGGCAACAGCAAGGCAATCGCGTGAGGAAGGAAAGCGAGCGCTGGGTTGATTTGGTCGGCCTGTGGGGCCCAGGGGTCAGCGAGGGAGGGAAACGGGAAAGGAATCGGGCACCCGGATGGAAAGGGGCTCGTGTCGGTGTGCGCTTGGGGCTCTAGCCGTGCGAGGCTAGCTGGGTCGGGGCTAAAGGCTTCGGCCCATTGTTTTAAAAGAGACCCCTTTTTCTTTTATTTTAAAACAGAGACAAGAAAATAAAAGTGGAAAAATAAATATATATATTTTTATAGGCGTATAATAAACCAAAATTTTCAGAAAAAGATTTCCCACCACATGAACATATTTTCAAAGTCAAACAATGCACCCAAAAATTCTCAAAAGTCAAACAGTGCTACTGTTTTAAATAAAATGTAAACAAAACATTTTAAAAATACCAAAATGATTTCAAATTCATTTTCCTCCATTTTTATATTGAAGGGAATCATTTTACCCAATTTTCCACGTATTTTATTTTTGGAGAAAAATAAATTTTGAAAACCACTTCAAGAATGGCTTTGAATTTGAAATTCAAATCTTTTCCAAATATTTTTCTGATTTTTATAAATTCAAATATAATCCAAACTTTCCTCTGGTTTGGAGGGTCATATTGCTCCTCTCAAGATTTTGAATTTGGGAAGGGGATTTTGTTGGAAATATGCCCTAGAGGCAATAATAAAATAGTTATTATCATATTTCCTTGTTCATGATAATTGTTTATTATCAATGCTATAATTGTATTGATTGGAAACTCAGATACATGTGTGGATACATAGACAACAATGTGTCCCTAGTGAGCCTCTACTAGACTAGCTCATTGATCAAAGATGGTTAAGGTTTCCTGACCATGGACATGAGTTGTCATTTGATAACAGGATCACATCATTAGAAGAATGGTGTGATGGACAAGATGCAACCGTAAGCATAGCATTTGATCGTGTTAGTTTATTGATACTGCTTTATCCATGTCAAGTATCAGTTTCTACGACCATGAGATCATGCAACTCCCTGACACTGGAGGAATGCCTTGTGTGTATCAAACGTCGCAACGTAACTGGGTGACCATAAAGGTACTCACAGGTATCTCCGAAGGTGTCTGTTGGGTTGGCATGAATCGAGACGGGGATTTGTCACTCGGTATGACGGAGAGGTATCTCTGGGCCCACTCAGTAATACAGCATCACAAGAATATTGCAAGCAATGTGACTAAGCAGTTAGTCACAGGATCTTGTATTACGGAACGAGTAAAGAGACTTGGCGGTAACGAGATTGAACTAGGTATGGAGATACCGACGATCGAATCTCGGGCAAGTAACATACCAATGGACAAAGGGAACTGCATACGGGATTGATTGAATCCTTGACATCATGGTTCGACCGATAAAGATCTTCATAGAATATGTAGGAACCAATATGGGAATCCAGGTCCCGCTATTGGTTATTGACCGTAGAGGTGTCTCGGTCATGTCTACATAGTTTTCGACGATTTGGTATTATTGAGTTATATATGTTGGTGATCGAAAGTTGTTCGGAGTCCCGGATAAGATCCCGGACGTTACGAGGAGTTCCGGAATGGTCCAGAGGTAAAGATTGATATATAGGTAGTTGGTATTCGAGTTCCGGAAAAGTTCCGGGACCTACCGGTTTTGTGACGGAGATGCCGGAAGTGTTCCGGGGGTCCACCTACCCCAGAGGGCCTCATGGGCTGTGAGAGGGGGCGCACCAGCCCCTGGTGGGCTGGCCTCCCCTCCCACCCATGGCCCATGCTGCTAGAGCTAGGGTTGGCCCAATAGGGGGGGCGCCCCACTTGCCTTGGGGGCCAAGGCTCCCCCCTTGGCCGCCGCCCCATCTAAGCCACCGCCCCTAGGGGTGGGAACTCTAGGGCACCGGCCCCCTCCTCCCTTCCCCCTATATATATGAGAGGAGAGGGAGGGCAGCCACACCACAAGCCACGGCGCAGCCCTCCCTCTCCCCTAGATCATTTTTCTCCTCTAGATTCGTTTCGGTAGTGCTTGGCGAAGCCCTGCCGAGAACTCATCTACCTCTCCGCCCTTGCTTGCTGGATCAAGAAGGCGGAGACGTCATCGAGCTGTACGTGTGCTGAACGACGAGGTGTCGTCCGTTCGGCGCTAGATCGGAACGGATCAAATTGGATCGCGGTACGGATCATGATTGGATCGCGAAGACGTTTGACTACACCAATCGCATTTCTTAATGCTTCCCGCTTAGCGATCTACAAGGGTATGTAGATGCACTCCCCCTCTCATAGCGGTTGATCTCCATAGATAGATCTTGGGTGTTCATAGGAAAAATATTGTTTCCCATGCAACGTTCCCCTTCAGTGGTATCAGAGCTAGGTCTATGCATAGATAACATGCACGAGTATAACACAAAAGAGTTTGTGGGCGTTGATGTTTAGATTGCTTACTTCCTTAGTCTTATCTTGATTCGGTGGTATTGTGGGATGAAGCGGCTCGGACCAACCTTACTCGTCCACGTACGAGAGACCGGTTCTATCGACAGACATGCACTTGTTGCATAAAGATGGCTGGTGGGTGTCTGTCTCTCCCACTTTAGTTGAATCAGATTCGACAGAGGCGGTCCTTGTAGAAGGTTAAAAGGCAACTTGATTATCACCGTTGTGGCTTTGCGTAGGTAAGAACGGTTCTTACTAGTTGCCCATAGCAGCCACGTAAAAATTGCAACAACAAAGTAGAGGACGTCTAACTTGTTTTTGCAGGGCATGTTGTGATGTGATATGGCCAATGACATGATGTGATATATGTGATGTATGAGATGATCATGTTTTGTATAGATTATCATGATTGCATGTTGATGAGTACGGCAACCGGCAGGAGCCATAGGGTTGTCTTTAATTATTTTTGCCTTGTTTTGCTTTACTTTATCGCTATGAGTTAGCAATAGTTATAGAAGGAATAGTTGGCACGACAACCACATGACGACACGATGATGGAGATCATGGTGTCATGCCGGTGACGATGGAGATCATGCCGGTGCTTTGGAGATGGAGATCAAAAGCACAAGATGATGATTGCCATATCATGTCACTTATATGATTTGCATGTGATGTTTATCCTATTTATGCATCTTATTTTGCTTAGAACGGCGGTAGCATTATAAGATGATCTCTCACTAAAATTTCAAGATAAAATTGTGTTCTCCCCGAGTATGCACAGTTGCGAAGGTTTGTCGTTTCGAAGCACCTCATGATGATTGGGTGTGATAGACTCTACGTTCGCATACAACGGGTGTAAGCCAGATTTACACACGCAAGATACATGGGTTAAACTTGACGAGCCTGGCATGTACAGATATGGCCTCGGAACACAGGAGACCGAAAGGTCGAACATGAGTCATATAGTAGATATGATCAACATGGAGATGTTCACCATTGAAACCACCTCATCTCACGTGATGATCGGACTTGGGTTGGTGAATTTGGATCATGTTACACTTAGACAACCTGAGCGATGTTGATTTGAGAGAGATTTCTTTAGTAATATGATTAATTGAACTCATTATCATGAACATAGTCTAAAGTTGTCTTTGTAAAATTATGTTGTAGATCAATGGCTCGCGCAGTAGCTCCCCTGAATTTTAATGCGTTCCTAGAGAAAGCTAAGTTGATAGATGATGGAAGTAACTATGCGGACTAGGTCCGTAATCTGAGGATTATCCTCACGTCTTCGCAAAAGGATTATGTCCTTGATGCGCCGCTTGGTGTGCCACCCCCTCCAGCATCGTCTGTGGACGTTGTGAACGCCTGGCAGGCACGTTCTGATGACTACTCTATAGTTTAGTGTGGCATGTTGTACGGCTTAGAATTGGCACTTCAAAAGTGTTTTGAACGCCACGGAGCATATGAGATGTTCCAGGAGTTGAAGTTAATATTTCAAGCAAATGCCCGGATCGAGAGGTATGAGACCTCCGATAAGTTCTTCGCCTGCAAGATGGAGGAGAATAGTTCTGTCAGTGAGCACCTACTCAGAATGTCTGGGTACTACAACTGTTTTAATGATTTGGGAGTCCAACTTCCGCCCGAAAAGGTCGCTGACAGAATTCTCCAGTCACTGCCACCTAGCTTCAAAGGCTTCGTGATGAACTATAATATGCAAGGGATGGAAAAGTCTGTCTCCGAGTTGTTCGCGATGCTGAAAGTCGTGGAAGTAGAAATCAAAAAGGAGCATCAAGTGTTGATGGTGAATAAAAACCACTAGTTTCAAGAAAGGCAAGGGAAAGAAGGGAAACTTCAAGAAGGGTGGCAAGCAAGTTGCCGCACCCGTGAAGAAACCCAAGGCTGGACCCAAGCCTGAGACAGAGTGCTTCTGTTGCAAGGGGACTGGCCACTGGAAGCGGAATTGCCCCAAGTACCTGGCTGATAAGAAGGCTGGCAACGTCAACAAAGGTATATTTGATATACATGTTATTGATGTGTATCTCACTAGCTCTCGTAGTAGTGCCTGGGTATTTGATACCGGTTCGGTTGCTCATATTTGTAACTCAAAATAGGAACTACGGAATAAACGGAGGCTGGCGAAGAATGAAGTGACGATGCGCGTCGGAAATGGTTCCAAGGTTGATGTGATCTCCGTCGGCACGCTCGCTCTTCAATTACCATTGGGATTAGTAGTAAACCTAAATAATTGTTATTTGGTGCCTGCATTGAGCATGAACATTATATCTGGATCTTGTTTATTGCGAGACGGTTATTCAGGTAAATTAGAGAATAATGGTTGTTCTATTTATATGAGTAGCATCTTTTATGGTCATGCAACCAATGTGAATGGTTTATTCTTGTTGAATCTCGATAGTAGTGATACACACATTCATAACATTGATGCCAAAAGATGCAAAGTTAATAATGATAGTACCACTTTCTTGTGGCACTGCCGCTTAGGTCATATTGGTGTAAAACGCATGAAAAAGCTCCATGCTGATGGACTTTTGGAATCACTCGATTTTGAATCGCTTGATACATGCGAACCATGCCTCGTGGTCAAGATGACGAAAACCTCGTTCTCCGGTACAATGGAGCGGGCAAGTGACTTGTTGGAAATCATACATATTGATGTGTGCGGACCAATGAGTGTTGAGGCGCGTGGTGGATATCGTTATTTTCTTACCTTCAATGATGATTTAGGTAGATATGGGTATATTTATTTAATGAAACACAAGTCTGAAACATTTGAAAAGTTCAAGGAATTTTATAGTGAAGTAGAAAATCATCGTAACAAGAAGATAAGGTTTCTACGATCTGATAGTGGTGGAGAATATCTGAGTTGTGAGTTTGGTATGCATTTGAGACGGCGTGGAATTGTTTCACAGCTCACGCCACCTAGAACACCACAGCGTAATGGTGTGTCCGAGCGTAGTAATCGTACTCTGTTGGATATGGTGCGATCTATGATGTCTCTCACTGATCTGCCACTATCGTTTTGGGTTTATGCAATAGAGACAGTCGCATTCACTTTAAATAGGGCACCATCAAAATCTGTTGAGACGACACCGTATGAATTATGGTTTGGCAAGAAACCTAAGTTGTCGTTTCTTGAAGTTTGGGGTTGCGACGCTTATGTGAAAAGGCTTCAACTTGATAAGCTCGAACCCAAAGCGGACAAATGTGTCTTCATAGGTTACCCTAAGGAAACAGTTAGGTATACCTTCTATCTCAGATCCGAGGACAAAGTGTTTGTTACTAAGAACGGGTCCTTTCTCGAGAAAGAGTTTCTCTCGAAAGAATTGAGGGGGAGGAAGGTAGAACTTGATGAGGTTATTGAACCGTCACTTCAATTGGATAGTAGCGCGATGCAGAAAGATGTTTCTGTGGTGCCTACACCAAGTGAAGAGGAAGCTAATGATGATGATCATGAAACTTCAGATCAAGTTACTACTGAGCCTCTTAGGTCGACAAGGAATCATACCGCCCCTGAGTGGTACGGCAATCCTGTCCTGGAGGTCGTGTTGTTAGACAATAGTAAACCTACGAGCTATGAAGAAGCGATGGTGGGACCGGATTCCAACAAATGGCTAGAGGCCATGAAATCCGAGATAGGATCCATGTATGAGAACATAGTGTGGACTTTGGAGGACTTACCATATGATCATAAGGCCATACAGAATAAATGGATCTTTAAGAAAAAGAAGGACGCAGACGGTAATATCACCATCTATAAACCTCGACTTGTTGCAAAAGGGTTTTCACAAGTTCAAGGAGTTGACTACGATGAGACTTTCTCTCCCGTAGCGATGCTTAAGTCCGTCAGGATTATGTTAGCAATAGCTGCATTTTTTGATTATGAAATCTGGCAGATGGATGTCAAAACAACGTTACTCAATGGTTTCCTTAAGGAAGAGTTGTATATGAGGCAAACAGAAGGTTTTGTCGATCCTGAAAATGCTGACAAAGTGTGCAAGCTCCAGCGATCCATTTATGGACTGGTGCAGGCATCTCGGAGTTGGAATCTTCGCTTTGATGAGGTGATCAAAGCGTTCGAGTTCAGACAAGTTTATGGAGAAGGTTGTATTTACAAGAAAGTGAGTGGGAGCTCTATAGCGTTTCTAATATTATATGTGGATGACATATTGTTGATTGGAAACAATATAAAACTCTTAGAAAGCGTGAAGATATATTTGAACAAGTGTTTTTCAATGAAAGACCTCGGAGAAGCTGCTTACATATTAGGCATCAAGATCTATAGAGATAGATCGAGACGTTTAATAGGACTTTCACAAAGCACATATCTTGATAAGGTTTTGAAGAACTTCAAAATGGATCAGTCGAAGAATGGGTTCTTGCCTGTCTTACAAGGTGTGAAGTTGAGTAAGACTCAATGCCCAGCGACCACAGAGGATAGAGAAAAGATGAGTGTCATCCCCTATGCTTCATCCATAGGCTGTATCATGTATGCGATGTTGTGCACAAGACCAGATGTCAGCCTCACCATAAGTATGGCAGGGAGGTTTCAAAGTGATCCAGGAATAGAACATTGGATAGCGGTCAAGAATATCCTGAAGTACCTGAAAAGGACTAAGGAAATGTTTCCCGTTTATGGAGGTGATCAAGAGCTCTTCGTAAGGGGTTACGTCGATGCTAGCTTTGACATAGATACGGATGACTCTAAGTCTCAAACCGGATACGTATATATTCTGAATGGTGGAGCGGTAAACTGGTGCAGTTCCAAGCAAAGCGTGGTAGCTGATTCTACATGTGAAGCGGAATACATCGTTGCTTCGAAAGCGGCGAAGGAAGGAGTCTGGATGAAGCAGTTCATGACAGATCTTAGAGTTGTGCCCAGTGCACTGGATCCGATGACTCTCTTGTGTGATAACACTGGCACCATTGCTCTCGCCAAAGAGCCCAGGTTTCACAAGAGGACCAAACACATAAAGCGCCGCTTCAATTCCATCCACGATTACATAAAGGAGGAGGACATAAATATTTGCAAAGTACATACGGATTTGAATGTTGCAGACCCCTTGACTAAGCCTCTTCCACGGGCAAAACATGATCAGCACTAGAACTCTATGGGTGTTAGATTCATTACAATGTAAATCACATAGGGATGTGAACTAGATTATTTACTCTAGTGCAAGTGGGAGACTGTTGGAAATATGCCCTAGAGGCAATAATAAAATAGTTATTATCATATTTCCTTGTTCATGATAATCGTTTATTATCCATGCTATAATTGTATTGATTGGAAACTCAGATACATGTGTGGATACATAGACAACATTGTGTCCCTAGTGAGCCTCTACTAGACTAGCTCATTGATCAAAGATTGTTAAGGTTTCCTGACCATGGACATGAGTTGTCATTTGATAATGGGATCACATCATTAGAAGAATGGTGTGATGGACAAGACCCAACCTTAAGCATAGCATCTGATCGTGTTAGTTTATTGCTACTGCTTTATCCATGTCAAGTATCAGTTCCTACGACCATGAGATCATGCAACTCCCTGACACCGGAGGAATTCCTTATGTGTATCAAATGTTGCAAAGTAACTGGGTGACTATAAAGGTACTTTACAGGTATCTCCGAGGGTGTTTGTTGGGTTGGCGTGAATCGAGACGGGGATTTGTCACTCCGTATGACGGAAGGGTATCTCTGGGCCCACTCGGTAATTCATCATCACAAGAAGCCTGCAAGCAATGTGACTAAGGAGTTAGTCACGTGATCTTGTACTATGGAACGAGTCAAGAGACATGCCGGTAACGAGATTGAACTAGGTATGGAGATATCGACGATCGAATCTCGGGCAAGTAACATACCGATGGACAAAGGGAACTGCATACGGGATTGATTCAATCATTGACATCATGGTTCAACCGATAAAGATCTTCATAGAATATGTAGGAACCAATCTGGGCATCCAGGTACCGCTATTGGTTATTGACCATCGAGGTGTCTCGGTCATGTCTGCATAGTTCTCGAGCCCGCAGGGTTTGCACACTTAACGATCGATGATGATTTGGAATTATTGAGTTATATATGTTGGTGACCGAAAGTTGTTCGGAGTCCTGGATAAGATCCCGAACGTCACGAGGAGTTCCGGAATGGTTCGGAGGTAAAGATTGATATATAGGTAGTTGGTATTCGAGTTCCGGAAAAGTTCCGGGACCTACCGGTTTTGTGACGGATATGCCGGAAGTATTCCGGGGGTCCACCTGCCCCAGAGGGCCCCATGGGCAGTGAGAGGGGGCGCACCAGCCCCTGGTGGGCTGGCCACCCCTCCCACCCAAGGCCCAAGCGGCTAGGGCTAGGGTTGTCCCAAGAGGCGGGGGCGCCCCACTTGCCTTGGGGGCCAAGGCTCCCCCCTTGGCCGCGGCCCCATCTAAGCCGCCGCCCCCTAGGGATGGGAACCCTAGGGCGCCGGCCCCCTCCTCCCTTCCCCCTATATATATGAGAGAAGAGGGAGGGAAGCCGCACCACAAGCCATGGCGCAGCCCTCCCTCTCCCCTAGATCGTTTTTCTCCTCCAGATTCGTTTTGGTAGTGCTTGGCGAAGCCCTGCCAGGACAGCTCCACCACCACCGCCACCACGCCGTCGTGCTGCCGGAGAACTCATCTACCTCTCCGCCCTTGCTTGTTGGATCAAGAACGCGGAGACGTCATTGATCTGTACGTGTGTTGAACGCGGAGGTGTCGTCCGTTCGGCGCTAGATCGGAACGGATCAAGATTGGATCGCGGGACGGATCGTGATTGGATCGCGAAGATGTTCGACTACACCAACCGTGTTTCTTAATGCTTCCTGCTTAGCTATCTACAAGGGTATGTAGATGGACTCCCCCTCTCGTAGTTGTTGATCTCCATAGATAGATCTTGGGTGTTCGTAGGAAATTTTTTATTTCCCATGCAACGTTCCCCTTCAGATTTGAATTCATTCAACCTTTAAAATAAAATTAGAACTCATTATGGAATGAATCCCAACTAGAAAGTTTTTTAGTAGTTTTCAAATCCAAAATTTCAAATCCTTTATTTGAAGAAGTCATGCCATCTTCTCTCACTGATTTCAGAAATTGAATTCAAAAGGAAAGGGGAAAGTCATGTTATTCCCTCTCATTCAAAAGTTTCAAATTTCACTCAATTTCAATCACTCAATCAAACAATCAATCATTCAATGAGTTAATATAACATTCCAATGTTTGGGATGTTACAAATGGTCCACCCACATATCAAACTATCAAAGTAGCGAACGCGGATCAACTCAACATGATGAACATGACTAGATAGAAATTCCTATGTGTCCTCGGGAGCGCTTGCTTAATATAAGAGTACTTTCTGGCCTGTCCTTTTCTATAAAAAGGATTGGGCTACCTTGCTGCACCTTTGTTACAATTGTTACTTGTCACTTGTTATGAATTATCTTGCTACAAAATTATCCACTATCGTTACTTACAGCACTTGCAGATAATACCTTGCTGAAAACCGCTTATCATTTCCTTCTGCTCCTCGTTGGGTTCGACACTCTTACTTATCTAAAGGACTACGATTGATCACCTATACTTGTGGGTCATCAAGACTCTTTTCTGGCGCCGTTGCCGGGGAGTGAAGCGCCTTTGGTAGGTGGAATTGGTAAGGAAACATTTTCTATACGTTTTGAATTTTACTGTTGCTTGTCGCTATGAACGGTCACCCCTTGAGTGGCTTGTTCTTGGCATCTTCACCTTGAACAGAAGATGAGGAAATTGTTCCTCAACCTACTGAAACAACTGAAAATATTTATTATGAGATCCCTTCGGGTATGCTTGAAAAATTGTTATCTAATCCATACGATGGAATGACTCATCCTGATTATCATTTGATATTTGTCGATGAAGTTTGTGGATTATTTCAACTTGCAGGGTTGTCTAGAGACAAAGTTAAGAAGAAAGTTTTCCCTTTATCTTTGGAGGGAAAGTCATTAATGTGGTACAGGCTATTGGGTGATATGGGATCATGGGACTGGAATTGCTTGAGGTTAGAATTTCATGAGAAGCTTTATCCTATGCATCTAATTCATCGTGATCGGAACTTTATTTATAATTGCTGGCCTCGTGAAGGAGAAAGTATTTCTCAAGCTTGGGAGAGGCTTAAATCTATGATGCACACTTGCCCCAACCATGAGATCCCAAGAAACACTATTATACAAAAAAATTATGCTCGGCTTTCTCATGATGATCAAGCATTACTCGGTTCTTCTTCTATTGGTTCCTTCATGAAGAAGACTAATGAATTCAAATGGGATCTTCTGGAAAGAATTAAGCACAACTCTAAAGATTGGCAACTCGACAAAGGTAAAGAGTCAGGTATAAAGCTCAAGTTTGATTGTGTAAAATCTTTTATGGAAACCGATATTTGTTATAAGTTGAGTAATAAATATGGCCTTGACTCTGAGATAGTAGCTTCTTTTTGTGAATCATTTGCTACTCATGTTGATCTCCCTAAGGAGAAGTGGTTTAAACACCATCCACCCATTGAAGAGCAATTAGATAAACCCATTAAAGTTGAGAAGGAAGAAATAATTGTTAATCATGTTGATCCAATTGTTCCTACTGCTTACATTGAGAAGACACCTTTCCCTGTTAGAACTAAGGAACACGCTAAAGCTACAACTGTGGTTAATAAGAATCATGTTAGGACACCTATACCTTACGTACAAATAAATGTTGAGCCTAAATAGCTATGGTAAAAGATCTTCTAGTTGATAACATTGATGGACAGGTTATTTACTTCTGCGATGAAACTACTCGAATTGCAAAACCTGTTAGAAATGAGCGGGATGAGTTAGACAAAAATAAACCGGTTATTGGCATGCATGTGGTTTCTATTAAAATTGAAGATCATTGTTATCATGGCTTGTGTGACATGGGTGCTAGTGTTAGTGCCATACCTTTTACCTTATATCAAGAAATTATGAATGACATAGCACCATCTAAGCTTGAAGACATTGATGTTACTATTAAAATTGCAAATAGAGACACTATTACACCACTTGGGATTGTTAGAGATGTTGAAATCTTTGTGGAAAAATTAAGAACCCCACTAATTTTCTAGTACTTGGTTCGAAACACGATAACTTTTGCCCCATCATATTTGGTAGACCTTTCTTGAATACTGTTAATGCTTAAATTAATTGTGTTACTGAGAAGGTCAAGATAGGCTTTGATGATGCGTCTCATGAATTTAATTTCTCCAAGTTTGGCAAGCAACCACACGAGAAAGAATTACCATGTAAGGATGAAATAATTGATCTTGCTTCTATTGCCGTACCTCCTACCGATCCGTTAGCGCAATATTTACTAGACCATGAAAATGACATGCATAAGAATGAGAGAAATGAAATAGATGACATATTTCTTAAACAAACACCTATTCTTAAACACAACTTGCCAGTTGATATTTTAGGGGATCCTCCTCCACCCAAAGGAGATCCCGTGTTTTAATTAAAGACTTTACCCGATACCTTGAAATATGCTTACCTTGATGAAAAGAAGATATATCATGTCATTATTAGTGCTAACCTTGCAGAGCATGAAGAAAAGAGATTACTTAAAACTTTGAAGAAGCACCGGGCTGCTATTGGATATACTCTCGATGATCTCAAGGGCAAAGGTCCCACACTATGTCAGCACAAAATTAATATGGAACCGGACGCTAAACCTGTCGTTGACCATCAACGCCGCTTAAATCCTAAGATGAAGGAAGTGGTAAGAACTGAAATACTAAAGATTCTGGAGGAAGATATAATTTATCCTATTGCTGATAGTAGATGGGTAAGTCCTATTCATTGTGTTCCTAAGAAAGGAGGTATAGCTGTCGTTCCTAACGATAAAAATGAACTCATCCCACAAAGAATAGTAACTGGTTATAGGATGGTGATTGATTTCAGGAAATTAAACAAAGCTACTAGGAAAGATCACTACCCTTTGCCTTTTATTGATCAAATGCTAGAAATATTATCTAAGCACACACTTTTGTTTCCTTGATGGATATTCTGGTTTTTCTCAAATACCTATGTCAAAAGAGGATCAAGAGAAAACTACCTTTACTTGCCCTTTTGGAACATATGGTTATAGACGTATGCCTTTTGGTTTATGTAATGCACCTGCTACGTTTCAAAGATGTATGACTGCTATATTCTCTGATTTTTGTGAAAAGATTGTTGAGATTTTCATGGATGGTTTTTCCGTTTATGGGACTTCTTTTGATGATTGCTTGAGCAACCTTGATCGAGTTTTGCAGACATGTGAAGAAACTAATATTGTCTTGAATTGGGAGAAGTGCCATTTTATGGTGAATGAAGGCATAGTACTTGGGCATAAAATTTCTGAACGAGGGATTGAAGTGGACAAAGCTAAAGTTGACGCAATTGAGAAGATGCCATGTCCAAAATATATCAAAGGTATAAGAAGTTTCCTTGGTCATGTTGGTTTCTATAGGCGTTTCACCAAAGATTTCTAGGCCATTAACTAATCTTCTTCAAAAAGATATGCCTTTTGTTTTTGATGATGATTATGTAGAAGCTTTTGAAATACTTAAGAAGGCTTTGATTTTTGCACCCATTGTTCAAGCAACTGATTGGAAGTTGCCATTTGAATTTATGTGTGATCCTAGTGATTACGCCGTTGGTGCTGTTCTAGGGCAAAGAGTAGATAAGAAACTGGATGCCATTCATTATGCTAGTAAAACTCTAAACGCTGCCCAAAGAAATTATGCCACCACTGAAAAGGGATTTTTAGCAGTTGTCTTTGCATGTGATAAGTTTAGACCTTATATTGTTGATTCCAAAGTAACTATTCATGTTGATCATGCTGCTATTAAATACCTTATGGAAAAGAAAGATGCTAAACCTAGACTAATTAGGTGGGTGCTTTTGCTTCAAGAGTTTGATTTGCATATCGTTGATAGAAAGGGAGCTGAAAACCATGTAGCACATAACTTGTCTAGAATGGAAAATGTTCTTTATGACCCACTGCCTATTAATGATAATTTTCCTGATGAACAACTTGCTGCCATAAATACTTCATGTAGCACTCCTTGGTATGTTGATTGTGCTAATTATATTGTTGCTAAATATATTCCACCAAGTTTCACCTATCAACAAAAGAAAAAATTCTTTTATGATTTACGTCACTACTTTTGGGATGACCCACATCTTTATAATGAAGGAGTAGATGGTGTTATTAGACGTTGTATACCTGAGCATGAACAAGAACAGATTTTAAGGAAGTGTCATTCCGAGCCATACGGAGGACATCATGCTGGTGATAGAACTGCACACAAGGTATTACAATCCGGTTTTTATTGGCCTACTCATTTCAAAGATGCTCGCAAGTATGTCCTTTCATGCAATGAATGTCAAGGGGTTGGTAACATTGGTAAACATCAAGAAATGCCTATGAATTATTCACTTGCCATTGAACCATTTGACGTATGGGGTTTTTATTTCATGGGACCTTTTCTTCCTCGAATGGGTATACTCATATTTTAGTTGTTGTTGATTACGTTACTAAGTGGGTAGAGGCTATTCCAACTAGTAGTGCTAATCATAACACTTCTATTAAAATGCTTAAGGAAATTGTTTTTCCGAGGTTTGGAGTCCCTAGATACTTAATGACTGGTGGTGGTTCACATTTTATTCATGGTGCTTTCCGTAAACTTCTAGCTAAATATGATGTTAACCATAGAATTGCATCACCATATCATCCTCAGTCTAGTGGCCAAGTTGAATTGAGCAATAGAGAATTAAAATTAATCTTGCAAAAGACTATTAATAGATCTAGGAATAATTGGTCTAAGAAACTAGATGATGCTCTATGGGCTTATAGAACTACTTATAAGAACCCCATGGGGATGTCCCCATATAAAAGGGATTTCTATTCCTGTGCCCCTGGTTCCTTAGTTGTACTCATTCATCCCCACGCTCTTAACGTTTGCTCACTTTTCCCCACTCTCTTGTCTGAAACCCTCACATATGGTCACAACGGAGGATGCCGTCGGGTCAATGGTTTGACCGTTAAGTGCTGACGAGTGGGGCCTTGGTTTCGTTGGACTGTTGGCCCGATGCGCGCCGCCATGGTACACAAGCCTGCTATGCATGCCACGTGATCCAGCCTGGATGCGCCGATGTGCGCCGCCACGATGCACCAACTTTACAGGCGTCCATCCATTTTTACAGGCGCCCGCCACGTCGGGCTGATGGCGTGCCCCCACGCGGACTCACCGGGAAACCCGATGGTCCGACGGGCGCCTCGACCGTCGGCGCGGTATGAACGCCGCGTGGCGCCGCTTTGGATCGCCGTCCGAGGCCATAGCCGGCTATTTAAGCGGCCGGCGACCCCCAGCCCTATCACATTCTCCATCTCCCTCCAACCCACTGCCGCCCAAGCCCATCCGCCTCCTCTTGCACTTCCCTCACCGTCAGGATGGTCCGGCGCCTCATCACCACCTACGCACAGCTCACTCCGGAGCGGTGCCTGCAAATCGAGGCGGAGATACAGGCTTGCCGCGCTGCCCGCATCGCTGCGGGTCTCCCTCCGGATTCGCCGGAGACGGAGGAGGAGGAGGAGGAGGAGCCGGCGGCCATGGAGGAGGAGCAGCCGGCAGCCATGAAGGAGGAGCAGCAGCAGGAGGAGTTTGCCGGCGCCCAGTCGGAGGACATGGCAGAGCAGCAGGCCATCCTGAATTCCATCCGGGATGAGACCGAGGTGGAGGCCAACCGCCGGCTCATCTGCCAGAGGCAGGCGAAGGCCGACGCCCTCTTTGACGAGATGGAGGCGGAGATAGAGGCGGAGTAGGTGGCAGCGGAGCAGCCGCAGGCACCGGAGGGCACGGAGATCGTTGACGTCTCCGACGGAGAGTAGATAGGTTCTTTGTAGTACGTAGGTGCATGCTTTTCTATGGATTCACCCTTTTTAATATGAGATGTACGTTTTGGGAAATGATGCTTTTGAATATAATATAAGCCATTTTTTACTTGTTCGAGCCCATTTTTACTTGTTGGTGGCCATACTGCATGAAACAAAACGATGCCACAAACAACATCGTTTGGTTGGCTAATCCACATGATCCGAATTGTATCCCACCCAGGTGGATTATCATCAATAAAGCTTAGTGCTTCCCTCAAAAATAAAAAGGAAACAAAATGATGCAATCAAATCAATAAAGAAAAAGAAAAAACGGTGCAATCAAATCAATAAAGAAAAAGAAAATCGGTGCAATCAAATCAATAAAGAAAAAAAACGGTGCACTCAAATCAATAAAGAGATAAAAACAAAACCAGCGCGTGCACTGTTTTATAGGCCTCATCTAGCTTTGTGGGCCTTCGACAGTCAAGGGCTTGCGAAGGCCCAACCAAGACTTGGTTTTGTTTTGGGCAGACGAGTGGGCGAGCAGAACCAACCTCTCGCGGATCGCCCAACGATCCAACGATGCGGAGCTGTCCATGTGATCCAACGGCGTGGAGCCTGCACGCAGCCTACCCTCGGAATTTCTTCTAAAAGCCCATATCTGAGGGCTGTCGCTTGGTGCTAGGGTATGATCGAACGTCTGAAGTTCGTCGCTAGGGTTTGAAGAGCTGTTGCGGGGTTTTGAGCTGGTCAGCGGGGTTATCTTAGGTTTGACCAACTTTCAAATGACCTTAACTAATTCAAAAAATCAAAAAAATAGTAAATCTTCGCGGTTCATCGTTTTATAATACGTAGTTACCATAAAAAATATAACCTTGATTTAGGGGCATTTTCATGAAAACTCCTTCAAACAAATGAGCCATCACGTACGAGACTGTATAGAGTTCGAGAAGAGAGTGATAGTGGGTTTAAGTTTACGAAAATTAAAAAGAAAAAAAGAAAACCACCAAAGCTTCATTTTAGTGTGAATAAGAAGGATCTGAACTTATTTTTTCATTATTAGAATTTTAAACTTTTTTTATAATGATTTACATTAGAATTGGTATGTTTGCCCTAACTTCGGAGCTCATCATCATGCCATATTTCTCATATCAAAGCTTTGTTTATGTGTAATAATTCACATAGGCTAACATGATCATCTAACATGTGTAATAATTCAAAGGGTTAGTTCAAATTCAAATTAGGATCAACTAACATGTGTAATCACCAAAGCTTTGTTTATGCCCTAATTCTTGGAGTGTATTTTTGTTTTATTTGCTCAAATGATAAAGGGTTAGCCCAAATTCACATGATATTTTTGTACACAAGATATTTTTGTTCATATGATAAAGGGTTAGCCCAAATCAAATTCTGCCTTAATTAAATATCACATCACATCACGTTCACGTTCACACATCATATCACCATGCACTAACTTTAATTATACATTAATGCCTTTCTCGCAAAAAAATATACATTAATGCCGGCCACAGAGGTCGGCGATACTTCACAAGTCTGCCAGCCATTTACTAAAAACATTAAAACTAAAAACATTAAAAACTAAAATGAAAACGAGGAGGCACGCTTCCCTAGGCGTCCTCCTCGTCGTCGCCGTCGGGGCCGATGAGGTCGACGAGGGTCGGCGCCGGGCCAGCCCAGGGGAACGTCGTCTCCCTGGCGGTGGCGACGTCGTCAGCTGGTGGCTGCACCGCCGCTGCCTGGGCTTCGGCATGGCGCTCCTCCTCCTCTGCCTCGGCGTCCTTCTCCAGCTCCTCCAGCCGCCGACCCTCGCGACGCTCCACGCGCAGGTGCGTCTGTCGCCAGTGCTCCAGGTAGATCTGCTCCTACTTCGGCGTCGCCATCATCCAGATGGGCGGTGCGCTCACCCACTCGCGCACCACCCCCTCCCAGATATACTCCTCGGGCTTGAGGGCGGTCGGCGCCGGCTGGAGCCTGGCGGGGGACGGTGGGGCCAGCGGCGGCACGACGTAGTCACCGGCAGCTTAGAGCGCAATGGCCTTCGCCATCCGTGCCTCGTAAGCCGCCGCCTCCTCCTCCTCCTCCTTGCGCCTCTCTTCCTCCTCGCTTTCACGGAGGATAGCTGCAAGCGCCAGCGCCTCCTGTTATGCGGCCTCCGCCTCCTGGTCCTCATCGCGCACGATGAGGGGCGGCGGGGTGCCAGCCCGCATGTCGCGGACGCCATGTCGGCGCTGCTCCTCGTGCTCAAACACAAACTAGACCTCCCAATTGGGAGAGTCTGCAGCGTAGGCCGGATTGAGCCACTGCTCGGGCGTGATCTTCTCCCGCCGGCGCCTCACCTCCTCCGCATGCGCCCGCGCCGACCATGGCACCGCCGGCACTGGGATCCTCTCCTTATCCAAGTGCCAGTAGTGTGGCAGGATCACGTCGGGGTAGGGAGATGGATGTTGTGCTCCCAGTGCCACCTCGCCTGGTGTACTGGGACGCTAATCCACTGTCGAGGCGGACAGGAAGACGACGACGGGGGTAGCACGCTCCAAGGGACGGCGGGGGCCTTGCCGTTCTTCTTGTCGGAGCTCGAGCCGGGCCCTGAGAAGATGCCCATGGTGGCTACTGGCTAGGGTTTTGTCACCGGCGGGTTAGGGTTTGTAGATCCTGACAGGGGTGGAGGGGGCAGGCGTGGCTCTGGAAGGATGGAAGCTATTGTGGACTGGTCGGTTTCCATTTAAAGAAGGACGATGACCCGAACATGGGTGGCTGACGATCGGGGCCCACCGCGTGTGCGCATTTACTTTTGGCTGTGGGGGTAGTTGGAAGACCGCCACGCGTCCCCGAGGCGGACGAGGAGAAAGCGCGTGCACAACCGTTCGGCGTCCGTGTGCTCGGAAATGGGGCGGGACGGACTCACTCGTCAGGTCCAACGGGCGACACAGTCCAGCACGGCCCCACTCATCAGAGTTAACGGTCAAACCATTGACCCGACAGGATCCTCTGTTGTGACCTTTGGTGAGGGTTTCGGGCTAGGGAGTGGGGAAAAGTGAGCAAAAGTTAAGGATGTGGGGATGAATGAGCACAGTCATGCCCTGTTGTGTGGTGGGGCCCTCGACTGCCTCCCGATGCCCCTCTTCTCCTATATGGTGTGTTTTATCCTAGAATAAATCATAAGCAACTCTTTGGGATGAAGCGCCACCATCTCGAGGCGAAAACCTGGGCAGAGGCCCTTTTGCACTCCGGCAGTCAGATTCTGCCGGGAAAATTCCTCTCCGGGAGGGGGAGATCAAAGCCATCGTCCTGACCAATGCTTCCTCCTTCGTGGGAGGACCAATCCTCATCAACATCTTCACCAGCACCATCTCATCTCCAACCCTAGTTTATCTCTTGTATTCAATCTTTGTCCCAAAACCTCAGATTGGTACCTGTGGGTTACTAGTTGTGTTGATTACATCTTGTAGTTGATGCTTGTTGGATTACTTGGTGGAAGAAATTATGTTCAGATCCTTAATCATTATTATTGCACCTCTGATCCTGAACATGTTGATGAGGTGTGATTAGTTACTATTGTTCCTGAGGACATGGGAGAAGTCTGGTAATAAGTAATCATGTGAAGTCGGTAATCGTTCGATATTTTGATGATATGTATGTTGTTACTTCTCTTAATGGTGTCATGTGAACGTCGACTACATGACACTTCACCATGCTATGGGCCTAAGGGAAGTCATTGTGGAGTAACATCTAGATGATGGGTTGCTAGAGTGACAGAAGCGTAAACCCCAGTTTATGCGTTGCTTCATAAGGGCTGAATTGGATCCACGTGTTCCATGCTATGGTTAGATTTATCTTAATTCTTCTTTTGTAGTTGCGGACACTTACGAGAGGGGTAATCATAAATAGGTTGTTAGTTCAAGTAAGAATAGCACCTTAGCACCGGTCCACCCACATATCAAATTATCAAAGTAGCGAACGCGAATCAACTCAACATGATGAACATGACTAGACAGAAATTCCCATGTGTCCACGGGAGCGCTTGCTTAATATAAGAGTACTTTCAGGCCTGTCCTTTGCTATAAAAAGGATTAGGCTACCTTGCTTCACCTTTGTTACTATTGTTACTTGTCACTTGTTATGAATTATCTTGCTACAAAATTATCCACTATTGTTACTTACAGCACTTGGAGAGAATACCATGCTGAAAACCGCTTATAATTTCCTTCTGCTCCTCATTGGGTTCGACACTCTTACTTATCGAAAGGACTACGATTGATCCCCTATACTTGTGGGTCATCAGAGATGTGGATTCTTATGGGTGGACAACAGAAGAGGAGGAAGAGGCTGACCTAAAAAGAATTGAACCTTCAAGCGATGAGGAAGAAGAAGAAGTACCATTGCGCGGACACGAAGACATGCACGTGGAATTCAAAAAGTCAAGTCTACCAAACAAGGTTACCCCCTCCAATACACGCTTTACCCCTCATCATCGTACGCAGGAAGACACCACTGCTGCCTCCTCTAGCAAAGCTCCTCCTCTGATGGAAGGAGCAATGATCTCCACCAACAAACTTCGCAAGGAAAATCTAGACCTTAAGCGAGAAGTTGGCAAGGTTAATGAGGAGATCCGTATCCTAAGGGGCATCATCGCTAAGAGGATCACCTGATCACCACCATCACTCAAGAAGGACGCTTGAGTACATGGGTATGGGCACCACCCTTAGCTTGTTCCAAGCTTGGGGGAGGTGCCCCGGTATCGTATCACCATCACCTCTTTCTTACCATTACCATCTATTTTAGTTTGATCCTTAGCTATTTCGTGATTTAGGGAAATAAAATTTTAGATTTGCTTTGAGATCTATCTATCCTTGTAATCGAGTGTGAGAGTTATATAATAAAGATTAGTTGAGTTCTTGTGCTTTACTCTCATGCACCTATCATCATAGCATGGCAATGAAAGAAATAGAAAAGATCATATGCTAATCCCATGAGGAGTAATAACTTCACATAGAAATAGGTATAAGTGATAAAAGATGTTGAGAATAAACAAACATAGCCTTAGTAATTGATATGATCTATGCAAGATTATGATAGAGAAGAGGAGATTCACATATAAATACACTATCTTGGACACCTTCTATGATTGTGAGCCCCCATCAAATATTATATAATGATCAAATGTTGATGTTGGACATGGAAGACAACATAATGATCATGATTGTTTACATCCGCATAGAAGTTATATTGTCATGTATCCTTTAACATGTGGTGCTTGCTTTAGATCTTTTGCTAGCCAAAATTTTCTGTATTAAGTAGAGATACTACTTGTGCATCAAATAATCCCTTGAACCCAGTTTCTTTCCATGAGAGTCCACCATACATACCTATAGATTGAGTAAGATCCTTCAAGTAAGTTGTCATCGGTGCACAAAGCAATACAAATTGCCCATAAATATGTATGATCTTTTATTGTAAGGGAAAATAAGCTTTGTACGATCTTGTGATGGCAAAGAAATTAAGGCGACAGAGTGCATAATAAAGTTCGCTATCACAAGGGGCAATATAAAGTGGCGTTCCTTTGCATTAAGAGTTCGCACATTCAAACAAATAAAAGCGCATGACAAGCTCTGCTTCCCTCTGCGAAGGGCCTATCCTTTACCTTCTTAAAGCTTGTGGGGCCCTAGAAGGTCTCCCGACCCCCCCCCCTACTTCTCCAATATGGTGTGTTTTACCCTAGAAAAAATCATAAGTAACCTTTTAGGACAAAGCGCCACCGTCTCGAGACGGAAACCTGGGCAGAGGCCCTTTTGCACTCTGGCAGGCTGATTCTGCCGGGGAAACTTCTCTCCGGGAGGGGGAGATCGAAGCCATCTTCATCAACATCTTCACCAGCACCATCTCATCTCAAACCCTAGTTCATCTCTTGTATTCAATGTTTGTCTCAAAACCTCAGATTGGTACCTGTGGGTTGCTAGTAGTGTTGATTACATCTTGTAGTTGATGCTTGTTGGTTTACTTGGTGAAAGATATTATGTTCAGATCCTTGATCTTCATTATTATACCTCTAAACTTGAACATGTTGACGAGGTGTGAGTAGCCACTATTGTTCCTGAGGATATGGGAGAATTCTTGTTATAAGTAATCATGTGAAGTTGGTATTCGTTCGATATTTTGATGATACGTATGTTGTTACTTCTCTTAGTGGTGTCATGTGAACATCGACTACATGACACTTCACCATGCTATGGGCCTAAGGGAAGTCATTGTGGAGTAGCAAGTAGATGACGGGTTACTAGAGTGACAGAAGCTTAAACCCCAGTTTATGTGTTGCTTCATAAGGGGCTGATTTAGATCCACACGTTTCATGCTATGGTTAGATTTATCTTAATTCTTCTTTCGTAGTTGCGGATGCTTAAGAGAGGGGGTGATCATTGATGACCCACAAGTATAGGGGATCTATCATAGTCCTTTCGATAAGTAAGAGTGTCGAACCCAACGAGGAGCAGAAGGAAATGACAAGCGGTTTTCAGTAAGGTATTCTCTGCAAGCACTGAAATTATCGGTAACAGATAGTTTTGTGATAAGATAATTCGTAACGAGTAGCAAGTAACAAGTGTAGCAAAGGTGCAGCAAGGTGGCCCAATCCTTTTTATAGCAAAGGACAAGCCTGGACAAACTCTTATATAAAGCAAAGCGCTCCCGAGGACACATGGGAATTTCTATCAAGCTAGTTTTCATCATGCTCATATGATTCGCGTTCGTTACTTTGATAATTTGATATCTGGGTGGACCGGTGCTTGGGTGCTGCCCTTACTTGGACAAGCCTCCCACTTATGATTAACCCCTCTCGCAAGCATCCGCAACTACGAAAGAAGAATTAAGATAAATCTAACCATAGCATGAAACATGTGGATCCAAATCAGCCCTTTACGAAGCAACGCATAAACTAGGGTTTAAGCTTCTGTCACTCTAGCAACCCATCATCTACTTATTACTTCCCAATTCCTTCCTCTAGGCCCAAACAATGGTGAAGTGTCATGTAGTCGACGTTCACATAACACCACTAGAGGAGAGACAACATACATCCCATCAAAATATCGAACGAATACCAAATTCACATGATTACTTATAACAAGACTTATCCCATGTCCTCAGGAACAAACGTAACTACTCACAAAGCATATTTATGTTCATAATTATTGTTCCTTTCATTCATATGCATATCATTTTCATGGTCTAGCAACTATTGTTCTAAAGAAAATCCTATCTATTTCATTCCTTTCATTCATATGCATATCATTTTCATGGTCTAGCAACTATTGTTCTAAAGGATCAGTAGGGGGCACAGCAATAGAAGCAAGACCAATAATTTCATCTTTACTAGGCAACTCTTTGTCATGGGGTTGTCTACGAAATTTAGAGAAATTGAACTCATGAGACACATCCCCAAAACTTACAGTAACAGTTTCTTTCTCACAATCAATCCAAGTGTCGGTGTAGTGAACAGGGGGTGTTCATTACCCCTGGACACGCACCGGCGAGTTGCAGCCTCCAGGTGGGAAGGGCATGGCAGAGAAGCGAGCCTTCCTGGGAGAAGACAACTGGGAACAAGCACAAGACTATCCAGAAAGCATTCAAGTCAATAATCAGAAGACAGAAGACCAAAGGCTGAAGCCCCAGCAAGATTCTTGCTGGGATGGCTGGCGAAGCTCCAGCAAGATTCTTGCTGGGATGGCTGGTGAAGCCCCAGCAAGATTCTTACTGGGATGGCTGGCGAAGCCCCAGCAAGATTTCCCGGCAAGATTTCCCGGCCCCGGCAAGATTTGCACCCGGCAAGGCCTCGCCACCCTGTCACCGCTCCAGCGCAGCGACCAGCTTGTCTTTTAGCTGTTGTCCTCCTGGTAACGTGTCAGGTGCTAGCGGTGGATGGGCTTAAGTGGTGCTGATGGGACGGCCCCTTTTTCCATCCCAAGACGCTAAGGGACACCTCAACGGAGCATTTAATGTTCGTGTCCTAAACCGTTAGTGTTAGGTATGATAACACTGTAGATACTTTACACCTCATGTACGCACTGTACGCCACTGTTGGTGACCCCTTCGAACGTATAAAAGGAGGCCCAAGGCATAGCTATAGGGGGATCGGATCTTCTTCGGCCGATTCTGCATGGTAGCAGCTATGTACTGTAGCGCTCCCAGAACTCGAGCTAGAACACATCTAATACATCCAAGCAGGAGTAGGGTTTTACGCATCTTTGCGGCCCGAACCTGGGTAAAATTCCCCGTGTTGATCGTTAGATCTGCTCTTTGTGCAAACCTTCTCCCTGCCGAATCGTAAAGGGGTCCTCACGATCCCATAGGTGTCGTTTCCCCGACATCTTTGGCGCGCCAAGTAGGGGGAAAGGTTGCGCGAACCTGATCTAGCGGTCAGCGCATCAGCTTCATTGTCCATGACGACTTCGCTCTGCTTACAGAAAGCTAAGTCCTAAAACTTTGATTGCTTTTTGTTGTGTAGCCTTATCCTTGATGGTAGTCTTGTATGACCTATGCGCGAGGGAGCGCTCTAGAAACACTCTGCACTCTTGGTTGTTCTGGGTCCGCCCAACGACACAGATGCAACTGCGGTTGTCTCCAGAGCGTCAAGCTCCTGAAGAGGCGGTGTTCTCGATAGGCTGCTAGACAGGACCCGATCTTAAGCGCCATCGACCATAACGTGCGCAATCGGGGAGTATTCCAGCAAGCGTAGGGATTCATTGTACAAGAATACAATTGTTCAAGGAAAGGCTCGATGAGTTTTATTTTCGGATTTCTGCGTAAACCCGTATGCTGAGGAGCCTCCCCGGGACTAGTTGCGCTCCTAGTCGCCTCGAGTTCGCTCGGCTATGTGAGTAGCTGCGCTAAGGTTGGGAAGGTAAACCTTTTCGGGAGGCGGCGTTCCCGGCAAGCTGCTAAGGACCCGTTCCTCAAAGCGCTGCCGACTGGATCGTGCGCACCGGAAAGTGTTCCGGCAAGCAAGGGAACATTCGACAGAAGTCAAAATTACAACAAATTAATTATAAACCAGAAGCAAATTAACTTGTTGTGCTAAAACGCTGTCGTGGCATTACATGTCCAATCAGTGTTGCAGGAATACGCATGGAAGGAGGGCTCGGGGGCTGGCAGCGCCCTAGAGAGTAACCTTCTAGAGAGCTGCCGGTCATCACCACGAGCGCGGCCTCACTATGCAAGATGAATAACAGGAAAAGGGCGCGTGTACCTGTGCATGTTCTTGGGCCTAGCCCAGACAAACACTGTGCACGTTTGTCCGGCCCAGGCCCGGGGGCTCTTGTCGGTGTAGTGAACATGGGGTGTTCATTACCCCTGGACACGCACCGGCGAGTTGCAGCCTCCAAGCGGGAAGGGCATGGTAGAGAAGCGAGCCTTCCTGGGAGAAGACAACTGGGAACAAGCACAAGACTATCCAGAAAGCATTCAAGTCAATAATCAGAAGACAGAAGACCAAAGGCTGAAGCCCCAGCAAGATTCTTGCTGGGATGGCTGGCGAAGCCCCAGCAAGATTTCCCGGCCCCGGCAAGATTTGCACCTGGCAAGGCCTCGCCACCCTGTCACCGCTCCAGCGCAGCGACCAGCTTGTCTTTTAGCTGTTGTCCTCCTGGTAACGTGTCAGGTGCTAGCGGTGGATGGACTTAAGCGGTGCTGATGGGATGGCCCCTTTTTCCATCCCCAAGGCGCAAAGGGACACCTCAACGGAGCATTTAATGTTCGTGTCCTAAACCATTAGTGTTAGGTATGATAACACTGTAGATACTTTACACCTCATGTACGCACTGTACGCCACTGTTGGTGACCCCTTCGAACGTATAAAAGGAGGCCCAAGGCGTAGCTACAGGGGGGTCGGATCTTCTTCGGCCGATTCTGCATGGTAGCAGTTGTGTACTGTAGCGCTCCCAGAACTCGAGCTAGAACACATCTAATACATCCAAGCAGGAGTAGGGTTTTACGCATCTTTGCGGCCCGAACCTGGGTAAAATTCCCCATGTTGATCGTTAGATCTGCTCTTTGTGCAAACCTTCTCCCTGCCGAATCGTAAAGGGGTCCTCACGATCCCATAGGTGTCGTTTCCCTGACACCTAGCATTAACAGTATTCAAGAAGGGTCTACCAAATATAATGGGACAAAATCCATCTTGTGGGGAACCAAGAACAAGAAAATCAGTAGGATACTTTACTTTCCCACACAAGACTTCAACATCTCTAACAATCCCAATTGTTGCAATAGTATCTCTATTAGCCAGCTTAATGGTAACATCAATTTCCTCTAGTTCAGCTGGTGCAATATCATTCATAATTTCTTGGTATAAGGTAAAGGGAATTGCACTCACACTAGCACCCACATCACATAAGCCATGATAACAATGATCTCCTATTTTAACAGAAACAACAGGCATGCCAACAACAGGTCTATGTTTATCTTTAGCATCAGGTCTAGCAATTCTAGCAGCTTCATCACAGAAGTGAATAACATGCCCATCAATATTATCAACCAAGAGATCTTTAACCATAGCAATACTAGGTTCAACTTTAATTTGTTCAGGGGGCGTAGGTGTTCTAGTACAACTCTTACGAACCACAGTTGTAGCTACTTTATAAGTAATGGTAGGAACAACAGGATCAACATTATAAGTAATGGTTTCTTCTTTAACTTTAATAGGTTCAACTACTTTCACTTCAATGGGAGGATGATATTTAAACCACTTCTCCTTAGGGAGATCAACATGAGCAGCAAAAGATTCATAGAAAGAAGCTACAATCTCAGAGTCAAGTCCATATTTAGTGCTAAATTCACGAAAAGCATCGGTGTCTATAAAGGATTTAACACAATCAAACGTAAGGTTTATACCAGACTCATTACCTTCGTCGAGTTCCCAATCTTCAGAGTTGCGTTTAATTCTTTCCAATAAGTCCCATTTGAATCCAATATCTTTCTTCATAAAGGAACCAGCACAAGAAGTATCGAGCATGGATTGATTATTACGAGAAAGCCGAGCATAAAAATTCTGAATAATAATTTCTCTTGGGAGCTCATGATTGGGGCATGAATATAACATTGACTTAAGCCTCCCCCATGCTTGAGCGATTCTTTCTCCTTCACGAGGACAAAAATTATAAATATAATTCCGATCATGATGAACCAGATGCATAGGATTAAACTTCTGATGAAATTCCAATTTCAATCGGTTGTAGTTCCATGATCCAATATCATCACATAGCCTGTACCATGTCAATGCCTTCTCCTTCAAAGATAAAGGAAAGACCTTCTTCTTGACATCATCCTCGGGCAAACCTGCAAGCTTAAATAATCCACAAACTTCATCCACATAGATTAGATGCAAATCAGGATGTAGTGTTCCATCTCCTGCATAAGGATTAGCTAGCAGTTTCTCTATCATACCCGAAGGAATTTCATAATAGATATTTTCAGTAGGTGCAGCAGGTTGAGGAACAACTCTTTGTGCTTCCGGTCGAGGTGAAGATACCCCGAACAAGCCCCTAAATGGATTATTTTCCATAGTAACAAGTGACAGTAAATTTCAGCACACTATATAAATTTTTCCTTACCAAGTTCCACTCACGAAAGGCGCTTCACTCCCCGGCAACGGCGCCAGAAAAGAGTCTTGATGACCCACAAGTATAGGGGATCTATCGTAGTCCTTTCGATAAGTAAGAGTGTCGAACCCAACGAGGAGCAAAAGGAAATGACAAGCGGTTTTCAGTAAGGTATTCTCTGCAAGCACTGAAATTATCGGTAACAGATAGTTTTGTGACAAGATAATTCGTAACGGGTAGCAAGTAACAAGTATAGAAATGGTGCAGCAAGGTGGCCCAATCCTTTTTATAGCAAAGGACAAGCCTGGACAAACTCTTATATAAAGCAAAGCGCTCCCGAGGACACATGGGAATTTCTATCAAGCTAGTTTTCATCATGCTCATATGATTCACGTTCGTTACTTTGATAATTTGATATGTGGGTGGACCGGTGCTTGGGTGCTGCCCTTACTTGGACAAGCCTCCCACTTATGATTAACCCCCCTCGCAAGCATCCGCAACTACGAAAGAAGAATTAAGATAAATCTAACCATAGCATGAAACATGTGGATCCAAATCAGCCCCTTACGAAGCAACGCATAAACTAGGGTTTAAGCTTCTGTCACTCTAGCAACCCATCATCTACTTATTACTTCCCAATGCCTTCCTCTAGGCCCAAACAATGGTGAAGTGTCATGTAGTCGACGTTCACATAACACCACTAGAGGAGAGACAACATACATCCCATCAAAATATCGAACGAATACCAAATTCACATGATTACTTATAACAAGACTTATCCCATGTCCTCAGGAACAAACGTAACTACTCACAAAGCATATTAATGTTCATAATCAGAGGAGTATTAATGGTCATTAAAGATCTGAACATATGATCTTCCACCAAGTAAACCAACTAGCATTCAACTACAAGGAGTAATCAACACTACTAGCAACCCACAGGTACCAATCTGAGGTTTTGAGACAAAGATCGGATACAAGAGATGAACTAGGGTTTGAGAGGAGATGGTGCTGATGAAGATGTTGATGGAGATTGACCCCCTCTCGATGAGAGGGTCGTTGGTGATGACGATGGCTTCGATTTCCCCCTCCGGGAGGGAAGTTTCCCCGGCAGAACAGCTCTGCCGGAGCCCTAGATTGGTTCTGCCCAGGTTCCTCCTCGAGACGGCGGCGCTTCGTCTTGAAAGCTCCCTTCTGATTTTTTCCAGGTCAAAACCCTCCATATAGCAGAAGATGGGCACCGGAGACCTGCCAGGGGGCCCACAAGCCACTAGGGCGCGCCCTGGGGGGTAGTGCACGCCCTCCAGGCTTGTGGCTGCCTGGTGGGTCCCCTCTGGTATTTTCTTCGCCCAGTATTTTTTATATATTCCAAAATAATTCTCCGTAAATTTTCAGGACTTTTGGAGTTGTGCAGAATAGGTATCTCAGATTTGCTCCTTTTCCAGTCCAGAATTCCAGCTGCCGGCATTCTCCCTCTTCATGTAAACCTTGTAAAATAAGAGAGAAAAGGGACAATTATTGCACCATAATGTGTATTAACAGCCCATAATGCAATAAATATCGATATAAAAGCATGATGCAAAATGGACGTATCAATCATAAGTGGGTTGTTTGTTCAAGTAAGAGCAGCACCTTAGCACCGGTCCACCCACATATCAATTTATCAAAGTAGCGAACGCGAATCAACTCATCATGATGAACATGACTAGACACTAATTCCCATGTGTCCTCGGGAGCGCTTGCTTCATATAAGAATACTTTCCGGCCTGTCCTTTGCTATAAACAGGATTGGGCTACCTTGCCGCACCTTGGTTACTATTGTTACTTGTTACTCGTTACAAATTATCTTGATGTAAAACTATCTACTACTGTTACTCACAGCATTTGTAGAGAATACCTTGCTAAAAATTGCTTATCATTTCCTTTTGCTCCTCGTTGGGTTCAACACTCTTACTTATCGAAAGGACTACGATTGATCCCATATACTTGTGGGTCATCACCCGTATGAGCGGTCCTTTCGTGTGCCGACGGCTCCAATAAGCCCGAGGAAGAAGGTAAATCATTCACATCGCTCTCTTTTCTTCTTATTCTTCCTCCAAACCTCTCCAAACCCTAGCAAAACTTCGCCCAATCTCTCTACTCATTCATTTTTAGTTTGAATACTTCTGTGTGATCGATCTACAGAACGTTTCTCCTCCGATCCCCAAGTTATTTTTCGTGAATCCATGTTCTACATGTCTAGCATTGCATGTCTAGGATATGCATATTTTTATCCAAATATGAGTTTGACTTGGATTCGTTGATGTTTTAGAGGAGTATGATGAGGTGAATATTGTAGGATCATTATTGTTTAATTGTATTGGACTGAAAATTTGTTTTGTAGATGTTTACACGGAGGTCTTGTCGCGTACGCGGTGCTTCGAGTTCATCCACCGCACTACCACAACAAGTTTTCACTCAAGGGATCGTCTTCACCGACCGTGGAGCGAGGAAGAATTTCTAGAAGCTCACTACGAGGAAGATCAAAGCAACCAAATGAGCTTGTGCGAATACACTCGCCAAGCTAGGTGACACTCATGATTTTAATTTGCTTTGTCACAATGCCGGGTTGCATCATTTTGTTTATCAGGGATGTGAAACTTATGAACGTTTGATGCTTGAGGTTCTTAGTACTCTCTCGCACAACGTTGGTTTAGTGCCAAGTGAACATGAGGAGGAGAGGATCACTTTCCGTGTCCTTGGCCAAGACTTTAACATCACTCTTGATGAGTGGTGTAATCATTTTGCCGTCACCAACAATGATGAGGATTTTGGCTTCTACCGTATGAGTCATCATGGCTCTAGGCAAAGAGCCAGTTGCATTAGAAGTCCTACTATACATTATTTCTATTATGTTATAACTAACTCGTTGCAGGCAAGAGGAGAATTTTCTAAGGTGAATGATCAGAACATGCTAGTTCTCAGGAAAACTGCAAACCTGGACGTCGGTTATTCGCCCAACCTAGAAGCAATACATTTGCTACACCTCATGCATCATGTAAATCATGCACAAGGAGATATCGTGTGTGGAGGAGTGATCACCATGTTGGCCAACTCCCTTGGTTTCAACTACAATTATCTCCGCCCCACTGTCGGTAACACTCTTGTTAACACTCGTGTTCTTACTAGCGCTGGAATGGTAGTAGTTCGTGATACGTCCATTTTGCATCATGATTTCCTACTGTTATTTACTTTGTTTTGTTGAATAATAATGCCTTGGGGAGTGATTCTAATGCCTTTTCTCTCATAATATGCAAGGTTTCCACAAGGAGGGAGAATACCGGCAGCTGGAATTCTGGACCCAAGAAAAGCACGAAAGAGATACCTATTCTGCACACCTCCAATGAAGCTGAAATTTTACGGAGATTATTTTTACATTTAATAAAAAATATTGGAGCTGGAAACTACCGGAGGAGGCCCCCCAGGTGGGCACAACCCACCAGGGCGCGCCAAGCCCCCTGGGCGCGCCCTGATGGGTTGTGCTCAGCCTGGCCCACCTTAGGTGCCCATCTTCTGGTATAAGGTCTCTCTTGACCTAGAAAAAATCAGATGAGGACTTTCGGGACGAAGCTCCGCTGCCTCGAGGCGGAACTTGGGCTGGAGCACTTTTGCCCTCCGGCGGAGCGATTCCGCCAGGGGAACTTCCCCCCCCCCCCCCCGGAGGGGGAAATCGAAGCTATCGTCATCAGCAACACCCCTCTCATCTTTGGGAGGCCAATCTTCATCAACATCTTCAACAGCACCATCTCCTCTCAAACCCTAGTTCATCTCTTGTGTTCAATCTTTGTACTAGAACCTCAGATTGGTACCTGTGGGTGACTAGTAGTGTTGATTACCTTGCGTAATTGATTACTATATGGTTTATTTGGTGGAAGATTATATGTTAAGATCCAACATGCCACAAAAGGATTGGGCTACCTTGCTGCACCTTTTTTACCATTACCATTACTTGCTCGTCACAAATTATCTTGCTATCAAACTATCTGTTACCTACAATTTCAGTGCTTGTAGAAATTACCTTGCCGAAAACCGCTTGTCATTTCCTTCTGCTTCTCGTTGGGTTCGACACTATTACTTATCGAAAGGACTATGATTGATCCCCTATACTTGTGGGTCATCAAGACTCTTTTCTGGCGCCGTTGCCGGGGAGTGAAGCGCTCTTGGTAAGTGGAAATCGGTAAGGAAAAACTTATACTACATGCTGAAATTTATTGCTACTTGCTACTATGGAGAACAATCCTTTGAGGGGTTTGTTCGGGGAATCTTCACCTCGACCGGAACCACAATTAGTTACCCCTCAACCTATAGCACCTACTGAAAATTTTACTTATGAAATTCCTTTGAGTATGCTAGAACAACTGCTTGCTAAACCTTATGCAGGAGATGGAACTGAACATCCTGATATGCACCTTTTATATGTGAACGAGATTTGTGGATTATTTAAGCTTGCAGGTTTACCCGGAGATGAAGTTAAGAAGAAGGTTTTCCCTTTATCTTTGGAGGGAAAAGCATTGACATGGTATAGGCTATGTGATGATCTTGGGTCGTGGAAGTGGAATCGTTTGCAATTGGAATTTCACCAAAAGTTTTATCCCATGCATCTAGTTCATCGTGATCGGAATTATATATATAATTTTTGGCCTCGTGAAGGAGAAAGTGTCGCTCTAGCTTGGGGGAGGCTTAAGTCAATGTTATATTCATGCCCCAATCATGACATTCCGAGGGAAGTTATCATTCAGAATTTTTATGCTCGGCTTTCTCATAATGATCAATCCATGCTCGACACTTCTTGTGTTGGTTCTTATATGATGAAGACTATTGAATTCAAGTGGGGTCTCTTAGAAATAATTAAACGCAACTCTAAAGATTGGGAACTCGACGAAGGTAATGTGTCGGGTATAAAGCTTGAATTCGACTGTGTTAAATCTTTTATGAATACCGATACTTTTCACAAGTTTAGCACTAAATATGCACTTGACTCTGAGATAGTAGCCTCTTTCTGTGAAGCATTTGCTACTCACGTTGACCTCCCTAAGAAGAAGTGGTTTAAATATATTTTTCGAGAAACCTGCAGGAGCTCTGCCTTTTCATTAAGAAGAAGAGAGTTGGCCAATTTATAAGGAAAACTGGCCGAAAACCGATACATTGAAACACACACCAGCCCCGAGGCTACGTACCTAATGAGCCGACTTCCCCCGTCGCCCAAACGACCAGAGTTGCCACCCCACCACATGACCCGGAGTCGCCACTCCGGCTTACAAATCTGAGCAACTCACACACGTCGGCCCCGAGGCCGCACACCACACGAGCCAACGATTCTGCAGCCCACGCGACCAGACCCGACGCTACACAGCACAGAGGTGTTCTCCGGAGCCGCCGATCCGACTTCCCCGCCGACCCCGAGGCCGCGCTCCAACTGAGTCGACGACTCTACCGCCCACGCAACCAGACCCGACACTCCATAGCCCAAAGGTGCTCTCCGGAGCCGCCGCTCCGACTTCCCCGCCGGCCCCAAGGCTGCGCTCCACCTGAGTCGACGACTCTGCCGCCCACGCAACCAGACCCGACACTCCACAGCACAGGGGTGCTCTCCGGAGCCGCCGCTCCGGCTTCCCCACCGGCCCCGAGGCCGCGCACACTCCTGACCGATGATGAACCGGCATTGCCACCCAGCCAACATGAACTGACGAAGGACTAGACCTCCAAGGCGTCGCCCCCAAGAGGGAAGCGATGAGAACGTCGCCGACGCCCGCTTCGACCATGGTCGAAACTTGGGTTTTCACCCGGAGAGCCCGAGACCGAGACGACAATGGTGGTGAAGGGGCTCCACGACATCGCCTCCAAGAAGGGAACGACGTCCGAGGACGCCGTCGACGCCGGCACCGACCGAGGTCGGGCAAGGCTTTCGCCCGGAGCTCACCGAATCCATCGCCACATCAGCCTGCCCAGCAAACCGCCTCCGGCAACTTGCTGACCGTCCTCGCCCAAGCAACATGACCAAACAAGAAAGGCCGCTCGCCGCCGCCAACTACCACCGGCAGCACCAACCAGAGCAGCACACCTCGCTCGCCGAGGCAACGTGCGGCCGCCCAACACGCAGGGCAGCACCATCGCTGCCATGTCCTCGCACACCTCCCCGCCGCCCCCGCAGACCAGGGCAGGAGCGCCTCTGCCGGGCCGCCGCCACAGGCTGACGCCCCGCCTCACCACCAGATCCGGGCGCGAGGGCCCCTGATCCGCCACCTCGCAGCCAGCGCCGGCCCACCTCCACGAAGAAGGTGCACGACGGCACCGCCGCGTCCTGGGGCCGCCGCCCCAGCGCTCCAACGCCCTGCCGACGAAGCCTCCGCCACCACCTCTGCACAGACGGGCGAGCCACCACCCCTCCGCCGCCGAAGCGCCCGCCCAACTAGCCCGAGCACCAGAGCCAGGCCGCACCGCTCGCGAGCACCGGCCCAAGATCCAGGCCAGCGCCCCACCACGAGCACGCCGGCCACCCACCACGCAGCCCTCCACGCGCACGCCGTGCCGAGCTGCCACCGCCGCCCACACGCCGCGCCACGCCGCCGCACCCCGCGCCCGCGCCGCGCCGCCTCTCAGATCTGACGTCCCGCGCCGCCATGCCTGAGCAGGAGGGAGAGGGAGCCCCGCCGCCGCCCAGGCTGACCGGGCTTTGCCTGTCAGCTCGCGGGGGCGGCGGCAGGGGGAGGGATGAGGAGGGAGGCGGGGTTGCTCGGCGCTGGGCTGGGGCTCTCCCCGGCCGCCCACGGAGGCGACGCGAGGAGAGAGAAGCTCAGTGGTTTAAATAGCATCCCCCTAATAAGGAAGAAATTAAAGAACCAGTCATAGCTAAAGAAGAAACTATCGTTTACAATGTTGATCCAGTTGTGCCTACCGCTTATATTGAAAAACCACCTTTCCCTGTTAGGATAAAGGAACATGCTAAGGTATCAACTGTGGTTCGTAAGAGTAATATAAGAGCACCTAAACCCCCTGAGCAAATTAAAGTAGAACCTAGTGTTGCTATGGTTAAAGATCTCTTGGTAGAAAATATTGATGGGCATGTTATCTACTTTTGTGATGAAGCTGCTAGAATTGCTAAACCTAATGAAAAAGATACACATAGACCCATAGAAGGCTTGCCTGTCGTCTCAGTCAAAATAGGAGATCATTGCTATCATGGTTTATGTGATATAGGTGCTAGTGTGAGTGCTATCCCTTTTACTCTATACCAAGAAATTGTGGATGAAATAGCACCTGCTGAAATGGAAGACATTGATGTCACTATCAAACTTGCTAATAGAGACACTATCACACCACTTGGGATTGATAGAGATTTTGAAGTCTTGTGTGGGAAAGTAAAATATCCTACTGATTTTCTATTCCTTGGTTCCCCCACAAGATGACTTTTGTCCCATTTGTTGGAAATATGCCCTAGAGGCAATAATAAATTAGTTATTATCATATTTCCCCGTTTATGATAATAGTTTATTATTCATGCTAGAATTGTATTGACCGGAAACTAAATACATGTGTGAATAGATAAACAAATACTATGTCCCTAGTATGCCTCTACTAGACTAGCTCGTTGATCAAAAGATGGTCAAGGTTTCCTGACCATGGACATGAGTTGTCATTTGATAACGGGATCACATCATTAGGAGAATGATGTGATGGACATGACCCAACCGTTAGCATAGCAAATGATCATTCAGTTTATTGCTATTGCTTTCAATATGTCAAATACACGTTCCTCTGACCATGAGATCATGCAACTCCCGGATACCGTAGGAATACTTTGGGTGCATCAAACGTCACAACATTACTGGGTGATTATAAAGGTGCACTACAGGTATCTCCGAAAGTGTTTGTTGAGTTGGCATGGATAGAGATTGGGATTTGTCACTCCGACTATCGAAGAGGTATCTCTGGGCCCTCTCGGTAATACAGCATCACAGAAGCCTTGCAAGCACCTTGACTAAAGAGTTAGTTGCAAGATGATGTATTACGGAACGAGTAAAGAGACTTGCCGGTAACGAGATTGAACTAGGTATTGGATACCGACGATCGAATCTCGGGCAAGTAACATACCGCCAGACAAAGGGAACAACGTATGTTGACATATGAGGTTCACCGATAAAGATCTTCGTGGAATATGTAGGAACCAATATGAGCATCCAGGTTCCGCTGTTGGTTATTGACCGGAGAGTCGTCTCGGTCATGTCTACATCATTCTCGAACCCGTAGGGTCCGCACACTTAAGGTTCGATGACGATTTAGTATTATATGAGTTATGTGATTGGTGGCCTAAGTTTGTTCGGAGTCCCGGATGAGATCCCGGACATGACGAGGAGTCTCAAAATGGTCGAGAGGTAAAGATTCATATATTGGAAGGCTATATTCGGACGTCGGAAAGGTTCCGAATGATTCGGGTATTTTTCGGAGTACCGGGGAGTTACGGGAATTCACCGGGAGAAGTAATGGGCCTTATTGGGCCATACGGGAAAAGGAGAGGCAGGCCACGTGAGGAGGCGCGCGCCCCCCCTTGCCCAAACCGAATTGGACTAGGGGAGGGGGCGCAGCCCCCTCTTTCCTTTCCCTCTCCCTTCCCCCTTTCCTACTCCGTATGGGAGGTGGAATCCTACTAGGACTAAGGAGTCCTAGTAGGACTCCCCACACTTGGCGCACCCCTAGGGGGCCGGCCTCCTCCCTCTCATCCTTTATATACGAGGGCAAGGGGGCACCCCAAAGTACACAATTGTCCCGTAGCCGTGTGCGGTGCCCCGATCTCCGTTTTCCACCTCGGTCATATTTTCGGAGAGCTTAGGCGAAGCCCTGCCGGAATCACTTCACCGTCACCGTCGCCACGCCATCGTGCTAACGAAACTCATCTACTTCCTCGACGTCTTGCTGGATCAAGAAGGCGAGGATCATCACCGAGCTGAACGTGTGTAGAACTCGGAGGTGCCGTACGTTCGGTACTCGATCGGTGGAGCTCGAAGGATTGTTCGACTACATCAACCGCGTTGTGAGACGCTTCCGCTAATGGTCTACGAGGGTACGTAGACACACTCTCCCCTCTCGTAGCAATGCATCTCCATGGATAGATCTTGCGTGAGCGTAGGAAATTTTTTGAAATTCATGCTCCGTTCCCCAACAGTGGCATCCGAGCCAGGTCTATGCGTAGATGTGATTTGCACGAGTAGAACACAAGTGAGTTGTGGGCGTGGGTGTATACATATTGCTTGCCGTTACTAGTTGTTACTTGATTTGGCGGTATTGTGAGATGAAGCGGCCCGGACCGACATTACGCGTACGCTTACGCGAGACAGGTTTCACCGCTACGTGCACTCGTTGCATAAAGGTGACTGGCGGGTGTCTGTCTCTCTCACTTTAGTTGAATCGGTTTCAATGAAGAGGGTTCTTTTATAAGATCAAAAAGCAATCACTACACCACGTTGTGGTTTTGCGTAGGTAAGAACGGTTCTTGCAAACCCGTAGCAGCCACGTAAAACTTGTAACAACAAAGTAGAGGACGTCTAACTTGTTTTTGCAGGGTATGCTGGTGATGTGATATGGCCAAGACATGATGTGATATAAGTTGTTGTATGAGATGATCATGTTTTGTAAGTTATCAGGCAACCGGCAGGAGCCTTATGGTTGTCTCTTTATTGTATGCAATGCCAACGCTATGTAATTGCTTTACTTTACCGCTATAAGTTAGCAGTAGTAGTAGTAGCAATAGCCGGCGAGACGACCACGACGCTACGATGGAGATCAAGGTGTCACGACGCTACGATGGAGATCAAGGTGTCAACCCAGTGACGATGGAGATCATGACGGTGCTTTGCTGATGGAGATCAAAAGCACAAGACGATGATGGCCATATCATGTCACATATATTGAATTGCATGTGATGTTAATCCTTTTATGCATCTTATTTTGCTTAGGACGACGGTAGCATTTAAGATGATCCCTTCACTAAATTTCAAGATAAGTGTTCTCCCCTAGTATGCACCGTTGCGAAGGTTCGACGCTTCTAAGCACCACGTGATGATCGGGTGTGATGGATTCTTTTGTTCGCATACAACGGGTGTAAGCCAGTTTTACACACGTAGAATACTTGGGTTAAACTTGACGAGCCAAGCATGTACAGACATGGCCTCGGAACACAAGAGACCGAAAGGTCGAACATGAGTCATATAGTAGATATGATCAACATGAAAGATGTTCACCATTGATAACTAATCCACCTCACGTGATGATCGGACGTGGTTTAGTTGATGTGGATCATGTTACACTTAGACAACTTGAGGGATGTTAATCTAAGTGGGAGTTCTTAAGTAATTTGATTAATTGAACTTCAATTGTCATGAACATAGTCTTACTTGTCTTAGCAAATTTATGTTGTAGATCAATAGACCACGCTGTAGTTCCCCTGTTTTATTATGTTCCTAGAGAAAACAAAGTTGAAAGTTGATGGAAGCAACTATGCGGACTAGGTCCATGATCTGAGGATTGTCCTCACTGCTGCACAGAAGGCTTATGTCCTTAATGCACCGCTCAGTGAAATACCCCACGGCTTTGTCTGAGGACGTTATGAACGTCTGGCAGACAAGAAAAGATGACTACTCGATAGTTCAGTGCGCCATACTTTACGGCTTAGAACCGGAGCTCCAAATATGTTTTGAGCAACACGGAGCATATGAGATGTTCCAAGAGCTGAAAATCTGTTTTTCAAGCTCACACCCGGGTCGAGAGATATGACACCTTCGACAAGTTCTATAGCTACAAGATGGAGGAGAACAGCTCCGTTAGTGAGCATGTACTCAGAATGTCTGGGTACTTCAAACACTTGAATCAAGTGGGAGTTAGACTTCCGAATAAAGTGGTGATTGATAGAGTTCTCTAGTCACTATCACTAAGCTACTGGATCTTTGTGATGAACTATAAACATGCAAGGGATAGAAGATCCTTAAGCTATTCGCGATGCTACAATCTACGGATGTAGAAATCAAAAAGGGGAGCATCAAGTGTTGATGGTTAATAAGACCACTAGTTTCAAGAAGGGCAAGGGAAAGAAAAGGGAACTTCAAGAAGAACGGTAAAACAGTTGCCGCTCACGCGAAGAAACCCAAGGCTGAACCAAACCCGAGACTTAGTGCTCCCATTGCAAAGGGAAATATCACAGGGAGCGGAACTTCCCCAAAGTAACTGGCAGATAATAAGACTGGCAATGTCAACAAAGATATTTGATATACATGTTATTGATATGTACCTTACTAGTACTCGTAGGAGCACCTGGGTATTTGATACTTGTTCAGTTGCTTACAACTTGAAACATGGAGCTTCGGAATAAACGAGGGCTAGCTAAGAACGAGGTGACGATGTGCATTGGAAGTGTCTCCAAGGTTGATGTGATCACCATCGCCACGCTCTCTCTACCTTCAGGATTAGTGATGAACCTAAATAATTGTTATTTGGTGCTTGCGTTAAGCATGAACATTATATCTGATAGTGTTTATTGCAAGACGGTTATTCAATTTCAGAGAATAATTGTTATTCTATTTATTTGGATAATATCATTGATGATCATGCACTTAAAATGAAAGGTTTATAGAATCTTGATCGTAGTAATACATATGTTCATAACACGAATGCCAAAAGATAATGATAGTACCACATATTTGTGGCACTGCCGCTTAGGTCATATTAGTGTTAAACACATGAAGAAACTCCATGCAGATGGGTTTTTGGAATCTCTTGATTATGAATCATTTGAGACATGTGAACCGTGCCTTATTGGCAAGATGACTAAAACTCTGTTCTCCGGAACAATGGAGCGAGCAACCAACTTATTGGAAATAATACATACCGATGTATGCGGTCCGATGAGTGTTGATGCACGCGGTGGATATCGTTATGCTCTCACGTTCACTGATGATTTGAGTAGATATAGTTATGTCTACTTGATGAAGCATAAATCTGAAACATTTGAAAAGTTCAAAGAATTTCAGAGTGAAGTAGAGAACCATCGTAACAAGAAAATAAAGTTCTTACGATCTGGTCATGGAGGAGAATATTTGAGTTACGAGTTTGGCAATCACTTAAGACAATGTGGAATTGTTTCACAGCTCACGCCACATGGAACACCACAGCGTTATGGTGTGTCCGAACGTCGTAATCGTACTCTATTGGATATGGTGCGTTCTATGATGTCTCTTACCGATTTGCCACTATCATTTTGGGGTTATGCATTAGAGACAACTGCATTCACTTTAAACAAGGGCACCGTATAAATCCGTTGAGATGACACCGTATGAACTGTGGTTTGCAAGAAACCTAAGATGTCATTTCTGAAAGTTTGGGGATGCGATGCTTATGTCAAAAGGCTTCAGCCAGATAAGCTCGAACCCAAAGCGGATAAGTGTGTCTTCATAGGATACCCAAAAGAGACCGTTGGGTACACCTTCTACCACAGATCCGAAGGCAAAATTTTCGTTGCTAAAGAATGGATCCTTTCTAGAGAAAGAGTTTCTATCGAAAGAAGTGAGTGGGAGGAAAGTAGAACTTGATGAGGTAATTGTACCTCCTCTGGATAGTAGTACGCCACAGAAAGAAATTTCTGTGACACCGACACAGACCAGAGAGGAAGTAGATGATGATGATCATGAAGCTTCGGATCAAGTTGCTACAGAACCTCGTAGGTCAACCAGGACACGCTCCGCACCAGATTGGTATGGCAATCATGTCTTGGAGGTCATGTTGTTAGACAACGGTGAACCTACGAACTATGAAGAAGCGATGGCGAGCCCGGATTCTGACAAATGGCTTGAGGCCATGAAATCCGAGATTGGATCCATGTATGAGAACAAAGTGTGGACTTTGGTAGACTTGCCCGATGAACGGCGAGCTATTAAAAAATAAATGGATCTTTAAGAAGAAGATGGACGCTGATGGTAATGTCACCGTCTATAAAGCACGACTTGATGCTAAAGGTTATCGACAAGTTCAAGGAGTTGACTACGATGAGACTTTCTCACCCGTAGCGATGCTAAAGTCTGTCAGAATTATGTTAGCAATTGCCGCATTTTATGATTATGAAATCTGGCAAATGGACGTCAAAACGGCATTCCTTAATGGATTCCTTAAGGAAGAATTGTATATGATGCAACCGGAAGGTTTTGTCGATCCTAAAGGTGCTACCAAAGTATGCAAGCTCCAGTGATCCATCTATGGACTGGTGCAAGCATCTCGGAGCTGGAATACTCGCTTTGATGAAGTGATCAAAGCGTTTGGGTTTATTAAAGTTTATGGAGAAACTTGTATTTACAACAAAGTGAGTGGGAGCTCTATAACATTTCTAATAAGTATATGTGATTGGAAATGATGTAGAATTTCTGGAAAGCATAAAGAATTAATTGAAAGGAGTTTTTCAATAAAAACCTGTTTTTGAGTTATCCACGGTTTGGGCATCGAGATCTATAAAGATAGATCAAGACACCTGATAAAAGATTTTCACACACCTTGATGAGATTTTGAAGAAGTTCAAAATGGATCAAGTCAAAAGAAATAAGTTCTTGGCTGGTGTGAAGTGGAGTAAGACTTGAAGATCTAGGTAAAGGTTGTTTACATGTTAGGCATCAAAATCTATAGAGATAGATTGAGACACCTCATATGACTTTCACAAAACATATACCTTGACAAGATTTTGAAGAAGTTCAAATTGGATCAGTCAAAGAAGGAGTTCTTGACTGTGGTGAAAGGTGTGAAATTGAGTAAGACTCAAATCTCGACCACGGCAAAATAAATAGAATGGATGAAGGTTATCCCCTATGCCTCGGCCATAGGTTCTATAAAGTATGCCAAGCTGTGTGCCTTGCCATGTGTCTGGTAAAAGAGGTACCAAAGTGATCCAGGAGTAGATCACTGGACAGCGGTCAAATTATCCTTAAGATGACTAAGGAAGAATTTCTCGGGAATAGAGATGATAAAGAGTTCGTCGTAAGGGGTTACGTCGATGCAAGCTTTAAACACTGATCCGAAAGACTATGAGTCTCAGACCAGGATAAGTATAGTGGGGAAATCTTTTGGAGTAGCTCCAAACAGAGTGTGGTAGCAGCATCTACATATAACATAGAGATTTGCCAAGAACACACGGATCTGAATATTGCAGACCCGTTGACTAAAACCTCTCTCACAAGCAAAACATGATCAGCTTTAGAACTGATTAAGTGTTAATTACATGGAGATGTAATCTAGATTATTGACTCTAGTGCAAGTGGGAGACTGTTGGAAATATGCCCTAGAGGCAATAATAAATTAGTTATTATCATATTTCCCCGTTCATGATAATAGTTTATTATTCATGCTAGAATTGTATTGACCGGAAACTAAATACATGTGTGAATAGATAAACAAATACTATGTCCCTAGTATGCCTCTACTAGACTAGCTCGTTGATCAAAAGATGGTCAAGGTTTCCTGACCATGGACATGAGTTGTCATTTGATAACGGGATCACATCATTAGGAGAATGATGTGATGGACATGACCCAACCGTTAGCATAGCAAATGATCGTTCAGTTTATTGCTATTGCTTTCAATATGTCAAATACACGTTCCTCTGACCATGAGATCATGCAACTCCCGGATACCGTAGGAATACTTTGGGTGTATCAAACGTCACAACGTTACTGGGTGATTATAAAGGTGCACTACAGGTATCTCCGAAAGTGTTTGTTGAGTTGGCATGGATCGAGATTGGGATTTGTCACTCCGACTATCGGAGAGGTATCTCTGGGCCCTCTCGGTAATACAGCATCACAGAAGCCTTGCAAGCACCGTGACTAAAGAGTTAGTTGCAAGATGATGTATTGCGGAACGAGTAAAGAGACTTGCCGGTAACGAGATTGAACTAGGTATTGGATACCGACGATCGAATCTCGGGCAAGTAACATACCGCAAAACAAAGGGAACAACGTATGTTGACATATGAGGTTCACCGATAAAGATCTTCGTGGAATATGTAGGAACCAATATGAGCATCCAGGTTCCGCTGTTGGTTATTGACCGGAGAGTCGTCTCGGTCATGTCTACATCATTCCCGAACCCGTAGGGTCCGCACACTTAAGGTTCGATGACGATTTAGTATTATATGAGTTATGTGATTGGTGGCCGAAGTTTGTTCGGAGTCCCGGATGAGATCACGGACATGACGAGGAGTCTCGAAATGGTCGAGAGGTAAAGATTCATATATTGGAAGGCTATATTCGGACGTCGGAAAGGTTCCGAGTGATTCGGGTATTTTTCGGAGTACCGGGGAGTTACGGGAATTCACCGGGAGAAGTAATGGGCCTTATTGGGCCATACGGGAAAAGGAGAGGCAGGCCACGTGAGGAGGCGCGCGCCCCTCCTTGCCCAAACCGAATTGGACTAGGGGAGGGGGCGCAGCCCCCTCTTTCCTTTCCCTCTCCCTTCCCCCTTTCCTACTCCGTATGGGAGGTGGAATCCTACTAGGACTAAGGAGTCCTATTAGGACTCCCCACACTTGGCGCACCCCCTAGGTGATCCTGTGTTTGAATTTAAACAATTGCTTGACACTTTGAAGTATGCTTATCTTGATGAGAAAAAGATATATCATGTTATTATTAGTGCTAACCTTTCAGAACATGAAGAAGAAAGATTATTAAAAGTTCTAAGGAAGCACCGGCCTGCTATTGGATATACTCTTGATGATCTTAAGGGCATTAGTCCCACTCTATGTTAGCACAAGATCAATATGGAAACTGATGCTAAACCCGTTGTTGATCACCAACGACGATTGAATCCTAAGATGAAGGAAGTGTTAAGAACTGAAATATTAAAGCTTCTGGAAGCAGGTATAATCTATCCCATAGCTGATAGTAGATGGGTAAGTCTCGTTCATTGTATCCCTAAGAAAGGAGGTATTACCGTTGTTCCCAATGATAAGAATGAACTCATTCCACAAAGAATTGTTACTGGCTATAGAATGGTAATTGATTTTAGAAAATTAAATAAAGCTACTAGAAAAGATCATTACCCTCTACCGTTCATTGATCAAATGCTAGAGAGATTATCTAAGCACACACACTTTTGCTTCTTAGATGGATATTCTAGTTTCTCTCAAATACCTGTGTCACAATCTGATCAGGAGAAAACTACCTTTACTTGCCCTTTCAGAACCTATGCTTATAGATGTATGCCTTTTGGTTTATGCAATGCACCTGCTACCTTTGAAAGATGTATGACTGCTATTTCTCTGATTTTTATGAAAATATTGTGGAGATTTTCATGGATGATTTCTCCATTTACGGAACTTCTTTTGATGATTGCTTAAGCAACCTTGATCGAGTTTTGCAGAGATGTGAACAAACTAACCTCGTCTTGAATTAGGAGAAGTGCCACTTTTTGGTTAATGAAGGCATTGTCTTGGGGCATAAAATATCTGAACAAGGTATTGAGGTGGATAAAGCTAAAGTTGATGCAATTGAGAAAATGCCATGTCCTAAAGACATTAAAGGTATTCGAAGTTTCCTTGGTCATGCTGGTTTTTATAGGAGGTTCATTAAAGACTTCTCTAAAATTTATAGGCCTCTTACTAATCTTTTGCAAAAGGATATTCCTTTTGTTTTTGATGATGATTGTGTGGAAGCCTTCGAAACACTCAAGAAAGCCTTAACCTCTGCACCTATCGTACAACCACCTGATTGGAACTTGCCTTTTGAAATTATGTGTGATGCTAGTTGTAAGAGCACATTTATCCATGTGTGGTTTTGATAATTGATGACTATCCCTATGGACTAATGGTTGCCTTGAGTTATATTCGAAGGATTTGTCCGTAGGTACTTCTTGAAGTCCATCTGTTGGTTTCAAGGAGTTTATATGGTGACCAAGGTGGTATTCAAGGTTTATCCAAAGATTGGTCATGTGGGAGTTGAGATTATTGCAAGCATGTCTTGAAGAAGATTGTGTAAGCATTCATGTTTACCTTCAAGACATCATCTTTATGAAGGGAGAAGATAAGATTCAAGGTTGATCAAGACTAAGCCAAAAAGTGAATCGAGTTGATCGACACACAAAGCGTACAAGATGTACCAAGAGGGATCAAGTGATCCTATGGTGTGGTAAGCATTGTCCATTACGCTTTGTGTACTAACCCATGGTCTACGTGAGAGTTCTTTGTGGGGTTAGGTATATTTCCATGAGCTTGCATCAAGAGGCAGATCCCATACATCCCATGGAAGATGACATCAAGTGGAGATCGTCATCAAGGTTGCGATGTGCAAGCTCAAGTGAAGCATCACGGAGAGATCATGCTTGAGGCTTGCCGTTCATTGTGGTGACAATGGACTTGTGAAGATGTGCCGAAGAGTGGCTCACCCATAGTGGAGCATGGGGGAGCAATCAACTAGTCTTCATCAAGCCGGCGCAATCAAGAAAGGTGGTCCAACTTGAGGGAGTCAAGATCGTCATCATCTAGCTCAAGTGGACTTCGTGCAAGGCAAAGGTTTGCCCTTGATAGGTTTTCTATTTTACCGGTGTCATGGTGATAGTTTGGAGACCGGGTTATAGGATCGATAGCCGTACTATCAAGGGGGGCTCTCAAGTGAGTAGCTTGATCGTATCGTTCGTCGAGAGCTCAAACCATTGCATCCTTGCATCATCTTTCTTGATTCTTATTTGTATTTTCTCTTTTTGAGGTTTTAGAGCTTGTGGTTATCTTCGTGACAAGCTCTAGTACATCGAAAACGGATTTCATATGCCTCTTCTATTGCGTTTTCGTTGTTGGAGGTTTTACCGGTCTTATCCGAGGAAGGGTTCTCACCATTTTCTTATGGGCCTTTTCTCATTTGCTTCTTATTGATATTTCTATCAATATTGTGTTAGCCAATGTCGTTAGCTTTCCAACAAACTTGGTTTCGTTGAATTCGGAGTCCGTTTGCAGAAGTTGTGGCAGTTTTGGTGTTCTTAAAAGGCTGCAGCGGTACTACCGCGGCTACTACCGCGGCTACTACCGCTTGGAGCGGATGTAATTTTTTACTACCGCTCCAGAGCGGTACTACCGCGGCTCCAGAGCGGTACTACCGCTCCGGACCAAAATCTCATGTTAAGTCCAGCGGTGGTAGGCACGGATGTATTTTTTTAGTACCACTCGCAAGCAGTAGTACCGCTACCCTTAGCGGTAGTACCGCTATCCCTAGCGGTAGTACTGTGAGGACGAGCGGTAGTACCGCTCCGGCGGTTCTACTGGCCTTTTGCCTCCTCGCTGTTGTTTTTCAAAGGGCTTCCACCGCCCTAGCAGTAGTACCGCTCTGTGCGGGCTGTGAGCATAACGGTTGGATTTTTCCCCACCTATAAAAGGGGGTCTTCTTCCCCATTGAACCTTATCTCTTTAGCTCGAGTTTGCCCCCCATTGTTGACCTTCTTCGAGCTTGCTAACTCTCCATCCCTCCAATTATTCTTGCTAGTTCTTGAGGGAAAAGGGAGAGGAGATCTAGATCCACATTTCCACCAATCACTTTCTCCTCTATGTGAGGGGAACCCCTTGGATCTAGATCTTGGAGTTCTTCATGTTCTTCTTTGTTCTTCCTCTCATTTTCCTCCCTACCATTAGTTGCTTTGGTGGGATTTGGGAGAGAAGTACTTGGGCACTTCGTGTGCCCTTGCCATTGCATTTGGTGCATAGGTTTGAGTTCTCCACGGTGATACGTGGAAGTGAAGTTTGAGAAGCTTATTACTCTTGGGTGTTTGAGCACCCTTGAGCTTGTTCCTCTTGGGTGCTTTGGCGCCCTAGACGGTTGGTGGTGCCTCGGAGCTCAATCATTGTGGTGCAAAGCTCCGGGAAAGCTTCGGGGTCTCCAATTAGGTTGTGGAGATTGACCCGAGCATTTGAGGTCACCTCGGAGCCACAATTCATTGTGGTGAAGTTTCGTGGTGTTGTTGGGAGCCTCCAATTGAGTTGTGGAGTTTGCCCCAACCTTGTTTGTACGGGTTCGGTGACCGCCCTCAAGGGTCCCTTAGTGGAATCACGGCATCTTGCATTGTGCGAGGGCGTGAGGAGATTACGGTGGCCGTAGTGGCTTCTTGGGGAGCATTGTGCCTCCACACCGCTCCGAACGTAGATTAGCATCCACAAGGGTGTGAACTTCGGGATACATCATCGTCTCCGCGTGCCTCTATTATCTCTTACCCGAGCCCTTTACTTATGCACTTTACTTTGTGATAGCCATATTGTTTCTTGTTATATATCTTGCTATCACTTAGTTGTCTATCTTGCTTAGCATAAGTTGTTGGTGCACATAGGTGAGCCTAGTTGTTTTAGGTTTTGTGCTTGACTAATTAAACGATAGTTTTATTCCGCATTTGTTCAAGCCTAAACCGTAATTATTTTAAATCGCCTATTCACCCCCCCTCCTCTAGGCGACATCCACGTCCTTTCAATTTGTATCAGTGCTAGGTCTCTCATTATTAGGTTTAACCACCTAGAGAGTAAGGATGTCGACTAGGGGATTAGGATTCTCTGACACTCTTAGTTTCGATGGCACAAATTTTGATGTTTGGGTAATTCGCATGCTTAATCTCTTTAGGGTCATGTACCCAAATTTGGAGCGAATTATAGATATGGGTTTTTCTCCTCGCAAGGATTCTGAACACATATCTTTAGAGGATGAGAAAAACTCTTATCTCAATGCTCAGGCTTCTAATGTGCTTTTTGATGCTTTGAGCAATGTAGTTATATTTCAACTCATGCCGTTCCCGGATGCTCATGAGTTGTGGACAAAGCTTCAAGATAAATATGGTGTGTCCAAGATTTGTAGGGATGATTGTTCTCCCTCCACCTCCGGTCGTGTTGTCTTCTCAACTTCATCTACTTCACCTACATGTGGATTGCCACAAGGTAACGATATGGTGAGTAGTGGTGATCATTGTAATGATGATAGTGGGCTTATTGTTGATGATACTTCATCACTATCTTATTGCAATGCTTCATCTTTGGACTTTAACACTTCGAGCACTCTAAATGTTTCACATGCTTGTGTTGATAGTCCTTGCATATCATGTAGAAATTGCTCGACTAAATCTCATGATGATATGCTTGCTATATCTTGTTGCCATGATAAAAATGTATCTATTTCCTCAAGTCGTTGTGCTAACAATGTAGAGGAAACCCAACACTCCATGGAACAAGATGTGGTCTTGAATGGTGCGTCAAGGGATCCTACATCATCATCTATTATTTCTCACTTTTGCCTTATGGCTAGGGCTTCAAAGGTATCTCCTACTTTGAATCCCAATATATCCCATGATGATGATGTTGATGATGATGAAGAGAGTGATAATATTGCTTCCTTAAAAATTAAGGGAGAAATGGTTTTTAAAGCTCTTCATAAGAATAAAATTGCTTGTTCCAACTTCATGGAAATCATGTCTATTGCAATTGAGGGCAAGAAATATATTGAGGAGTTGGAAGCTCATCTCGAGGAGCATGAGGCCACCATTGATAAAATGGAAGGTCATGAGCGTGATTATGCAAATGAGATCGCGGAGCTATCTCAAGCTCTTGAAAATGAACAAACCACCAAGGAATCTCTTGAGGAGACCTTTGCTCTAGAATTATCTAGATTAAAGGAATCTCATGATAGAGCTCTCGAGGTGGCTAATGATTTTAGAACTAAAAATGATAAGCTTGCAATTGCACATGCTAAACTGCTTGAGGACTTTGAGCACCTCGAAAATGGCTCAAGGGTCATTAAGAGTTCGCTCATTGAACTCACCGAGTCTCAGTCTCAACTTGAAGCTGCATATGCTAAAGAGCTTGCCAAGTTGCCTTCTCCTTTTGTTGTTAATGATGATGCTTGTGCTACTAACTCTACTTCTTGTGAAGCATCCGTTTTGAAGGAGAATGTTGATCTAAGGGATCAACTTGAGTTGCTATCTAGCAATTATGGGAAATTGGAAAAAAGTCATGAAAAGCTCTCGAGCTCTCATGGTGATCTTCTAGTATCCCATAATGTGCTAAAGATAGCTCATGAGGCTAGTACTACTAAGGTAACATCTAGTGAGCCTCATGTGGACATTAGCACTACATCTAGTAGAAATGCTTTATTGCCATGTGCTAGTCCTCGTAGTTCATCTACTCATAATGTTGCTACATCTTGTGATGAATTACTTTCCTTGCCTTGTTGCTCTAACGATGAAGCGTATACGTCTTCTAGTACTTGTGTTCATACTAACCATGTAGAGGACATCAATGAGCTCAAGGCCCAAGTCACTTCTTTGAAGAAAGACTTGGAAAAGGGTCATGAAGGGAAGTCCACACTCAACAATATCTTGAGTGTGCAAAAATCTCCAAATGACAAAGGTGGACTTGGATTCAACTCCAATAAGAAGAAGAAGTCCAAGAGCAACAAGAAGAAGGGCCAAGAACAAGTCAAGAACTCGGCCAAGATTGTTTGCTTCAAGTGCAAAATAGATGGTCACCATGTTAGATCTTGCCCATCGAAGAAGAAGCCCCATAGTGACAAGCAACAAGGGAAGTGGCCACAAGTTCAATCTCATGCTCAACGTCAAGTTGAAGAAAGGCCACTTCCCAAGAAGACCCAAGTCAACGCTCCTCAAGTTGAGAAATCAATTGAGAAGAAAGTAAAGGGTAGATGTTGCTACTTATGTCGTGAGAAGGGTCACTTTGCTTCTTCATGCACTAATGGTAAAGTATCCAACCCAATTATCATTGATGACATCTATTCTCTTGGGAAGGATAAGGTTGGCAATGTGTTTGCCAAGTTTGTTGGTACTCAAAGTGGTGTCAAGAAAAGAATCATTTGGGTAGCCAAGCCTATTGTGACTAACCTCTTAGGACCCAACTTGGTTGGGGACCAACAAGCTCAAACTTGATCAATAGGTAGTGTTGGAGGGAATTGGAGACTTGGCTACATTATGAGAATTAAGGGATCTTCATCATTCATATTATCTCAAGCCAAGTCATTTTAACTATCGAGTTTCTATCCTATATACAATGTCCTCCTTGCGGTAACTTGTACTTAAATTGTTTACATTAATAGTTACTTGCCCCTTTGCATGTTGTGGTTTTGTACCTTGCATGTGTTTGTATATGGTGTGCCTCCGTCTTGCTTATCTTGAGTAATCAAGTATGGGTATGTTGGTTTCCACATCATGTACGTGTGCGTATTGTGTTGAGCCTTTTTGTATTTTGTTTGTATCTTTGTCGGCTCTTTTGAGAGATTAATGGATTATCCCATTTTGGCGGAGTGATGTGCTTTGTGCACTTCACGATCCTAAAAATGTGTGTACATGAGGAATACCACTTAGTATTGATATTACAAGATTATCTAGCTTCTATGTGGTATGTCTTCTCATGAGAAATTCAAATTCTAAATGGTCCATTAATCATCTCTTGTTGGATTTCATTTGCCACTTGTTATTAACGTTGGGTTATCACATTATGGGGGAGTAATATGCTATGTGCATATTACAAGCCCAGAGAATGTGTACATTTGAGATATTGCCACTTAGATTTGATATTATAATTTATCTTGTTCCTAGGTGGCATGCTAGCTCTACAAGTGTCATCTGCTTGTGATTTAGGAGTAAAGATGATGTTGGATCTATTTGCAATCTACCAATGGGAATTATTTCCAAATACTTCTTGTCCTTTGACAATTGGTATTCCTTTTAAGTGGTAGAATTTTCTAATCATCTTTACATAGGTTTTTATATATCGTTTGTCTTCCTTGCCTCTTGTGGATCTTTTTGAGCATTTCTAGTGTTTCTATAGATATAGGGAAAGTGATGATCCCATCGTGTGCATTTTGTATTCAAATGCAAATTCTATATAATGCACATCTCTTGGGGGAGCTATTCTATTTTCTTTAGAACACTCTCTTTATGTTTTTATCATAAAATCTTTCGATCTTCATCAAGTGTGTGTTGGTGGGAGGCAAGCCTTTTCTCTATGGTGCTTTGTGCCATCATGAAAATTTGCGGAGGGTTTGGTTTGTTTGGAACCTAGCTCTCTTTTGGGAACTTGATACCTCTTGTTTTCCTTCAATTGGTATCTTGTTTCCTTCTATTTGGCAAGTGTCAATGGATATCTCATTCCTTGATGTATCTTTTAGTTGGTATCCGTCAAGTGATAATTTTTTATTTGGTATCTTATTTTCACTTGATACCTTATCTTTCGGTATCTTATCAACTGTGTGTTGATTTGATTCTTGAAAGCCTTGAGCATGCATATTTACTACATGTACTTTCATTGGCATGTTCTCTTTCCTTAACCCAATATATAGGGGAAACTCCACTATGACATAAATTGGCTAAAGTGTGCATGAAATTCAATTTCATATCTATATGCACATATTTATGTGGAGTTTGTCCTATGTGTTGTTGGTCCTCTAACTCTTTGGTCCCAATAAGTTTGGGTACCACTTTGTTTGTGGTGTTGTTCTAGGAACAATTGGAGATACATTGGACACTCGGCTCACTTACAAGGAAGGTGTTGACACCATGTGCTTATTGGAGCCATGCTAGGATGATCGAAGAACCATTGTCTACTACATCAATCCAATGCTATCTCGGTAACAAGTATCTACTTCATGCATACATTTCTCGCATTCAACCTTCTATAGGTTGGATCATGGCATGAATTTCTTGAGTCATTCTTGTGGTACTTGTTTCCTTTCTCAAAGCGTCTCAACGATGATGTCATATTGTTAGTTGTGATGTCTTTGATGTTCGTGTATTGGGAGTTCATTTATGTACAATAAGAAAATATTAGGCTATGTGCTATGCTTTCAAGCAAAGATCTTATTGGTATATTTATGACTTCCTTTTGGATATCTTGTTTGTTCCTTCTTGTAACTATTTCGTGTGTACATCATTCTTTGTGGATATATCATCATGATTGCCCTCTACCTAGAATCTTATACACATGAGAGAAGTTACATCTCTAGTTGATATCCTCTTTTCTTTCACGTCCACCGTTGCATTTCCTTTTTATTTACTTGGTGGTTTCGTGAAAGAATCTGTCTTGAGTGCGGATCTTATATCCTTGCATCTTGATGCACCTTTGGTGGTGAAGATTATTTTCCTCATGCTTGTCTTCACGAGGGTTTTGCCATTTCGATTGGTATCCCTCCTCCTGATAATGCTATTATTTCCTATCTTCACCAGGGGTTGTCACAAGTGTTGGTTTTTAATTCTCTTGTTAGTAAGCTTGTGGACCCATTTGCCAGTGGTTTGTGTATGTGGGAAGGATATGGCTTGCACTTTGTGTCTCATTTCATCAAGACTATGGTGATGCTTAATGCTCATCCTTATACTAGTCTTCTCAAGTGCTTTGCCATGACTCACACACATCATTTTGGTTGAGCCTATTCTTATGATTGCCTCTTTTACATGTTGCTCAACCATATGTTTAGTGCAAGTACTATGCTCATTATCTTATCTACTTGCTTGCACTTGTTGTGTGTTTATATTGATTTTGGGGGAGTCATGATCCTATTTTGTGCACTTGTATTCAAATACAAAAATTCTTATTTGTGCACCAATCATGGGGAGCTCCTCTAGTTTCTTTATAAACACTCTTTTGCCCATATCATAATATCTTTTATTCATGTGGCTGGTAGGACCATGTGATTGATTGTTCCAATTGGTACCTTTTGATTGCTTGCTTCACTCTGGTGTATGTCTTTGTGCCATACGATCCTTTTTGCAATCTTTGGATCCTCAATATAGTTTGTTTTCCTCCAACTACTTATCATTGGATATGTGTATTTCATTGCACTCGTATTTTGAGAAATACACACCTTTTGGAGGAACACCTATTATATTGGCTTTCTAAGCTTTTCGCCCATTTTAGCAATCGATGCCAATGGGGGAGAAGTTTAGAAAGTTTAGTTTGGAAAGCTTAGAGAGTTTTGCTTTTATTGCCTAAGCATTTGCATCTCACACCCATGCATTGCTCTGCATGTGTGTGTGCTTGGTTGTGCTTATTTCCTTATATAAACTCTCTTGAAAGTGGTTGTCATCAATTACCAAAATGGGGGAGATTGTAAGAGCACATTTATCCATGTGTGGTTTTGGTAATTGATGACAATCCCTATGGACTAATGGTTTCCTTGAGTTATATTCGAAGGATTTGTCCGTAGGTACTTCTTGAAGTCCATCTGTTGGTTTCAAGGAGTTTATATGGTGACCAAGGTGGTATTCAAGGTTTATCCAAAGATTGGTCATGTGGGAGTTGAGATTATTGCAAGCATGTCTTGAAGAAGAAGATTGTGTAAGCATTCATATTTACCTTCAAGACATCATCTTATGAAGAGAGAAGATAAGATTCAAGGTTGATCAAGACTAAGCCAAAAAGTGAATCAAGTTGATCAACACACAAAGCGTACAAGATGTACCGAGAGGGATCAAGTGATCCCATGGTGTGGTAAGCATTGTCCATTACGCTTTGTGTACTAACCCATGGTCTACGTGAGAGTTCTTTGTGGGGTTAGGTATATTTCCATGAGCTTGCATGAAGAGGCATATCCCATACATCCCATGGAAGATGACATCAAGTGGAGATCGTCATCAAGGTTGCGATGTGCAAGCTCAAGTGAAGCATCACGGAGAGATCATGCTTGATTCTTGCTGTTCATTGTGGTGACAATGGACTTGTGAAGATGTGCCGAAGAGTGGCTCACCCATAGTGGAGCATGGGGGAGCAATCAACTAGTCTTCATCAAGCCGGCGCAATCAAGAAAGGTGGTCCAACTTGAGGGAGTCAAGATCGTCATCATCTAGCTCAAGTGGACTTCGTGCAAGGCAAAGGTTTGCCCTTGATAGGTTTTCTATTTTACCGGTCTCATGGTGATAGTTTGGAGACCGGGTTATAGGATCGATAGCCGTACTATCCAGGGGGGCTCTCAAGTGAGTAGCTTGATCGTATCGTTCGTCGAGAGCTCAAACAATTGCATCCTTGCATCATCTTTCTTGATTCTTATTTGTATTTTCTCTTTTTGAGGTTTTAGAGCTTGTGGTTATCTTCGTGACAAGCTCTAGTACATCGAAAACGGATTTCATATGCTTCTTCTATTGCGTTTTCGGTGTTGGAGGTTTTACCGGTCTTATCCGAGGAAGGGTTCTCACCATTTTCTTATGGGCCTTTTCTAATTTGCTTCTTATTGATATTTCTATCAAGATGGTGTTAGCCCATGTCGTTAGCTTTCCAACAAACTTGGTTTCGTTGAATTCGGAGTCCGTTTGCAGAAGTTGTGGCAGGTTTGGTGTTCTTAAAAGGCTGCAGCGGTACTACCGCGGCTACTATCGCTTGGAGCGGATGTAATTTTTTACTACCGCTCCAGAGCGGTACTACCGCGGCTCCAGAGCGGTAGTACCGCTCCGGACCAAAATCTCATGTTAAGTCCAGCGGTGGTAGGCACGGATGTATTTTTTTAGTACCGCTCGCAAGCAGTAGTACCGCTACCCTTAGCGGTAGTACCGCTTTCCCTAGCGGTAGTACCGCTCAGGCGGTTCTACTGGCCTTTTGCCTCCTCGTTGTTGTTTTTCAAAGGGCTTCAACCGCCCTAGCGGTAGTACCGCTCCCATGAGCGGTAGTACCGCTCTGTGCGGGCTGTGAGCATAACGGTTGGATTTTTCCCCACCTATAAAAGGGGGTCTTCTTCCCCATTGAACCTTATCTCGTTAGCTCGAGTTTGCCCCCCATTATTGACCTTCTTCGAGCTTGCTAACTCTCAATCCCTCCAATGATTCTTGCTAGTTCTTGAGGGAAAAGGGAAAGGATGTCTAGATCCACATTTCCACCAATCACTTTCTCCTCTATGTGAGGGGAACCCCTTGGATCTAGATCTTGGAGTTCTTCGTGTTCTTCTTTGTTCTTCCTCTCATTTTCCTCCCTAGCATTAGTTGCTTTGGTGGGATTTGGGAGAGAAGGACTTGGGCACTTCGTGTGCCCTTGCCATTGCATTTGGTGCATAGGTTTGAGTTCTCCACGGTGATACGTGGAAGTAAAGTTTGAGAAGCTTATTACTCTTGGGTGTTTGAGCACCCTTGAGCTTGTTCCTCTTGGGTGCTTTGGCGCCCTAGACGGTTGGTGGTGCCTCGGAGCTCAATCATTGTGGTGCAAAGCTCCGGGCAAGCTTCGGGGTCTCCAATTAGGTTGTGGAGATTGCTCCGAGCATTTGAGGTCACCTCGGAGCTACAATCCATTGTGGTGAAGCTTTGTGGTGTTGTTGGGAGCCTCCAATTGAGTTGTGGAGTTTGCCCCAACCTTGTTTGTACGGTTTCGGTGACCACCCTCAAGGGTCCCTTAGTGGAATCACGGCATCTTGCATTGTGCGAGGGCGTGAGGAGATTACGGTGGCCCTAGTGGCTTCTTGGGGAGCATTGTGCCTCCACACCGCTCCGAACGGAGATTAGCATCCACAAGGGTGTGAACTTCGGGATACATCGTCGTCTCCGCGTGCCTCGGTTATCTCTTACCCGAGCCCTTTACTTATGCACTTTACTTTGTGATAGCCATATTGTTTCTTGTTATATATCTTGCTATCACTTAGTTGTCTATCTTGCTTAGCATAAGTTGTTGGTGCACATAGGTGAGCCTAGTTGTTTTAGGTTTTGTGCTTGACTAATTAAACGATAGTTTTATTCCGCATTTGTTCAAGCCTAAACCGTAATTATTTTAAATCGCCTATTCACCCCCCCCCCCTCTAGGCGACATCCACGTCCTTTCACTAGTGATTATGCTATTGGTGCTGTCCTAGGTCAAAGAATTGATAAGAAATTAAATGTTATCCATTATGCTAGTAAAACTCTGGACAGTGCCCAACGAAACTATGCTACTACTGAAAAGGAATTTTTAGCAGTTGTGTTTGCTTGTGATAAATTTAGATCCTATATTGTTGACTCCAAAGTCATTGTTCACACCGTTGATAGGAAAGGAGCTGAGAACCCCGTAGCTGACAACTTGTCTAGGTTAGTAAATATTCTTGATGACCGACTACCTATTGATGATAGTTTCCCTGACGAACAGCTAGCTGCAATAAGTGTCTCACAAAACACACCTTGGTATGCTGATTATGCTAATTACAATGTCGCTAAATATATACCACCTAGCTTCACTTATCAATAAAAGAGAAAAAAATTCTATGACTTGAGACATTACTTTTGGGATGACCCACATCTTTATAAAGAAGGAGTAGATGGTTTTATTAGACGTTGTGTACCTGAGCATGAACAGGAACAAATCCTACGGAAATGTCATTCCGAAGCTTATGGAGGGCATCATGCGGGAGATAGAACTGCTCATAAGGTATTGCAATCTGGTTTTTATTGGCCTACTCTCTTCAAGGATGCCCGTAAGTTTGTCTTGTCTTGTGATGAATGTCAAAGAATTGGTAATATCGGTAAGCGTCACGAAATGCCTATGAATTATTCACTTGTTGTGGAACCATTTGACGTTTGGGGTTTTGATTATATGGGGCCTTTTCCTTCCTCTAACGGGTACACTCATATTTTGGTTGTGGTTGATTATGTCACTAAGTCTGTAGAAGCTATTCCAACTAGTAGTGTTGATCACCACACCTCCATTAAAATGCTTAAAGAGGTTATCTTCCCGAGGTTTGGAGTCCCTAGATATTTAATGACCGATGGTGGTTCACACTTTATTCATGGTGCTTTCCGTAAGATGCTTGCTAAATATGATGTTAACCATAGAATTGCATCACCCTATCATCCTCAATTTAGTGGTCAAGTTGAACTTAGCAATAGAGAAATAAAATTAATATTACAAAAAACTGTCACTAGGTCTCGTAAGAATTGGTCTAAGAAATTAGATGATGCACTTTGGGCCTATAGAACAGCTTACAAAAATCCTATGGGTATGTCTCCATATAAAATGGTATATGGGAAAGCTTGTCATTTGCCTCTAGAACAAGAACACAAAGCATTTTGGGCAATTAAAGAACTCAACTATGATTTCAAACTTGCCCGTGAGAAGAGGCTATTTGATATTAGCTCACTAGATGAATGGAGAACCCAAGCCTATGAAAATGCCAAGCTATTCAAAGAAAAAGTAAAAAGATGGCATGACAAAAGAATCCAAAAGCGGGAATTCAAAATAGGAGATTATGTTCTTCTGTTCAACTCTCGTTTAAGATTTTTTGCAGGAAAGCTTCTCTCAAAATGGGAAGGACCATATATTATTGAAGAGGTTTATCATTCTGGAGCTATCAAGATTAATAACGCCGAAGGTACTAACCCGAAGGTGGTCAATGGACAAAGAATTAAGCATTATATCGCAGGTACGCCTATTAACGTTGAAAGCAATGTTATCCAAACCATGACACCGGAGGAACACATAAAGGAAACCTTCCGGAACACTCCAGAATACTTAAAAATAGGAGGTATGTGATACGGTAAGTAAACGGACTCCGAAAAATCCGCAAAAATATTTTTTGTCAGTTTTGGAATATTTTAGAATTTTGGAAATAAAAAAATAAACCGGAAGGTGATCGAGGTGAGCACGATACACCAAGGCGCGCCAGGCACCCCTGGGCGTGCCCTGGTGGGTTGTGCCCACCTCAAATGCCTTCCCGACTCCGTTTTCCTTCCAAATACTTATTTCCCAAGAATAAAAATTCTCTATATATACCCCCGACTGTTTTGACGACCGCATCGCAGAAAAATCCTCTGTTCATGTTTCTTGCTGTTTTCCTATCAGATCTGTCAAGCCAGGCATCATGTCTTCCCCCTCTCCTAACAACATGGAAGAAGATGCCTGGCTAATGAAGATAGAGTTGAAGAGGGAGGAGCCGGAAGAAGCCAACAAGGAGGAGAAGGACAAGGAGGCAATGGTGGATCATCTCCCTGAAGGAGATCAATTCAAGCCAGCAAAGGAGGAAGAGGAAGAGGATATCCTTCAACCCTATTACGGTCATCTCACCCCTATTGAAATTGAAGCCTTTAGAGCTTTCGAAGCGGTTCGTGTTCAGAATAAGTTTCTCATCCGTGAAAATATTTTGCTGCAAGAACACATCAACAACCTCAGGAGGGTCATCCGCAAATTGGGGCATCTTTTGAAGCTAAAGTGTGACATCATATCACCACCACCTACATCTACACCTCCACCTTCTTCATCACCACCACCAAACGAGACTTGAGCACACGGGTATGGGCACTCACCTTGGCTTAAGCCAAGCTTGGGGGAGGTGCCCCGGTATCGTATCACCACCACTTTTATTCACCTTTACCTGTTTTAGTTCGATCTTTAGTTTCCCTTTGCTTTAGTTGAATAAAAGTTTTAGTATGATCTATTTTCGTGTGTTAGTTCCGTGGCCTATCTATCTATGTAATCGAGTGAAAGTTATATAATAAAGTTTTGTTTGATTTTTTGCCTCTCTACTTTCATGTTGAAATCGAATAAAAGAAAAGAAGCAAATGAAAAGAATCATATGCTAATCTTATGGTGAGTGATGACATCACATAAGGAAAAGTATAAGTGGTAAAATTTATTGGAGATTGACAAACATAGCATTGGTCAATGATGCAATTCATGAAAGAATTAATAAAGGAAGAGAAGATTCACATGCAAATACACTATCTTGGACATCTTTTATGATTGTGAGCCCCCATCAAATATTATATGTCAAAATTGTTGACATTGGACGAGGAAGACAACGTAATTATTTATGTTTCTTCATATCCACATAGAAGTTATATTGTCATAGATCCTTTAACATGTGGTGCTTGCCCAATATCTTTGCTAGCAAAAATTCCGCACTAAGTAGAGATACTACTTGTGCATCCAAAAATCCAAACCAAACTCTTTCCTTGAGTGTCCACCATACCTACCTATGGATCGAGAAAGATCCTTCGAGTAAGTGGTCATCGGTGTAATAAGGCAATAAAAATTGCTTCTAAAAATGTTTTGATCAATTAGTGTAAGAGAAAATTGAGCGTTATACGAACTTATGATGGCAAAGTAATAAAAGCGACGGACATCATAATAAAGGTTGCTATCATAGGGGGCAATATAGCGTGACGTTCTTTTACATTAAGGGATTGGGCATACAAACCAATAAGCGCATGACAACCTCTGCTTCCCTCTACGAAGGGCCTATCTTTTACTTTTATGCACTTACTTTTATGCAAGAGTCAAAGTGTTCTTCCCTATTCCTTTTTACTTTTTCTTTTGCAAGCATCATGTGGTGAGGAAAGATCTAGGCACATATATCCAGTTGGATATGGGTGGGCATGAGTTATTATTGTTGACATCACCATTGAGGTGAGTAAGTTGGGAGGCAAAATTATAAGCCCCCTACGTGTCCGGTTGAAATTTTTTGTTCATGGGTATGCCGTGAGCGTTAGCAATAATAGAAGACTAAATGATGGTTGAGTATGTGGACTTGCCAAAGGCTCCTACATGAGACCCTTCCTGAAAAGATGATGAATTGTAGTTGCAAAGTTGACTGAGAACATAGTTTGTTGGTTCCCAATAAGGTTTATGCTTCATACTTCTATGTTGTGATGAATTGTTACTTGTTCATGAGAAGCTATATGATAAAAATGTATTGAAATAAGTTCCTTTGTTAGAGTTTATTGCTGTTATGATAATAAGCATGATGCTTCTATGTCCGTATTTTGTTTTTATCGACACCTCTCTCTCAAACCATGTGGACATGCTTTTCAATATCGGCTTTCGCTTGAGGACAAGCGAGGTCTAAGCTTGGGGGAGTTGATACGTCCCTTTTGCATCATGATTTCCTACTGTTATTTACTTTGTTTTGTTGAATAATAATGCCTTGGGGAGTGATTCTAATGCCTTTTCTCTCATAATATGCAAGGTTTACACAAGGAGGGAGAATACCGGCAGCTGGAATTCTGGACCCAAGAAAAGCACGTCAGAGATACCTATTCTGCACAACTCCAATGAAGCTAAAATTTTACGAAGATTATTTTTACATTTAATAAAAAATATTGGAGCTGGAAACTACCGGAGGAGGCCCCCCAGGTGGGCACAACCCACCAGGGCGCTCCAGGCCCCCCTGGGCGCGCCCTGATGGGTTGTGCTCAGCCTGGCCCACATAGAAAAGATCAGAGGAGGACTTTCGGGGCGAAGCGTCGCCGCCTCGAGGCGAAACTTGGGCAGGAGCACTTTTGCCCTCCGGCGGAGCGATTCCGCCGGGGGAACTTCCCTCCCGGAGGGGGAAATCGAAGTTATCGTCATCACCAACACCCCTCTCATCTTTGGGAGGCCAATCTTCATCAACATCTTCAACAGCACCATCTCCTCTCAAATCCTAGTTCATCTCTTGTGTTCAATCTTTGTACCGAAACCTCAGATTGGTACCTGTGGGTGACTAGTAGTGTTGATTACCTTGCGTAGTTGATTACTATATGGTTTATTTGGTGGAAGATTATATGTTCAGATCCAACATGCTATTCAATACCTCTCTGATCTTGAGCATGTTTATTATTTGTGAGTAGCTACCTTTGTTCTTGAGGTCACGAGAGAAGTCATGTTGCAAGTAATCATGTGAATTTGATATGTGTTCGATATTTTGATGATATGTATGTTGTGATTCCCTTAGTGGTGTCATGTGAACGTCGACTACATGACATTTCACCATTCATGGGCCTAAGGGAATGCATTGTGGAGTAGTTATTAGATGATGGGTTGCTAGAGTGACAGAAGCTTAAACCCTAGTTTATGCGCTACTTCGTAAGGGGCTTGCGAGGGGTTAATCATAAGTAGGTTGTTAGTTCAAGTAAGAACAGCACCTTAGCACCGGTCCACCCACATATCAAATTATCAAAGTAGCAAACACGAATCAAACCAACATGATAAAAGTGACTAGACGAAATTCCCGTGTACCCTCAAGAACACTTTGCCTATTACTAGTGATTGTTCTGGCCTGTCCTTTGCCACAAAAGGATTGGGCTACCTTGCTGCACCTTGTTTACCGTTACCGTTACTTGCTCGTTACAAATTATCTTGCTATCAAACTATCTGTTACCTACAATTTCAGTGCTTGCAGAAATTACCTTACTGAAAACCAATTGGTATTTCCTTCTGCTCCTCGTTGGGTTCGACACTCTTACTTATCAAAAAGACTACGATTGATCCCCTATACTTGTGGGTCATCAGTTCGTAATTGCCGTCATTGCATTAGAATTCCTGGAGTCGCACACTTGTTGTCCACTCCTATGCCTAACCATTTCTCCATCGAGAATGGACAATTGCATTATGTTATACAAGGAGATGCAACCTTTGACCAAGAAGGGCAGAACCAGAACAAGTAGATGAAGAAGAACTCATCACCGACGAAGAGGAGGAGCAGCCCCAACAAGACTACACCGCCTACACGGACCTCAACAACCTCCGGGGCTCTATCCATGATATGAGCAACCTCGCATCATCCCTTCGAGGCACGTCCGCCTAAATGAACATGAACTGCACCAACGGGAGCCAGGAGTGGGCTCCTGACCAACCGCCGCAATGATCTCGCCAGTTTGGGCTTGCAAAAGCTTAAGCTTGGGGGAGGTCATCACCACTTCTACATCAAGATGTGGCAGTATTTGAATAAATTGTAATGAGGTCATACTTAAGCTCGAGGAGCTTCAAAACACTCGTGTTGGTTTGTTCCAACACTTTTCTTTTATTTGCTTTTGATTTTCTTTTCTTTTTTGCCATTGCAATTTTTAGGTTGCAAGTTAGTTTTCAAAAACCAAAAAACTAAAAAAATAGAATAAGCTTTTCTTTGCTCTTGTTCTTCATTTAGCCCCTTGGAGTTTGTTTGCATTTTGTTTTTTGAGGAGTTGATCTACGTCGAACAATGATGAATGCAAGAGTAAGGAAGAGAAATGTGTAAATTCGCAACCATGAAGGTCTGACCTACGACCCCCGTCTTTTGCACTTGGAATACTTAGAGTAGATGTAGTACTTGTATGTGTGACATGTGCATATGGGGGTAAGTGTGGATAGTTAAGACAAAGGTTTTGTTCTAGTAGCTAAAATAATTTTGTAGCCATTGTTGTATTTAGCTTAGAAAACTAAGACTTGTTGTGGGATAGATTTTAAATGAGACGATATTAACCAAAAATAACTATGCACAAGAGAAAGTCTCTCAAGACTTGGGAGTTGAGAAATTGTAGTGGAAGTGATGTTTGACATTCTCAACCCCATGTTGTTAATTTTAATAGACTTGATAGCACTTGTGGATTAAATTTTCTAGAGGAATTTAGTTGAAAGGTGAGAGAGATTATGCCAAAAATATGTGTTTTATATCTTACATGGTGCTTCAACTCCTTGCTGGTGCTATGGCCCAGCTACTATATGCATGTGTACGTGTGTAAATGTGGCTTCCTCACCTTTCTTGATGTTATGTTGAGGACTCCACTCGCCAATGAATGATCCACCAAGAGCGATAGCTCAGATTTCGGCTATGAGTTTGTTACCGTACGTAGTGGCAACACTACAAACGGATATTATTCAGCTTTCTCTTGAATAGATGTGTATGTGGTAAATAAAGGGGGCTGATCAAAAGAGCTCGAAAGAGACATATTGCTAAAGGTCCATAGTTCCCAAACATTAAGACAGGGCGAAAAGCTATGCATAATCACTTATTTGGCATAATCCCTTCATGTGACAATCAAAATTCAAGCAAGCAATGGTTGAAATGAAGTGCTTAAGAACCTAGAGGAGGAAATAATTGTGGGTGTGCTTATGAGCACTTGAGAATCATATTTTAGTACATGCTTTCCACTCCCTAACTTATGGTTTTATGGCTCTATCTAAAGAAACTCTTCCATGCATTCCCGGCAAGCAAGTGTTGTCTAGATTAAATTAAATGAAGTGTTGCAAAGTTGTTTTATCTAATGGATCAAGAACTTTATGTTAATTATATTTGCTTCACTAACACTTGCGCTATTACCATGCCACCCCTATATCTATGATAAGTTTTCAGGTCAAGAAGCGGAGGGCTATCTAGGCATACCAATCGTAAGTGAACCAAAACCTTCTCGTTATTTCGGTTTAAACAACCGAGTTCCTTATGATTCGGATTTATCTTTATGTTGCTCGAGGATGATCAAGTTTAAGCTTGGGGGAGTTGACGAGTGATATTTTTACACTCATTTCACCCTTGTTTAAACCGAGATATTTCATTAAAAGAGAGATATTTGCTCCGATATTGCCACTAATGACTAATGAATGCAAATGATTCCACGAATACTCTCTTTAATATTTTTCCACCGGAAAGGGACTAAAAAGGGAAGAAATCACATGGAGGAATGAAAAGGAAGAGAAATGAAGGAAGAAACAATCAACAAGAGGCATCTGTGAGGAGACAGAGCAAAAGACGACGTTCCAGCGCCCGTATGAGCGGTCATTTGGCATGGATCCCGAGGCAGATCATCTACCTGAACAACTTTTATAAAGGGAAAACCATCGAAATGTCAACAGAACAGCGTCGAGCACAACCAGAACCTCTTCATCATCTTCATCATCCACAAACCCTAGCCGCCTCTATTTCCATCTCCATAGCCATCTCCACCACCATAGTGCTCTTGCATCTAGTTCAGACTTGTAATCGTGCATCACACAAGGCATCCATTGTAAGACATATTGCAATCAATCAATCTCAAGATGTGTTCTTCAATGTTTTTTTCTTGCGATCTGATCTCTATGTGTGAGTAGTTCGGTAAGGTATGGGTTGAAGCATGAGTATTGCAACCTCAGGTATTTGTTGAGGGGATCAATGGAAGTCTTTGACATAACGTCCCGTATGTGTGAAATAAAATTGTTTCGTGAAGATGTCTCTTGTCTTGTCCACGATCTTCATCCCTGGAGGTACCCAGGACCATGGAGATCGAGCACCGGTGAGGCTAGGAGCAAGGGGACCATGAAGTGTTATAGCGAACACCGGTGACAATAAGGTTTAGTAGGGTAACATGGATCATATCATTGGGGATTCATGAGGTGTAGTCATTAAAAACCCAATGATTTTGTTTGATTTGATTATGTTAATTATCGGGGCAACCTCGCAAGATGGATAGGCCTTCGATAGAACAACTGATTCTTGATGCAGGACTCATGTCGGTCAAGATGTTATTTTAACACACCCCCACTCCGATATAAACTGTGATTCGGTCATGCACCATGAAGTGTGACAATTTCACATAATAGCTACATGTATGACAAATGTAAGAATATATCGTTCGTGCTTTTGATGATAGAGCCATCATTTATGTCATGAATATCTGTGATACAGAATGCGTCAATATCAAATTCGATCATGTCCAATGAATGAGTATAATAAGGGGCGCGCCCATATGATCGAAAGTTTGGTGACACGTCAGTAGACAACTTAAATGGCATATGGTATCATTACATTTAATCGTTTTGACGTATAGCCAACGTCTATATTTCAAAATTCAAATGGTAATGTCGTAAGCACAGCCTCCGATTAAAGTGTATATGTAACGGCTAGACGGGGTCAATCATTAAATGAATAGATTGAATGACGAACGGCTACAATGTTTCGATTTCAAACATTAAAACGCTCCAAGCGCGTGTTGCAAACGTTCTCACGGAGTTTGCTCCTAGTGTGTTGGACTTGACTGCGTCACGGACCATCAGCATCATTTGCATACAAAATTCGGTCTCTCAAAGGACAAGAGACAATGTGTAGTTACTACATAGGGATATTTTCTTTTTCGCGGCAAATTACATAAAAAATATGTTGCCCTATTTGAAAATGTAGCAACGTTGCAAAACCACAATAGTTGCTCAAATTTTCTCCGCGGTTAAACTCGGAGGCACAATCAAGGAGAAACAGAATGTTAACTAGAACAATACTCATAAGGCCTAACACGACAATCTTCAAATCATTCAAATATATAGTACCCACGAAAATGATGGGGTAATTTAGACACCTAGCATCATGAACCCAGAGGTGAACAAAGCCCTTTTTTAGCCAGAGATCGACGCGGCCGTAAAGCACAAACCCAATAATTATTTAGAGCTATATATAGTAGTGCTCATCATGGCATAGACAATGATGAGGCGAGATTCAATTTCTGAAAACATGGAGAAACTCATCATCATCATCAGAGATTTACTATAAAAGCAAAGAAAGGCGTAAAAGGGCGTCTCCCTAATAATAACCAGACGCACTCGCTAAGCAGTCCACGGGCAGTTAGCCGGTGGCAATCAGCCAAGAATACTACGAGCAAAAGTCGACGACAAGCCCACCGGGGGGCGCGCGGGCGGGCAAACAAACGTCCATCTCCGTCACCGTTTCGCCGTCAGCGCCATTGCCTCGGCCGGGAGGGCCTTTGGCTTGAACGGCACCTTCTCCCCGCCCACGGCTTATAATACTCCTCTCCTCCTCCTCCTCTCCCCCCCAGTCCCTGCCTTCTCTCTCTCTCTCTCAGGCCACCGCTGCCTGCTGCCCTCTCCTCTCCACAGGTTGTTCACACTCGTCCCCGCTCCTCCGTATCTATCTCCTCTCTCTCGGCGGCATGGCGAAGGTCGCTGCCATGGCCATGGAGAAGAAGGTGGACGCCAAGGACCGGGAGAAGATCGAGGCCGTCCGCAAGGTGATGCGCAAGCAGGCGCCGCTCTCCTCCAAGCAGGTACGTACCGTCCCTTCCTCTATCTCTCGGCGGCCATGTCTTCTTCTTCGATCGTTTTCTTGACGGCGGCCGGCTGGCTGGTTGTTCTGCGCTCAGGCGGAGTACTGCAACGACGCGTGCGTGGAGCGGTTCCTCCGGGCGCGGGGCGACAACGTGAAGAAGGCGGCCAAGAACCTGCGGGCCGTCCTGTCATGGAGGGAGACCATCGGAGCAGGTGCGTCCAGCTTCCGTTTCCGGCAGCGAATGCGATTCTCCGGCCTTCTTTTTTGAAATCCGTGGGGCATGCAGAAAAGCGGCAGTTCATTAATACCACCCCGGCGCTGATGTGCTCTGTTTTTGTTCTGTTCTCATACCCACGGCACAGTGTATTGTAGTCAAGTCACTGGTACTGGTAGAACTGTGCGTATCGAATTTATTGTGCCGGGCTCTTTGCTTCGCATGGACAGTTTGCAACAGTGCGCCCTTGTTGCTATTATGTCTTGACTGTTTGTGCTGCTGACCAGATCACATCATCGCCGACGAGTTCTCCGGCGAGCTGTCCGAAGGCATGGCCTACGTCGCCGGGCACGACGACGAGAACCGGCCCATCCTGGTACGCTTACTGCAGTTGGGTGTAAATGTTTGGAGCGAGACTGGCTTGGCTCCAGGCTCTAACCGTGAGGATTTTCTTTTCTGTTCTCGGCAGATGTTCAAAATCAAACAGGATGACTACCCCAAGTACCAGCCTCAGAAATCGTGAGCACACACTCCTACTAATGTCACCTGCCAGTGTTACACTACCTGTTGGATTTTTGACTAACAGTGCATTGGTTCTTGTTGCTCTAGGTTCGTGCGGTTCCTGGTGTTCACGCTGGAGGTGGCGGTGGCGTCCATGAACCGCTTCGTGGACCAGTTCGTGCTCCTCTTCGACGCAAGTAAGCATCCACTGATCTCCACCCCGTTCGATCGATCGATCAAAAGGGAAAGGAAAGCAGAGGCAGATACCGTGCAGTAGCGGTCGCACCGCAGTCCGTTTGACAATGCCCTGCAGCTGCAAGCGGCAGGCAGGCAGTGCGCACTGACTCAGACGACTGGCGGCAGTCATGAGTACGCTCTGAGAGGTGCACATGCGGACGGACGGACGGACGGAGCGCTGAATCCCTGGCTGCTCCCAACGACGGACAACCACCTTCTCATCCCATGGATGAACGCACGCACGAACTGCGCTGCGCCCGTATCGTGCTGCGACCCTGCGCCCGTTGTCTCCCTCCCAAGCACTTTCTTTTTTTCACCTGTTTGTCAAAGCGCGGGCGGTCCCCGGGCCGGGCTTGACCCATGCACCGTTCGCTTTACGCACGATGATGCCGAGGGTGGCAGCGGCAGCGGCGCCACGCTGCGTGCACAGTTATCGCTACAGTTTGGCCCGGGCCGTTTGGGGTCCGACGAAGGAGGCCTCGGCGGCTTCCCACCGGTGCGGTTTGAATGCTGGCGAAAATGATTGGGTTCCACACTCGCTTTGCCCGGCTGCGTGGAAAGCAGAGGAGCCGTAGTAGTATAGAATCTGCAGCAAAGTGTATACAGTAGTAGTAGTACGGTACGGTATGGAGACCTGGTCGTTGACGGGACGAATCGGATTGTTGTGATGCTCGCAGGCTTTTTCCGGTCGGCGTCGGCTTTCCTCAACCTGTTGATGGGCACGCTCAAGATCGTCGCCGACTACTACCCCGGCCGCCTCCACCGCGCCTTCGTCATCGACCCGCCCTCCCTCTTCTCCGTCATGTGGAAGGTACGTAACTATTAACTGCATTGCATTTATACGGAGTATATATGTATGATCCCTCGTTATCATGGCATCATCATCATGCTGCATGTTCTGATGGAACGTGTTGTGTTTTTGTAACAGGGGGTGCGGCCGTTCGTGGAGCTGGCGCCGGCGACGGCGACGGTGTGCTCGCTGGACTTCGAGGACTCGCTGGAGGACGCGTCCTTCACGGCCTACCCGCGGACGGCGTCGCTGCGGTTCGAGCCGTCCGTGGCGGCCGTGCTGACCGCGGGGGGGAAGGCGGGCGGCGCCGTGGGCTCCGCCTCGTCCCGCTTCGCCTTCAGCGTGTCAGACAACGCGCTCAAGCCGTGGTACCTCTCCACCACGCCGGCGCCGGGCCCGCGCTCCGTCGTGCCCACCTCCTCCAGCCCTTCCCTCGTCGGCGCGTCCCCGCTCTCCGCGCGCTCCTTCTCCTTCGCCTCGCCCGCCGCACGCTCCACGGCGCCGCCGGTCCAGCACCAGCAGCCGCGCACCGCCCGCGCGCCACCTGCGGCCAAGGGAGGGCAGCAGACCCCCTCCCCTCTGCCGCAGCCGCAGCAGCAGTTCCCGCGGACGCCGAGGCCGTCGTTCCTGCAGTCGCCGTTCACGTTCCGCAAGGACGGGCAGGCCAGCCGGGTGGAGCGCGAGCGCGAGTCCTTCCTGCCGTTCCTGCGCTTCTACCGCCGGCCCTACGACGAGATAACCTACCGCGCCATGATGCGGCGGCCGCTCGGCGGGCTCATAGCCATCGTCGCCGAGGATTTCAGGCCCATGTCCGCTCAGCAGCCGCTGCGACGGCACGCCGGGGCGCTCCATCACCAGTACCAGCAGCAGCACCACCACCACCACCATCAACACCAGCACCAGAGGATCTGAGCTCGTGTGCTGCCCGCCGCCGGACTGAACCACCCAAGCGATCGAGCCTCTTCGATCTCCATACAGCTTACAACATAATCCAATGCTATATCCTGCTGAGTTAATCTTTTGGCAACATTTTCCCCCGGGTACTTAGTGTTTACTCCTACCGCCTATGATATGATAGCTTCTCGATTCCGCCATTGTAAAATAACAGCCCAGAAAATTGTGAGTAAAATCGATCCCTTTCTGCTCCCACCGCTTGTTTGTTCGTCCGTGTGACATGACAGACCACTGATTTACCAAGGAAGCACGTTCTTGGGTAACAAACTTTTCACCAACTTTCTACTCTTACGCCATGTTAGTCAAACGACGCCATGAGCCAACGCATTTGGAGGAAGAAACTTAGCTTAGTCAGCCTGTGATGCCATGCCACCATGGACGTTGAATATTTTTTATACCAGCAGCCGGGTTCCATGCATGATTTGCTACTAGCTTAGTCAGCCTGCGATGGCATGCAACCATGGCCGTTGAAAGATTTGAAAACGCCGAGACGAAAGCAACATGGAGAGCGATGACGGGTTCTTCCTTTTCCGTCTTTTACAGTGGCGCTGTCGGCCACCTCGGTAAGCTTCACCATTAAGCACAGCACAACTGCACAAGTATGATTACATGGTGCCTGCCTACATGTTTGTTATACATACGTACGCGTCCGAGTTCCAATACCCTTTGATTTGTTTTCTCCTGCGTACGTAAGTTGGTTTTGCTTTGAGGAGATGACCGGCGTACGCAGGGTCGACGCTTTAAGCCTTTCTCCCCGCAAGAGCTTACAAAAAGCACTAAAGCAGACCAGGCCGGCCATGGAACTGAACGACGGAGCACATCATTTCATTCAAGTTATCGCGTAGACCACTGAATTTTGAAGTTCAAACTTTAAACTTTAAACTTTAAACTGGTGAGCATTGCGGCAGCCGGCGTGACGAACAGCCCTCTTTTTTCTCGAGCTCTGGTAAAGCCAGGAACAGTGGGCATGCATCGCATGAATACGATCTTCTTTTGCGGCCGAGTTTTGCTTTCATTGATCCATATGCAGGATCTGTCCCGGTTCGCGTGGACCTAGCTACTAGTACATCGCTAGCTATGGAGTATAGCTTGCTTGCTTGCTGCGTGCTTTGGTTTTCTCCGAGAAGGATCGACCACCGCTCCATTTGCATTGCATGTTAGTAGTAACTCCAGATTGATTAGCACAAGATTAGTCCCTCCTTTTCCCGATTACATGAATCACGCCTCGCTTTTTCTGTGGCTTGTCTGCTGGATTTTTTTTACCACGAGTAGTATATTGTACGCTAGCTATGTAATGGTGCTGGATTCATGCAAGTACTAGAAGATAGGCTATTTTGTAATGAACTTTGTAGCCACACATGGTTCTGTTACTAGAAATCGAAGAGGAGAAATCTCTTCATAAAAAAAGATAAAAGATAAGCAACACGCATACAAGTGAAATTTGGTAAATAGATTTAGTGTGTTGCGAGCTGCTGGAAAAATCATAAATTAAGTACAGTTTGCTATAAGCCTATAACAAAAGTATCTAAACTAGACTAATAGGGTAAGGCCCCTACGACTTTTAAATTAAGAGGAGAATGTGAGACACAGCGAACAGAGGCTCGAATCCGTGACAACTAGGAATCAAACTCCCGTACCCCCCTCCCCCCCCCTCCCCCACACACACACGCATGCGGCTCGGGAGTGAAACCCTAGCCGCCGAGGGGCGTGGCGTTGGTGCTGAGGGGCGCGAGGAGGCGTGGTGTTGGTGCTGAAGGGCGTGAAGACTGGGCTGGTGGCTGCAGCGGCGAGTTTTTGTTGTGATTGTCATTTCATTGTGTGACGAGAGGTCGTCGAGGTCGGGCAGGCTTCGATGCGATGGTGTTATCGGTGCCTACTTGCTATTGGTCTGGGGCTTCACACCCTGATATGCACGACAAGGTGGTGCGGCAGGGGGTATCCTCCCGGTCGTCCTGGTCTGGGGATCCACTGCCAAAATCTGGTGGGTGGTGCTCTCGCATTGGTTCGGCGCGTCGATGCGGGTCGAAGTGCAGGCGATGTTGGTGGTCTTGCTAGTGTCGTTGCGGGTCGAAGTGTAGCCGAGGTTGCATTTGGAGCTTGGGTTAAAACCATGTCTTGGCCTTAGGGCTATCACCGACAATGCTGAGGTCAACGGGCATTGTTGACCTTTCTTGGAGGCATTGTTGTATTTTTGCCTCACACCTCCCACATGGGTCTGGTCACCGCTGCAACTACAAAGGAAACCTTATCGATCCATGTGATCGGACGATGGCAACACTTTGCATCGTATCCCTTCTTGAGGGCTTCGTCTTTGGAGCCGAGCATCGACAAGAGGGACCGATGGAAGACGGCGATGTTGGCAACATGTCTTCTGTGGCAACCACGAAAAGGGCGAGCGATGTTGGGGATGCGGAAAATGGTTGTTTAGTCAGCTCTACTTCTATGTGTCCACCGGAGTGCCCATGTTTGCTTGTTTATGTGAAGTCGAAGTTGCGACGGCGGGTCTCGGTGGCGATGATGATGGGAAGCAGGTGGTTTGTTCAGTAGTATTCGCGGAACCAGTCTTGCATAGTTTCTTTCGTTGCTCTCTACATGAGTCAGAGCTGTGATGCCCTTGTCGCAAGTGGTTGAGTTTTGGCATGGATCTTCATGTGTCTCCACACAACCTCTATGGTGTGGTCTAGGTCAATGGCCATCTACGCCGAACTCAGGGTCTCTTGCTCGGGGAGAAGGGATGGCGATGACACCTGCATGGGAGCAGTGATGACGATGACACATGTGTGCTATCTCGGTGAGGTTCTCTTTGTAGAGATGTGTGCGGGATATCTTTGTGTGTGCTACTCAACAGGTTGTAACGGGTTTCATCCAATTTTCTGTTAATTAACTGGGCAATTCTCTTTCGCTTAATTAGTGGAGGGCAAATTTTTTTATTCTGTTTCAAAATAAATAAATGGAAGTAACTAATTGAGAAAGATTAAAAGTCACGGTAAGCAAAAACACGAAGGGTCGCATATTGTTTACCACATTATGCAGGATTTTTGTCGAGGGTGGGGGCCATCGCATGAGTAGCTCCTCGATGCCAGCTGATACGTCCCCAACGTATCTATAATTTTTGCTTATTCCATGCTGTTATATTATCATTCTTGGATGTTTTACAATCATTTTACTACAACTTTATATTATTTTTGGACTAACCTATTAACCTAGAGCCCAGTGCCAGTTCCTGTTTTTTCCGTGTTTTTGAGTTTTACAGAAAAGGAATATCAAACGGAGCCCAAATGGAATAAAAATCTACGGTGAATTTTTATGGACCAGAAGAAGCCCAGGGAGAGTTGGAGTTGGGCCAGGGGAGCCACGAGGCCACCACAAGCCTGGGGGGCGCCCCCCCCTAGGGCGCGCCCCCCTAGCTTGTCGTCACCTCGTGGCCCATCCTGACTTGTTTCCACCGCCATAAATTCCTATAAATAGAGAAACCTCCGAAAATAAACCTAGATCGGGAGTTCCGCCGCCGCAAGCCTCCAGAGCCACGAAAAACCAATCGGGAGCCCGTTCCGGCACCCTGCCGGAGGGGGAAACCATCACCGGAGGCCATCTTCATCATCCCGACACTCTCCATGACGAGGAGGGAGTAGTTCACCCTCGGGGCTGAGGGTATGTACCAGTAGCTATGTGTTTGATCTCTCTCTCTCTCGTGTTCTTGAGATGGCACGATCTTGATGTACCGCGAGCTTTATTAATATAGATGAATCATATGGAGTGTTTCCTCTCTCTATCTAGTTCTGATGAATTGAGTTTTCCTTTTGAAGTTTACTTATCGGATTGAGTCTTTAAGGATTTGAGAACACTTGATGTATGTCTTGCGATGGGATATCTGTGGTGACAATGGGATGTTCTATTGATCCACTTGATGTATGTTTTGGTGATCAACTTGCGGGTTCCATGACCATGGGAATCTATGCATAGGGGTTGGCACACGTTTTTGTCTTGACTCTCCGGTAGAAACTTTGGGGCACTCTTTGAAGTTCTTTGTGTTGGATTAAATAGATGAATCTGAAATTATGTGATGCATATCGTATAATCAAACCCACGGGTACTCGAGGTGACATTGGTGTATCTAGGTGACATTAGGGTTTTGGTTGATGTGTATCTTAAGGTGTTATTTTAGTACGAACTCTAGGGCTGTTCGTGACACTTATAGGGATAGCTCATAAGATTGATTGGAAAAGATAACTTTGAGGTGGTTTCGTACCCTACAATAATTTCTTCGTTTGTTCTCCGCTATTTGTGACTTTGGAGTGAACTCTTTGTCGCGTGTGAGAGATTTACATATGATTCAACTATGTTAGTATTGTTGAGAGAAATTGCACTAGTGAAAGTATGAACCCTAGGCCTTGTTTTCAAGCATTGCAATACCGTTTTTGCTCACTTTTGTTACTTGTTACCTTGCTGTTTTTATATTTTCAGATTACAAAAACCTATATCTACCATCCATATTACACTTGTATCACCATCTCTTCGCCAAACTAGTGCACCTATACAATTTACCATTGTATTGGGTGTGTTGGGGACACAAGAGACTCTTTGTTATTTGATTGCAGGGTTGCTTGAGAGAGACCATCTTCATCCTACACCTCCCACGGATTGATAAACCTTAGGTCATCCACTTGAGGGAAAATTGCTACTGTCCTACAAAACTCTACGCTTGGAGGCCCAACACGAGTCTACAAGAATAAAGTTGTGTAGTAGACATCAAGCTCTTTTCTGGCGCCGTTGCCGGGGAGGTGAGTGCTTGAAGGTATATCTTTAGATATTGCAATTGAATATTTTAGTTTCTTATTTTATCACTAGTTTGGTTTTATAAAAGAAAACTAAAAAAATGGAATTGAGGTTGCCTCATATGCTTCATCTTTTTAATGTCTTTCGTGAAAATGATGGAAAGAAAAATTGTGCTCAAGTGTTAGAAGAAGAAGTTATTAAAATGTTTGGCACTAAATCTTTGAGTGATGAGCATGATTACAATATTGTTAGTATGAATTCTTTGAATATCCATAGTACTAATGATGATTGCACTAGTCATGATAAAAAGATTTCTTATAAGCATGTCAATTTTTGTGGAGTGCATAGAGTTTGTGAAGACATGCCTAAAAGGGAAGATAGATTTTGTAAGAGGCATAAGTATTTAGAAACTAAATGGTTGCAAGAGAGGCTATATGTTTGTGCTGAAAGACTTAATATTTCTCGCCGTCCTTGTGAACTTTGCAATGAAAGTGGTCATTTTAATTTCCAATGTGAATTATTTCATGATCGAATTGTGTCCAAAAATTGTGATAATCTCATTACCCTTGAGCATCATAATGAACTTAGTCTATTTTTGGGGTATGAAGAAATGAAACATGAAACTAAGGATGTTCCAGCATGGGTTCTCATGAAAATGATTGATTTTGATCTAAATGAAATCTATATGTATTGCGTGGTAAATTGCATTGAGAATCCTTATATTGCCAATTACTTAAAGACAAGAAAACAAATAGAAGATGAAGAGAATACTAATGAAGGGGAAGAGGTTTCTCAATATCCTCCTATTTCCTCTTATGATGAATCAGGTAACGAGGAGGAGCTTTTTATTCAACCAATCTCTTCAAAAAGAAGCTTGGAGGAATTAAATAAACCCACACATAATGTGGTGAAGAAGAAGAAAAGAAGGAAAAGTAAAGGTAAAGAGGTATCTCTTCCAAATAATGACACCCCTTATGATCTTGAAAATCTTTTTGGCACCAACTAAGAAAATTGTGATGATAACAATTGATATACTATTGGTGCTATTCATACTATTAATGATGAGAGTGATTATGCTTATATTATGCAAAGCCACAAGCTTGGGGATGCTATGTTTAATGAAGATGATGTTTTTAGTACCCCAAGTTTTGATGTGCAAATTTATTATGATGATAGCATACCCCCTATTTATGATGATTGCAATATTTATGAAAGTGGGTTTGGAAGAGTGTCAACTTTAGATAATAATTATCCCACTATTTTGGAGGGTGTTGAATCTTATTATAATGATAAAAGTGGATTTGGAGAGGTCACGACTTTATTTATTAATGATTCCACTATTTTGGAAGAGGTTTCAATTGACTATGATGAGAACAAAGTTGCTACTTATGATGATTATTGTGATGATACTTATGTTATAAAGAGTAGTGATAATTATTGTCATAATTTTGAATATCCTTTTACTGAACATTACTCTTTTAATGTGGAAACAATTTATAGTATTCGAGCTTCATATGATACTCCCACTATTATGAATGAGAAGAAAATTGCCTATGTGGAGAGTGACAAAATTTCTATGCTTGTAGATCATGAAAAGAATGCTTTATGTGCTGGTTATATTTTGAAATTCCTTCATGATGCTACTGAAAATTATTATGAGGTAGGAACATATGCTTGTGGGAATTGCAATAATATCAAGTTTCCTCTCTATGTGTTCAAAGTTTTGAAGTTATGCTTGTTTTGCCTTCCTATGCTAGTTGATTCTTGCGCACATAAATTGTTTGATCACAAAATCCCTATTTATAGGAAGTGGGTTAGGCTTAAATGTGCTAGTCATATGCTTCATGATGCTCTCTTTGTGTTTCAATTCTTATCTTTTATGTGAGCATCATTGAAATCATCATGCCTAGCTAAAAGGCATTAAAGAAAAGCGTTTGTTGGGAGGCAACCCAACACTTTTACTTTCTGTTTTAGTGTGTTCACATGATTGAGCTACTGTATAATCATGTTTTATATCTTTTGTTTTAATAAAGTGCCAAGTAAAGCCTTTGGGATAGTGTGGATGATAGTTGACTTGATTCTGTGCAAAAACAGAAACTTTTGCTCTCAGTTCAGGAATTTTGTAAATTCACTGGAACGTGATTTTGATCTGAATTTTTTACACATGATTTATGTACAAATTGTATAGATTTTACTAATTTTTCAGAATTTTTAGAGACAGGGAAGTATGGTTACACTACAGATCTTCACAGACAGTTCTGTTTTTGACAGATTCTGTTTTGCATGCATAGTTTGCTTGTTTTAGTGTTTCCATAGCTTATATTGAGTGATATAAATTATGGGAATGATATAATACAGTAGGTATTATGTGAGAACAATTATGAATCTTGTCTTGACAGTACCTAAGTGAATGATCTTTATTTATTATACTAACCCATCTCACGAAGTTCCGTTAAGTTTTGTGTGATTGAAGTTTTCAAGTTTTGGGTGAGACACCGATATGAGGAGAATAAGGAGTGACAAGAACCTAAGCTTGGGGATGCCCAAGGAACCCCCAAGGCAATATCCAAGGAAGACTCAAGTTCCTAAGCTTGGGGATGCCCCGGAAGCATCCCCTCTTTCGTCTTCAACACTATCGGTATATCTTACTTAGAGCTATATTTTTATTCGTCACACAATATGTGATTTCCTTGGATCATCATTATATTTTGTTACTTTCTGTTAGGTGTTATTTATAATCTTGTTTTTCAATAAAAAGTTCCAAGAATTGCCTTTAGGATGCTTGCATTGCATGTTTTGATGAGTGCTGTGTAAAACAGAAACTTTGGCTGCAGTGTTTGAATTTTCATATTTTACTGGAACGTGGAAAGTTTCTGAAATTTTTACACAGTGATTTCATATAAATTTTATAGCATGTCCTAAATTTTCATAATTTTTTGAGTTATAGAAGTACACTGTTTTTATAAATTACTACAGACTGTTCTGTTTAGATGGATTGCTGTCATAGTTTCGTTATCTACTTATCCTATAGGTTCCATAGCCTATATTGGTAGATATAAATTGTGGAAATGATAGTATACAGTAACTAATGTTTGAAAATTATTATGCAACTTTTCTTGGAAGTACCTAAAGAGTTGATTTATTATTATGTGTACTAACCTATCTCACGAGTTCTTTTCGAGTTTTGTGTGGATGAAGTTTTAGAGAATAGGTGAAACCATGATATGAGAGGATTGAACGAGATACAAAAGCTCAAGCTTGGGGATGCCCAAGGCACCCCAAGTAAATATTTCAAGAATTCTCAAGCATCTAAGCTTGGGGATGCTACGCATCCCACCTCTCTTCATCAACAATTATCGGTTAGCCTATGTTGAGCCTAAATTTTTATTCGTTCACTTGATGCGTGCTATTCTTGGAGTGCTATTTTTCTTTTGTTTTCTGTTTGAATAAAATACTCAGATCTGAAAATATTTATTGAGGGAGAGAGACACCTCACATAGCTCCTTAACTGTTTGACTACTCATTGATCTTCACTTATATTTTTTGAGAGTAGCTTGTCATTTCCTCTCATGCTTCACTTATACCTTTTTGAGGGAATGAAATCTTTATGCTCATGTGCTTCACTTAAATTTGTTTGAGCTTGCTAAAAAGCAATGGAAATATATGAAACTAGCCCCAAAGTGATAGATATCCAAGGAGGATATAATAAAAACTTTCATGAAGATCATTGGACAAATTAAACTTGATTCTTTGTAATAGTTTTGAAACATGATGATAGTAATATGTGAGTCATGTTAGTGAGTAATTATGCTTTAGTAGGAATATTGGTGTTAAGGTTTGTGATTCCCTATGCATGCACGAAAGTCAATAGTTATGCAATGAAGTTACATCCTACTTGTGGTGCATTATTCGGTGTTAGTTATGACTCAATGCTCACTTATGAGATTTTTCGTTCCTTGGTTTGGTTGCTTCCCAATCTATTTGCTAGCCTTCATTTGTACTAAGTAGAAATACTACTTGTGCATCCAAAATCCTTAAACCAAGTTTTGCCTTATGAGTCCACCATACCTACCTATATGCGGTATTTCCATGCCGTTCCAAGCAAATTTGTATGTGCCATATCTAAATTTTCAAAATAAATTTTCTCTTTTGTGTGCCCGTACCGCTCATGAAACGGTGGGGAGTATCCAATATTTTTCCATGCTAGGTGTGTTATTCTCACGATATGTGTTGATTCACTATCATTCACGAGAAAGTGGCTGGTATTCGGGATGCCCAGTCCCATGCTCAAAATTCAAATCAAAATATAATGAAACAAAACTCCCCCAGGATTGTTGTTTGTATGGACGGTACCCGTGGATTCGGCTCGCCGTGGAGTGTGATTGATTGGTGGAGGGGGAGTAAAAACTTTACCATTCTGTTTGGGAACCGCCTATAATGTATCTAGCATGGAAAGTATTGTGAGCTACTTTGTCGTTTTCGTTGACAGGAAAAGCATGCCACTCAAAATATTTTTCTCTCTCAATCTAAACCTTGAGCTCTGGCACCTCTACAAATCCCTACTTCCCTCTGCAAAGGGCCTATCTATTTACTTTATGCAATTTTTATTTTTGCTTTGAGTCTCCATCTTCTCTTATAAGCACCAACTAGGGGGCACTATGATCGTAATTGAGCATTGGGCATAGCTAATATTTGAGTGTGTTTCATGAATGGATCAATGATTGAGCATGATGGGCTAGGGATAACTTTCTTTAGTGTTGATATTTTGAAAGACATGGTTGCTTGTTGACATGCTTGAGTATTGAAGTCATTATGTTAAAACTAGACTATTGCTTTGAATCATTTACAAGTCCAAATGTCCATGCTATACAAAGATGAAAAGAATATGATGAACATGTTAGGCAGCATTCCACATCAAAAATTCTGTTTTTATCATTTACCTACTCGAGGACGAGCAGGAATTAAGCTTGGGGATGCTGATACGTCTCCAACGTATCTATAATTTTTGCTTGTTCCATGCTATTATATTATCATTCTTGGATGTTTTACAATCATTTTACTACAACTTTATATTATTTTTGGGACTAACCTATTAACCTAGAGCCCAGTGCCAGTTCCTGTTTTTTCCGTGTTTTTGAGTTTTACAGAAAAGGAATATCAAACGGAGCCCAAATGGAATAAAAATCTACGGTGAATTTTTATGGACCAGAAGAAGCCCAGGGAGAGTTGGAGTTGGGCCAGGGGAGCCACGAGGCCACCACAAGCCTGGGGCCCCCCCCGTAGGGCGCGCCCCCCTAGCTTGTCGTCACCTCGTGGCCCATCCTGACTTGTTTCCACCGCCATAAATTCCTATAAATAGAGAAACCTCCGAAAATAAACCTAGATCGGGAGTTCCGCCGCCGCAAGCCTCCAGAGCCACGAAAAACCAATCGGGAGCCCGTTCTGGCACCCTGCCGGAGGGGGAAACCATCACCGGAGGCCATCTTCATCATCCCGAAGCTCCATGACGAGGAGGGAGTAGTTCACCCTCGGGGCTGAGGGTATGTACCAGTAGCTATGTGTTTGATCTCTCTCTCTCTCGTGTTCTTGAGATGGCACGATCTTGATGTACCGCGAGCTTTATTAATATAGATGAATCATATGGAGTGTTTCCTCTCTCTATCTAGTTCTGATGAATTGAGTTTTCCCTTTGAAGTTTACTTATCGGATTGAGTCTTTAAGGATTTGAGAACACTTGATGTATGTCTTGCGATGGGATATCTGTGGTGACAATGGGATGTTCTATTGATCCACTTGATGTATGTTTTGGTGATCAACTTGCGGGTTCCGTGACCATGGGAATCTATGCATAGGGGTTGGCACACGTTTTCGTCTTGACTCTCCGGTAGAAACTTTGGGGCACTCTTTGAAGTTCTTTGTGTTGGATTGAATAGATGAATCTGAAATTATGTGATGCATATCGTATAATCAAACCCACGGGTACTCGAGGTGACATTGGGGTATCTAGGTGACATTAGGGTTTTGGTTGATGTGTATCTTAAGGTGTTATTTTAGTACGAACTCTAGGGCTGTTCGTGACACTTATAGGGATAGCTCATAAGATTGATCAGAAAAGATAACTTTGAGGTGGTTTCGTACCCTACAATAATTTCTTCGTTTGTTCTCCGCTATTTGTGACTTTGGAGTGAACTCTTTGTCGCGTGTGAGAGATTTACATATGATTCAACTATGTTAGTATTGTTGAGAGAAATTGCACTAGTGAAAGTATGAACCCTAGGCCTTGTTTTCAAGCATTGCAATACCGTTTTTGCTCACTTTTGTTACTTGTTACCTTGCTGTTTTTATATTTTCAGATTACAAAAACCTATATCTACCATCCATATTACACTTGTATCACCATCTCTTCGCCAAACTAGTGCACCTATACAATTTACCATTGTATTGGGTGTGTTGGGGACACAAGAGACTCTTTGTTATTTGATTGCAGGGATGCTTGAGAGAGACCATCTTCATCCTACACCTCCCACGGATTGATAAACCTTAGGTCATCCACTTGAGGGAAAATTGCTACTGTCCTACAAAACTCTGCGTTTGAAGGCCCAACACGAGTCTACAAGAATAAAGTTGTGTAGTAGACATCACCAGCTACAGTGTCTGGCATTGAGGAGTTTGGGGGCACACCAGTGGTTCCCTACCGACATCTAGCATCGGGGCAACGGCTCTTGCATTATGGTGATGTTGTTGTGCAACCCGTGACAATGTGGAATGACAACGGTCAGATCCGCACCGAGACATGGGCGGCCCACTGTCGGCCATGGCAATGGCCTAAGTTGAGGAAGACTTTCCACCGATTTGCTAGTGCCTTTTTGGCCTAGGGTGGAGTACTAGTGGACGCGACTACCCAATGATCCGTCCTCAAGATGCTGAAGGCTTCATGTTCAGGGTAAAAACTCTTGTCATGACTTTTACTTTTTTTAAACCCCACCCATGTATTAATTAATTCAAAACATTTATACAATCATTTTTTACATCTTGTGTCGCGTAGGGAGGAACACTATTAATAAGTACACCATAAGATCTATTGACAAAACTAAACTTCACAATCTCATGCGCCACCATATTAGTCTTCTTGTTAATCTTGGAGAGCTAGAAATTCATCATCATCTTAGAGACACTCACCACTTCTTTCTTTAGATCATTTCTAAGCATGGAAGCCACAAAAGAGCAATCAGATTCTAAAATGATGGGCTTGTGAAGAGTGATACCGATATAAAGGCCCGACATGGTCACTCTAAGTTCCGCTTCCTCAACACTATAGCAAGCCCCAATATGATCCCACGAAAAAATGATAACTGCTCCAATATGGTTCCTGACAACCACCCTCACACTCGCAACACTATTGGCCTCCACAAACTTGCATCGACATTAATCTTTAAGAAGAACATGGTGGGAGGCTGGCAAGAAACAATATTGATCTCCATATTATCGATGGCATGTACCCCATCCAGCACTTCCTTACCTTTGTTACTCACCTCCACCTTCATGTTTGCATGACAAGACGAAAAGGAAGCCCAATAATTTTGTACAGAACTCACAAAGGCTGAGATAGATTCTTTTCGCTTACCAAAGATCAAGTCATTCCTCAAGTGCCAAGCTCTTCAAAACATGAAAATCGTTTGCTCATGAACATGCAAACTTAATTATAATCCAATAAAATAAGAAACCAGTCCTAACCTTTACTGGTCAGGCTCAACATCGACGAATTTGTGTCGTTGCCTTGTTGAAGGCTTTGTCTACTTATTGTTATTGTGTTGGTATTTATTGAATGGTCTCGACAACAAAAATGGAAATCCTTGTTCAGGTTGTCTCGGTCCGTACGTGGCAATGATGACGCAGAACGTTTATCCCTCAGTGAAGTCATCGTTGTGAAACAAGTCGACTTAGTCGTAGGTGTGAATTTTGTATACTGTAATGATCCAGTCGTACTTCATTTGCTGTGTATTGTTCTTAATAAAAAATGATATGTGCATCACAATGATGCAGAGGCCGGCGGTTTTAACCTCCTTATCGATAAAAGATTTAAGTGTTTCTATTCGACCACATCTTGCACAATTAGTTCACAGATTTTATATTTTGTAAATTTTTTTCGAGTACTACAAGTATCATGTTCATACCGCCCTAGGATCAGACTTTGCTGAATGCTACATTCAGAAGTGTGACCAGTGTGTAGTTAGGACAACCCTCTATGCATCATATTGGCTAAGACGACTTAAAAGACTATATATGTATTCATTACTTTAACTTTTGTTGTGTGGATTCTTGAATGTAATGGTTATTTTTCAGATTTTTGATAATGTGGAGATATGTTTTGCTAAGTAGTACAAATATTGGGACCATACTGGACTAGGATTAGATTAGGGTTATAGTTGCATTTGACTTGTTTTATTCGCGAATACGCTGGATGCATATCTTTTCATTGATAGAGAGTAGAGAATACACGGTGCAGCTCCCATCCATGTACACAAGCTGGCGTCAATGAGAGTGCAAGGTGAGGAGAAAACAAAGGGTTGCTCAGCCTCAACTAAGCAAAATCAAGTTATACCCGTGGGGGGGAGGGGGGTTATATCAAGCCCTTTGCAACTAGCACGAGCCCATAGACGCACTTCCTCCTGGATGTCATGGATGAGACTGGCCGACAAGGGGTGTGCACTGTCAAAGATGGCCATGTTGTGGTGCTTGCAAATCGACCAATCTGTGAGGATGATCAGTGTGCTCAAACCTTTTTGAAGGTAAGCGGGGGATGTAGACGTAGCACCAGACTATCAGTCGAAGAAACTGGCCACACCATCAAGGGGGTGGTGGTGAGGCGCCTCGAGGGGGTGATGCAAGGTCTCAGCATCTTGGGAGCAGATGACACATAGAGGGTTATGTGGGAGCATTTGACTTGTGCCTACTTTGTTGTTAGGACATCCATGCTTGTCGATGATAGTAGCTAAGACCACTTAAGAGCCTCTTTGGTTCATACGATTCTAAACACGGAGTAATAGAAAAACACGGGATTGGAATGAAATGCCACAATTAATCCTATAAGGAATAGAAACACATGAATCTGCAATAGAAGTTGTGCAGTTGCATCATATGAAAAAATATGTGAACTTTCTAGCATTAGGTACATGGCATAGTTGTCTTTAAAACAAAGAGGGAATTTCCATGAGTTTAGACTGAGTGGAAAATTTTCATTTGAATTTGAATGCAAAATAGATCATAGTAATAATTCATATGGTTTATAGTCTTACAAACCAAACAAACTATATATGATTCCTATGGAATTGAATTCTCCATAATTATTACGGAATTCCTTTGAAGCAAAGAGGTCCTAAGGGTACATATGTGTATTCCATTTTACTTATGTTTAGTGTTGAATGTAATAATTTTACACATAAAAGTATATGCGTATTCTTCATCAATGTAATTAATAATGTGAGGTGTAATATCTCCATGGAGCCATGGACCAATTTCATAGCTCACCTTTCCATACATGGAGCTCGCTCATCCAGTGCACTCCTACCGTTGAATATTCACTTTGGATATACCATACATTGATGACTTCCAAAGGTTCTTCAAAAGAACAAAAAAGAGAATCTGTCTACACTATGATTGGAAAGACGAATTCAAAATGAATTTTTGTTAGCCCTCGTCAAAGCATATTTTTGGGAGTAGATTAAAATGCCGTGACGATCACGGATATATCTAGATTTGTAACGACACCAAACCCTATCTTTTTTCCATCTTCTTTTTTCAGTCCTTTTAAGCCTGGTCAGCAGAGGACCATCAACCATCTACAATCTTTTCGAGATGAAAAACTGTTTGCAGCCTTGTACTACTACATGAGATTGTTTGCGGCAATAAACTACTATTTCTGACAATTTTCCCGGACTTTCTGTGGGGCAAAAAGCTAAGCTCTGCATCGGCAAAGTTCTTTTGAGGCGTGGTACCTATAGGTGCGTTTTGGCCCGCCCTGGGTTCAGACCGTGCATCTGCATATCTGTATGTATGTATGTATTTTCAGGCTCAGACCGCGTACTGAAAGTATTCTGATGCATGCAGAGTATACGGATGGATGGTCCATGTACTTGTACCGATGTACTACCTGAAACGGGTGAAGTCACGGCCAACAGAGACAGAGACGACGTTACCACTATGGTCGGATCGTACCACAGGGGTAGTAGTACAACGGGACGGGAGAAGAACGGTCGGCCTGCCCGGCGCATCGGAGGACACACGGTGCAAGCAGCGGTGTGGCCACGGCAAAGCCAGCGCACGCACACAGCAGGCACAGCGCGGAGCCGAGGCGGGGGACGGGGACGAGGACGACACGCCAGAAGAATAGGAAACCCTATGCACGTTGTACGTACGTGCGAATCCCTGCCTGCCTGCCTGCCTGCCCACGAATGCCGCCGCCCCGCCCGCGACGCGATCGCCCGCCCGCCCGCCGTCCCTCCCACGGCGACGACCGCGCGCATGGGCGCCCGCCCGGCCAGCCGTTCTTCCAGGCAGCTCGGGCGCGGCCACGTACAGTAGTACGTGCTCGTGCGCCCGGCCGGCTTTCTTTACTCCTCTCGAGCCAGCACCGACCAGCGCGGTTAAGGTTTGGCCACGGCAGCCGGTCGCTCGCGCCAGTTCCTTTCTTTTTCTCCTCCCTCGAGCCTCGATCGCTCAGGTCCACGACCAAGGCGAGCCGCTTCTCCGTGGCGCCACCGGCCTCGGCCCCTGGGGCGCGGGCGCGCGCGCTGTGTCCGTAGCCACCGTCGCCGCGCGGCGCCGGCATCGCGCTGCCGGCGCCAAGGGGAAGCTCCAGGCCGTTGCGCGCGTCGCTCGCCGCGAACGCCGGCGACGCATCGTTGTTTGGGCGCGTACGTACGTGCGCGCGGGCGCCCCTTGGCGCGTTCCGGCGCGTCCGCTTCCCGTCGAGGCATTTCCTGCGTAGGGTCTGACCTTGGTATCCGTAATTCTTCAGTATTATCTCCCAAGCCTTGAAGGCTATCTTTGCTAGTACTAAATTACTACTAAGGAGTTTGGAAGTCTATTGATGTCCTTCTGTTGTCTTGTGCTTGTTCGATCGTCCGCTGCGGGCTGCTAGCGCCTGGCTTGAGCGTCTTGGGGCTGTCGTCTTTGGTGGTCACGGCTTGCAAGGGTGACGGTCACGGCCGGATGGGATCAAGCACGTCATACATGGTGTGATTCTTGTGCAGCAAGGAGCTTGGTTCAATGATTAACAAAGGATGGATATGCCATTTTGTAAGCACTCGGCAGCGGGATCCAACCATCTAACACAGGTTCGAACTGGGCGAATTGGACCGCAGTAACAGTTTGATACAGCCATACAGCATCCGTGGGTACCCATTCGTTCAGTTCAGTGAACCTTATGCTAGAGATGTATACTTTCGCATATTCTGTATGCAGCAGCAACAACAACAACAAAAGGTCTCATGTTATTTTGCTTTGTTACGAAAACGAGCGTCCATTATAAGCTCTGTTACGATCATATTCATACAACATCCATGCAAATTCAGGACTAGGAGAAGGTTGATGTAAGTTCGTACAACATTTTATTTTCTTTTATTTAAATATATATATCAAGGGTACTTACCCGCAAAAAAAGAAGATAACAAGAGCACGCGTATACATTTACATAACTGATCACACTAATATCACATCAAAATGTTATTATCTTCAACGATATCAGTGTTTCCTTGTCTGCGCGCAACAATACCAACATGGACTCCAATGGCTCTTATATTTATTTGTTAAACAGCAGGTTGTATTCCAATGATACCTACAAGTTATTCGAGGATACATGCATAAGTACAGTCACAGTTTTAGAGAATAATCTACAAAAAACAGCACCGTGTCCGTGCATTCACTCAGTGTTGAAAACAAAATAAAGGGTTGCCATTTACCACATCCAATTCTGGCTCCTGCATTTCCTGTTGATTTACTGAGTTCATGGCCACCTACAATATATTCAAGGAAAATACTAGTCAGGAGCAGTAAAATATGTGAATGCCCGCCAAGACCTATACTAAAGAGTAGTACAAATGTTCAGAAATCTGACGTCCCCCAATGGTTACAGAAAACAAGAAAGTACATGCTTGACGTTTCAAGTGCAACGGAGCATAGGTAAGCTTGGACAGAGTGCAGAGGAAACCATCAGATGAAATAGACTAAGTATCATACTCGTTTTACAAATTCAAACTGAATGCAAAAAACAAGGTCAAATATACAAGTTTTTTTCCCCAAACATCCAAATGACTCCTGTGGCAAATTAAACCATGTGGCATGACATGTATATAAAACCCAGCGCTGCTTGATAATTAAGACAACAGAACGTGGCAGAGTGCAGCATAACTCACTAGAAAATGCTCTTTTCATCCAAAGTCATAACATTTTACTGCTACCCTATTGTGGTTAACAGAGTACGAGTTCTCATCAAGCCTATGTTATGCACAAAACAAAACATACTTCAAAATACTGACTAGCCGTTCAGTGCCTACAAGTGTTAATGACATAACCCATGGTGAGTTCTGCTCTGCTGCTTGCAACACACCAAAAATCCTGTAATGTGGCGCTATCTTTGCCTGGCGAGTTCTGCTCTGCTGCTTGCAACACACCAAAAATTTCATACACTAATAGGCTTGAGCAAATCACATATTAGTTGGATATAGTAATCCATTGCACTCAAGGCAAACTTTCAGTAATTGGTCATGATCCAGTGTCACCCATGGTCCTGGTTTAAGTGGGGAACTGAATGGACCATGTGCTCAAGGAAAGACATTTAAGTGTATGATATCAACATTATATACAAAGTAACATCCCCGTTCAGCAGGTGGTACTGTAATTTACTTGCTTCAGACTACAGCGAATCATTCATAATTTTTTTGAAAGAAGTTCCATCTATCTTATTCCTGGATATGTACATGTAAAAGGAAGACTGGCCTTATTTTTACAGAAATATACGTCTTCCAGTTAGGTAAAAATGCTTACCCTTTCCTAGGTCATCAGAATCAGCATGAACAACAACTGCCCTTCCCAGTATGGAATGAGGCCCCCTTAGTGAAATCTTCATACAACAACAGAAATGAATTACCAGTACATACAAATTTATACCAAGATGATCAAAAAAATATTTTACATCTTTCAAGGCAATGGAACCTGCAAGTCCTTTATGAAGATTTCTGCAACGCCTGAAATAAATAACTAGTGTGTGATTAAAAACAGGGTTACTTCAAGACAGTAACTTAACACATAGTTGCCTATCCCTAAAAATTGTCGAGTAGTCATATAACGAACCATCCTTGTTGGCTTGTATGTTTCCCAGGTCGCCCACATGTCGTTCATCATCAACCGGTGCTCCATGGGACTTATTATGAGGATTGAAATGGGGTCCTGTTAGACAAATAAATTTGATCAGCACAATGTAAGGTTTCCACACAATGCAGATTTTCTTCAAAACTTAATCCCTATCTATGGAATATGATGTTTTCAACAAGTTGTACAAGATACCCCGACCAAATTTTATGTGTATGTAGCTTAAACTTAAAAGATAATTATTTATTACTTAACATAGTTGTTATCTCCGCTCCAATTAGCCATTACCAAAGAGAAGACCAGAATCCAAAGTCTCAAAACGCACCGAACTACAATATCCCATCTATTAGTAAGACACCAGTAGACTAATCTTAAAAGAGCAGTAGCCAGTAGTCCCATATGATAACTTGAAGGAACAGATGATTCAACACTGGAAACTATATTTCTTAGCCAACACTGAACTTGCATGAATTTATGCAAGCTTACTGCCCAAAACAGTGTAAAGTGATTGCTGCACATTCCATCAACAGGTACTAACTAGCTCCACTTGCCAGCAAAGGTGTAAATTTCCGCAAGCAAGATAAATGTGTTAGATCTCCCCTCAAGAAACAGGCTTCTCTCTGCAAATGTTGGCCATCACCAACTTGGCGCAGGCAGCAAATCTGCTTTTCGCAGAGTTGAGCCTCGCTTACTTAACAATCTGTAATATTTCTGGGAAGGTGATGTACAGCTTCTACCCAGTACTGGGGGTTATCTGTTTTTGTGTGAACTATCAAGGCATGTAATAGGTGTTGGTGGCATCAGGTTTCCACCCCATAGTTTGTGCTCGAGTCCAAGTGCAAACAGTGGGTTTCCTGACAGTGCCTGAACATTTATCTCTTTATTCCAAGTCCTATAGACAAGTAATTATGCACAACTTCAGTTTAGGCCATTCCTCACTGCACAGCTCAAATGCTCAAGTCTGTAAAAGTGATTATAAAGCCCACAAATCCTTGCCCGTTATATGGACTCGGATTATAAGACAGCAGAATTCAGACGCGAAGCCTCCCTTAGGCAAAATTTGATGTATGCCAATTAAGAATATATTTCTACTTCCTTACAAGGAATTCCCAGATGGAGTTAGTATATCTTAAGCGCCAGTGTCCTCGATTGGACAGGTCTAAGTCACCCAAGCTAGAAATCGCGATTAGGCTGAGAAGGCTACGAACCGGTGGAGTTGCAGCCGTTGGTGGTGTCGCCGAAGGCGTGGATGTGGAAGCCGTGGAGGCCCGGGGCGAGGCCCGAGACCCTCCCCCTCACCTCGGTATACCCTAGCACGCACAGGGAGATCAAACTGTATCACTCTTATCAGCGAGAAGAGGCGGCTTAGGACCGCTGTAGAGAGCACAGAGAGTAAGCATATACCGGAGGAGGGGTCTTGGACGAAGTGGAGGGCGCCGGCGACAGCGCTGTCGGCGCCACCGCCGCTGATGAGGGCGACGCCCTTGAGGCTGCCGGGTTTCCCTGCCATTTCTTCCTGCCCTTTGTCACCGCGGATCGTTTTCCCCAATCTCTGCGGCGGCTCTGCCTCTCGTTTCTGGGTTGTTTGCATTAGCTGTTCCGTCGCTTTGGTTTTTGCCTTCTACTACTCTTGTATATTTGGTCCATGGGAAATTTCAGATAGTCAGACCACAGAAGCGTTTTTTTTTTTCTTTTTAATAAAAACAGTCTTTAAAAAAAAACTTTCAATCTATTCATCAATTGTCTAGATAGCACAAAGAACACCAGAAGTAAAAATTACATCAAGCCCGCAGACCACCTAGTGACGAGTACAAGCACTGAAATGAACCAAAGGCGCGCTGTCGTCATCGCCCCTCTCTAGCCGGAGCTGGTGTGCGGGCTTGTGCAGAGTTTGCCGGTGTTCGATATGAGGCGCTCGTCCAAGGTTAATAAATTGGCCATGAGGCTTATGTGAAAAAAAAATCCTTGTTTGCAGGTTTCTACCTTAGCTCCGGAATCCGTCTCCGAGGAGATAGCGGAGGTAAACCGGAAGCTTGAGAGGTCAGAGAAAGACCTTGATCTGATGAACCAACGGTTTGAGCAGTCTCAAGGTAAACGATCAGTACTTCGTGTTCTTGAATGTTACTTTGAACACGAGAAGCGTAGTGTGTTTGTTGTTGAATTAGGGGTTGATGCCAAACTATTTGAATGACATCGGCCTTGGCTGAGCTTGAGGGGCTCAAGGCTGAGCTCAAGAAGGCTCGGCAGGAGGCGGAGCAGCAAAAGGCTACGGCCGGGAAGGCGGAGAAGGCCCGAGCTGTCGAGAAGGTGGCTAGGGAGAGGGACCAGGCACGGGTCGTGGAGGTCGAGGAGACCCTGAAGGGCGTGTTCGAAGCACGCGATAAATTTCAGGCCGAGGAGAAGCAGGTGAAAGAAGAGCTCAAGAAGCTCCACCTTGTGCACTCCGAGCTCCAGATCGCGACCCGAACCGACCGCGAGGTGCTCAAGCAAATGGAGCAAATAGCCGCGGTGTTGGGGATATACCCCACAGATAACCCGCCTTATAGGTTCAACCCGGTTAGTACAGATGGCGGCTTAACGAAGATAAAGGCGACCAACTATGTGGACCCGCCAATGGAGATCCTAGAAGCCTGAAGGGCCGAAGGGTGGTGCGCTCCTAAAGGCTGGCTCATGGGCCGGACTTAGCAGGCCGGCTCAATGGTGTCGTCATAAGGGAACTTCTACTTGCAGGACAAGATAAGTAGGAATTATATTAGGCCACGGGTTATACTTCGACCCAAACTTCATTGTACCCTCGGGGCCTTGACCTATATATAAAGGGGAGCCCCCGAGGTGAAAGGATCAAGTAAGAAAGAAACCCTTGAGTGCTAGGCTAGCGATTTTGCACCCTTGTAATTGAGATCATCATCAATATACACAAAGCAGGACGTAGGCTTTTACCTCCATCGGAGGGGCCGAACCTGGGTAAACCCTTGTCACTCGTTCCCGATCAACCTCTCCAAGTCGCCATCTAGTTACGATGGCCTCACACCCAAGTTCTCTAACGAGGACATCTGCCGTGACAAAACCACGACAGGTGGCGCCCACTGTGGGGCCACCGCACGGTGGAGTTGAGTTCTTGGAGGGAGCTCTCCCAGGGTTCGAGGAATACGCGGTTGGTCAAATGACCAAGAGCCGTCGTGGCCAGCTCTACATCGACGACTCAGGCTGGGGTCCCGAGGCCGGCTCAATCGAGTATGGGTACCAGGTCCCCTTAGCCAAGATCCACATCTTCATCGGAAAGATCGGCACATCTGGACCCGAGCCGGACACCTGCACCGACATCATCGAGCCGGCTCGGCGCGCTCAACCCGGCCGGCGTCAAGCCGGCCGTCATCATCTCTTCATCGGCTTTACTCAAGGAGTCGATCTCACGGATGATGCGGCGGACAACAGAGACACCCTCGTCAATTCCGATGGTGAGTCTTCGATGGGAGACACCGAGTCGATCCGTCCACTCTTTGATGGCAGGGTCGGAGGTTATTTAGGAGATGACACCATCAAGGAGTCCCACGAGCCGCCTCGTCAAGCCGCCGTTTTCATGGCGGGAACGACAACAGCCCACATCTCCGCAACCGCTGGTGCGACAACTGGGACCAGCCCAGTTTCAGGAACCGCCAGGTCAAGAAAAATGCCGGCTCAAGCCATGGCTGATCTGATAGCAGAGATGACAAAACTCTTGGAGACGCCAGTAATCGTGGAAAACCAAGAGGAACGCAACATAATGCTAACCACGCTTCGCGGGCAGATGGCTAAGATCCAAGAGGAAATCGATGCTGAAAATACTCGTATGGCGGAGTTGCAGACTCATATTCATAGCGAAACTGAGCGCTTGAAAGCGGAAGCCTGGCGGCTTGACCTTCATCGAGACGCCTCTGATGCGGTCCACCAGAGGAGACATTTGAGCCAGCTTCCCCCTAATATGGAGCCTGCACGCTTGTTCGTCCGCCTCAACCTACGCCGGCGGCTGGTCAGCCGCGTTTGGATCAATAGAATGAGCAGCCTCACCACACCCCGGCTCGATCACCACCCCGACGCTTTCAGACACCGGTGGGTCACTTTTCTAACCCTATGGACAATATATTAGCGGCGACTCGTAACCTTGAAGCACTTCCTGATGACCCACAAGTATAGGGGATCAATCGTAGTCCTTTCGATAAGTAAGAGTGTCGAACCCAACGAGGAGCAGAAGGAAATGACAAGCGGTTTTCAGCAAGGTAATTTCTGCAAGCACTGAAATTGTAGGTAACAGATAGTTTGATAGCAAGATAATTGGTAACGAGCAAGTAACGGTAACGGTAAACAAGGTGCAGCAAGGTAGCCTAATCCTTTTTGAGGCAAAGGACAGGCCAGAACAATCACTAGTAATAGGCAAAGTGTTCTTGAGGGTACACGGGAATTTCGTCTAGTCACTTTTATCATGTTGGTTTGATTCGTGTTCGCTACTTTGATAATTTGATATGTGGGTGGACCGGTGCTAAGGTGTTGTTCTTACTTGAACTAACAACCTACTTATGATTAACCCCCTCGCAAGCATCCGCAACTACGAGAAAAGTATTAAGACAAAGTCAAACCTTAGCATTAAACATGTGGATCCAAATCAGCCCCTTACGAAGTAGCGCATAAACTAGGCTTTAAGCTTCTGTCACTCTAGCAACCCATCATCTAATAACTACTCCACAATGCATTCCCTTAGGCCCATGAATAGTGAAGTGTCATGTAGTCGATGTTCACATGACACCACTAAGGGAATCACAACATACATATCATCAAAATATCGAACACATGTCAAATTCACATGATTACTCGCAACATGACTTCTCTCGTGACCTCAAGAACAAAGGTAACTACTCACAAATAATAATCATGCTCAAGATCAGAGGAGTATTGAATAGCATAATGGATCTGAACATATAATCATCCACCAAATAAACCATATAGTAATCAACTACGCAAGGTAATCAACACTACTAGTCACCCACAGGTACCAATCTGAGGTTCCGGTACAAAGATTGAACACAAGAGATGAACTAGGGTTTGAGAGGAGATGGTGCCGTTAAAGATGTTGATGAAGATTGGCCTCCCAAAGATGAGAGGGGTGTTGGTGATGATGATAGCTTCGATTTCCCCCTCCGGGAGGGGAAGTTCCCCTGGCGGAATCGCTCCGCCGGAGGGCAAAAGTGCTCCTGCCCAAGTTTCGCCTCGAGGCGGCGGCGCTTCGTCCCGAAAGTCCTCCTCTTATTTTTTCTAGGTTTTTGGGAATTTATACCAGAAGATGGGCACCGGAGGTGGGCCAGGCTGAGCACAACCCATCAGGGCGCGCCCAGGGAGGCCTGGCGCGCCCTGGTGGGTTGTGCCCACCTGGGAGGCCCCCTCTGGTAGTTTCCAACTCCAATATTTTTTATTAAATGCAAAAATAATCTCCGTAAAATTTCAGCTTCATTGGAGTTGTGCAGAATAGGTATCTCTGACGTTCTTTTCTTGGGTCCAGAATTCCAGCTGCCGGTATTCTCCCTCCTTGTGTAAACCTTGCATATTATGAGAGAAAAGGCATTAGAATCACTCCCCGAAGCATTATTATTCAACAAAACAAAGTAAATAACAGTAGGAAATCATGATGCAAAATGGACGTATCAACTCCCCGAAGCTTAGACCTCGCTTGTCCTCAAGCGAAAGACGATATTGAAAAGCATGTCCACATGGTTTGAGAGAGAGGTGTCGATAAAAACAAAATACGGACATAGAAGCATCATGCTTAATAACATAACAACAATAAATTCTAACATAAGAACTTATTTCAATACATCTTTATCATAAAGCTTCTCATGAACAAGTAACAATTCATCACAACATAGAAGTATGAAGCATAAACCTTATTGGGAGCCAACAAACTATGTTCTCAGTCAACTTTGCAACTACAATTCATCATATTTTCAGGAAGGGTCTCATGTCGGAGCCTTTTGGCAAGTCCACATACGCAACCATCATTTAGTCTTCTATGATTGCTAACGCTCACGGCATACCTATGAACAAAAAGTTTCAACCAGACACGTAGGAAGATAGGGGCTTATAGTTTTGCCTCCCAACTTACTCACCTCAAGGGTGATGTCAACAATAATAACTCATGCCCACCCATATCCAACTGGATATATGTGCCTAGATCTTTCCTCACCACATGATGCTTGCAAAAGAAAAAGTAAAAAGGAATAGGGAAGACTACTTTGACTCTTGCATAAAAGTAAGTGCATAAAAGTAAAAGATAGGCCCTTCGTAGAGGGAAGCAGAGGTTGTCATGCGCTTATTGGTTTGTATGCCCAATCCCTTAATGTGAAAGAACGTCACGCTATATTGCCCCCCTATGATAGCAACCTGTATTATGCAGTCCGTCGCTTTTATTACTTTGCCATCATAAGTTCGTATAACACTCAATTTTCTCTTACACTAATTGATCAAAACACTTTTAGTAGCAATTTTTATTGCCTTATTGCATCGAAAAAACTTACTTGAAGGATCTTTCTCGATCCATAGGTAGGTAAGGTGGACACTCAAGGAAAGAGTTTTGGTTTGGGTTTTTGGATGCACAAGTAGTATCTCTACTTAGTGCTGAATTTTTGGCTAGCAAAGATATTGGGCAAGCACCACATGTTAAAGGATCTATGACAATATAACTTCTATGTAGATATGAACAAACATAAATCATTACGTTGTCTTCCTCGTCCAACATCAACAATTTTGACATATTATATTTGATAAGGGCTCACAATCATAAAAGATGTCCAAGATGGTGTATTTGCATGTGAATCTTCTCTTCCTTTATTAATTCTTTCATGAATTGCATCATTGGCCAATGCTGTGTTTGTCAATCTCCAATAAATTTTTACTACTTATACTTTTCATTATGTTATGTCATTACTCACCATAGGATTAGCCTATGATTCTTTTCATTTGTTTTTTTATTTTCTTTATTTTGATTGCAACAAGAAAGTAGAGAAGCAAAAACTCAAACTAAACTTTATTATATATAATTCTCACTCGATTACATAGATAGATCACGGAACTAACACACGAAAATAGATCATGCTAAACTTTTATTCAAGGGAAACTAAAGATATAACTAGAAATAGGTAAAGGTGAATAAAAGTGGTGGTGATACGATACCGGGGCACCTCCCCCAAGCTTGGCTCAAGCCAAGGGGAGTGCCCATACCCATGTTCTCAAGTCTCCTTTGGTGGTGGTGATGAAGAAGGTGGAGGTGTTGATGTAGGTGGTAGTGAAGATGTAGTAAGCTTGTCCTCCAGCTTCCAGGGCAAGGGCTCCCCATCAAAGGTTGAAGCGAGAGTCCCCTGAGTCCTGCAACTGGCAGCTAAACTCATACCTTTAAATCTCGCTTCATATTCGAAGACTTGATTTTGAAGATCATAAACTTGGCTCTGCAGAAAGTTAATTTGCTCGTTGAGGGTGGAGATGATGTCTTTCACGGCCCGGCCGTCCACTGTCTGATCACGGGTGAACTCCGTGATCATGGAGTGATTGGCACTAAGTCCACGCTCCACCATCTTCTGGCACTTGAAGATTTCCTGTTCCACTGCCTCAAGCCTAGCCTCCACACTTCCGGTCCTCTTGGGTCCCTGAACATCGCGGATGTGGAGCACCCCCTCACGCATCTCAATGGCTTGAGGGTGCTTCATCACCTCCGGCAAGTACGGGTTGATGACCTTCTTGAAGAACTTGTCCTAGGAGGAGCTTGGTGGAGCCATGGAGATCTAGATCTGATGAGAAAATAGCAAGAAACAAGAACAGAGGATTTTTTGGCGATGCGGTCGTCAAAACAGTCGGGGGTATATATAGAGAATTTTTATTCTTGGGAAACAAGTATTTGGAAGGAAAACGGAGTCGGGAAGGCATCTGTGGTGGGCACAACCCACCAGGGCATGCCCAGGGGTGCCTGGCGCGCCCTGGTGTATCGTGCTCACCTCGATCACCTTCTGGTTTATTTTTTTATTTCCAAAATTCTAAAATATTCCAAAACTGACAAAAAATATTTTTGCGGATTTTTCGGAGTCCGTTTACTTACCGTATCACATACCTCCTATTTTTAAGTATTCTGGAGTGTTCCGGAAGGTTTCTTTTATGTGTTCCTCCGGTGTCAAGGTTTGGATAACATTACTTTCAACGTTAATAGGCGTACCTGAGATATAATGCTTAATTCTTTGTCCATTGACCACCTTCGGATTAGTACCCTCGGCGTTATTAATCTTGATAGCTCCAGAACGATAAACCTCTACGATAATATATGGTCCTTCCCATTTTGAGAGAAGCTTTCGTGCAAAAAATCTTAAACGAGAGTTGAACAAAAGAGCATAATCTCCTATTTTGAATTCCCGCTTTTGGATTCTTTTGTCATGCCATCTTTTTACTTTTTCTTTGAATAGCTTGGCATTCTCATACGCTTGGGTTCTCCATTCATCTAGTGAGCTAATATCAAACATCCTCTTCTCACCGGCAAGTTTGAAATCATAGTTGAGTTCTTTAATTGCCCAAAATGCTTTGTGTTCTAGTTCGAGAGGCAAATGACAAGCTTTCCCATATACCATTTTATATGGAGACATACCATAGGATTTTTATAGGTTGTTCTATAAGCCCAAAGTGCATCATCTAATTTCTTAGACCAATTCTTACGAGACCTATTGACAGTTTTTTGTAATATTAATTTTATTTCTCTATTGCTAAGTTCAACTTGACCACTAGATTGAGGATGATAGGGTGATGCAATTCTATGGTTAACATCATATTTAGCAAGCATCTTACGGAAGGCACCATGGATAAAATGTGAACCACCATCGGTCATTAAATATCTAGGGACTCCAAACCTCGGGAAGATAAGCTCTTTAAGCATTTTAATGGAGGTGTGGTGATCGGCACTACTAGTTGGAATAGCTTCCACCCACTTAGTGACATAATCAACCGCAACCAAAATATGAGTGTACCCATTGGAGGAAGGAAAAGGCCCCATATAATCAAAACCCCAAACGTCAAATGGTTCGACAACAAGTGAATAATTCATAGGCATTTCCTGACGCTTACCGATATTACCAATTCTTTGACATTCATCACAAGACAAGACAAACTTACGGGCATCCTTGAAGAGAGTAGGCCAATAAAAACCAGATTGCAATACCTTGTGAGAAGTTCTATCTCCCGCATGATGTCCTCCATAAGCTTCGGGATGACATTTCCGTAGGATTTGTTCCTGTTCATGCTCAGGTACACAACGTCTAATAATACCATCTACTCCTTCTTTATAAAGATGTGAGTCGTCCCAAAAGTAATGTCTCAGGTCATAAAAGAATTTTCTCTTTTGTTGGTATCTGAAGCTAGGTGGTATATATTTAGCAAAAATATAATTAGCATAATCAGCATACCAAGGTGTGTGTTGTGAAACACTTATTGCAGCTAGCTGTCGTCAGGGAAACTATCATCAATAGGTAGTGGGTCATCAAGAATATTTTCTAACCTAGACAAGTTATCAGCTACGGGGTTCTCAGCTCCTTTCCTATCAACGATGTGTAAGTCAAATTCTTGAAGCAAAATAACCCACCTAATGAGTCTAGGTTTAGCATCTTTCTTTTCCATAAGGTATTTTATAGTAGCATGATCGGTGTGAACAATAACTTTGGAGTCAACAATGTAGGATCTAAATTTATCACAAGCAAACACAACTGCTAAAAATTCTTTTTCAGTAGTAGCATAGTTTCGTTGGGCACTGTCCAGAGTTTTACTAGCATAATGGATAACATTTAATTTCTTATCAACTCTTTGTCCTAGGACAGCACCAACATCATAATCACTAGCATCACACATAATTTCAAAAGGCAAGTTCCAATCAGGTGGTTGAACGATAGGTGCAGAGGTTAAGGCTTTCTTGAGTGTTTCAAAGGCTTCCACACAATTAGCATCAAAGACAAAAGGAATATCCTTTTGTAAAAGATTAGTAAGGGGCCTAGAAATTTTAGAGAAGTCTTTAATGAACCCCCTATAAAAACCAGCATGACCAAGGAAACTTCGAATACCTTTAGTATCTTTAGGACATGGCATTTTCTCAATTGCGTCAACTTTAGCTTTATCCACCTCAATACCTCGTTCAGATATTTTATGCCCCAAGACAATGCCTTCATTAACCATAAAGTGGCACTTCTCCCAATTCAAGATGAGGTTAGTTTGTTCACATCTCTGCAAAACTCGATCAAGGCTGCTTAAGCAATCATCAAAAGAAGTTCTATAAACGAAAAAATCATCCATGAAAACCTCCACAATCTTTTCACAAAAATCAGAGAATATAGCAGTCATACATCTTTGAAAGGTAGCAGGTGCATTGCATAAACCAAAAGGCATACGTCTATAAGCATAGGTTCCAAAAGGGCAAGTAAACGTAGTTTTCTCTTGATCAGATTGTGACACAAGTATTTGAGAGAACCCAGAATATCCATCTAAGAAACAAAAGTGTGTGTGCTTAGATAGTCTCTCTAGCATTTGATTAATAAACGGTAGAAGGTAATGATCTTTCCTAGTAGCTTTATTTAATTTTCTAAAATCAATTACCATTCTATAGCCAGTGACAATTCTTTGTGGAATGAGTTCATTCTTATCATTGGGAACAACGGTAATACCTCCTTTCTTAGGGACACAATGAACGGGACTTACCCATCTACTATCAGATATGGGATAGATTATACCTGCTTCCAGAAGCTTCAATATTTCAGTTCTTACCACTTGTTTCATCTTAGGATTCAATCGCCGTTGGTGATCAACAACGGATTTAGGATCAGGTTCCATATTGATCTTGTGCTGACATAGAGTGGGACTAATGCCCTTAAGATCATCAAGAGTATATCCAATAGCAGCCCGGTGCTTCCTTAGAACTTTCAATAATCTCTCTTCTTCATGTTCTGAAAGGTTAGCACTAATAATAACAGGATATATCTTTTTCTCATCAAGATAAGCATACTTCAAAGTGTCAGGCAATTGTTTCAACTCAAACACAGGATCACCTTTAGGTGGAGGAGGACCTCCAAGAGTTTCAATAGGCAAATTGTGTTTCAAGAGAGGTTGTTGTTCGAAGAAAATTTGATCTATTTCATTTCTTTCACGCAAATGCATATCATTTTCATGGTCGAGTAAATATTGTTCTAAGGGGTCAGTAGGAGGCACAACAAAAGAAGCAAGACCTATTATTTCGTCTTTACTAGATAACGCTTTATCACGAGGTTGTCTTCTAAACTTGGAAAAATTAAACTCATGAGACACATTACAAAAACTGACACCGACAGTTTGTTTTTCACAATCTATCTTAGCATTGACGGTGCTCAAGAAAGGTCTACCAAAGATAATGGGATAAAAGTCATCTTGTGGGGAACCAAGGACTAGAAAATCAGTAGGATATTTTACTTTCCCACACAAGACTTCAACATCTCTAACAATCCCAAGTGGTGTGATAGTGTCTCTATTAGCAAGTTTAATAGTGACATCAATGTCTTCCATTTGAGCAGGTGCTATTTCATCCATAATTTCTTGGTATAACGTAAAAGGGATAGCACTCACACTAGCACCTAAATCACATAAACCATGGTAGCAATGATCTCCTATTTTAACTGAGACAACAGGCAAGCCTTCTACGGGTCTATGTATATCTTTTTCATCAGGTTTGGCAATTCTAGCAGCTTCATCACAAAAGTAGATAACATGCCCATCAATATTCTCTACCAAGAGATCTTTAACCATAGCAACACTAGGTTCTACTTTGATTTGCTCAGGGGGTTTAGGTTCTCTTATATTACTCTTACGAACCACAGTTGATACCTTAGCATGTTACTTTATCCAAACAGGGAAAGGTGGTTTTTCAATATAAGCGGTAGGCACAACTAGATCAACATTGTAAAAGATGGTTTCTTCTTTAGCTATGACCGGCTCTTTGATTTCTTCTTTAATAGGGGGATGATATTTAAACCACTTCTCCTTAGGGAGATCAACATGAGTAGAAAACGCTTCACAGAAAGAGGCTACTATATCAGAGTCAAGTCCATATTTAGTGCTAAACTTGTGAAAAGTATCGGTATTAATAAAAGATTTAACACAATCAAATTCAAGTTTTATACCTGACTCATTACCTTCGTCGAGCTCCCATGCTTCAGAGTTGCGTTTAATTCTTTCCAAGAGATCCCACTTGAATTCAATAGTCTTCTTCATATAAGAACCAACACAAGAAGTATCGAGCATGGATTGATCATTATGAGAAAGCCGAGCATAAAAATTCTGAATGATAACTTCCCTCGGAATGTCATGATTGGGGCATGAATATAGCATTGACTTAAGCCTCCCCCAATCTAGAGCGATACTTTCTCCTTCACGAGGCCAAAAATTATATATATAATTCCAATCACGATGAACTAGATGCATAGGATAAAACTTTTGATGGAATTCCAATTGCAAACGATTCCAGTTCCACGATCCAAGATCATCACATAGCCTATACCATGTCAATGATTTTCCCTCCAAAGATAAAGGGAAAACCTTCTTCTTAACTTCATCTCCGGGCAAACCTGCAAGCTTAAATGACCCACAAATTTCGTTCACATATAAAAGATGCATATCAGGATTTTCAGTTCCATCTCCTGCATAAGGTTTAGCAAGCAGTTGTTCTAGCATACCCGAAGGAATTTCATAAGTACCATTTTCAGTAGGTGCTGTAGGTTGAGGGGTAACTAATTGTGGTTCCGGTCGAGGTGAAGATACCCCGAACAAACCCCTCAAAGGATTGTTCTCCATAGTAGCAAATAGCAATAAATTTCAGCACGTGGTATAAGTTTTTCCTTACCGATTTCCACTTACCAAGAGCGCTTCACTCCCCGGCAACGGCGCCAGAAAAGAGTCTTGACGACCCACAGGTATAGGGGATCAATCGTAGTCCTTTCTATAAGTAAGAGTGTCGAACCCAACAAGGAGCAGAAGGAAATGACAAGCGGTTTCCAGCAAGGTAATTTCTGCAAGCACTGAAATTGTAGGTAACAGATAGTTTGAAAGCAAGATAATTGGTAACGAGCAAGTAACGGTAACGGTAAACAAGGTGCAGCAAGGCAGCCCAATCCTTTTTGAGGCAAAGGACATGCCAGAACAATCACTAGTAATAGGCAAAGTGTTCTTGAGGGTACACGGGAATTTCGTCTAGTCACTTTTATCAAGTTGGTTTGATTCGTGTTCACTACTTTCATAATTTGATATGTGGGTGGACCGGTGCTAAGGTGCTGTTCTTACTTGAACTAACAACCTACTTATGATTAACCCCCTCGCAAGCATCCGCAACTACGAGAAACATATTAAGACAAAGTCTAACCATAGCATTAAACATGTGGATCCAAATCAGCCCCTTACGAAGTAGCGCATAAACTAGGCTTTTAAGCTTCTGTCACTCTAGCAACCCATCATCTAATAACTACTCCACAATGCATTCCCTTAGGCCCATGAATGGTGAAGTGTCATGTAGTCGACGTTCACATGACACCGCTAAGGGAATCAGAACATACATATCATCAAAGTATCGAACACATATCAAATTCACATGATTACTCACAACATGACTTCTCCCGTGACCTCAAGAACAAAGGTAAGTACTCACAAATAATAATCATGCTCAAGATCAGAGGAGTATTGAATAACATAATGGATCTGAACATATAATCTTCCACCAAATAAACCATATAGTAATCAACTACGCAAGGTAATCAACACTACTAGTCACCCACAGGTACCAATCTGAGGTTCTGGTACAAAGATTGAACACAAGAGATGAACTAGGGTTTGAGAGGAGATGGTGTTGTTGAAGATGTTGATGAAGATTGGCCTCCCAAAGATGAGAGGGGTGTTGGTGATGATGATAGCTTCGATTTCCCCCTCCTGGAGGGAAGTTCCCCCGGCGGAATCGCTCCGTCGGAGGGCAAAAGTGCTCCTACCCAAGTTCCGCCTCGAGGCGGCGGCGCTTCATCCCGAAAGTCCTCCTCTTATTTTTTGTAGGTTTTTTGGGAATTTATACCAGAAGATGGGCACCGGAGGTGGGCCAGGCTGAGCACAACCCATCAGGGCACGCCCTGGTGGGTTGTGCCCACCTGGGAGGCCCCCTATGGTAGTTTCCAGCTCCTACATTTTTTATTAAATGCAAAAATAATCTCCGTAAAATTTTAGCTTGATTGGAGTTGTGCATAATAGGTATCTCTGACGTGCTTTTCTTGGGTCCAGAATTCCAGCTGCCGGTATTCTCCCTCCTTGTGTAAGCCTTGCATATTATGAGAGAAAAGGCATTAGAATCACTCCCCAAAGCATTATTATTCAAAAAAACAAAGTAAATAACAGTAGGAAATCATGATGCAAAATGGACGTATCACTTCCCATCCAAGGAAATACCCCAGTAGAGATTGAGGCCAGGAACACCATCGAGATGTTAAAAACAGAAGTGACCCAGTAGACGTTGTACTCTTATATCCGCGATCAGATGCATTCTACGCCTTACGCAAGCCGTAGTAAGAGCCAACACGTAGAGTCCCCGATAGTTTCTAGAAGCGGGCGCAGACAGCAGGTCTAGAATTCTCCAAACCAGCCAGTGTTGTCAAACGCACAGGTAGTCGTCAACGCGGCCCGAGCCATGCGGCAAGCGGAGGCGGAAGCAGCGGCAGCAAGGGCGGGTCGGCCAACTCCCTCCAACCCCTAGCTAGCGACTGTGCGGGCTAGAGTTAGCAGCAGAATGATTGGGATTCCCTGTCTAACTCCGGCTCTCCACAGTGAGCGTATGCCTAAGGATTTTGAGGGTCCTCGCAAGGTTCCTAATTACACGGTTGATCTCAAGCCAGCAGCATGGATCGAAAGCTATGAGTTAGCTATGGACATGCTTGACGTTAGTGATGCCGTGTGCGCTAAGTATTTGACCATGATGTTGGAAGGATCAGCTCGCACATGGTTGAAGAATCTACCCCCCAATTCCATCAACACATGGGCAGAGTTGAAGGAACACTTTATCAAAAAAATTCAAGGCACTTGCAATGCCCCATGACGATTGTTGATTTGCAGCATTGCGTCCAGCGTACGGATGAATCTACCCATCATTGGACTCGCCGGGTCGCAGAGATTATTCACTCTTCTGATAGCATCACCGCTACCCATGCCGTCTTGATTTTGGAGAAAAAATGTCACTTCCAACCACTCGTTCAGAAGCTGGGGCGCCTCAAGTGAAAGGTTTAGGATATGGGGGCCTCATGGACGTTCTTGATACGTCTCCAACGTATCTATAATTTTTGATTGTTCCATGCTATTATATTATCTGTTTTGGATGTTTTATATGCATTAATATACTATTTTATATTATTTTTGGGACTAACCTGTTAATCTAGAGCCCAGTGCATGTTTCTGTTTTTTTCCTATTTTTGAGTTTTACAGAAAAGGAATATCAAACGGAGTCCAAACGGAATAAAAATTTACGGTGATCATTTATGGACCAGAAGAAGCCCACAGAGCATTGGAGGTGGGCCAGAAGAGTCACGAGGTAGCCACAAGCCTAGGGGGTGCACCCCCTGGCTTGTCGTCGCCTCGTGGCCCCCCTTGACTTGATTCCAACGCCAAGTATCCCTATATATCCAGAAACCTCCAGAAAGAAACCTAGATCGGGAGTTCTGCCTCCGCAAGCCTCTGTAGCCACGAAAAACCAATCGGGAGCCCGTTTCGACACCCTGCCGGAGGGGGAAACCATCACCGGAGGCCATCTTCATCATCCCGGTGGTCTCCATGACGAGGAGGGAGTAGTTCACCCTCGGGGCTGAGGGTATGTACCAGTAGCTATGTGTTTGATCTCTCTCTCTCTCTCTCTCTCTCTCGTGTTCTTGAGATGACACGATCTTGATGTACCGCGAGCTTTATTAATATAGATGAATCATATGGAGTTTTCCCCTCTCTATCTTCTTGTCATGAATTGAGTTTTCCCTTTGAAGTTTTCTTATCGGATTGAGTCTTTAAAGGATTTGAGAACACTTGATGTATGTCTTGCGATGGGATATCCGTGGTGACAATGGGATGTTCTATTGATCCACTTGATGTATGTTTTGGTGATCAACTTGCGGGTTCCGTGACCTTGGGAATCTATGCATAGGGGTTGGCACATGTTTTCGTCTTGACTCTCCGGTAGAAACTTTGGGGCACTCTTTGAAGTTCTTTGTGTTGGATTGAACATGATGAATCTGAAATTGTGTGATGCATATCGTATAATCAAGCCCATGGGTACTCGTGGTGACATTGGAGTATCTAGGTGACATTAGGGTTTTGGTTGATGTGTATCTTAAGGTGTTATTTTAGTATGAACTCTAGGGCTGTTCGTGACACTTATAGGGATAGCTCATACGATTGATCGGAAAAGATAACTTTGAGGTGGTTTCGTACCCTACAATAATTTCTTTGTTTGTTCTTCGCTATTTGTGACTTTGGAGTGAACTCTTTGTCGCACATGAGGGATTTACATATGATTCAACTATGTCAGTATTGTTGAGAGAACTTGCACTAGTGAAAGTATGAACCCTAAGCCTTGTTTTCAAGCATTGCAATACCGTTTTTGCTCACTTTTGTTACTTGCTACCTTGCTGTTTTTATATTTTCAAATTACAAAAATCTATATCTACTATCCATATTACACTTGTATCACCATCTCTTCGCCGAACTAGTGCACCTATACAATTTACTATTGTATTGGGTGTGTTGGGAGCACAAGAGACTCTTTGTTATTTGGTTGCAGGGTTGTTTGAGAGAGACCATCTTCATCCTACGCCTCCCACGGATTGATAAACCTTAGGTCATCCACTTGAGGGAAATTTGCTACTGTCCTACAAAACTCTGCGCTTGGAGGCCCAACACGAGTCTACAAGAAGAAGGTTGCGTAGTAGACATCAAGCTCTTTTCTGGCGCCGTTGCCGGGGAGGTGAGTGCTTGAAGGTATATCTTTAGATCTTGCAATTGAATCTTTTAGTTTCGTGTTTTATCACTAGTTTAGTCTTTAAAAGAAAACTACCAAAAAAATGGAATTGAGGTTGCCTCATATACTTCATCTTTATAATGTCTTTCATGAAAATGATGGAAAGGAAAATTGTGCCAAAGTGTTAGAAGAAGAAGTCAATAAAATGTTTGGCACTAAATCTTTGAATGATGAGCATGATTGCAATGTTGTTAGTATAAATTCTTTGAATATCCATAATACTAATGATGATTGCACTAGTCATGATAATGATGTCTCCTATAAGGATGTCAATTTTTGTGGAGTGAATTGGGAGTGCGAATACTCACCGAAGAAAAGGGAAAATAGATTTTGTAAGAGGCATAAATATTTAGAAACCAAGCGGTTACTTAATATGTTAGATATTTGTGCTAAAAAGTTATATCATCTTCTTCTTCGCATTACTTGTGAACTTTGCAATGAAAGTGGTCATTTTAATTTCCAATGTGAATTATTTCATGATCGAATTGTGTCCAAAAATTGTGATAACCTCATTAGCCTTGATCATTATAATGAACTTAGTCTATTTTCGGGATATGAAGAAATGAAACATAAAACTAACGAGGTTCCGGATTGGGTTCTCATAAAAATGATTGATTTTGATCTAAATGAAATCTATATGTATTGCGCGGTAAATTGCATTGAGAATCCTTATATTGCCAATTATTTAAAGATAAGAAAACAAATAGAAGGGGAAGAGAATACTAATGAAGGGGAAGAGACTTCCCAATATCCTCCTATTTTTTCTTATGATGAATCAGGTGACGAGGGGGAGCTTCCTATTCTACCAATCTCATCAATAAGAAGCTCAAAAAAATTGATTAAACCCAAACATGATGTGGTGAAGAAGAAGAAAAGAAGAAAAAGTAGAGGTAAAAAGGTATCTCTTCCAAATAATGATACCTCTTATAATCTTGAAAAAAAAATTGGCACCAACTTAGAAAATTGTGTTGATAATAATTGTTATACTATTGGTGCTATTCATACTATTAATGATGAGAGTGATTATGTTTATGTTATGCAAAGCCACAAGCTTGGGGATGCTATGTTTAATGAAGGTGATATTTTTAGTCCCCCAAGTTTTGATGTGCAAATCTATTATGATGATAGCATGCCTCCTATTTATGATGATTGCAATAATGATAAAAGTGGATTTGGAGAGGTCATGACTTTATTTAGTAATGATTCCACTATTTCGGAAGAGGTTTCAATTAACTATGATGAGAACAAAGTAGCTACTTATGATGATTATTGTGATGACACTTATGTTATAAAAAGTAGTGATAATTATTTTCATAATTTTGAATATCCTTTTACTGAACATTACTCTTTTAATGTGGAAATAATTTATAGTATTCGAGTTTCATATGATACTCCCATTATTCTGAATGAGAAGAAATTTGCTTATATGGTGAGTAGTAAAACTTCTATGCTTGTGGATCATGAAAATAATGCTTTATGTGATGGTTATATTGTTGAATTCATTCATTATGCTACTGAAGATTATTATGAGGGAGTAATATATGCTTGTAGGAATTGCAATAATATCAAGTTTCCTCTCTATGTGTTGAAAGTTTTGAAGTTATGCTTCTTTTGCCTTCCTATGCTAGTTGATTCTTGCTCCCATAAATTGTTTGTTCACAGAATCCCTATGCATAGGAAGTGGGTTAGGCTTAAATGTGCTAGTCATATGCTTCATGATGCTCTCTTTGTGTTTCAATTCTTATCTTTTATGTGAGCATCATTGAAATCATCTTGCCTAGCTAAAAGGCATTAAAGAAAAGCGCTTGTTGGGAGACAACCCAATATTTATACCTACTGCTTTTGTGTGTTCACATGATTAAGCTACTGTATTAATCATGTTTTATAGCTTTTGTTTTGATAAAGTGCCAAGTAAAGCCTTTGGGATAGTGTGGATGATGGTTGACTTGATTATGTGCAAAACAGAAACTTTCGCGCCCAGTTCTGGAATTACCATAAATCACTGGAGCGTCAAAAGCTTCTGAAATTTTTACACATGATTGATATACAAATTTCCTACGTTGTCCTAATTTTTCAGAATTTTTGGAGTTGTATAAGTATGGTGATTGTTCAGATCATTACATACTGTTCTGTTTTTGACAGAATCTGCCTTGTTTGCATAGTTTGCTTGTTTTAGAGTTTCCATAGATTATATTAAGTGATATAAATTGTGGAAATAATAATTTACAGTAGGCATTGTGTGAGAACAATTATGAATCTTATCTTTGACAGTACCCAAGTGAATGATTTGCTCTTTATCATACTAACCCATCTCACGGAGTTCCGTTAAGTTTTGTGTTGTGAAGTTTTCAAGTTTTGGGTAAAGATTTGATGGACTATGGAATAAGGAGTGGAAATAGCCTAAGATTGGGGATTCCCAAGGCACCCCAAGGTAATATTCAAGTACAACCAAGAGCCTAAGCTTGGGGATGCCCCGGAAGGCATCCCCTCTTTTGTCTTCAATCCATCGGTAAATTTACTTGAGGCTATATTTTTATTCACCACATGATATGTGTTTTTCTTGGAGTGTCATTTTATTTTGTTAGGATTTGCTTTCTGTTATTTAGATTAATGTTTTGCATCTTTTATTTCAATAAAAGTGTCAAGGGTAGCCTTCACCATGCTCAATTTGCAATTATATGAGTTGCTGTTTCAAAACAGAAAGTTTGCTGTTAGTGAAAAAATTCCCTAGAATAGTCAGTATGTCATAAAATCTTGAAATTTTGACACATCATGCTATTATAAATTCTCTACAGTGTGGTAAATTTTCAGAATTTTTGGAGTTAATTAAGTATGGATCTTGCTGCATTCTTTACAGACTGTTCTGTTTAGGCAGATTGTTGTTATGATTGCATTGTTTGCATATGTTTGTTTGTTTAATGATTCTATTTGAGGATAGGAGTATTAAATATGCAGAGGCATTTAGTATGCAATGTCAAATTATAATTTTAGTGTTTTTCTACAGTAAATAATGATAAAGTTTTGCATTGATTTATACTAACTTATCTCACGAGTTCTTGTTGAGTTTTGTGTGGATGAAGTTTTTAAGATCTAGGGAAACCGTGATATGAGAGGAATTAAGGAGATACAAGAGCTCAAGCTTGGGGATGCCCAAGGCATCCCTAATTAATATTTCAAGAAGTCTCAAGCATCTAAGCTTGGGGATGCCCCGGTTGGCATCCCACCTTTCTTCTTCAACAATTATCGGTTAGTATCGGTTGAACCTAAGTTTTTGCTTCTTCACATGATATGTGCTATCCCTAGAATATCATTTTATTTTGTTTTTCTGTTTGAATAAAATACTTAAGATCTGAAATTCTTAGATGAGAGAGTCTTCACATAGTTATTTAATTGTTGGTTACTCATTGATCTTCCCTTATATCTTTTTGGAGTAGTTTGTCTTTTGCTCTAGTGCTTCACTTATATCTTTGTAGAGCACGGCGGTGGTTTCATTTTATAGAAATTGATGAACTCTCATGCTTCACTTATATTATTTTGAGAGTCTCTAAACAGCATGGTAATTTTCTTAGGTTATGAATTTAGTCCTAATATAATGGGAATCCAAGAGGGATATAATAAAAACTTTCATATAAAGTGCATTGAATAGTATGAGAAGTTTGATTCCTTATGATTGTTTTGAGATATAAAGATGGTAATATTAGAGACATGCTAGTGAGTAATTGTGGATTGGTAGAAATACTTGTGTTAAAGGTTGTGATTCTCGTAGCATGCACGTATGGTGAACCGTTATGTGACGAAGTCGGAGCATGATTTATTTATTGATTGCCCTCCTTTGTGTGGAGGTCGGGATCGCGCGATGGTTAACTCCTACCAACCCTTCCCCTAGGAGCATGCATGTAGTACTTTGTTTTGATAACTAATAGACTTTTGCAATAAGTATGTGAGTTCTTTATGACTAATGTTGAGTCCATGGATTATACGCACTCTCACCCTTCCACCCTTGCTAGCCTCTCTAGTACCGCGCAACTTTCGCCGGTGCATTAAACCCACCATATACCTTCCTCAAAACATCCACCATACCTACCTATTATGGCATTTCCATAGCCATTCCGAGATATATTGCCATGCAACTTCCACCGTTCCGTTTATGACACGCATCATCATTGTCATATTGCTTTGCATGATCATGTAGTTGACATCGTATTTATGGCAAAGCCACCGTTCATATTTTTATACATGTCACTCTTGAGTCATTGCACATCCCGGTACACCGCCGGAGGCATTCATATAGAGTCATATTTTGTTCTAAGTATCGAGTTGTAATTCTTGAGTTGTAAGTAAATAAAAGTGTGATGATCATCATTAGAGCATTGTCCCATGTGAGGAAAGGATGATGGAAGCTATGATTCCCTCACAAGTTGGGATGAGTCTCCGGACTTTACAAAAAATATAAGAGGCCAAAGAAGCCCAAATAAAAAAGAGAGGCCAAAGAAGACCACCAAAAAATGTGAGAAAAGAGAGAAGGGGCAATGCTACTATTCCTTTTTCCACACTTGTGCTTCAAAGTAGCACCAGGATCTTCATGATAGAGAGTCTCCTATTTTGTCACTTTCATATACTAGTGGGAATTCTTCATTATAGAACTTGGCTTGTATATTCCAATGATGGTCTTCCTCAAATTGCCCCAGGTCTTCGTGAGCAAGCGAGTTGGATGCACACCCACTTAGTTTCTTTTTGAGCTTTCATACACTTATAGCTCTAGTGCATCCGTTGCATGGCAATCCCTACTCACTCACATTGATATCTATTGATGGGCATCTCCATAGCCCGTTGATACGCCTAGTTGATGTGAGACTATATATCTCCTTCTTTTTGTCTTCTCCACAACCACCATATTCTATTCCACCTATAGTGCTATATCCATGGCTCACGCTCATGTATTGCGTGAGAGTTGAAAAAGTTTGAGAATACTAAAGTATGAAACAATTGCTTGGCTAAAACCGGGGTTGTGCATGATTTAATACTTTGTGTGATGAAGATGGAGCATAGCCAGACTATATGATTTTATAGGGATAACTTTCTTTGGCCATGTTATTTTGAGAAGACATGATTGCTTTATTAGTATGCTTGAAGTATTATTGTTTTTATGTCAATATTAAACTCTTGTTTTGAATCTTATGGATCTGAATATTCTAGCCACAATAAAAACACATTACATTGATAAAAATGTTAGGTAGCATTCCACATCAAAAATTCTGTTTTTATCATTTACCTACTCGAGGACGAGCAGGAATTAAGCTTGGGGATGCTTGATACGTCTCCAACGTATCTATAATTTTTGATTGTTCCATGCTATTATATTATCTGTTTTGGATGTTTTATATGCATTTATATGCTATTTTATATTATTTTTGGGACTAACCTGTTAATCTAGAGCCCAGTGCTAGTTTCTGTTTTTTTCTATTTTTGAGTTTTACAGAAAAGGAATATCAAACGGAGTCCAAACGGAATAAAAATTTACGGTGATCATTTATGGACCAGAAGAAGCCCACAGAGTTTTGGAGGTGGGCCAGAAGAGTCACGAGGCAGCCACAAGCCTAAGGGGCGCACCCCCCTAGGGCGCGCCCCCCTGGCTTGTCGTCACCTCGTGGCCCCCCTTGACTTGATTCCAACGCCAAGTACCCCTATATATCCAGAAACCTCCAGAAAGAAACCTAGATCGGGAGTTCCGCCGCCGCAAGCCTCTGTAGCCACGAAAAACCAATCGGGAGCCCGTTCCGGCACCCTGCCGGAGGGGGAAACCATCACCGGAGGCCATCTTCATCATCCCGGCGGTCTCCATGACGAGGAGGGAGTAGTTCACCATCGGGGCTGAGGGTATGTACCAGTAGCTATGTGTTTGATCTCTCTCTCTCTCTCTCGTGTTCTTGAGATGACATGATCTTGATGTACCGCGAGCTTTATTAATATAGATGAATCATATGGAGTTTCCCCTCTCTATCTTCTTGTGATGAATTGAGTTTTCCCTTTGAAGTTTTCTTATCGGAATGAGTCTTTAAAGGATTTGAGAACACTTGATGTATGTCTTGCGATGGGATATCTGTGGTGACAATGGGATGTTCTATTGATCCACTTGATGTATGTTTTGGTCATCAACTTGCGGGTTCCGTGACCTTGGGAATCTATGCATAGGGGTTGGCACACGTTTTCGTCTTGACTCTCCGGTAGAAACTTTGGGGTACTCTTGGAAGTTCTTTGTGTTGGATTGAACATGATGAATCTGAAATTGTGTGATGCATATCGTATAATCAAGCCCATGGGTACTCGTGGTGACATTGGAGTATCTAGGTGACATTAGGGTTTTGGTTGATGTGTATATTAAGGTGTTATTTTAGTACGAACTCTAGGGCTGTTCGTGACACTTACAGGGATAGCTCATACGATTGATCGGAGAAGATAACTTTGAGGTGGTTTCGTAAACTACAATAATTTCTTCGTTTGTTCTCCGCTATTTGTGACTTTGGAGTGAACTCTTTGTCGCACGTGAGGGATTTACATATGATTCAACTATGTCAGTATTGTTGAGAGAACTTGCACTAGTGAAAGTATGAACCCTAGGCCTTGTTTTCAAGCATTGCAATACCGTTTTTGCTCACTTTTGTTACTTGCTACCTTGCTGTTTTTATATTTTCAGATTACAAAAATCTATATCTACTATCCATATTACACTTGTATCACCATCTCTTCGCCGAACTAGTGCACCTATACAATTTACCATTGTATTGGGTGTGTTGGGAGCACAAGAGACTCTTTGTTATTTGGTTGTAGGGTTGTTTGAGAGAGACCATCTTTATCCTATGCCTCCCACGGATTGATAAACCTTAGGTCATCCACTTGAGGGAAATTTGCTACTGTCCTACAAAACTCTGCGCTTGGAGGCCCAACACGAGTCTACAAGAAGAAGGTTGCGTAGTAGACATCAGTTCTCACCAGATACACTGAGTCAGATAGCACCAAGGATCCCGGCTCTGATGAGGACAAGGCAGGTAAGAGCAAGAAAAATGATAGTGGCAAGAGTCATGAACAAAACCATGGGCATAATGGAAATCATGGCAACCAAGGCAACAATGGTAAGCGCAAGAATTCTGAGGGCGGCTCAGATTTTGTCGCCAACACCAATACTAGCTTCAAGAATCAGCGACGGAATAACAATTCTGGCAGGTCTTACAATAGGAATAAGCCGCGCAATTATGAGGAGGCACTTAAAGCTCCTTGTCCCAAGCATAGCTTCCCAGATAAGCTGGCCACCCACTCGTGGGAAAATTGGTACATCATGCAGGAGTTCTGTAATCAAGCATTCCAGAGTCATCAAGGAGGCAACGGTGGTGGAAATCCGGGTCATCCTGGCCCCGACGAGTCACATGCCGGCTCATCTGGTGGCTTTGCAGGATCAGGTTTCCACAGTTCGGGTGGCTCAGGAGCTGGTTTCCAGCACCATGGAAATAATAGCAATGGGTAGCGCTCGGGACAAGGCAATCAACAGCATACCAATCAAGCCGTGTTTCTGAGCAATCCTAAGCAATCGAACATCGGGCAGTATCATGTGTTCACCACCAGCACTTGCAGGCGTGCTCGCAAGCTCAAGCACAGGGCCATCAACATGGTCGAGCCGGTTGTCCCAAGGTATTTAAACTGGTCTAAGCACCCAATCACTTGGAGTAGAGAAGATCATCCCCCCGGGTAGACAACCCAGGTGGTCTTGCTTTAGTGGTGGCACCTCAGGTTGGTGGTTATACTTTAATCAAGGTTCTCATGGATGGGGGAAGCAGCATCAACATCTTATACTATGACACTTTCCCGCGAATGAATCTCTGTGAGAGTAAGTTACATCCTTCCACCACGGTATTCCATGGAATCATCCCTGGAAAATCAGCGTATCCAATTGGGCGGATCAAACTCGATGTTGCTTTCGGTTCAGAATACAATTACAGATGTGAGTCCCTGACCTTTCAGGTGGTTAAGATCAAGAGTCCTTACCACGCCCTCTTTGGACGGCCGGCTTATGCTCACTTCATGGCCCGGCCTTGCTACGTTTACCTCAAACTCAAGATGCCCGGGCCAAATGGTACCATCACTGTGGATGGAAGCTGGAAGATAGCTTAGGAATGTGAGGAAGGAGATGCAGCTTATGCCGAGTCAGCTTGTGCAGCGGAAGAGTTGAAGTTTTACACAGCTAATGCTGACCCGGTAGATATGACCCCCCTCAAGAAACCCACCACTAAGTCTGAGCCTCTGCTGAAATTCAAGCTGGCTGAGGATACCAAGCAAATTGACTTTACCCCGGGTGACTCATCTAAACAATTCACTATTGGGATAGGCTTGGACCCCAAATAGGAAAGCGCGCTCATCGAGTTCATCCATGAGAATCGGGACATGTTCGCATGGAAACCTTCTGACATGTCTGGAGTACCGAGAGAACTCGCTGAGCACCACCTTAATGTGGATCCAAAGATGAAACCTGCGTGGTAATACCTTCATCTTTTTAACGAGGAGAGACGAAAGGCTATTGGAGAAGAAGTGGCCCGACTCTTAGCTGCAGGGTTCATCGTCGAAGTATTTCACCCCGAGTGGTTGGCAAATCCAGTGCTCGTTTTGAAGAAGAATGGCACTTGGCATATGTGTGTTGACTACACAGATCTCAACAAATCTTGTCCTAAGGATCTGTTTGCTCTACCTCGGATCGACCAGATAATTGATTCTACGGCTGGTTGTGAACGTCTATTTTTCTTGGATTCCTACTCCGCTTATCATCAGATTAAGATGGCGTTCAAGGATCAAGAGAAGACGACTTTCATCACTCCCTTTGGAGCCTTTTGCTATGTTTCTATGCCTTCTGGGCTTAAGAGCGCGGGGGCTACTTATCAACGTTGCGTTCAGAACTGCTTACACCAGCAAATTGGGCGCAACGTTCATGGCCATGTCGATGATATTGTGGTCAAGCCCTAGAAAAAAGGAGACTCTATTGGATGACCTCAAAGAAACATTTGATAACCTTCGGGTGTACAAAATGAAGCTTAACCCGGCCAAATGTGTTTTTGGTGTTCCTACAGGCAAATTACTGGGATTCCTGGTATCCAAGCATGGTATTGAGGCCAACCCGGATAAAATAAAGGCAGTGACCTCGCTTGCTAAGCCAGCCAATATCAATGAAGTTCAACGCATGGCAGGTCGCATAGCGGCCTTAAGTCGGATTATAAGCCGCGTGGGTGAGAAGGTTCCTTTGTACCAGTTGTTGAAGAAGACAGACAATTTCATCTAGACTGATGCTGCAAATGACGCTTTTGAAGCCCTTAAGAAGCAGCTGGTCGAGCCGCCCGTTCTTGCCGCCCCAACTGACAAAGAGCCGATGCTCCTGTACATTGCTGCAAATGACAAAGCGGTAAGTGTAGCAGTTGTTGTCGAGCGAAAGGAGGCAGGAAAGGAGTACCCAGTACAACGGCTTGTTTATTATGCCAGCAAAGTTTTGAGCTTATCAAAGCAGCGGTACCCGCATTGGCAGAAGTTAGTCTTAGGCGTCTTCATGGCCAACTGTAAGCTCAAACACTATTTCCAGGAGCATCCAATTACTGTGGTCAGTTCTGCCCCTCTTGGTGATATTATACAAAATCGGGAGGCTACTGGCTGGATCGCTAAGTGGGCAACTGAGCTTGGTCCTCACCAGGTCAAATACGTACCCCGGACAACCATTAAATCCCAAGCGTTGGTGGATTTCATTAATGACTGGACATAATTACAAGTCCCCGAGAACAGGCCAGATAACACGTACTGGACAATACACTTTGATGGATCCAAACAATTGGAGGGCTCAGGGGCTGGAGTTATTTTATCTTCCCCGCGAGGTGACAAATTTTGCTATGTCTTACGGCTCATGTTCCCTTGTACTGACAATGCAGCTGAATATGAGGCTCTCCTACATGGGCTCTGAATGGCTAAGGAAATGAACTTAAGATGGGTCAGATGTTTAGGCGACTCAGATTTGGTGGCTCGGCAAGTTTCAGGGACTTGGGACTCAAAAGATCCCCTGATGGCAGCTTATAGACGGGCAATCACTGATATTGCAGGGCATTTTCAAGGTTATCGGGTCGATCATATTGATCGTCGGCTCAATGAGGAAGCAGATGCTTTGCCACGTCTTGGCTCTCAGCGTAAGTCGGTTCCTCCAAATGTGTTCCTTGATGTGCTTCATCATCCTTCCGTCAAGTTACCATCCGAAGAGGACCTGGCTATTCCTGACCCGGAGACACAGTTAGTGGCGGCTCTTCATGCTATTCCCGATTGGACAGTACCATATTTGGCTTATCTCACTCGTGGCGAGCTCCCAGATGAGGAAATCATCGCTCAACAGATCATCAGGCATTTCAAGTCTATGACTATTGTTAATGGCGAGTTACACCGTCGAAGCAGCACTAGCATTTTTCAACGGTGTGTTTCCCCTGAGGAAGGTCAAGAAATTCTCAATGAGATCCACGCAGGAGACTATGGTCATCATGCTAGCTCACGATCCCTGGTGGCAAAGGCTTTTTGACACGGTTTCTATTGGCTTACAGCTCGTGCATACGCCGAAGATATTGTGCGCAATTGTGACGGTTGCCAAAAATTTGCTCGGCAGGCTCATGTGCCAGCTCAAGAGTTACGGATGATTCTGATAACCTGGCCGTTTGCAGTCTGGGGGCTCGACATGATTGGCCCGTTCAAGCCGTCTCCTGACAAAAAGACTCACCTCCTGGCAGAAGTTGATAAATTTACCAAGTGGGTTGAAGCAGAGCCTATCAGCAATTGCGATGCTGAGACAACAGTCAAGTTCTTAAAAAAGGTGATCTTTCGTTTTGGCTATCCACATAGCATTATTACTGACAATGGCACCAATTTATCCAAGGGAGCAGTGGAGCAGTTTTGTCAGCGTGAGCACATCCGGCTTGACTTAGCCTCAATCTCACACCCATAGTCTAATGGATAGGCCGAGCGAGCTAATCAAGAGATATTATGAGGCATCAAACACAGGCTCATGGTTCCATTACAACGAACCCCTGGATGTTGGGTCGAGGAACTTCCTACAGTCCTTTGGAGAATACGGACTACTCCCAACAGATCCACCGGATACAAACCGTTCTTTCTAGTTTATGGAGGAAAAGCTGTATTGCCAAGCGATATTCGCCATGACTCCCCCCGGGTTACTGCATATGTTGAAGCAGACAATGAATAGGCGCGTCAAGATTCCTTGGATGCCCTAGAAGAAGAGCGTGACTTGGCAGCAACTCGATCAGCCATATATCAGCAAGACCTACGTCGCTATCACAGCTGTAGAGTTCGCAGCCGAACTTTCCAAGAAGGCGACTTAGTGCTCCATTTGATTCAAGACCAAATAGGATGCATAAGCTTTCACCACCTTGGGAAGGGCCTTTTGTCATCAGCAAGAACCTCAACAACGGGTCATTTTACCTGATTGACATACGTGAAGGATCACACACCTCTAAAGAGGAAACAACTCGGCCATGGAACATTGCTCATCTTCGGCCTTACTATACCTAGAAGCCACATGCTCCAAATCAATGTACATACCTATGTATCTACTTTTTGTGTTCAATATAATAAAGCCGGCAACCCCAAAACTCGGGGTCTCTGTTGTTTCATCTCAAAAAAAATTGCATTAGTCTTTATTCTTTGAACATATGTCACTTGGGGGCTCCCGACTCAACGAGTTAGCCATTAATATCCCTCTTGACCGGCTAAAACAAGCCATTACAAACTTGGTTAAACCTGCCTGTTTGCAAGATGCTACTCCAAAAAGGCGACCCCGTGTACTCTTGATAAGTCAATCCATCTGGACCCTTAACTTATCTACGTTAAAACACCGGCTTGAGTCACGTGAGAGCCGGCTTACAGAAAGCGAGGATAAACCATGGCTATCACGCCAACTTCATTGAAGCAAGACTTGAGCCTCGAAAGCCTGTCTCAATGCTGAGCCTTAAAAGCCGGCTTATTAATTTTTTGTACTTTACTATTACAAATTTATACCTCTTCCTATATATATATATATATACGTCCTCCTTCACAGGTACAAAATTATCTTATTTTTACCGGGTCAATGATGACCCACAAGTATAGGGGGTGAATCGTAGTCCTTTCGATAAGTAAGAGTGTCGAACCCAAGAGGAGCAGAAGGAAATGACAAGCGGTTTTCAGCAAGGTAATTTCTGCAAGCACTGAAATTGTAGGTAACAGATAGTTTGATAGCAAGATAATTGGTAACAAGCAAGTAACAACAATGGTAAATAAAGTGCAGCAAGGTAGCCCAATCCTTTTGTGGCAAAGGACATGCCAGAACAATCTCTTATAATAGGCAAAGTGTTCTTGAGGGTACACGGGAATTTCATCTAGTCACTTTTATCATGTTGGTTTGATTTGCGTTCGCTACTTTGATAATTTGATATGTGGTTGGACCGGTGCTTGGGTGCTGTTCTTACTTGAACAAACCTCTCACTTATGATTAACCCCCTCGCAAGCATCCGCAACTATGAGAAAAGTATTAAGATAAAATCTAACCATACCATTAAACGTTTGGATCCAAATCAACCCCTTACGAAGTAGCGCATAAATAGGGTTTAAGCTTCTATCACTCTAGCAACCCATCATCTAATAACCACTCCACAATGGATTCCCTTAGGCCCAAGGATGGTGAAGTGTAATGTAGTCGATCTTCACATGACACCACTAAGGGAATCACAACATACATATCATCAAAATATCGAACACATATCAAATTCACATGATTACTTGCAGCATGACTTCTCCCGTGACCTCAAGAACAAAGGTAACTACTCACAAATAATATTCATGCTCAAGATCAGAGGGGTATTAAATAGAATAATGGATCTGAACATTTAATCTTACACCAAATAAACCATATAGTAATCAACGACAAGATGTAATCAACACTACTAGTCACCCACAGGTACCAATCTGAGGTTTCGATACAAAGATTGAACACAAGAGATGAACTAGGGTTTGAGAGGAGATGGTGCTGTTGAAGATGTTGATGAAGATTGGCCTCCCAAAGATGAGAGGGGTGTTGGTGATGACGATGGCTTCAATTTCCCCCTTCGGGAGGGAAGTTTCCCCGGCGGAATCGCTCCGCCGGAGGGTAAAAGTGCTCCTGCCCAAGTTCCGCCTCGACACGGTGGCGTTTCGTCCCGAAAGTCCCCTCTCTATTTTTTCTAGGTCAAAAGACCTTATATACCAGAAGATGGGCACCGGAGGTGGGCCGTGCTCGGCACAACCCACCAGGGCGCGCCTGGGGGGCCTGGCGCGCCCTGGTGTCTTGTGCTCACCAGGTGGGCCCCCTCCGGTAGTTATTTGCTCTAGTATTTTTCATATATTCCAAAATAATTCTCCGTAAAGTTTCATCTTATTTGGAGATGTGCAAAATAGGTATCTCTGATGTGCTTTTTCAGGTCCAGAATTCCAGCTGTCGGTATTCTCCCTCTTTGTGTAAACCTTGCATATTATGAGAGAAAAGGCATTAGAATCACTCCCTGAAGCATTATTATGCATAAAAACATTATAAATAACAGTAGGATATCATGATGCAAAATGGACGTATCAACTCCCCCAAGCTTAGACCTCGCTTGTCCTCAAGCAAAAGCCGATAATGAAAAACATGTCCACATGGTTTGAGAGAGAGGTGTCGATAAAACAAAATACGGACATAGTCGCATCATGCTTATTATTATAACAGCAACACACTTTATCATAGAACTTATTCATATAACTTTTATTATCTAACTTCATCATATGACTTCTCATGAACAAGTAACAATTCATGACAACATAGAAGTATAAAGCATAAACCTTATTGAAAACCAACAAACTATGTTCTCAGTCAACTTTGCAACTACAATTCATAATATTTTCAGGAAGGGTCTCGTGTCGGAGCCTTTTGGCAAGTCCACATACTCAACCACCATTTAGTCTTCTATGATTGCTAACACTCACAGCATACCCATGAGCAAAAAGTTTCAGACTGACACATAGAAAGATAAGGGCTTATAGTTTCGCCTCCCAATGTGTTCACCTCAAGGGTGATGTCAACAATAATAACTCATGCTCACTCACATCCAACTGGATATATGTGCCTAGATCTTTCCTCACCACATGATGCTTGCAAAAAGAAAAAGTAAAAAGGAATAGGGAAGAATACTTTGACTCTTGCATAAAAGTAAATACATAAAAGTAAAGGATAGGCCCTTCGCAGAGGGAAGCAGAGGTTGTCATGCGCTTTTTGGTTTGTATGCCCAATCCCTTAATGTAAAAGAACGTCACGCTATATTGCCCCCTATGATAGGAACCTTTTTTATGCAGTCCGTCGCTTTTATTACTTTGCCATCATAAGTTCGTACAATGCTCAATTTTCTCTTACACTAATTGATCAAACACATTTAGAAGCAATTTTTATTGCCTTAGTGCACCGATGACAACTTACTTGAAGGATCTTACTCGATACGTAGGTAGGTATGGTGGACTCTCCAAACATGAATTTGGGTTTTGGGTTTTTGGATGCACAAGTAGTATCTCTAGTTAGTGCGGAATTTTTGGCTTGCAAAGATATTGAGCAAGCACCACATGTTGAAGGATCTATGACAATATAACTTCTATGTGAATATGGACAAACATAAATCATTACGTTGTCTTCCTTGTCCAACGTAAGCAATTTTGGCATATAATATTTAATGGGGGCTCACAATCATAAAAGATGTCCAAGATAGTGTATTTTCATGTGAATCTTCTCTTCCCATATTAATTCTTTCATGAATTGCATCATTGACCAATGCTATGTTTGTCAATCTCCAATAAATTTTACCACTTATACTTTTCCTTATGTGATGTCATTACTTACCATAAGATTAGCATATGATTCTTTTCATTTATTTCCTTTCTATTTTGATTGCAACAATAAAGTAAAGAAGCAAAAGCTCAAACTAAACTTTATTATATAACTCTCACTCGATTACATAGATAGATAGATCACGAAACTAACACTCAAAAATAGATCATGCAAAACTTTTATTCAACTAAATCAAGAAAAAGCTAAAGATCGAACTAAAATAGGTAAAGGTGAATAAAAGTGATGGTGATACGATACCGAGGCACCTACCCCAAGCTTGGCTCAAGCCAAGGGGAGTGCCCATACCCGTGTACTCAAATATCCTTTGGTGGTGGTGATGATGAAGGTGGTGGTGATGAAGTGGTAGGCTTGTCCTCCAGCTTCCAGGGCAAGGGCTCACCATCAAAAGTTGACGCACGAGTCCCCTGAGTCCTGCAACTGGCAGTTACACTCATACCTTTAAATCTTGCTTCATATTCAAAAACTTGGTTTTAAAGATATTAAATTTGACTTTGCAGAAAATTGATTTGCTTGTTGAGGGTGAAGATGGTGTCCTTCATAGATCGGCCATCCACCATCTCATCACCGGTGAATTCCGTGATCATGGAGTGATTGGCACTAAGTCCACGCTCCACCATCATTTGGCACTTGAAGATGTCTTGTTCCACCGCCTCGAGCCTAGCTTCCACGCTTCCATTCCTCTTGGGTCCCTGAACATCGCGGATGTGGAGCACCCCCTCACGCAACTCAATGGCTTGAGGGTGCTTCATCACCTCCGGCAAGTACGGGTTGAAGACCTTCTCGAAGAACTTGTCCTTGGAGGAGCTTGGTGGAGCCATGGAGATCTAGATTTGATGAGAAAACAACACAAAACAAGAACAAAGGAGTTTTTTGCGATGCGGTGGTCAAAACAATTGGGGGGTATATATAGAGAATTTTTTTATCTTGGGAAACAAGTATTTGGAAGGAAAACGTAGTCGGGATGGTGTCGGAGGTGGGCACAACTCACCAGGGCGCGCCAGATCGTGCTCACCTCGGTTGCCTTCCCGTTTATTTCTTATTTTCCTAATTTTTGTTTCCAAAACTGACAGAAAATATTTTTGCGGATTTTTTGGAGTCCGTTTACTTACCGTATCACGTAGCTCCTCTTTTTCATAATTCTGGAGTGTTCCGGAAGGTTTCTTTTATGTGTTCCTACGGTGTCATGGTTTGGATAACATTGGTTTCAACATTAATAGGCATACCTGAGATATAGTGTTTAATTCTTTGTCCATTGACCACCTTCGGGTTAGTACCTTCGACATTATTGATGTTGATAGCTCCAGAACGATAAACCTCTTCGATAACATATGGTCCTTCCCATTTGGAGAGAAGCTTACCTGCAAAAAATCTTAAACGAGAGTTGTACAAAAGAACATAGTCTCCTATTTTGAGTTCCTACTTTTGGATTCTTTTGTCATGCCATCTTTTTACTTTTTCTTTGAATAGTTTGGCATTTTCATAAGCTTGGGTTCTCCATTCATCTAGTGAGCTAATATCAAATAACCTCTTCTCACCAGCAAGTTTGAAATCATAATTGAGTTCTTTAATTGCCCAAAATGCTTTATGTTCTAACTCTAGAGGCAAATGACAAGCTTTGCCATATACCATTTTGTATGGAGACATACCCATAGGATTTTTATAAGCTGTTCTGTAGGCCCAAAGTGCATCATCTAGTTTCTTAGACCAATTCTTTCGAGACCTATTGACAATTTTTTGTAATATTAATTTTATTTCTCTATTGCTAAGTTCAACTTGACCACTAGATTGAGGATGATAGGGTGATGCAATTCTGTGGTTAACATCATATTTAGCAAGCATCTTACGGAAAGCACCATGAATAAAGTGTGAACCACCATCTGTCATTAAATATCTAGGGACTCCAAACCTCGGGAAGATAACTTCTTTAAGCATTTTAATGGAGGTGTTATGATCAACACTACTAGTTGGAATAGCTTCTACCCACTTAGTGACATAATCTACATCAACCAAAATATGAGTGTACCCATTAGAGGAAGGAATAGGTCCCATATAATCAAAACACCAAACATCAAATGGTTCAACAACAAGTGAATAATTCATAGGCATTTCCTGACGCTTACCGATATTACCAATTCTTTGACATTCATCACAAGACAAGACAAACTTACGGGCATCCTTGATGAGGGTAGGCCAATAAAAACCAGATTGCAGTACCTTGTGAGCAGTTCTGTCTCCCACATGATGTCCTCCATAAGCTTCGAAATGACATTTCCGTAGGATTTGTTCCTGTTCATGCTCAGGTACACAACGTGTAATAATACCATCTACTCCTTCTTTATAAAGATGTGGGTCATCCCAAAAGTAATGTCTCAAGTCATAGAAGATTTTTTTCTTTTGTTCGTATGTGAAACTAGGTGGTATATATTTAGCAACAATGTAGGTAGCATAATCAGCATACCAAGGAGTGTTTTGAGAAACATTTATTGCTGCTAACTGTTCATCAGGAAAGCTATCATCAATAGGTAGTGGGTCATCAAGAATATTTTGTAACCTAGACAAGTTATCAGCTATGGGGTTCTTAGCTCCCTTCTTATCAATTATATGTAAATCAAATTCTTGAAGCAATAGAACCCACCTAATGAGTCTAGGTTTAGCATCTTTCTTTTCCATAAGATATTTTATAGCAGCATGATCGGTGTGAACAATGACTTTGGAATACAGAATGTAGGATCTAAATTTATCACAAGGAAACACAACTGCTAAAAATTCTTTTTCAGTAGTAGCATAATTTCGTTAGGCACAGTCTAGAGTTTTTCTAGCATAATGGATAACATTTAATTTCTTATCAACTCTTTGTCGTAGAACAACACCAACATCATAATCACTAGTATCACACATGATTTCAAAAGGCAAGTTCCAATCAGGTGGTTGAACGATAGGTGCAGAAGTTAAGGCTTTCTTGAGTGTTTCAAAGGCTTCTACACAATCATCATAAAAAAAGGAATGTCCTTTTTTAAAAGATTAGTAAGAGGCCTAGAAATTTTAGAGAAGTCTTTAAGGAACCTCCTATAGAAACCAGCATGACCAAGGAAACTCCGAATACCTTTAATATCTTTAGGACATGGCATTTTATCAATTGCATCAACTTTAGCTTTATCCACCTCAATACCTCGTTCATATATTTTATGCCCCAAGACAATACCTTCATTAACCTTAAAGTGGCACTTTTCCCAATTCAAGACAAGATTAGTTTGTTCACATCTCTGCAAAACTCGATCAAGGTTGCTTAAGCAATCATCAAAAGAAGTTCCGTAAACAGAAAAATCATCCATGAAAACCTCCAAAATCTTTTCACAAAAATCAGAGAATATAGCAGTCATACATCTTTGAAAGGTAGCAAGTGCATTGCATAAACCAAAAGGCATACGCCTATAAGCATAGGTTCCAAAAGGACAAGTAAAGGTGGTTTTCTCTTGATCAGATTGTGATACATGTATTTGAGAGAAACCAGAATATCCATCCAGAAAACAAAAGTGTATGTGCTTAGATAATCTTTCTAGCATCTGATCAATGAAGGGCAGAGGGTAATGATATTTTCTAGTACCTTTATTTAATTTTCTAAAATCAATTATCATTCTATAGCCAGTGACAATTCTTTGTGGAAAAAGTTCATTTTTATCATTAGGAACAACGGTAATACCTCCCTTCTTAGGGACACAATGAACGGGACTTACCCATCTACTATCAGCTATGGGATAGATTGTACCTGCTTCAATGAGCTTTAATATTTCAGTTCTTACCACTTCTTTAATCTTAGGATTCAATCATCGTTGGTGATCAACAACGGGTTTAGCATCAGGTTCCATATTAATCTTGTGCTGACATAGAGTGGGACTAATGCCCTTAAGATCATCAAGAGTAGATCCAATAGCAGCCCGGTGCTTCCTCAGAATTTTTAATAATCTTTCTTATTCATGTTCTGAAAGGTTAGCACTAATAATAACAAGATATATCTTTTTCTAATCAAGATAAGCATACTTCAAAGTATCAGGCAATTGTTTTAATTCAAACACTGGATCACCTTTAGGTGTAGGAGGACCTCCAAGGGTTTCAATAGGCAAATTGTGTTTTAGGAGAGGTTGTTGTTCAAAGAAAATTTTATCTATTTCATTTCTCTCACGCAAGTGCATATCATTTTCATGGTCTAGCAGATATTGTTCTAATGGGTCGGTAGGAGGTATGACAATAGAAGCAAGACCAATTATTCCATCCTTACTAGATAATTCTTTATCACGTGGTTGTCTACTAAACTTGGAAAAATTAAACTCATGAGACACATCACCAAAACTGACACCGACAGTTTGTTTTTCACAATCTATCTTGGCATTAACGGTGCTCAAGAAAGGTCTACCAAAGATAATGGGACAAAAGTCATCTTGTGGGGAACCAAGAACTAGAAAATCAGTAGGATATTTTACTTTCCCACACAAGACTTCAAGATCTCTAACAATTCCAAGTGGTGTGATGGTGTCTCTATTAGCAAGTTTAATAGTAACATCAATGTCTTCTATTTCAGCAGGTGCTATTTCATTCATAATTTCTTGGTATAAGGTAAAAGGAATAGCACTCACTCAATGATATCCTATTTTAACTAAGACAACAGGCATGCCAACTACGGGTGTGTGTTTATCTTTTTCATCGGGTTTGGCAATTCTAGCAGCTTCATCACAGAAGTAAATAACATGCCCATCAATATTTTCTACCAAGAGATCTTTAACCATAGCAACACTAGGTTCTACTTTAATTTGTTCAGAGGGCTTAGGTGCTCTAATATTACTCTTGCGAACCATAGTTGATACCTTAGCATGTTCCTTTATCCTAACAGGGAAAGGTGGTTTTTCAATATAAGCAGTAGGCACAACTGGATCCACATTGTAAATGATGGTTTCATATTTAGCTATGTCCGGTTCTTTAATTTCTTCTCTAATAGGGGGATGATATTTAAACCACTTCTCCTTAGGGAGATCAACGTGAGTAGCGAATGATTCACAAAAAGAGGCTACTATCTCAGAGTCAAGTCCATATTTAGTGCTAAACTTGTGAAAAGCATCGGTATTCATAAAAGATTTAACACAATCAAACTTAAGCTTTATACCTGACTCATTACCTTCGTCGAGTTCCTAATCTTCAGAGTTGCGTTTAATTCTTTCTAGGAGATCCCACTTGAATTCAATAGTCTTCTTCATAAAAGAACTACTACATGAAGTATCGAGCATGGATTGATCATTATGAGAAAGCCGAGCATAAATATTCTGAATAATAACTTCTCTCGGGATATCATGATTGAGGCATGAATATAACATTGACTTGAGCCTCCCCCAAGCTAGAGCGATGCTTTCTCCTTCACGAGGCCAAAAATTATATATATAATTCCGATCACGATGAACTAGACGCATAGCATAAAACTTTTGATGGAATTCCAATTGCAATCAATTCCAGTTCCATGATCCAATCTCATCACATAGCCTATACCATGTCAATGCTTTTCCCTTCAAAGATAAAGGGAAAACCTTCTTCTTAACTTCATCTCCGGGTAAACCTGCAAGATTAAATAATCCACAAACTTCATTCACATGTATTAGGTGCATATCAGGATGTTTAGTTCCATCTCCTGCATAAGGATTAGCTAGCAGTTGTTCTACCATACCCAAAGGAATTTCATAACCAATATTTTCAGTAGGTGCAGAAGGTTGAGGGGCAACTAATTGTGGTTCCGGTCGAGGTGAAGATTGATACGTCTCCAACGTATCTATAATTTTTGATTGTTCCATGCTATTATATTATCTGTTTGGATGTTTTATATGCATTAATATGCTATTTTATATTATTTTTGGGACTAACCTATTAATCTAGAGCCTAGTGCCAGTTTTTGTTTTTTTCTCCATGTTTTTGAGTATTGCAGATAAGGAATATTAAATGGAGTCCAAACGGAATAAAATCTTCGGAATGATTTTTCTTCGACTAGAAGAAACCTGCCAGACTTGGAGATGAAGGCAGGAGACCTGCCGTGGCGTCACAAGCCACCAGGGCACGCCCTAGGGGGGGGGGCGCCCTCCTAGCTTGTGGCCCCACGGCAGCTCTCCTAACCCTATTCTTCGGCCTATAAATTCCCAAATATTCCCTGGATACTAAAGAGAGCCACGAAAATACTTTTCCGCCGCTGGAAGCCTCCGTTCCCGTGAGATCCAATCTTGGAGCCTTTTCCGGTAATCTGCCGGAGGGGGATTCGATCACGGAGGGCATCTACATCAACTCCATTGCCCCTCCGATGATGCGTGAGTAGTTTACCACAGACCTTCGGGTCCATAGCTAGTAGCTAGATGGCTTCTTCTCTCTCTTTGTTCTTCAATACCATGTTCTTCATGATCTTCATGGAGATCTATCCGATGTAATACTCTTTTGCGGTGTGTTTGTCGAGATCCGATGAATTGTGGGTTTATGTTCAGATTATCTATGAATATTATTTGAATCTTCTCTGAATTCTTATATGCATGATTTCATATCTTTGCAAGTCTCTTCGAGTTATTGGTTTGGTTTGGCCAACTAGATTGGTAATTCTTGCAATGGGAGAAGTGCTTAGTTTTGGGTTCAATCTTGCGGTGTCCTCACCCAGTGACAAAGTAGGGTTAGCGAGGCACGTATTGTATTGTTGCCATCGAGGATAAAAAGATGGGTTTTTCATCATATTGCTTGAGTTTATCCCTCTACATCATGTCATCTTACCTAATGCGTTACTCTGTTCTTCATGAACTTAATACTCTAGATGCAGGCAGGAGTCGGTCGATGTGTGGAGTAATAGTAGTAGATGCAGAATCGTTTCAGTCTACTTGACACGGACGTGATGCCTATATGCATAATCATTGCCTTGGATATCTTCATAATTATTCGCTTTTCTATCAATTGCTCGACAGTAATTTGTTCACCCACTGTATTATTTGCCATCATGAGAAGAGCCTCTAGTGAAACCTATGGCCCCCGGGTCTATTTTCCGTATTATATTTTCAGTTCTATAAACCAAAAATACCAAAAATATCTTGCTGCAATCTTTTTTACTTTTAGGTTACTTTTTGTTTTAGTAATCCTATCTATCTATCTCTATCAGATCTCATCCTTGCAAATAACCGTGAAGGGATTGACAACCCCTTTATAGCGTTGGGTGCAAGTGTTTGATTATTTGTGTAGGTACATCCATTGGTGACTTGCTTGTATATCCTACTTGATTGATACCTTGGTTCTCAACAACTGAGGGAAATACTTATCTACTTTCCTGCATCACCCTTTCCTCTTCAAGGGAAAACCAACGCATGCTCGAGAAGTAGCAAGAAGGATTTCTGGCGCCGTTGCCGAGGAGATCTACATAAAGCCTAGCAAGTACCCATCACAAACTCATCTCTTGCATTCACATTATTTGCCATTTGCCTCTCATTTTCCTCTCCCCCACTTCACCAATTTGCCGTTTTATTCGCCTTTTTCTCGCCGGATCTCTTTTTGTCTACTTGTGTTACCATGTGCCTTCTATTTGCTTGCATCTTTGCTTGCTAAAAATCTATTGATATGGATCCTCATCCGCTTGCTAATATTTTCAAGATATCCAATTATGATGAACCAATTGCTAGTGAGTTGAGTGTACTTGATTATCTCTATGAAGTTTTGCTTGAGATTCGTGAATCTGAAAATTGTGATGAAGTGATTCACGATGTTTCCTTGAATGAAAAGCATGATTGCAATGATATCGTTATAAATTTTATTAATATCAATTGTGCTAATGATAGGCAAACCCACAAGCTTGGGGATGCTATATTTGATGAGTTTGCCATGACCACTACTTATTGCAATGATCATGATTGGGGTGATAATGCTTCTTATGATCTTGATAATCTATTTAATACTCATGATGAATATGATATTAAAAGTGGGTTTGGAAGAGTGTCAACTTTAGGCATTATTGATCCCACTATTTTGGAGAGTGTTCAATCTTATGAATTTTTTGATAAAAGTGGGTTTGGAGAGGTCATGACTTTAGTTAATGATAATCCCACTATTTTGGAAGAGTGTCAACTTTGCATGCATGTTGATCATGAAGAGAAAATTTTATATGATAGTTATATTGTTGAATTCCTTCATGATGCTACTGAAATTTTTTATGAGGGAGGAACATATGCTTGTTGGAATTGCAATAATATCAAGTTTCCTCTCTATGTGTTCAAAGTTTTGAAGTTATGCTTGTTTTACCTTCCTATGCTAGTTGATTCTTGTTCCCATAAATTGTTTGCTCACAAAATCCCTATGGATAGGAAGTGGGTTAGACTTAAACGTTCTTGTCATTAGATTCATGATGCTCTTTTGCATATCTCAATTACTACTTTTTATGTGAGCATCATTGAAATCGTTATGCCTAGGTAAGGGCGTTAAACAATAGCGCTTGTTGGGAGGCAACCCGATTTTATTTTTATGCTTTTGTTTTTGCTTCTGTTTTTGAGTGTTTTTCACATTATTACCTCTGTAGTAATTGTGTTTTCTTGTTTAAATTAGTGTTTGAGCCAAGTAAGACCTTTGGGATGGTCTACGGTGTTTGTGATTTGATTTTGCTGGAAAACAGAAACTTTTGCTCTCAGTCCAGGAATTTTGTAAATTCACTGGAAAATGCTTTTGATATGAAATTTTTACACAAGATTGATATAAAAATTTCCCTGATTGTTCTAATTTTTCAGAAGTTTTGGAGTTACAGAAGTATTCGAAGTCTACAGATTGCTACAGACTGTTCTGTTTTAGACAGATTCTGTTTTCTTTGTGTTGTTTGCTTATTTTGATGTATCTATGGGTTGTATCGGGGGGTATGAACCATGGAGAAGTTAGAATACAGTAGATATTACACCAAAATAAATAAAGAATGAGTTCACAACAGTACCTAAAGTGGTGATTTATTTTTCTTATACTAACGGATCTCATGAGTTTTCTGTTGAGTTTTGTGATGTGAAGTTTTCAAGTTTTGGGTAAAGATTTGATGGACTATGGAATAAGGAGTGGCAAGAGCCTAAGCTTGGGGATTCCCAAGGCACCCCAAGCCATATTCAAGGATACCAAAAAGCCTAAGCTTGGGGATGCCCTGGAAGGCATCCCCTCTTTCGTCTTCAATCCATCGGTAAATTTACTTGAGGCTATATTTTTATTCACCACATGATATGTGTTTTGCTTGGAGAGTCTTGTATGATATGAGTCTTTGCTTTTTAGTTTGCCACAATCATCCTTGCTGCACACTTCTTTTGAGAGAGACACGCTGAATCGTGAATTTATTAGAATACTCTATGTGCTTCACTTATATCTTTTGAGCTAGGCAATGTTGCTCTAGTGCTTCACTTATATCTTTTTAGAGCACGATGGTGTTATATTTTATAGAAATTATTGAACTCTCGTACCTCACTTATATTATTTTGAGAGTCTTTAAGAACAGCATGGTAATTGGTTTAGGTTGTGAATTTAGTCCTAATATTATGGGCATCCAAGAGGGATATAATAAAAACTTTCATATTAAGTGCATTGAATACTATGAGAAGTTTGATTCCTTGCATATAGTTTTGAGATATGAAGATGGTAATATGAGAGTCATGCTAGTGAGTAGTTGTGAATTGGAAGAAATACTTGTGTTAAAGTTTGTGATTCCCGTAGCATGCACGTATGGTGAACCGTTATGTAACGAAGTCGGAGCATGATTTGTTTAATGATTGTCAACCTTTGTGTGAGGGTCGGGAGCGCGCGATGGTTAACTCCTACCAACCTCTCCCCTAGGAGCATGCGTCTAATACTTTGCTTCGATAACTAATAGACTTTTGCAATAAGTATGTGAGTTCTTTATGACTAATGTTGAGTCCATGGATTATACGCACTCTCACCCTTCAACCTTTGCTAGCCTCTCTAGTACCGCGCAACTTTCGCCGGTGCATCAAACCCACCTTCCTCAAAACAGCCACCATATACTTTCCTCAAAACAGCCACCATATACTTTCCTCAAAACATCCACCATACCTACCTATTATGGCATTTCCATAGCCATTCCGAGATATATTGCCATGCAACTTCCACCGTTCCGTTTTTCATGACATGCATCATCACTTTCATATTGCATATAGAGTCATATTTTGTTCTAGGTATCGAGTTGTAAGTAAATAAAAGTGTGATGATTTCTTTTATTAGAGCATTTGTCCCGTGTGAGAAAAGGATGATGGAAACTATGAATCCCTCATAAGTTGGGATGAGTCTCCGGACTTTACAAAAAAATAAAGAGGCCAGTGAAGCCCAAATAAAAAAAAGAGGCCAAAGATGCCCACCAAAATTAAAAAAAATGAGAGAAAGAGAGAAGGGACAATGCTACTATATTTTTCCACACTTGTGCTTCAAAGTAGCACCATGATCTTCATGCTAGAGAGTCTCCTATTTTGTCACTTTCATATAACTAGTGGAATTTTTCATCATATGCACAACCACTTAGTTTTCTTTTTGAGCTTTCATACACTTATAGCTCTAGTGCATTCGTTGCATGGCAATCCCTACTCACTCACATTGATATCTATTGATGGGCATCTCCATAGCCCGTTGATACGCCTAGTTGATGTGAGACTATCTTCTCCTTTTCCCTTGCAACCTCCACCATATTCTATTCCACCTATAGTGCTATATCCATGGCTCACGCTCATGTATTGCGTGAGAGTTGAAAAGGTTTGAGAACATAAAAAGCGTGAAACAATTGCTTGACTTGTCATCGGGGTTGTGCATGATTTAGATACTTTGTGTGGGGAAGATGGAGCATAGCCAGACGATATGATTTTGTAGGGATAACTTTCTAAGGCCATGTTATTTCGAAAGGACACAATTGCCTTGTTGGTATGCTCGAAGTATTACTGTTTTTATGTCAATATTAGACTTTTGTTCTGAATCTTATGGATCTGAATATTCATGCCACAATAAAGAATATTACATGGATAAATATGTTAGGTAGCATTCCACATCAAAAATTCTGTTTTTATCATGTACCTACTCGAGGACGAGCAGGAATTAAGCTTGGGGATGCTTGATACGTCTCCAACGTATCTATAATTTTTGATTGTTCCATGCTATTATATTATCTGTTTTGAATGTTTTATATGCATTAATATGCTATTTTATATTATTTTTGGGACTAACCTGTTAATCTAGAGCCTAGTGCCAGTTTCTGTTTATTTCCATGTTTTTGAGTATTGCAGATAAGGAATATTAAACGGAGTCCAAATGGAATAAAATCTTCGGAATGATTTTTCTTGGACCAGAAGAAACCTGCCAGACTTGGAGATGAAGGCAGGAGACCTGCCGTGGCGTCACAAGCCACCAGGGCACGCCCTAGGGGAGGGGGGCGCCCTCCTAGCTTGTGGCCCCACGACAGCTCTCCTAACCCTATTCTTCGGCCTATAAATTCCCAAATATTCCCTAGATACTAAAGAGAGCCACGAAAATACTTTTCCGCCGCCGGAAGCCTCTGTTCCCGTGAGATCCAATCTTGGAGCCTTTTTCGGTAATCTGCCGGAGGGGGATTCGATCACGGAGGGCATCCACATCAACTCCATTGCCCCTCCGATGATGCGTGAGTAGTTTACCACAGACCTTCGGGTCCATAGCTAGTAGCTAGATGGCTTCTTCTCTCTCTTTGTTCTTCAATACCATGTTCTTCATGATCTTCATGGAGATCTATCCGATGTAATACTCTTTTGCGGTGTGTTTGTCGAGATCCGATGAATTGTGGGTTTATGTTCAGATTATCTATGAATATTATTTGAATCTTCTCTGAATTCTTATATGCATGATTTCATATCTTTGCAAGTCTCTTCGAGTTATTGGTTTGGTTTGGCCAACTAGATTGGTAATTCTTGCAATGGGAGAAGTGCTTAGTTTTGGGTTCAATCTTGCGGTGTCCTCACCCAGTGACAAAGTAGGGGTAGCGAGGCACGTATTGTATTGTTGCCATCGAGGATAAAAAGATGGGGTTTTCATCATATTGCTTCAGTTTATCCCTCTACATCATGTCATCTTAATTAATGCGTTACTCTGTTCTTCATGAACTTAATACTCTAGATGCAGGCAGGAGTCAGTCGATGTGTGGAGTAATAGTAGTAGATGTAGAATCGTTTCGGTCTACTTGACACGGACGTGATGCCTATATGCATAATCATTGCCTTGGATATCTTCATAATTATTCGCTTTTCTATCAATTGCTCGACCGTAATTTGTTCACCCACCGTATTATTTGCCATCATGAGAGAAGCCTCTAGTGAAACCTATGGCCCCCGGGTCTATTTTCCGTATTATATTTTCGGTTCTATAAACCAAAAATACCAAAAATATCTTGCTGCAATCTTTTTACTTTTAGTTTACCTTTCGTTTTAGTAATCCTATCTATATATCTCTATCAGATCTCATCCTTGCAAATAACGTGAAGGGATTGACAACCCCTTTATAGCGTTGGGTGCAAGTGTTTGATTATTTGTGTAGGTACATCCATTGGTGACTTGGTTGTAACTCCTACTGGATTGATACCTTGGTTCTCAACAACTGAGGGAAATACTTATCTACTTTGCTGCATCACCCTTTCCTCTTCAAGGGAAAACCAACGCATGCTCGAGAAGTAGCAAAGATACCCCGAACAAACCCCTTAAAGGATTGTTTTCCATAGTGGCAAGTGACAATAAATTTCAGCACGTAGTATAAGTTTTGCCTTTCCGATTTCCACTTACCAAGAGCGCTTCACTCCCCAGCAACGGCGCCAGAAAAGAGTCTTGATGACCCACAAGTATAGGGCGTCAATCGTAGTCCTTTCGATAAGTAAGAGTGTCGAACCCAACGAGGAGCAGAAGGAAATGACAAGCGGTTTTCAGCATGGTAGTTTTTGCAAGCACTGAAATTGTAGGTAACAAATAGTTTGATAGCAAGATAATTGGTAACAAGCAAGTAATGGTAACGGTAAATAAAGTGCAGCAAGGTAGCTCAATCCTTTTGTGGCAAAGGACAGGCCAGAATAATCTCTTATATTAGGCAAAGTGTTCTTGAGGGTACACGGGAATTTCATCTAGTCACTTTTATCATGTTGGATTGATTTGTGTTCGCTACTTTGATAATTTGGTATGTGGGTGGACCGGTGCTTGGGTGCTGTTCTTACTTGAACAAACCTCCCACTTATGATTAACCCCCTCGCAAGCATCCACAACTACGAGAAAAGTATTATGATAAAATCTAACCATAGCATTAAACATTTGGATCCAAATCAGCCCCTTACGAAGTAGCGCATAAACTAGGGTTTAAGCTTCTATCACTCTAGCAACCCATCATCTAATAACTACTCCACAATGCATTCCCTTAGGCCCAAGGATGGTGAAGTGTCATGTAGTCAATGTTCACATGACACCACTAAGGGAATCACAACATACATATCATCAAAATATCGAACACATATCAAATTCACATGATTACTCGCAACATGACTTCTCCCGTGACCTCAAGAACAAAGGTAACTACTCACAAATAATATTCATGCTCAAGATCAGAGGGGTATTAAATAGCATAATGGATCTGGACATATAATCTTCCACCAAATAAACCATATAGTAATCAACTACAAGATGTAATCAACACTACTAGTCACCCACAAGTACCAATCTGAGGTTCCGGTACAAAGATTGAACACAAGAGATGAACTAGGGTTTGAGAGGAGATTGTGCTGTTGAAGATGTTGATGAAGATTGGCCTCCCAAAGATGAGAGGGGTGTTGGTGATGACGATGGCTTCGATTTCCCTCTCCGTGAGGGAAGTTCCCCTGGCGGAATCGCTCCATCGGAGGGCAAAAGTGCTCCTGCCCAAGTTCCGCCTCGAGATGGCGGCGTTTCATCCCGAATGTCCTCTCTCTATTTTTTCTAGGTAAAAATACCTTATACACCAGAAGATGGGCACCAGAGGTGGGCCGTGCTGGGCACAACCCACCAGGGCGCGCCTGGGGGGCCTGGCGCGCCCTGGTGTCCTGTGTTCACCAGGTGGGCCCCCTCCGGTAGTTATTTGTTCGAGTATATTTCATATATTCCAAAATAATTCTCCGTAAAGTTTCAGCATATTTGGAGATGTGCTGAATAGGTATCTCTGATGTGCTTTTTCAGGTCCAGAATTCCAGGTGCCGGTATTTTCCCTCTTTGTATAAACCTTGCATATTATGAGAGAAAAGGCATTAGAATGACTCCCTAAAGCATTTTTATTTATAAAAACATTATAAATAACATTAGGAAATCATGATGCAAAATGGACGTATTAGTCAACATTAGACATCCGGGTTATGACACTGGATCATACAATGACCAGTCATTTTGGATATATTGATCAAAAGCTAAAAACAGCCATGGATGACCTCATCCTGCCGGCTCATATCATACAGAACAAAGGCGGCTCATTGATAAAAACATTGCTATGCAAAGCGAATCCATTGGAAAGCTGCCACAAGTATATCACAAAGCTGATCAAATATCACGTGCACGATGGCACGGCAGACGGGTCAAGTTTGCTACTTCTATTACAGGCTCACATCAGAAGCCACAAAATATCACAAGTTTTTGACAAAGGCCACATAACTACTCATGCCGACCGGCTTGTGTGTCCTTCCCCGTAGCTTCTGTATGCTGTCCTTGTTCGACCGTGGCTTCTGACTCCGCCTGAGCCTACTCATCTTGCTGGGTCTGGAGGTCCTTTCGCACCCACTGAATTGTGTTCAGAGCTCAGAAATTTGAGTTGCCAGGAACAATAACGGATGAGTCAAGATCAAGAGAAAAAGTTTGCTCACGACGGGGAGGCACAAGCTCAAACGGTGCATCCTTTAGTGGATCTATGTGCTTATTCTCCATCGAATAGGCGGATTGGTACTTCGCTACATCCAGCTCGTCAGCAAGAAGAGTTGCTAGCGGGCGGGTCTCCTTTATGCACTTGGCGAAGTCTTCCTCTGAATACTCAGAGCCATCAATCTTAAATTCTAGAAACCCGCCCCCCATTGCCTCGAGGTCTAGCTCAGGCAAATACGCTTTTGTGCGAGCAAGCACCAGATTCGCTCCCATACGAGCCGCCGATCTCCTGAATTCTTCAACCCACTGAGGCACTGTAGACAGATGATTAAGCATATCTTTTAGTCTTTTAGGAGGATGCTCAAGATTTTTAACCGCCATGATGGCAAAAATAGATCCCGTGAATAGCTGCTCCACGTATGTAAAGATTGCCTTCAGCTTTACTATTGGCTCCTACACAAGATTGTGATTTTTTCGCCCTGCACACAAAAGACAAGCAGGAACATAAGCTGACAAATCATATTACCCAGAATTTAATAGCACAAAGATCAAGAATCATACCAAAGATTGCAGCAGTCATGTAAGTAATTTGTTTCTTCAGTGTTTGCAACTCATCAGTCACAGGCCCAAGCTTGTTTTTCGCATTTTCGGCGTGCTTCAGAAGGGTGGTTGTTTCCTTATTAGATTCGGCCCTGGCTTGATCAAGGAGATCATTTGCTTGGCGTGCAGAATCTTGAAGGCGAGCCGCCAAAAGCTCTGCGTCAACCTTGAGCTTCTTCTCCTGTTTAAACCGCCCCTGTAAGCCGGCTGCAACAGACTCGGTCTCGTTCAATGATTCCTGCACATACAAAAGCATAAGAGCAAGTATACAAACCCTGAGCCACCGCAAGCAGGCGACCCAGACTTTGGGGGCTACAACATTCAAAAAATTACTCTTACAAGTCCCATGCAGTTGCAAGCAATCCACATGTCACTTGGCGGCTAATGTAAGTTGCTTCTCTTCTACACAACAGAAAGACCCGGCTATCTCAAAGAGATAAGCCGATCCTTGGGGGCTACAGGTGGCATTTTTTGATCTTTAGGTAATCCAAAAGTTCCGGCTCATTATTATCTTAATGACCCGGCCCTTGGGGGCTACGGTTGGTTCTTATAAAATACAATAAAGAGCCAGCTCACTACTTATTGTACTAAGCCGGCTCTTGGGGGGGTATAAGAGTATACATGATGAATGGATAAAGGGTAAATTTTTACCTCATATTTATGCTCAAAGTGCTGACCAACTTCATCTCAATCTCCCGGCTCTCAGACAGCCGGGTCATATATTGTTGGTATATGTTGTCAGCGTCAAGAGCAGAAATTCTGGAAATTCTAGCTTGGCCTTTCCCTTCTCCAGCATCTCTGGCTCATGTTTTGTTATAACCTTAGCCAAGGCAGTTGAAGTGCCAGGAGCCTGGAAGGTTTCTTTAACAATGGTCACTTCTGTAGTGTCCATGGTGGTTGATGGAGCGGCACTATGCATGTTGAGCACATGACTTGGAGGAGGACTTGATGGTTGAAAGGCCGGGTCATTTGAGACGCCTCGATCTTCAGCCGCCGCCTCCGTGACGACCGGCTCTTCAGCATGGGTCATCTCCACATCAGGGGCCAGCTCAGTGCCCAAATCCAGGTTATTTTGGCTAGAAGGCTCAACATGAGTTGCCTCTTCAGGCAAGGGATCAGGAATACTATGATCCACAACAGCAGAAGATGGTTCACCCACTTTTTTCCTCGTGCAAGCCTTTGCTCTATGAAAACAAAGTATTAAGGTTAAGGAAATAACAAGTGACAACAAAACAAATGCAACTGGCTCAAAAAAGAAACTTACCCACGGTTAATGGGGAAGGCTGGAAGCTGTGTTCCTGTCGAGTCGCCAGAAGAGGGCGACAATTCCCGATAAAGTGAATTAGAAGGACTGAGTGGTTGCTTAAAAGGCCGGCTCGCGAACGTGAAGTAGTTGGACTATGCGGCACCTCAACGTGTTGCTTGCGGGTGGCTGGCTCAAGGGATAAGCCGGGAGATAACTCGCCCGAGCTACTCCGAGTCTTGTGCTTTGACTAGCCGACGTGCTGATTTTTCTTCAAAATAAAGTTTGGATCTAAGTGAGCATCTCGGTGCGAAAACTTAACTTTTCTGACAGCTTGTCTCGGCCTCCTCAGGATATATGGCCCTGATGAGTCTAAGGAATTGAAATTACCTCAACATCGCCGGCTTGGCTAGCCTCCGTATCATCCTGACAATAAGAAAAAGATATGTTAGCAAATTTCATAAAAATGTGGCAAAGTAAGAAAAGTTCTACCCCGGAGTTTTCTTCGATGGCGGATCCTCCAGCCGGGTCGCCAATTTGCTTAGGTTGAGAGGGCATGGGAGTCCTGGCTCTGGCTTTCCACCATTCAGAATTGGCCTATACAGCGTGGTACAAGCCGGAAAATGAGCATGAAAGATAAGAAGGTCATGACAAAGAAAACATAGTCCAGAATACTTACTAGAGGAACATGGTTGGTTAGACAAAACGGAGCCAACCTGGTTACACTGCACTGCTCTTTAGAGTGGCTGAAGAATTTCTTGGTGGCCTTATTGATATCATTTTCAGACCAAACATCGGGACTGAAGCGTTGAACATCAGGTAACTCGCCGGTGTAGTTGCACATCAAGTCACCTCTCAAACTCAGATGCTGAATCTGCCATTCTATCCAACACTGGATCAAATCGATTCCGGTGAGGCCGTGTGCAGTTAGAGCTCTCAGCCGTAGAAGGATAGGGGCCAGTTTTTTCCTTTCCTCATCAGCTGGCCAACCCGGAAATTCACTCAAAGCGTTAAGCTGGTCAAGTCTGAAACCTAGCAAAGGATTCTGTTTTTTTTGGAGCAGTACACTGGCAGTAAAACCAAGTTTTTTTCAAGTCCTTAGGATGACTCGCCAACTTGGATTCAGGGAGATGGCCGTTTTTTCTCTTCTCAATGGAAATACCACCAAGTTCTTTGCTGGAGCCGTTCTTCACCTCAGTTTGGTGGTTGATATAAAAGAACCCTCTAAAGAGTTTGATAGTTGGCTCAATTTGAAGATATACTTCGCACGGAACTTGAAATTGACAAATGTTGGTCATGGAGTTACGACCAATGTCTTGCGGTCTGAGATCGAAGAAATGAAGAAGATCTCTAAAGAATTTCGACCCGGACGGCCGGAAACCTCTATGCAAATGATTTGTGCAGCAGATAACTTCTCCTTGTTCATGCTTTGGGAGAGTTTCTTCTGTGGGAGATCACCAGCCAATTTCAGTTTGAGCCGGCAAAAGGCCTTGTTCCACAAGGTTCTCTATAGTGAGCACTGACTCCTTTGATCTAACCTACCCACAAACTTTGCTTGTCTTGGGAGCCATCATGGGTCTTTGCAATTCAACTACAAATCGGAAAAGAAAAATGTAATGAGCTGATGTTTGTTTGAGCCGGCCTACAAAGCGAGGAACTCGCTTGAATCAGGAATAAATAGGAAAGAGCTGGCTCAAGATGAGCCGACGTTTGAAGAAAAATCGGCGTCTCATTACATATGGGTTTGAAGGCGATCAACTAAAGATGGAGTTTCCTTGGTAACCCGGCAACGGAACAATTCAACATTTGAACCGCAATAAAAGGACAAGCGTGGGGATGAGCCGGCATCCACACAAGCTAGTTAAGGAGCAACTAAAGAGTCTATGAAGACTTAGTGAAATCCTCGTCTACAAACAACTTTCTGCTAAAGTGGAAGGACAGATGGATCTAATAATATGGAAGAAATGAAACATAAAAGGGTCCTAAACTATGGTGGAAGTACTAATGTGAGACTACTACGAATTCGTCGGAGATCTAAGATAGATCTATGACGCCGCAAAGGTAATGTGGCGGTAAAAATACATGTTATCGATGAAGACCACATGGGAAGATAGATCTACAACTAACATTGGTATGAACTCCGGTGAAACCACGATGAACTAAGAAGAATGCTTGAACCCTAATGATGGTAATGGGACTCACCGAAGCCAAAATGATGGAGATGTAGAGGTGTTCTCTTTCCCCTGTGACGACCGCAGACGATCCAAGTTAACTCCGGTGAACACGGCGGCACGATGGAGCGTCTACGGATGACTTGGACTCTGGTTGGTTCGGGCGGCGCTTTGGAGGCGAGGGGAAGAAGATGATGTGAAAAAGAAAATTTGGGGCCCTTAGGGTCTATTTATAAGAAGGGAGAACCCGAAGAGGCGCACTGAGAAAATGGGTTGTTACGGTGATTAGTGGCTATAGATATGCCTCGATTCCTGCGCCTGATTAGATTTAACGTGTGTTTGAAAAGATTCGCAATGATTATGATTTGACATCAGAGGTCGTCAAGGGTTAGCAAGATGACGTCAAGATGAGCAGCGGCCGAAAACAGGCTAAGTTTTATAAAGAAGAAGATGACCAGGAAGAAGAACCAAATGCCGGCTCAAAGGGGCCGGTTCGAATTTCTTACTGTTTTATTTGTTTCCAAGAAATAGTTTGGCATGGATAAATCCAAGTCAAACTGGGGGCTAATGTTGGGGATATACCCCATGGATAACCCGCCTTACAAGTTCAACCCAGTTAGTACGGATGGCGGCTTAACGAAGATAAAGGCAACCAACTGTGTGGACCCATCAATGGAGATCCTAGAAGCCTGAAGGGATGAAGGGCGGTGCGATCCTAAAGACCGGCTCATGGTCCAAACTTAGCAGGCCGGCTCAATGGTGTCATCATAAGGGAACTTCTACTTGTAGGACAAGATAAGTAAGAATTAGATTAGGCCATGGGTTATAATTCAACCCGTACTTCATTGTACCCTTGGGGCCTTGACCTATATATAAAGGGGAGCCCCCGAGGTGAAAGGATCAAGTAAGAAAGAAACCCTCAAGAGCTAGGCTAGCGATTCCGCACCCTTGTAATTGAGATCATCATCAATATATACAAAGCAGGACATAGGCTTTTACCTCCATCGGAGGGGCCGAACCTGGGTAAACCCTTGTCACTCGTTCCTGATCAACCTCTCCAAGTCGCCACCTAGTTGCGATGGCCTCACACCTAAGTTCTCCCAAGAGGACATCTGCCGTGACAAAACCTTGACACACGGGTAAGCCATACTTATTGCAGTGTGTGTTTGGCAGCAAAGGGTGCGTCGAGCTCACCCAGCTGTGGCGTTCTGTAGAGGTCTTTGCGGATCTTCCGAAGAGTGTAACGGACGCCGTCCAGCACTTCGGACAGTTGGAGGGCCATGAGGAGGAGAAGACATTCTGGCAGTAGTTCCTGGACTCTCCGTCGTCACAGCTGCTGAACCATCGAATGAAGCAGGTGATGGAGCTACTCCGCGTGGCGAGGCTAGCGCTCCATGTTCTCTACAACAAGTTGTGGCCAACTGAAGTTCTGTCGGCCAGCCTCTTTGGCCTCCACGCCCGGTTGTGGGTTGTTGGCCCGCAGGTGGATTGTTGGAAGCGATCTGCGTGCTTCGAGGGAGCACGGCGGGCGTACGCCTGCGTGAATATGCACTTGCGGAAGGTTAATGCGGTGATCATTGCTGCGGGGACCCCCGAAAAGAAGCAGCGCACCGCGGAGCAATTCTACGCCGAGGTAGAAGAGGGCGCCCGGGCTACCTAGGCCATGTGTCCAAAAGACACTTTGTACCAGTTTTAGTTCTTTGGAGTGCTGAAGTACATGGGATGTAAAAACCCATCTTTTGTTTTAATGAGTATGTCCTTAAATTTCCTCATATATGTGTGTTGTTTTAACTGATTTTCCTCCTGTTGTGTTGAACTGAAAGTGGCCAGTAATCGGCTTCTACCCCAATGTAGAATATAAAGAGGGTGTTCCTTGAGGAAGCTCTAACCCTTAGCCGATGTCTCGGTACCCGAAGGCGGTCTGTGCTTGTAGGAACTAGGCAATCAGACTATGACGGCTTTATAACTTTCACTTAGTCATAGGAGTTTGACTGTGGGGGCTGATGACGAGCCCCCGGTGTGTGAACTGGTCATCTTTAAGCAGCCGAGGTCTACGACGTTGCTCACGTCGGCTTATACTATGAATAAGCCCTTCGTTTAACATGGGTGATCTCTAACGACACGTCGCTTAACGCGGTCTTCGGATTGCCGACCAGTTTTCGCTTACCCAGATAGTCAGTTTTCGGCTTTCTCCACTGAGGTGCTTTGCCAATTAAACTAGCAGCACTATCACAGTGGTTCTCCCGTTACACCCTTAGCCGAATTTGCTCGGGAACGTAAGGGGTACACATAGGAGCCGGGCAACCCAACTATTGACCTAAATCTAGGTTCGAAACGGATGCATATAGTGCAACATCCGAGACGCCGAGTACTTCGAACTTGTATTTCAAGACAGGGAAACGAAGCCCTTTAGCATATGTATCTTGAAGACGTTCTTGTAGCTCACAGGCAGTGCTTGTACAGAAATACAGTAAGAACCTTGAGGGGCATGATTTCTTTAGTTTATAACTTCAAGCTTTACATGTTGAGCTGTAATGAGAGAAACTAAAAAGATACAATGCAAAAATTTAAATAAAGGAGCACATAAAAACATGGCGGATATTATCATCGGGTTTATGAGCTCGGGCCGCTTCCTGCCGCACGTCTGTGTCTCCATGCTGTTAACCGGCTTATCCTCGCTGATGGCGAAGACTAAGATGGACTGTATGCAACCTCAGCCTTGCATATGCTTAAAGCGCTCACTGGCCGAGTCCTTTTAAGAGGTCTGCAGATATCCGCTGTGTGGTTGAAGCCACGTGGGTATACTTTCCTGGCTAGCTCTTTGACAGGATCATGCCGATATGGAAGCTCAAAGCTTAGTCGCTCCTCGATCCGGTGTTTCCATAATTTTGGCTCCTCGGCGGCCCAAGGGATTTTTAGTGCAAAATTGTTCACCCTAGGGACGTAGTGCCCCTCCCAAGGGGAGCGCGCGAGGATCCCGCACCCCTATTTAGGGTGTGGGGGTATGTGTCCGAGGTCGACTAGCGTGGTCAGCGAACGCTTCGAAGAGCTAGAAGTGCGTTTACCGCCACGGGCCGCGTCCTCGGATGCTTGTAGCTCGGCTGCGAAGGCTACGGTCTACTCCTCAGTACGGAGGGAGGGTTCCGTGTTACCGTTGATTGTGATAACACCGCTGGGTCCTGGCATTTTGAGCTTTTGGTAAGTATAATGCGGGATCGCGTTGAAGCGAGCAAACGCTATGCACCCTAAGAGCGCGTGGTATCCACTTCGAAAGGGGACAATGTCGAAGATTAACTCCTCGCTTCTGAAGTTCTCGGGTGATCCGAAGACAACCTCCAGTGACACGGTTCTGGTGCAACGAGCCTCAACACTTGGTATGACGCCTTTAAAGGAAGTGCTGCGCGGCTTGATCCGAGATAAGTCGATGCCTATCTTCCTAACCGTGTCCTCATATATCAAGTTGAGGCTGCTTCCTCCGTCCATAGGAACGCGCGTCAGATGGAAACCCTCGACAATTGGGTTCAGGACAAGTGTAGCTGACCTGCCATCCCTGATGCTAGTCGGATGGCCATGTTTGTCGAATGTGATCGAGTAAGCCGACCACGGGTTGAACTTCGGGGCGACTGGCTCTAATGCGTAGATGTTGTGAAGTACGCGCTTCCTCTCCCTCTTGGGGATGTGGGTAACATAGATCATGTTCACCTCTGTTACCTCATTAGGAAACTTCTTTTGGCCTCCGTTGTTAGGCCGCTGAGGTTCATCCTCATCTTCACTACGATTTTGGGTTTTACCTGGACCCTCCGTTGCTACCTTGCCAGCTTGTTTGAAGACCCAACAATTCCTGTTAGTGTGGGTTGCTGGTTTGTCCTGGGTGCCATGGATTTGGCACGGTCGATACAGGATCATGTCTAGCTGGCTAGGTCCATCCTTATTCCCTTTAAAGGATTTCCTTTTCTGTTGGGATATGGGTCCGGTGAACCCTGCATTGACCGCGGCGTCCTCTCTGTTGCTCCCGCCATTTTTATGCCTACGCGTGTTTCTGTTGCATCGAGGCTTTCCATTGGCGTCGCGTGTCTCCGAAGTGCCTGCCTCACCATCGTGAGCGCTTCGTGTGAGCCAGTTGTCTTCTCCCACACAAAAGCGGGTCATCGGCGAAGTGATGGCCGCCATGGTCCTCGGCTTGTCTTGACCGAGCTGGCGGGCAAGCCATTCATCTCGGATGTTATTTTTTAATGCAGCGATGGCTTCATCGTCGGACCAGTCTATGATCTGGTTCTTTTTAGTAAGGAACATGTTCCAGAACTTCTGAGCAGATTCGCCAGGCTGCTGGGTGACACGACTGAGGTTGTCAGCGTCCGAAGGTCGGACATAAGTGCCTTGGAAATTTGCCCTAAAGGGATCTTCAAGGTCTTCCCAGCTACCAACAAAATGAAGAGGCATGCTATTAAGCCAATGCCTAGCCTACCCCTTTAGCTTGAATGACAAATATTTGAGGGCGCGGATGTCATCTCCGTTAGTCATGTGAATGTGGAGAAGGAAATTTTCGATCCACACTACTGGGTCTGTGGTGCCATCATATGATTCTATGTTGATGGGCTTAAACCGTTATGGAAATTGATGTTCCATTACCCTGCCTGTAAAGTAGATCGAGCGGGCTGTACCTCGGAACCGGGTAGTATCCCGTCGGAGGTCGGGGGAGAGTCGTGTTTAGGCCTGATCTCGGGCACGGCCGTTCCTGTCTAACCAGGTGTCATAGCCGTCAGGCCCGACTGGCGCGCGCCCTCTTGAGCCATAGATGGACCGAGAAGGTACTCAGTTTGCCTCAATGTGACGTCGAACGTCATGAGGGCCTAGGTAATCTACGGGGTCCCTGCCCTAATGGCGTGGAGCCAGTCGGGTATCGAGGCGTTCCAGCACTAGCCTATCCTGACCTCTTGGGGGTCGGTCAGGCACGTCGGCGACTAGTTCTTCATCGAACTCCGGCGGCAGACGCCTACGCGGGTATGACTTTGGCGTGCTACGACGTTGGTCTTCGAGATCTTGTTCAGCCGAGAGTACTTCAAACCACTTTTCATTCAGCACATCCGTATTCGCTTGCAGCAGCTGCTACTGGCGTTTCATGCTTCGAGCGGTGGCGACGAGGCGCCGCCGGAAGCCCTCTTGTTCGAAGGGGTCTTTAGGGACAATATAGTCCTCGATACCAAGGCTCTCATCTTCCTCGGTCTCCGGCATGTAATTGTCGTCGGCCCCTTTAAAGAGGTCATCGGGATCCAAGTCCTCGGGATTGCCGTTCCGTACTGGGAGGCTTGAGGTTCCTCTCCAGTGTTATCGACGTCGCCGGCCATTGCCTCACCGTCATCGGCGGTGGCGTTAGTGCCGTTGGGTTCCCCATTGTTGCCCCTTTGGCATCTGCGCCGAGGTCGTGGAGGGGATTTGGGGGTATGCACCATATAGACATCATAGGTGGATGTTGCAGTCCACTTGCTAGTGTTTACCAGGGGCGAAGTGTGTTCTCTGGGGTCATAGGCATCTTCATCCATGTTAGTGGCCTCATCGTAGTCTAGCACGTCAGTTAAGTCGTCGACCATGGCGACTAGGTGGGTGGTGGGTGGGACGTAAATTTCCCGATCGTCGGCTTTAAGTCCGATCTTGTCATAAACCGAAGTCTTGCCATCCGATATAGACATGCTCTGGATACGATCAAGCATCTCGTTCGGGTGAGATATTTCTTCGGATTCATTGCCTGACTATAAGTGGGGCTGACTCGAAGCGTGCCTGCTATATAGCTTGGCGTGTTTTCGGCGTGCAGGGGATTCAAGGGTCATTCTAGATCCTGTGCCAGGGTTGGCTCGAGATCCAACGTAGCTTCAGAGATAGGGGTCGAGCCTGGGTCCGGGCCGTGGTTCGAGGGGAGATCGCCCGGAGTCGTTACATCAGGGTTCTCCGGTGACACTAAGGTTTCTAGCCCGACGTTCTCAAAAGAGATAGGTTTCGGAGTCGATCCTCCGGTGTCGGGTAGCCCCTCCACCCGGTCGGGCGTCCAGCCTTACTGGATGAGTTCTCCACGGGAATCCGCGGTGTATTCCAAGCCTCCAAAGGTCAAGATCTGATATGGGGCGTAGTTCTCGATGGAGGCCAGATGGCCGGTCGAATCGACGCAGAAGATCATGCTGCTGATATGTCTCCAACGTATCTGTAATTTTTGCTTGTTCCATGCTGTTATATTATCACCCTTGGATGTTTTACAATCATTTTATAACAACTTTATATCATTTTTTGGGACTAACCTATTGACATAGTGCCAAAGTGCCAGTTGCTGTTTTGCTTGTTTTTTACTTCGCAGAAAATCAATACCAAACGGAGTCCAATCGCGACGAAACTTTTTGGAGATTTTTGCTGGACCAGAAGACACCCGGTGGGCCAAAGAAGTACCGGAGAAGTGGGCCGAGGAGACCACAACCCACCAGGGCGCGCCAGGGGGCCCCGGCGCACCCTGATGGGTTGTGCCCCCCTCGGGACCCCTCTCCACTGCCTCTGATGCCTATAAATTCCCAAATATTCCAAAAACCATAGGGGAGTCGACGAAACACAATTCCAACCGTTGCAAGTTCCAGAACCTCGAGATCCAATCTAAACACCATCACGGAGGGGTTCATCTTCCTCATAGGTGCCTCTCCGATGATGCGTGACTAGTCCACCATAGACCTGCGGGTCCGTTGGCAATAGCTAGATGGCTTCCTATCTCTCTCTTATGATTCTCAATACAATGGTCTCTTGGAGATCTATTTGATGTAAACTTTTGCGGTATGTTTGTTGGGATCCGATGAATTTTGAGTTCATGATCAGTTTCTATCCATGAATATTATTTGAGTCTTCTTTGATCTCTTATATGCATGATTACTTATAGCCTCGTATTTCTTCTTCGAATCTTTGGTTTAGTTAGGCCAACTAGATCGATTTTTCTTGCCATGGGAAGAGGTGCTTTGTGATGGGTTCGATCTTGCGGTGTTCTTTCCTAGTGACAGAAGGGGCAGCAAGACATGCATGTATCGTTGCTATTAAGGATAACAAGATGGGGTCTATTCCTACATGAATAGATCTTGTCTACATCATGTCATCGTTCTTATTGCATTACTCCGTTTTTCCACGAACTTAATACACTAGATCCATGATGTTTAGCGGTCGATGTGTGGAGTAATAGAGATAGATGCAGGCAGGAGTCGGTCTACCTATCTTGGACGTGATGCCTATATAATGATCATCGCCTTGGATATCATCATGACTATTCGATTTTCTATCAATTGCCCAACAGTAATTTGTTCACCCACCGTGCGCTATACTCATGAGAGAAGCCACTAGTGAACCCTACGGCCCCCGGGTTTACTTTTCCAACATATTGCTTTCAGATCTATCTTTTTGCTTCTTTGTTTTCAGATCTACAAAACCAAAACCCCAAAAACATATTGCTGCATATTTTATTTGCTCTTTTTATTTTGTGTTCTTGAGAGATCTATCTCTCCTATCTATCACTACCTAATCAATCTTTTTACCGTAGAGAGATTGACAACCTCTCTTTCGCGCCGGGATGCAAGTATTTGTTGTTTGTGTGCAGGTGCTGCTTATTGGGTGGTGGTGATCCTCCTACTGGTTCGATAACCTTGGTTTCATAACTGAGGGAAATACTTACCGTCGCTGTGCTGCATCATCCCTTCCTCTTTGGGGAAATACCGATGCAGTCTCAAGCCACGTCAAAGGAATTTCTGGCGCCGTTGCCGGGGAGGAAGCGGTCTCTTCTACGTGCCTATCTCAGGCGCCGAGGAGACTCCATCATCATCTACCAGGTTCCTAATCACAAATCTCATCTCCTTGCAATTACATTATTTGCCATTTGTCACTCGTTTTCCTCTCCCCCACTTCACCAAATTTTTCGTTTTATTCGCCCCCTTTTTCGTTCGCCTTTTTCTCGCCGGATCTCTTTTTGTTTGCTTGTTTGCTATCTTTGCTTGTGTTGCCATGTGCCTTCTTTTTGCTTGCATCTTCACTTGCTAAAAATCTATTGATATGGATCCTCATCCACTTGCTAATCATTTCAAAAGACCAAATTATGATGAACCAATTGCTAGTGAGTGGAGTGCACTTGATTATCTCTATGAAGTTTTTGCTTGAAAATCATGAATCTGAAAATTTTGATGAAGTGTTGAAAGAAGAAATTTATAAGGTGATTCATGATAGCTCCTTGATTGAACAGCATGATTGCAATGATGTTACTATAAATTCTTTTAATGTCAATTATGCTAATGATATGCAAAGCCACAAGCTTGGGGATGCTATGTTTGATGAAGATGATATTTTTAGTCCCCCAAGTTTTGATGAGCAAATTTATTATGATGATTGCATGCCTCCTATTCATGATGATGGTGATGACACGTATGAAAAAATGAGTAATGATAACCATGAAACTTGTCATCATGGTTTGAATTTGCAATGTGGTTATGTCAATCAAGCGTCTCATGATAGTTATTTTGTTGAGTTTGCTCCCACTACTATGGATGAAAAGGAATTTGCTTATGTGGAGAGTAATGAAAATTCTATGCTTGTGCATCATGAAAAGAATGATTTATGTGATAGTTATATTGTTGAATTCCTTCATGATGCTATTGAAATTTATTATGAGGAAGTAATATATTCTTGTAGGAATTGCAATAACATCAAGTTTCCTCTCTATGTGTTCAAAGTTTTGAAGTTATGCTTGTTTTGCCTTCCTATGCTAGTTGATTCTTGTTCCCATAAATTGTTTGCTCAAAAAATCCCTATGCATAGGAAGTGGGTTAGACTTAAATGTGATTTTCATGAGATTCATGATGCTCTCTTGCATATTTCAATTACTACTTTTTATGTGAGCATCATTGAAGTCATCATGCCTAGCTAGGGGCGTAAAACGATAGCGCTTGTTGGGAGGCAACCCAATGAATAAATTTATTTTTGCTTTTTCGTTTCTGTTTTTGAGTGTTGACACAATTATGCCTCTGTTATGATTGTGTTTTTATGGTTTGTTTAGTGTTTGTGCCAAGTAGAGCCTTTAGGATCATTCATAAGATGAGTAGAAGCGATGCTGAATCTGAAACAGAAACTATGCGTCCAGTATATGAATTTTCATTTTTTGCAGGAACGTGATCCTGAGCGGAAATTTTAACACAGTGTTGCTAAACAAATTCCTTACGTTGTCCTAATGTTTCAGAATTGTTAGAGTTACAGAAGTATGGTTAGAGTACAGATTACTACATACTGTTCTGTTTAAGACAGATTCTGTTTTCGTTGCATTGTGTGCTTGTTTTGATGAATCTATGGGTTATATTGAAGGGTATGAGCCATGGTAAAGGTAAAATACAGTAGGTATAATGCAATAATAAAATATGAATGGGTTTGAAACAGTACCTAAAGTAGTGAGTTGCTTTATTATACTAACGGATCTCACGAAGATTTTGTTGAGTTTTGTGTGATTGAAGTTTTCAAGTTTTGGGTGAGATCACGATGGATGAAGGAATAAGGAGTGATAAAAAGCCTAAGCTTGGGGATGATACCGCACCCCCAAGATATATCCAAAGAGTAATAAGCAACTAAGCTTGGGGATGCTCCCGAGTGGCATCCCCTCTTTCTTCTAACAACCATCGGTATTTTACTTGGAGCTATATTTTTATTCGTCACATATCATGACTTTTGCTTGGAGCGTCTTGTATCTGTGCTTGCTTTGCTTGTTTGTTTTTAACTTGTATCCTTGCTGTACACACCTAGTTGGGAGAGCCAAAATTATGCCATGATTTGTTTGAATTGCTCTATGTGCCTCACTTAAACTTTTTGAGCTATAGAATTGCTCTAGTGCTTCACTTATATCTTTTTGAGCACGGTGTGCTTGGAATTTTTTGTAGAAATACTCTCATGCTTCACTTAGATAATTTTGAGAGTTAGTAAATTTTGAAGAAATCCTCTCATGCTTCACTTATACAATTTTGAGAGATGAAATCTTTATGCTCATGTGCTTCACTTAAATTTGTTTGAGCTTGCCAAAAAGCAATGGCAATATATGAAACTAGTCCCAAAGTGATAGATATCCAAGGAGGATATAATAAAAAAATTCATGAAGATCATTGGGCAAATTAAACTTGATTCTTTGTAATTGTTTTGAAACATGATGATAGTAATATGTGAGTCATGTTAGTGAGTAATTATGCTTTACTAGGAATATTGGTGTTAAGGTTTGTGATTCCCTATGCATGCACCAAAGTCAATAGTTATGCAATGAAGTTACATCCTACTTGTGGTGCATTATTCGGTGTTAGTTATGCTCAATGCTCTCTTATGTGAATTTTTGTTTCTTGGTTTGGTAACTTCCCAATCTATTTGCTAGCCTCCATTTGTACTAAGTAGAAATACTACTTGTGCATCCAAAAACCTTAAACCAAGTTTTGCCTTATGAGTCCACTATACCTACATATATGCGGTATTTCCATGCCGTTCCAAGAAAATTTGTATGTGCCATCTCTAAATTTTCAAAATAATTTTTCTCTTTTGGGTGCTCGTACCGCTCATGAAACGGTGGGGAGTGTCCAATATTTTTCCATGCTAGATGTGTTATTCTCAAGATGAGTGTTTATTCACTTGTCATTGCACGAGAGTGCGGCGGTAATAGGGATGCCCATTCCCAAAATGAAAAAGAAAAAAAATATTTACTTTATGTTGTCAAATAATAAATTCCTTGGAAAGTGTTGGTATGGAAGGCAACCGTGGATACGGCCCGCCATGGAAAGTGAAAGTTTGGTGGAAAAAGGAATAAACTTTATTTTCTATTTGGGAACCGCCTATGATGTATCTAGCATGGAAGGTATTGTGAACTACTTTGTCGTTTTCGTTGACAGGAAAAGCATGCCACCCAAAATATTTTTCTCCCTCAATTTAAACCTTGAGCTCTGGCACCTCTATAAATCCCTACTCCCCTCTGTGAAGGGCCTATCTATTAACTTTATGCAATTTTTATTTTTACTTTGAGTCTCCATCTTCTCTTATAAAGCACCAACTAGGGGGCACTATGATCGTACTTGAGCATTGGGCATAGCTAATATTTGAGTGTGTTTCGTGAATGGATCAATGATTGAGCATGATGGGCTAGGGATAACTTTTTTTAGTGTTGATATTTCGAAAGACATGGTTGCTTGTTGACATGCTTGAGTATTGAAGTCATTATGTTAAAACTAGACTATTGCTTTGAATCATTTACAAGTCCAAATGTCCATTCTATACAAAAGAAAAGAATATGATGAACATGTTAGGCAGCATTCCACACCAAAAATTCTGTTTTTACCATTTACCTACTCGAGGACGAGTAGGAATTAAGCTTAGGGATGCTGATACGTCTCCAACGTATCTATAATTTTTGCTTGTTCCATGCTGTTATATTATCATTCTTGGATGTTTTACAATCATTTTATAACAACTTTATATCATTTTTTGGGAATAACCTATTGACATAGTGCCAAAGTGCCAGTTGTTGTTTTTGCTTGTTTTTTACTTCACAGAAAATCAATACCAAACGGAGTCCAATCGCGAGGAAACTTTTTGGAGATTTTTTTTGGACTAGAAGACACCCGGTGGGCCAAAGAAGTACTGGAGAAGTGGGCCGAGGAGACCACAACCCACCAGGGCTCGCCCTGATGGGTTATGCCCTCCTCGGGACCCCTCTCCACCGCCTATGATGCCTATAAATTTCCAAATATTCCAAAAATCCTAGGGGAGTCGACGAAACACAATTCCAGCCACCGCAAGTTCCAGAACCTCGAGATCCAATCTAAACACCATCACGGAGGGGTTCATCTTCCTCATAGGTGCCTCTCCGATGATGCGTGACTAGTCCACCATAGACCTACGGGTCCATGAACTTCATACACTAGATGCATGCTGGATAGCGGTCGATGTGTGGAGTAATAGAGGTAGATGCACGCAGGAGTCGGTCTACCTATCTTGGACGTGATGCCTATATAATGATCATCGCCTTGGATATCGTCATGACTATTCGATTTTCTATCAATTGCCCAATAGTAATTTGTTCACCCGCCGTCCGCTATACTCATGAGAGAAGCCACTAATGAACCCTACGGCCCCGGGGTCTACTTTTTAAACATATTGCTTTCAGATCTATCTTTTTGCATCTTTGTTTTCAGATCTATAAAACCAAAAACCCAAAAACATATTGCTGCATATTTTATTTGCTCTTTTTATTTTGTGTTCTTGAGAGATCTATCTCTCCTATCTATCACTACCTAATCTATCTTTTTACCGTAGACAGATTGACAACCTCTCTTTCACGTAGCATGATGGGCCCTTAACCCATAGTTCCACAGGATGGATGTTCCACATGACAAGATGTCACCGCTCTTTCACATGATGGGCCCTTAACCTCTCTTTCACATGATGGGCCCTTAACCTCTCTTTCACGTGACAAGATGTCACCGCTCTCCATATTTTAACCCACATGATGGGCCCTTAACCCATAGTTCCATAGGATCGAAACCTGACTCTCCTGTACATCTTTGATTCCAAAGTATCCTTTGCACTTGGCTTCGTTTGTAATTCCCGAGCCACCGTCCAATGGATGTTCTATCCTAGCATCAAACGCAATAATTATTTCGTTGCTCTGGACCCCCCTTCTCACCTTCTGTTTAGGCATCGAATGATTGCCTACCCGTTTGAAACTTTGTACTATCGCCTTTTGCTCTCAATGGATTTCCTTGAGTTAAAACTCGCGGAATAATTCTTGTAATCTTCCTGGGTTCACCGTCAGATGCCCAACTTTATTTAGATTCGTTCTTCCAGAGTTTTCCCTCTAATCTCATTCGTAGAACGATGAAGATCCCGAAGAAAGGATGACGACTCCATCATGATGACCTGAGGCAGAAAGATGAATATATCAACGAAAGGGATCAACTTCTTCGAGAAAAACAACAAAGACGAGAAGATCCATTAGAATTTCGTAACCAAACTTTTCCCCTTACCTCTACCGCTTAATTCTCGGGACGAGAATTTCTTTTAGTAGGGGAGAGTTGTGACACCCTGGATTTTGGCTACAGTGATCATTGTAATTAAGCACAGTGACGACCATGAACAGTGCCTAATCATTTTTGCTAAGTAGAATGTGATCAAGTTGAAAATCATATCTCATTTTAAATTTCACCTAAAAAAGGAATTAATTTTCAATGCGATAAAATAAAGTTGCAAATAGCATATGAAAAATGTTGCACACTTGTTACAAATCTCAAAACTAATGTTGTTAAGGAAAACAACATCACTCTTTTGCAAAAATGAACAGTAGCAATTAAACAGTGCTAATTCAACACTTTAAAATTGCTTTTTCATTTATGAAAAATGCAAAAGATATCCACTGGCCTCCAAAATATTTGTGGCACTGTCTAAACTCACCAGTGAATTAATGGGACACTTCCCATATTTTTCCTAAGTGGACAGTGTGCCCAAATATTCTTTTACTCCTCTCTGTTATTTAAATAAAAGAAAACAGAAAAGGAACAAAAGGAAAATGGGCCAGAGCCCATTTACCTGGCGACTGGGCTGCGCTGGCCCAGCCCACTCCCACCTGCCCATCGTCCTTCTCCCCTCCGTGTCGCCCCTGCCATGGACAGCGCCGCGCCGCGCCGTCGCCGTTCACCACGCCGACGGGAGCAGGTGGGCGAGGGGATAATCCTCGCCCCGAGCCGTCCCCCCTGGTCGTCTTCGCCATTCGCCTCTCCTCTCCCTCTCTCCAGCTCTTCCTCGCTCTCCTCACTCCATCCCGAGCGCAGCCATGGCCGCGCCCGGCTGAGCTCGTGGCCACAACCCCTCCCCCGCCTCCGTAGCCTATCCAGAAGGACCGCCGCGACCACCCCGTCCTCCCCGAGCACTGGACCAAGCCTCGGAGCCCCTGCATCGTCCCCACGCCATCGTATTCTTCCTCGGATCCGGGAGCTCGCCGCCGTCGATCCGCCGTCTGCACCGCACCACCACTGCATCGGGCCTTCCCATCACCGCAAGTGAGCTCCCCAGCGACCTCCTCTTCCTCTGGTTGCTCCCCTAGGCCGCCGTAGCTAGCTTCCACCGCACCCGAGCTCCGGTCGCCGCCTTTGAGCTGGTGGTCATCGCCACCGTCGCCGTCGTGCTCGCCTGAGCGCAGCACCGTGCTCCTGGTGCTCCCAGGAGCACAACGCGCACACGCACGCGCCCGCTCGTGCCTCCTAGCGCCGTCCCCGACGCGCGCCCGAACACTCCTCCGCCTGAGCTCGTCGCCGACGAGCCTCCGGTGACCAAATGGTCCCGGGCGTGCAGCCGACGCGCTCGCCACGTCGCGTAGGACCGATCCCGCGCTAGCCCCGCTCGTTTTGCTCTCTGTATGCACGTGCCCGTGCTCGCCCGAAGCTGCCTTCCGCCGCCGTCGACGTTGCTCTCTCCACAGGCCACCATAGCTCGTGCCGATTGCCGGAATGGAACGGCGGCAGCCTTAGCTTTCGAACGCCACCGGCCGCGCTCGATTTGGTGCCCTGTGGACGAAACCCGAGCCTCGTCACCGTTTCGGGAGCTCGCCGGAGCTCCTCCAGCGGCCGGACGGCGCCGCCGCCGACGTGGCCCGATCGGGGCCACCCGCAGGGTCACTGGCCAGTGGGCCAGCCCAACCCCGTTGATCTGTTGACCAGGTCAACGTGCTGACTGGGCCTGGTCCAGTCACTGACTGGTGGGTCCCAGTCCCCCTGTGTGTATGAAAGGTGGGCCACCCCTGTCAGATAACTAATTAGTTAATTAGGTTAATTAAAATAATTAATTTAGCCTAATGTGTCTATGACAGATGGGCCCCACTTACTAAATTAGTCTCTGTTAGCTTAAATTAACTCTGATTTAAAAATGAGTCTATGACATGTGGGTCCCACATGTCAGGTTTGACCAGTCAGCTGAGACTGTTGACTGCTGATGCAATGCTGATGTCAGCATGATGTCATAATAGCATTTTTCGAATTAATTTAATTCTGTTAAATCCAGAAAATGATTAAATCTTTCAAAAATCATAGAAAATAGTCTGTAGCTCAGATAAAAAAACTTTATACATGAAAGTTGATCAGAAAAATCCCACGAATCCAAATATGCCCTCCATTCATCTGTCACATGCTCCTAGCATGATGAACATGGAACTTTCCCCTCCGGATCGTCTGTCCGATAAAACCAAAGACCCGGGAAATATCGTCAGATATTCTCCCGCTTCGTCTGCAACGCGTAGTACTGCGTTAGTGCATGCCTAGCCCTGCATAATGCCATGTCATGCATCGTGTTGCATCTGTTTGCTTGTATTTATTGTTTCTTCCCCCTCTTCTCTCCGGTAGACCCAGAGACCGACGCTGCTGGCGGGTACGACTACGCCGTTGACGTTCAGCCCTTTGCCGCAGAGCAGCAAGGCAAGCAACCCCCCTTGAGCATTCCGATATCGCCTATTCCTTTCCCTCTTATTCTTGCATTAGATTTTTGCTACTGTATTAGTTAGCTCCTATTCTGGTGCATAGCCTGTTTTTGATAAACTGCTACTATACTTGCAATCATGTCAACTGCTTAGTATAGGTTGATCAGTGAATCCCTAGTGGCCCCTTAGTCCCAGTTGCCCCTGCTTCTTCATCGACGACTCGACGACCCGAAGACTCGAAGACTCGGTCATCTGACCGACAAGCCAGGCCCCTCACATCACCGCACACCCCTTAGTGTACGACTCTACAGCGCTACTATCGAGTACCGGGGGTGACACCTCGTGAAGTACTCATGATGCTAGCTCTGTAGTGCAGCTAGTCGGTCATGGTTATCGAGGGTGATTCCTCCTTCACCACTCCCGACGATGACTCTGTCGTGCAACCCCTCAAGTGTGGGACCCTCGAGGGTGATTCCTCTAAGTCCACCTTGACGGTTTCAACGAGCGGGGACCATGGAGGGTTATTCCCCAGTTCCCGCCTCGATGATTTATACACACAGTTACGATGACCGGGTTACTGAAACATGTTGGTGATGGGTCGGCCCTGAGGGGTACCCGCGTGTTGATGATGATGAGGCGTGGACTGGCGAGAGAGGCCTTTGCCACACATCCTCGAGACAGGGCGACGGACCGCACTTTATGGGTCGCGCTTTCCCCGCATTAATAAAATGCTAATGGGTTGGGTATTTGATCTGAGTTGGGTCGTTGGCCTTTTTACGCACCAAACCATCACGTGGGAAAGTTATGGGCACTCAGCGTCGTTGTATCAGCCGAAGCTCTTCGGACGTCAGCAATGGAGCGGCGCGCGACGGATTGGACTGGACGGTGCAGCTCTTGGACTGGAGTGTACTAGGTCTGCTTCCGGCCGCGTTCGCATCGTGCAGGAGTGCAAGGGCAAGTGGGCCCACGAACCTGCGCGCTTAGGATTTAGACCGGCGGGCTGGCCTCTTCATTAAGCCTAGGTGGGGCGACGACGTGCTGCTATCCCGAGGCCGGGCATGACCCAGGAAAGTGTGTCCGGCCGGAGGTGATCAGGCGTGTTGGAGATGCGGTGCACCCCTGCAGGGATGAATAATCTATTCGAATAGCCGTGTCCACGGTAACAGGATGACTTGGAGTTGTGCCTTAACCTTATACAACTATTACTGTGATTTAAATTTGAAATGAATTGTGGCTCCGAGATTGCTTCCTCGCAGGGAGTCAGGGAAGAATCTCTGGGCGTGGTTACTTAATAAAATTGCTACGATGATATGACTATATATGAGATACCAGTCTACTCTCTTCTAATGCTGCAAGATGCTGAAGATGCTAGTCTTCGATAGGACTAGGCCTTCCCCCTATTCTTGCTTTCTGCAGTCAGCCCAGATAAAACCCCTTCATTAATACTGATGCATACTTAGCATAGTTCTGATGTCAGTCTTGCGAGTACTTTGGATGAGTACTCACCGCTGCTTTGCATTCTTTTTTTCCCCTCAATACGTTTACCGCGTTCAGACGATGGAGCCCAGGAGATGGAGTATGCCGGAGACGACTACTACACCACCGCTGGAGCCTACTACTACGTGGAGAACGCCGACGCTCAGGAGTAGTTAGGAGGTTCCCAGGCCGGAGGCCTCGCCTCTTTCGATCCGCTGCTTATGTTTGTGCTAGCCTTCTTAAGGCAAAACTTGTCTAACTTATGTCTGTACTCAGATATTATTTGCTTCCGCTGACTCGTGCTTGTCGAGCTTTGTATTCGAGCCCTCGAGGCCCCTGGCTTGTAATATGAAGTTGTATGACTTTAATTTGTGTCTAGTGTTGTGTTGTGATATCAATCAGTGAGTCCCTAATCTTGGTCGTACGCATTGCGTGTATGATTAGCGTACGGTCGAGATCGGGGGCGTCACATCTTGCCACCCCCACCTCCTGCCCAAGGGCGGGCTAGCGCGGGGTGGACCGAGGAGATGGAGGAGACCTTGAAGGGATCCTCCCTCAAGGAAGAGCACCGTGCCTCGATAGACGTGGCATTGCAGGGCTTCCAGTCCGCAGGGTCCGGATTGCACAAGGTCTTCAAGGGCCTCGTTACGAGCTTCAAGGTATTCTTCTACCCTTGTGCAAAACTAATTTATGTTTTGCGTTTAATTTCCAAATCCATGTATCTGTCCAAGGACATATTCTGATGGCCTTCTAAACGGCCTGGTCAGTGAGTAGCCCCCGAGCCTAAGGTCGGTTTCGAGGAACCGGTGTTGGGGTCGAATAGAAGTAGGAGCTTGATGCGTAGCCCCTAGGACACTGCCAATTGATATGAGGCGCTCGTCCGAGGTTAATAAATTGGTCGTGGGGCTTATGCGAAAAAGTGCTTGTTTGCAGGTTTCTACCGCAACTCTGGGTTCCATCTCCGAGGAGATAGCGGAGGTAAACCGGAAGCTTGAGAGGTCCGAGAAAGACCTTGACATGAAGAACCAATGGTTCGAGCAGTCTCAAGGTAAACAATCTGAACTTCGTGTTCCTGAACTTTATTTTGAACACAAGAAGCGTACTATGTTTGTTGTTGAATTAGGGGTTGATGCCAAACTGTTTGAATGACAGCGGCCTTGGCCGAGCTTGAGGGGCTCAAGGCCGAGCTCAAGAAAGCTCGGCTGGAGGCGGAGCAGCAGAAGGCTGTGGCCGCGAAGGCGGAGAAGCCCCGAGTTGACGAGATGGTGGCTAGGGAGAGGGACCAGGCATGGGTCGTGGAGGTTGAGGAGACCCTGAAGGGCATCTTCGAAGCACTCGATAAACATCAGGTCCGGACCGACCGAGAGGTGCTCCAGTAAGTGGAGCAAATAGTCGCGGGCAAGCCGTGCTTTCAGTGTGTGTTTGGCCGCAAAGGGTGTGTCGACCTCACCTAGCTGTGGCGTTTCGCAGAGGCCTTCGTGGATCTTCCGAAGAGTGTAACGGACGTCGTCCAGCCCTTCGGACAATTGGAGGGCCATGAGAAGGAGAAGGCATTCCGGCGACAGTTCTCGGACTCTCCGTCGTCACAACAGCTGAACCATCGAATGAAGAACTGACGGAGCTACTACGCGTGGCGAGGCCAGCGCTCCATGATGTCCACATCAAGTTGTGGCCCACCAAAGTTCTGCCGTCTAGCATCTTCGGCCTCCTGGCCTGATTGCGGGTTGCTGGCCCGCAGGTTGATTGCTGGAAGCGAATTGTGTGCTTCGAGGGAGCATGGCGGGCGTACACCTGCATGAATACACACTTTTGGAAGGTTGATGCAGCAATCGTTGCTGTGGGGCCCCCCTGAAGGGAAGCAGGACTCCGCGGAGCAATTCTTTGTCGAGGAGGAAGAGGGCGCCTGGGCTATCGAGGCCATGTGTCCAAAAGACACTTTGTATCAGTTTTAGTACTTCAGAGTCCGAAGTACATGGAATGTAAAAAAACATCTTCTGTTCTAATGAGTTTGTCGTTAGATTTCCTCATATATGTGTGTTGTTTTAATTGATTTTCCTCCTGTTCGAATGTGTTGAACAACTTGAACTGAAAGTGGCCATTCGTCGGCTTCTACCCCAATGTAGAATATACAGAGGGTGTTTCTTGAGGCAGCTTTGACCCTTAGCCGATGCCTCGGTACCCGAAGGCGGTATATGCTTGCAGGAACTAGGCAATCAGACTATGACAACTTTATAACTATCACTTAGTCATAGGAGTTTGACTGTGGGGACTGATGACGAGCCCCCGGTGTGTGAAGTGGTCGGCTTTAAGCAGCTGAGGTCTACGCCGTTGGCCATGTCAACTTATACTATGAATAAGCCCTTCGTTTAACACAGGTGATCTCTAACGACACGTCACTTAATGCGGTCTTTAGATTGCCGACCAGTTTTCGCTTACCCAGATAGTCAGTTTTCCGCTTTCTCAACTGAGGTGCTCAGCCAATTAAACTGACGGCACTATCGCAGTGGTTCTATCGTTACACCCTTTGCCGAATTTGTTCGGTAACATAAGGGGTACACATAGGAGTCGGGCAACCCAACTATTGACCTAAATCTAGGTTCGAAACTGATGCATATAGTGCAACATCCGAGACGCTGAGTACTTCAGACTTGTATTTCAAGATAGGGAAACGAAGCCCTTTAGCAGTTGTATCTTGAAGATGTTCTTGTAGCTCACAGGTAGTGCTTGTACAAAAATACAGTAAGAACCTTGCGGGGCATGATTTCTTTAGTTTATAACTTCAAGCTTTACATGCCGAGCTTCAACGAGAGGAACTAAAAAGATACAATGCAAAAAGTTAAATAAAGGAGCACATAAAAATAGGGTGGATATTATCATCGGGTGTATGAGCCCTGGCCGCTTATCAATGCGTCTACGTATCGATGCTGTTGACCAACTTATCCTCGTTGATGGCGAAGACTGAGATGGACTGTATGCAACCTTAGCCTTCCATGTGCTTAAAGCGCTTGCTGGCTGAGTCCTTTTAAGAGGTTTCCAGATGTCGGCTGTGTGGTTGAAGTGAGGTGGGTATACTTTCCTGGCTAGCTCTTTGATAGGACCTTGCCGATATGGAAGCTCGAATCTTAGTCGCTTCCAGGTCTTTCCATAATTTTTGGCTCCTGGGCGGCCCAAGGGATTTTTAGTGCGAAATTGTTCACCCTGGGGATGTAGTGCCCCTCCCAAGGGGAGCGTGTGAGGAGCCCGCACCCCTATTTAGGGTGTAGGTGTATGTGTCCGAGGTCGACTGGAAAACATGGCCCCCGACGTTTCGAAAAACTGGAAGTGCGTTTACCGCCACGGGCCGCGTCCTCAGATGCCTGTACCTCAGCTACGAAGGTCTCGGTCTGCTCCTCAGTACAGAGGGAGCGTTCTGTGTTACAATTGATTTGTGATAACACCATTGGGTCCTGGCATTTTGAGCTTGAGGTAAGCATAATGCGGGACCGTGTTGAAGCGAGCGAACGCTGTGCACCCTAGGAGCGCATGGTATCCACTTCAAAATGGGACAATGTCAAAGATTAACTCCTCGCTTCTGAAGTTCTCAGGTGATCTGATACGTCTCCAACGTATCTACAATTTTTGCTTGTTCCATGCTGTTATATTACCATTCTTGGATGTTTTACAATCATTTTATAACAACTTTATATCATTTTTTGGGACTAACCTATTGACATAGTGCCAAAGTGCCAGTTGTTGTTTTTGCTTGTTTTTTTACTTCGCAGAATATCAGTACCAAACGGAGTCCAATCGCGACGAAACTTTTTGGAGATTTTTTCTGGACCAGAAGACACCCAGTGGGCCAAAGAAGTGCCGGAGAGGTGGGTTGTGGAGACCACAACCCACCAGGGCATGCCAGGGTGGCCCCGACGCGCTCTGATGGGTTGTGCCCTCCACGGGAGCCCCCTCAACCGCCTCTGATGCCTATCAATTCCCAAATATTCCGAAAACCCTAGGGGAGTCAACGAAACACAATTCCAGCCGCCGCAAGTTCGAGAACCTCGAGATCCAGTCTAAACACCATCACGGAGGGGTTCATCTTCCTCATAGGTGCCTCTCCGATGATGCGTGAGTAGTCCACCATAGACCTACGGGTCCGTAGGCAGTAGCTAGATGGCTTCCTCTCTCTCTCTCTCTCTCTTATGATTCTCAATACAATGGTCTCTTGGAGATCTATTTGATGTAAACTTTTGCGGTGTGTTTGTTGGGATCCAATGAATTTTGAGTTCATGGTCGGTTTCTATCCATGAATATTATTTGAGTCTTCTTTGATCTCTTATATGCATGATTACTTATAGCCTCATATTTCTTCTTCGAATCTTTGGTTTAGTTAGGCCAACTAGATTGATTTTTCTTGCCATGGGAAGAGGTGCTTTGTAATGGGTTCGATCTTGCGGTGTCCTTTCCCAGTGACAGAAGGGGCAGCAAGACACGCATGTATCGTTGCCATTAAGGATAACAAGATGAGTTCTATTCCTACATGAATAGATCTTGTCTACATCATGTCATCGTTCTTATTGCATTACTCCGTTTTTCCATGAACTTAATACACCAGATGCATGCTGGATAGCGGTCGATGTGTGGAGTAATAGTGGTAGATGCAGGCAGGAGTCGGTCTACTTATCTCGGATGTCATGCCTATATAATGATCATAGCCTTGGATATCGTCATGATTATTTGATCTTCTATCAATTGCCCAACAGTAATTTGTTCACCCACCGTGTGCTATACTCATGAGAGAAGCCACTAGTGAATCCTAAGGCCCCCGGGTCTACTTTTCCAACATATTGCTTTCCGATCTATCTTTTTGCATCTTTGTTTTCAGATCTACAAAACCAAAAACCCAAAAATATATTGCTGCACTTTTTATTTGCCCTTTTTACTTTGTGTTCTTGAGAGATCTATCTCTCCTATCTATCATTACCTAATCTATCTTTTTACCGTAGAGAGATTGACAACCTCTCTTTCGCGTCGGGTTGCAAGTATTTGTTGTTTGTGTGCAGGTGCTGCTTATTGGGTGGTGGTGATCCTCCTACTGGTTCGATAACCTTGGTTTCATAACTGAGGGAAATACTTACCATCGCCGTGCTGCATCATCCCTTCCTCTTTGGGGAAATACCGACGCAGTCTCAAGCCACGTCATGATCCGAAGACAACCTCCAGTGACACGGTTCCGGTGCAACAAGCCTCAACACCTGGTATGACGCCTTTAAAGGTAGTGCTGCTCGGCTTGATCCGAGATGAGTCGATGCCCATCTTCCTAACCGTGTGCTCATAGATCAAGTTGAGGTTGCTTCCTCCGTCCATAAGGACGCGCATCAGATGGAAACCCTCGACAATTGGGTCCAGGACAAGTACAACTAATCCACCATGCCTGATGTTGGTCGGATGGTCATGTTTGCCGAATGTGATCGGGTAAGCTGACCACGGGTTGAACTTCGGGGCGACTGCTCTAACCCGTAGATGTACCGAAGTATGCGCTTCCTCTCCCTCTTGGGGTTGTATTAACATAGATTATGTTCACCTCTGTTACCTCATTAGGAAACCTCTTTTGGCCTCCGTTGTTGGGCCGTCGAGGTTCATGCTCGTCTTCAGTGCGATTTTGGGTTTTACTTTGACCTTCCGTCGCTACCTTGCCAGCTTGTTTGAAGACCCAGAAATTCCTTTTAGTGTGGGTTGCTGGTTTGTCCTGAGTGCCATGGATTTGGCATGGTCAATCCAGGATCCTGTATAGCTGGCTAGGTCCATCCTTATTCCCTTTAAAGGGTTTCCTTTTCTGTGTGGACCTGAGTCAGATGAACCCTGCATTGACTCTGGCATCCTCTATGTCGCTCCTGCCATTTTTATGCCTATGCTTGTTTTTATTGCATCGAGGCTTTCCATTGGCATCGCGTGTCTCCGAAGTGCCTGCCTCACCATTGTGAGTGCTTCATGCGAGCCAGCTGTCTTCTCCCACACAAAAGCAGGTCATCAGTGAAGTGAGACTGCCATGGTCATCGGCTTGTCTTGGAGCTGGTGGGCAAGCCATTCATCTCGGATGTTATTTTTGAATGCAGTGATGGCCTCAGCGTCAGAGTAGTCTATGATTTGGTTCTTTTTAGTAAGGAACCGGTTCCAGAACTTCCCAGCAGATTCGCCTGGTTACTGGGTGACACGACTGAGGTCGATAGTGTCCGGAGGTCGAACGAAAGTGCCTTGGAAATTTGCCCTAACGGCATCTTCAAGATCTTCCCAGCTACCAATACAATGAGGAGGCGGGCTGTTAAGCCAATGCCTAGTCGACCCCTTTAGCTTGAGCGGCAAATATTTGATGGCATGGAGGTCATCTCCGTTAGCCATGTGTATGTGGAGCAGGAAATCTTCTATCCACACTGCTGGGTCGGTGGTGCCGTTGTATGATTCTATGTTGATGGGCTTAAACAGTTCTGGAAATTGATGTTCCATTACCGTGCGTGCAAAGCAGATTGGTTGGGATGGACCTCAGAATCGGGTAGTATCCCGTCAGAGGTCGGGGGAGAGTCGTGTGTAGGCTTGATCTCGGGCACGGCCATTCCTGTCTAACTAGGTGGCATAGCCGTCGGGCTCGGCTGGCGCGCGTCCTCTTGAGCCATAGATGGACCGAGGAGGCGCTCGGTTTGCCTCAGTGTGACATCGAACGTCATGAGGGTCTAGTTAATCCACGGCATCCCTGCTATAATGGCGTGGAGCCGGTCAGGTATTGAGGCTTTCCTCCACTAGCCTGTCCCGACCTCTAGGGGGTCGGTCAGGCGCGTCGCCGGCTAGTTCTTCTTCAAACTCCGGCAGCAGATGCCTACGTGGGTATGATTTTGGCGCGCTATAGTGTCGGTCTTCGAAATCTTGTTCGGTCGAGAGTACTTCAACCCACTTTTCATTTAGCGCATCCGTATTCGCTTGCAGCAGCTGCTACTTGCATTTCATGCTTTGAGCGGTGGCGATTAGGCGCCGCCGGAAGCGCTCTTGATCGAATGGGTCTTCGGGGACTATATAGTCGTCGATACCGAGGCTCTCGTCTTCCTTGGACTCCGGCATGTAATTATCGTCGGCCCCTTCAAAGAGGTTGTCGGGATCCAAGTCCTCGGGATTTTCTGCGGGATTGTCGTTCCGTACTAGGGAGGCTTGAGAGTCCTCTCCAGCGTTATCGGCGTCGCTGTCGGCGTCGCCGACCATTGCCTCGTCGTCATCAATGGTGGCATTATTGCCATTGGGTTCCCCATTGTCGCCCCTTCGGTGTCTGCGCTGAAGTCTTTGAGGGGATTTGGGGGTATGCACCATATAGACATCATAGGTGGATGTTACAGTCCACTTGCCAGTGTTACCAGGGGCGAAGTGTGTTCTGTGGGGCCATAGGCATCTTCATCCATGTCCGTGGCCTCGTCGTAGTCTAGCACGTCGGTTAAGTCATTGATCGTGGCGACTAGGTGAGTGGTGGGTGGGATATAAATATCCCGATCGTGAGCTTTAAGTCTGATCTTGTCGTAAACCAAAGTCTTGCCATCTGAGATAGACATGCTCAGGATACAATCGAGCATCTCGTTCAGGTGAGATAGTTCTTTGGAGTTCATTGCCTGGCTATAAAAGCGTGCCCAGTGTATAGCTTGGCATGTTTCCGGTGTGGAGGGGATCCAAGGGTGACTCTAGATCCTGTGCCGGGGTTGGCTCGAGATCCAACGTAGCTTTAGAGATAGTTTTGGGGCCTGGGTCTAGGCCGGGGTTCAAGGGGAGATCGCCCGGAGTCGCTACATCGGGGTTCTCCGACGACATCAACGTTTATGGCCCGATGTCCTCAAAAGAGATCGGTTCCAGAGTCAATCCTCCGGTGTCGGGTAGCCCCTCCACCCGGCCGGGCGTCCAACCTGACAGGATGAGTTCTGCGCGGGAATCCGCGGTGTATTCCAGGCCTCCAAAGGTCATGATATGATCCGGGGCGTAGTTCTCGACGGAGGCCAGGTGGCCGGTCGAATCAGCGTAGAAGATCATGCTGTCGAACACGAAAAGTTGGCCAGGGACGTAAACGTTCCCGTTGCCATTGTCGCAGCTGATCTATAGATGAGTCATCGGTCCTTCTGTCGATCTCATAGTGGAACTCTCAATGAAAGCACCAGTGTCGGTGTGAAAACTGGCAGACCTCGGGGTAGGTTGTCCCGAGCTGTGGATCTTGAACGGATGGTAACATGATCAAGGGGACGATGTTTACCCAGGTTCGGGCCCTCTTGATGGAGGTAATACCCTACTTCCTGCATTTGTTTATATCAATGGAGAAGTATCAAGTACAGAGTTGATCTACCTCGAGATTGTCAGATGTGTTCTAACTATAGGGCTAGGTGAATGATATTGCGTTGATGTCCCCTATACGGGCTAAACCCTATGGCTTATATACACGCCAGGTAAGGCATCTAGGGTTACAAGGTTGGCATCTTGGTATGGAGACGTCTGTAGAAGTGTTGGAGTATACGTCAAGCCTTCAACAGATGCAGTATTAATAACGCCGGGTCATAAGCTTACGGAGTCCATCTTGAGAAGAATGAGAGCCCATCGGTCCAATCCGAGGAGCATGGGCCGACTGGGATAGTACCCCCTAGTCCAGGGCACCGTCACAGACTGTTGAGTATTATGATTATTAGGAAGTATAGGATATACTAGGATTTATTCCTACCTTGTGTTGTACTCCAAGTTGGTCATCTACTCCTATATATATGCCCATGAGGATCAAGCAATACATCAACTATTCCACCAATCTCTCTCTATTCCCTTCTATATGGTATCAACCTAATAGATCCAAACCTTAGCCGCCGCCCGCTACTTCCGCTTCGCGCCGCCCCCGGGGTGGGCGGTCTCCATGATCGCTGCTCCGTCCGTACCTAGGGTTCGTCCGCCGGTCGTGTTGACCGGCTGCCCTAGAGAGTCTTTATCCCGACCCTTGATCCGGGTTTCTCTCTCTCTCTCTCGCAGGTCATCTTGATTGGCGTTTTTGTTTTTGGTTTACCGATCTAAGATCGGGTTGCGTCGTCCGTCGCCACCATCGACACCGCGCTTCTACTTTGACACCGACGCGACTAGCCGCTTCTACTACGACCTGCCGGCCTCGCACGACGAGGCGACCCATAACGACCGTCGTCCGCGTGTCTACCTGATGACCCACAAGTATAGGGGATCAATCGTAGTCCTTTCGATAAGTAAGAGTGTCGAACCCAACAAGGAGCAGAAGGAAATGACAAGCGGTTTTCAGCAAGGTAATTTCTGCAAGCATTGAAATTGTAGGTAACAGATAGTTTGATAGCAAGGTAATTGGTAACAAGCAAGTAACGGTAACGGTAAACAAGGTGCAACAAGGTAGCCCAATCCTTTTGAGGCAAAGGACAGGCCAGAACAATCACTAGTAATAGGCAAAGTGTTCTTGAGGGTACACGGGAATTTCATCTAGTCACTTTTATCATGTTGGTTTGATTCGTGTTCGCTACTTTGATAATTTGATATGTGGGTGGACAGGTGCTAAGGTGATGTTCTTACTTGAACTAACAACCTACTTATGATTAACCCCCTCGCAATCATCTGCAACTACGAGAAAAGTATTAAGACAAAGTCTAACCATAGCATTAAACATGTGGATCCAAATCAGCCCCTTACGAAGTAGCGCATAAACTAGGGTTTAAGATTCTGTCACTCTAGCAACCCATCATCTAATAACTACTCCACAATGCATTCCCTTAGGCCCATGAATGGTGAAGTGTCATGTAGTCGACGTTCACATGACACCACTAAGGGAATCACAACATACATATCATCAAAATATCGAACACATATTAAATTCACATGATTACTCGCAACATGACTTCTCCCGTCACCTCAAGAACAAAGGTAACTACCCACAAATAATAACCATGCTCAAGATCAGAGGAGTATTGAATAGCATAATGGATCTGAACATATAATCTTCCACCAAATAAACCATATAGTAATCAACTACGCAAGGTAATCAACACTACTAGTCACCCACAGGTACCAATCTGAGGTTCCGGTACAAAGATTGAACACAAGAGATGAACTAGGGTTTGAGAGGAGATGGTGTTGTTGAAGATGTTGATGAATATTGGCCTCCCAAAGATGAGAGGGGTGTTGGTGATGACGATAGCTTCGATTTCCACCTCCGGGAGGGAAGTTCCCCCGGCGGAATCGCTCCGCCGAAGGGTAAAAGTGCTCCTGCCCAAGTTCCACCACGAGGCGGCGGTGCTTCATCCCGAAAGTCCTCCTCCTATTTTTTCTAGGTCAAGAGTGACCTTATACCAGAAGATGGGCACCGGAGGTGGGCCTGGGTGACCATAACCCATCAGGGCGCGCCCAGGGGGGCCTGGCGCGCCCTGGTGGGTTGTGCCCACCTGGGAGTCCCCCTCCGGTAGTTTTCAGCTCCAGTATTTTTTATTAAATGCAAAAATAATCTCTGTAAAATTTCAGCTTCATTGGAGTTGTGTAGAATAGGTATCTCTGACGTGATTTTCTTGGGTCCAGAATTCCAGCTGCCGGTATTCTCCATCCTTGTGTAAACCTTGCATATTATGAGAGAAAAGGCATTAGAATCACTCCCTAAAGCATTATTATTTAACAAAACAAAGTAAATAACAGTAGGAAATCATGATGCAAAATGGACGTATCAACCCCCCCCCCAAGCTTAGACCTCGCTTGTCCTCAAACGAAAGCCGATATTGAAAAGCATGTCCACATGGTTTGAGAGAGAGGTGTCGATAAAAAGAAAATACAGACATAGAACAATCATGCTTATTAACATAACAGCAACAAACTCTAACATAAGAACTCATTTCAATACATTTTAATCATAAAGCTTCTCATGAACAAGTAACAATTCATCACAACATAGAAGTATGAAGCATAAACCTTATTGGCAACCAACAAACTATGTTCTCAGTCAACTTTGCAACTACAATTCATCATATTTTCAGGAAGGGTCTCATGTCGGAGCCTTTTGGCAAGTCCACATACTCAACCATCATTTAGTCTTCTATGATTGCTAACGCTCACGGCACACCCATGAACAAAAAGTTTCAACCGGACACGTAGGAAGATAGGGGCTTATAGTTTTGCCTCCCAACTCACTCACCTCAAGGGTGATGTCAACAATAATAACTCATGCCCACCCATATCCAACTGGATATATGTGCCTAGATCTTTCCTCACCACATGATGCTTGCAAAAGAAAAAGTAAAAAGGAATAGGGAAGAATACTTTGACTCTTGCATAAAAGTAAGTGCATAAAAGTAAAAGATAGACCCTTCGCAGAGGGAAGCAGAGGTTGTCATGCGCTTATTGGTTTGTATGCCCAATCCCTTAATGTAAAAGAACGTCACGCTATATTGCCCCCTATGATAGCAACCTTTATTATGCAGTCCGTCGCTTTTATTACTTTGCCATCATAAGTTCGTATAACGCTCAATTTTCTCTTACACTAATTGATCAAAACACTTTTAGAAGCAATTTTTTTTGCCTTGTTGCACCGATGACAACTTACTTGAAGGATCTTTCTCGATCCATAGGTAGGTATGGTGGACACTCAAGGAAAGAGTTTGGGTTTTGGTTTTTGGATGCACAAGTAGTATCTCTACTTAGTGCGGAATTTTTGGCTAGCAAAGATATTGAGCAAGCACCACATGTTAAAAGATCTATGACAATATAACTTCTATGTGGATATGCACAAACATAAATCATTACATTGTCTTCCTTGTCCAACGTCAACAATTTTGACATATAATATTTGATGGGGGCTCACAATCATAAAAGATGTCCAAGATAGTGTATTTGCATGTGAATCTTCTCTTCCCTAATTAATTATTTCATGAATTGCATCATTGACCAATGCTATGTTTGTCAATCTCCAACAAATTTTACTACTTATACTTTTCTTTATGTGATGTCATTACTCACCATAAGATTAGCATATGATTCTTTTCATTTGTTTCTTTTCCTTTATTTGATTGCAACAAGAAAGTAGAAAGGCAAAAACTCAAACTAAACTTTATTATATGAATTTCACTCGATTACATAGATAGATAGGCCACGGATCTAGCACACAAAAATAGATCATGCTAAACTTTTATTCAACTAAAGCAAAAGGAAACTAAGGATCGAACTAAAACAGGTAAAGGTGAATAAAAGTGGTGGTGATACGATACCGGGGCACCTCCCCCAAGCTTGGATCAAGCCAAGGGGAGTGCCCATACCCGTGTGCTCAAGTCTCCTTTGGTGGTGGTGATGAAGAAGGTGGAGGTGTTGATGTAGGTGGTGGTGATGATGTAGCAAGCTTGTCCTTCAGCTTCCAGGGCAAGTTCTCCCCATCAAAGGTTGACGCGAGAGTCCCCTGAGTCCTGCAACTGGCAGCTAAACTCATACCTTTAAATCTCGCTTCATATTCGAAGACTTGGTTTTGAAGATCATAAACTTGGCTCTGCAGAAAATTAATTTGCTCGTTGAGGGTGGAGATGATGTCCTTCACAAACTGGCCATCCACCGTCTGATCACGGGTGAATTCCGTGATCATGGAGTGATTGGCACTAAGTCCACGCTCCACCATCTTCTGGCACTTGAAGATTTCCTGTTCCACCGCCTCGAGCCTAGCCTCCACCTTCCGGTCTTCTTGGGTCCTTGAACATCGCGGATGTGGAGCACCCCCTCACGCATCTCAATGGCTTGAGGGTGCTTCATCACCTCTGGCAAGTACGGGTTTATGACCTTCTCGGAGAACTTGTCCTTGGAGGAGCTTGGTGGAGCCATGGAGATCTAGATCTGACGAGAAAACAACAAGAAACAAGAACAAAGGATTTTTCTGTGATGCGGTCGTCAAAACAGTCGGTGGTATATATAGAGAATTTTTATTCTTGGGAAACAAGTATTTGGAAGGAAAACGGAGTTAGGAAGGCATCCGAGGTGGGCACAACCCACCAGGGCGCGCCCAGGGGTGCCTGGCATGCCCTGGTGTATCGTGCTCACCTCGATCACCTTCCGGTTCATTTTTTTATTTCCAAAATTCTAAAATATTCCAAAACTGACAAAAAATATTTTTTGCGGATTTTTCGCGGTCCGTTTACTTACCGTATCACATACCTCCTATTTTTAAGTATTCTGGAGTGTTCCGAAAGGTTTCTTTTATGTGTTCCTTCGGTGTCATGGTTTGGATAACATTTCTTTCAACGTTCATATGCGTACCTGATATATAATGCTTAATTCTTTGTCCATTGACCACCTTCGGGTTAGTACCTTCGGCGTTATTAATCTTGATAGCTCCAGAACGATAAACCTCTTCAATAATATATGGTCCTTCCCATTTTGAGAGAAGGTTTCCTGCAAAAAATCTTAAATGAGAGTTGAACAAAACAACATAATCTCCTATTTTGAATTCCCGCTTTTGGATTCTTTTGTCATGCCATCTTGTTACCTTTTCTTTGAATAGCTTGGCATTTTCATACGCTTGGGTTCTCCATTCATCTAGTGAGCTAATATCAAAAAGCCACTTCTCACTAGCAAGTTTGAAATCATAGTTGAGTTTTTTAATTGCCCAAAATGCTTTGTATTCTAGTTCTAGAGGCAAATGACAAGCTTTCCCATACACCATTTTATATGGAGACATACCCATAGGATTTTTATAAGCTGTTCTATAGGCCCAAAGTGCATCATCTAATTTCTTAGACCAATTCTTACGAGACTTATTGACAGTTTTTTGTAATATTAATTTTATTTTCTATTGCTAAGTTCAACTTGACCACTAGATTGAGGATGATAGGGTGATGCAATTCTATGCTTAACATCATATTTAGCAAGCATCTTACGGAAAGCACCATGAATAAAGTGTGAACCACCATCGGTCATTAAATATCTAGGGACTCCAAACCTCGGGAAGATAACCTCTTTAAGCATTTTAATGGAGGTGTGGTGATCGGCACTACTAGTTGGAATAGCTTCTACCCACTTAGTGACATAATCAACCGCAACTAAAATATGAGTGTACCCGTTAGAAGAAGGAAAAGGCCCCATATAATCAAAACCCCAAACGTCAAATGGTTCGACAACAAGTGAATAATTCATAGGCATTTCTTGACGCTTACCGATATTACCAATTCTTTGACATTCATCACAAGACAAGACAACCTCACGGGCATCCTTGAAGAGAGTAGGCCAATAAAAACCAGATTGCAATACCTTATGAGCAGTTCTATCTCCCGCATGATGCCCTCCATAAGCTTCGGAATGACATTTCCGTAGGATTTGTTCATGTTCATGCTCAGGTACACAACGTCTAATAATACCATCTACTCCTTCTTTATAAAGGTGTGGGTCATCCCAAAAGTAATGTCTCAAGTCATAGATTTTTTTCTCTTTTGTTGATAAGTAAAGCTGGGTGGTATATATTTAGCGACAATATAATTAGCATAATCAGCATACCAAGGTGTGTTTTGTGAGACACTTATTGTAGCTAGCTGTTTGTGAGGGAAATTATCATCAATAGGTAGTGGGTAATCAAGAATATTTTCTAACCTAGACAAGTTATCAGCTATGGGGTTCTCAGCTCCTTTCCTATCAACGATGTGTTAGTCAAATTCTTGAAGCAAAAGAACCCACCTAATGAGTCTAGGTTTAGCATCTTTCTTTTCCATAAGGTATTTTATAGCATAAGGATCGGTGTGAACAATAACTTTGGAGTCAACAATATAGGATCTAAATTTATCACAAGCAAACACAACTGCTAAAAATTCTTCTTCAGTAGTAGCATAGTTTCGTTGGGCACTGTCTAGAGTTTTACTAGCATAATGGATAACATTCAATTTCTTATCAACTCTTTGTCCTAGGACAGCACCAACAACATAATCACTAGCATCACACATAATTTCAAAAGGCAAGTTCCAATCAGGTGGTTGTACGATAGGTGCAGAGGTTAAGGCTTTCTTGAGTGTTTCAAAGGCTTCCACACAATCATCATCAAAGACAAAAGGAATATCCTTTTGCAACAAATTAGTAAGAGGCCTAGAAATTTTTAGAGAAGTCTTTAATGAACCTCCTATAAAAACCAGCATGACCAAGGAAACTTCGAATACCTTCAATATCTTTAGGACATGGCATTTTCTCAATTGCATCAACCTTAGCTTTATCCACCTCAATACCTCGTTCAGATATTTTATGCCCCAAGACAATGCCTTCATTAACTATAAAGTGGCACTTCTCCCAATTCAAGACGAGATTAGTTTGTTCACATCTCTGCAAAACTCGATCAAGGTTGCTTAAGCAATCATCAAAAGAAGTTCCGTAAACGGAAAAATCATCCATGAAAATCTCCACAATCTATTCACAAAAATCAGAGGATATAGCAGTCATACATCTTTGAAAGGTAGCAGGTGCATTGCATAAACAAAAAGGCATACGTCTATAAGCATAGGTTACAAAAGGGCAAGTAAAGGTAGTTTTCTCTTGATCGGATTGTGACACAGGTATTTGAGAGAAACCAGAATATCCATCTAGGAAACAAAAGTGTGTGCGCTTAGATAGTCTCTCTAGCATTTGATCAATGAACGGTAGAGGGTAATGATCTTTCCTAGTAGCTTTATTTAATTTTCTAAAATCAATTACCATTGTATAGCCAGTGACAATTCTTTGTGGAATGAGTTCATTCTTATCATTGGGAACAACGATAATACCTCCTTTCTTAGGTACACAATGAACGGGACTTACCCATCTACTATCAGCTATGGGATAGATTATACCTTCTTCCAGAAACTTTAATATTTCAGTTCTTACCACTTCTTTCATCTTAGGATTCAATCGCCGTTGGTGATCTACAACGGGTTTAGCATCAGGTTCCATATTGATCTTGTGTTAATATAGAGTGGGACTAATGCCCTTAAGATCATCAAGAGTATATCCAATAGCAGCCCGGTGCTTCCTTAGAACTTTTAATAATCTCTCTTCTTCATGTTCTGAAAGGTTAGCACTAATAATAATAGGATATATCTTTTTCTCATCAAGATAAGCATACTTCAAAGTGTCAGGCAATTGTTTCAATTCAAACACAGGATCACCTTTAGGTGGAGGAGGACCTCCAAGAGTTTCAATAGGCAAATTGTGTTTTAAGAGAGGTTGTTGTTCGAAGGAAATTTGATCTATTTCATTTCTTTCACGCAAATGCATATCATTTTCATGGTCAAGCAAATATTGTTCTAAGGGATCAGTAGGGGGCACAGCAATAGAAGCAAGACCAATTATTTCATCCTTACTAGATAACGCTTTATCACGAGGTTGTCTACTAAACTTGGAAAAATTAAACTCATGAGACACATTACCAAAACTGACACCGACAGTTTGTTTTTCACTATCTATCTTAGCATTGACAGTGCTCAAGAAAGGTCTACAAAAGATAATGGGACAAAAGTCATCTTGTGGGGAACCAAGGACTAGAAAATCAGTAGGGTATTTTAATTTCCCACACAAGACTTCAACATCTCTAACAATCCCAAGTGGTGTGATAGTGTCTCTATTAGCAAGTTTAATAGTGACATCAATGTCTTCCATTTCAGCAGGTGCTATTTCATCCATAATTTCTTGGTATAAGGTAAAAGGGATAGCCCTCACACTAGCACCTAAATCACATAAACCATGGTAGCAATGATCTCCTATTTTAACTGAGACAACAGGCAAGCCTTCTATGGGTCTATGTTTATCTTTTTTCATCAGGTTTAGCAATTCTAGCAGCTTCATCACAAAAGTAGATAACATGCCCATCAATATTTTCTACCAAGAGATCTTTAACCATAGCAACACTAGGTTCTACTTTAATTTGCTCAGGGGGTTTAGGTGCTCTTATATTACTCTTATGAACCACAGTTGATACCTTAGCATGTTCTTTTATCCTAACAGGGAAAGGTGGTTTTTTAATATAAGCAGTAGGCCTAACTGGATCAACATTGTAAAAGATGGTTTTTTCTTTAGCTATGACCGGCTCTTTGATTTCTTCTTTAATAGGGGGATGATATTTAAACCACTTCTCCTTAGGGAGATCAACATGAGTAGAAAACGCTTCACAGAAAGAGGCTACTATATCAGAGTCAAGTCCATATTTAGTGCTAAACTTGTGAAAAGTATCGGTATTAATAAAAGATTTAACACAATCAAATTCAAGTTTTATACCTGACTCATTACCTTATGTCGGTACTAATTTTCTAAAATCAATTACCATTCTATAGCCAGTGACAATTCTTTGTGGAATGAGTTCATTCTTATCATTGGGAACAACGGTAATACCTCCTTTCTTAGGGACACAATGAACGGGACTTACCCATCTACTATCAGATATGGGATAGATTATACCTGCTTCCAGAAGCTTCAATATTTCAGTTCTTACCACTTGTTTCATCTTAGGATTCAATCGCCGTTGGTGATCAACAACGGATTTAGGATCAGGTTCCATATTGATCTTGTGCTGACATAGAGTGGGACTAATGCCCTTAAGATCATCAAGAGTATATCCAATAGCAGCCCGGTGCTTCCTTAGAACTTTCAATAATCTCTCTTCTTCATGTTCTGAAAGGTTAGCACTAATAATAACAGGATATATCTTTTTCTCATCAAGATAAGCATACTTCAAAGTGTCAGGCAATTGTTTCAACTCAAACACAGGATCACCTTTAGGTGGAGGAGGACCTCCAAGAGTTTCAATAGGCAAATTGTGTTTCAAGAGAGGTTGTTGTTCGAAGAAAATTTGATCTATTTCATTTCTTTCACGCAAATGCATATCATTTTCATGGTCGAGTAAATATTGTTCTAAGGGGTCAGTAGGAGGCACAACAAAAGAAGCAAGACCTATTATTTCGTCTTTACTAGATAACGCTTTATCACGAGGTTGTCTTCTAAACTTGGAAAAATTAAACTCATGAGACACATTACAAAAACTGACACCGACAGTTTGTTTTTCACAATCTATCTTAGCATTGACGGTGCTCAAGAAAGGTCTACCAAAGATAATGGGATAAAAGTCATCTTGTGGGGAACCAAGGACTAGAAAATCAGTAGGATATTTTACTTTCCCACACAAGACTTCAACATCTCTAACAATCCCAAGTGGTGTGATAGTGTCTCTATTAGCAAGTTTAATAGTGACATCAATGTCTTCCATTTGAGCAGGTGCTATTTCATCCATAATTTCTTGGTATAACGTAAAAGGGATAGCACTCACACTAGCACCTAAATCACATAAACCATGGTAGCAATGATCTCCTATTTTAACTGAGACAACAGGCAAGCCTTCTACGGGTCTATGTATATCTTTTTCATCAGGTTTGGCAATTCTAGCAGCTTCATCACAAAAGTAGATAACATGCCCATCAATATTCTCTACCAAGAGATCTTTAACCATAGCAACACTAGGTTCTACTTTGATTTCCTCAGGGGGTTTAGGTTCTCTTATATTACTCTTACGAACCACAGTTGATACCTTAGCATGTTACTTTATCCAAACAGGGAAAGGTGGTTTTTCAATATAAGCGGTAGGCACAACTGGATCAACATTGTAAAAGATGGTTTTTTCTTTAGCTATGACCGGTTCATTAATTTCTTCCTTAATAGGGGGATGATATTTTAACCAGTTCTCCTTAGGGTGATCAAAGTGAGTAGCAAATGCTTCACAGAAAGAGGCTACTATCTCAGAGTCAAGTCCATATTTAGTGCTAAACTTGTGAAAAGTATCGGTATTCATAAAAGATTTAACACAATCAAATTCAAGATTTATACCTGACTCATTACCTTCGTCGAGTTCGCAATCTTCAGAGTTGCATTTAATTCTTCCTAAGAGATCACACTTGAATTCAATAGTCTTCTTTATATAAGAACCAGCACAAGAAGTATTGAGCATGGATTGATCATTATGAGAAAGCCGAGCATAAAAATTCGGAATGATAACTTCCCTCGGAATGTCATGATTGGGGCATGAATATAACATTGACTTAAGCCTCCCCCAAGCTAGAGCGATACTTTCTCCTTCACAAGGCCAAAATTTATATATATAATTCCGATTACGATGAACTAGATGCATAGGATAAAACTTTTGATGGAATTCCAATTGCAAACGATTCCAGTTCCACGATCCAAGATCATCACATAGCCTATACCATGTGAATGCTTTTCCCTCCAAAGATAAAGGGAAAACCTTCTTCTTAACTTCATCTCCGGGTAAACCTGCAAGCTTAAATAATCCACAAATTTCGTTCACATATAAAAGATGCATATCAGGATGTTCAGTTTCGTCTCCTGCATAAGGTTTAGCAAGCAGTTGTTCTAGCATACCCGAAGGAATTTCATAAGTAACATTTTCAGTAGGTGCTGTAGGTTGAGGGGCAGCTAATTGTGGTTCCGGTCGAGGTGAAGATACCCCGAACAAACCCCTCAAAGGATTGTTCTCCATAGTAGCAAGTAGCAATAAATTTCAGCACGTAGTATAAGTTTTTCCTTACCAATTTCCACTTACCAAGAGCGCTTCACTCCCCGGCAACAGCGCCAGAAAAGAGTCTTGATGACCCACAAGTATAGGGGATCAATCGTAGTCCTTCGATAAGTAAGAGTGTCAAACCCAACGAGGAGCGGAAGGAAATGACAAGCGGTTTTCAGCAAGGTAATTTCTGCAAGCACTGAAATTGTAGTTGACAGATAGTTTGATAGCAAGGTAATTGGTAACGAGCAAGTAACGGTAACGGTAAACAAGGTGCATAAATGTAGCCCAATCCTTTTGAGGCAAAGGACAGGCCAGAACAATCACTAGTAATAGGCAAAGTGTTCTTGAGGGTACACGGGAATTTTGTCTAGTCACTTTTATCATGTTGGTTTGATTCTTGTTCGCTACTTTGATAATTTGATATGTGGGTGGACCGGTGCTAAGGTGCTGTTCTTACTTGAACTAACAACCTACTTATGATTAACTCCCTCGCAAGCATCCGCAACTACGAGAAAAGTATTAAGACAAAGTCTAACCATAGCATTAAACATGTGGATCCAAATCAGCCCCTTACAAAGTAGCGCAGAAACTAGGGTTTAAGCTTCTGTCACTCTAGCAGCCCATCATCTAATAACTACTCCACAATGCATTCCCTTAGGCCCATGAATGATGAAGTGTCAGGTAGTCGACGTTCACATGACACCACTAAGGGAATCACAACGTACATATCATCAAAATATCGAACACATATCAAATTCACATGATTACTCGCAACATGACTTCTCCCGTGATCTTAAGAACAAAGGTAACTACTCACAAATAATAATCATGCTCAAAATCAGAGGAGTATTGAATAGCATAATGGATCTGAACATATAATCTTCCACCAAATAAACCATATAGTAATCAACTACGCAAGGTAATCAACACTACTAGTCACCCACAGGTACCAATCTGAGGTTCCGGTACAAATATTGAACACAAGAGATGAACTAGGGTTTGAGAGAAGATGGTGTTGTTGAAGATGTTGATGAATATTGGCCTCCCAAAGATGAGAGGGGTGTTGGTGATGACGATAGCTTCGATTTCCCCCTCCGGGAGGGAAGTTCCCCTGGCGGAATCGCTCCGCTGGAGGGCAAAAGTGCTCCTGCCCAAGTTCCGCCTCGAGGCGGCGGCGCTTCGTCCCGAAAGTCCTCCTCTTATTTTTTCTAGGTCAAGAGTGACCTTATACCAGAAGATGGGCACCGGAGGTGGGCCTGGGTGACCACAACCCATCAGGGCGCGCCCAGGGGGGCCTGGCGCGCCCTGGTGGGTTGTGCCCACCTGGGAGGCCCCCTCCGGTAGTTTTCAGCTCCAGTATTTTTTATTAAATGCAAAAATAATCTCCGTAAAATTTCAGCTTCATTGGAGTTGTGCAGAATAGGTATCTCTGACGTGCTTTTCTTGGGTCCAGAATTCCAGGTGCCGGTATTCTCCCTCCTTGTGTAAACCTTGCATATTCTGAGACAAAAGGCATTAGAATCACTCCCCAAAGTGTTATTATTCAACAAAACAAAGTAAATAACAATAGGAAATCATGATGCAAAATGGACGTATCACTGCCCGCCTGTCGCTCTCGCTGGTTGTTGTCGCCCTGCTCCGACCAGGAATTCTCCACCACCACCTGCCTCCACTGCGTCGGACTCACCAGCTGCCTCGGGATCATCTGCTGCATCGGCCTCGCCAGCTGCCTTGGGCCGGCTGCTTCGGGTTTGCCGGCTGACACTCGTGAAGTCATCATGGTAAGGCCCTATAGTACAAGCACACGAGAACAACAATCGTCGCCGATGAAGAGAAGCATAGATCGGAAGTATCCAACATGTGGACACAAGAACAAAGATGAACAAAGATCGCATCCATGTGGATCCACCGAAGACAAATGTCTATCGAATCCCATGAGATCCACCGGAGATAAATCTTCACACACCCTCCGACGACGCTAGAAGCACCACCGGAACAGGGGATAGATAGAAAGAATTTTATTCCATCTTCACAGAACCACCGTCAATTCGTCTCTCGGGGCAGGACACAAACCCTAACAAAACTAAAAAAAGCATCCAAAAACAAAGCCCCCCATCAAGGCCGGGGTCCACTGGGTCTTCATGGCCCTAAGGCCACAAAATACAAGGCAGACCAATGATAACGCCGACATGGGGCATGAAAAACTTAGCGGGTGGGTGCCCTTGCGTACAAGCAAAGGGGTATGAACGTGAGATGCCTTCTCTTAATACAACAATCCCAATTGTAAGAACAACTCGCCCAAAGGGATACTTAAGTAGAGCTACCGCTTCACAAGACGAGACAACTGAATGGCCCAACCTTAAGCTAAGTAGGTCGACAATATTTTTCAAAAAAAGTAGGTCGATACCAACTCACTCGATCATAAATGCTACCACATGTATCTCTTTGGGCTTTTATTGAATCGTGAAATTGAATTCCAAATATTTCATCTTATTGACTCTTATATTGATTTTGATACATTGTGATAGATAGCGCAACTCGAAGCTATGTGACGCACAATGACAAAAGGAAAATAAATAAGAGAATCAAATGAGAACATAACTTTGCATTTTGTAAAACTTATAGTTTAGGGGAGAATCCACCCAAATGTGATCTCATTTTAGAAACAAATTTGATCCAATATATAAACAAAACCATATCGAAAACCTTAAAAATCCAAGGGCAATACAACTCGTCCAAAGAACACGAAAAATACAAAACACCAATAACATAGTTACAACACAATGCAAGGATCATCTTCTGGAGTTGAGTATAGGCGGTTGGGTGTGAAAGACAAGTTATGTCATATGCACATATAAGACAACACCAGCAAAAAGAGGGGTGTTGTCAAGGTAGCACATTAGGAGACATGAAGAGGAAAACACATAATGGCATAGACAAAGAGACCCAACAATAGCAACACCAAAGCCATCGACACAGAACACCTCAAGGTGCTGTCAACAAGAAGTTGCACCGTAACCAACCCTAAGCCATCTAACACACAATAAAATGGTGTCCTTGTGTGTCTCGAGGTGAAGATGACAACATGAGAAGACTCGGGCCCATCAAGCACACACGAAGAAGATACCAATTCTCCACCAGAGGAGAGCATTGCCCAAGGGAGGTTGGGGAGAAAGAGAGATGGAGAATTGACATGCTCTTACAGAGTGTCACTAAAGAAATTATCTCAATCATAAAGGGGGTATACCATCTTGGACTGACAAATGCATTGTCTCTTGAGGGTGGCTCAAGTAGAACCCTAGTCGCTGCCACACCTTCACCACCTCTCCTTCGCCGTCGGGGGATGTTGCTGGGGCAATACCCACAGATGTGCAGCGATGGCATAACTCATGCAACAAATCCTGGATTTCACTCCCGCTCCTCCCTTCATGATTCTCCAAGCGACTACAGTGGTTATTTGCCGCCCTTGACTTCCACCACATCCCGATCCCCGTGCGACATGCCCCTCTCGGTCGTGCTCATCGGTCAGTGTGTCCTTTGCCCCCAGTAGCCCCCTCTCTGCTTATCCATCCAACAACGGTGGTTCTCTTTATCTCCCCATCATCGACCTCCCCACACCCCATGCCCTCATGTGGCGTGCATGACCTCCTACTCATGCTCGTCGACTGTTCTGTTCACTGATGTTGTCAGTTATGCCCTTCTCTTTACATGCCTCCCTAGTTAACGGCGATGGCTCTTCAGATCCAGTCCGATGCCGAACCCCACCCAAAGCTTGCACCCCCGTGCTGGGTGCCACCTCCCTTCTGATCTCTTTGATTGTTGCGCTCTCTACTGTCGCTGGTTTTGCTCTGTTCATCGGAGCTCTTCTCTCGTTGAGCCTGCTCCACTTCATATCAGGGATGGTTAATCCATACATGGTGCTTGATTATGTTTGATCCTGGGTATCATTGGCCCCGCCCACACAATGGACAAATAACATATATTCTGTATCTGAACCGGAGGTTTTGGTTCTACACAACTAAGTATCATAAATACTAGTGGTGAATCTATACTCCGTAAGAGCGCCTCTAGCCCTGCTGTAGTTTTCACCATTTTTGGTTACTCTCTTGTTATTAGTTACTATTAACACACACTTTAATGCTCTCTTACACACACTTTCACCATCGCACCGACCCAGAGCCCGGGACCCAGCCGACAACACGGTTTGTTGCCGAGCCCCACGCCTATGTCATGCGGGCCCCTCGCCAGTCGTCTGTGCCCGGTGCGTGATCTGAACCAGATGTGTCTGCTTCACCCAGATCTTCTGTGGATGCTCCATCCTCTCCTGTTCTTTGTACCGCCATAGAGGATCCCGCGGGAGGGAAGTGCAACCACCTCCTCAAGATCGTCATGATTGGTCTAGGAGTCTGCAGACGAGTCTGTTGATTCCTTTGTAATGACTACATCCACACGAGAGCCACGTACACATCATGAGGCTCTTGATGATCCAAAGTGGAAGAAAGCCATGGGCGATGAATTTCAAGCCCTCCAGAAAAATAGCACTTGGCATTTGGTTCCTTCATGTCCGCGTAAAAAGGTCATTGATTGCAAGTGGGTATTCAGAATAAAAAGAAGGTCTGATGGTACAATAGATCATTATAAAGCTAGGCCTCTTGCTAAGGGATTCAAGCTGAGGTATGACATAGACTATGAGGACACCTTTAGTCTTGTTGTTAAACATGCTAATATTCGCCTTGTTCTGTCTATTGTTGTATCCAGAGGATGAAGTCTCGGGCAGCTAGATGTGCGGAATGCATTCCTTCATGGTGTCTAGAAAAGGAAGTGTATATGAAGCAACCTCCTGGGTTTGAGGATAAAAACAAACCATTTCATGTATGCAGGCTTGATAGATTTCTCTATCCACTGAAGCAAGCCCCTAGATCATGGTAACCACAAAATTGCAACAACTTGGTTTTCCTCCCTAGAAATCTGACACATCAATGTTCGTTTACAATAAGTTAAATACATCAATTTTTGTTCTTATCTATGTTGATGAGATCATTGCCACAGATTCCTCAAATGAAGCAGTAAAAGCTCTCTTGTTAGATTTGAACTCATAATTTGCTCTCAGGGATCTAGGGGACTTGCACTTTGTCCTTGGTATTGAGGTCAATAAAAATAGTGAAGGTGGTCTTCATCTTTCCCAAGAAAAATATGCAACTGATCTTTTGAGTTGAGTTGGATTACAGGGTTGTAAACCTTCATGAACACCATTATCCAGTTTAGAAAAATTCTCACTTGCTGAAGGTGAACTCTTGAGTCAAGAGGATGGCACCAGATACAGAAGCTTGGTAGGTGCACTTCAGTATTTGACCCTTACCAGACCTGATATATTTCCTTCGTAGTAAATGAGGTTTGTCAGTTTCTTGATGCACCAACCACTACTCATTGGACTGCAACAAAACACATACTGAGATATGTGAAAACTACTTTGAATGTTGGATGTACTTTCAGCAAGTCTTTAGCTACTCTTGTGGGTGATTTCTTTGATTCTGATTAGCCGGGCAGCTTGGTGCCAGAAGGTCAATAGGTGGTTTTGCAGTTTTCTTTGGTCCCAATTTTATCTCATGTTGTGCAAAGAAATAGGCTACAGTTTCAAGATCAAGCACTGAGGTAGAGTATAAGGCATTTGCCAATGCAACAACAACAATTATCTGGTTAAAATCCATGCTTAAGGAACTTGGAATACATCACACACAAACTCCTTGTCTTTGGTGTTACAATCTTGGTGCTACATACCTATCTGCTAATCACGTCTTTCATGCAAGAACCAAGCATATTGAGACTGATTGCCATTTTGTGAGAGAAAGGGTTGTTAATAAGGATCTAGACATACGGTTTGTATACTCTAAAGACCAGGTTGCAAATGGTTTCACAAAGGCCTTGGCTACGAGATCATTTGAAAAGTTTAGATGCAATCTTAATTTGAGTTGTTCAGATTAAGGGAGGGTGTTCACCATATGATAATATGTGTGTGCCAAGAGTTGTCTTGGGCAACACTTATAGGGCAGATAGAGATACCTTTTTTGTTTAAGTTACTATCCTTATCTCCTAACCGAATCCTTGTATCTCACGAGAGGCACTCTTGCGCCACATCAATATAACATCATGCGGGCTCCCTATTTGGGAGTTGAGACACTTTCATCATCGTTTATAAAGGTGATCCTCATACATCTCTCCTCATCAACATTGGATGGTGTTTCTATGATGATCAGACACCACAAGAGCAGGGGATAATCACTGGCTTGATTCAAAATTTGGTAGGAGGACTTGCTTTGCTACAACATGCAGATGATACAATCCTTCTGTTGGAAGAGGATTTGGAAAATTCAAGAAACATGAAGTACATATTGTGTATATTTGAGCAAGTATCTGGGTTGAAGATCAACTTTCATAAGAATGAGATATATTGTCTAGGCCGGGGGGGGGGGGGGGTTGAAGAAAAGAGACCGGGATTTCAGGGCAATTTTTACTTGTGAAATCTTAGATTTTCCCTTCAAGTACCTTGGAATACCAGTCGATTTGAAGAGACTTACCAATGCTTAGTGGGTGCCAGTTGAAGAAAAAAGGTGAGAAAAAATGGTAGGGTGGAACCACTAAAGAGGGTGCTGAAGAAAATGGTCCAATTCCTCTCTTAGTAGCATGCCCCTAAATATGCTATCTTTCTTGGTAGCACTAAAGGGGGTACTACAGAAAATGGACACACCAAGAGCAAGGATGGTGTGGCAAGAGAATAAAAACAAAAGGGAATTATCATTTAGTTAATTGGCCCAGTGTATGAATGCCTAAGGATTGTGAGGGTTTGGGTGTTCTGGATCTTCAAACCATGAAAAAAAGCCTTATTTGCAAATGGTTTTGGAAACTGAAGATTACTGAAGGGATATGGCAACAAATACTGTATAAAAATACCTTCAGAACCAAACCTTGTCAGAGATTGGAACTGCACCTGGTGCCTCTCGTTTTTGGCAAAGCCTGATGGGAGTCAAGTTGATATTCCAGCAATATGCTAAGAAAATTATTTTGCCAAGTTATTTGGCTTGGAGATGAATCACTTGCTACAAAATTCCCTAGGACATATGATGTATGCTTCACCGGTGAAGTTACTCTGAAGGAAGCTAAAGCTGAAGGGTGGGTCTTGTTCAAATTCGGAAGAACTTTTGACATGGAGAGACTACACATAAGTAATTTTATGTTCATTTAATATTCCTTTTGTTCGGTTGTGCCATTTCTGTGCGCTGGAAGAGGTCATTAACCATATTATGTTTGGTTGTGCTCTTGCCAACCTAGTTTGATAAGTAATCTAATTCGCATTTAATATTTCTAGACACCCGATGATCTTCAAGACATGGTTGAGGGAAGTATGAGGTCTTTCCCAAAAATTCAGCAACGATAGTTCGAATTATATGAAAGGGAGTCAAACCTGCTACTTGTAAACTGTGTTGGGGTTTTCCTCGAGGAGGAGAGGAGATGCAGCACAGTAGATACAAGTATTTCCCTCTGTGATAACCAAGGTTATTGAACCAATAAGAGAATCACGCAAAACCCGGTCGTCAGCACCTACACACAAAAGAGCAAACACTTGTACCAAACATGGGGAAGAGGGTTGTCAAGCCCCTTGAACTCGTTACTTGCAAGTATTAAGTATTGGTAGACAGATAATATAAATATAAAATAAAATAACAGTAAATAAATGGCAGAAATAGTTTTGGGGGTTTTGTAATATATTTTTTGAAGACCCGGGGGCCATAGTTTTTGCTAGAGGCTTCCCTCTCGAAGAAAGCATACACTGGGTAGACAAATTACTATTGGGCAATTGATAGAAAAGCGCAAAGTTATGAAATATTTATTCACGACAATGATCATGTATATAGGCATCACATCCATAAGCAATTAGACCAACTCCTGGATGCATCTATTACTGTTACTCCACCCATCGACCGTTATCCAGCATGCATCTAGAGTATTAAGTAAAAACAGAGTAATGCTTGGAACAAGATGACATGATGTAGACAAAGTAAATCCAATCAATATGAATAAACCCCATTGTTTTCCCCTTAATGTAAGTAATACAATACATGTCTTGACCCATTTTGTCACAAGGATAGAGCACCACAAGATTGAACCCATCACAATGCACCACTCCCACTGAAGATAAATCAATCTAGTTGGCCAAACCAAACCGATAGATTAGAGAAAAATACGAAGCTATAACAATAATGCATATAAGAATTCAGAAAAGACTTAATATATTGTCATGAATAATCTGATCATAAACACACAATTCATCGGATCCCAACAAACACACCGCAAAGAAGATAACATCAAATAGATCACCGCGGGAAACGCGGTGAACATTGTATTCAAGATCATAGAGAGAGATAGCCATCTAGGTACGAGCTATGGATCCGTAGGTCTGTGGTGAACTACTCACACATCACCATGGGAGCAACAAGGTTGATGTAGAAGCCCTCTGTGACCGATCCCCGCTTCGGCAGGGCACCGAAACAGAGCTCCAGATGGGCACACGATGGAACAGAGACTTGCGACGCCGGAAAAATTATTTTGGCTAGCTCTCGGGTGTTTTCCCAATTTATGAGAATTTATGGAGGCGGAGTTAGGTCAAGAGGCGTCGGGTGGTGGTCCCAAGCCATCAGGGCGCAGCCACCCCCCTAGGCGCGCCCGGTTGGCTTGGCACCACCCAGTGTGACCTTTGGTCTCCCTTCTAAGCTTCCAGGTCTTATATTTGTCCAAAAGTTTCGTGACATTTGGACTTTGTTTGGTACAGTTTTCGTGAAAAGCCCAAAACAAGTAGAAAACAACAATTGGTACTGGACACTGGGCTAATAGGTTAGTTCTCAAAAGTGATATAAAACAACATATAAATGCATATAAAGTATCCTAGAATGATAATATAATAGCATGGAACAATCAAAAATTATAGATACGTTGGAGACGTATCAAAACCATACTAGGCGATGCCTGGGCGACCTAGCGAACGCGTCGGCAACCCAGGCGGCAACCCAGCGGTGCTCAAGTCGGCCAATCACTTCTCGTCCCTCGCCAACTCGGACTCCAACGAGTCAGATGATGAGGCCGACCAGGCCCCTCTCCGATCCGCGATGGAGGTGGCCTTTCCGACGCCTTAGGATATGATTTGCGAGTCTCTATGGTGTGGCTACTCGGAGGGAGAAATGGCGGCGAACATTGACATCATCGTACCAGCGGATGATCGGGCATGGGTAGGGCTGAATCACGACGACAAGGTGGAGGTGCTCCGCTGGGTCATTCACCAGCGGACGGCACCTGGGGCGATTTGACCTGGGAAAGGTCACCTACCGAAGGTATGTCTCCCATCCTTGACTCTCGGTGATTTCATTTTTCCATGGAACCTGGTGCAACGACGCCAGAAGAAGGGGCGGTAGGTGGCGGCGAGACGGCAAGCACCGGTGACCGAACTGCTCGATCCGCTCCAGGCGGTCAGGACGAAGCGGTCGAAGTTCCTCCTGGGCCTGCTTGGGCCGACGCAGTCAGAAATGGAGGTGACTGAGTATTCGGTCGAGTCTCCTACCAAACTCTCTAGGCCTTAGCTGGTGGATCGAAGGGACCATGTCCCGTGTGAGACGTACGAGGAATTTAGGATCGTACAGGACGGGCGGAAGTCTATATTCTCGATCGCAACTAGGTCACAACCGCGAAGGGCAGTCCCTGGGTTCCCATCTTGCCCCACGTGTTGCACGCGCATAGTTCTTCCACCTCTTTCGCGCCCTACGCCGCCGGTTGAGACCATGGCTGGCCAAGGGAAGGGTCAGCCACCACCACATCGACCTGCTCTCCTGGTTGCTCAGGCTGATGCTGCCCATTACTCCCCCGACCTTAGCTTTGGATCGTCGGGCGGCGGCCATGGACAGCGAACATGGAGCAGCACGCGGCCGTGCTGGCTATGGAATTGGCCGTGTAACTCTCGGCCAACGAATGGCGATTGCAATTTTGCACCATGTGGATAGTGGGGTGATGACGGTCTTAATGCCTATGGTGAGGGTCAGCATCATGGTTCTTCATCGACTGGCGGAGGCCGGGGCTATGGTGTGGACAATGGGCACAACGCCGGTGAAAGTAACCCGGGGTTCAATGGCCTGCTGGCAATTTCGTCGAAGGGGCCTCGAGGCCTAATTACCGCCAGCGTGGTGGGTTCCACGCCTACCGTGGGGGCCGGGGAGGCGGCCGTCGGCCTCCGCCGCCTCACCAAGACCCATCACCTCCATGTTCCGACCCGCCGCCACCTCCTACTGAGGCGACATGGGTGATAGTGGCACCAACAGTGCCTTCGGGGGCGGTGACGGGGACGCACGGCATGCCAATCTCAGAGGAGGCGGTGGAGATAGTATGCGCCCTCGCCACGGTAAAGGTGCCATCCACAGGGCCAGCTGTTGGTCGTGACGCGGCTAGTGACTGAGGCAACGACAAATCTAAGGGTGATCGAGCTACGAAGTGGGATCGTAAGAAAGAGAAAATGACTTGTTACCGTTGTGGTGGACCGGGACATTTTGTGGCTGAGTGTTCTGTAGAACTTTGTGATCTATGCCTCAAGCTGAAGCATGTGGGAGAGTGCCCCCTATTCCTGAGTCCAAAGCCGGTGGTCACGATCTATGGGGTGTGCTGCCCCGAGCTGATGTTTTTTGAGTCTCCTCGCTCTACATCGGCTGCACCGAGTTTGGAGATTTCCAGGACTGGTGTGATGAAGGTGACCCGTAGATCGATGACGATGGAGCAGGTTGTGTAGAGGCTTCTAGTGGGCCCTAGTGAGACTCGACGATCAGGTTTACATGATAGACTTCCCCACTAAGGAGGATCTAGCTCGTCTTGTGAAGTTTGGGATGAGAAGGGTTCCTAACAGTACGTGTATTCTTGAGTTTGATGCATGGACTAAGAAGGAACCAGAGGGGACACCGCAACCACAGATTTGGGTCAGATTCTCAGGGGCACCACATACGCCACTGAACGATTTTTTTGGCAACCTCGAGTCTAGGCCCGCTGATAGGCAAGACGGAGCAGGTGGATATGCCATTCACTCGCGCTCAGGGCGTGGCTCGTCTACTTGTTAGCGTGGTGAGCATAGAGCATATTCCAGATCTAGTGAAATGGGCCTATGATGGTAAGAGTTATGACCTTGAGGTCGAGATTGAGGAGAATGCCCCTTTTCAGGGGTTGGCTCAACATACTGATATGGATACAATGGATGGCCATGATGGTAACGGGAACCAGGACAGGGGTGCGGAGCAAAGAGATGGTGATTTGGGAGGGGCAACACAGTTGGCCAATCCAACGAATGTTAATGCTAACAAGGGGGCTGCTCCCCCATCCACTCCGAGGAACACTTTGAGATTTGGGTCTTTTGGATCTTTGTCTGCTCCCAGCCGTCTTTGGGGGGCGGAGACGAAGGATCCGGTGGAGCAGGAGGTTCCACCGCTATCGCCACTGGCTTCACCAACAGCTTCTCGTCCGCCGATTTCAGGCTCGTGTCGTGATCACGGAGCCTCGACGCGACTACTTCAGGCTGGGTTGGCGGGGGAGACTAGGCAGGAGGCCGTGGTTTCCCCCGCTAGCCCATGATTGTCGATACCATCTCGACTGATGGCAGGGGTGCCGCGGTGAACATAGTCACCCCACTAAAGGGGTTCTCCTACGACGACTACTCAGGGTCTGCCGGTGTCACCTCATAGTCCGCGCATGAAGAGTACATGTTCATTGGCGAGGACGGCCACGGAGGCCGCGCCGGCGTTGGACCAAGCTGGGCATATGGCAGGCGGCCGGTCCCTAGCTTCGCCCACCACAGATGACATCATCACTTTTGGCGGGATTCCGGACCCGACATCCGGTGATAGGTGGGTGAGTCATCGGATTCAGGCTCAACCGGATGCTGACGACCTGCAGTTGGGGCGTGCCATGAGGGTGGCCAAGCTTCGTGATATCGAGGTCACTACAGGTATGTCAGTCCATACGAGTTGCTCTATTCTTCATTTCACTAATGATGAAATTGTTCACAATGCGAAGAACTTGGGTATTTCACTGGGTAACAACGGGAAGGAACTTGCCAAATCAGTAAATGACTTGCTTGACTTAGAAGCTGATAGAGCTATGGAGATGTTACTTAAGATAGCGGCGGTAGAACCAATGAATGATGATGATATCGATGCTTTAGGGGTGGGGGCACTTTAGTGTCTCTGTGAGGACTTAATGCCCACTAATGTGTTACATGAGGAGAATGAGGAGTCTGTTTTAGAGGGGTATATGGCTCCTTTGCAACCAGAAACGGAAAAGCACACAGATCTTAGTTATATGGACCAAGAAGTTTTGCAGGATAAGCCAACAAAAGCTTAGAAGCGAAAGGTTTATCACGCATCGACAGTGCGTCGAAGTGCAAGAATATGGTTCAAAAAAATCATGATGATAAATGAAAGTAATTTTTTGGAATAGCAGAGGTCTGAGAGACTTGGCTAAAAGAAGGTTCCTTGCGGAAGCAGCCGTTCAACATAAGTTGGACTTTATTGCTGTATTGGAGACAGGCAGAGATAATTTTACCTCACAATTTCTCAACACGATCTCTGGTGGTGTTGATTTTGATTGGCACTGTCTACCCCCAAGATGAAGATCTGGTGGGATTTTACTTGGGGTCAAGTGCGAGACACTCGAAGTTCAGAATGTGGTGTTCGGGGACTGCTGTCAGGTTTAGGGTACGCTAAAAAATGGATGGGTTCTGATGGGCACTTGTTTTCGTGTATGGAGCTTCTTAACCGGGATTAAAGCCGGATTTCCTAGCCAACATCATGCGACTATGTGGTGACGAAAGGCTTCCCATCTTGGTAGGAGGTGATTTTAATATCATCAGAAGAAGAGACGAGAAGAACAATGATAACTTTGATGGCAGATGGCCATTTATGTTTAATACAATCATTGAGAGTTTGAACCCGAGGGAGATAGATCTAACAGGCAGGCAATTCACCTGGGCGAACACATTGCAAACTCCAACATACAAAAAGTTGGATCGAGTTCTAACCAATATTGAACGGGAACATAAGTTACCCTTAGTAACGGTTCGAATAGAGGCATTTCATATCACACTCCTTTGCTTGTTGACTCTGGGGATGCGACCCATGTGGGAAACATGAACTTTTTCTCTTTTGAACTAGCATGGTTTGAGAGAGAGGGCTTTATCGACCTAATAGCCCGGGAATGGGCTTCAGAAACAGGAGGGAGGTCTAATATCGAGCGATGGCAAAATGAAATTAGGCATTTGCAGCAGTTCCTGAGGGGATGGGCTAAAAAGGAAAGTGGAATATATAAGGTGGAAAAGGATAGGCTTCTCAATCTCATAAATGGGCTTGACGTGAAGGCTGACTCCACCTTACAAGATGCGGCCGAATGATCTAAGAGGGAGGCCGAGTGCAAATTACAAGCGCTCCTCAGAGAACAAGGATGAAATGGGCACTTGGAGCGAAAGTCGGGCAGGTTGTCCAAGGGGATGACAATACTCATTTTTTCATTTGATCGCAAATGGAAAACACAAGAAGAAGAAAATATACTAGCTCGAACAAGATGAGGGTACAATCGTAAGGCATGAGAACCTAAAATTGTACATCTTTAATTATTATAAACAACTTTTTGTAGCTCCTAAGCACAATTTTGTGTCTCTCGATGAGCAAAGGGTAGAGGATATTTCTCAACTCGGGACAGACGAGAATGAGGTTTTATCCACGCCATTTACTGAGAAAGAGGTGTTTGAGGTTATATCGCAAATGAAGAATAATAAGTCACCGGGTCTGAATGGATTCCCAGTAGAGTTTTATAAGAAATGTTGGCATATTATTCAGGGTGACTTCATACCAATGTTCCATGATTTGTTTAATGGGCAACTTCAGCTATTCCACCTAAACTTTGGGACAATAAAGTTGTTGCCAAGGAAGGCAGAGGCGGTGTGTATTGAGCAGTTCAAACCGATATGTCTGCTTAATGTGAGTTTTTAGATTTTTACATAAGTTGCCACAAACCGACTAACGTGGATTGCACATAGTGTGGTGCAACTGACTCAACCAATTTTTTATGCCAGACAGACACATACTCGAGGGTGTGGTGGTCCTACATGAAACACTTCATGAGATTCACTCCAAGAAACTAGATGAGGTGGCTTTTAAGGTGGATTTCGAAAAAGCGTATGATAAGGTTAAATGACCGTTTCTCCAACAAGCCTTACGTATGAAGGGATTCGACGATTTATGGAGGAAGCAGGTCAATTCTTTTGTACAAAAAAGTAGCGTCGGAATCAAAGTAAATGACGACATAGGTCACTACTTTTAGACGCAAAAGGGTCTCAGGCAGGGAGATCTTATGTCACGTATCCTGTTCAACATAGTGGCAAACATGTTGGCAGTGCTAATATGTAGATCTAAGGAGGACGGACAAGTAGGAGGACTAGTTCCGCATCTTGTTGATGGTGGAGTGTCCATTCTACAGTACGCGGGTGATACGATCATCTTCATGGAACATGACATGGCAAAGTCTAGAAATATGAAGCTTGTGTTATGCTTATTTGAACAATTGTTGGGCCTGAAGATCAATTTTAACAAGAGTGAATTGTTCTGCTTTGGGAGATCCAAGGATGAACAAGATGCATATAGACAATTGTTCGGTTGTGAACTTGGTAACCTACGGTTTAGTTATTTAGGTATACAAATTCACCATCGCAAACTTTCTAACAAAGAATGGAACTGTATTCAAGATCAATTTGGAAAAAAACTAAGTTGTTGAAAGGGTAAGCTTATGTCTTATGGAGGACGGCTGGTGCTGATAAACTCAGTACTCACGAGCAATCCAATGTTTCTCCTATCTTTCTTTGAAATATCTGTAGGGGTACGAAAAATGTTAGATTTCTATCGATCACGATTCTTTTGGCAACCCGATGAAATTAAGAGACAATACAAGCTTACTGAATGGAATATAATTTGTCGTTCCAAGGACCGGGGAGGGCTAGGCATTGAGAATTTTGAGGTAAAGAACAGATGCTTACTGAGCAAGTGGCTATTTAGGCTTTCTGTTGAGACTGAAGGCATATGGGTGCAGTTATTACGTAACAAATACCTACAGTCTAAAATTTTGGCTCGGGTCACCGTTAGACCCAATGATTCACATTTCTGGAAGGGGCTGATGAGAGTGAAAGCAGTCTTCTTCCACAGGACAAAATTCATCATTGGAAATGGTTATTCTACTGTATTCTTGGAGGATATGTGGCTAGGGGAGACACCGCTGGCCACATAATATCCGTCCTTGTATAATATTGTGCAGTGTAAGGACGCATATGTTGCGACAAAATTACAATATGTACCTTGATACGTCTCCAACGTATCTACAATTTTTGATTATTCCATGCTATTATATTATCATTAGATGATACTTTTTAAGCATTTGCTTGCCGATTCATATTATTTTTGAGCGCTAACCTATTAACCCAGTGCCTAGTGCTACTTGTTGTTTTCTGCTTGTTTTCGGCCTTTCAGGAATACTATACCAAACGAAGTCCAAATACCCCGAAACTTTTTGATGATTTTTTCTGGACAAAAATAAGACCTGGAAGCTTTGGAGGGAGACCGGAAGCCACACGAGGTGACGCCAAGCCAACAGGGCGCGCCCAGGGGGGTGGTTGCGCCCTGATGGCTTGGGGCCACCTCCCACGACCTGTGGCCCTGGTCTCTTCGCTATAAATTCTCTAATATCCCAAAACCCCTAGAGAGCCTCCCGAAACACCTTTTCCACCGCCGCAAGTCTCTATTCCGCCGTGTGCCCATCTGGAACCCTATTTCGGTGCGCTGTCGGAGGGGGGATCGATCACGGAGAGCCTCTACATCAATCTTGCTGCTCCCATGGTGATGTGTGAGTAGTTCACCACGGACCTACGGGTCCGTAGTTAGTACCTAGATGGCTATCTCTCTCTCTATGTTCTTCAATGCAAAGGTCACCGCGATTCCCGCAGTGATCTATCCTATGTAATCATCTTTGCAGTGTTTGTTGGGATCCAATTAATTGAGGGTTTATGTTCAGATTATTCATGAAAATATATTATATCCTTGCTGGTTATTTATATGCATGCTTGTTATAGCCTCTCCGATCTATCGATTTGGTTTTGCCAACTAGATTGATTTATCTTAGGTGGGAGTGGTGCGTTGTAGTGGGTTTAATCTTGCGGTGCTCAATCCCAGTGACAGAAAGGGACATGACACGTATTGTATTGCTTCCACTAAGGGTAAAACGATGGGGTTCATTCATATTAATTGGATTTACTTTGTCTACATCATGTCATCATCCTCCAAGCACTAATTTATTTTTACTTAATACTCTAGATGCATGCTAGATAGCGATCGATGGGTGGAGTAATAATACTAATGCAGACAGGAATCGTTCTACTTGCTTATGGACGTGATGCATATATACATGATCATTGCCGTGAGTAAATATTACATAACTATGCGCGTTTCTACCAATTGCCCAATAGTAATTTGTCTACCCACCGTATGCTTTCTTCGATAGAGAAGCCTCTAGCGAACACTATGGCCCCCGGGTCTCGTCACAAATATTATTACAAAAACTCCCAAAATATTATTGCCATTCTTTACTTTCTTTTTATTTGCAATTTATATTTATCAATTTATCTATCTATCACGACATGTCGCTTGCAAGTAACGAGTTCAAGGGGATTGACAACCCTCTTGCCCGCGTTGGGTGCAAGTGCGTGCTCTTTTGTGTGTAGGCGCTGAAGACAGGAATTTGCGTGGTTCTCCTATTGGTTCGATAACCTTGGTTCTCACTGAGGGAAATACTTATCTCTATTGTGTTGCATCTCCCCTCCTCTTGGGGGAAAACCCAACGCAATTTACAAGTAGCATACCTCTCAATATTTAGTTCCGTAAGCCGGTAGTAGGATACCGATGGAACGCTTGGCTACATCTTGTCAGGAGGTTGATGGACGTCAATCTATCTGATGAGCCAGACACCATTCACTAGAAACTATCGATGGATGGGTTGTTTTCAGTGAAATCCATGTATGTCGACCTAATCAACTCTGGTCCAATCCCGAAATCGATACATATTTGGAAAATTAAAGTGCCCCTAAGAATCAAAGTCTTTATGTGGTTTGTTCACAAAGAGGTGATTCTGACTAAGGATAACTTGGCAAAACATAGTTGGGAGGCAGTCAACGATGTTGTTTTTGTGAACATGGTGAAACGGTTAAACACCTCTTTCTCGAGTGTCCGATGGCTACAATATTATGATGTTCAGTTCATGCAGCTTTTAATATTACCCCTCCAAATAGTATTCACACGATTATTCGGGGCGTGACTAAATGGGGTTAATCCAACTATTGTGACACATATTGGATAGGAGTATGTACGTTACTTTGGGCTATATGGAACTGCAGGAATGATGTGGTTTTTAACAGACACACTCGGATTAATTTTTTGCAGGTAATCTACAAGGCCACTTGGATCCGTACGTGGTCCCTGCTCACTCCTACTGAAGTCATGGAGCTTTTGGTTACTGGATCTACCCGATGGGAGATGATAGCTCAGGATATCTACAACCGGTTTAGATGGCGGTCCTATAATAGACTAGGTGTTTAGTCATCTCGTCCTATTTTTGCCGGTTGTGGCGCTTTACATCGTTTTGTTTTCATTTTAGCTCGGACAGAGCTTGTACTTTAGCACGAAGATTGTTCGTATTTTGCTTAATAATATGGTTACATGCACCATGCTATGTAGAGGCCGGGGATATCCTTCTTTTTCAAAAAAATATGTAGAGTAGTGACTATCTGCTGGACTAGGTGAAAAACTAAAAATTATGCGCGTTTTAAGAGAAAAATCCCTGATGAACCTGGAACTGTAATTTTCAGACTTTGCCATAATTTGAGTAATTGGAGTATCATGGAAAAGCCCCAGGCGCGAAAGCATTGAAGAGCGTGTGAAGCTGATCAAGACGGTGATTCAAGATGTCTATGCTATGAGTCATGGCTGGTATCCTCTGACGAGGATTTGAAGCATAGTCTTTGAGTCGTCGACATCTTCACCTGATGATCGCATTTCCTCTCCTGAGTACTATTTCTTTCATCAAAAACGCTTTTATATTATGGGACGGAGGGAGTACTTGGAAGTCTGGACAAAACTATAGCGAAAGATTGCACTCTCTCATGGTTGAAAAGAGATTGCACTCTCTCCTGGTTGAAAAGAGACCGCACTCTCTGCCTTCACCTATGTCTCAGCATTTCTTTGTTTCCTTTTGCTTTAGTTTCTTTGCTGTAAAGACTTTTTGCGATTTCTTTAATGCAAATCGACAAGGCAGCTCATTGTTTAAACCGAAAGCTAATGAAATAAATGCTTCGTTGGGACTAATAAAATTTGACTACATTCTTTGCTTTCACAACAAAACAAAGGAAGTCATACCCTGCAATTTCTTACAAAAAATTCTTCGTTCATTATTATGATGTACCGATACCACCTTCCTCACAGAATATGTGGCACCGAACCATCAGAGCACACAAACCAATCTGACTTTTTTTTTTTGCTCTGCTAACCACTGAACGTCACAAATGCAACAGCAAGCGGGGACAGAGAAGAACAAACGGCATGAAGTGCACAACACTGCCGCCAAATTAGGAGTGCACGCCTGATCAACTCAGTACTCATCGCCTTCGTCCTCGTCGTCTTCACCCTCAGCTCCGACCTCCTCGTAGTCCTTCTCGAGCGCGGCCAGATCCTCCCTGGCCTCCGAGAACTCCCCCTCCTCCATCCCTTCCCCGACGTACCAGTGCACGAACGCGCGCTTGGCGTACATGAGGTCGAACTTGCGGTCGATGCGCGAGAAGACCTCGGCCACCGCCGTGTTGTTGCTGATCATGCACACCGCCCGGCGCACCTTGGCCAGGTCCCCTCCCGGAACCACCGTCGGCGGCTGGTAGTTTATCCCGCACTTGAACCCAGTCGGACACCTTCAGTTAATTTGCACGCATCAGCAAAACAAGAACAGAATTAAAAACAGAGTCATGCATTGCATGGTGCCGCTAAATCTCATTGTCCAACCTGATGAAAACTGGCAAGGGATTCATGGGTGTCATGCATGTATGTATGTATGTATGTACGTACCAATCGACGAACTGGACGGTCCTCTTGGTCTTGATGGAGTGGACGGCGGAGTTGACGTCCTTGGGCACGACATCGCCGCGGTACATGAGGCAGCAGGCCATGTACTTGCCGTGCCGGGGGTCGCACTTGGCCATGACGCTCGACGGCTCGAACACGGAGTTGGTGATCTCGGGGACGGAGTGCTGCTCATGGAAGGCCTTCTCCGCGGAGATGATGGGCGCGTAGGAGGAGAGCATGAAGTGGATCCTCGGGTACGGCACCAGGTTGGTCTGGAATTCGGTTATGTCCACGTTGATGGCGCCGTCGAACCGCAGCGAGGTGGTCAGGGACGATATCACCTGGGATATCAGCCTGTTCAGGTTGGTGTAGGTCGGGCGCTCGATGTCCAAGGACCTCTTGCAGATGTCGTAGATGGCCTCGTTGTCCAGGAGCACGACGACGTCGGTGTGCTCGATCAGCGAGTGGGTCGACAGCACGCTGTTGTATGGCTCGACAACGGCCGTCGAAATCTGAAACAGCCAATGATTTCAGTGAAAATGGTCTGGCTGAAACTTGACCAGGAAATGCACTACTCCTTCCGTTTTTTATTACTCTTCATACTAGCTTTTTCATATCAATATCATTAGATTCATCATCGAGAATATATTCACATCATATATACTTGTTGTAAATATTTATATTGTTTTCTACTCCCTCTGGTTTTATTACTCTGCATATTAGCCTTTTCTATCAATACCATTAGATTCATCATTGAGAATATTTTCACATCATATATACTTGTTGTAAATGTTCATATTGTTTTTCTATAAACTTGCTCAAATTTTATAAATTTTGACTTAGGACAAACCTAATCATATACAAAGTAAATAAATAGAGAGGAAGTAGTAGCACCTGTGGTGAAGGATAGATAGTGAAACCAAGCTTCGATTTCCTGCCATAGTCCACCGATAGGCGCTCCAGAAGCAATGAACCAAGCCCTGAGCCAGTTCCGCCACCGACAGCATTGAAAACCAAGAAACCTTGGAGGCCAGTGCAGTTGTCCGCCAATTTTCTGATCCGGTCAAGGCAAAGGTCCACTACTTCTCTTCCAACTGCATCATAAAAACAGGGTTTAAAGAAAGTAGTATTATTAGGATTGGGTCGCCTCAGGGATGAGAAATGAGTTCTATTCAATAATATGAGCAGCAACCTCTCGGCGTGGAATGATTAAATTATGGACATGACGTGTTCGAGAGAAGTTATTGACATGACACCTAACTGTAGATATTGCTTGCAACTCTAATCATGTTCAACAGAAAATTTCAATACACACTATCCATGGTTTATTACTTTGGGCCATATGGAATTGTCGAAATGACGTTGCCATTAACAGACAAAACATTATAAAAAAAATGCAGGTTATCTTCAGGGCGTCTGCTTGGATCCGTACGTGGTCGTTACTCGGCCATACGGACCACAGGGAGCTTTTGGATATTGGGTGCAACCGATGAAAGAAGGTTGCACGGGATACTTATAACTGGTTTGGATGGCGGTCCAGTAATAGGATAAGTGTTTAGTCATCTTACCCTATTTGTGTCGGTTGTGGCAATTTGTATCTTTTATTTCTTTGAGAATTGCATCTTTGTTCGAGACTTTGTTTAGAACCTGATATTTTAATAATATGGCAGTGTGCATCAAGAGATGCAGAGGCCGGGGGTTATCCTCCTTTTCGAAAAAAAAACAATATTCATGGTGAAATTCAATATAATGCTTCAGAGCTCCGAATTTCATAGGGACTCCTGTATAAAGTTCACATCTTAAAACGATAAAAAATTATTTGTTAGTAGGAGTATATGGCTGTTTCCCAAGGATGACAATTAGTAGTTAAACAGGGTTGCCTCAAGGATGACCAACTATTCCTTGTATGAGCACTAAACCTCAGCATGAAATGACTAAATTATGGACATGACCCCGCACTTGACACCTGTAGCATGTTGCTTGCAATTCGTGAATACGATTATAATTAGAGACATTTCTATACACATTGTTTATAATTGAAATTCAATATAACGCTTCTGAGCTTGAAATTCCATATGGAGTCTTGAATAAAGTTTTTATATTACAAACGACAAGAAAAATATTTTCTATCTCAACCATCTTAAAAATAACCAACTAAACTGTGCACCAGTGACAAAATAGCTGACCAGTTGCTCATTTTCAAACACAAGGTTATAAAATGTTCAACTACCCAAATTTCATTAGATGATGAATTTCAAGATCATCGAATTATAAATAAGAACTGCTCAGTTGACTTCTAAATAGTTGGTCTTCAGAGAAGATCTTTTTGACAAAAAGGTACTAGCTGAGGCCGAAGCATGGTACCTGTGTAGTGTCCACGGGCAAAGTTGTTAGCGGCGTCTTCATTGTGGGAGATGAGCTGCTCTGGATGGAAGAGCTGGCGGTATGCCCCCGTCCTCACCTCGTCGATGACCGTGGGCTCCAGATCCACGAACAAGGCCCTCGGGACATGCTTCCCTGAACCCGTCTCACTGAAGAAGGTGTTGAATGCATCCTTTGCGACCCCAACCGAGGTATCACTGCAAGCCGGTGGCATGAACTTTAGGTTTTCGTACTATCGTTAGTAGAAGCGAAGCAGAGCATGTATCCCCCTGAAGATTGTTCCAGGGAACTGGTAATGGTCTTTTGTGATTTGATCATGCAAAAACAAAATTGATTCTGAAGCAAGTCGTGTCAGCAAATCACAAACAAGACTTCAGGCGCATGCTAAGAACTGAACCGTATTACCGAATCCATCTTACAAAAATCCCCGGGTATTACTATTACATAGGGTTCATCACGCACAGTTCAAGAACACCAGCTGACAGAATTCTAATCAAGACAAATTCTTCTTCAGGAGAAGAATTCCAATCAAGACAAACCATCATCCATGGATCAGTATTTCTCGGAGCTCTGGAAGGAAAAGAGTAAGAGGTGCGGGGATCGGGAAGAGAGGACGAGCTCACCTGGGCATGAGGCCGTCGGGCTGGATGCCATGCTCGAGGCAGTAGAGCTCCCAGCAGGAATTCCCCACCTGGATGCCCGCCTGCCCTATGTGGATGCTAATGATCTCCCTCATCTTTCTCTCCTTTGCGTGCTCTGCTCTTACGCAGCTTTGTCGCCTTGGAAGCTCAGAAATAGCACCTGCACGAGGAAGCAGCCAGAAGGGAACGGAAAGCGTTTGCAGAACAGGGGAGAAAAGTTGGAGGAGAGAAGAAGGGGCGAGGCTGAACGGCAGCGTTACCGGACTCGTGAGCTAGCGGAAAGCGATGGATGGATTACACCGCACGTCGGACGGAAAGCCACCCGTCGTAGGGACAGAATGACTGGGCGTGGACGACCTGGACCATGTCTCGTTCCCACCATCGGTGCCAAATCGAATGCTGTCACCACTCACCATGATAACGAAGGGACGATGCGTCGCTGCCGGGACAAATTCACTGTTTTGACCCTTTTCGTATAGTTCAGCCGGATCTGACCCCGGTCCGAACTTTTTTCCGGATTTGACCCTTTTGCTACCGCCACACACCTTGGCGGTAGGGTATGACAACCTACCGCCAAGGACCCTGACGGTAGGGTTGCACGCCTACCGTGAAAAATTTCTAAGTTACGGATCCAGGGAGCATGCGTGCCTACCGCCGGACCCCTTGGCGGTAGGGTTACACATGCTACCGCCAGACCCTGCGGCGGTAGGCCATTTCCCTACCGCCAGGGCCCTCGGCGGTAGGTTGTCATACCCTACCGCCAAGGAGTCTGGCGGTAAGAAAAGGGTCAGATCCGAAAATTTTTGCAAACCAGGGTCAGATCCGGCTGAACTATACGAAAAGGGTCAAAACAGTGAATTTGTCCTCGCTGCCGTCATAGCCCGCGGCAAGACGCCAACGTCGAAGGCGCCGTCCGCTAATGAGTTCAATAGTGGTCGGGCGCTGGCAATCCTCAATGGGAAGGCACACAGCCATGATGATTGGAATTAGCCGCTGGCACCACTACTCACAATAGGACTCTTCTCGTATTACAGTGCAGTAATCGATTTTTTTGAGCAAAAGAAGGGCTTACCTCTTCCGATTTCCTTTACCAGAACCAAAGTTCGAACTGTTAGTTGGAGAGAAGGGTTTGCATGCATCAATGATCAAGATCGTGTGGATGATGCACATATATAGGTACAGAGTGGACCGGCCTCTACTTGTCTTTCAAGATATACAAATATACATAGGGGAGAGAGGAGGTACGACGGTATAATTACAAGGCCCTAGTCCGTTCACCCCCCCCCCCCCCCCCCCCGCCCCGGTCGAAGAGTCGTCGAAGACGCAGAGACTGGACCGAAACTCCTCAAAGACTGATGTTGGCAGTCCCTCAGTCATAACATCGGCGAACTGCTGAGTGGTGGGTACGTGAAGAACCCAAGCACATCCAAGCGCCACCTGTTCACGGACGAAGTGAATGTCGAGCTCAATGTGCTTCGTTCGGCGATGATGAACAGGATTAGCGGAGAGGTAGACGGCGAAGACATTATCACGGTAGACGATCTTGGCCTTGTGAATCTCACAAAGCAACTCCTGGAGCAACCGGTGAAGCCAAGAGCACTCAGCCACGGCGTTAGCCACGGCGCGATACTCCGCCTCAGCACTCGAGCGAGAGACTGTGGGTTGTCGCTTGGACGACCACGAAATCGGCGAGGGCCCGAGGTAGACACAATAGCCGGATGTAGAGCGACTCGTGTCTGGGCAGCCAGCCCAGTCGGCGTCGGAGTAGGCAACAATGTCGGTGGAGGCGGAGGCGGTCAGAGTGAGTCCCAAGGTCATGGTGCCGCATATGTATCGGAGAATACGCTTCACCAGAGTCCAGTGGGAATCATGCGGGGGGTGCATGTGGAGGCACACCTGCTGAACAACATACTGAAGATCCGGGCAGGTGAGCGTCAAGTACTGCAAGGCACCGACGATGTAGCAATAGAACGATGCGTCAGATGCGGGAGAGCCCTCTAGAGCGGACACCTTCACCTTGGTGTCAACAGGCGTGATGGCGGGCTTGCAATTAAGCATGCCAGCTCGCTCAAGTAACTCATGAGTGTACTTCTGCTGATGCAGAAAGAACCCATCGACGCGCCGAACGACCTCGATGCCGAGGAAGTAGTGCATTGCCCCCAAGTCCTTGAGGACAAACTCATCATGGAGACGAGCCATAAGCTGCTGAAGAAGCTTAGTAGAGGATGCCGTCAGAATGATGTTGTTGACATAGAGCAGCAGGAATGCAGTGGAGGTGCCCTGGCGATAGACCAACAAGGAGGCGTCAGAGCAAGTAGTAAAGAAACCAAGCTGTTGTAGGAACGCCGCAATCCGCTGGTACCACGCCCGGGGCGCCTGCTTCAGCCTGTAGAGATAACGGGAGTGCAGAGACACATGATCTGGATGCTCGGCGTCGGCAAATCCGGTGGGCTGCTCATAGAACACCTGCTCGGCAAGATGGCCATGCAGAAAGGCATTGGAGACGTCCAACTGATGAACGGGCCATGCGCGAGAGACCGCCAACTGCAGCACTGTACGAATCGTCCCCGGTTTGACAACCGGAGTGAAGGTGTCGGTGAAGTCCAATCCAGCACGCTGTCGAAAACCGCGAACCACCAAGCGAGCCTTGCAGTGCTCGAGAGAACTATCGGGACGTGTCTTGTGGCGAACACCCACTTGCCACTGATGACATTGGTGTGGGGAGGCCGTGGAACAAGAAGCCACGTACGGTTACGCTGCAACGCGTCGAACTCCTCACGCATCGCGGTGAGCCAGTGAGGATCACGAAGGGCTGCGTGAGCGGAGGAGGGAATGGGGGACGGCGTCGAAGTCGACATGGCACACACACACTCGTCAGATGTGTACCGTGTGCTCGGACGATGGATGCCGGCACGAGCCCGGGTCACCATACGGGGAGGCGGCACAGGCGCAGCAGGTGAAGTAAATGCACCGGGCGAGGATGAAGTTGAGCTCGACACCAAGGAGTCGGTAGCCGTGTCGGCGACTGAGACAGCCAGAGAGGACGCAGCAGCCTCGGGTGCAACTGCACCGCAGGAAGCAGCGGGAGTGGCCGCGTCGGAGGCGTCGCCTGAAGAGGCGGCCGAGGTGGCCGTGCCAGTAGTGGCGTCTGCAGCCGAGGGCGGGGGGGGGGGGGGGGGGAGCTGGCAGCCTGCCGCAGAGTGTAGTAGAGGCAGGCCGCACTCGGGACCCGCGCCACGCTGGAGGCCGGGGACTCCGCCGAGTCCGCTGCTGAGGGTGGCACCTGGTGAAAAGGAAATACCCGCTCATCAAAGTACACGTGCCGCGAGGTGTAGACACGGTGGGAGACTGGATCATAGCACCGGTAACCCTTGGTGTTGGAGGGATAGCCTAGGAATATACACGCGAGGGGAACGAGGCGCGAGTTTGTGTGGTGTGGTGGATGCAATGCTAGGATAACAGAGACAACCAAATATACGAAGACCATTGTAGGTGGGAGGGGTGCCAAATAGAAGATGATGGGGAGCATAGTCCCAACGAGGACGACAGGGTCTAATGTTAAGGAGAGTCGCGGTAGCAAGAGCGTCAGGCCAAAACCAAGGAGGAACATTAGAGTGAAAGAGTAATGTATGAACGTAGTCATTGAGAGTGCGAAGCATGCGTTCAGCACGACCGTTCTGTTGGGAAGTGTAGGGACAAGTGAGACGAAAGATGGTGCCGTGAGAGGCCAACAGGTGGCGGACGACGGCATTATTGAACTCCTTTCCATTATCAGTTTGAAGAGGGAGTATGGGACGACCAAATTGTGTGGTGACATAGGAATAAAATGTTGTTAGTGTAGCTAAAGCGTCGGACTTACGGCGAAGAGGAAATGTCCACACAAAATGAGGGAAATCATCTAAGAGCACGAGATAATAAAGGTAGCATGTATTACTCGCAATTGGGGTTGTCCATACGTCACTATGAAGTAATTGAAATGGAAAAGTGGAAATAGTTGTAGATGCACTAAACGGACGACGAACGTGCTTCCCGAGATGGCAAGCATGACAAGTATGATCGTCGATCTTATTACATGAGAAGGAAAAACTCCTAAGAATCTGACGAAGAACGACGGAGTTGGGATGACCCAAACGAGCGTGCCAAAGGTCTACACCGACGGAGAGGGCGACTGGAGCGACGGTGGTGGTGTTGGAGGAGGAGTGCACCGGGTAGAGATCTTCGGGGCTGTCACATCGGTGAAGAACCATCCGGGTACGGGCGTCCTTCACAGAAAAACCGAGTTTGTCAAATTCAACGGTAAGAGGGTTCTCACGAGCAAGACAACGAATGGACACAAGATTTTTGACAAGATCAGGTGAAACAGGAACATTGGACATGTTAATTGGCGTTGATGAAGAAGGAAAATGAGTATGACCAATATGTGTAATGGGTAAGGAGGAACCGTCACCGACGGTGATGCAAGTGGAGGTGTTAATCAGGGAAGAGGACATGAGGTTACCAGGATGAGAAGTCATGTGGGTCGTAGCCCCCGTGTCCATGTACCAATCACCACCTCCACCGTAGGTGTTCGGCGATGGGGTGTTGTGAAGCGCGGCAAGAAGGGCGAGGTCCCAGGGCACCAGTGGTAGGGCGGCACCGCCAAAGGGTGGAGTCGGGGCAGATGGGAACCAGCCGGCGAACGGTGCCACGGGAAACGCTGGGTACCCGCTCGCGGACGGATGGAGGGGCGCCGCGAAGTGCGCCTGATGGCCTGCGGGAGCCAGGCCCAGGATGCCCGACGAAGGAGGCCGCGGGACAGGCATGTGGTAGGCGTGTACCACGCCTGTCCATGGGTTGCTGTCGATGGCCCAGGGCGGGGAGGATTGAGGGTGACGCGGGCTCCCCCATACCCGGGCTGCTGCTACTGCTGCCGAGGGTGGCCGCCCCCGCCACGCTTCCCTCCGTCGTGCCGGCCCTCGCCATTTTTTTGCTATTGCACAGGGGGCGCGGCCGGAGTAGGCGGCAGCGGGTAGTAACCTGGCAGAGTGACATGGCTTGAGACTGCGTCGGTATTTCCCCAAAGAGGAAGGGATGATGCAGCACAGCGACGGTAAGTATTTCCCTCAGTTATGAAACCAAGGTATTGAACCAGTAGGAGGATCACGCAACACTATGTAAACAACACCTGCACACAAAGAACAAATACTTGCAACCCGACGCGAAAGAGAGGTTGTCAATCTCTCCACGGAAAAAAGATAGATTAGGTTGTGATAGATTGGATAGATAGATCTCGCAAGAACACAAAATAAAAGAGGCAAATAAAAAGTGCAGCAAGTTTTTTGGGTTTTTGGAATAATAGATCTAAAAACAAATGCGGCAAAAAGATAGATCGGAAAGCAATATGTTTGAAAAGTAGACCCGGGGGCCGTAGGTTTCACTAGTGGCTTCTCTCATGAGTATAACACACGGTGGGTGAACAAATTACTATTAGGCAATTGATAGAAGATAAAATAATCATGACGATATCCAAGGCGATGATCATTATATAGGCATCACATCCAAGATTAGTAGACCGAAATGATTCTGCATCTACTACTATTACTCCACATATCGACCGCTATCCAGCATGCATCTAGTGTATTAAGTTCATGGAAAAACGGAGTAATGCAATAAGAACGGTGATATGATGTAGACAAGATCTATTCATGTAGGAATAGACACCATCTTGTTATCCTAAATAGCAACGATACATGCGTGCCTCGCTGCCCCTTCTGTCACTGGGAGAGGACACCGCAAGATCGAACCCATCACAAAGCACCTCTTCCCATGGCAAGAAAAATCGATCTAGTTGGCCTAACTAAACCAAAGATTCGAAGAAGAAATACGAGGTTATAAGTAATCATGCATATAAGAGATCAAAGAAGACTCAAATAATATTCATGGATAGAAACTGGTCATGAACTCAAAATTCATCGGATCCCAACAAACACACCGCAAAAAGTCATTACATCAAATAGATCTCCAAGAGACCATTGTATTGAGAATCAAAAGAGAGAGAGGAAACCATCTAGCTACTGCCTACGGACCCGTAGGTCTATGGTGGACTACTCACGTATCATCGGAGAGGCACCAATGAGGATGATGAACCCCTCCGTGGTGGTGTTAGATTGGATCTCGCGGTTCTGGAACTTGCGGCAGCTGGATGTATTTTTCATCGACTCCTCTAGGGTTTCTGGAATATTTGGGTTTTTATAGAGCTCAGAGGCGGTGGAGAAGGTTTCTGAGGCGGCCACAAACCACCAGGCCGCGCCCAGGGCCCCTGGCGCGCCCTGGTGTCTTGTGGGCGGCCTGGGCTCCCTCTTGGTTACTTCTTTGGGCCACTGGCCTTCTTCTGGTCCAAAAAATTCGCTTAAAGTTTCGTCGCGATTGGACTCTGTTTGGTACTGATATTCTGCAAAGTAGAAAACAAGCAAAAAACAACAAATTGCACTTGGCACTATGTCAATAGGTTAGTCCCAAAAAATGATATAAAGTTGCTATAAAAATGACTGTAAAACATCCAAGAATGATAATATAACAGCATGGAACAAGCAAAAATTATAGATACGTTGGAGACGTATCAACATCCCCAAGCTTAATTCCTACTCGTCCTCGAGTAGGTAAATGATAAAAACAGAATTTTTGATGTGGAATGCTGCCTAACATGTTCATCACATATTCTTTTCTTTTGTAGCATGGACATTTGGACTCTCAGATGGTTCAAAGCAATAGTTTAGTTTTGACATAAAGACTTTAATACTCAAGCATGCTAAGAAGCAACCATGTCTTTCAAAATATCAACACTAAAGAAAGTTATCCCTAGCCCATCATGATCAATCATTGATCCATTCATGAAACACACTCAAATATTAACTACACCCAATGCTGAAGTATGATCATAGTGCCCCCTAGTTGGTGCTTTATAAGAGAAGATGGAGACTCAAAATAAAAATAAAAATTGCATAAAGTAAATAGATAGGCCCTTCGCAGAGGGAAGTAGGGATTTGTAGAGGTGCCAGAGCTCAAAGTTTAAATTGAGAGAGAAAAATTATTTTGGGTGCCATGCCTTTCCTGTCAACGAAAATGACAAAATAGTTCGCAATACTTTGCATGCTAGATACATCATAGGCGGTTCCCAAACATAAAGTAAAGATTATTCCTTTTTCCACCATTCTTTCACAATCCATGGCTAGCCGTATCCACGGTTGCCTTCCATACCAACACTTTCCAAGGAATTTATTATTTGACAACAAAAAGTAAATTTCTTTTTCATTTCGGGACTGGAAATCCCTATTACCGCCGTACTCTCGTGCAATGACAAGTGAATAAATACTCATCTTGAGAATAACACATCTAGCATGGAAAAATATTGGATACCCCCTACAGTTTCATGAGCGGTACGAGCACACAAAAAGGAAATTTATTTTGAAAATTAGACATGGCACCTACAAATTTGCTTAGAACGGCATGGAAATACCACATATAGGTAGGTATGGTGGACTCATAAGGCAAAACTGGGTTTAAAGATTTTGGATGCACAAGTAGTATTTCTACTTAGTACAAGTGGAGGCTAGCAAATAGATTGACAAGCAACCAACCAAGAAACGAAAATTCACATAAACGGGCATTGTGCATAACTAACACCGAATAATGCACCATAAGTAGGATGTAATTTCATTGCATAACTATTGACTTTCGTGCTTGCATAGGGAGTCACAAACCTTAACACCAATATTCTTACTAAAGCATAATTACTCACCAACATGACTCACATATCACTATCATCATGTCTCAAAACTATTACAAGGAATCAAGTTTAATTTGTCCAATGATCTTCATGAAAGTTTTTATTATATCTCTCTTGAATATCTATCACTTTGGTACTAGTTTCATATATTGCCATTGCTTTTGACAAGCTCAAACAAATTTAAGTGAAGAACATGAGCATAAAAGTTTCATCTCTCAAAATAGTATAAGTGAAGCATGAGAGAATTTCTTCAAAAGTTACCAACTATCAAATTAATCTAAGTGAGGCATGAGAGTATTTCTTCAAAATTTCAAAGCACACCATGCTCAAAAGGATATAAGTGAAGCACTAGAGCAATTCCATAGCTCAAAAAAATTTAAGTGAAGCATATAGAGCAATTCTAACAAATCATAGCATAATTTTGGCTCTCTCAAATAGGTGTGTCCAGGAAGGATACTAGTGACAAACTAAAAATCAAAGCAAGCAAAGACAGAAATAATACAAGACGCTCCAAGCAAAACTCATGATATGTGACGAATAAAAATATAGCTCCAAGTAAAATACCGATGGTCGTTAGAAGAAAGAGGGGATGCCACTCGGGGCATCCCAAAGCTTAGTTACTTGTTTCTCCTTGGATATTATCTTGGGGGTGATGTAGCATCCCCAAGCTTAGGCTCTTTTCACTCCTTATTTCTTCATCCATCGTGATCTCACCCAAAACTTGAAAACTTCAATCACACAAAACTCATCAAAACCTTCGTGAGATCCGTTAGTATAATAAAGCAAATCACCACTTTAAGTATTATTGCAAACCCATTCAAATTTTATTATTGCATTGTCCCTACTGGATTTTAACTTTACCATGGCTTATACCCTTCAATACAAACCATAGATTCATCAAAACAAGCACACAATGCAACGAAACAGAATCTGTCTTAAACAGAACAGTCTGTAGTAATCTGTACTCTAACCATACTTCTGTAACTCTAAAAATTCTGAAAACTTAGGAAAACGTAAAGAATTTGTATAGCAACACTGTGTTAAAATTTCAGCTCATTAGCATGCTTCAGTAAAAAATGAAAATTCGTGCACGGGAGTCAAAGTTTCTGTTTCAGATTCAGCATTGTTTCTTCTCATCTTATGAATCATCCTAAAGGCTTTACTTGGCACAAACACTAAATAAATCATAAAAGCACAATCATAACAGAGGCATAATTGTGTCAACACTCAAAAACAGAAAGAAAAATATGAAAATAAATTTATTCATTGGGTTGCCTCCCAACAAGCGCTATCGTTTTACGCCCCTAGCTAGGCATAAAGCATAGATTCAAGTATTGTCATCTTTCGTTTTCAACTCCTCAATCACACAACTAGATTTCTTCAAGAATTTAGCATGCACATTCTCTATGACAATACTTCTAGGAATAAGACCAAAAAATTCATTCTTGTAAATAGGGTCTTCTAGTACTTCAACAAAATTGGGATGAATACTAATCATTTTAAGGTCCCCCTTGTGGCTGTTAGATGTGGCACTTTTGTTCTTAGTGACTTGCGTGGTCTTGCAAATTTTTATGGGAGTTTTTTCAATATTTTTAACAGAAGAAAAGGCTAAACTCAAGTTACTAAAAATTTCTTCTAACTTATCAATCCGGTAGGGACTTTCTTCTATTCTTTCGTTAACTACGGTTTCCTTTTCCTTCAATAATTTAAAGACAGCCCCAGCTTTTGACCCAATTTTATTAGCAAGATTATGCATCTTCTTATCCAAATTTTCAAGATGTTCTTTGGTAATCATCATCTTTTCAATAACATCTAGCCTCTCCATAACATGTTCGAGAGTTAAGGTTGTTTCATTAATCGCGAGAGATGGTGATCCCACTAAACTTCCCATAGCATTAAAAGCATCCAAAGATGGACACATCAAGAAATTCCCACAAGTAATCGTATCAAGGACGAATCTATACCAAGTGGTGATGCCAACATAAAAACTGCGAAGGAGAACAACGGTAGACTGCTTAAGAATAGATCTATTACGAGCATTGCAAATCCTATAGCAAGTATCTTTTAGGTTCTCCCCTCCCCTTTGCTTAAAATTTAGAACTTCATTCTCGGGAGTACACGCAATAGGGGAAGTACTAGCCATAATGACAAGGTATGCAAACAAGAGATCTGACGAGAAAAAGGCAAACAAAAAAGAGGGCGAATAAAACGGCAAATTTGGTGAAGTGGGGGAGAGGAAAACGAGAGGCAAATGGAAAATAATGGAATTGCAAGGAGATGAGATTTGTGATTAGGAACCTGATAGATGTTGATGATGTCTCCTCGGCGCCAGAGATTAGCACGTTGAAGAGACTGCTTCCTCTCCGGCAATGGCGCCAGAAATTCCTTTGACGTGGCTTGAGACTGCGTCGGTATTTCCACAAAGAGAAAGGGATGATGCAGCACAGCGACGGTAAGTATTTCCCTCAGTTATGAAACCAAGGTATCGAACCAGTAGGAGGATCACGCAACACTATGTAAACAACACCTGCAAACAAAGAACAAATACTTGCAACCCGACGCGAAAGAGAGGTTGTCAATCTCTCCAAGGTAAAAAGATAGATTAGGTTGTGATAGATTGGATAAATATATCTTGCAAGAACACAAAATAAAAGAGGCAAAAAAATGCAGCAAGGTATTTTGGGGTTTTTGGAATAACAGATCTGAAAACAAAAGCGGCAAAAAGATAGATCGGAAAGCAATATGTTGGAAAAGTAGACCCGGGGGCATAGGTTTCACTAGTGTCTTCTCTCATGAGTATAGCACACGGTGGGTGAACAAAATACTGTTGGGCAATTGATAGAAGATAAAATAATCATGGCGATATCCAAGGCGATGATCATTATATAGGCATCACATCCAAGATTAGTAGACAGAAATGATTCTGCATCTACTACTATTACTCCACACATCGACCGCTATCCAGCATGCATCTAGTGTATTAAGTTCATGGAAAAACAGAGTAATGCAATAGGAACGGTGACATGATGTAGACAAGATCTATTCATGTAGGAATAGACCCCATCTTGTTATCCTTAATAGCAACGATACATGTGTGCCTCGCTGCCCCTTCTGTCACTGGGAGAGGACACAACAAGATCGAACCCATCACAAAGCACCTCCTCCCATGGCAAGAAAAATCGATCTAGTTGGCCTAACTAAACCAAAGATTCGAAGAAGAAATACGAGGCTATAAGTAATCATGCATATAAGAGATCAAAGAAGACTCAAATAATATTCATGGATAGAAACTGATAATGAACTCAAAATTCATCGGATCCAAACAAACACACCGCAAAAAGTCATTACATCAAATAGATCTCCAAGAGACCGTTGTATTGAGAATCAAAAGAGAGAGAGGAAGCCATATAGCTACTACCTACGGACCCGTAGGTCTATGGTGGACTACTCACGCATCATGAGAGAGGCACCAATGAGGATGATGAACCCCTCCATGATGGTGTTAGATTGGATCTCGCTGTTCTGGAACTTGCGGCGGCTGGTTGTATTTTTCATCGACTCCTCTAGGGTTTCTAGAATATTTGGGTATTTATAGAGCTCAGAGGCGGTGGAGAAGGTTCCCGAGGCGGCCACAACACACCAGGGCATGCCCGGGGCCCGGGGCGCGCCCTGGTGTCTTGTGGGCGGCCTGGGATTCCTCTTGGTTACTTCTTTGGCCCACTGGCCTTCTTCTAGTCCAAAAAAATTCACCAAAAAGTTTCATCGCGATTGGACTCCGTTTGGTACTGATATTCTGCGAAGTAAAAAACAAGCAAAAAATGGCAACTTGCACTTGGCACTATGTCAATAGGTTAGTCCCAAAAAATGATATAAAGTTGCTATAAAATGATTGTAAAACATCCAAGAATTTTAATATAACAGCATGGAACAAGCAAAAATTATAGATACGTTGGAGACATATCACAGAGCAGGGGGGCGTGGGGGAGGCGGGACCAGCGATGGCGCAGTGGGCGCGCCACGGGAGGTGTGCTGCACCCTTTCCTTTACCTTCTTCATCCAGCGTTCCTCCAAACGCAGGTAAGCGAGGGTAGTGTGGAAGGAGGGATTCGGCAGAAGGGTGAGGTCGGAGGCCGTGTTGCCGAAATCCTCATTGAGGCCGGCGGTGAGGGTGATGAGCATGGTGTCGTCGGAACCTTGGGGCCAATGTCGCGAAGTTTGTTGGCAAGCATCTTGAGACGAATTGTAGACTTCACTTGCTGCATGCTCGAGCAACCTTGCTCCTAGCTCCAGTACCTTTTTGTCTAGCTCTCTTACCTGTAATATGGACCAAGCCACAATCCAGTGACATAAAATTTTAATCAGTATCATGAGATCATCTTTTGTCAAATATGATTCCATTTCTGCAATTCCAAAGCAAGGAAGAAGTCCCCACCAGGACCAGTTTCTTATCATTTTTATTAAAAGTTTTAATCCATTTCCCCCATACAATCGTGCATAGAAGAGGAAACAATTTTCAAATTAAAAGCACATTTGATTAGGCTTCATACAAGAGAAGCAGCAGAACATGTAAAAAATAGGTGGTCAACAGATTTATCAATACCACAAAATACACATCTTTTGCCCCTATCCATCCTCTCCTAGCAAGAGAGTCTCTAGTGAGGATGGATTTCCTATTAGCTAAGCACATAAAGACTTTGATTTTAGCAGGAACTTTGATCTTCCATAAGAACTTTTGAGGGAACTTTTAGTTGTGAGCAACAAGTTCTCTGTAGAGAGATTTTACTGTAAATTTCTTATAAACATTAAGTAACCACTCTACCTTATCCCTATGAGACCCCATTTAAATGTCCATGCATCTATTTTTCAAATTTCTCCACAAATCTAGGATCTCTCCATGAAGGGTTCTTCTAAATTTAAATCCCCTCCAACCAAGTTGAATTGCTTCAGCAACAATAATCTCATGATCAAAGCTTAGATTGTATAATCTGAAATATTCATCTTTTAAAGCTTTTTTGTCCACCCATATATCCTCCCAAAATCTGGTATTTTTCCATCCCCTAACTTTTCTTTTGGTGTATTTATAAAATAGATCCCCAGGTTGTTTTTTCGTTTTAGAAATACAACCACGAGTGACATATTTTCGCAACAATACAGATTGTCATAATCCTTCCTTAGTTTCTAATTTCCAAAACCACTTAGAAAGCAATGCCTTATTCATAATTTCTAGATTTAGAATTCACAGCCCCCCCCCCATAATCTTTTGGTGTACATCAATTTTTTCCAATTGACCAAGTGGTACCTTTTCTCATTCTCATATTTGTGACAGACTAATCTGGCTCTATAGAAATCAGCTTTTTTTAACCACCCCAACAGCCATAGGATAAAAGGACATCATGAAGAGAGGAATGTTAGTCAGACATGATTGGACTAAAGTAATTCTCCCTACTATGGACCCCAACAATCTCCCTTGCCAGCAACTGCATCTTTTCTCAATTTTATCAGTCACACAAAACCGATGTTTGTTTCTAATACTGCCATTAGAGACAAGAATCCCCAAATGTTTAATGGGAATGACTCCCATCCTACAGGTGAATATTTCCTAATACATTGCCTCTTTGCTAAGAACATCTCCAAACAACATAAGCTCACTCTTGTGGAAGTTGATCTTTAAATCCTGACATCTGCTCAAAGGCACATAAGATCATTTTCAAGTTCTTAGCACTATCTAAATCATCATCTAATAGGAAGAAAGTGTCATCAGCATATTGTAACATATTCACACTTGTGTTTAATTTTTCACCCAACACACCTTTCACTAGACAATGCTCCCTACCTTTATTCGTGGTAACAGTCAGTGCATCAGCAACAATATCAAATAACAAAGGTGAGAGGGCATCTACATGTCTCAATCCTTTGAAATATTTAAAATAAGGAGCAAAACTATCATTAACCCTAACACCTACATGCCCCCTCATGGTTTCCATCACCCAGTCACACTATTTGTCAGGAAAACCCTTTAGTTTAAGCATCAGAATCACAAATGGCCATTTAATTTTATCATATGCCTTCTCAAAATCCACCTTGAAGATAAGAGCAGTCTATTTCTTACTATGAATGGAGTAAGGGCTTCATGAAGCACCACAATCCCTTCCATAATGTATTTTCCTTTAATGAAAGTAGTCTGATTAGAGGAAATCACAGGAGATACACATCTACTCAATCTATTCATGAGCACCTTGGTAATTATCTTGAAGCTAACATTAAACAGGCAGATATATAGGTCTGAATTTGTGAATTTGCTTAGCATCAATAGTTTTCAGCACTAGTGTGATAATCCCATAATTTAACCTAGAAATATCCATTGTTCCATTGGAAAAATCATCAACTAGTTCCTTTAGGTCCATTTTAACCAATTTCCATAAATCATGATAGAAGTCGTATTTAATTGTTCTTTTTCAGCATTAGAAATTTTTGTAAAGTCGTGTCCTATGATAGTGATATATGCCTCTTCAGGGTGAACAAACAAATCTCATCAGGTTCTCTTCTCCTTCAACCATCCCCTCATCTTGTTCTAAAGAAATAATTCTGTTATTTTTCCCTCTCCCATTTACCTTGGCTTGGTAATATCTTGTATTTCTATCACCATCCTTTATCTCCTTATCTTTATATCTTTGTAGCCACTTCATCTGTTCTTGTTTAAGTAGACTATTTAGTTGTTCACTGAGGTCTTTATGCTCTTTTCTATTAGCAGCAAGTCCCATTATTTCAGCATTTTTGTCAATGCTATCAAGTTTCTTAATAATTTCTATTTTTATTTTGCTGTACAGGCATCAAAAATTTTATGCCACCCTTTACTTTTCTTTCTCAAGTATCTCAATCTTAGTTGCCATCTCTCTATGTTTGATCCTCTATAAGTTCATTTCTAGATTTTGCATACAAAATCCCGAAACCCTTCACTCAGAAACCAAGAGTTTTTATATCTAAACATAAGTTCTCGCCCATTTGTTCCCCAGAATTCAAGAACAAAGGGGTGTGATCATACGCCTCCCTAACAAATGTTTGCAATATGCTGAGAGGATTTTTTTCCCATGCAGGACAAAAGAGAACCCTATCCAATTTCTCATATGTGGGGTCAGGTAAATTATTTGCCCAGATATAATTTCTTTCATTAAGTGGGAATTCCCTCAACCCAGCATTTTCAATAATGGCATTGAATAAGAAGCTGCAATGTTTATTATTCATGGGTTTATTTTTCTCACTTTATTTTCTAATAATATGAAAATTTCCACCAACCAAACAAGGAAGAGGGCTATCATGATATAATCTGGCAAGCTCAGCTAAGAAATCAGCTTTATTTTCAGTCTGAGCATCCCCATAGGCAGCAACTAAGTTCCAATGGAACTTGATTTTCCTATCATATACCAGTACCCTTAGGAAATATTCCACATGTTCAGTAGTGACAACATCAAAGTAATATTTGTTAATACCCACCAAAACCCCCCTGATAGGCCCTTTGGTGGATTCCAACACCATTCAAAAATTCTACCACTGCATAACTTGTGTAATTCATCGTTAGTAAACTGCTTCTCAATAGTTTCAAGGATCCCTATGAAATCCATCTTATGGTCAAAAATCATTTCTCTAATATATCTCTTCTTGGGATCTTTCGCAATACCTCTAGCATTGTAGAATACCCCTTTCATTATATCTCTAATTCAGGGTTTTTTCCTTCTCCTCTTATTTATTTTTAAAACCCCAACAACAATAGAATGCTTCACACAGTTTAATCTTGGTGAGCAATTTCTTTGCATTTTTTTCAGAGAAATCCCTCTCAATTTCTGGAATTGTTCATCTTCAATATCCACATCAGAGTGGTCGAACTCTGAACACAATTCTTCCACAGGGGGTATCCCGAGTGTTAATGTGCACTGGTGTACCATTAGGTTTTACTTTTTCTCCCTAATTAACAATATTCTGCAAATAAAAGTCTCTCCTAGCTTCTTCCATCTTTCGTATGATCCCAATATTTTTCTCAATCATATCTAGAGAACACCCTAAATCAACCCCAACCAAGTAAGTAACATGTGGTAAAGAAGGGTTAGAGGCAAAAAAATATGTATTCTGACCATAATTATCTCTTTCTTCAGCTCTAAGCTTGAACATGTCTACCACTTTATGATCCTCATTCGCTCTATGTCTCCAGCTTCTCAACATTTCTGTTTTCTCTTCTCAGTCATGTCATCCTCTCTAATCCCCTGGATAGCAGACATTTTCTCTCCAAAGTTTTCTGATTCCTGACTAGCAGTGAAGTGAGTAGGTTCAAAGTATTTTCCATTCTCAAGATCATCTTTAGTTGTTTCTTCTTCTTGTTTCTCAACTTACTCTACCTCAATATTTGCAAGCTCCAATTCATAGGCCTCCCTGTCGGCAACCTCCAGCATCAAATGTTGCACAACCACCTTTTTGTGATGTAAGCTCCATGATACTTGTGATTTGCGTTGGGTTTTCCATGAAGAGGAGCGGGTGATGCAGCAGAGTATAGATAAGTATTTCCCTCAGTGAGAACCAAGGTTATCGAACCAATAGGAGTAACACGCAACCCCCGTCTTCAGCGACTGCACATAAAGAAGCAAACACTTGCACCCAACGCGGGCAGGGTTGTCAATCCCCTTGGACTTGCTATTTGCAAGCAAATGAAGTGTGTGGATGATAGTTGAATAATGTAAATTGCAAAATAAAATAAAATAAAATAAATGGCAGCAGAGTATTGAAAGCTTTTGTAAATATATAAGTGAATAAACCCGGGGGCCGTAGTGTTCTCTAGTGACATCTCTCATGTAGTAGGCATACGGTGGGTATACCTGGGCATCTCAGGCCCGGCCCGGCCGGCCCTCCCAGGCCCGGCCCGGCCCCAAAATCCAGGGCCTGGGCCCGACGGGCTTGCCAGTGGGCTGGGCTTGGGCCTGAGTTTTGAGCCCACCAGCAGGGCCGGGCCAGGCTTGGGCTTGGCATATTAGGATTTTAAGGAAGAGGCCCGGCCCATGGCCCCAGGCCCGACGGGCTTTTCCACATATGGGCCGGGCTTGGGCTTCAAAGTAGGCCCGATGACAGGGCCTGGGCCGGGCCTGGGCCTCAGTTTTCTGCCATGGGCTTTTTTAGGCCTGGCCCAAGCCCGACCCGGCCCGGCCCATGGCCAGATATAACGGTGGGTAAATAAATTACTGTTGGGCAATTGATAGAAAAGCGCATAGTTATGCAATATTTATTCACGTCAATGATCATGTGTATATAGGCATCACGTCCATAAGCAAATAGGCCGACTCCTGCCTGCACCTATTACCATTACTCCACATCGAGAGCGCTTCTATGCTTGCCTCTCTAAGTATTAAGTTCATGACAAACAGAGTAATGCTTGGAGAACGATGACATGATGTAGACAAAGAAAACTCAATCAATATGAATTAACCCCATCGTTTTATCCTTAATGGCAACAATACAAAGACGTGTCTTGTGGCCTTCTATCACTGGGATATAGAGCACCGCCAGATTCAACCCACTACAACCCACCCCTCTCACTGAAGAACTATCAATCTAGTTGGCCAAACTATTTCAATAGATCGAAGAGATTTACAAAGCTATAATAATCATGCAAATAAGAATCATAATAGAAATCAGAGAAGACTCAAATCTTTTTCATGAATAATCTGAACATAAACCCACAATTCATCGGATCCCAACAAACGCACCGCACAAAGTGATTACATCGAATAGATCACCGTGAAGATGCGGTGAACTTTGTATTGAATATCAAGAGAGAGAGATAGCCATCTAGGTACTAACTACGGACCCGTAGGTCTATAGGGAACTACTCACACATCACCATGGGAGCGGCAAGGTTGATGTTGACGCCCTCCCTGATCGATCCCCCCTCCGGCAGGGCAACGGAACAGGGCTCCAGATGGGCACACGGTGGAACACAGACTTGCAGTGGCGGAAAAAGTATTTCGGGAGGCTCTCTAGGTTTTTTGGGATTTATTAGAATTTATAGGCAAAAGAGGGGCGTCGGGAGGCGCCCGAGGGGGGCACCACATAACAGGGCGCGACCACCCACCCTGGGTGTGCCTTGTTGTGTGCTCGCTCCCTCGTGCGGCCTCCGGTCTCCTCCCGAAGCTTCCAGGTCTTCTATTGGTCCAAAAAAAATCATAAAAAAGTTTCGGGGCAATTGGACTTCGTTTGGTACTGTAAACCTGAAAAGCCAAAAAATGCAGGAAACAGTAACTGGCACTAAGCACTGGGTTAATAGGTAAGTGCTCATAAATAATATGAATTGGTAAATAAATACCCAAAAAGTATCCTAGAATGATAATATTATAGCACGGACCAATCAAAAATTATAGATACGTTGGAGACGTATTAGCATGACCAAGCTTAATTCCTGCTCGTCCTCGAGTAGGTAAATGATAAAAAAACAATATTTTTGATGTGACATGCTACCCAACATGTAATTTATTGCAGGTATGATCATTGAGAAACGATGAATTAATAAACATCAACATAGTAATACTTATAAACATAAGTAACATAATTATCAAGTTTCAAAATATACGATCCTTAAAGAATGTTCACCCCTATTCATTTTATCATATTAGAATGGCATGGCTCTGTCTTCACCACATAAATACAAATGTCAAGCACCATGGTGTCAAGTCAGGCAATTGGATTGTACTTTTTAACGCGGTTCAACTTTTTATTACTCACACAATATATGAGTGTGAACCATGGATATAGTATAAAGGTGGAATAGAATATGGTGGTAGGTTTCAAAGGGGTAAAAGTGGAGAATGAAGTATTGCATCAACTAGGTGTATCAACGGGCTATGGAGATGTCCATCAATAGATATCAATGCGAGGAGTAGGGATTGTCATGCAACGGATGCACTAGAGCTATAAGTGTATGAAAGCTCAACTGAAGCTAAATGGGTGTGCATCCATCTTGCTTGCTCATGAAGACCTCAGGCATTTGAGGAATCCCGTCATCGGAATATACAAGCCAAGTTCTATAATGAAAAATTCTCACTAGCATATGAAAGTGACAAAACAAGAGACTCTCTATATGAAGAATATGGTGCCACTTTGAGGCACCAGTGTGGAAAAAGAAATAGTACCACTGTCGCTTCTCTCTTTTCTCTCATTTTTTTCTTTTTCTCTTTTTTTCTTTCTTTCTTTCTCCTCTTTTCTTTCTTTCTTTCTTTTTCTTTTATTTTTCGTCCGGATTCTCATCCCAACTTGTGGGGGAATCATTGTCTCCATCATCCTTTCCTCACTGACACAGTGCCCTAATAATGACGATCATCACACTTTTATTTACTTACAACTCATATGAAAAACTATAGTATGACTCTATATGAATGCCTCTCAGTGTACCAGGATGTGCAATGATCAAGCATAGCAAAGGATATAAAAAACGGACAAGCCATAGAAATATCATGCTAGTTATCTGAAAGTGCATCATTGCCCTTAATAAGTTTTTGACATATATGACAATTTCATTTGTGTTTCTAACCACATGCTCTTGTGTAAACAGCACCGTCAAAATTAAAGTGAAGCATGGATGGTTACTTCCCCTCTACTCGGAATAAGGAAAAAAGCGGAGTGCCATAATTGTTTTCTTTCCTTCTTGAGTCCCTAGGGCAGCCGCACTATTAAGAGGGGGTGCATCATCAAAACATCTGGGAATCAACTCCACATACACTTGTGATCTGGCAAAATCAATTCTCAAAACTGGTTAGAATTAGACGGCGCGTTGGTTCTGCATAGGCCGGAGCTTCCGGGACGGCCGGAACTTCCGGGGACCAGAAGGTCCGGGAAGCTTCCGGGCTACCCAGAGAAACTGCTCGTGTGTGTGCAATCTCTTTGTGTAGGCCAGAACCTTGCCGGACCCTGGCCGGAACTTCCGTCCCCCGGAACTTCCGTGCCTGCCGGAACTTCCGGGTGCCGAAACTTCCGTCCCCGTTCTGGCAGCTTCCGGGGTACTCCAGAGAGGATGCAAACTCTCTGTGTAGCCCGGAACTTGGCCGGAACTTCCGGTGTCTGGAACCTCTGGGCATGCCCGGAAGTTCCGGACTTGGCAGGAATCTGGCCCCAACGGCTGGATTCCATCCCCACCTATAAATAGTCTTCTTCTTCCCCACGAAGAAGGTGATGACTCCATTTCTCTCTCCACCATTTTCAGACCTCGATTTCTTGGAGTTCTCCCTCCTCTTCCAACCAAAGCTCTTGATCTTTTAAGGAGTGAAGGAGGAGTGCCTGATCTACACATTCACCAAAGCAAAAGTTGATTCCCCCTTGTTTTCGTGGTGCATCTTGTTACTCTTGAAGGTTGGAAACTCCTAGGCGGTAGGAGTACTCCGGCGAGGAATCATTCATTGTGATTACCCTCGGAAAGTTTGTGAGGGTTTGGAGACCACCCAAGGTCTACCACTAGTGGTTGAGAAACGCCTTCATGGTGTTGTCTCAAGGAGAGAATAGGGTGAGCCTTCGTGGCATTGGTGTGCCTTCGTGGTAACACCCACCTCTCTAAACGGTGACGTAGCTTCCCTCCAAGGAAGTGAACATCGGCATACATCCTCGTCTCTCGGAGTTGCGGTTATCCCTAACCCTAACTCCCTACTTGTGGTTATTTGTCTTCGTGGTATTACTTGTACTACTTGTGCTTACCTATCTACTTATTTGTTGTCTTGCTTAGTACACATAGCACGACTACCATCTTTGCAATTGTTAGGCTCACTTTCATATTCCGCAATATTCCCTAAAATTGCTAAGTAACAATTAAAATTTGTAATTGTACCTATTCACCCCCCCCCTCTAGGTCCATCTCGATCCTTTCAATTGGTATCAGAGCCTCGTGCTCTAATGTTGTGGCTTAACCGCCCTAGAGCGAGATGGATAATGATGGAAATCCTTTAGTTGCACTCCCTATCGAGAAAGGGACATCCTCTTCGGATGAGCATAGATCTTTCACCGCTGAGGATCTTGGAAGGGCCCTCGCTAAACAAAAGGAGGAGCATGATGCTCTATTGGGCCTTGGTCAAAATGAGGTTGGATGCATTAGCTGCAAAAGTTCCACCACTGGAAAACCCAGGGGTGTGATAAAGCAACCAAATGCATCTCTTCCAAATTTGGGCCAACAATCTCAAACTGGTGACCACACCGGTGTTCCATGGTTGTATGCAAAATCTAGAGTTGAGAAACCTAGGTATAATGCAGCGGGAAACCCCCCTTTAATTGATAACACTGACTTTTTTTTTGTGGGGGGTTGGAATGCAGGATCACCTTAGGTTTGTCAACGATGAAATGCTGGAGATAATGGAGAAAGGTTACAACCCTGTGAATCCCAAGGATCTCACACCAGGTGAAGAATATGAAAAACACCTCAATGACACCGCAATCATGCTCATAAGAAAGGGCATGTCTGACAAGCAGAAGTGGCCCTACATTCACCTCACAAATGCAAAAGACGTATGGGATAGCCTTGTGATGACCAAGACAGGAACCTCCTCCCTCCGTCTTGCACAATATGCGATTGCCATAGGGGCATTACAATATTTTTGCATGGAGAAAGGTGAAGATCCCAAGCAACTTCATGAGAGATTGATGACACTTGCCGCTGATATTGAATCATATGATTGTGACAAGAGCCAAGATGGATTCAACTTGACCAAGCGTTTTCTTGTGGACAAATTGCTAAATGCCCTTGCTCCATATCATCATCAAATGGTGTGGGACATAAGAAGAGAACATGGATTCAAGGACATGTCTCCCGATGATGTCATTTCAACCTTCCAACTATTTGAAGAATCAAATGCAAATGCTACAAGACACCTTGCCATGCATGGTTCCTCATCACCCAAGACAAACCTAGCCTTGAAGGCCAAGCACGTAATGGATGATGATGTAAGTGAAGAAGAAGAAGAAGATGTTGAAGAAGAAGGCTATGAAGTTGACTCGGATGAGAGGCCCTCATATGAAGACATGGCTCTCTTTGTGAAGAAGTTCAGTGCGGGAAAATTCAAGGGAAGATTCCAAAAGAATTAAGTAAGGACTTGTGTGGGGACCCTGACTCATAAGTCGTGATCACCGAATGCATGTGCACAGTGATCCCAGAGATCAATGCTCACTGAACACACAGAAACTGGAATAGAAGAGTCTTACATCCTTACATACCGTCTTACACAAATAGCGGCCAGCTAGGCCAAGTCTTACATAGATAGGGCCGCAAGGGCCAAACACTTAAACATATCAAGCAGCGGAAATCTTGGTCGAAAGCGTGAACCCATGCCATCTACCTTAAACCTACAGGCATTCTGACTGGGAAGTGTCCTAGTTCGCATGTTCATCACCAACGAACTCTTCGCCATATTCCTGCTCTTCCATGCCTGGCCAATTAAATAACTAGTGGCAAGCAAATGAGTACTTTGAATGTACTCGCAAGCAACCCAAGTTGTGGAACAAGGTATAACAATGCATGATATAGCACTAAGTAGGTAAGTTTTGCAGAAAGCTGATTTTGAAATGCAATTATATGATCAAGTAACTTGAGTAAGCATGCATCAACTGTTAACAGGTACTTATGTGAACAAGTCTCAGTTATCATCATAAGCAGGGGTTGAACATCTCATGTTCATCATCATGCCAAGTCATCGGACTTAGCTCAAGTATCACCTTTGTGTCATTCACTCTTACACACACACCAAGCTTATGGAAACCTCGGACGTAGTTTAAGCAGTACCTCCAACTGTCCATGACCGTGGACACGGCTATTCGAATAGTTTGACACTCTGCAGAGGTTGCACGCTTTACCCACAAGACTCGGGGAACTTCCGTGTCATCCACGGCTCGCGGTATATTGCATACCCGAGGTAAGCACCCGAACAATGCCTTTCCCCTAGCGATACTAAACAAAGAGTCCACTCGTTGGTCCGTGTCTTCATGATGTACAAACACAAGCCTTGCTCTACACAGTACCATCCATGAAGGAACACAACGGTGTGCCCGGTGCCTGTAAAGACAGCGCATGGTCGCCCTTCCAGACACGACCCCATATCGAGAGTGACCACGCCACTCCCGCCACTAGTAATGCGGGCTCTATGCTAGTACCCACCAAGGTAATCAACAAAGCCCCGTCCCATAAGGGGTATCGTGGTCGTACATGTAAGGTTGGGTCGGTCAGCAAATCTTAAATCTCTCCGTTTTCGAAAACACACACACAACTTGCTCCGGTACACCACTTCTTTATCAAGTGGTTACCTAGCTCATCATCATCTCCCTCGAGCATTAGTGGCAACCGACGGGGTTTTCGAAAAGTCTTTGAAACCATTTTTGTTTCCATCACCATGCATATTCCCATCCCAATTGCGTAGCAACTAGTACCAACCTAACTACTCCCACCCGCACAACCCTCATAAGAATGGTAGGGTCATGCACGATGCAAGTATCAATGGTAAAGTATCGGAGGTATCCCACCGAAGTGGTCACCGCATCAACATGATCAACATCACGGAAATAAGTGCTATATGCCATGCAAATAAAAGGGTTCTTAGTCATGGTCAAAGGGCTGCTTGCCTGGCTCAACAAATTCTTCGGGGTCTTCAAAGTCTTCGGGTCCAATCCCTTCGTCAACAACGCAATCTATCATCGCGGAATAAACAGGCAAAAATAAGCATCACAGCAAAAACAAAACACAAACTCTACTTCTAAAATGTTGCCCTACTCTGATAAATACTACAAACTATTCTACAAATATTTGTCTAAGGTTTTGGTATGAAAAAGTTTTTCAAAACCATTTATAACAGAGGCTAAAAAAATTAAAAACTAGGTTTTAATTAAAATCACTATGTAAAACATTTACACAAAAATGCACAAGTGGCACTGTTAAATTCTACAGAATATTCTAAGATTTATGGTGAAGAAATATTTGGCATTTGATTCTTATTTGGAGCTATGGGATTTTTGGGAAACCCCACAGAAAAAGAAAAAGAAAAGGAAAAGAAAAGGCCTTTGTGCCTGGGCCAGAGGCAGCCAACAGCTGGGCCGGCCCAGCTGGCTAGCCAGCCGCGCACGCGGCCAGGTTCAAACCTGACGCGCGGGGCCCAGCTATCGGTGACAGCGAGGGGACAGAGGGAGGCGAGGCAGAGGCCGACAGGTGGGGGCCACCTGTCGGGTCCTTCTTCCTCCTCTGGACAGAGGGAGGCGGGCTCCCCGGCGGCGGTAGGAGGGGTGGCAGGGTGCGGCGATGATGGGAATGGAACCAGGGGGCTTCCGCCGTTCGGGTGCTACCGGAGTTAGGCGTGGGGAAGGCCTAGGTTGCCGGCGACGAGGTCCCGCGGCAGAGGGATTCGGGAGGAGGATGCCCTGGTCGCCCTGTGCAACAAACAGAGGGGGGGAAAGAGGGGAACAAGTCAGGGCATCGAGGGGGATCGAATGGAAGAAGAATGGGGGCCGGAGAGGGCCTATACCCAGAGATCACCGGAGACCCGACGCGGCGGAGCTCCGGGTCGATATGCGCACCGGGGCCTCGGGGGCTTGCTTGGATGGTGCTTTCGCACGATTGGGAGGAGGAGGGAGGTTCCAGAGAGGGAGAGTGGGTCGGGGAGGCCCCTTTTATAGGCGTATGGCGGTCCACCGAGCTCGGGTGCGCCGGCGAGCTCGGGGCCGAGGCCAGGGGTCACGGGAAGGGGCGAGGGCGTGTCTGTGGCATTGCTGGGGCACGTCCACGACCAGAGGGAGAGGAGAACGCGCGCGAGGCGGGCCAGGGACGCGGGCAACGACTGGCGGACGCGGGCGGCGCTCGGGCATGCGCGACAGCGGCCGTTGGAGAGAGGAGGAGGAGGGGGCCGACAAGGTGGCGTGACGCGGACGTCGAGGCCGAGCAGCAGGCGAGAGGGGAGAGCTCGAGACTGTCGGGGGCCTTGGAATGGGGGCGGCTACAGTGCGGGAGCGCACTGTAGCGCGCTCTGGAGCGCCATTATTGCATGCCAGGTCATGCCATTTGCTTCCAGGGCGCGGCCAAGCTTGTCTACTAGCTTGTGGGGGTACTGGAGATGCCCCTTGGATGCTCTGGAGCTAGGGACAAAAGAAATGGAGTGGGGAAGAGGGTAGAGATGCTCCTGCCATTGCTGTCCAGGGGGTAAAAATGGGGTTTTACCCCACTTAACCATGGAGCTGAGGCTTGAAATTTTTACTGGAGGTGAAGTGCAATGCTGGCAAGCTGTGGTAAAAATTTGAAGTGAAGGAGAATAGCAGAAGGGGGTCAAACAAGGTCTTTACAAAATAAGCAGAAGTGTTTGATGGTGGTTTGGCTAAGCAAATGGAGTTTGCTTGCCAAGAAATTTAACAGAGGCAAATGGTGATTAGAAATAGGGTTGATCACCAAGTTTGAGCTTGATTGAAGAAAGTTCACAATGTAACTTTGTGAAACCCTAGAAATCAACAGAATCAGATTTCTGTAGATCTAGGCATGCATATCACTTCCCACAAATCCACCACTTGGTGTGGTATCATTATTTGGGGTTTAGCACATGCCCACAAAGTTTGGGGTCAAGGGAATAAACTTCACAATGTAAAGTTGTTCAAATTTGGCTCTGGACACGAATGGTTTTGGAATATTTTGATGAAGCAAATCAAGTGGGATTGAGATGAAACTTGGCAAGATTATCACGGATGACAATTGTGACTTGCTGGAATTTTCTTGGAATTTATTGAGAATATTTCTTATAGAAATATTTCAAAAACTTGATTTAAGCAGAAAGAGTTTTGAGGGGTTTTGCCCATGATTCTGAACATGACCATGTGTTGAAACTCATATATATGGAAGATATATGTCCAATGAGTTTCCCTAAATTTTCTCAAATATTTTTAAAGCATTTAAATATTTTTTCCCTATGAAAAACCATTTCTGGCCTTAAGAAAAAGCCTTTAAATAAAATAGGAAAATAATCTTTAAAAATAATATTAGGTGGTTTTGGAAAGTCATATACATAGTAGGTTTCAAATAAAGCCTTTGGGGGAAAGTATCCACCCAATTTGAGGACTTGTAGTACAAACTCAATTCAGGGGTTTTTGAAAACCTAATTTGAATAAATTCTTTTTGGTCAAAATAAATTTTGATAAAAATAGTTTTGGGTACTATTCACATGGCATGATCATTGGGCAAGAAGTTTGGATCAAGGAAGATGAATATGGAGAGGAGTAGAACCTAAGTGTGCCAAACATAATCAACCAAACAAGCAGACAAGCAACAATTCAAACAAGCATGAGCACTCAAAAGTTTTAATTGGTTCCAAATTTTGTAAATCCAAGCATAGCAAAGTGATACAAACACAGGGTGTGACAACTTGCTACAATTGTGAAGAAATCAACCACTTCACAAATGAGTGCCCCTATGAAAAGAGAGAAGACAAGCCAAGATTTCCGAAGACATTTGTGAAGAAGAAGTTGCCCAACCCACTGAACTCCAAGTTTAAGAAGAAAGAGGGGAAGGCTATGGTTGCCCAAGACGAGTCCGACCCCGATGATGTTAGAGGTGTTGAAGGTCTAGCCCAAGACACTCAAACCACATTGGGACTCGTAAACAAGACTGGTGATGTTGTCACATACAACTATATGAAAGACTACGAAGGCAACGCACACAAATGTCTCATGGCAAAGGCCACGGTAGATAATGATGAGGGTCAAGCTTCTCCGGACAAGGTGAAGGTAACTCCACGTCCAAACCCTCCTCTATTTATTCCTACCACACCTAGTGATGAATATATTGATGTTGAGGATCATGATCATGATTATGAAATAAGTGATGCTATGTTTGCTAAAATGGAGAAAGTCATGTGCTCTTTCAAAGGAAAGAAGCTCATTATGTTTCGTATGCTTATGGAGATGGTGAGTAAGCACACCATATCCGTCAAGGAACTCGAAACCCTCATCACCGAGGAAAAGGATAAATGTGAAGTCCTTGAGCGGAAAGTCCTATATGAGGAAGCACGTAATGATGAACTGTGCTTAAAAATAGGTGCAAACATTGATAGACACACTAAAGATTGTGAGCTCTTGCATTTATCTCTAAAGACAAAGGAAGAAGAGCTCAATTCCTCACCAAGAAGTTTGACGAACTCAAGATCACTTACCTTAACACACTTGGTGATGACCCACAAGTATAGGGGATCTATCGTAGTCCTTTCGATAAGTAAGAGTGTTGAACCCAACGAGGAGCAGAAGGAAATGACAAGCGGTTTTCAGTAAGGTATTCTCTGCAAGCACTGAAATTATCGGTAATAGATAGTTTTGTGAGAAGATAATGCGTAACGGGTAACAAGTAACAAATGTAGCAAAGGTATAGCAAGGTGGCCCAATCCCTTTTGTAGCAAAGGACAAGCCTGGACAAACTCTTATATAAAGCAAAGCGCTCCCGAGGACACATGGGAATTCCTGTCAAGCTAGTTTTCATCATGCTCATATGATTCGCGTTCGTTACTTTGATAATTTGATATGTGGGTGGACCAGTGCTTGGGTGCTGCCCTTACTTGGACAAGCCTCCCACTTCAGATTAACCTCTCTCACAAGCATCCGCAACTAGGAAAGAAGAATTAAGATAAATCTAACCATAGCATGAAACATGTGGATCCAAATCAGCCCCTTACGAAGCAACGCATAAACTAGGGTTTAAGCTTCTGTCACTCTAGCAACCCATCATCTACTTATTACTTCCCAATGCCTTCCTCTAGGCCCAAATAATGGTGAAGTGTCATGTAGTCGACGTTCACATAACACCACTAGTGGAGAGACAACATACATCTCATCAAAATATTGAACGAATACCAAATTCACATGATTACTTATAACAAGACTTATCCCATGTCCTCGGGAACAAACGTAACTACTCACAAAGCATATTCATGTTCATAATCAGAGGAGTATTAACTATCATTAAGGATCTGAACATATGATCTTCCACCAAGTAAACCAACTAGCATCAACTACAAGGAGTAATCAACACTACTAGCAACCCACAGGTACCAATCTGAGGTTTTGAGACAAAGATCGGATACAAGAGATGAACTAGGGTTTGGAGAGGAGATGGTGCTGATGAAGATGTTGATGGAGATTGACCCCCTCTCGATGAGAGGATCGTTGGTGATGACGATGGCTTCGATTTCCCCCTCCGGGAGGGAAGTTTCCCCGGCAGAACAGCTCCGCCGGAGCTCTAGATTGGTTCTGCTTAAGTTCCGCCTCGAGACGGTGGTGCTTTGTCCCGAAAGCTCCCTTATGATTTTTTCCAGGTCAAAACCCTCCATATAGCAGAAGATGGGCACCGGATGTCGGTGTCAAAACTGGCAGATCTCGAGTAGGGGGTCCCGAACTGTGAGACTTGGATCGATGGTAACAAGAGACGAAGGGGACAAGGTTTTACCCAGGTTCGGGCCCTCCTATGGAGGTAATACCCTACATCTTGCTTGATTATATTGATTGTGGATTACAGAGTTGATCTACCTCGAGATCAAGTAACTAAACCCTAGATGAGTTCTGTTGTTCTACAACCTAAAACCCTCCGGCTTATATAGACGCCGGGGGTACCTATGGTTTACATATAGTCGATTGCACATCAAAGGGAAAAAACATGCCTATCTACTGTCCATATCTTGGAGAACACGCCATGGTTCCTTCAATCTTCCACCTTGGCGACCGGGCCCCTGATCTTCAAATGCTCACCCAGTGGCCCGTATAGTCCGGCCCATGAGATACAGGTCGGCTATCCGGGGACCCCTTAAACCAGGACTCCCTCAGTAGCCCCCGGACTAGCCTCCAACGCCGAGGCATATTCGGACAATCTTGCATGTCTTCGGCTTGCGAGGCAAGTCCCTCCATCCTTCTTGTTCGACAACCGTCCTATCATCGGCGAAATCCCAAATGTCGCGGGATTACCGGTTTCACAGCGTTTCTTGGACTTCGCGCATCGTGGGAAGACGAGCAGTTTAGTGGCTTTTTACAAAATTACCCTTAACACAAATGAGGCACCGCCCATTTAAACAAACTGAGCCGCGGTCCAAGCCGCACCTCCTTCTTCTTCTCCACCGGAAAAAATCCTCCAGCGAAAAGGTCTCCACCAAAGATGACGAGCGCCCCCAGTTCCTCCTCAGATCCTTACGGATCCCGTCCCGGGGATTGTACTAGCTGCTCCATGTCGCTCTTTCGACTCCGCAACCTCGAGACCCAAGGGTACCTTCCTTCCTCGGATCTGACAGCCGTCCGCGCCGGTTTGACGTCATTCAACAGCGAGGCTCTCGCGGAGAATTTCCCCCATCCGCGTCAGGGGGAGCACGTTTTTTTTGTGCCATTCCTCCTGCGAGGTCTCGGGTTCCCCATTCATCCGTTCCTGAGAGGGTTACTGGTGTTCTATGGGATCCAACTCCACCACCTCACCCCGGGGTCTATTCTGCATATCTCGGGCTTCGTCGCCCTTTGCGAAATGTTCCTAGGGTGCGAGGCACACTTTGAGTTGTGGAGAAAATACTTTTGTCTTGTTCCTCGCACTCGGGACAAGACAAATTTTGAGGTCGGCGGGGCCGAAGTATGCCGCATAGCGGGGACGGGGTACCCTGTGAGGACGCCAAAGGAATACGAACTATGGACTTCGGAATGGTTTTATATCGAGGATGTCCCCTTATTTGATCCAGCTCGGAGGGGTCTGCCCGAATACTCCGATGCCCCCTTGAAGAAGAGGTACAACTGGCGCCCGAAGAGCCTGTCCCACGAAGACAGCATTGAGGTGCAGCGCTTAGCAGCTCGTGTGAGGATACTAGCCCATCATAAGCTGACCATGATAGATGTCATGGCCGCCGCCATCTCCCGGTGTGTCCAACCCCTTCAACAGAGGATACACCCCTTGTGGTGTTACAACGGGACAAGCGATACTACTCGCTCCCGAAGACTGGGTCCTGCCGATCAAACGGCATTGGCCGCCGCACTTGCCGACCTATACAAAGGAGAGCAAGAAGATTTCATTCAGCGATCGACCAAAGAGGGATATTCAAGCCATAATCCCATCGAATGGGTGAGCCTTTCATTCCCGCGACCAGAGTTCGGATTCTCAATTTGTCCCTTCTTGACCAAAGTCTTTTATTTTCATGCAAACAGGAATGGAGGAGCTTTATCGAGACAGTCAATTGTCCGGCCCTTCAGCCCGAAGACTATTCCCGTGATGACGATCCGGGCTATCATGAAGACCCAGACCTGTCAATTGAACTCAAAGACGGGGTTTTCTACCAAGAGGGCCTTGATGGCTCCAAGGTGGCCATTATCGCTGATTACCCTGGGTCCTTCCCTTCTCCTGCGACAAGCAAGAAGAAGAAAACATACCGCAAGAGGCAAGTGTCCTCCACTGGCCCTAACGCGTCGGCTTCTACACCCAAACGCCGTAGATCCGCGCGACTTACTCCGGCCGCGGCGGCAGCGCTTGGACTGGAAAGCAACAAGGGTCCGGCAAATGAGCCGGTCGCGGGGGCAAGTGCGCCTACGAGTTCATCCCAAAGGTATTTCGCTTAATCACTTGATTTAGTATCATGATTTGATAAGGTCTGACAAGAGACCATTTTGCCAAAATATTCAGGCAAAGGGTTCGGCCGTCACCCGCCGAGGACGTCGCCAGGACGTCCGGCGGTGCTCAAGATTCCAGGCATTCCGCCCATGCCGATCCTGCTACGGGAGCCCCCACCGTCAATCCCGTCCCAGGCGATTCTGGTGACGCCATATCTATCACCAAGTCAAAGGTTGGGAGCGCTATGCATCATCGGCGACGACGAGAAGCCTTGCGTCATCCAGCCTTTTCCGAACAAGAGTTCGGTGCTCTGCGCACGGCACATGCACACCTCGAGGCCGCCCAAGCTGGGTTCGGGGAGGCTGTAAAGTTGATATCGTCCAGCCTGCAGGTAAGTAGTTGTTTGTTAAAGTCCGAACACTTGTGTAGACTTAGTAGCCCCCGAGCCTTAAATTGGTCGATACGACTGAATTAAGGATCCCCGTACTAATTGACTGGTAATGTAGGCCTCGAAGCAGCAGTGCGAGCAACTGGCCAAGGAACTGGAAGCCAGCCGAACACAGGTCGAATCTGTGACGGCCGAATTGGAGCAAGTGAAGAGCTTTACTCGGGAGGCACACGGTTAGTATATATATTCTACTGATCTCGAGTATATCCCCATGCTTACGCAAGGGTACTATGTAGCAGCTGAATCAATAGGGCAATTACAAAAAGATTTGGATGTAGCCCGAGAATCTCAGCAATATGCCGAGTCCCAGCAGGAAGCTGGCCATCGTGTTTTACAACGTCATCTTGAAGAGAAGAACCGCCTGAAGGAGGAGAATAGACAACAAGCCGAACAGATTGAGAGCTTAAAGGCTCAATTGGCCCAGGCCCAAGGAGAAAACCAGAATCTTCAGAGAGGCATGTTCGGTAAGTGTGATTTTAACATCGGAAAGTATCTCTTATAAGTGATGTGCGATACGCCTTCCGTGACTCATATGCAGGTTTATTGTCCGGGCGACCCAAAGAGGAAATCGGATCCTACCAGGGGAATCTGCTGAAGGAGCTGTCCGCCTTTCATGAGCGGGCTCGGAAGGCCATGAAAAGCATGGTGAAGGCGCTATGGCCTACCGAGCAACCACCGGAGGGGATGACCGAACTAATCGATCGCTTCAAGGGAGCCCGAGCTAGGTTCGAGCTGTGGAAAACATCGGCTTGTCGGGAGGGAGCGCGAGAGGCGTGGGCGATGATTAAGACCCGCTATACCGGACTTGACCCCGAGCGTATGGCTCGGGTTGGGCTAGTAGGGTCAGATGGACAAGAAGAGCCACTCCACTTGGTTTACGACCAGGTGATGCCTGCCACCCGTCTCTCACAAGAAGATTGCTCCCTGGATACCATCATCGATAATCTCGATCAACAGTCCGATATATAATCATATGTAGCTATGTACTGAATAATCGGAGGGTTGCTCCATCTGTGTTGTAAACTTTGTCTTAACCGGCCATCGGCTTCAGCCTCCCGCACTAAGAGCTTGGGAGTGTTCCTTGTAAACTATCACCCTAGGGGAGGGAATTATGTTCGGGGAACCAGGCAATCCGGCCATGTGGTGCGAATGGACAGAAAGCACACAGGGAGATATGTTATATTACTGCTTAGCATAAGAAACATCTTCCGAAGAAAATAGTACCCCTATCGATACCTTTCTTCAGGGTTCTACGTAAATCATAGGAAAAAGGCCGTATACTGTTAGTATGCGGCCAAGGGCTTGTGTGAGGGAAGAAGCCCGAATAATGGTCATGACGACCATAGTTGAATCCGTCGTAGCCGATCAATTGTCTACTGAAGATAGCTAGCTTTTGGCTTCACCCGTCTGAGGTACGTATCCGGATGACCCGGTCGTAACAATCGCAGAGGTGCTCCCTTTACCCTCTAGCCGAACAATCGGGAACGTAGAGGGTAAGCACAGGAGCAAGGCAACCCAGCTTGGCAAATTCTTAGTTCGAATTGATGCATAAGATGGCATAAAAACGACAAGGAAAGTATGCGTACACAATAAATGTGCATAAGTGCTTATAACATAAAAGCATTGGCTTTGGAAGAGAAGCCCCCGGGTACTGTGTTCCGATTTAACACTTAAAGGTGTAGGCCGAAAGTCATTAGTACAAGATCGGTCGAACCGAACATAGAGTTGGGAAGTAAAAGAATTCAAACCTGCCAAAAATCAAGGTGGGAGGGAGAAGAAATAACAAAGAAAAGAAAGAAAAGAGAAGGGTAAAAAGTATGACAACACCGGTCTAGCCGTAGAAGCGCCGAAGACGAGTTGCGTTCCATGGGTTTGGTTCAAGGCGGTTGTCCTGCGGGTTCCGAAGACGGTAAGCCCCTCCTGTGAGTACCTCGTCGATGATGAAGGGGCCTTCCCATTTGGGCTTGAGTTTATGCTTCTGCTTGTCCGGGAGCCGTAAGACTAGTTCGCCCACGTTGTATGCTTGTGCCCTGACCTCCCTGCTCTGGTAATGCCGGGCCTGCTGCTGATAAAAGGTAGAACGGGCCCGAGCTATGTCACGCTCCTCTTCCAAGGCGTCCAAGACGTCCTGCCGATCTAACTCGGCCTCTCTTTCCTCGTACATGCGCACTCTTGGTGCATCGTGAATGATATCACAAGAAAGAACTGCTTCGGCCCCGTAGACCATGAAGAACGGTGTGTATCCTGTTGATCTATTCGGGGTGGTGCGCAAGCCCCATAGAACGGAGTCGAGCTCCTCTACCCAATGACAATCGGACTCTTGAAGAGACCGGACCAAACGTGGCTTGATGCCGCTCATTATGAGGCCGTTTGCTCATTCGACTTGTCCATTGGTCTGCGGGTGATAAACCGATGCGTAATCGAGCTTGATGCCCATCTTTGCGCACCAGTCTTTGACCTCCTGGGCCGTGAAATTGTATCCGTTATCAGTTATTATACTGTGCGGGACACCATAACGGTGTACCACACCGGATATAAAGTCGATTACTGGTCCGGATTTGGCTGATTTTACAGGTTTAGCCTCTATCCATTTGGTGAACTTGTTGACCATGACCAGCAAGTATTTATTTTTCTCGGTCCCCCCTTTAAGTGGTCCGACCATGTCCAGCCCCCAGACCGCGAAGGGCCAGGTGATCGGAATAGTCCGAAGAGCTGTTGGGGGCATGTGACTTTGGTTTGCAAAAAGTTGACACCCCACGCAATATTTGACAAGTGACTGGGCGTCCGCCCGAGCTGTAGGCCAAAAGAACCCAGCCCGGAAGGCCTTCCTTACTAAGGCTCTTGCTGCGGCGTGATGACCGCCCATCCCTGCGTGGACTTCGGCTAATAGCTGCCGCCCTTCTTCCTCATGTATGCACCGCTGTAGTACTCCGGTGGTGCTCTTCTTGTATAACTCTCCTTCGTGTACCTTGAAGGCTTTGGAGCGCCGAACTATGCGCCACGCCTCCGTCTGATCGTCGGGGAGTTCTTTGCAAAGGAGGTAGGCGAGGAAGGGCTCGGTCCATGGCGCGATTACTGCCATGACCTCGTGAGCCGAGGGCGTTTCGTTCATGACGGAGCCGCCGATGATTTGATCGTCTGGTTCGTTTATAGGGGGAACAACTTTGTTTGCACTGGATGGATCGGCGTCCTCTTGATCTGGCCAAACCATAGATGGCTTAAAGAGCCATTCTAGAAAAGTGTTTGGTGGGACAGGATCGCGTTTGGCTCCTATGCGAGCCAGTATATCGGCAGCTTGGTTGTCGTCTCTAGCGACGTGGTGAAATTCCAGCCCCTCGAACCGTGCGGATATCTTGAGGACAGCGTTTCTATATGCCGCCATCTTTGGATTCTTAGCGTCGAACTCACCGTTGACATGAGAGATGGCCAAATTGGAATCTCCCCGTACCTCCAGCCGCTGTATGCCCATTGAGGCTGCCATCCGAAGACCGTGCAAGAGGGCTTCGTATCCGGCTGCATTGTTGGAGTCGGCATACATGATCTGTAACACGTATCGAACGTTGTCACCTGTGGGGGATGTGAGAACAACTCCAGCCCCCAGTCCGGCCAAAGTTTTGGATCCATCAAAGTACATCGTCCAATGGGAGTATGTACTATATTCTCTGGGGAGTTCGGCTTCTGTCCATTCGGCGAGGAAATCTGCTAATACCTGAGATTTAATAGCTCGGCGTGGTTTGTAGGTAATCTCAATAGGAAGGAGCTCGATCGCCCATTTGGCTATGCGGCCGGTGGCGTCCCTGTTATTGATTATATCATTCAGGGGTACTTCGGATGCCACCGTAACCGAACACTCTTGGAAGTAGTGTCTTAGCTTCCGTGATGCCATAAATACTATATAGGCTATCTTCTGATAGTGCGGGTATCGGGACTTGCATTGCGTTAGTAATTCTGACACGTAATAGACCGGCTTCTGTATATGGAATTTGTGTCCCTCCTCCTCTCGTTCGACGACGAGCACCGCGCTAACGACTAGGTTGGTGGCCGATATGTATAATAACATGGGCTCACCAGCGCCTGGTGCTGTGAGTATGGGGTTACTTGCCAGGAGTGTCTTAATTTCTTCTAACGCAGCCTTTGCTTCGTCGGTCCATTCAAAATTCTTGGTCCGTTTCAGCAACTTATACAGTGGTAAGGCTTTTTCACCGAGGCGGGAGATAAAGCGACTTAATGCCGCCACGCAGCCCGCCAATCTTTGGACATGCTTTAGCTCTGTAGGAACAGCAAGTTCGGATAAGGCGCGGATCTTGGCCGAATTCGCTTCTATTCCTCTATGGGAAACGATGAATCTGAGCAATTTACCAGCGGGAACGCCGAATACACACTTCTCCGGATTGAGCCGAATATCGTATTCGCGTAGGCTGGCAAAGGTTTGCCTTAAATCGTCGATCATATTGCTAACGTGTTTGATTTTATTGACCACATCGTCCACGTACGCCTCGACTGTTTTGCCAACCTGTTTTTCGAGACAGGTCTGGATCATGCGCTGGTATGTAGCCCCAGCGTTCTTTAGCCCGAAAGGCATTGTGTTGAAGCAAAACGGCCCATAAGGGGTGATGAATGCGGTTGCCGCTTGATCGGATTCCTTCATTTTAATCTGATGGTACCCGGAAAAAGCATCGAGGAAACACAGCGAGTAGTGTCCGGCTGTGGCATCGATAATCTGGTCTATTCGTGGTAGAGGGAAAGGGTCGTTGGGGCAGGCCTTGTTGAGGTCTTTAAAGTCGACACATAGCCGCCAGGATTTATCTTTCTTTGGTACCATAACCAGGTTTGCCAACCATTCGGGGTGCTTAATGCCCCGAATGAATCCGGCCTCTAGCAATTTAGCCAGTTCTTCACCCATAGCTTGTCGTTTGGGCTCGGAGAAGCGGCGCAGAGTCTGCTTTACGGGCTTAAAGCCCGCGATGATGTTCAGACTATGTTCTGCCAGCCGTCGTGGGATACCGAGCATATCGGAAGGGTGCCAGGTGAAGATGTCCCAGTTTTCTTGTAAGAAAGCTCGCAGCGCTTCGTCCACTACGGGATCGAGCTGAGCTCCGATGGCCGCTGTCTTGTTGGAGTCCGTCGGCTGTACCTGAAATTTAATGATTTCCTTTGCCGGCTTAAAGGACGTTGATTTGGGCCTCTTGCTGAGGGTCACATCATCTTTGTCCACTGTTGACCGAAGTGCGGTCAGCTCCTCTGCAGCAAAGGTCTCAGCTAGAGCCTCGAGGGCAAGCGTCATTGTTTTGTTTTCGGCCCGCAGGCCTATATTCGGGTCACTAGCGGTTGTGATTACTCCGTTTGGTCCTGGCATCTTAAGTTTCATATACCCGTAATGTGGTATAGTCTAGAATTTTGCGAAGGCGTGACGTCCCAACAGGGCGTGGTAGCCACTGCGGAAGGGAACGATGTGGAAGAGGAGTTCTTCAGATTGGTAGTTATCGGGCGTGCCGAACACTACGTCCAGGGTGATACATCCTTAACAGCGCGCCTCCCTCCCCGGGATTATTCCTCGGAAAGTTGTGTTGCTATGCTCGACGCGAGATCGGTCAAACTGCATTTTTTCTAGAGTATCCTCGTAGATTATGTTTAACCCACTGCCGCCGTCCATTAGCACTTTGTGTAATCTGAAGCCATCAATGATGGGGTTCAGGACTAATGCGGCCGGTGAATGACCGGGAAGAATGGCTGGTCGGTCGGCATCTCCGAAGGTGATGGGTATATCTGCCCATGCACTTGTTGCTGCCACGTGATATACCTGTTCGAGTTCTTTAAGAGCTCTTTTCCTCCTGTTCCTTGATGGGGATGTTTCGTAGATCGTCAGGAGTTCGGCGTTATATTCCGATGGGGTTGTAGAGCGCCGATTAGACGGTGATGCCTCAAGAATGGCTTCACCACTTTTTGCGATCTGCCTGACGACCCAGCAAGTTCTAAGGCTGTGAGTCGGAGCTGTGTTCAGCAAAACGGAGTGTATAGGGCAGGGTTTGTCCAGTAGTCCGTCCAGGACAGTACTGACCCCTGAAAGGGGCCTGTTCCTTTTTTTGGCGGGCTCAAGTTTGGCTGGCCGGTTCGGAGGTATCCTCTTGCACCGATTTCCTCCAGGGTATTCGGTAGGGATCGGTTCCGAAAATAGCCGCTCAGCTTGCCAAGCACTTTCCATGGCACAATACTTCTGTACCAAGTTTGACAGTTCGGCAAAGTCAATAATGTGTCTCCGCGCCAGGGCATTGAGGATCCCCTTGTCATGGCAGTTACGTTTGAAGGTTGCCATTACATCTTGATCACTAAGGCCACGTACTTTGTTTCGGGCGAGTAGTAGTCTGGCCCAGTAATGATGGACCGACTCCCCTGATAAATGTACGATCTCTGGTAAGTCCGAAGGCTTGGGCTCTGGTGCGATGCTCGAGTCATCAGCTTGGGAGGTGGGTGGGAGAAGGTATGACTCCATGCCACGATGGGAGTTTGGAATCACGGATTCCGAACTGTGTGACAGATCAGGGACCGACACCGGACTGTTTCCGGAGCGAACGCCAGAGTCCGGGTTGCAAGCAAGGTTTCGGTGATCGGAGATAGGAGTATAAACCGTTTTTAATTCCGGTAGCTGGGAGGTTGAGCCCCCCGCCGGACACTCGATGGTGGCGACAAGGTGGGTGACCGTGGGGACGTGAATCTCCCTGTCGTCGGGTTTAAGCCCGAGCCGGTCATAGACCGGGGTCTGGTCGTCGGCCATTCGCATAGTCTCCATCCGATCAAACAACTCGTTGAGAAACGAGGCGATGGTGGGATGCGTGTCGCTGAAGCGAGTGGGGTCGGTATGCGGCATCGCAGTTCCAGAGTCGCGTGAGAGCGTTCTCGGATTCTGTTCAACCATAGTAGATCCGGTAGCGATAACCGGACCGGGTGGTCCAGACGGTCCGGAGATAGAAACTTCATCTCCGGAGACGAGGCCCAATGTCTTCGGCGCCGAGGCATCGGGATCTGCGGGCTTCCCCGTAAGGGTCATGGATTCCGTCAGTACGAGTTCTTCCCGGGAATCGGCTGAGAACTCTAGGGTTCCGAACCCGATCCCTTGGTCGGGGGGAAAGTGTCCGATCTGGCATGGATGGCCGATCGGGTAAGCGCGCGACGAGATGTCGCCACTTGCGCGGATCTGGCCCGGGGCAAGAGTCCTCGGGGCACAGGTTTCGCTGTTGATGACAAGGCGAGCCATTGATTCCTTCTGGCGATCACAACGGAACTCTCAATGAAAGCACAAATGTCGGTGTCAAAACCGGCAGATCTCGGGTAGGGGGTCCCGAACTGTGAGACTTGGATCGATGGTAACAAGAGACGAAGGGGACAAGGTTTTACCCAGGTTTGGGCCCTCCTATGGAGGTAATACCCTACGTCCTGCTTGATTATATTGATTGTATGGGGATTACAGAGTTGATCTACCTCGAGATCAAGTAACTAAACCCTACATGAGTTCTGTTGTTCTACAACCTAAAACCCTCCGGCTTATATAGACGCCGGGGGTACCTAGGGTTTACATATAGTCGGTTGCAAATCAAAGGGAAAAAACATGCCTATCTACTGTCGATATCTTGGAGAACACGCCATGGTTCCTTCAATCTTCCACCTTGGCGACCGGGCCCCTGATCTTCTAATGCTCACCCAGTGGCCCGTATAGTCCAGCCCATGAGATACAGGTCGGCTATCCGAGGACCCCTTAAACCAGGACTCCCTCACCGGAGGCCTGCCAGGGGGCCCACAAGCCACAGGGATAGGGCGCGCCCCCCTGGCTTGTGACCTCCTGGTGGGTCCCCTCTGGTATTTCTTTTGCCCAATATTTTTTATATATTCCAAAATAATTCTCCGTAACTTTTCAGGACTTTTGGAGTTGTGCAGAATAGGTCTCTCAGATTTGCTCCTTTTCCAGTCCAGAATTCCAGCTGCCGGCATTCTCCCTCTTCATGTAAACCTTGTAAAATAAGAGAGAAAAGGCATAAGTATTGTGCCATAATGTGTAATAACAGCCCATAATGCAATAAATATCAATATAAATGCATGATGCAAAATGGACGTATCACTTGGGAAAGCCTATTCCTCTCCTATTATAAATGTTGATGCTTATGCTACTAACCCCAATGGTGACCTAGCTAGCTTACTTGAGGAGAATCGGGTGTTAAAGGCACAAATTGAAAAAGGGCTCATGTCATGTGCTAAAGGACAAAAGAACCTCAATGAAGTGTTGAGTCAACACAAGGAGGTTATGGCCAAGGAAGGACTTGGATTTGATCCAAGCACAAGCAAGAGTAAGGTAGTGACACACAAGTCTACAACTCCTCTTAAGGAGACATTTGTGCGAGAAGGGCACAAGGAAAAAAGGAAAGAGTAAGGTTGACAAGGCTGTGAGTAGGAAGGCCACTAGGGGCAAGCCTATTTCCAACAAGCCAAAAGAATTTATGCCTCCATCGTATGTGCTTCGTAAGCGAAAAGATGGAGATGTTTATGCTTAGTTTGTTGGTCCTAAAATGCATTTCGTTTTTATGCAATTTGGGTTCCTAAGACCCTTGTTACTAACTTGAGAGGTCCCATTGTAAAATGGGTGCCTCTAACCAAGACTTGAATTGTGTGTAGGTTGGTGTCTCCGGTAGAGTCAAATGGGTGATTGATAGCGGTTGCTCAAATCATATGACCGGAGATGCAACATTGCTCATGGACTTCATGGAAGCCATTCGACCATTTATGAGCATCGTCTTTGGTGGAGGGTCTAAAGGGCAGGTACTTGGTTTGGGCATGGTGGCTATCACCAATGACATGTCACTTACAAATGTCATGCTTGTCCAATCGCAAAAATATCATTTGCTTTATGTTCGTCAATTGGCTTATGTTGGTTATGATACACTATTTGGACTAACGGATGTGAAAGTATTTAAGAGAGATACTCTTGAAGTTGCCTTTGTGGGGGAGTTGGATGGCAACCTTTACACGGTTGATTTCTCGAAAGAGAGCACATTCCATGCAACTTGCCTCATGGCCAAGGCCGGCAAGGGATGGCTATGGCATCGCCGGCTAGCCCATGTCGGCATGAGAAATATTCAAGATCTCTTAAAGGGTGAACACATCGTTGGACTAACCAATATATCTTTTGAGAAAGACCGTGTGTGTAGTGCATGCATAGCAGGAAAGCAACATCAATCAAAGCATCCCCCCAAGAACATAGTATCAACTTCAAGACCTTTGGAGCTCCTTCACGTGGATCTCTTTGGGCCTCCTTCATGGGACAGACTTGGTGGGAAGAAGTATGGGTTCGTTATTGTTGATGATTACTCAAGATACACATGGGTGTTCTTTCTCAAGTCTAAGGACGAGACAAAAATCACCTTCATTGTTTTGCCAAGCAAGCTCAACGAAAATTTGACAAAGAAATGTTGGCAATAAGAAGTGACAATGGCTCCGAGTTCAAGAACTATACCTTGGAAGAGTTCCTTAGTGATGAAGGAATTGAGCATCAATACTCCGCACCATATACCCCACAACAAAATGGGGTAGCCGAAAGGAAGAACCGGACTCTTGTGGAAATGGCAAGGTCCATGTTGGATGAGTACAAATCACCTCGTAGTTTTTGGGCAGAGGCTGTCAACATAGTGTGTCATGCATCGAATCGTCTATTCCTTCGTAAGATCTTGGAGAAGACCCCATATGAACTCATAACCGGGACCAAACCAAATGTCAAATATTTTTGGGTTTTTGGTTCAAATGCTTCATTCTCAACAAGAGAGAATGGTTAGGAAAATTTCAATCTAAAACAACCGAAGGAATATTTGTTGGTTATGGATCAAACTCCCATGCCTATAGGGTCTACAACAAATACACCGGATGTGTTGTAGAAACTTGTGACGTGGTGTTTGATGAATTTAATGGCTCCCATGGTGAGAAAGTTGATCTAAGTGATGCAGGTGATGAAGATCCTTCACAAGACATTTTGACCATGGGTGTAGGTGCTCTCCTTCCAATGGAACATGTTCCTTGTGAAGGTGCAAATGAGGACACTAGCAACACTCATGCTCAAACTACTACTACACCAACATCACAACAAGAACCCGTTCCTCAAGAGGAGTTCATAATCCAAGAACAAGAACTAGGTCCTACGCGGGACCTACAACACCATCAAGCACAAGAACAAGAACAAGTTCATCACCAGAACAAGAGGAAGAACATGCACATGTCGATGATGACGAATCTTCTAGTGATGGTGAATCTCAACAAATGATGCACGAAGAACAAGATCTTCCACAACACCGTATAAATTCACATATTGAAGATATTGGTGATGGAAATGAAATTGAACCGCATGAAACCCTAACCTCCATCATGCCTCGTGTGGCCCGTCGTGTTGATGTCAAGCAAATTCACACCGGCATATCGGAAGGTAGAGTCACTCGTAAACAATTAACCAACTTTTGTGCTCACTTTTCGTTTGTCTCTAGTCTTGAGCCACACAAGGTACAAGATGCCTTGATGGACAACGACTGACTTGTTGCAATGCAAGAAGAGTTGAACAGCTTCGAGCGCAACAAAGTATGGTCTTTAGTCAAAAGGCCAACTAAGGAACACAATGTTATTGGTACAAAATGGATCATCAAGAACAAGCAAGATGAGCATGGTGTAATCATCAGAAACAAGGCAAGGTTAGTGGCACAAGGGTACTCACAAGTTGAAGGTTTGGACTTTGATGAGAACTTTGCTCCCGTTGCCCGTCTTGAATCAATTCACATCTTACTTGCTTATGCTCCTTTCAATGGTTTTACTTTACATCAAATGGATGTGAAGAGTGCATTTCTTAAAGGTCCTCTACAAGAAGAGGTCTATGTATCACAACCACCCGGTTTCGTTGACCCCGATCACAAAGACTATGTGTACAAACTTCACAAGGCTTTGTATGGCCTCAAACAAGCACCTCGTGCTTGGTATGATCATCTTAAGAAGTTTTTACTCGATGATGGTTTTGTGAGAGGGGTAATTGACCCTACTCTTTTTACAAAAAGGGAAAAGGGTGATTTGATCTTATGCCAAACTTACATAGATGATATCATTTTTGGTTCTCCTAACATTCACTTATGCAACAAGGTTGCGGAATCCGTGACCAAGACCTTTGAGATGTCACTCAATGCGGACTTGAAAATCTTTCTCGGTTTTCAAATTCAACAATTTCAAGAAGGAATTTTCTTATCCCAAACCAAGTATCTCAAGGACATTCATGCGAAGTTCGGAACAACAGACGCCAGCCCATGCAAGACGCCCATGGCAACTAAATTTTTTCTTGACGAAGACACAAACGGTATCCCGTTTGACCCATCTCTTTACCGCTCTATGATTGGTTCATTGCTTTACCTTTGTGCATCTAGACCAAACATCATGTTAAGTGTAGGCATTTGTGCAAGATTTAAAGCTACCCCTAGGGAAAGTCATCATAAGGCGGTTAAGCATATTCTTAGATACCTTGTTCACACCCCAAAGTTGGGTCTATGGTACCCCAAGGATGCCAAGTTTGATATCATTGGGTACACGGATGCGGATTGGGCTGGAGACAAGGTGGGAAGGAAATCCACCTCCGGTGCATGCCAGTTTCTTGGACGCTCCTTGGTAAGTTGGTCCTCGAAGAAGCAAAATTGTGTCTCCTTATCCACTGCTGAAGCCGAATGTATTGCAACTGCAAGTTGTGCAACACAATTGCTATGGATGAGGCAAACTTTGAAGGACTATGGTATAACCTACAAACATGTGCCTCTACGATGCGACAATGAAAGTGCCATCAAGCTTGCTGAAAACCTTGTTGATCACCCTCGCACCAAGCACATTGACATTCGATATCACTTCTTAAGAGACCATGTGCAAAAGGGTGACATTGCTCTTGCTCATGTTGGTACGGATATACAACTTGCTGACATCTTCACCAAGCCGCTGGATGAAGCTAGGTTCTGTCAACTTAGGCGTGAACTTGGTATCTTGGAGCTTGATAGCATTATGTGAAATCTTTGCACACCTGCATACATTTACTCCATGTCTTGTCTAGATGTAGGCATGTGTTTAGGGGGAGACACTCAATTCATGAGTTCTCTCACCCTATATGATGCATAAACAAACCAAACACTCTCAAAGTTACAAAGTCTCACTTTTGTGAATTGGTACTTTAAATGATGGAGTTGTGATGTTGGGCTCAAGGTTAATATCTTCGCAGTGCCAAGTCACATACACTCAAACATGGTGGATCCGTCCACCGCCCTCTCTCTCCGAGCGGTTGGACTATTTTCATCTCCTATGGTTTTCTCTTTGATCTATATATTTTTTCCCTGATCTCTACACTCATACTTGGGGCTTTTTATCTCTGATTCGTTTTTCCATTTTTGCAATATGAGTGTAGTCGATCTATATGACCATAGCTCAGGTTCTACCTAAAGCCTTTCTCATCTTAAAACCCTATGATATTTCTCTTGGTTCACAAGCTTCTTCCATCCACATAAATGTTGTTGGGCTTGTGGTGGTCTTGGTAGTTTTTGGTCCCTCTCCCTCCAGTTCTCGGGATTTCAGAGAGACCGTGTTCTCTCTGGATAACCCGGAACTTCCGGGATGTGGCCCGGAACTTCTGGCTGCCGGAACTTCCGTACTTGACCGGAACTTCTAGGCGTCGCGGGTTGAGGCACTTAACAGTGGGCAGGGGTTTGACCAAGGGGCATTCCCCCACTTGTTCCCCTGTCCCTCCCCTCCTCTCCTTTTCCTGCGGCCCCCTCTCCCATCAACGACTTCCAGGCGAGCAGCCGGCCCCCGGAACCTCCGGCCTTCCTCTCTTCCATCGTGTTCGGAGAGCATCGAGTGTGTTCTTCATCATCTCCATGGAGGAAGGTAACCTAAGTGTTTTCTCTACATTCTCTCTGGATTCTCTCCTAGGGATTGTAGTCAAACTTTGGTATTAGGATAAACACAATCTCTACGTCCCCTGTATTGCATCCACCTTAGATCTGCGGTATCTCTTCCCTTCAAATCTATTGCACGAAGTATGCATGTACTCTCCTTGGATCCAGACGGTGTCCTGCGACCAGACTGGTGCCCAGAACCTCTGGGCAGGCCGGAACTTCCGGCCTCGCTAGGGTTTCCACGTCCGCGCAGGGGTCGGTGCTTCCGCTGGTCGGAACTTCCGGTCCCTCGGAACTTCCGTCCGCCGGAACTTCCGGTCTCCCGGAACTTCCGCCCGTCGGACCTTCCGGACCTCGCCCAGAACTTCCGGCCTGAGCAGAGTCCTGACATTATTTCACGCGATGCGATTCTTTGATTTCTTTTTGAAGCTTGTGCACTTATTCTATCCTCTTGCTATTTCTCTCATCTCCTTTCAGCAGGTGGTTCTGGCTCGTGTGCTCACCCATCCAAGGTGTATGAATGGAAAACCAAAGAGAGGGTGAAGAAGACAAAGGCTGTTGTATTAGACCCTGAGAACATGTTTGACTGTTATCCTAAGCCTGATGCTGTGTCCGAAGACCAGGGCTCCCCCCCTCCTGCTCCCACTCACTCAAGGAAGCGAAAGACTGCTTCCAAAAAGGGCAAGCCAGTTCACGCTCATCCTCCTCCCCCTGTGCCCATATCTATGAAAGAGTTACCGGCACCGGAGTGGGTGGGTTAGCGCAGGATCAATCCTTATCATGAAGAGCGTGAACATGTGGCTAACTCCAAGTTCTGGACTCTATTTCAGCAATGCACTTATGATGAGATTTTCACTCAGTTTGTCAACAAGTGTGTCATTCAGAAGAGTATCAACATCGCTCACTTTGACAAGACTCCCACCAACACTGCATATTTTGCGGGGGTCCAGAGTATGTGTGTCAAGCTCAACCTTCTTCCTCTCATGAATTTTCAGCATGATGTGTCCCCACCACTTGTGGCTTAGTTCTATGCCACGGTGCATTTTGGGACTGATATACAGCGGACTCTTACATGGATGTCTGGTGATGACAAGTTCTTTGTGCTGGCTCGTCTTTTGGGCTATGCGTACAATGAAACTACTGTTGATCGGGGGTACAAGATCCATGACAAAGGGGTCTTTCAGGTTCATCACTTGGCTGATTTGTACCCGGCTGGTGGACAGGTTGGCTCTGTTGGTGACCTTCTACCTTTCTATGATATCATGCACCGGATCTTTCGCGAAGTGCTTGCTGTCAAGCTGGGTGACAAAAACAAGATTCGTGGTCATCTCATCAACCTCCTTCACTACACTTGTCACAACTCTGATAAGGGCCCGATTGATGTGATGGATTTCATATGGCATGAAATGTACAGTGTTGTGATGAACCGCAAGGTACCAATTTATGCTCCCTATATCACTGCCTTGATTGCTGAGATTGCTCATGATGCATCTGCTGGCCGGCGTCTAACTGTTCACTCCAGTGTTAACCTGTTGGTTAAGAATGGCAAGGCTACCATTAATGAGGGTTAAGATGATGAGGAAGAGGATCTTCATGCTAGAGGTTCACAGCACTTTGAACTTCACTCTCGCTCGAATGCTTATCGTCGTGGGGAACCTAGTGATTCCGGGTCAAGGAAGAGCAACAAACTTTGGCACCTTCTGAAGAACATGTTCTATCTGCAGCAAGATATGCACAAGAAGCAGTGGGAGGAGCACAAGTCTAGGAAGGAGAGCATGAAGGCCCTTAAGGATGGCCTGCGTGCATCTGGCATGACCCTAGCACATGGTTCTGAGTCTAATGTGACTCCGTTTGATAAATACCAGTCCAAGTTTGCTCGATTTGATGTCGAAGCTGGAGATGAAGCCTCTTCTCATCGCCCTCACGGCCTAGTGTCTTCTGGAGAGTCGTCCGACGACTCGTCTGATTCCCACAGCTAGGAGCTGCAGTAGTGCATCCTTCATTTTTCCTTTTTGCCATCTTGATGACAAAGGGGGAGATGTTGGATTGCTTGATAGGGGCATTGACTCATTGTTTTATCATTTGCCTATTTCTATTTGAACCTTTGCTCTTATTTGCTCCTATTTGAACTTTAGCTCGTTCGTGAACCTTACCATTGTGTGTTCGTTAACTATCTATCCTTGTGTGAGCACTTTATGGGTTACAATGTGTTGCATGGCATATTCCATATTCCCATCTCATATTGATATTGTGAGCGACATCTATCATGAGTGATATATCCATATATGTCTCGTCACATACGAAAATCAAGGTTAGTAAATCATTCTATGTCGCTATGTTTTTTTGTGTGGGTAGCACAGTGTGAGGGGGAGCTACTTACAATCGTGTCTTTGACATTCAAATACAAATCTAAAATAAGGCATAGGTTGTGGGGGAGTTATTCCCTTTCATCAAAACTGCTTTATAGCATATATACTTTATGTGTCTACCCTCTCAAGCATTATTGTCATCTATGTCAAAAAGGGGGAGATTGAAAGTGCATCATTGCCCTTAATAAGTTTTTGACATATATGACAATTTCATTTGTGTCTATAACCACATGCTCTAGTGTAAACAGCACCATCAAAATTAAAGTGAAGCATGGATGGTTACTTCCCCTCTACTCGGAAAAAGGAAAAAGGCGGAGTGCCATAATTGTTTTCTTTTCTTCTTGAGTCCCTAGGGAAGCCGGACTATTAAGACGGGGTGCATCATGAAAACATCTGGGAATCAACTCCACATACACTTGTGATCTCGCAAAATCAATTCTCAAAACTGGTTAGAATTAGACGGCGCAATGGTTCTGCCTAGGCCGGAGCTTCCGGGACGGCCGGAACTTCCGGGGACCAGAAGGTCCGGGAAGCTTCCGGGCTACCCAGAGAAACTGCTCGTGTGTGTGCAATCTCTCTGTGTAGGCCGGAACCTTGCCGGACCCTGGTCGGAACTTCCGTCGCCCAGAACTTCCGGGCCTGCGGGAACTTCCGGGCGCCGGAACTTTCGTCCCAGCTCTGGCAGCTTCCGGGGTACTCCAGAGAGGATGCAAACTCTCTGTGTAGCCCGGAACTTGGCCGGAACTTCCGGTGTCCGGAACATCCGGGCATGCCCGGAAGTTCCGGACTTGGCAGGAATCTGGCCCCAACGGCTGGATTCCATCCCCACCTATAAATAGTCTTCTTCTTCCCCACGAAGAAGGTGATGACTCCATTTCTCTCTCCACCATTTTCAGACCGCGATCTCTTGGAGTTCTCCCTCCTCTTCCAACCAAAGCTCTTGATCTTTTAAGGAGTGAAGGAGGAGTGCCTGATCTACACATTCACCAAAGCAAAAGTTGATTCCCCCTTGTTTTCATGGTGCATCTTGTTACTCTTGGAGATTGGAGACTCCTAGGCGATAGGAGTACTCCGGCGAGGAATCGTTCATTGTGATTACCCCTAGAAAGTTTGTGAGGGTTTGGAGACCACCCCAAGGTCTACCACTAGTGGTTGAGAAACGCCTTCGTGGTGTTGTCTCAAGGAGAGAATAGGGTGAGCCTTCGTGGCGTTGGTGTGCCTTCGTGGTACACCCACCTCTCTAAACGGTGCCGTAGCTTCCCTCCAAGGAAGTGAACATCGGCATACATCCTCGTCTCTCAGAGTTGCGGTTTTCCCTAACCCTAACTCCCTACTTGTGGTTATTTTTCTTTGTGGTATTACTTGTATTACTTGTACTACTTGTGCTTACCTATCTACTTATTTGTTGTCTTGCTTAGTACACATAGCACGACTACCATCTTTGCAATTGTTAGGCTCACTTTCATATTCCACAATATTCCCTAAAATTGCTAAGTAACAATTAAAATTTGTAATTGTACCTATTCACCCCCCCTCTAGGTCCATCTCGATCCTTTCACTATCTTACGATCATGCAAAGCAATATGATAATGAGTGTACTAGTCATATGATGTAACGGTGGAAGTTGCATGGCAATATATCTTGGAATGGCTATGGAAATGCCATAATAGGTAGGTATGGTGTCTGTTTTGAGGAAGATATAATAAGGCTTATGTGCAACATAGCGTATCATGTCACGGGGTTTGGATGCACCGACGAAAGTTGCACCGATCCTCGAGGTGAGAATGGGCAATGCACATCACCAAAGAGGCTAGCAAATATGAGGTCATGAGAGTGCGTACATCCATTGATTCACATTAGTCATAATGAAATCACATACTTATTGCAAGGCTTTATTAGCTCTCTCGAAGCAAATTACTACTCGCATGCCCCTAGGGAGGAGGTCGGGAGGAGTTAGCCATTGCGTGCCTCCGACTTAAACAACACTAGGATTTCAACGAGGAATAAGAATGCTCAGACATCATCACCATGCCATAAAAAATATTTAGATGAACAGCAAGTTAACACCCTCTAATTCACAATATTCTTACTAACCAATGATCATGCACTCATGCCCTTTCATATTACCACATCAATATCATTAACCCACAATTTCTCTTTTATGTGCTACATGTGGTTTTGATTATGCACTCATTGAATACCTATTATTTTTGGACTAGTCTTATAACCCATGCAAATTACCATCACTATTTATTAACTCTCAAACAAATATAAGTGAAGAACGGGAGTGCAATTATTTTCATAAAATCTATACGCCACCGTGCTCTAAAAGATATAAGTGAAGTACTAGAGCAACTGCTTAGCTCAAAAGATATAAGTGAAGCACAACGAGTATTCTAATAAATTTATGGTGATCTTGTGTCTCTCTCAAGTGGATGTGTCCAGAAACAATGATTCTGGGAACTAAAGCAAAAAAATAAACTAAAGCAAACGACGCTCCAAGCAAAACTCATATCATGTGATGAATAAAAATATAGCTCCAAGTGACATGCCGATGGATTGAGACGAAAGAGGGGATGCCTTCCGGGGCATCCCCAAGCTTAGACGCTTGAGTCTTCCTGGAATATTACCTTGGGGTGCCTTGGGCATCCCCAAGCTTAGGCTCTTGCCGCTCCTTATTCCTTCATCCATCGTGATAGCACCCAAAACTTGAAAACTTTAGCACACAAAACTCAACAGAAACCTTCGTGAGATCCGTTAGTATAGAAAACATATCAAATGCTTTAGGTACTGTTATAAATTGATTCTCATTTTATTATTGCATAAGGTATTTTATTCTAACTTCTCCATGGCTTATCCCCCCCCCCCCCCGATACAATCCATAGCATCATCAAAACAAGCAAACTATGCAAGCAAAAACAGAATCTGTCTAAAACAGAACAATCTGTAAAGATCTGTAGATAACCTATACTTCTGTAACTCCAAAAATTCTGAAACATTTGGAAAACCTGGGGAATTTGCATAGCAATACTGTGTTAAAAAGCAGATCAAAAATACGTTCCAGTAAAATTAGAGAAATTCTGCACTGGACGCCAAAGTTTTTGTTTTTGCACCGTATCAATTCTACTCATCATGCAACTCATCCCAAAGGCTTTACTTGGCACAAACACTAATTTAAACATAAAAACACAATCATTATAGAGGCAATAATCATGTTATCAAAAGCAAGAAAATAAGATAACTATTGGGTTGCCTCCCAACTAGCGCTACTGTTTTACGCCCCTAGCTAGGCATAATTCATATGATCAAGTGTTGTCATCTTTGGTCTAAAGCTCCTCAATTTGTTCTTTAGTGGCAATCTTCTTTTCAATAATTTCAAACCTTCACATAACAAGTTCCAACGTCAAAGTAGTTTCATTAATAATAAGAGGTGGTGACCCAACTAAATTTTCCATGGCTTTGAAAGCATCCAAAGTGTGACTCATTAAGAAATTACCACCGGTAATAGTATCAAGCACGAACCTATACCAAGTAGTAATACCAACATAGAAATTACGAAGCAAGATGTTGGGGCATTGCTTATGAATTGATTTATTTTGAGCATTGCAAATCCTGTACCATGCAATTTTTAAACTTTCTCCTCCCCTTTGTTTAAAATGAGCACCTCATTATCAGGGGTATAGGGAACAAAAGAAGAACTAGCCATAGCGACAAGCAAACAAGTAAACTAGCAATGATAAATATTTTGTATTTTTTATTTTTATGAAGCAAGCAAAATATAACAACAAATAAAAAGTAGAACACGTGAATGATAATTTGTGCGAAGGTACTTGGTAGTAGGTTAGTGATACTCCCCGGCAACGGTGCCACAAATCCTTCCTGATACTTGTGATTTGTGTTGGGTTTTCCGCAAAGAGGAGTGGGTGATGCAGCACAGTATAGACAAGTATTTCCCTCAATGAGAACCAAGGTTATCGCACCAATAGGATTAACACGCAACCCCCGTCTTCAGCTACTGCACACAAAGAAGCAAACACTTGCACCCAACGCGGGCAAGAGGGTTGTCAATCCCCTTGGACTTGTTATTTGAAAGCAAATGAAGTGTATAGATGATAGTTGAATAATGTCAATTGCAAAATAAGATAAAATAAAATAAATGGCAGCAAGGTATTGAAAGCTTTTGTAAATATATAAGTGAATAGACACGGGGCTGTAGTGTTCTCTAGTGGCATCTCTCATGTAGTAGGCATATGGTGGGTAAGAAAATTACTGTTGGGCAATTGATAGAAAAGTGCATAGTTATGCAATATTTATTCACGGCAATGATCATGTGTATATAGGCATCATGTCCATAAGCAAATAGGTCGACTCCTGCCTGCACCTATTACTATTACTCCACGTCGAGAGCGCTTCTATGCTTTCCTCTCTAAGTATTAAGTTCATGACAAACAGAGTAATGCTTGGAGAACGATGACTTGATGTAGACAAAGAAAACTCAATCAATATGAATTAACCCCATCGTTTTATCCTTAGTAGCAACAATACAAAGACGTGTCTTGTCCCCTTCTATCACTGGGATATAGAGCACCGCCGAATTGAACCCACTACAACGCCTCCTCTCACTGAAGAACTATCAATCTAGTTGGCCAAACTATTTCAATAGATCGGAGAGATTTACGAAGCTATAATAATCATGCAAATAAGAATCATAATAGAAATCAGAGAAGACTCAAATCTTTTTCATGAATAATCTAAACATAAACCCACAATTCGTCGGATCCCAACAAACGCACCGCACAAAGTGATTACATCGAATAGATCACCGCGAAGATGCGGTGAACTTTGTATTGAAGATCAAGAGAGAGAGAGATAGCCATCTAGGTGCTAACTACGAACCCGTAGGTCTGTACGGAACTACTCACACATCACCATGGGAGCAGCAAGGTTGATGTAGAGGCCCTCCATGATCGATCCCCCCTCTGGCAGGGCACCGGAACAGGGCTCCAGTTGGGCACACGGCGAAACAAAGACTTGCGGCGGCGAAAAAAGTGTTTCGGGAGGCTCTCTAGGGTTTTGGGGATTTATTAGAATTTATAGGCTAGAGAGGGGCGTCGGGAGGCACCCGAGGGGGCCACCACATAACAGGGTGCCGATACGCCTCCAACGTATCTATAATTTATGAAGTATTCATGCCATGTTTACAATAATTCTATATGATTTTGGTATGATTTTATTAGAACTAACCCGGACTGACGCTGTTTTCAGCAGAACTACCATGGTGTCGTTTTTTGTGCAGAAATAAAAGTTTTCGGAATGGGCTGAAAATTTACGGAGAATATTTTTGGAAAATATAAAAAATACTGAAGCAAAAAGATACAGGAGAGGAGTCCCGAGGCAGCCACAAGCCTAGGGGGCGCGCCCCCCTGGCTTGTGGGTCCCTCGGGAGTCCCCTTGACGTGAGACCGACGCCAAAAATTCCTATAAATACCAAAACCCCCGAAAAGAAACCTAGATCGGGAGTTCCGCTGCCGCAAGCCTCTGTAGCCATGAAAAACCAATCGGGAGCCAGTTCCGGCACCCTGCCGGAGGGGGAAACCATCACCGGAGGCCATCTTCATCATCCCGGCGGTCTCCATGACGAGGAGGGAGTAGTTCACCCTCGGGGCTGAGGGTATGTACCAGTAGCTATGTGTTTGATCTCTCTCTCTCTCTCGTGTTCTTGAGATGACACGATCTTGATGTACCGCGAGCTTTATTAATATAGATGAATCATATGGAGTTTTCCCCTCTCTATCCTCTTGTGATGAATTGAGTTTTCCCTTTGAAGTTTTCTTATCGGATTGAGTCTTTAAGGATTTGAGAACACTTGATGTATGTCTTGCGATGGGATATCCATGGTGACAATGGGATGTTCTATTGATCCACTTGATGTATGTTTTGGTGATCAACTTGCGGGTTCCGTGACCTTGGGAATCTATGCATAGGGGTTGGCACACGTTTTCGTCTTGACTCTCTGGTAGAAACTTTGGGGCACTCTTTGAAGTTCTTTGTGTTGGATTGGACATGATGAATCTGAAATTGTGTGATGCATATCGTATAATCAAGCCCATGGGTACTCGTGGTGACATTGGAGTATCTAGGTGACATTAGGGTTTTGGTTGATGTGTATCTTAAGGTGTTATTTTAGTACGAACTCTAGGGCTGTTCGTGACACTTATAGGGATAGCTCATATGATTGATCACAAAAGATAACTTTGAGGTGGTTTCGTACCCTACAATAATTTCTTCGTTTGTTCTCCGCTATTTGTGACTTTGGAGTGAACTCTTTGTCGCACGTGAGGGATTTACATATGATTTAACTATGTCAGTATTGTTGAGAGAACTTGCACTAGTGAAAGTATGAACCCTAGGCCTTGTTTCCAAGCATTGCAATACCGTCTGTGCTCACTTTTATCATTAGTTACCTTGCTGTTTTTATTTTTTCAGATTACAAAAACCTATATCTACCATCCATATTACACTTGTATCACCATCTCTTCGCCAAACTAGTGCACCTATACAATTTACCATTGTATTGGGTGTGTTGGGGACACAAGAGACTCTTTGTTATTTGGTTGCAGGATTGTTTGAGAGAGACCATCTTCATCCTATGCCTCCCACGGATTGATAAACCTTAGGTCATCCACTTGAGGGAAATTTGCTACTGTCCTACAAAACTCTGCGCTTGGAGGACCAACACGAGTCTACAAGAAGAAGGTTGTGTAGTAGACATCAGGTGCGACCACCCCCTGGGCGCGCTCTGTTGTGTGCTCGCTCCCTCGTGCGGCCTCTGGTCTCCTCCCGAAGCCTCCAGGTCTTCTTTTGGTCCAGAAAAAATCATAAAAAAGTTTCGGGGCAATTGGACTTCGCTTGGTACTGTAAACCTGAGAAGCCAAAAACATGCAGAAAACAGCAACTCGCACTGGGTTAATAGGTTAGTTCTAAAAAATAATATGAATTGGTAAATAAATACCCAAAAAGCATCCTACAATGATAATATTATATCATGGAACAATCAAAAATTATAGATACGTTGAAGACGTATCACTCCTCTTCTAGTTTTTTTTTGTCTCTTTCCAAGTCCATCATCCTTTTCTCCTCTTTAGTCTATAGGGCACTTTGTCTCAGCTTCTCTTCCTCTAGCAATTAATTTTTTTGTACATCTGGTCCATATCCCTCTGCATCCTGCTTCTATCATTTTGAAAGCACAATATGCTCCCTTGGTGGTTTTGATAATTCATGACAACATATATTGTCTCTTGGACTAATACTTTTACCTAGTGTATTTTAGATAAAGTCCATGAAGAGAAAGGGCTAGCAAAAAGGATTGTGGAGATTGTGGAAATACCCCAAGATGCAAGGAAATGGATTGGCAAAGCTTCAAGCAAGAGGACTCTACATTTTACTTTGTGAGAAATCACTTTGAGTCCATAGGAAATCCAATACTATTAAAAGGGGGTAAGATACTGCTGGTGAACAAAATGCTCATACGTGCACAAGTGATAGTCACCAAAAACACCCACAAACTCTTCCACAAAAAATCTGTCAAAGCCAAATATTCAAAATCAGTGCAACCAACAGTTTCCACTCGGTGCCACCGATTCCCATACTCAGACAGACATAAGCCAAACCCTACCTTTTCGGTGCAACTGATTCTGCTTCGGTGCCACCGAGTTTGGGTTGCCAACTTTTTGTTACGCAAATTCACAATATCGGTACCACCAAGATTGTTGGATCGGCGTCACCGAGAATGGGCAATCTGACCGTTGGTCACCTTATCGGTGCAACCGAGAGTTATATATCGGTCTCACCGAGATTCAAAAGTTGCCACCTTTTGGTCACTTCGGTACCACCAAGATTAACACATCGGTGTCACCGAGTTGGTCATTTTGTGTGTAACGGTTGGATTTTTGGGGATGCCTATATATACCCCTTCACCACCACCCACTTGAAACAGAAGCACTCAGAACTATTCCATACTTGCCCCATCCAGTTTTCTGAGAGAGAACCACCTACCCTTGTGTTGAGGTCAAGATCATCCACTCCAACCATATGGATCTTGATTTCTAGCCTCCCCAAGTTGCTTTCCACCAATCCCATCTCTTCCACCAAGCCAAATCTATGAGAGAGTGATTGTGAGTTGAGGAGTCTATCATCTTGAAGCACAAGAGCAAGGAGTTCATCATCATTGCCGAACCTATTACCTTTTGGAGGGTGGTGCCTCCTAGATTGGTTAGGTGTCGCTTGGGAGTCTCCTACTTCGTGTTGTGGAGTTGAACCAAGAAGTTTGTAAGGGCAAGGAGATCGCCTACTTCGTGAAGATCTACCCATAGTGAGGCTAGTCCTTCGTGGACGGAAGCCGTTATGGAATAGTCAAGGTTGCTACTTCGTGGACCCTTATGGGTGGAGCCCTCCGTGGACTCTCGCGACCGTTACCCTCCGTGGGTTGAAGACTCCATAAACGTGGACATACGATAGCACCACCTATCGGAACCACGGGAAAAATCTTTGCATCTCCTATTGCGTTTGATCTTCCTATCTCAACTCTTTACTTCATGTGCAATGTCTTTACTTTCCGCTGCCATATTTGTTGACTTGCATGTGTAGGGTATATTAGACTTGCTAGCCTTGCTAAAACTATTAAAATCTACCAACCAATTAACTTGGGAAAAGGTTAGGTTTTAAATTCCTGCTAGTAGTCTATTCAACCCCCCCCCCCCCCCTCTAGACACTCTTCTAGTGATCCCTCAATTGGTATTAGAGCATTGGTCTCCATTGCTTCGGTTTAATCACCGAGGAGGAAGATGGATGTGTCTAGTATAGGGAGTTTGAGTTGTAGAGTGCCTATTCTTGATGGAGAGTACTATAGTCAATGGAAAACTTTGATGCTTGAGCTGTTTAATGAATTTCAATTGAGCAAGCATGTTAAGAGCCCCTATGTACCTCCCATTGATCCTTTACATCCCACACATGAAGAGGAAATTGATATGCTATGCAATCTTAGAACTGTTAATCTCATTGTTAGAGCATTGCCTAGAAATGTGCTAAATCGAATGAAGAATTTTGAATGTGCTTACACTTTGTGGAATGACTTGGAGAAACGATATCCAAGTTATTCATTGAGTAATCTTGATGAAATTCTTCATAAAGCTATTGCCTTCCACAAAATGACGCCTAGTGATCCTAGATTTGATGATTGTCCATTTGAGCTTAGAGACCTCATGCGTGCTAAAGGAGATGTCATAACTATCAGCAACATCATTGTAGAAGCCATTCGAATTCATAAGTTTGAACATTGTCAAGATAACAACCCTAACGAATCTCTTGTTCTTTATGACGAGGATTTCCCACTTGATGATGACAATGTGGAACATGGCTACTATGATGAAGATGAGCTGTTCGACATCGAGTATGAGAAGATCATGAAGAATCTAAGTCTCATGGCAAACTTCAAGGATTACATGTCCGGAGGAAAAGAGTGGATTCTCGATAGCGGATGTACCGATCATATGACCGGAGATAGAGAAATGTTTGAAGAGATCACACCAAACCATGGACCACAAAGGTACGTAACATTTGGAGACAACTCCAAGGGTAAGGTACTTGGTCTTGGTAAGGTGGCCATATCCCATGATAGCTCTATTCAAAATGTTATGCTTGTTGAATCTCTTGGCAACAATCTTCTTTCCGTATCTAGACTTGCCGACTTTGGTTTTAATGTGCTATTTACGAAAATAGATTGCCAAGTGTTTCGTCAAGATAATCATAAAATGGTCTTTACCAGTTTCCGTAGAGGTGATCTATACATTGTTGATTTCACTAAGAGATCCAAACCTCGTACTTGTCTTATTGCAAAATCTTCTAAAGGTTGGCTTTGGCATAGAAGACTAGGACATGTTGGCATGCGTAATTTAGACAAGCTTATCAAAGGTGATCATATACTTGGTGTTAAAGATGTTATCTTTGACAAAGATAGACTTTGTAGTGCATGTCAAGGTGGAAAGCAAGTAGGTGGAAGTCATCCCGTTAAAAATATCATGACTACTAGGAGACCACTCGAGTTACTTCACATGGATCTTTTTGGTCCCAATGCTTACAAGAGTCTCGGTGGAAATTCCTATGGTCTAGTTATAGTTGATGATTTTTCCAGATTTACATGGGTATTCTTTCTTGATGATAAGTCGCGGGTTCAAAAGATCTTCAAGAACTTCGTTCGCAAAGCGCAAAATCAGTTTGAAGTGAAGATCAAGAAGGTTCAAAGCGATAACGGATCGGAGTTCAAGAACACCCATGTGGATACCTTTCTTGACAAAGAAGGTGTCTCACATAAGTTCTCGGCTACGTACACACCTCAACAAAATGGAGTTGTTGAGAGGAAGAACCGGACGCTTATTGAGATGGCAAGAACGATGCTTCACGAATACAAGACGCCAAGACACTTTTGGGCAGAAGCCGTGGAAACAGCATGTCATGCCACAAACCGACTTTACTTGCACAAGCTTCTTGGTAAAACGGCATACGAGCTACTCACCGGTAACAAACCCCAAGTTGGATACTTTCGGGTATTCGGCTCAAAGTGCTACATTCTTGATAAGCATCGTCGTACTAAATTTGCTCCTAAATCTCATGAAGGATTCCTACTTGGTTATGGATCGAACTCTCACACTTACCGTGTCTACAACAACTTCACTAGAAAAGTTGAACAGACGGTAGATGTGAAGTTTGATGAATCTAATGGTTCGCAAGTCGAACAATTGCCAAATGATGTAGGTGATAAGGACCCTTCGGAAGCTATCCAAGACTTGTCCATCGGCAAGATTCGTCCCATGGAGGTGAAGGAAAGTACTTCATCAACTCAAGTGGAAGCCCCTACTTCACGTCAAGGTGAACCACAACATGACATGGAGGCATCCACAAGCGGTACACGACAAGATGATGAAGAGGAGGAAGTGCATCATGAAGATCCACCACAACCACCTTCACCACCACCTCAAGGGAACGACGCCTTCAACAACAACGAAGATGAAGGAGATGATGATGAAGAAGAAGCTCCACCATCCAATATTCGGAAGCTGACCCGAGTTCGAGCACAAGTGACCAAGAACCATCCCCTAAACCAAATCTTTGGTGATATACAAACAGGGAGAATCACTCACTCTAAAACTCGTCTAGCTAACTTTTGTGAGCATTATTCTTTCATCTCTAGCATTGAGCCCTTGAAGGTAGAACAAGCTCTTGAAGACGCGGATTGGGTGAACGCGATGCATGAAGAGCTTCACAACTTCGAGAGGAACGAAGTGTGGACACTCGTGGAGAAGCCCAAGGATGAGCAAAACATCATCGGAACAAAATGGGTGTTTCGGAACAAGCAAGATGAAGACGGTCAAGTCGTACGGAACAAGGCTCGTCTCGTAGCCCAAGGATATACGCAAGTCGAAGGTATGGACTACGGTGAGACCTACGCCCCCGTCGCTAGACTTGAAGCTATTCGCATTCTTCTTGCTTATGCTAATCACCATGATATCACGCTTTATCAAATGGCCATTAAAAGTGCCTTTTTAAATGGTGAGATTGAAGAAGAAGTCTATGTTAAGCAACCACCTGGTTTTGTGAACCCTAAGAAACCTAATCATGTTTACAAGCTTCATAAAGCTCTTTATGGTCTTAAGCAAGCCCCTCGTGCTTGCTACAAATGCTTAACGAAGTTTCTCATTGAAAAAGGTTTTGAAATTGGTAAAATTGATGCAACCTTATTTACTAAGAGAGTTAATGGTGAATTATTTGTGTGCCAAATCTATGTGGATGATATTATCTTTGGATCTACTAACCCACAATTTAGTGAGAGATTTGGAAGGTTGATGTCCGAGAAGTATGAGATGTCCATGATGTGTGAGCTGAAATTCTTTCTTGGTTTGCAAATCAAGCAAACGAGAGAAGGAACTTTCATCTCTCAAACTAAGTATACCAAGGACTTGATCAAGAAGTTCAACATGCAAGAGTGCAAAGGTATGAAAACTCCCATGCCTACTAGTGGACATGTTGATCTTACCAAGGAGGATGAACCGATTGATCAAAAGGTTTATCGATCTATGATTGGTTCATTGCTATATCTATGTGCCTCTCGTCCCGATATTATGCTTAGTGTTTGCTTGTGTGCTAGATATCAAGCTGCACCTAAAGAGTTTCATCTTTTGGCCGTGAAACGTATTGTGAGATATTTGATACAAACACCAAACTTTGGCATTTGGTATCCCAAGGGATCTTCCTTTAACCTTGTTGGATATTCCGATTCGGACTATGCCGGTGACAAGGTTGATAGAAAATCCACCTCGGGTACTTGTCAATTTTTGGTTAGATCTCTTGTGTCTTGGTCCTCCAAGAAACAAAACTCGGTATCTCTATCTACTGCCGAAGCTGAGTATATTGCTGATGGATCTTGTTGTGCGCAATTACTATGGATGACACAAACGATTAAGGATTATGGAATCCATGTTAGAAATGTTCCATTACTTTGTGACAATGAAAGTGCTATTAAAATTGGTCATAATCCTGTGCAACATTCTCGAACTAAACATATTCAAGTTAGACATCATTTCATTCATGATCATGTTGCCAAAGGAGATATTGATCTTAAGCATGTTCGCACTAACAAGCAATTGGCCGATATCTTTACTAAGCCACTTGATGAGAAAGCATTTCGTTATTTGAGGAGTGAGTTGAACATCATTGATGCTTCAAACTTGAGCTAGACTCACTCGGTTGCATGCAAGGGCATGAGCTTTCTTGATATTTCCATGATACTCTTGATGTGTTATCTGATGCCATGGAATTCTATGCTCCCTTGTATTGCATCTAATCCTTTTGTAGGTACTTGGAAGATTTTCATTCCACAAGATTGCCATCAACTCCAATCTTAAGCAATCTTGTTATTACCAAGTATCCACAACCCCTCTTGATGATGGAAGGAAGAAGACAACTCAACCATATCCTTGACATATACTTGATGTGATCATATTTGTAAAATCTTAATTGGTATCATGTCAATTGGATATATCTATTGTTCTTCCTTGCATGACTAACCTTCGTAGGTGACAGGTGAACTAAAACGAGAAGGATTGCTCCCAACTCAAGATGACCTTCATCAACCTCGAGCATCCTCAACAAGTTCACCTACAAGCCACGTCATCAACATCACTCAAAGGTATGTACTCATATCCTTGAAAAGGCTTTACTCCAAGGCATGAGCTAAAGCAACTCAAGTGATATGAAAACATTAAAATGCTTAATCAAAAAATGGTAACCCCATTTTGAGCTTAACGTAGAGTATGACCTATGATCCAGTATTCTTGCTTGGCTCCTAAGTCAATATACTCTAATATAGGTGACCTAGTCACCGCCCATCATCTAGTTAAGTATTTTGGTTGGTTCATTCTCTGTTTTACAAGATTTCTTGGAACCACTCAAAACTTCTCTAGTTGATATCCCTTTTGTAAAAACTTTTGCATTCTTTTTACTTTCTTTTGACTCTGTGTTTTTGGCAAAACTTGAGAAATTTCGATTCCAAAATCCCATTGCCAAGTTTCTGTTTTAGCCTCAGAGCCACCGATTCAAATATCTTGGTTCTACCGAAATGGCAGAAGAGCTGCACTATAAAGTTTCAGTACCACCGATTTGTCTGTATCGGAGTCACCGATTTGTTTTCTTTTCTTATTTGTGTTTGCAGTTGCAAATCTATGTTTCTTTTTTATCCTACAAGTGATGATTTTGTTACTTCTATGATCCCTTCTTATTCAAAAAAAAAATCTTAGGGGGAGAAATTCATTATTCAAGGATCCCTAACTCAAAGGAGGAGAAGTCTTACAAGATCTCATATCAGCCAAAGGGAGAGAAATTATTTTCAATGATTCCCTCAGTTTTCATTTCTATGAACCCTACGTTCAATGACCCTTGTTCTCAAGGATCCCTTCTTATCAATGATCCCTGTATCTCCTCCTGTATTTGACCTTTTTGGAAATTAATGCCAAAGGGGGAGAATACCAAAGCTCATGCTAAAGGGAGATACATGCTTATGCAAAAGGGGGAGATATGATTAAGGGGGAGAGCGAATATCAATTTTTATACTTATATAGACAAGGGGAGAATACCAAAGTAGGGGGAGAAAAATATGTTTTGGAGAATAATATGCTTATTTTATTTGATTACTCATCTTAGTTTTTTTCTCACCCTATCCAATCCCAATATCTACATGCTAAGATTCAGGGGGAGAGGATGATTTAATATTTACATATCTAGGGGAGAAAATTCTAAATGATCTTGGAGACATATCAATCTTAAAGAATTTTATCTTCTATATGTTCTCCATATCTTGGTACTATTGAGTTCTATTGCCTTTAAGATTGGTAGAATACTCTTGTGTTTCCTAACATTGTTTTCTCAAGTGTGTTTCTACTACAAGAATGCTCAAGAACTCAAGGTAAGTATATGCATCATACCCTTGATCAAGATGATCTCTTGCTTCTTGCACATATTGTTTGCAAGAGTGAAGTCTTGAACAAGGATACATCTCATTCATATATATTTGATGCATATAGCCAAGATACACATGACTTCCTATATCCCTTCTACCATATGTGTGTCCTTGCATTCCAAAGCAACTATCCTTTAAAGGAATCACACATTTAGGGGGAGCAAGTCTAAGTCATGTGTCTCTCAAAGTCTTCATTATATCCATGCATATCTTTATTTGAAGCTTTGATTGTATGTTGTCATCAATTACCAAAAAGGGGGAGATTGAAAGCACAATACTTTTACCTAGTGTATTTCAGATAAAGTCCATGAAGAGAAAGGGCTGGCAAAAAGGATTGTGGAGATTGTGGAAATACCCCAAGATGCAAGGAATGGATTGGCAAAGCTTTAAGCAAGAGGACTCTACATTTTACTTTGTGAGAAATCACTTTGAGTCCATAGGAAAGCCAATACTATTAAAAGGGGGTAAGGTACTGCTGGTGAACAAAATGCTCATACGTGCACAAGTGATAGTCACCAAAAACACCCACAAGCTCTTCCACAAAAAAATTGTCAAAGCCAAATATTCAAAATCGGTGCAACCAACACTTTCCACTCGGTGCCACCGATTCCCATACTCAGACAGACATAAGCCAAACCCTACCTTTTCGGTGCAACCGATTCTGCTTCGGTACCACCGAGTTTGGGTTGCCAACTTTCTGTTACGCAAATTCACAATATCGGTACCACCGAGATTGTTGGATCGGCGTCACCGAGAATGGGCAATCTGACCATTGGTCACCTTATCGGTGCAACCGAGAGTTATATATCGGTCTCACCGAGATTCAAAATTTGCCACCTTTTGGTCACTTCGGTACCACCGAGATTAACACATCGGTGTCACCGAGTTGGTCATTTTGTGTGTAACGGTTGGATTTTTGGGGATGCCTATATATACCCCTTCACCACCACCCACTCGAAACAGAAGCACTCAGAACTATTCCATACTTGCCCCATCCAGTTTTCTGAGAGAGAACCACCTACCCTTGTGTTGAGGTCAAGATCATCCACTCCAACCATATGGATCTTGATTTCTAGCCTCCCCAAGTTGCTTTCCACCAATCCCATCTCTTCCACCAAGCCAAATCTGTGAGAGAGTGATTGTGTGTTGAGGAGTCTATCATCTTGAAGCACAAGAGCAAGGAGTTCATCATCATTGCCGAACCTATTACCTTTTGGAGGGTGGTGCCTCCTAGATTGGTTAGGTGTCGCTTGGGAGCCTCCTACTTCATGTTGTGGAGTTGAACCAAGAAGTTTGTAAGGGCAAGGAGATCGCCTACTTCGTGAAGATCTACCCATAGTGAGGCTAGTCCTTCATGGACGGAAGCCGTTATGGAATAGTCAAGGTTGCTACTTCGTGGACCCTTATGGGTGGAGCCCTCCGTGGACTCTCGCGACCGTTACCCTCCGTGGGTTGAAGACTCCATAAACGTGGACGTACGATAGCACCACCTATCAGAACCACGGGAAAAATCTTTGCGTCTCCTATTGCGTTTGATCTTCCTTTCTCAACTCTTTACTTCATGTGCAATGTCTTTACTTTCCGCTGCCATATTTGTTGACTTGCATGTGTAGGGTATATTAGACTTGCTAGCCTTGCTAAAACTGTTAAAATCTGCCAACCAATTAACTTGGGAAAAGGTTAGGTTTTAAATTCCTGCTAGTAGTCTATTCACTCCCCCCCCCCTCTAGACACTCTTCTAGTGATCCCTCACATTTGTCATATCCTTCATAGCAGCTCCCAGAGATGTCTCCAGAGCTTCTTTCGAGGCTGTCATTCTTCTTGTTGATTTCGTCAATCTGAGCTAGGGTCAAACTCCCTAAAGTTACTTTGATTTTTTCAGCTTCTTCCAGTCTGGCTTTTTTTGCTTGTATCATCTTCATCGGCACCATTTTCCATTTACTACTGTTACCTGATTTCTCTTTTTCATCTTTGTACCATCCCATTTTCACCACATAGTGTAACTGAAATCCAATTCTAAACATCAGCAGATCTAGTGCAGTAATCTCTACATGTACACAGATTTTCTCAACAGCTCTAACCCCACACTTGACTTTTCTCCTGATTGATAGTATCCATGTCAATTTCCAGAACAAGTCCCACAGCAGCAGCAACTTCACACGTCCCAAAGAAGTTCCTAAAGTAGTCAGGCACCCCGGTGAACTTTATCCACAAAGTATGCAGTTGCCTACAACCTGATGATCAAGAGTCCAACCTTGCGCCTTTATGATAACTCATGTTTCCATCAGATTAAAATCATTAAACTTGGCAAGTTCCACTAACTTGGCTTTGCATGGAAATCTCATCATAAAACAGTTATTCCCAGCTTATTTGACTCTCAATTGTCATCCCCAATTGAACATATCACTGAAAGCTTTAACAAAATCAGTCTCATTGATCTGCCCAGATCTGACATTAACCACATCCAGAAGATTGATATGATCTGCCATTAGAACATCTTTGAAACTCGAAACTAGAAGCACTCCAAGTCCTTTGAAACTCGGAACTAGAGGCCCTTGCGCAAGGGGTGGGAGAGGAGGCCAAGTGGGGAGGAGTCCTACTAGGATTCCACCTCCCTCGTGGGAGGTGGACTCCTCGCCCTTGGTGGAGGTTCGGCCGAACCCCTAGGGGTTCCTAGGGCTGCCTCCTCCTCCCTCCCTCCTATATATAATAGAGGTTTTAGAGGGCAACCCTCACCCCAAAAAGCCACGGGTGCCTCTCTTCCTTCTAGATCGTTTTCTCCTCTAGATTAGTTCGGCGGAGCTCGGCAAAGCCTTGTCGGATTAGTTCACCACCACCATCGTCGCGCCATCGCGCAGCCGGAGAACTCATCTACCTCTCCGCTCCCTCTTGCTGGATCAAGAAGGCGGAGATCGTCATCGAGCTGTACGTGTGCTGAACGAGGAGGTGACGTTCGTTCGGCGCTAGATCGGGACGGATCGTGGGATGGCTGCGATTTGGATCGCGAAGATGTTCGACTACATCAACCGCGTTTCTTAACGCTTCCCGCTTAGCGATCTACAAGGGTATGTAGATCCACTCTCCCTCTCGTAGATGCTCATCACCATGGATAGATCTTGCATGTGCGTAGGAAATTTTTTGTTTCCAATGCAACGTTCCCCAACAGTGGCATCATGAGCTAGGTCTATGCGTAGATGAGATCACGAGTAGAACACAAAGGAGTTTGTGGGCGTTGATGCTCAGATTGCTTCCTCCCTTAGTATTTTCTTGATTCAGCGGTATTGTGGGATGAAGCAGCCCGGACCAACATTACTCGTACGCTTACGAGAGACCGGTTCCATCAATTGACATGTAACTTCGTTGCATAAAGATGGCTGGCGGGTGTCTGTCTCTCCTACTTTAGTTGGATCGGATTCGACAAAGGCGGTCCTTGAGAAGGTTGAATAGCAATTTGTGTATCACCGTTGTGGTTTTTGCGTAGGTAAGAATCGTTCTTGCTAGATACCCGTAGCAGCCACGTAAAACATGCAACAACAATTAGAGGACGTCTAACTTGTTTTTGCAGGGTATGTTGTGATGTGATATGGCCAATTAACATGATGAGATATATGTGATGTATGAGATGATCATGTATTGTATAGAATATCACGAGTTGCATGTCGATGAGTACGGCAACCGGCAGGAGCCATAGGGTTGTATTTAATTTATTTTTGCCGTTTTTGCTTTACTTTATCGCTATGAGTTAGCAATAGTCATAGAAGCAACAGTTGGCGCGACAACCTCATGGCGACACGTTGATGGAGATCAAGATGATGGAGATCATGGTGTCATGCCGGTGACGATGGAGATCATGCCGGTGCTTTGGAGATGGAGATCAAAAGCACAAGTTCATGGCCATATCATGTCACTTATGATTTGCATGTGATGTTAATCCTTTTATGCATCTTATTTTGCTTAGGACGACGGTAGCATTATAAGGTGATCCCTCACTAAAATTTCAAGATAAAATTGTGTTCTCCCCAAGTGTGCACCGTTGCGAAAGTTCGTCGTTTCGAGACACCACGTGATGATCGGGTGTGATAGACTCTACGTTCGCATACAACGGGTGCAAGCCAGTGTTGCACGTGCGGAACACTCGGGTTAAACTTGACGAGCGTAGCATGTACAGACAAGGCCTCGGAACACAAGAGACCGAAAGGTCGAACATGAGTCATATAGTAGATATGATCAACATAAAGATGTTCACCATTGAAACCACCTCATCTCACGTGATGATCGGACTTGGGTTGGTGAATTTGGATCATGTGACACTCGAATGACCGGAGGGATGTCAATTTGAGTGGGAGTTTTTAAGTAATATGACTAACTAAACTCATTATCTTGAACAATAGTCTAAGTTGTCTTTGCAAAATTTATGTTGTAGATCAATGGCTCACGCTGTAGCACCCCTGAATTTTAATGCGTTCCTAGAGAAAGCTAAGTTGAAAGATGATGGAAGTAACTTTGTGGACTGGGCCCGTAATCTAAGGATTATCCTTACGGCTTCCCAAAAGGCTTATGTCCTTGATGCACCGCTTGGTCAATCACCCGCTCCAGTAGAGTCTGCAGACGTTGCGAACGCCTGGCAGGCACGTTCTGATGATTACTCAATGGTTCAATGTGCAATGTTGTATGGCTTAGAACCAGGACTTCAAAGACGTTTTGAACGTCATGGGGCATATGATATGTTCCAGGAGTTGAAGTTTATCTTTCAGAAGAATGCCCGGATCGAGAGGTATGAGACCTCCGATAAGTTCTATGCTTGCAAGATGGAGGAGAACGGGTCTGTCAGTGAACACATACTCAGAATGTCTGGGTATTCCACCCGTCTGGCTGAATTGGGGATGCCCCTTCCGCCAGAGGCGATCACTGACAGAGTTCTTCAATCACTGCTACCTAGCTACAAGAGCTTCATGTTGAACTATAACATGCACGGGATGAACAAGTCAGTCGCCGAGCTGTTTGCGATGTTGAAAGTCGCTGAGTCTGAGATTCAAAAGGAGCATCAAGTGTTGATGGTCAATAAAACCACTAGTTTCAAGAAGAATGGCAAGGGTAAGAAGGGTAACTCCAAGAAGAGTGGCAAAGCAGTTGCCCCTCCCGTGAAGAAACCCAAGGCTGGACCCAAGCCAGAAACTGAGTGCTTTCATTGCAAGGGAACTGGTCACTAGAAGTGGAACTGCCCCAAGTATCTGGCTGACAAGAAGGCGGCCAACACCAAACATATGTGATATGCATGTTATTGATGTGTACCTTACCAACTCTCGTTGTAGTACCTGGGTATTTGATACCGGTTCGGTTGCTCACATTTGCAACTCAAAACAGGAACTGCAGAATAGACGGAGGCTGCCAAAGGACGAAGTGACGATGCGCGTGGGAAATGGTTCCAAGGTTGATGTGATCGCCGTCGGCACGCTCGCTCTTCGATTACCATCGGGATTAGTGATGAACCTGAATAATTGTTATTTAGTGCCTGCGTTAAGCATGAACATTATATCTGGATCTTGTTTATTGCGAGACGGTTACTCATTTAAATCAGAGAATAATGGTTGTTCTATTTTTATGAGTTATATCTTTTATGGTCATGCACCCAATGTGAGGGGTTTATTCTTATTGAATCTCGATAGTGATGATACACATGTTCATAACATTGATGCCAAAAGATGTAGAATTGATAATGATAGTACCACTTTCTTGTGGCACTGCCGCTTAGGTCATATTGGTGTAAAACACGTGAAGAAGCTCCATGCTGATGGAATTTTGGAGTCACTTGATTTTGAATCACTTGACACATGTGAACCATGCCTCTTGGGCAAGATGACTAAGACCCCGTTCTCTGGAACAATGGAACGGGCAAGTGACTTGTTGGAAATCATACATACAGATGTATGCGGTCCGATGAGCATTGAGGCGCGCGGTGGATATCGTTATTTTCTCACATTCACTGATGACTTAAGTAGATATGGGTATATTTACTTAATGAAACACAAGTCTGAAACGTTTGAAAAGTTCAAGCAATTTCAGAGTGAAGTTGAGAATCATCGTAACAACAAGATTAAATTCCTACAATCTGATCGAGGAGGATAATATCTGAGTTATGAGTTTGGCAGTCACTTAAGACAATGTGGAATTGTTTCACAATTGACACCGCCTGGAACACCACAACGTAATGGTGTGTCCGAACGTCGTAATCGAACCTTATTAGATATGGTACATTCTATGATGTCTCTTGCTGATTTGCCACTATCGTTTTGGGGTTATGCATTAGAGACAGCTGCATTCACTTTAAATAGGGCACCATCGAAATCCATTGAGACGACGCCATATGAACTGTGGTTTGGCAAGAAGCCAAAGTTGTCATTTCTTAAAGTTTGGGGATGTGATGCTTATGTCAAAAAGCTTCAGCCTGAAAAGCTGGAACCCAAAGCGGAGAACTGCGTCTTCATAGGATACCCAAAAGAGACAGTTGGGTATACCTTCTATCTCAGATCCGAAGGCAAAGTGTTTGTCGCTAAAAACGGAACATTTCTTGAGAAAGAGTTTGTCTCGAAAGAATTGAGTGGGAGGAAATAGAACTTGATGAGGTTGTTGAACCTTTACTTCAACCTGAGAGTAGCGCAGCGCAGAAAGATGTTTCTGTAAAGCCTACATCAGTTGAAGAGGAAGTTAATGATGATGATCATGAAGCTTCGGATCAAGTTGCTATCGAACCTCGTAGGTCGACAAGGACGCGTACTGCTCCTGAGTGGTACGGCAACCCTGTCTTAGAGGTCATGTTGTTGGACAACGATGAACCTATGAGCTATGAAGAAGCGATGATGGGCTCGGATTCCGAGAAATGTTAGAGGCCATGAAATCCGAGATGGGATCTATGTATGAAAAGAAAGTATGGGCTTTCGAAGTATTACCTGAAGGGCGGAAGGCCATTCAGAACAAATGGATCTTTAAGAGGAAGACGGACGCAGACGGTAATGTCACCGTCTATAAAGCTCGACTTGTGGCAAAGGGTTTTTCACAAGTTCAAGGAGTTGACTACGATGAGACCTTCTCACCCGTAGCGATGCTTAAGTCCGTCAGAATCATGTTAGCAATAGCTGCATTTTTCGATTATGAAATTTGGCAGATGGATGTCAAAACAGCGTTCCTTAATGGTTTCCATAAGGAAGAGTTGTATATGATGCAACCAGAAGGTTTTGTCGATCCAGAGAATGCTGACAAAGTTTGCAAACTCCAGCGATCCATTTATGGACTGGTGCAAGCATCTCGGAGTTGGAATCTTCGCTTTGATGAGGTGATCAAAGCGTTCGGGTTTATACAAGTTTACGGAGAAGCTTGTATTTACAAGAAAGTGAGTGGGAGCTCTATAGTGTTTCTAATATTATATGTGGATGACATATTGCTGATTGGAAACAATATAGAAATGTTGGAAAGCGTGAAGGAATATTTGAACAAGATTTTTTCAATGAAGGACCTAGGAGAAGTTGCTTTCATATTAGGCATCAAGATCTATAGAGATAGATCGAGACGCTTAATAGGACTTTCACAGAGCACATACCTTCACAAAGTTTTGAAGAAGTTCAAAATGGATCAGTCCTAGAAGGGGTTCTTGCCTGTATTGCAAGGTGTGAAGTTGAGTAAGACTCAATGCCCAGTGACTGCAGAAGATAGAGAAAAGATGAGTGTCGTCCCCTATGCTTCACCCATAGGCTCTATCATGTATGCAATGCTGTGCACAAGACCCGATGTCAGCCTTGCCATAAGTATGGCCGGAAGGTTTCAAAGTGATCCAGGAATGGAACACTGTACGGCGGTCAAGAAAATCCTTAAGTACCTGAAAAGGACTAAGGACATGTTTCTCATTTATGGAGGTGATCAAGATCTCGTCGTAAAGGGTTACGTCGATGCAAGCTTTGACACTGATCCGGACGACTCTAAGTCTCAAACCGGATACGTATTTATTCTTAATGGGGGTGCGGTAAGCTGGTGCAGTTCCAAGCAGAGCGTGGTAGCTGATTCTACATGCGAAGCGGAGTATATCGCTGCCTCGGAGGCGGCGAAGGAAGGTGTCTGGATGAAGGAGTTCATGACAGATCTTGGAGTAGTGCCCAGTGCACTAAACCCAATGACTCTGTTCTGTGACAACACTGGTGCCATTGCTCTAGCCAAGGAACCAAGGTTTCACAAGAGGACCAGACACATAAAGCGACGTTTCAATTCCATCCGCGATTACATCAAGGAGGAGGACATAAATATTTGCAAAGTACACATGGATCTGAATGTCGCAGACCCGATGACTAAACCTTTTCCAAGGGCTAAACATGATCAACACCAGAACTGTATGGGTGTTAGATTCGTTACAATGTAAATCACATAGTGATGTGAGCTAGATTATTGACTCTAGTGCAAGAGGGAGACTATTGGAAATATGCCCTAGAGGCAATAATAAAGTGGTTATTATTATATTTCCTTGTTCATGATAATCGTTTATTATCCATGCTATAATTGTATGATTGGAAACTCAGTTGCATATGTGGATACATAGACAACACTGTGTCCCTAGTATGCCTCTAGTAGACTAGCTTGTTGATCAAAGACGGTCAAGGTTTCCTGGCCATAGACATGAGATGTCATTTGATAACGGGATCACATCATTAGGAGAATGATGTGATGGACAAGACCCAAACTATGAACATAGCATATGATCGTGTCAGTTTATTGCTATTGTTTTCTGCATGTCAAGTATCTTCCTATGACCATGAGATCATGCAACTCACTGACACCGGAGGAATACCTTGTGTGTATCAAATGTCACAACGTAACTGGGTGACTATAAAGATGCTCTACAGGTATCTCCGAAGGTGACTGTTGAGCTGGCATGGATCGAGACTGGGATTTGTTACTCCATATGATGGAGAGGTATCTCAGGGCCCACTCGGTAATACAACATCACAATAAGCCTTGCAAGCAATGTGACTAAAGTGTTAGCCACGGGATCTTGTATTACGGAACGAGTAAAGAGACTTGCCGGTAACGAGATTGAACTAGGTATAGAGATACCGACGATCGAATCTCGGGCAAGTAACATACCGAAGGACAAAGGGAACAGCATACGGGATTAACTGAATCCTTGACATAGAGGTTCAACCGATAAAGATCTTCGTAGAATATGTAGGAACCAATATGGGCATCCAGGTCCCGCTATTGGTTATTGACCGTAGAGGTGTCTCGGTCATGTCTACATAGTTCTCGAACCCGCAGGGTCTGCACACTTAACATTCGGTGACGTTTCGGTAGTATTGAGTTATGTATGTTGGTGACCGAAGGTTGTTCGGAGTCTCGGATGAGATCCCAGACGTCACGAGGAGTTCCAGAATGGTCCAGAGGTAAAGATTGATATATAGGAAGTCCCGTTTTGGTCTCCGGAAAAGTTTCGGGAATTTTCGATAGTGTACCGGGAGTGACGAATGGGTTCCGGGGGGTCCACCAAGTGGGGCCGACCCACCCCAAGGGTCACATGGGCCTAGGAGGTGGCGCACCAGCCCCTGGTGGGCTGGCCGGCCAGCCCCTAGAGGCCCTTGCGCAAGGGGTGGGAGAGGAGGCCAGGTGGGGAGGAGTCCTACTAGGATTCCACCTCCCTTGTGGGAGGTGGACTCCTCCCCCTTGGTGGAGGTTCGGCCGAACCCCTAGGGGTTCCTAGGGCTGCCTCCTCCTCCCTCCCTCCTATATATACTAGAGGTTTTAGAGGGCAGACCTCACCCCAAAAAGCCACGGCTGCCTCTCTTCCTTCTAGATCGTTTTCTCCTCTGGATTAGTTCGGCGGAGCTCAGCGAAGCCCTGCCGGATTAGTTCACCACCACCGTCGCCGCGCCGTCACGCTGCCGGAGAACTCATCTACCTCACCGCTCCCTCTTGCTGGATCAAGAAGGCGGAGATCGTCATCGAGCTGTACGTGTGCTGAACGCGGAGGTGCCGTCCGTTAGGCGCTAGATCGGGACGGATCATGGGACGGCTGCGATTTGGATCGCGAAGACGTTCGACTACATCAACCGCGTTTCTTAACGCTTCCCGCTTAGTGATCTACAAGGGTATGTAGATCCACTCTCCCTCTCGTAGATGCTCATCACCATGGATAGATCTTGCGTGTGCGTAGGAAATTTTTTGTTTCCCATGCAACGTTCCCCAACATGTGCAACTTTGCAATCTCTTGTAATGTGTCCTGGGTCCTTGCACTTTCCACAAGCCTGTCTGTTAATCCTGTTACTGGCTCTGTGATCTCCAAAACTGTTGGTTGGCTCCCCATTTCTCTGTCCAGTTTTCTTATAATCACTATTTTTGTTGTCACCACCAGCATCCACATTGATATCAGTGTTCTTCTTTCCTTTGTCTTCAACCACTGCTCGTCTGTTATCTCTAGTACAGCCACCAGCCTGTTGCAAATCTCTAGCACCTCCAGAAGCTATACTGTGAGCCAGCTGCAAAAGTAAGGCCCCGAACAACTGTTGTTGCTGAAGAGGGTCGGCCTTTTTCCCCTTCAAAACCCTTGTTAGCAGCAGGATCCATGTGTTGTATTTCTCATACCTGAGTTATTAGCAGAGTTACCTCCAATCTCAAGCTGCCCCACCTTTGCTCTCCAGAACTGCTGCCCCCCTTGAGCTCCAGCCCTACCATCACCATCCTTACTTGAGTTTTGGCCCGATTGATCTCCTTGAACTCCATCTCTGCTATCAAATCCTTCATCATATCTGGAGGAGTACCTAAACCTATCTGTGTTGGAATTATTGCCCTGAAATTTCCTATTAGCCTCCCCAAAACCAGATCTCCCCCTCTCGTGTTGAATTTGCCTCCATTGAAACTACCTCTGTTGTTGCTGCTCATCTTGCCTAGTGGTGGCTGGGAGAGGGGAAACCCTAAACTTATGGTGTCCAACCCAAAACCCCATCAATTGGGGCTTTTATATCCCCAAGTGGGGTGGAGCAGACCAGACATGGGGGCCTCAATTGGGCATTTCTCTAACTCTGGGTCAAAGTCCAACAACTTCTCTAGGTCCAGTCTAATTGGGCCCAAACAACACCTATCATTTTTCAACTTTTCTGCTTTTCAGCTCATCACTGATTTCCCCCACTTTTTCCTTCATCGTGCCACTAACAGTCGTATATTTTAACTCAATTTCCCTAAAATCTACTATATGTTCATCATAATAATTACAATACGGGGGAAATTCCCCACCCTTAGTGCCTTTCTAACAATGTCAGCAGAAAAAACTTTGCCATCAAAATCATTATCAGCATCAAATCGTTCAGCCCTAAAACCAATCCCAATTTCAATTTCAAATTGTGGAGATTGGGGGGATTTAGATTTTTCCTATCATTTTGCTTCAAACGCTTGCTATTGAATTCAATCACATCTACACTAACATGTGTAGTAGTGACAAGATATTTAGAAGGATTGTCTTTCGTACTTGAGGATGTAGACGACCGAGGTCCCGCTCCCTCGTCGTCAGAATCCACTCCCGACAGCAACCAGAAGCGATTGCCAGCCGTAGAGGCCCCTACTGTCGGCAGGAGAGGGCCAACAAGCCGTGTGGGAATGGCGTGGGAAACATGGGGAGCGCCTCGGTAGCGTAGTGATCTTCGTCCTCGACCTCCTCCTCCTTGCGGGTGTCGCCATCTCCTTGACCTTGTCGTCGATGATCTCGATGGGCATCGCCACCGAGCCAGGAGCAGGAAGCCCCATCACCACCGCTACCTCGGGCTACGCCTGCCTCAGCGGGTCCAATCTGTACTGGAGAGACTTGAACAACTTCCACTCTGCCCTCTGCGCTGGATCCAGGGACTCCGCCTCCAGCATCGCCCACATGATTACTCGCATCGTCGGTTGGGCTTGGAATCCTGGGAAGCAGCGGAGGAGCTCTGCATCGCTCATCTTCTCTCTAGCGAGAAACGCCGCATCGTTGAGCTGCTTGGCACGGGGGAACCATCGGTCGATCTCCCGCAACCGCCCCTCCCTCTCCGGATCTCCTCCCGCCAGCGCCACGATCTGATCCTCCCGCCTGGACATCTCGCCTCGCTCTGGGGAGGATCTCGCCGCTGGATCTAAGGGTGGACTCGAGGGAGACGAAGACGAAGTGCAAGGGGACGACGCGAGTGGTGGGATTTGAGGGAGGGAGCGGTGGAAGGAGTGGGGTAACCACGTCCCCTCGCGTGCTCCACCATTAACCACCTCGGGCCGCTCGACGCGGTGAACCGCACCGCACTCACGCACGCTAGGTGACAATAAAACCGAACCTCCTCTCCCTCATAATATGCCACGTCATCACGCCGCTCCTTGGCGTCGATCGCGCGCTCGTCAGCATCGAGGAGGAGAACCCTCTCATCTGATAGCTAGCAACTCTACATTCGCAACAAAAAAAAAGCTGGCCACTCTACTGATGTTATTGGAAAGGTAGATGCAATGAACTGTCCAGTATCAAATACAGCAAGCACGCACATCACTTTGATCCTATTGCAAGAACCAGGAGGGTGTTGAGAGGTGGAAGCTAGCAAAACAAAATAACTTGGTTTATTTTGCGCTTTCTTCATGCTCCAAGTTTTTGCAGGATACCAAACGATGCCCCATCGAGGTTGCAAAACACCAAAGGCACGCTCGACGTCTTTCCTAGCACTCTCTTGCTCTTGGGCAAATCTTTTCCTCTTCACTCCGACAGGATTGGGGATTGTCTTCACAATAGTGGTCCATTGAGGATAGATACCATCACCCAGGTAGTATCCTTTGTCGTAGTTGTGGCCGTTGATGGTAAAATTAACCGTTGGCTATTGATGTGGTGATGGACCAACACGGCAGCCAAGATCTCCTCCTCATCATCAGACGAGGAATCGTCGGAGTCACAAAGAAAATTATGAAAGAAAAACTCGTCGGCGGAGTCCATTTTTGTACCTTGGCAAACTGTCGAACAACTTGCGGGCATCGACGAAGGAGCCGGCCGGCGAAGGGAGTCGCGCCGTCCTCGGACCAGCTAGCTGCCCTGGCGGCGTCAGACGAGTGTGCTTGCGTCCGACGAGCGTGCTGGTGTCAAGACGAAGGAACTGGCCGGGGGGTGGCGAGGCGGCTTCTTGGCCGCGGCCTCGGCTGTGTCGGGGGAGTGGGGGCGGGAAGCTTTCGCTTCCCCGGCGGCAAGACGGCGGGGAGCGGGGCGACGTGGGAGGTGGCGGCGTTGCAGGTGACGGCACCGACACCGGAAAAATGGGCGGCGGCGTCGGCGACGAAGGAGGAGGGTTTGTTGTTGGAATGGGAGAGGATGACCAATGTGCTACCGACCAGCGGGCCAAGGGGGAGTAGGCGGGCGCGCGCGCGTCCGTCTCGTGTCCGCGTCGACGCAAATTCGGCTCAAAAATGGGCCGGGAATGGATCGGCAGGCGGACGAAGAGCGGACGCGCATCCGTTTGGGTTGGCGCGTTGGGCCGACGTTTCTGTCCGCGCCGACCCAAACGGACGCGCGCGGACGAAATGGGTCGCCGTGTTGGAATTGCTCTAAGAGCATCTACAGCCGGACCTAGCAAATCTGACCCCTTAAACGTCCGCGGACGCGTCCGGTCAGTGACCGAGCGTGTCCGTTTTGAGCCCCTATAATTTGATCCGCGCAACCACACTTCTCATTTTTCTTCTCATATGTCCGGTCACTTGCACGTGATTGGTGGAGAAGAAGAGAGAGAAAAATAATAATGAATAAGAAAAGAGAAAAGGTGGTCCGGAGTGGGGTCGCGTCCTACGTGGCGGACTGGTTGAGTGTGTCCGGGCGCGTCCGCGAGCCCTCATATCGTCCTCATATTTGAGATGGATATAAGGGGTGCCGGTCAGTCCGGTCATTTGAGACGGATATGAGGGTCCGGTTGGGTTCCATTTTTGTGACCGGTCAGTGACCGGAGCCGGACGATTAAGGAACATATAGGGGTCCGACTATGCTCTAACCACCTCGGGCCGCTCGACGCGGTGTACCGCACCGCACCGCACCCACACGCGCTAGGTGACAAGGTGACAAGAAAACCGAACCCCCTCTCCCTCGTGATATGCCACGTCATCACGCCACTCCTTGGCGTCCATCGCGCGCTCGTCGGCATCGAGGAGGAGAAGCCTCTCATCTGATAGCTAGCTACTCTACATTCGCAACAAAGAAAAGCTAGCTACTCTACTGATGTTATTGAAAGGTACATGCAATGAACTGTCCAGTATCAAATACAGCAAGCACGCACATCACTTTGATCCTACCGCAAGAACCAGGAGGCTGTTGAGAGGTGGAAGCTAGCAAAACAAAATAATAACTTGGTTTATTTTGCGCTTTCTTGGCTGGTCATCCGGTTGTATTCACCATGTCGATCCACGGGTAGACGCTGCTGCTTCCATGTTCCAAATTCTCTGTCCTTGTGCCAGTTCGATCTGTGAACATTCCTTCCCACCACGCCGCTCCTGCGGCAGACAGCAAAGCAGGGGTTGCACATGCTGGCTACTGCGAGAGGTTGCACATGCCAGGGTGCAGCGGGCACCACAGCGGCTGGAGGGGCTCGGCGCGGATGCCGCGTGCCACCATCCGGTGCCTCCAGTCGTTCAGCCGGTCCGTGGCGTTGGCGTACCGCTTCCTCCCGCTGGCGCCCTTGTTCCCTGACCAGAGCGTCTCCGCGGCGGCGGCGGCCCTCGGCCACAGCCTGCCGTCCAGCACCGCGGCGTCCGACTGCTCCGACCACAGCGCCACCTCGCCGCCCAGCACCAGGTTGGCCTCCTCCTCCGTGAGCCCGTGCAGGATGTCGTAGTCGTACACGCGCTGCCACGTCTTGAACGGCGCGCACCACGACCCGCCCATGCCCCCGGGGTCGTTGAACAGCGGCGCGCCGTCGCCCTCCTTCTCCTGCTTGTCGTACCGGCTGTCGTTGCCGACCCACCCGCCGTGCCCGCAGTCCAGGTAGTAGTAGGACGCCGAGGACACGATGACGCGGTACCCGGCGGCCACGATCCGCTTCGTGTTCTCCGCGCCGTTGTTCCACGTCTGCAGCACGGTCATCTCCTTGGGCAGCACCGTCGGCCCCACCATCACCTTGGGCCCCACCAGGACGTCCTCCCAGTACACCACCGTGCGGTTCAGCTCGTGCACCATGAACGGCCGGGTCGCGTTCACGAACAGCTCCAGGAGGTGGTCGTGCGTGCCGCCTTCGCTCAGGAAGCGCCGCACCACGGGGTCCTCATCCCAGCACGCCGTGTTCACCTCGTCGGCGCCGCCGTGGAGGAACGGGTCCGGGAACAGGGCCGACAGGTCGCGCAGAACGTCCTGCGCCACGCGGTTCGCCTTGGGGTTCAGCGGGTTCAGCTGCCCCGTGCAGGGCTCCGCCGCCAGCGCGGGACTCGCCGTGGGCGCCCAGAACTTGTTCGCGCAGGTCACGATCTCCGGGTACGCCGCCGCCCACGAACCCGCGTGCCCTGAAATGCGCGCAACAATTGCATTGAAGAGGTTGCGATGGCCAAATGCAGCGAAGACGAGCTCGGAATTTCTTAGTCACCAGGCATGTCGATCTCGGGGATGACGCGGACGCCGAAGGCGGCGGCGTAGTTGACGATGCGGCGGACGTCCTTGTCGGTGTAGCGCATGAAGGGGGAGTAGGAGCCGAGGTGGGCGAGGCTGGGGACGGTGGGGAGGACGATGGGGAAGGACTGGGCGTCGGTGATGTGCCAGTGGAAGACGTTGAGCTTGTTGAACGCCATGGCGCGGATGGTGTGGAGGATGTCGCGGACGGGGTAGAAATTGCGGGCGGTGTCGAGAAGGATGCCACGGTGGGTGAAGTGGGGGCGGTCGGAGATCTCGATGCCGCTGGGGACAATCGACTGGCCGCCCACAGCTTGGCCGCCGCCGGCCCATGCGAGCTGGGAGAACGTCTCGAGGCCGCGGATGGCGCCCCAGGGCGTGACCGCGGAGATATCGGCGGAGGCCGAGTCCACGGGCACGGAGAGCGTGTAGGACTCGTCGACGTCCGGGCCGAGCGGGACCTCGGCGTCGGAGACGGAGAGCGCGAGGATGCGGACGGGGACGCGGGCGAGCGTGTAGTTGGCAGGGGGCACCAGCGGCGTGTGGCGCTCGGAGCGGATGAGGCGGCTGTAGTAGGCGATCGCGTGGCGGAGGGCCGGGTGGGGCGGCACCGCGCGGATGCTGAAGGTCGGGGTGAGCGGCGCGTACACGACGGACGGCCACGAGATGGACGTCGGCTTGGGCCAGACGAACACTTTCTGGTGCGGCTGCGGCGGAGGAGGCTTCGATGGCGGCGGTACGCGAGCGGCGGGTGCGGCCGCTGGGCGGAGGAGCAGGAGGAGGAGGAGATACCGCAGTGCTGCCATGGCCGGCCGGGTTTTAGGAGTGGACGGGGGATTTCGGCGTGTTCGGTGGAGTGAGCTGCGGCCATTGGGGATCTGGTGGTCAGTCGCTCGACTTTTCTCTTTCTGACTCTGTCAGCTTTGGCCCTATCCGCAATACATGGAGGTAGAGAAATGGTGAGGGCGACGGGGGAACGGCTATGAGCCGGCCCAGGAGGACGAGGCTCATCGTGCTGACGTCACCCACAATTTCTTTTTTCCCTATTTATATTTTAATGATTATAGTTCAAATACTTGCTTAAGAAAAATTTAACACCAGGAATTTGGAAAAATGTTAACCTAGTATAAAAAATTATTAGCGCCCGCTCTGAATAATCCCTCTTTGCAGGATTATTACCAATTTAATCATAAAAGGCTAATTTTTCAGGAATTTTAAACCAAGCTTATGATAAAATAAATTTTCGGCTAAACCATTGTTAACTCTTCGATTTCTTGCTGAAAGTATCCCTGATTCCACTGATAACGAGTAGGCCCAAATAATTTGATTAGGGTCGTTACTGACCCATACCACATAGTTCCAGCAACTACGAAAGCTGCAAAAAAAAACAGCGATACTAATAAAATGTTGATAACTTTCAAAGAAAATGTTTGTGCCAATAACAAATGTTCTCGTGTTTCAGAAAATGCATGCAATTTTTTAAAAGAAAATGTGTATACAATGTAAAAAAACAACATGATGTAAACAAATGTTTCATACTATTTAGAAAATGTACGTGAAATTTTATGGAAATATTCCTGTATTCCAAAAAAAATCGTGAAATTTTGAAAAATGTTTATAGAATGGAAAAAAATATATCTACGTAGGTTATTTTTTATATTTCCAATAAAAAATTACATGATGTTTTAAAGAAATCATGTGTTTCCACAAAAAAAAATCGTGAATTTCTAAATAGTATGGCTCCCTCGTGCAACGTCTGGTCTTCTCCTAAAGCTTCCAGGGTCTATTTTTGTCTAGAAAAAAATGTCAAAAAGTTTTGTTGTGCTTGGACTTCGTTTGGTATGGATTTTCCGAAAACCAAAAACATGCAAAAAAACACAAACTGACATTGGCCAATGAGTTAATAGGTTAGTCCATAAAAACAATATAAAATCACATATAAAGCATACAAGATTGATAATATAATAGCATGAAACAAGCAAAAATTATAGATACGTTGGAGACGTATCACCGTCGCATGATGCACCGCTTTTCATGATGTTTCTTGTGGTGGTGCCTTCACATGATTTCTTCTATCTCCTCCGTTACTCCTTTCCTTGTTATGACTTGATTTCGTCTATAGTTAGCCCATTTCTTGTCGAAATAAAATAAAGAAAGAATTTTGAAATCCTATGCATTAGTCATTGTGGCAATATTGAAGCGAATATCTAGGTTTAATGAAATATATCAGCTTAAACTCGGGTTAGAGGAGTGTAAAAATGTTCGACGAGTATTTGTGTACTATTACAGAAAAGAATTATTTTAGGATTTTTCCAGTGAGTTTTGATGCAGGCCATATAAACAAAGGCGAGTCATAATGCAAAGACAAAATACATTTGCATGGCACATGCACGCACGTACGTGCACACGCACATACATGAAGGGCGCGTTTGGTTGCCCGCATATGGCCCAACCAAGCCTGTGGGGGAAGGATTCAGCCCTTTTGGTTGGCCTGCATGCACTGTTCAGCCTGCATGACATGAAGTTTACAACACTCTTAGCCAGGCCCGCGAGTCACGTTCAGATCGACAGTTTCTACAGAGTCAGGCTCGTGCGAGGCAGGGGAGGGGAACGCGGCGCTGGGCTCATGAGACCAGTGAGATGGCGTGAGCTCGCGCACGTCTCCAAAAAATCGGCGGGAGGATTTCGGCTCACCTCCCGCCGATTCGGTCGCGCTATTTAGCCCCCATCCTCTCACCGCCCAAAGCCCCGCCACCCTTCTCCCCCCTTTCAAGCTTTCCCGCCGACGCGCATCGGCACCGACGACCAGCTAAGCGGAGCTCCTTCACCGGTCGGCGGTCCACGGCGTCGGCGACTCCTGTCCTCAGCTTCTTCTACCTCCCCCCCCCCCCGAGCCGCAGCCATGTCCTCTGTGAGTTCAATCACCTCTTTCTCTGTGTTCGTTCTAGCTAGATCTGAGAGGATGTGGTCATAGGGTTAGATGTGCAGGAATGTGGTAGGATTGATTCGTGCATTGATCTATAAGCAGATGCTAGATTTTGATATATTGGTAGCTATTTATGCTGGATCTGTGTAGCTAGAGTAGTATGATAATGATGAACACTATGGATGAACACTACGGATTCATAGCTAGTTGTGTAGGATTTGTAGCATGCTAGAGTAGCTATTTGTGATGAATACAATGGATTCATAGCTAGTTCTGTGTTGTGGTAGCTATTGGTGGTGGATTCATATCTAGTTGTCATGTATGCTCCTACTTTCATCGATCGTCCGGTTGTGATGTTGTGGCGCTGTGTGTGCTATGCTTACAGTCAATGTGTGATACGATTGTAGGACATGACCACACGTACGCTAGATCTTAGTCAGGCCCTTGTCATGTCTGACGGCCAGTTGGCGGCCTCATGTGTCGAGGACTCGCAGCCCCTCCTCGATCAGAACATGCCTGTTGATTAAGAGGTGTTCGAGGTGTCACTTGGTGCTTCTATCTTTGTGCCAGTTGTGCTCGTTGAGCCAACTGCCACTTCTGTTGTCCCTGCACTGAAGGCCAAGAAGGATGGTAGGGGGAACAACACGAAGTGGCAGCCGTCCATGTCCATGTTCGTGCTGAACAAGATGTGTGAGCTCATCTCTAGTGGGGTTAGGACTGACAAGGGCTTCAAACAGGTGCACTTGAACACCATTGCGAAGCAGGTGTTCGAGTTTTGTGGAGAGGAGATGACCGCCACCCAGGTGTACAACCACCTGAGGAAGTGGAGTGCTCGATGGATCCAAGTGTTCAAGCTCAGAGACCTTAGTGGCGCCTCCTGGGATCAGAGCACTTTCTCTATCGTTCTGGAGGCAGAGCACTACACCGGCCACGTCGCAGTTAGCTCACTGTCCCCTTGTTTTGCACATTGTCAACCATTGCCTACTAGTAACTAACAACACTTGTTCTCCTATCTTAGGACCACCCCAAGGACGCTGAGTTCCTCAACACACCATATGCAGCACATCTTCTCCTTCGGCCTGGCAACCGACAAGCATGCCATGGTCTCCTATGAGGCTCTCGGTTCTCCCTGGCTGGACTTCCCAGCCACCCCGGACGTAGGGGCATGATACGTGTTGGGGATATAACCCCAAGATATGACCCGCCCTATTGGGCCGGGTCATCTTCATGGCGGCTCATAGACAAGACTCAAGGTGGGCTGCGATGATGAAGAAGCAAGACTGGCAAGGCGGTTTACCAAGCAAGCCGGCTTGAGGCCCAGTATTCGATGACGGCGACTCAAGGCCCAAGAGGTAGAAATCGCTGAGAGTTTCCTTGCTTAGAAGGCAAGGCGTGTTAGAGACATACTTAGTTACGAATCGTAGCACGACTCGGACTCTTGTAAGCCCAGGGTCTCAGCCTGTATATAAAGGCGAGTCCCTGAGGCCAATAGGGTTAAGTTACAATCGATCAAAATCCGCTCCCTTGTATAGATCTCCAAGCAATAAAAAGAAAAACAGGAGTAGGCTATTATCTCGATCGTGAGGGGCCGAACCTGGGTAAACCGTGTCTCTCGATTCCGATCAACCCTGGCAAGCTAATCACCCGGTTGCGATGGCCTCACGTCTAAGTCCTCACACTAGGACATATGCCGTGACAAAACCACGACAGTTGGCGCCCACCGTGGGGCCGGCGCATGGTGGTTTCGAGTTCTTGAAGGGCTCTCTCCCAGGGATCGAGGGATACGTCGTTGGCGGGATGACAAAGAGTCGTCGTGGCAAGCTCTACATCGACGACGCCGGCTGGGGTCCCGAGGCCGACTCAATCGAGTACGGGTACTGGGTCCCCTTCGGCAAGATGCATGTCTTTATCGGTAAGATCAGCGAGTCAGGACCCGAGCCGGTCATCTGCACCGACCTCGTCGAGTCGGCTCGGCGCGCGCAACCCGCCCGGATGCAAGCCGGCCAGAAGCATGTCTTTTTGGTTTTGTGCAGGGCGCAGAACTTGAGGAAAACTCCTTGTCTGGGGGAGAGACTCTCATCTACTCAGATGATGAGTCCTCGACCGAAGAAACAGAGTCAGGTTATCAACTTGAAGACGGCGGGCTTGGGGGTTTCCAACTCATCGAGTTTAGCTTTCTCACCCTCTTGACCCGGCAAACACGCCACAATATATTGGTCACTTGGGGGCTTCCAACTCATCGAGTTTAGCTTTCTCACCCTCTTGACCCGGCAAACACGCCACAATACATTGGTCACTTGGGGGCTTCCAACTCATCGACTTTAGGTTTATCACCCTCTTGACCCGGCAAACACGCCACAATACATTGGTCACTTGGGGGCTTCCAACTCATCTAGTTTAGCTTTCTCACCCTCTTGACCCGGCAAACACGCCACAATACATTAGTTACTTTGGGGCTTCCAACTCACCGAGTTCAGCTTTCTTACCCTCTTAACCCGGCAAAAAACGCCACAATATATTGGTTAAACCTACCTGTTCGCAAGATGCTACTCCGAAAAGGTGACCTCGTGTACTCTCGATAAGTCAATCCACATGGACCCTGAACTTATCTAGGTTAAAACACCGGCTTGGATCACGTGAGAGCCGGCTTACAGAAATCGAGGATAAACCAAGGCTATCATGCCAGCTTCATTGAAGCCAGACTTGAGCCTCGAAAGCCAGTCTTTTTGTCGAGCCTCGAAAGCCGACTCATAATTCACTCCATAAATATATAGAGATATTGTTTATTTCTGTTTTTCAGGAATTTTTTCTATCTAAAAATTTCTGGGTCAAAAGAACTCGGGGTTATTCATACTCATCATTGAGTTTTTCATCGACCATGAGTCGCCAGGTTATTCATCCGCAAATTCTTTTTAATGATTATAAGTCACCGGTCGATAACTTGCCGGCTTGTTCCATTTCAAATATTATTTGATGGAATTTATTTTGCAGGTATACTTTCTGCACATACATGTCGTCATAGGCGACTTAACAAATATGGGTACAAGCCATAGGCTGTACGATTTAAAATAATAAGGGCGAGTTGACAGACTTGTTGATATACACATCCTTCATCATCAAACACCAGATGGGATCAAAATTTTAAACGTGCATGAAGGCATGGCACAGGCAATCAACTATTTGCTTAAACTATTACAAGGCTATACTGAGCCCAGAATGTCGGATCAAAGTTTTCAAAGTTATGTTTATAACCCGGCCACTGAAGCATCCGGGTTAGTCGCATCCGGGTTAGTCCCAAGCTGGCCTCTCGTCGGTGATGCCTCCGGGTTACCCGGCGTCGAGTCTTCTGGATCTTGGATCTGAAGGTTGTCCACATCCCGGTTGACATTAGTTAAAGCCTGGAAAACGGCTTCTTCATGCAAGATGGGGGACGGGTCAACATCAGGGGCAAACATATGCTTACGACGTTGAGGAGTCAGATCCACTTGTTCAAAGGTCGGCGGCTGAACTCGCGAGTTGTTGTTATCATAAGCCGCCTGGTACTTCTTCAGTTCCATTTCTGCAACCAGTTGGCTGGCCAGCACTTGAGTTGCATTCACACAACGAGCATAGTCCACTTCGGAGAATTCTGACCCGTCATCCTTGTACTGCGGAAATCCTCGGGCCATCTCTACTGGGTTCAGATCCGCTGAATAAGCCATGGCCCGGCTCAAAGAGGTCATTGCGCCTGCTCAGGCGGCTGATCTTTTCAGTTCTTCGATCTGCTTCGGGATTGTGGAGAGCCGTCTCAGTACGTCTTTGATGAATTTAACCGACTCTTTATCACCCATAACGGATTTGATGGTACGAAGGCTCCCAGCGTATAGTTGTTTAGCTAAGGAATATACTGCCTTTAGCTTCATCACGCTATTGTCTTGAAGATGGCGAATTCGGTCACCTGCAAGCAGTTTCAGTGTGTGGGCCGCTAGGCGAGTTTTTATACATGAGTATGTAAGCGGGTTATTATAAGCTCATGAAAGTCATTACCAAAGACGGCTTGGGCCATATGGGCAATATGCCGCTTTAACTCGGCCAGCTCTTCAGCAACGGGTCTCAGTTGCCCTTCAGCGTCTTTCGCACGCTTGATCAAGGCGACTTTCTCAGTATCGAAAGACTTTTTCGTTACTTCAAACCCCGCCTTGATTTTCTCTACTTCCTCCAATGACAGTCGGAGGTTCAATTCAGCATCTGCTCGGGCGGCTTTCCCCGCTTCTAGATCTTTTTTCAAGCTGGTCAAATTTGACTCAGCTGCATTCAGAGATTCCTGCACAATAGCAGTTATCATTTTAGATATTATTCAATCATAAGCTGGTAGCAAGGTGCAGCTTGACACTTAAGGAGTTATGACAAGAAAAATTATATTAATGTCCCAAGCAGATTGCAAGCAATATACTTGACACTTGGGGGCTAATGCATATCAATTTTTCTTCCAACACATGATAAGGGAAAGACCCAGCTCATCTCATAAAGATGAGCCGGCCCTTGGGGGCTACAAATTGATTCTTCAATTCTATGTTTAGAAGACCCGACTCATCTCATGGAGATGATTCGGCCCTTGGGGGCTACAGGTTGATTCTTCAGAAGTTACATGTTTACAAGACCCGACTCATCTCATAAAGATGAACCGTCCCTTGGGGGCTACACAAGGATATGTAGAATATAATATAAAATTGAGCATACCTCATATTTTTTCATCATCATACCGACCAGGACGGCCTCCATGTCCCGGCTTGTGTCCCCAACACACCAAATACAATGGTAAATTGTATAGGTGCACTAGTTCGGCGAAGAGATGGTGATACAAGTGTAGTAATGATAGTAGGTATTAATTTTTGTAATAGTAACAATAAAAAACAGCAAGGTAGCAAGTAACAAAAGTGAGCACAAACGGTATTGCAATGCTTGAAAACAAAGCCTAGGGTCCGCACTTTCGCTAGTGCAATCTCTCAAAAATGCTAATATAATTGGATCATATAACCATCCCTCAACGTGCAACGAAGAATCACTCCAAAGCTCTTATCTAGCGGAGAACATAAGAAGAAATTGTTTGTAGGGTAGGAAACCACCTTAAAGTTATCCTTTCCGATCGATCTATCCAAGAGTTCGTACTAAAATAACACCAAGTTATCCTTTCCGATCGATCTATCTAAGAGTTTGTACTAAAATAACACCATATGATACGCATCAACCAACTCTAATGCCACCTAGATACTCCAATGTCACCACAAGTATCCATGAGTTAATTATACGATACGCATCAAACAATTTCAGATTCATAATACTTAATCCAACACAAAGAACCTCAAAGAGTGCCCCAAGATTTCGACCTGAGAAAGTAGGACGAAAACGTGCATCAACCCCTATGCATAGATTAGCCCAATGTCACCTCGAGAATCCGCGAGTTGAGTGCCAAGACATAGATCAAGTGCTCTCAAATCCATAAAAGTATTAAATACGGTAATAACGAAACCTCAAAGGGAAAACTCAATTCATCACAACAAGATAGAGAGGGGAAAACACCATATGATCCAACTATATTAAAAAAGCCCGCGATACATCAAGATCGTGCCAAATCGAGAACACGGGAGAGAGAAAGATTAAACACATAGCTACTAGTACAAACCCTCAGCCCCAAGGGTGGACTACTCCCTCCTCATCATGGAGACCATAGGGATGATGAAGATGGCCTCCGGTGATGATTTCCCCCTCCGACAGGGTGCCGGAACGGGGTCTAGATTAGTTTTCCGTGGCAACAGAGGCTTGCGGCGGCGGGACTTCTGTCTAGGGTTATTTCTGGGAGTTTCTGAATATATAGGATTTTTGGGCATCGGTTTCACGCGAAGATGGGCCACGAGGGGCCCACAAGACACCAGGACGCGCCAGAGGGGGCTGGCGCGCCCTGATGGGTTGTGGCCACCTCGTCACTCTTCTGGCCCTCCCACGAAGCGTCTAGTGCCTCTTTTGTTCCAAAAAAAAACGTCAAAAAGTTTCGTTGCATTTGGAGAACTTTTATTTCTGCACAAAAAACAACACCACGGTAGTTCTGCTGAAAACAGCGTCAGTCCGGGTTAGTTCCATGCAAATCATACCAAAACCATATAAAATTGTTGTAAATATGGCATGAATACTTCATAAATTATAGATACGTTGGAGGCGTATCAACATCCCCAAGCTTAATTCCTACTCATCCTCGAGTAGGTAAATGATAAAAGAAGTAATTTATGAAGTGTGAATGCTAGCATAGTGCATAAGTTTGGTCAATGATAATTTCAACCACTTTTCCTAGCATCATAACAGCAACTCTTTCTCATAAAACTCATGATCATAAAGTAGCAACCAATTCACATGTTATGGTTCAAACAATGAATTCTCTTGAAACTTAACAACCTATGTTCTTAGTCACCAAACAATTGCAATTCAACTTATTCTCAACAAAGTCTAAGTAAGAGCTCCACATACTCAATCATCATATAGTCTTCTATGATTGCTAGTACTCAAAGCATATTTTTAGAACAAATGGCATCCATCGAACACAGAGAAAGATAGGGGCTTAATGTTTCGCCTCCCAACTCATTTATCATAGAGATAATTGTCAACAATAATAAGTCATGATCAAATATATTTGACTGGCTATATGTGCCTAGATCTTTCCCCACTACATGATGCTTGCCAACTAGAGAATAATTGAGGTTGAAATGAGAATGCGTACTATTGACTCTTGCATAAAAGTAAATACTGAAAGGTAAAAGATAGGCCCTTCGTAGAGGGAAGCAGAGGTTGTCATGCGCTTTTTGGTTTTGTATGCACAATCCCTTAATGCAAAAGAACGTTACGTTATATTGCCCCTTATGATAGCAACCTTTATTATGCAGTCCGTCGCTTTTATTACTTTTTCATCACAAGTTCGTACAACGCTCAATTTTCTCTTACACTAAATGATCAAACACATTTAGAAGCAATTTTGTTTGCCTTTTTGCACCGATGACAACTTACTTGAAGGATCTTATTCAATCCATAGGTAGGTATGGTGGACACTCATGGCAAGAAACTGGGTTTAAGGGTTTTTGGATGCACAAGTAGTATCTCTACTTAGTACGAATTTTTGGCTAGCAAAAGATCCTAAGCAAACACCACATGTTGGAGGATCCATAACAATATAACTTCTATGCAAATATACACAACCATAACTCATTACGTTGTCTTCCTTGTCCAACTTCAACTAATTTGCTCAAGTTTGAAATAATTAATGGGTATTCACAGTCATAGAAGATGTCCAAGATAATATATTTGTATGTGAAAGTTCTCTTCCTTATACTAATCATTCACGAATTGCTTGTATGACCAATATTGTGATTGTCAAGCTTCAAAAGATTTCACTTTCTAAACCCAATGTGAATCTACTAATAGGCATGATATGAACATATAATTTCAACTTCATGGTATTCAATTCATTCAACAATTTACTCATAGGATATAAGTGAAGCACAAGAGTAAATGACAAGCTACTCCAAAAAGATATAAGTGAAGATCAAGCGAGTAGTTAACTAAATGGGTGGCCATTTGAGAACTCTCTCTCATCTAAAAACTTTCAGATCTAAGTATTTTATTAAAACCGCAAGCAAAACAAAATAAAATGACATTCCAAGAATAGCAAAAATCATGTGAAGAAGCAAAAACTTAGGCTCAACCGCTACTAACTGATAATTGTTGATGAAGAAAGGTGGGATGCCTACTGGGGCATCCCCAAGCTTAGATGCTTGAAACTTCTTGAAATATTATCTTGGGATGCCTTGCGCATCCCCAAGCTTTATCTTTTGTGTCTCCTTAATTCCTTTTATATCACGGTTTCCCTAAATCTTAAAAACTTCATCCACAAAAACTCGAAAAGAACTCGTGAGATAGGTTAGTACACATAAGAATAAGTCCACACTTCTTGTACTGCCAAGACAAGTTACACAATAATTTCCAAACATCATCTACTGTTTACTATCGTTTCCACAATTTATACATACCAATATAGGCTATGGAAACTATAGGATAAGTAGATAACAAAACTATGACAGCAATCTGTCCAAACAGAACAGTCTGTAGCAATTTATAAAAATAGTGTACTTCTGTATCTCAAATTTTTTTGAAAATTTAGGACGTGATAAATAATTTATATCAAAACACTGTGTAAAATTTCAGAAACTTTCCATGTTCCAGTAAAATATGAAAATTCAAACACTACAGAGAAAGTTTCTGCTTTTACACAACACAAATCAAACATGCAATGCAAGCATCCTAAGGCAATTCTTGGAACTTTTTATTGAAAAACAAGATTATAAATAAAACCTAACAGAAAATAACAAAATATAATGACGATCCAAGCAAAGCACATATTATGTGACGAACAAAAATATCGCTCTAAGTAAGATATACCGATAATGTTGAAGACGAAAGAGGGGATGCCTTCCGGGGCATCCCCAAGCTTAGGCGCTTGAGTCTTCCTTGGATATTACCTTGGGGGTGACTTGGGAATCCCCAAGCTTAGGGTCTTACCACTCCTTATTCTTCTTATATCGGTGTCTCACCCAAAACTTGAAAACTTCAATCACACAAAACTTAACGGAACTTCGTGAGATGGGTTAGTATAGTAAATATAGATCATTCACTTAGGTACTATTAAGACAAGATTCATAATTGTTCCCACATGATAACTACTGTATTCTATCATTCCCATAATTTATACCACTGAATATAAACTATGGGAACACTAAAACAAGCAAACTATCCATGCAAAATAGAATCTGTCAAAAAATGAACAGTCTGTGAAGATCTGTAGTATAACCATACTTCCCTGTCTCTAAAAATTCTGAAAAATTAGTAAAACCTGAAGAATTTGTATAAAAACACTGTGTAAAAATTTCAGATCATTATCACGCTCCAGTAAAAAATGAAAATTCCTGTACTTAAGTCAAAAGTTTCTGTTTTGGTTCAGCATCAATTCTACTCATCTTGTGAGTCATCCCAAAGGCTTTACTTGGCACTTTATTGAAATAAAAGACACAAAACATGATTACTACAGTAGATTAATCATGTGAACACACAAAAGCAGAAAGTAAATGTTGGAAATATGCCCTAGAGGCAATAATAAATTGGTTATTATTATATTTCCTTGTTCGTGATAATCGTTTATTATCCATGCTATAATTGTATTGATTGGAAACTCAAATACATGTGTGGGTACATAGACAACAATGTGTCCCTAGTATGCCTCTAGTTTACTAGTTCGTTGATCAAAGATGGTCAAGGTTTCCTGGCCATAGACATGAGATGTCATTTGATAACGGGATCACATCATTAGGAGAATGATGTGATGGACAAGACCCAGACTATAAACATAGCATATGATCATGTCAGTTTATTGCTATAGTTTTCTGCATGTCAAGTATCTGTTCCTATGACCATGAGATCATGCAACTCACTGACACCGGAGGAATACCTTGTGTGTATCAAACGTCACAACGTAACTGGGTGACTATAAAGATGCTCTACAGGTATCTCCGAGGGTGTCTGTTGAGTGGGCATGGATCAAGACTGGGATTTGTTACTCCGTGTGACGGAGAGGTATCTCATGGCCCACTCGGTAATACAACATCACAATAAGCCTTGCAAGCAATGTGACTAAGTGTTAGCCACGTGATCTTGTATTACGGAACGAGTAAAGAGACTTGCCGGTAACGAGATTGAACTAGGTATAGAGATACCGATGATCGAATCTCGGGCAAGTAACATACCGAAGAACAAAGGGAACAACATACGGGATTAACTGAATCCTTGACATAGAGGTTCAACCGATAAAGATCTTCGTAGAATATGTAGGAACCAATATGGGCATCCAGGTCCCGCTATTGGTTATTGACCGTGGAGGTGTCTCGGTCATGTCTACATAGTTCTCGAACCTGCATGGTCTGCATACTTAAGGTTCGGTGACGTTTCGGTATAGTAGAGTTATGTATGGTGGTGACCGAAGGTTGTTCGGAGTCCCGGATGAGATCCTGGACGTCATGAGGAGCTCCGGAATGGTCCGGAGGTAAAGATTGATATATATAGGAAGTCCTGTTTTGGTCACCGGAAAAGTTTCGGGTACTTCGGTAGTGTACCGGGAGTGCCGGGAGGGTACCGGGGGCCATCGGGAGGGGTGTCTCGACCCAAAGAACCTCATGGGCTGTGGGAGGAGTCAAACCAGCCCCTAGTGGGCTGGCCGACCCCCCCACTAAGGCCCATGCAGCTAGGGGTGGGAAAATCCCAAAGGTGGAAAGGTGGAAAGGGTTTCCAAGTGGACAGAAGGAATCCTACTCCTAGTAGGATTGGAGTAGGACTCCTCCACCTCCTATTTCGGCCAACCCTTGAGGGTTTGAGGCTGCCTCCTCCCCTCCCTCCCTCCTATATATACTAGAGGATTTAGAGGGGAGAGCTAACCCTAATTGCCACATGCTCCCTCTACTTCCTCTAGATCGTTTTCTCCTTTAGTCTAGTTTCGGCGGTGCTTAGGCGAAGCCCTGCCGGAATAGTTCCACCACCACCGCCGCCGCGCCGTCGCGCTACCGGAGAACTCATCTACCTCTCCGACCCCTCTTGCTGGATCAAGAAGGCGGAGATCGTCATCGAGCTGTACGTGTGCTGAACGCGGAGGTGCCGTCCGTTCGGCGCTAGATCGGAAGGACCGTGATCAGGATCGCGAGACGATTCGTGATTTGATCGCGGGACGGATCGTGATAGGATCGCGGGACGGATCGTGATTGGATCGCGAGATGGATCGTGATGGGATCGTGAGACGCTCGGCGATTTGGATCGCGAATACGTTCGATTACATCAACCGCGTTGCTTAACGCTTCCCGCTTAGCGATCTACAAGGGTATGTAGATCCACTCTCCCTCTCGTAGATGCTCATCACCATGGATAGATCTTGCGTGTGCGTAGGAAAATTTTTGTTTCCCATGCAACGTTCCCCAACAGTGGTATCAGAGCTAGGTCTATGTGTAGATGAGATCTCGAGTTGAACACAAAGGAGTTTGTGGGCGTTGATATTCGGATTGTTTCCTCCCTTGGTCTTTTCTTGTTTCAGCGGTATTGTGGGATGAAGCGGCCCGGACCAACATTACTCGTACGCTTACGAGAGACCGGTTCCATCAATTGACATGTAACTTTGTTGCATAAAGATGGCTGGCGGGTGTCTGTTTCTCCCACTTTAGTCGGATCGGATTTGACAAAGGCGGTCCTTGAGAAGGTTGAATAGCAATTTTTGTATCACCGTTGTGGTTTTTGCGTAGGTAAGAATTGTTCTTTCTAGATACCCGTAGCAGCCACGTAAAACTTGCAACAACAATTAGAGGACGTCTAACTTGTTTCAGCAGGGTATGTTGTGATGTGATATGGCCAATTACATGATGAGATATATGTCATGTATGAGATGATCATGTATTGTATAGAATATCATGACTTTCATGTCGATGAGTACGGCAACCGGCAGGAGCCATAGGGTTGTCTTTAATTATTTTCACCGTTTTTCCTTTACTTTATCGCTATGAGTTAGCAATAGTCGTGGAAGCAACAGTTGGCGCGACAACCTCATGGCGACACATTGATGGAGATCAAGATGATGGAGATCATGGTGTCACGCCGGTGACGATGGAGATCATGCCGGTGCTTTGAAGATGGAGATCAAAAGCACAAGTTCATGGCCATATCATGTCACTTATGATTTGCATGTGATGTTAATCCTTTTATGCATCTTATTTTGCTTAGGACGACGGTAGCATTATAAGGTGATCCCTCACTTAAATTTCAAGATAAATTGTGTTCTCCCCGAGTGTGCACCGTTGCGAAAGTTCGTCGTTTCGAGACACCACGTGATGATCGGGTGTGATAGACTCTACGTTCGCATACAACGGGTGCAAGCCAGTGTTGCACGTGCGGAACACTCAGGTTAAACTCGACGAGCCTAGCATGTACAGACATGGCCTCAGAACACAAGAGACCGAAAGGTCGAACATGAGTCATATAGTAGATATGATCAACATGAAGATAGTCACCATTGAAACCACCTCATCTCACGTGATGATCGGACTTGGGTTGGTGGATTTGGATCATGTGACACTCGAATGACCGGAGGGATGTCAATTTGAGTGGGAGTTTTTAAGTAATATGATTAACTAAACTCATTATCATGAACATAGTCAAAATGTCTTTACAAATTATGTTGTAGATTACTAGCTCGCGCAATAGCTCCCTTGAATTTTTATACGTTCCTAGAGAAAATAGAGTTGAAAGATGATGGTAGCAATAATGTGGACTGGGTCCGTAATCTGAGGATTGTCCTCATTGCTGCACAGAAGGCTTATGTCCTTAATGCACCGCTCGGTGCGCCACCCCCTCAAGCATCGTCTGTAGATGTTGTGAACATCTGACAGGCACGTTCTGATGACTACTTGATAGTTCAGTGCGTCATGCATTACGGCTTAGAATTGAGGCTCCAAAATGTTTTGAACGTCACGGAACATATGAGATGTTCTAAGAGCTGAAATTGGGATCTCAGGCTCGTGCCCATGTTGAGAGGTATGAGACCTCCAACACGATTCTTTGCCTGCAAGATGAAGGAGAATAGCTCAATCGGTGAGCATGTGCTCAGATTGTCTGGGTACTACAATCGCTTGAATCGAGTGGGAGTTGATCTTCCAGATAAGATAGTGATTGATATAGTTCTCCAAGTCACTGTCACTAAGCTACTAGAGCTTCGTGATGAACTATAAAATGCCAGGGATGGAAATAATGATCCCTGAGCTATTCGCGATGTTTGACACCGCGAAGGTAGAAATCAAGAAGGAGCATCAAGTGTTGATGGTTAGTAAAACCACTAGTTTCGAGAAGGGCAAGGGCAAGGAGGGAAACTTCATGGATGGCAACTCAGTTGCTGCTCTAGTGAAGAAACCCAAGGTTGAACCCAAACCCGAGACTAAGTGCTTCTATTATGAGGAGAACGGTCGCTGAAGAGGAACAACCCTAGATACTTGGTAGATAAGAAGGCTGGCAACGTCGACAGAAGTATATTTGATATACGTGTTATTGATGTGTACCTTACTAGTACTCCTAGTAGCACCTGGGTATTGGATACCGGTTCAGTTGCTAAATGTTAGTAACTCAAAATAAAAGCTACGGAATAAACGGAGGCTAGCTAAGGGTGAGGTGACGATGAGTGTTGGAAGTGTTTCCAAGGTTGATGTGATCACCATCGCACGCTCTCTATACCTTCGGGATTAGTAATGAACCTAAATAAATGTTATTTGGTGTTTGCGTTGAGCATGAACGTGATTAGATCATGTTTATTGCAATACGGTTATTCATTTAAGTTAAAGAATAATGGTTATTCTGTTTACATGAATAATACCTTCAATGGTCATGCACCCAATGAGAATGGTTTATTGAATCTGGATCGTAGTGATACACATGTTCATAATATTGATGCCAAAAGATACAAAGTTAATAATGATAGTACCACATACTTGTGGCACTGCCGCTAAATGTCATATTGGTATAAAGCGCATGAAGAAATTCCATGCTGATGGATCTTTGGACTCATTCGATTTCGAATCGGTTGAGACATGCGGACCGTGCCTCATGGGCAAGATGACTAAGACCCCGTTTTCCGGTATGATGGAGCAGGCAAGTAACTTATTGGAAATAATACATGTTGATGTATTCGGTCTAATGAGTGTTGTAGCGTGCGGTGGATATCGTTATTTTCCTACCTTCACTGATGATTTGAGTAGATATGGGGATATTTACTTAATGAAACACAAGTCTGTAATGTGTGAAAAGTTCAAACAAAATCAGAGTGAAGTTTGAGATCATCGTGACAAGAAGATAAAATGTCTACGATATGATCATGGAGGTGAATATCTGAGTTACGAGTTTGGCATACAACTTAAGACAATGTGGAAGTTGTTTCACAACTCACGCCACCTGGAACACCATAGTGTGATGGTGTGTCCGAACGTCGTAGTCGTGCTCTATTGGATATGGTGCGAACTATGATGTCTCTTATCGATTTGCCACTATCGTTTTGGGGTTATGCATTAGAGGCAACTACATTCACTTTAAAAGGGGCACCATCTAAGTCCGTTGAGATGACACCGTATGAATTTTGGTTTGGCGGAAACCTAAGCTGTCATTTCTTAATGTTTGGGGCTGCGACGCTTATGTGAAAAAGGGTTTTCACTGAATGAGCTCGAACCCAAAGCGGACAAATGCATCTTCATAGAATACCCTAACATAACAGTTGGGTAAACCTTCTATCTTAGATCCAAGCACAAAGTGTTTGTTGCTAAAACGGGTCCTTTCTCGAGAAAGAGTTTCTCTCGAAAGAATTGAGTGGGAGGAAGATAGAACTTGATGAGGTTGTTGAACCTTTGTTTCAACCAGAAAGTAGCGCAGCGCAGAAAGTTGTTTCTGTGGAGCCTACGTGAGTTGAAGAGGAAGTTAATGGTGATGATCATGAAGCTTCGGATCAAGTTACTATCGAACATCGTAGGTCGACAAGGACGCGTACTGCTCCTGAGTGGTACGGCAACCCTGTCTTAGAGGTCATGTTGTTGGACAACGATGAACCTACGAGCTATGGAGAAGCGATGATGGGCCCGGATTCCGAGAAATGGTTAGAGGCCATGCAATCCGAGATGGGATCCATGTATGAAAACAAAGTATGGGCTTTGGAAGTATTACCTAAAGGGCGAAAGGCCATTCAGAACAAATGGATCTTTGAAAGGAAGACGGACGCGGACGGTAATGTCACCGTCTATAAAGCTCGACTTGTGGCAAAGGGTTTTTCACAAGTTCAAGGAGTTGACTACGATGAAACTTTCTCACCCGTAGCGATGTTAAAGTCTGTTGGAATTATGTTAGCAGTTGCTGCATTTTTTGATTATGAAATCTGGCAGATGGATGTCAAAACAGAGTTTCCTTAACGGTTTCCGTGAGGAAAGGTTGTATGTGATACAACTAGAAAGTTTTGTCAGTCCTAAGGATGCTAAAATGTATGCGAGCTCCAGCGATCCTTCTATCGACTGGAGCAAGCATCTCGGAGTTGGAATATACGCTTTGATGAGGTGATCAAAGTTTTTGAGTCTATACAAAGTTTATAAGAAACTTGTATTTACAATAAAGTAAGTGGGAGCACTATAGAATTTCTGATAAGTATATGTGGATGACATATTGTTGATCGGAAATAATGTAGAATTTCTGGAAAGCATAAAGGGCTGTTTGAAAAAGGGGGTTTTCAAAGGAAAACTTGGATAGAAACTACTTAAATATTGGGCATCAGGATCTATAGGGATAGATCAAGACGTCTGATAAGACTTTCAATGAGTACATACCTTGACAAGATTTTGAAAGAGTTCAAAATGGATCAGTCAAAGAAAGAGTTCTTACCTGATTTGTAAGGTGTGGAGTTGAGTGAGACTCAAAGCTCGACCACGGCAGAAGAAAGAGAAAGCATGAAGGTTGTCCCCTATGCTTTATCCATAGGCTCTGTATAGTATGCCATGCTGTGTACCGCATGTGTGTGTGCCTTGCCATGAGTCTGTCAAGGGGTACAAGAGTGATCCAGGAGTGGATCACTGGACAGCGGTCAAGATTATCCTTAGTAACTAGAGGACTAAGGAAATATTTCTCGATTATGGAGGTGATAAAGAGTTCGTCGTAAAGGGTTACGTCGATGCAAGCTTTAACACCAATCCGGATGACTCTGAGTAGCAATCCGGATACGTATAGTGGAGCAGCCATTTGGAATAGCTCCAAGTGGAGTGTGGTAGCAGTGTCTACAGTATGACATAGAGATTTGCAAAGTACACAAGGATCTGAATGTTGCAGACCCGTTGACTAAAGACCTCTCTCACATGCAAAGCATGATCGAACCCCAGAACTCATTGGGTGTTAGATTCATAACAATGTAAATCACATGGTGATGTGAACTAGATTATTGACTCTAGTGCAAGTGGGAGACTGTTGGAAATATGCCCTAGAGGCAATAATAAATTGGTTATTATTATATTTCCTTGTTCGTGATAATCGTTTATTATCCATGCTATAATTGTATTGATTGGAAACTCAAATACATGTGTGGGTACATAGACAACACTGTGTCCCTAGTATGACTCTAGTTTACTAGTTCGTTGATCAAAGATGGTCAAGGTTTCCTGGCCATAGACATGAGATGTCATTTGATAACGGGATCACATCATTAGGAGAATGATGTGATGGACAAGACCCAAACTATAAACATAGCATATGATCGTGTCAGTTTATTGCTATAGTTTTCTGCATGTCAAGTATCTGTTCCTATGACCATGAGATCATGCAACTCACTGACACCGGAGGAATACCTTGTGTGTATCAAACGTCACAACGTAACTGGGTGACTATAAAGATGCTCTACAGGTATCTCTGAGGGTGTCTGTTGAGTGGGCATGGATCAAGACTGGGATTTGTTACTCCGTGTGACGGAGAGGTATCTCAGGGCCCACTCGGTAATACAACATCACAATAAGCCTTGCACGCAATGTGACTAAGTGTTAGCCACGGGATCTTGTATTACGGAACGAGTAAAGAGACTTGCCGGTAACGAGATTGAACTAGGTATAGAGATACCGACGATCGAATCTCGGACAAGTAACATACCGAAGAACAAAGGGAACAACATATGGGATTAACTGAATCCTTGACATAGAGGTTCAACCGATAAAGATCTTCGTAGAATATGTAGGAACCAATATGGGCATCCAGGTCCCGTTATTGGTTATTGACCGTGGAGGTGTCTCGGTCATGTCTAGATAGTTCTCGAACCCGCAGGGTCTGCATACTTAAGGTTCGGTGACGTTTCGGTATAGTAGAGTTATGTATGGTGGTGACCGAAGGTTGTTCGGAGTCCCGGATGAGATCCTGGACGTCACGAGGAGCTCCGGAATGGTCCGGAGGTAAAGATTGATATATATAGAAAGTCCTGTTTTGGTCACCAGAAAAGTTTCGGGTACTTCGGTAGTGTACCGGGAGTGCCGGGAGGGTACCGGGGGCCATCGGGAGGGGTGTCTCGACCCAAAGAAGCTCATGGGCTGTGGGAGGAGTCAAACCAGCCCCTAGTGGGCTGGCCAACCCCCCCACTAAGGCCCATGCGGCTAGGGGTGGGAAAATCCCAAAGGTGGAAAGGTGGAAAGGGTTTCCAAGTGGAGAGAAGGAATCCTACTCCTAGTAGGATTGGAGTAGGACTCCTCCACCTCCTATTTCGGCCAACCCTTGAGGGTTTGAGGCTGCCTCCTCCCCTCCCTCACTCCTATATATACTAGAGGATTTAGAGGGGATAGATAACCCTAATTGCCACGTGCTCCCTCTACTTCCTCTAGATCGTTTTCTCCTTTAGTCTAGTTTCGGCGGTGCTTAGGCGAAGCCCTGCCGGAATAGTTCCACCACCATCGCCGCCGCGCCATCGCGTTGCCGGAGAACTCATCTACCTCCCCGGCCCCTCTTGCTGGATCAAGAAGGCGGAGATCGTCATCGAGCTGTACGTGTGCTGAACGCAGAGGTGCCGTCCGTTCGGCGCTAGATTGGAAGGACCGTGATCAAGATCGCGAGACGATTCGTGATTTGATCGCGGGACGGATCGTGATAGGATCGCGGGACGGATCGTGATTGGATCGCGAGATGGATCGTGATGGGATCGCGGGACGCTCGGCGATTTGGATCGCGAAGACGTTCGACTACATCAACCGCGTTTCTTAACGCTTCCCGCTTAGCGATCTACAAGGGTATGTAGATCCACTCTCCCTCTCGTAGATGCTCATCACCATGGATAGATCTTGCGTGTGCGTAGGAAATTTTTTGTTTCCCATGCAACGTTCCCCAACAGTAAAAGTGTTGGTTTATCTCCCAACAAGCGCTTTTCTTTAATGCCTTTTAGCTAGGCATGATGATTTCAATGATGCTCGCATAAAAGTAAAGAATTGAAACATAAAGAGAGCATCATGAATCTCATGACAAGCACATTTAAGTCTAACCCACTTCCTATGCATAGGTATTTTGTGAGCAAACAATTTATGGTAGACGGAATCAACTAGCATAGGAAGGTAAGACAAGCATATCTTCAAGATTTTCAACACATAGAGAGGAAACTTGATATTATTGCTATTCCTACAAGCATATGTTACTCTCTCATAATAATTTTTAGTAGCATCATGCAGGAATTTCACAATATAACTATCACATAAATCATTCTTTTCATGATGCACAAGCATAGAATTTTTATTACTACCCACACAAGCAAAATTCTTCTCATTCAAAGTAGTGGGAGCAAACTCAACAAAATAACTATCATGAGATATTTGATTGGCATAATCCAATTGAAAACTAAAATCATGATGGCAATTTTCATGGTTATCCTTATTCTTTATAGCATACATGTCATCACAATAACCATCATATATAGGAGGCATACCATCATCATCATAAATTTGCTCATCAAAATTTGGGGGACTAAAAATATCATCTTCATCAAACATAGCATCCCCAAGCTTGTGGCTTTGCATATCATTAGCATCATGGATATTCAGAGAATTCATACTAGCAACATTGCAATCATGCTCATCATTCAGCTAATTATCATTAAGTATTTTCATAAACTCTTCCTCTACCAATTGAGCACAATTTTCCGAACCATCATTTTCACGAAAGACATTAAAAAGACGAAGCAATTGAGGCAACCTAAACTCCATTTTTTTTGTAATTTTCTTTTATAAAATCAAACTAGTGAAAAACAAGAAACTAAAAGATTTAATTGCAAGATCTAAAGATATACCTTCAAGCACTCACCTCCCCGGCAACGGCGCCAGAAAAGAGCTTGATGTCTACTACACAACATGTTCTTGTAGACTCATGGTGGGCCTCCAAGCGCAGAGTTGTGTAGGACAGTAGCAAATTTCCCTCAAGTGGATGACCTAAGGTTTATCAATCCGTGGGAGGCGTAGGATGAAGATGGTCTCTCTCAAACAACCCTGCAACCAAAAAATAAACAGTCTCTTGTGTCCCCAACACACCAAATACAATGGTAAATTATATAGGTGCACTAGTCCGGCGAAGAGATGGTGATACAAGTGTTGTAATGATAGTAGGTACTGATTTTTGTAATAGTAACAATAAAAATCAGCAAGGTAGCAAGTAACAAAAGTGAGCACAAACGGTATTGCAATGCTTGAAAACAAGGCCTAGGGTCCGTACTTTCGCTAGTGCAATCTCTCAACAATGCTAATATAATTGGATCATATAACCATCCCTCAACGTGCAACGAAGAATCACTCCAAAGTTCTTATCTAGCGGAGAACATAAGAAGAAATTGTTTGTAGGGTAGGAAACCACCTTAAAGTTATCCTTTCCGATCGATCTATCCAATAGTTCATACTAAAATAACACCAAGTTATCCTTTCCGATCGATCTATCTTAGAGTTCGTACTAAAATAACACCATATGATACACATCAACCAACTCTAATGTCACCTAGATACTCCAATGTCACCACAAGTATCCATGAGTTAATTATACGATACGCATCAAACTTTTTCAGATTCATAATACTCAATCCAACACAAAGAACCTCAAAGAGTGCCCCAAGATTTCTATCGGATAAAGTAGGACGAAAACGTGCATCAACCCCTATGCATAGATTACCCCAATGTCACCTCGGGAATCCGCGAGTTGAGTGCCAAGACATAGCTCAAGTGCTATCAAATCCATAAAAGTATTCAATCCGGTAATAACGAAACCTCAAAATGAAAATTCAATTCATCACAACAAGATAGAGAGGGGAAAACACCATATTATCCAACTGTATTAACAAAGCCCGCGATACATCAAGATTTTTCCAAATCAAGAACAAGAGAGAGAGAGAGAGAGAGAGATTAAACACATAGCTGCTGGTACAAACCCTCAGTCCCGAGGGTGGACTACTCCCTCCTCATCATGGAGACCATAGGGATGATGAAGATGGCATCCGGTGATGATTTCCCCCTCCGGTAGGGTGCCGGAACGGGGTCTAGATTTGTTTTTCATGGCTATAGCGGCTTGCGACGGCGGAACTTCTGATCTAGGGTTATTTCTGGGGGTTTCTGAATATATAGGATTTTTGGGCGTCGGTTTCATGCGAAGATGGGCCACGAGGGGCCCATAAGACCAGGGATGTAAACGGATCAGATCGAATCGGATAATGCTCTTACCATATCCTTTATCATATTTTTTTCTCGGATTCAGAGCAGAGCGGATAATGACTGGATGCGGATTATATCGGACTACGGATTCGAAGCAGAGGCAGAGCTATCGGATTTCGGGCTCCGCAAAACCCTCAAGGTTCGAACACAGGGGCATGTGCGAAGATCCCCAGCAGCTTCGCCCTACTTAGCTCGCTACACGATGGTTACTATCGCGAACTCGCACGATGACGAGGAAGAAGATGAACATGGTGGTTTACCCAGGTTCGGGCCGCTGTGAAGCGTAATACCCTACTCCTGCTTTGGTGGATTGCCTCTCGGGGAGGTGTGGTGGATGAACTAGTACAGCGGTCGGAAGCCTCGTGAGGGCGTTCGTGCAGTGTTCTTGGCTCTCTGCCTTGCCTTGTGGTTTCGTCGTCCCTCTCTACGGTGCAACCTAGCCTATATATATAGCAGTGGCCCGGGTCCTCTTCCCTTATCGCACTGGCGGGAAGGGATCCCACAACGGCCAAATTTGAAGGGGGACAGGAGTACATCCCCGCCTGTCCAAAGGTGGTCTTCGCTTGCAAAGTAGCTGTCGATGATGCAGAGGTGGGCTCGGCGATGACATCCGCCCTGCGGGGCTCGTGGTCGTGGTCTTGTTGCACCGGAATGGAAACCTTTGGGTGGTGCTTTGGGAACCCACGTACGTCCCTGCTCCCTTTGCACCAAAGGGGAAACTACACCGCCTGGCGTGCTGGCGCCCACCTGTCCTTTCTTGCGGCATCCTTGACTCCTGAGGCCGGGTTCCGCATAGAGATCTCCGCCGCTCCGGAGGGGGCCTGAGGAGGCCCACCCTCTGGTGATCCTGGTCTTGTTCTTCCTCGCGAGCCTGGGGTCCTCGCGAGGGCCTTGTCTTGAGTGGAGTCGCGCCAGGCCGTGTTTGAATGACGAGGTGGGCCATGTCCTGGGCCACAGGCAGGCAGGTCTGGGTACCCCTGTTCCCAGAACGCCGACAGTAGCCCCCGGGCCCAAGGCGCGCTCGAGCTGGCTTCCGGGCGAAGCCTTGAGGATGGCCCGAAGCGCCGCGGGCCCCAAACGCCCGCGGGGCAGGCCTCTCACGCGCCGAGCGCTTGGGCGGCGACTCCCCCGCTCCCCGAGGGCATCCGGAACTGTCCCAAGTCAAACTGATGCAACACCCGTGTGCAACGCCGGCATCATTGCCCTTCCTTGAATGCTGCTGCCGCCTCGGGCCTCTACTCCTCGGGCCACGCGGAAGTAACCCGTCAATCGGTAGGAGAGGCGACGCGGATGGTACTGCGCTGATCAAACCGCTTCGCGGCGCCCGAGAGGCGCACGACGCCTGCTCTCCCACGATGCCTTGTGGCTGCAGTTCCGCCTATAAATCCGCCCCGCCCCTGGCGGGGGGGGGGGGGAATTGCAGTCTCGAGGTGTCTCCTTGCTTCCATCGCTCCGCCGAGAAAGCCCTCTCCTCTTCCCAGCTTCTCCTCTCCCATGGCGTTTGGAAGAAGCACTGCGGGCGCGGGGAAACGCGCGGCTCCGCCGGCTCCCTCGCCCTCCTCCGGAGGCAGTGGCGGGGGGCCCTCGGGGTCGGCGCAAGTTCGCCGGCGCTAGGCTATGGTCGATGAGTGAGTCCTCTGCCTCCTCCCTCCTTAGTTGTTTTGTCCAGCGCTCCGAGCATGATCCTCTCCTTCTTCCGGGGTGCCTGCGGCCAAGAAACGCAGGCTCGGCGAGCTCCAAGAAGAGGCGGACACGCTGCGGGCCCAGCTGGCGACCGTCGAGGCCACCTTCCAAGCCGTCCTCAGGGGTGAAGCGGAGGCCAGGGCGGAGCTTGCGTCCCTCCAGGCCCAGGTTAAGGAGGCAGCCGATGCCGTGCAGGCCGCCCAGGACGTGGCGGCGCACGCCAAGATGCTGGAGTCCCAGCGCGCTAAGCAATACCTTGACATTGCCCGCCGCGCGACCAGCGCGGTGAGCCGGTTTGTCGGGGAAGCCCCCGCGCTGCCGTGCGCGCACGGCGACGGGGGCTATCTCGACTTCTTCCGGAGGGTGGTGGAGGCCGGCGTATCCCGCGTGAACGCGGACAATGAGTCCGACGCGCGCGACCTCCTTGACCTCGCCCTGACGTTCGTCTTCTCCAACCTGCGCCGCCACGCTCCGCAGCTCGACCTCCGACATGTCGTGGAGCGGGTGCCTGACGAGCTCCAGCGCCCCCTTCGGGACGAGGTGCGCCCGCACGTGGAGTCCCTGGTGGAGCGGTTCATCCAGGTGCCCGCCTCCAACGGAGAGGACGATTCCGATGCCGAGGCGGCCGGCGGCGCGGGCGGCGACAGCGACTCCTCTCCCTAGGCATTCCATGTTTCCCTTTCATGGTTCCTGTAATATTCTAAGAAGAACTCGTCCCTCGGAGGGCGTTAGCCTTTTGCATGTTACCTTTGCCCTCCTATTTTTCTTCTCTTGAATCGCCGATCGCTTGCTTGCTGCGACGTGACTTAGTTTCTTCGCGCGGGGCTCGGCGCTGCTGCCGACACGGCTTGATGATGACAGCTGGTAGGGCCCTCGTGAGGCCTTCTTTCCTGAGGGGCGGCTCGCGGCCGTCGAGCCCCGGGCCCTTGGCTTCACTGCCCGTCGAGGCCGAATTCCTCCCCTCGTGCCGTCCCCCTGGCGCCTGGGGCCGCACAGGCTTTCATGGTGGCACACCGTAGACCGTAGTACCTGCATTCTGGCGTTAGTGCGCGCAACCTCTATCCCGCATTTGGGCCGCCATTGGATCAGGAAGCTCGCACTTGGTTCGGTAGTGAACTTAGCTTGCAGGCTGGCGACGATCCCGTGCGCCGTAAGGCGCGGACGGGTTGCCCAAATAGTCCGTGGTTCCGCCTGGGGCGCCTCTTCCTTGCTTGCGGAGCGATTCGGCTACGGCGCTTGGGAAGTCCGGGCGTCCTGGGGACTTCTTCTTCCTTATGAGTGGGGCAGGTTGGGAGCCCTTTTGGCACTCTGTGTCTGTAGGCCCCAGTCCCGCACATTTCTCGACCACCATAGTGCACGACCGGATCACCAGGACGCAAGTACGAGGTGAGGCCTCGACACCCTCGATGCCGACCGGATCACAAAGGACGACATCGAGGGGCGAGTGGCTATATGACCAGTAAGGCTCCTGAGGCGCGTTGCTCAGGAGCCCCCTTTGACACTCAAGCGGCTCTACGTCGGCAGGTCCCAGTCCCGCACATTTCCCTACCACCGTAGTGTATGACCGGATCACCAGGACGCAACTACGAGGTGAGGCCTCGACACCCTCGATGCCGACCGGATCACCAAGGACGACATCGAGGGGCGAGTGGCTATATGACCGGTAAGGCTCCTTAGGCGCGTTGCTCAAGAGCCCCCTTTGACGCTCGAGCGACTCCCATTCCGCCCTGCCGGGTTCTGCCTCAGGAGGCACGTGGCCTCCTGAGACTCCATACCGTGGTGCCGCGCCGCGGTCGGAGCCCCCAAGCGGGGGTCGACTGCCAAAAGATGCAAGTCCCTGAGGCGACAGGGCCTTGCTATCCTGTTCCGAGGTGCCTCAGAGGGGGGGTCGGCGCGCGCGGCCCCTTGTGAAATACCAATCCAGAAAAAGCAAATTCAAGACCGGTAAAACGAGAGAGCAATGAGAAAAAAGTCCCCGCCCCTTTTTCCTTTAAATATAGAGTTTCGAAGTCCTCAAACTTCATTCCAAAAAGTGGCAATTCGAACACAAAAAAGAAGCAAGCAACCGTCGCGTCCGGCACCTAGGCTAGTCTTCGTCTTCGTCTTCCCCCAGCGCTGAGCGTAGGGCATCCACGTTGCATGGGCATAGCCATTGGAGGGCAGTGTTGTCCGCCAGCGCGGAGCATGGGGCTTCCACATTGCGTGGGAAGGAACCCCTCCGCGTCCTCGGGGGGCTCCGGGCGTATACAGCCCACTCATTATTACGTGAGAGTGTCACGGCCGTAGATAGCTGGGCAAGCCCCCAGGCGCTCGGCCTGGTTGCTCCCAACTCCGTTAAGAGCCACCCCGTGCATTTCTGCTCGGTTGCGTGCCTCTATGACCCAAACCCAGATGCATTGTTCCCCGCGTAGCCGCAGGATTGCGCTCCCATGGCCCAAACATGAGCACAATGCATCCGGCGCAGTCATAAAGGTGTTTTGTCGATGAAGCCACCTCGTGAAGCGTCTGGGCGCTGGCCGGGCATCGCCTCGAGGGCCTCATGAGGCCCAGCCTCTCGAGGCTGCGCTGGCGTTCCAGTTGCCGCGGGTGGCCCGCACTACTTGTGTCTTGCTGCTCCCCCCATGGCATCACTCCTGAGGCCCCAGGGCTCGGCTCGGTGTTGCTTGCTCACGAGGGCAACGGCTTTCACCGTACCCCGCGGGCCCGGGGACGTCCTCCCTCTTTCTCCCGCTCGCATCGTCCAGGCTCGATGCTTCGTCGGGGAAGCCCCCAGGCCCGGCTCGGGAAGGACGCCCGGGGCTCTTCCTATTCTTGGGGGGTGTTGGCGCCTGCGGCCGACGCCTGATCCACCCCGCCGTCCGGAGGTACGACGTAGCATGGTACATAGGGCTCCACAAAAGGGCCCGGTTCGCCTCCTGAGCCGTCCAGCGGGGCACCGGGGACGGCCCCTTCGGGCGGCGGCGGGGCGCCGCCCTGCGCGCGCGCAGCCCGCAGACCCTCCTGCGACGAGCCTCAGAGCGAAGTTGCTTACCTCTGCCACCACCGCTGGGTGGGCCGCACGTCTCCTGACGTGGATTGCTTCCTCGGCGGTCTGACGCGCCTTCGCCGTTGTTGCTTGTTTGTCCGGACGCCTGCGCCGTTGCTCCCTGCGCAGGATGGCGCGCTCCCGCCTGGTCAATCCAGGCTGTTAAAGGTCCACTTGGTCACGGGGGCGTGTGTTGGTGCACGCGTGGGGCGCCCCGTTGTTTCCCCCGCGCGCTCGGTCGTCATGGCCGAACTGTGCCCCGAAACCGGTCACCGGGATTCGAAGGCGAAGGAGCACGGCGTGCGGCGGGCCCCGCTCGGGCTCGCCCAGGGCTAGAGGGGGCACACCGTCGGCGGGCTGGAGGACAGGCGCGGCGGACGGGCCCCCGGCGCCTGACGAAGGGAGTGGAGCCACGGACCTCCGCGCGACGGTGACCAGCTCTGCGATGTGGTCGGCCCATGCGTCGAAGCCCCCGTGCGTCAGGCGGTGGTGGAGCATCTCGCTTGCCAGCAGCAGCGCATCGTGCGCGACGCCGGTGTTGAGGGTGCCGCCCGCCCGCCGTGTGTTTGGGCGGTGCGAGGGACGGCGACGGCGGAGGCGATACTGGCGGCTTGATACTGACCGCCCAGCACTATGCCGCTGGGGCTTGGGTCTCCGGCGGCAGCGGTGAGATCGATGGAAGCTGATCCGCCGCGGCCGAGGAAGCTTGTTGTGCGCCGGCCATCGGAGCGGTGGAGTGGGGGGAGAGCGAAGCTTGAAGAAGACTCCCACACGCCCCCTACCTGGCGCGCCAAATGCCAGATTTCGGGCTCCGCAAAACCCTCAAGGTTCGAACACAGGGGTGTGTGCGAAGATCCCCAGCAGCTTCGCCCTACTTAGCTCGCTACACGATGGTTACTACGGCGAACTCGCACGATGACGAGGAAGAAGATGAACACGGTGGTTTACCCAGGTTCGGGCCGCTGCGAAGCGTAATACCCTACTCCTGCTTTGGTGGATTGCCTCTCGGGGAGGTGTGGTGGACGAACTAGTACAGCGGTCGGAAGCCTCGTGAGGGCGTTCGTGCGGTGTTCTTGGCTCTCTGCCTTGCCTTGTGGTTTCATCGCCCCTCTCTACGGTGCAACCTAGCCTCTATATATAGCAGTGGCCCGGGTCCTCTTCCCTTATCGCAATGGCGGGAAGGGATCCCACAGCGGCCAAATTTGAAGGGGGGACAGGAGTACATCCCCGCCTGTCCAAAGGTGGTATTCGCCTACAAAGTAGCTGTCGATGATGCAGAGGTGGGCTCGGCGATGACATCCGCCCTGCGGGGCTCGTGGTCGTGGTCTTGTTGCACCGGAATGGAAACCTTTGGGTGGTGCTTTGGGAACCCGCGTACGTCCCTGCTCCCTTTGCACCAAAGGGGAAACTGCACCACCTGGTGTGCTGGCGCCCGCCTGTCCTTCCTTGCGTCATCCTTGACTCCTGAGGCCAGGTTCCGCATAGAGATCTCCGCCGCTCCGGAGGGGGCCTGAGGAGGCCCACCCTCTGGTGATCCTGGTCTAGTTCTTCCTCGCGAGCCTGGGGTCCTCACGAGGGCCTTGTCTTGAGTGGAGTCGCGCCAGGCCGTGTTTGGATGACGAGGTGGGCCATGTCCTGGGCCGCAGGCAGGCAGGTCTGGGTACCCCTGTTCCCAGAACGCCGACAGGAGCGGATTCGGACCAGAAACGGACAAAAAATATCGGATGATACAAAGACATGATTTATTTCTACAATGCAACAATATAAAAATATGTTTCCATCCAAGCACATAACACTAGAGAGTGAAGTTTTAAAGTTATAACACACAAAATATAGTGTAGTGCCGATAAACTCATATTATTGTGTAGCTTATTAACATGAAGCCTACTCTACTCGGACTACTACAAGTTAACTTGGTGTTCATCGTACGTGACTTTATGCATGGAAGATGGAACAACTACCAGTGTTCATACTTGTTCATACTCAGAATTCCTCTGTGTATATGTACCCAGACCATCGTCGAGATGCACCGCCGGCGTATATGTATGCAGTCACAGACCTCCGTCTGAGGCGCCGCCGGCGTATTTGTATGTATTGCGTCTGTTTATATGTGATGATTTTTATTAGTGGTCCACGATGGGAATTTGGGCTTCTCAATTGGGCTAAATTAATCGAATGATCCTATTTGACAACATCGGATAATCCGTAAACTCATATTATTGTGTAGCTTATTAACATGAAGCCTACTCTACTTGGACTACTACAAGTTAACTTGGTGTTCATCATACGTGACTTTATGCATGGAAGATGGAACAACTACCAGTGTTCATACTTGTTCATACTCAGAATTCCTATGTGTATATGTACCCAGACCATCGTCGAGATGCACCGCCGGTGTATATGTATGCAGTCACAGACATCCGTCTGAGGCGCCGCCGGCGTATTTGTATGTATTGCGTCTGTTTATATGTGATGATTTTTATTAGTGGTCCATGATGGGAATTTGGGCTTCTCAATTGGGCTAAATTAATCGAATGATCCTATTTGACAACATCGGATAATCCGTAAAAAAATACCGGATAATCCATATCCGCCGGATATTACCAATACCATATCCTCTACCATATCCGCCGGATATCTTGCTGACCAAAATCCGTATCCGCATCCATATCCGCTGGATTTCTTTAAGTACATACCATATCCTTAAAAACAGATGCGGAAATGGATTCAGAACAGAAATTATCCATACCATTTACATCCCTACACAAGATACCAGGGCGCGCCAGAGGGGGCTGGCGCGCCGTGATGGGTTGTGGCCACCTTGTGGCTCTTCTGGCCCTCCCACAAAGCTTCTAGTGCCTCTTTTGTTCCAAAAAAATCGTCAAAAAGTTTCGTTGCATTTGGAGAACTTTTATTTCTGCACAAAAAATAACACCACGGTAGTTCTGCTGCAAACAACGTCACTCCGGGTTAGTTCCATGCAAATCATATCAAAACCATACAAAATTGTTGTAAATATGGCATGAATACTTCATAAATTATAGATACATTGGAAACTGATACGTCCATTTTGCATCATGATTTCCTACTGTTATTTACTTTGTTTTGTTGAATAATAATGCTTTGGGAAGTGATTCTAATGCCTTTTCTCTCATAATATGCAAGGTTTACACAAAGAGGGAGAAAGCGGCAGCTGGAATTCTGGACCCAAGAAAAGCACGTCAGAGATACCTATTCTGCACAACTCCAATGAAGCTGAAACTTTACGGAGATTATTTTTGGAATTAATAAAAATACTGGAGCAAAAATCTACCGGAGGGGGGCCACCTGGTGAGGACCACCCACCAGGGCATGCCAGGCACCCCCTGGCGCGGCCTGGTGGGTGGTGCTCACCCTGGCCCACCTCCGAAGCCCATCTTCTGGTATATATTCCTAAAAACCTAAAAAATGAGGACGAGGACTTTAGGGACGAAGCGCCGCCGCCTCGAGGCGGAACTTGGGCAGGCGCACTTTTGCCATCCGGCGGAGCGATTCCGCCGGGGGAACTTCCTTCCCTGGGGGGAAATTGAAGTTATCGTCATCACCAACACCCCTCTCATCTTTGGGAGGCCAATCTTCATCAACATCTTCAACAGCACCATCTCCTCTCAAACCATAGTTCATCTCTTGTGTTCAATCTTTGTACCGGAACCTCAGATTGGTACCTGTGGGTGACTAGTAGTGTTGATTACCTTGTGTAGTTGATTACTATATGGTTTATTTGGTGGAAGATTATATGTTCAGATCCATTATGCTATTTAATACTCCTCTGATCTTGAGCATGATTATTATTTGTGAGTAGTTACCTTTGTTCTTGAGGTCACGGGAGAAGTCATGTTGCGAGTAATCATGTGAATTTGATATGTGTTCGATATTTTGATGATATGTATGTTGTGATTCCCTTAGTGGTGTCATGTGAACGTCGACTACATGACACTTCACCATTCATGGGCCTAAGGGAATGCATTGTGGAGTAGTTATTAGATGATGGGTTGCTAGAGTGACAGAAGCTTAAACCCTAGTTTATGCGCTACTTCGTAAGGGGCTGATTTGGATCCACATGTTTAATGCTATGGTTAGACTTTGTCTTAATACTTTTCTCGTAGTTGCGGATTCTTGCGAGGGGGTTAATCATAAGTAGGTTGTTAGTTCAAGTACGAACAGCACCTTAGCACCGGTCCACCCACATATCAAATTATCAAAGTAGCGAACACGAATCAAACCAACATGATAAAAGTGACTAGACGAAATTCCCGGGTACCCTCAAGAACACTTTGCCTATTACTAGTGATTGTTCTGGCCTGTCCTTTGCCTCAAAGATTGGGCTACCTTGCTACACCTTGTTTACCGTTACCGCTACTTGCTCGTTAACAATTATCTTGCTATCAAACTATCTATTACCTACAATTTCAGTGCTTGCAGAAATTATCTTGCTGAAAACCGCTTGTCATTTCCTTCTGCTCCTCGTTGGGTTCGACACTCTTACTTATTGAAAGGACTACGATTGATCCACTATACTTGTGGGTCATCAAGACTCTTTTCTGGCGCCGTTGCCGGGGAGTGAAGCGCTCTTGGTAAGTGGAAATCGGTAAGGAAAAACTTATACTATGTGCTGAAATTTATTGCTACTTGCCACTATGGAGAACAATCCTTTGAGGGGTTTGTTCGGGGTATCTTCACCTCGATCGGAACCACAATTAGTTACCCCTCAACCTACAGCACCTACTGAAAATGTTACTTATGAAATTCCTTCGGGTATGGTAGAACACTTGCTTGCTAAACCTTATGCAGGAGATGGAACTGAACATCCTGATATGCATCTCTTATATGTGAACGAAATATGTGGATTATTTAAGCTTGCAGGATAAAGTTAAGAAGAAGGTTTTCCATTTATCTTTGGAGGGAAAAGCATTGACATGGTATAGGCTATGTGATGATCTTGGATCGTGGAACTGGAATCGTTTGCAATTGGAATTCCATCAAAAGTTTTATCCTATGCATCTAGTTCATCGTGATCGGAATTATATATATAATTTTTGGCCTCGTGAAGGAGAAAGTATCGCTCTAGATTGGGGGAGGCTTAAATCAATGCTATATTCATGCCCCAATCATGACATTCCGAGGGAAGTTATCATTCAGAATTTTTATGCTCGGCTTTCTCATAATGATCAATTCATGCTCGATACTTCTTGTGCTGGTTCTTATATGAAGAAGACTATTGATTTTAAGTGGGATCTCTTGGAAAGAATTAAACACAACTCTGAAGATTGGGAAGTCGACGAAGGGAATGAGTCAGGTATAAAGCTTGAATTTGATTGTGTTAAATCTTTTATGAATACCGATACTTTTCACAAGTTTAGCACTAAATATGGACTTGACTCTGAGATAGTAGCCTCTTTCTGCGAAGCATTTGCTACTCACGTTGACCTCCCTAAGGAGAAGTGGTTTAAATATCATCCCCCTATTAAAGAAGAAATTAAAGAACCAGTCATAGCTAAATAAGAAACTATCTTTCACAATGTTGATCCAGTTGTGCCTACTGCTTATATTGAAACGCCACCTTTCCCTGTTAGGATAAAGGAACATGCTAAGGTATCAACCGTGGTTCGTAAGAGTAATATAAGAGCACCTAAACCCCCTGAGCAAATTAAAGTAGAACCTAGTGTTGCTATGGTTAAAGATCTCTTGGAAGAAAATATTGATGGGCATGTCATTTACCTTTGTGAGGAAGCTGCTTGAATTGCTAGGCCTGATAAGAAAGATAAACATAGACCTATAGAAGGCTTGCCCGTTGTCTCAGTTAAAATAGGAGATCATTGCTACCATGGATTATGTGATTTAGGTGCTAGGGTGAGTGCTATCCCTTTTACCTTATACCAAGAAATTATGAATGAAATAGCACCTGCTGAAATGGAAGATATTGATGTTACTATTAAACTTGCTAATAGAGATACTATCACACCACTTGGGATTGTTAGAGATGTTGAAGTCTTGTGTGGGAAAGTAAAATACCCTACTGATTTTCTAGTTCTTGGTTCCCCACAAGATGACTTTTGTCCCATTATCTTTGGTAGACCTTTCTTGAGCACCGTCAACGCTAAGGTAGATTGTGAAAAACAATCTGTCGGTGTCAGTTTTGGTAATGTGTCTCATGAGTTTAATTTTTCCAGGTTTAGTATACAACCTCATGATAACCTTGTGAAGATGAAATAATTGGTCTTGCTTCTATTGCTGTGCCTCCTACTGATCCATTAGAACAATATTTGCTTGACCATGAAAATGATATGCACATGCGTGAAAGAAATGAAATAGATCAAATTTTCTTCGAACAACAACCTCTCTTGAAACACAATTTGCCTATTGAAACTCTTGGAGGTCCTCCTCCACCTAAAGGTGATCCCGTGTTTGAGTTGAAACAATTGCCTGACACTTTGAAGTATGATTATCTTGATGAGGAAAAGATATATCCTGTTATTATTAGTGCTAACCTTTCAGAACATGAAGAAGAAAGATTATTGAAAGTTCTAAGGAAGCACTGGGCTGCTATTGGATATACTCTTGATGATCTTAAAGGCATTAGTCCCACTCTATGTCAGCACAAGATCAATATGGAACCAGACGCTAAACCCGTTGTTGATCACCAACGACGATTGAATCCTAAGATGAAAGAAGTGGTAAGAACTGAAATATTAAAGCTTCTGGAAGCAGGTATAATCTATCCCATAGCTGATAGTAGATGGGTAAGTCCCGTTCATTGCGTCCCTAAGAAAGGAGGTATTACCGTTGTTCCTAATTATAAGAATGAACTCATTCCACAAAGAGTTGTCACTGGCTATAGAATGGTAATTGATTTTAGAAAACTAAATAAAGCTACTAGAAAAGATCATTACCCTTTGCCTTTCATTGATCAAATGCTAGAGAGACTCTCTAAGCACACACACTTTTGTTTCCTAGATGGATATTCGGGTTTCTCTCAAATACCCGTGTCACAATCCGATCAAGAGAATGTAGGATCGAAAGTATGTCTAGAGGGGGGTGATTAGACTACTTGACCAAATAAAAATTCTACATTTTCCCAATTTTAAGTGTTGGCAGATTTTAGCAATTATAGCAATTCAAGTACACCCTACACATGCATGTCTAAGAGTATAGCAGCGGAAAATAACAACAAGCATATGTAGTAGAGGGTAGGGCGGAAGATCAAACGCAATTTGAAGACACGAAGATTTTTCCCGTGGTTCCGATAGGTGGTGCTATCGCACGTCCACATTTATGGAGTCTTCAACCCACGGAGGGTAACGATCGCGAGAGTCCATGGAGGGCTCCACCCATAAAGGTCCACGAAGTAGCAACCTTGACTATTCCATAACGGCTTCCGTCCACGAAGGACTAGCCTCACTATGGGTAGATCTTCATGAAGTAGGTGATCTCCTTGCCCGTACAAACTTCTTGGTTCAACTCCACAACACGAAGTGGGAGGCTCCCAAGCGACACCTAACCAATCTAGGAGGCACCACCCTCCAAAAGGTAATAGGCTCGGTAATGTCGATGAACTCCTTGCTCTTGTGCTTCAAGATGATAGACTCCTCAACACACAATCACTCTCTCACAGATTTGGCTATGGTGGAAGAGATTGATTTGGTGGAAAGCAACTTGGGGAGGCTAGAGATCAAGATTCATATGGTAGGAATGGAATGGCTTGATCTCAACACATGAGTAGGTGGCTCTCTTTCAGAAAATTGGATGGGGCAAGTATGGAATAGTTCTGAGTCCTTCTCTTTCGAGTGGGTGGTGGTGAAGGGGTATATATAGGCATCCCCAAAAATCCAACAGTTACACCTAAAGTGACCAACTCGATGACACCGAAGTATAAAACTCGGTGATACCGAAGGGACCAAAAGGCAGTAACTTTTGAATCTCGGTGAGACCGATACATAACTCTCGGTGGTACCGATTTGATGACCAACGGTTAGAATGCACAACTCGGTGAGACCGATTCTCAAATTTCGGTGGTACCAATTCTTGACAATGGCTAACCAGAAAGTTGGTCCAAAACTCGGTGAGACCGATTCACAAAACTCGGTGGTACCGATTCTTGAGAATGGCTAACCAGAAAGTTGGTCCAAATCTCGGTTAGACCGATTGGCAAAACTCGGTGGTACCGATGCTTGAAAATAGCTAACCAGAAAGTTAGCAACTGAACTCGGTGGCACCAAAGTGGAAATCGGCTGCACCGATGTGCTAGGGTTTGGCTTATGATCTGTCTAGGGTTTGAATCTCGGTGAGACCGAATAGGAATTGTTGGTCTTACCGATTTGAGTGGTAGGGTTCTAGACAAAGTATTTGTGGAAGAGCTTGTGGGTGTTTTTGGTGACTATCACTTGTGCACGTGGAGCATCTTGTTCACCAACAGTACCTTACCCCCTTTTAATAGTATTGGCTTTCCTATGGACTCAAAGTGATTTCACAAAGTAAAATGTAGAGTCCTCTTGCTTGAAGCTTTGCTAGTCCATTTCCTTGCATCTTGGGGTTTCTCCACAATCCTTTTGCCAACCCATCATTGAACTTTTCCTGAAATATACTTAGTGGAAACATTAGTTCAATGACATATATGTTGTTATTAATTACCAAAACCACCAAGGGAGCAAATGTGCTTTCAATCTCCCCCTTTTTGGTAATTGATGACAACATATAGATCAAAGCTTCGACATATGATATAATCAATGAATGTAATCGTCGCTTTGAGAAGTATGTGATAAGCAAGAGCTCCCCCTAAATTTGTGCATTATTTAGAATTTGCGTTTGAATGCAAATGCACAATCGATTAGGTACATGGGGTACTCTTCCATGTCACATACAACTTGGTGATGTGCGAGAATAATAAGAATGAATATCATAGCACAACACAATCAAGCAAAGGTGAATGATCATTTCATAAGCATCACAAGGATAGGAAATAGTAGCAATACACATCAAGTGTATGATCAAACACCAAAAAAGTTTAACACAAGCAAACCAACCAAAAGTTATCAATGTTTTGAAAAGCGATAAAAAGCAACGCTCTCTCTCACGAAGCCTAAAGATATATATACATCTTCTCCCGCTTTGGCAACAAGTTACCAAAAAGTTCAAAGGTATATAACTAAGCCCTCTTCTGGGGCTAATCTCCTCCGGTAGCTGATGAAGGAGTCGAGAGAACGGCATCAGCGAAGACTTCTGCAGACGTCATGGACGGAGTCGGAGTAGCAACTGGAGGTGCTGGAGGAGCTGAAGGAGCTGCGGCAGGTGCTGATGAAGACGGTCGAGACTCTGGAACTGGCACTGTAGCAGATCTGGGCTGAGTCCTGAACTGAGTGGGTGTCCGGAGAGGTGGACTATCCTCATCATCATCAGTAGTGTGGGGACTAGGCACGCCATCAACTTCCTTCTTGAGCTCATTCACAGTCACTGTGAGCTCATCCACCTTGTTGTTGAGAGTATGAAATTTGGTGTCAACAATCCTCGAGAGGCTCTCCTGGTTCTTCAATATGTTTCCAATGTCCTTCTGCATGCTAAGCACAGAGCTAAGTAGGAGATCCATCTGCTCACTCCTAGACCTTGGCACCTAAGAACTAGAGTCTGGCTGCCTCTGCATGTACCTGTGTTGTAGCTGAGGTGGGATGATCTGGGTCCATCACCACAACGTTGTCTTCTAGCTCTGGCAATAGTGGCAAATGTGGTCGGTCAAGTGAAAATATGTGCTTCTCCAACTTGGAGTTGATAAGCATCTGGATATAGGGTGCATAGCAACATGAGCGCTTCTGATCAGCAGCAACCCTCTTCACAGTCTCCACAATCAGATTCATCACTCTGAATCTCTTATGTTGATCTAGATGGAGCAGCATGTTGATGGAATAGCCTCTTATCATCTTCTCATCTCCAGACTTAGGAATCAAGGTATGCCTCAAGATAGTGTTGACCGTGCGTAGACCAGCCTGGAGGAAGTAAATGGATCCTAGCTTGTGAGACTTCAGATGTGTAGCAGGGATCTCATTGTACATGTTCTTCATGGCATTGTGGCTTGCCTTGGGCTCATTGTATACATCAATGTCACCATCTTCCACCTCTGGGACTCCTAAGATGGCAGTCCACTCCTCAACTGTGCATTCATACCTTGCACCTTCAGTTATCCACACAATTATACCATCTCCATAGAAATGAGCAGTGGAGTAGAATTGCATGATCATTTCATCATTCCAAGAAGTAAACTCCTTACCAACAAACTCATCAAGTCCAATGCAATGAAAGTTGTCTTGCACACTTGGGAAGTAATCCTCATTGTCCTTGATGTACTTCCAGTCCACATATCTCATGTCACTCACAGCAGGGCTCTTGTCAAGCAAAATTGTTTCATAGAAGTCTTGCTGTTCTTTTGTATAGAACTTGTAGTCCACAACAGTCTTCCTCCTGTGTGAATATGGATCAACAGCTCTCCACTCTCTCAAACCTGAGTCCTTCCTCTTCTTCATGTCTTCAGCAACAGGATGGCTGGCATTATGCTCTGGAAGGTGTGGTCTAAGCTTCATCAAAGCAGACAGTGTATCATCCTCAGCTTCCCTAAAAGTAGAAGTCTTGTTCTTGCTAGAAGCTGGGATGTCTCTGGAAAACCTCTTGGGTTTAGGAACAGCAGCAACCTTCTTGGGTGCAGTCTTGGTGCCTTTGGATGATGTATCCTTGGGCATAGCATCAGCCATGAGCTTCTTCTTCTTCTTCTTAGGAGGAGCCTTGGTAGCTGGCTCTTCCTCCTCCTCCTTAGCAGCAGCCTCTGCTGGGTCCTCATACATTGAGGTAGGCCTGCCCATGACATGAATGATCCTCTTCTTGGAGGGCTCAACAGTCATTGTTGCCCTGGCAATCTCTGGTGCTCTCACTGACCCTGAGCTAGCATACTCTTTCCTTATAGCCTTCTTCTTGGAAGTAGTGGCAGCAGTAGTGCTCTTGACAGTTGTGTCTTTCTTCGGCAGCTGTTCTGGAATAAAGTCCTCATCCTCCTCATCAGAATTGAGCTTTCTTCTTGCCCTGGTAGCAGCTTTGGGCAGATCAGGTGAGCTAGGAACATCATCAAAACTCCCTTCAGGACTAGTGCCTGAGCTCATGTCAACACTTTTCTCTCTGAAGCCATTTTGGCTATCATCAGACCCTGACATCTCTGACCCTGTGAAATAGAGTGTAGAAGAGTGGATAGGTTGAGTCGTCACAAAATTGCAGAAGGTTTTCTCAAATTTGAACTAAAATTTCTTAAGATTTGCATTCTGCCAAGTGAATTTCGGTACTACCAATGCAAACTTTTCGGACCCACCGAGACAAACAACCTGTGAAACAGAAACTTGGCACCACTTTCAGTGAGACCAAAAATGGGCACTCGGTTTCACCGAGGTTGTTCTCAGTCGACCAGAAAAGGGAATCGGTGAAGCCGATTCTTTTGCTTCGGTGTTACCGAGATTCAAGTCGCGGATGGCAAACCCTAAAAAATCGTTCGTTCGCTAGTCTAATGAAATTTTTTAGTGGATAGATCAATCTCAAACTTTGGCTTATCGATGGAAAAGTCCTAATGTGCAAGATTCGGAGAGGGGAGCGCACAAGGGGTCGAAATTGTACCCTAACTTGGTGACGATCTCGCTATGGCGGCGACGGGGGGAAGAATCCGTCGGCGGCGTGGACTTCCAACGGCGGAGGCACTCGGGAAGACAAAGGCGACGACCAGGGGTCTTGTTTGGCAGCTAGGGTTTTTGGAGGGGATGACGTTTGAGGAATTAATTTCAAAAGTCGGGTCCGCCTCTTTATATACCTGTGGCTATCGGTGACACCGGTTCTAACTTTTCGGTGTCACCGAGTTCCTCTACTGTCAGCTGACACGGAAACTCGGTGTAACCGAGAAGATGGAATCGGTGATACCGAGTGTGAAAACCAGATCAACCCTAGGCATTTGGTGATACCGAGAATTTGGTATTGGTTCCACTGAGATGCACTTGGGAGGTTTTAATGGTCAGTCCTTTGTCGATATGGAACTCCAAGTGCTCCTCACACAGAGAGATCGAAAAGTCCTTGTTCAAATTTTTTGATGCAGCAAGGATGGAATATGAGACGAGAAAGCATAGATAGCTAGAGAGTGGCCCTAGGCATTCTTGTCCACCCAATTGGCAAAAGAAAAATCAAAAGCCAAATATCAACAATTGGATGTCCTCGAATGGTTAAATAAATGCAGACCAACATGCTCACACAATAAGATGTCAAATGAAATCATGGCAAACATGCACATACATACTAGCATCTATCAAGCATTTTGGGGATGACGGAGTCATCTATATATGAGTATATTGACTTAGGAGCCAAGTAAGAATACTTGATCATAGGTCATACTCATCGTTTAAGCACAAGTGGGGTTACCAGTTTTACATAAAGCATTTAATGTTGTCACATTCTAAGAGATGCTTTAACTCAAGTCTTAGAGTAAAGCTCCCCCTTGATGTGACATTTCCCCATAGGAGGGATAAACTAACCTTGGGTTTGTCGTAGAAGACTTAATGTGGGTGATGCAGTGGTGGATGCTCAAGGTTGATGAAGATCACCAAGAGTTGGGAGCATCCTTGTTGTTTCCTTACTCTTCTCACCTACATGGGTTAGTCCCAACACACAAGAGACAAATACAAGGATATCTATGGACATGGAGTGCAAAGCATACATGATGATGTCCATGGATTTGTTGATTACCTTGTCCCTTGCTTACCTTTGAGGGAATGTGTGACTCCTTGAACTATTGCATGATGTTGACGTTGATTGCAACTAGTTCTTGCCAATAATGAATGTGAGTGAATTTCATTGGTGGAGTCACCCCTCAAGAACTTCTCTAGTTCTTCTTCTTGGGGACCCACATCAACTTGATGGGGATCGTTGGTGTTGAAGTGGCACTTGTAGAAGTTGAGCTTGAAGTAGCCTTGGGAACCCACTCCACCAAAGCTTGGGATTCCTCTTCATATGAGTCAATGTCCTCTTGAAGCTTGTCCTTGCCCTTGAGCTTGTGGTCTTGTGGTGGAAGGTCATCTTGAGTGTTTGTTCCCTTGGGAAGAGTATGTTCATACTTCTCCCTTTGAGGAACAAACTTGGGCTTGGGGTATTGACCTTCTTCCCATTCAACTCCATTAGCGTTGAAGTAGACAATGCCATGGTTCTTCCGGTATCCTCCGTGCTTGCGTACAATTTCCTCAAATTGCTTACACCCGGCAAGACTCTTGTAGATACCTTTCTCTATAATTCCTTTCAATAAATAGTTTTCTTGCTCAAGTGTAACTTGGCTAAGAGAATCATTATTAGTGGAATCAATAGAACTACTAGAAGCAACATCATTAGATTTAGCATTTTTATTGTTGCTACTAGATGAAGAACCTTTCTTGCCTTTGTTACTAGTTTGTCTAGGTTTAACTTGTGGCATGAATGTAGACAAGAGTAATCGTTTGGCTAGATAAGATGAAGTCTTCTTTCGGAGATCGTCATTGATAGCTTTAAGAAACTCATGTTCTTGCTCGAAGTGTGAGCTTCTCGAAGTGTAGCTTCTCATGAGTCCTTACAAGCTCTCTATGATCTTCTAGAGTAGATTCATGGGCTAACTTAAGAGTGTTTAATTCTTTAGTTAGTTGTTCTATTTTCATCTTATCATCATCAACCGACTTATCTTGACTAGCATGAAAATTATCAAGTTCATTTTGACTAACATCACTAGTTTTATCAAAGAGAAAGTCATCATCACCAAGTAAATCATCTTCATCACTATTGAAATCAAGATACTCGGGGTGTGATACCTTGGGGCCTTTAGCCATGAAGCAACTTCCACTCCCTTCATTTGGTGAATCAAATAGATCATAGGAGTTGGTAGTCACTAGTGCAAGTCCGGCAACACCTTCATCTTGACTATAGTCGGAGTTTGAGTGATAGCTTCTCTCGGAGTTGTTGTCGGATTCGGAGCCGGAAACCCATTCACCAACATGAGCTTGATGTCTTCTTCTTGAGTAGCTCTTGGTGTACTTGTCCTTCTTCTCCGAGTCCCTACTTCTCCTCGAGGGTTTTCGTTCATAACGATCATCTCTACTCCTTCTCTCTCTTTGAGGTGATTCATTTCTTGAGCTTCGTCTTCTAGGTGACTCTTCTCTTCGTTTGTAGGGAGCCGTGCACTCATTGGAGTAGTGTCCGGGCTTCCCACAATTGTAGCAGTTTCGGTCACGACTTGACGAATGCTTCTCTTCATATCTTGAGTTGGAGCTTCGTTCTTTGCCTCTATTCTTGAGGCCAACTTGGATTCTCTCACGGATTCGGTACCTTCATGCATATCAACCAAAGTATAACAAATCTCTTTTGCATTCTCAAGACGGCTGATTTTGTTGAATTCTTCGGGGCATAGGCAGTTGAAAAGAATGTCACATGCTTGAGTGTTGTATGGCAACATCTTCAATTCATCCGCGGTCGCTTCACGATCCGGTTCCTTCACATCACCAAAGAATTCACCTTGCAAGCCAACACGAACAACAACCCAAATGGTGGGGTTATGACAAAGAATATGCATTTTCATTTTGTGCTTCCAACTAGCAAAATTTGTGCAATCAAAGTACGGACCTCTACGGTGATAATTTCCCTCACTAGACGCCATACTCTCCTAGGTTGTGAGACCAATGCAATGGAGACCAAAGCTCTGATACCACTTGTAGGATCGAAAGTATGTCTAGAGGGGGGGTGATTAGACTACTTGACCAAATAAAAATTCTACCTTTTCCCAATTTTAAGTGTTGGCAGATTTTAGCAATGATAGCAATTCAAGTACACCCTACACATGCATGTCTAAGAGTATAGCAGCGGAAAATAACAAAAAGCATATGTAGTAGAGGGTAGGGAGGAAGATCAAACGCTATTTGAAGACACGAAGATTTTTCCCATGGTTCCGATAGGTGGTGCTATCGTACGTCCACGTTTATGGAGTCTTCAACCCACGGAGGGTAACGGTCGCGAGAGTCCACGGAGGGCTCCACCCATAAGGGTCCACGAAGTAGCAACCTTGACTATTCCGTAACGGCTTCCGTCCACGAAGGACTAGCCTCACTATGGGTAGATCTTCACGAAGTAGGTGATCTCCTTGCTCGTACAAACTTCTTGGTTCAACTCCACAACACGAAGTAGGAGGCTCCCAAGCGACACCTGACCAATCTAGGAGGCACCACCCTCCAAAAGGTAATAGGCTCGGTAATGTCGATGAACTCCTTGCTCTTGTGCTTCAAGATGATAGACTCCTCAACAAACAATCACTCTCTCATAGATTTGGCTATGGTGGAAGAGATTGATTTGGTGGAAAGCAACTTGGGGAGGCTAGAGATCAAGATTCATATTGTAGGAATGGAATGGCTTGATCTCAACACATGAGTAGGTGGCTCTCTCTCGGAAAATTGGATGGGGCAAGTATGGAATAGTTCTGAGTGCTTCTCTTTCGAGTGGGTGGTGGTGAAGGGGTATATATAGGCATCCCTAAAAATCCAACCGTTACACCTAAAGTGACCAACTCGGTGACACCGAAGTATAAAACTCGGTGGTACCGAAGTGACCAAAAGGCAGTAACTTTTGAATCTCGGTGAGACCGATACATAACTCTCGGTGGTACCGATTTGATGACCAACGGTCAGAATGCACAACTCGGTGAGAACGATTCTCAAATTTCGGTGGTACCAATTCTTGACAATGGCTAACCAAAAAGTTGGTCCAAAACTCGGTGAGACCGATTCACAAAACTCGGTGGTACCGATTCTTGAGAATGGCTAACCAGAAAGTTGGTCCAAATCTCGGTGAGACCGATTGGCAAAACTCGGTGGTATCGATGCTTGAAAATAGCTAACCAGAAAGTTGGCAAATGAACTCGATGGCACCGAAGTGGAAATCGGCTGCACCGATGTGCTAGGGTTTGGCTTATGATCTGTCTAGGGTTTGAATCTCGGTGAGACCGAATAGGAATTGTTGGTCTTACCGATTTGAGTGGTAGGGTTCTAGACAGAGTATTTGTGGAAGAGCTTCTGGGTGTTTTTGGTGACTATCACTTGTGCACGTGGAGCATCTTGTTCACCAACAGTACCTTACCCCCTTTTAATAGTATTGGCTTTCCTATGGACTCAAAGTGATTTCACAAAGTAAAATGTAGAGTCGTCTTGCTTGAAGCTTTGTCAATCCATTTCCTTGCATCTTGGGGTTTCTCCACAATCCTTTTGCCAAACCATCATTGAACTTTTCCTGAAATATACTTAGTGGAAACATTAGTTCAATGACATATATGTTGTTATTAGTTACCAAAACCACCAAGGGAGCAAATGTGCTTTCAGAGAAAACCACCTTTACTTGCCCTTTTGGAACCTATGCTTATAGACGTATGCCTTTTGGTTTATGCAATGCACCTGCTACCTTTCAAAGATGTATGACTACTATATTCTCTGATTTTTGTGAAAAGATTGTAGAGGTTTTCATGGATGATTTTCCGTTTACGGAACTTCTTTTGATGATTGCTTAAGCAACCTTGATCGAGTAATGCAGAGATGTGAACAAACTAATCTTGTCTTGAATTGGGAGAAGTGCCACCTTATGGTTAATGAAGGTATTGTCTTGGGGCATAAAATATCTTAACGAGGTATTGAGGTGGATAAAGCTAAAGTTGATGCAATTGAGAAAATGCCGTGTCCTAAAGATATTAAAGGTATTCGAAGTTTCCTTGGTCATGCTGGTTTTGATAGGAGGTTCATTAAAGACTTCTCTAAAATTTCTAGGCCTCTTACTAATCTTTTGCAAAAGGATATTCCTTTTGTTTTTTATGATGATTGTGTGGAAGCCTTTGAAACACTCAAGAAAGCCTTAACCTCTGCACCTATCGTTCAACCACCTGATTGGAACTTGCCTTTTGACATTATGTGTGATGCTAGTGATTATGCTGTTGGTGCTGTCCTAGGACAAAGAGTTGATAAGAAATTGAATGTTATCCATTATGCAAGTAAAACTCTAGATAGTGCCCAACGAAATTATGCCACTACTGAAAAATAATTTTTAGCAGTTGTGTTTGCTTGTGATAAATTTAGATCCTATATTGTTGACTCCAAAGTTATTTTTCACACCGATCATGCTGCTATAAAATATCTTATGGAAAAGAAAGATGCTAAACCTAGACTCATTAGGTGGGTTCTCTTGCTTCAAGAATTTGACTTGCATATCGTTGATAGGAAAGGAGATGAGAACCCCATAGCTGATAACTTGTCTAGGTTAGAAAATATCCTTGATGACCCACTACCTATTGATGATAGTTTCCCTGACGAACAGCTAGCTGCAATAAGTGTCTCACACAACACACCTTGGTATGCTGACTATGCTAATTACATTGTTGCTAAATATATACCACCTAGTTTCACATACCAACAGAAGAAAAAATCTTCTATGACTTGAGACATTACTTTTGAGATGACCCAAATCTTTATAAAGAAGGAGTAGATGGTATTATTAGGCGTTGTGTACCTGAGCATGAACATGAACATATCCTACGGAAATGTCATTCCGAAGCTTATGGAGGACATCATGCGGGAGATAGAACTGCTCATAAGGTATTGCAATCCGGATTTTATTGGCCTACTCTTTTCAAAGATGCTCGTAAATTTGTCTTGTCTTGTGATGAATGTCAAAGAATTGGTAATATCGGTAAGCGTCAAGAAATTCCTATGAATTATTCACTTGTTGTTGAACCATTTGACGTGTGCAGTTTTGATTACATGGGGCCTTTTCCTTCCTCTAACGGGTACACTCATATTTTAGTTGTGGTTGATTATGTCACTAAGTGGGTAGAAGCTATTCCAACTAGTAGTGCTGATCACCACACTTGCATTAAAATGCTTAAAGAGGTTATCTTCCTAAGGTTTGGAGTCCCTAGATATTTAATGACCGATGGTGGTTCACACTTTATTCATGGTGCTTTCCGTAAGATGCTTGCTAAGTATGATGTTAACCATAGAATTGCATCACCCTATCATCCTCAATCTAGTGGTCAAGTAGAACTTAGCAATAGAGAAATAAAATTAATATTACAAAAAATTGTTAATAGGTCTCGTAAGAACTGGTCTAAGAAATTAGATGATGCACTTTGGGCCTATAGAACAGCTTATAAAAATCCTATGGGTATGTCTCCATATAAAATGGTATATGGAAAGGCTTGTCATTTGCCTCTAGAACTAGAACACAAAGCATTTTGGGCAATTAAAGAACTCAATTATGATTTCAAACTTGCCGGTGAGAAGAGGCTATTTGATATTAGCTCACTAGATGAATGGAGAACCCAAGCGTATGAAAATGCCAAGCTATTCAAAGAGAAAGTAAAAAGATGGCATGACAAAAGAATCCAAAAGCGGGAATTCAAAATAGGAGATTATGTTCTTTTATTCAACTCTCGTTTAAGATTCTTTGCAGAAAAGCTTCTCTCCAAATGGGAAGGTCCATATATTATTGAATAGGTTTATCGTTCTGGATCTATCAAGATTAATAACGCTGAAGGTACTAACCCGAAGGTGGTCAATGGCCAGAGAATTAAGCATTATATCTCAGGTACGCCTATTAACGTTGAAAGCAATGTTATCCAAACCATGACACCAGAGGAACACATAAAAGAAACCTTTCGGAATACTCCAGAATACTTAAAAATAGGAGGTACGTGATACGGTAAGTAATCGGACTCCGAAAAATCCGCAAAAACATTTTCTGTCAGTTTTGGAATATTTTAGAATTTTAGGAATAAAAAAAATAAACCGAAAGGTGATCGAGGTGAGCACGACACACTAGGGCGCGCCAGACACCCCTGGGCGCGCCCTGGTGGGTGCTGCCCACCTCGGATGCCTTCCCGACTCCGTTTTCCTTCCAAATACTTGTTTCCCAAGAATAAAAATTCTCTATATATACCCTCGACTGTTTTGACGACCGCATCGCAAAAAAAAATCCTCTGTTCTTGCTTCTTGCTGTTTTCCGATCAGATTTTTCAAGTCAGGCATCATGTCTTATCCCTCTCCTCACAATATGGAAGAAGATGCCTGGCTAATGAAGATAGAGTTGAAGAGGAAGGAGCCGGAAGAAGCCTACAAGGAGAGGAAGGACAATGAAGCTAAGATGGATTATCTCCCTGAAGGAGATCAATTCACACCAGCAAAGGAGGTAGAGGAAGAAGATATCCTTCAACCTTATTATAGTCATCTCACCCCTATTGAAATCGAAGCCTTTAGAACCTTCGAAGCGGTTCGTGTTCAGAATAAATTTCTCATCCGTGAAAATATCTTGTTGCAAGAACACATCGACAATCTTAGGAGAGTCGTCCGCAAATTGGAGGATCTTCTGAAGCTTAAGTGTGACATCACATCATCACCACCTACATCTGCACCTCCACCTTCTTCATCACCACCACCAAAGGAGACTTGAGTACATGGGTATGGGCACTCCCCTTGGCTTGAGCCAAGCTTGGGGGAGGTGCCCCGGTATCGTATCACCATCACTTTTATTCACCTTTACCTATTTTGGTTCTATCTTTAGTTTTCCCTTTGCCTTAGTCGAATAAAAGTTTAGCGAGATCTATTTTCGTGTGTTAGTTTTGTGGCCTACCTATCTATGTAATCGAGTGAAAGTTATATAATAAAGTTTAGTTTGAGTTTTTGCTTCTCTACTTTCTTGTTGCAATCAAATAAAAGAAAGACAAATAAATGAAAAGAATCATATGCTAATCTTATGGTGAGTAATGACATCACATAAGGAAAAGTATAATTAGTAAAATTTATTGGAGATTGACAAACATAGCATTGGTCAATGATGCAATTCATGAAAGAATTAATTAGGGAAGAGAAGATTCACATGCAAATACACTATCTTGGACATCTTTTATGATTGTGAGACCCCATCAAATATTATATGCCAAAATTGTTGACGTTGGACAAGGAAGACAACGTAATGATTTATGTTTGTTCATATCCACATAGAAGTTATATTGTCATAGATCCTTCAACATGTGGTGCTTGCTCAATATCTTTGCTAGCCAAAAATTCCACACTAAGTAGAGATACTACTTGTGCATCCAAAAACCCAAACCAAACTCTTTCCTTGAGTGTCCACCATACCTACCTATGGATCGAGAAAGATCCTTCAAGTAAGTTGTCATCGGTGCAATAAGGCAATAAAAATTGCTTCTAAAAGTGTTTTGATCAATTAGTGTAAGAGAAAATTGAGCGTTATACGAACTTATGATGGCAAAGTAATAAAAGCGACGGACTGCATAATAAAGGTTGCTATCATAGGGGGCAATATAGCATGACGTTCTTTTACATTAAGGGATTGGGCATACAAACCAATAAGCGCATGACAACCTCTGCTTCCCTCTGCGAAGGGCCTATCTTTTACTTTTATGTACTTACTTTTATGCAAGAGTCAAAGTATTCTTCTCTATTCCTTTTTACTTTTTCCTTTGCAAGCATCATGTGGTGAGGAAAGATCTAGGCACATATATCCAGTTGGATATGGGTGGGCATGAGTTATTATTGTTGACATCACCCTTGAGGTGAATACGGTGGGTGGCAAAACTATAAGCCCCTATCTTCCTATGTGTCCGGTTGAAACTTTTTGTTCATGGGTATGCCGTGAGCGTTAGCAATCATAGAAGACTAAATGATGGTTGTGTATGTGGACTTGCCAAAATGCTCCGACATGAGACCCTTCCTGAAAATATGATGAATTGTAGTTGCAAAGTTGACAGAGAACACAGTTTGTTGGTTTCCAATAAGGTTTATGCTTCATACTTCTATGTTGTGATGAATTGTTACTTGTTCATGAGAAGCTTTATGATAAAAATATATTGAAATAAGTTCTTATGTTAGAGTTTGTTGCTGTTATGTTAATAAGCATGATGCTTCTATGCCCGTATTTTGTTTTTATCGACACCTCTCTCTCAAACCATGTGGACATGCTTTTCAATGTCGGCTTTCGCTTGAGGACAAGCGAGGTCTAAGCTTGGGGAGTTGATATGTCCATTTTGCATCATGATTTCCTACTATTATTTACTTTGTTTTGTTGAATAATAATGCTTTGGGGAGTGATTCTAATGCCTTTTCTCTCATAATATGCAAGGTTTACACAAAGAGGGAGAAAACCGGCAGCTAGAATTCTGGACCCAAGAAAAGCACGTCAGACATACCTATTCAGCACAACTCCAATGAAGCTGAAACTTTATGAAGATTATTTTTGGAATTAATAAAAAATACTGGAGCAAAAATCTACCGGAGGGGGCCACCTGGTGAGGAGCACCCACCAGGGCGCGCCAGGCACCCCCTGGCGCGGCCTGGTGGGTGGTGCTCACCCTGGCCCACCTCCGGAGCCCATCTTCTGGTATATATTCCAAAAAAACCTTAAAAAATGAGGAGGAGTACTTTCGGGATGAAGCACCGCCGCCTCGAGGCGGAACTTGGGCAGGAGCACTTTTGCCCTCCGGCGGAGCGATTCCGCCGGGGGAACTTCCCTCCCGGAGGGGGAAATCGAAGCTATCGTCATCACCAACACCTCTCTCATCTTTGGGAGGCCAATCTTCATCAACATCTTCAACATCACCATCTCCTCTCAAACCCTAGTTCATCTCTTGTGTTCAATCTTTGTACCGGAACCTCAGATTGGTACCTGTGGGTGACTAGTAGTGCTGATTACCTTGTGTAGTTGATTACTATATGGTTTATTTGGTGGAAGATTATATTTTCAGATCCATTATTCTATTTAATACTCCTCTGATCTTCAGCATGATTATTATTTGTGAGTAGTTACCTTTGTTCTTGAGGTCACGGGAGAAGTCATGTTGCGAGTAATCATGTGAATTTGATATGTGTTCGATATTTTGATGATATGTATGTTGTGATTCCCTTAGTGGTGTCATGTGAACGTCGACTACATAACACTTCAACATTCATGGGCCTAAGGGAATGCATTGTGGAGTAGATATTATATGATGGGTTGCTAGAGTGACAGAAGCTTAAACCCTAGTTTATGCGCTACTTCGTAAGGGGCTGATTTGGATCCACATGTTTAATGCTATGGTTAGACTTTGTCTTAATACTTTTCTCGTAGTTGCGGATGCTTTCGAGGGGGTTAATCATAAGTAGGTTGTTAGTTCAAGTAAGAACAGCACCTTAGCACCAGTCCACCCACATATCAAATTATCAAAGTAGCGAACACGAATCAAACCAACATGATAAAAGTGACTAGACGAAATTCCCGTGTACCCTCAAGAACACTTTGCCTATTACTTGTGATTGTTCTGTCCTGTCCTTTGCCTAAAAAGGATTGGGCTACCTTGTTGCACCTTGTTTACCATTACCGTTACTTGCTCGTTACAAATTATGTTGTTGTCAAACTATCTATTACCTACAATTTCAGTGCTTGCAGAAATTACCTTGCTGAAAACCGCTTGTCATTTCCTTCTGCTCCTCGTTGAGTTTGACACTCTTACTTATCGAAAGGACTATGATTGATCCCCTATACTTGTGGGTCATCAGAGGCGTATCATAAGCCAGCCACAAGATCACTGGAGCTGCTCCGTGTATGGCGCCTTGATTCATGCTGAGTTTTCTTCAAAATAAAACCAGGATCTAAATGAGCCTCCGGGTGAGAAAAACTTACTTTCCGAATGACCCGCCTTGCTTTCCTTGGGGGCAAGGAGTCTGAGCCGGAAGAGAGGGAAATTACCTCAGCATCTTCAGCTCGGCTTGTTGCAGCATCACCCTGAGAGTAAGAAGTGTCAGCAAGTTTAATAAAAAGACGGCCAAGGGAGTCAAGTTCTACCTCTGATTGTTCGTCAGCTGCTCGTGACTCGCCCCTAGTTGACGGCTCTTCCACAGCCGCCTTATTCTTCTTCTTATCTGTGGCAACTTTAGGCTTATGAGCCAAGGTTTTCCTCTTCTTATTCCAGAATGGAGAATTTGCCTGCAAGGTTATCGGTAAAAATAGCAAGTAAGCTTTGAAATTTAAAAAATTCTGTAAGTCGGGTAAATCGTTATCAAAGGTTCTTACTAGAGGATCCGGGTTAAGAATACATAAGGGATTTGGTCCGACTTTATTGCAAGCCTCTTGATTTTCTCCGAGAAGCTTCTTCACAATCCGGTTGATGTTATCAACTTCCAGATCAACATTGCTATATCTCTGTGCATTGTCTAAACCGCTAGAGTAATTGCACTTTAAGTCGCCACGGCGACTCAATGGTAAGATCCTCCAAGATACCCAGCATCGGGTTAGATCCACCACAGTCAATCCATTGGCTGTCAAAGCCCTCATTTTTGGGTATATAGGGGCAAGCAGAGCACGTTCTTCTGGAGAAGCCCAGCCAGGAAGATTGAAGTCTATAGGAAGACGATCCGGTCTGTAACCCGGCAGAGGGTTTTCATCAGCAGAGGTCGTGTTACGGCAATAGAACCAAGTCTTATTCCATCCTTTAGGGTGACTCGACAGAATAGCTGCAGGGAAAGAACAATCCGTTCGCCTTTTAATTGAGACCCCACCAAGTTCTAAGCTGGGGCCATCAGCACATTCAGTCTGGCGGTTGAGATAGAAGAATTCTCTAAAAAGAGGGACGGTGGGCTCCATCTGCAGATACACCTCACAAAGTACTTGGAACTGACAGAGGTTGGATATAGAATTGGGACCCAGATCTTGAGGATGAAGCTTGAAAAAGTGCAGAACATCCTAGAAGAATTTTGACCCAAGGGGAGAGAAGCCCCGGAGAAGGTGATCTATGAACACCACTACTTCTCCTTCGCTGGGTTGTGGAGTTTCTTCTCCACAGGCGACCCGCGAGCTAATTTCCTCTTTAGAAGGCAGAAGGCCTTGGTCTTCATAGTCCTTGAGCACAAGTTCAGAAACGTGGGAAGGCACCCAGTTGCATGTAGTGGTTTTTGACATGATGAAGCACTTAAGAAGAGTAAAAAGGACCTGCAAAAGCATATATGGCGAGTTGTTTAAAAGAGCAGCAATTTGTTTAAATAGGCTATGTGATCAGACAACAATATTCTAGCAGTTCTCGACAAAGAGTAAGACGGCATAATTATCTACAACAGATGAGTCGCCTCATGGTAAGACGACACTAAAGGAAGCAGTATGCAAACATGGCGGGTCACGAACATGGTGATGAGCCGACGGACATAAGGGCGACTTATGACAATCAGAGATTTCTGGTTTTTGCTAAGTTTGGAACAAACAAGTTTCTGCCAAAACGGCTACAATTATGGATCTACAAATGGTTTTAAAAGGAAAATAATTCCTAAACCTAGCGACGGAGCAGAGAAGAAGTGGTGACCAGATTATGGATTTCTAAGGAAAAGCTAAGCATATTATGTACAAAATGGTGCCGCCACTCACGTCACTCTATTTCTACGAGAATGGTTCATTAAAACTGCATATGAAATAGCAATGGAGATGAAGGAGCGATGAACTCCGACAAGTCCAATGAACTGCAGTAAGCTAGTATGGATCTGGGAAAGGCAAATGACTTACCTAACGATTGCCGGGGGCAGCGGAGACGTTCGGCCGGGCCTTGGTGAAGTTGAAGGTGATGTCGCGGTCCTGTAGAGGGCCGGCCAGTGATGAACGAGCAACGGTGACGGTGCGGCAGAGGCTTGAGCTCGAGGAGGAAGAAGACGCGGGGGGGGGGGGGGGGCAAGGTAAAATATGAATGAGGGGACCCCCCCGTGTGTATTTATAACATAAAGAGCCGAAGAGTAACAGGCAGGCGCGAAGATCGAGGGGGTACAGTAAATTTTGGAGCCAGAGGCACCTCGATTTTCAGGCTAAACGGATATATGCAAAGATTCATTGTGATGTCATCATTAATTTCCTGGATTTCCGGCAAGTGATGTCATCGATAAGTAAACCGTGTCTCTCGATTCCGATCAACCCCGACAAGCTAATCACCCGGTTGCGATGGCCTCACGTCTAAGTCCTCACACTAGGACATCTGCCGTGACAAAACCACGATAGTTGGCACCCACCATGGGTAAAGCAAGAAAATTACAAGTCTGGAAACATTGTAAGCCAGCATTTTGTGACCCGGAGAAGATGCAGATATGATCAGAAGAGAAGCCACCAAGGTTAAGGTGGCAGAGATTGACAGGAATAAATTCAAATCAATCTGAGGGCTAATGTTGGGGATATAACCCCACGATATGACCCGCCCTATTGGGCAGGGTCATCTTCATGGCGGCTCATAGACAAGACTCAAGGTGGGTTGCGATGATGAAGAAGCAAGACTGGCAAGGCAGTTTACCAAGCAGGCCGGCTTGAGGCCCAGTATTTGATGACGGCGACTCAAGGCCCAAGAGGTAGAAGTCGCCGAGAGTTTCCTTGCTTAGAAGGCAAGGCGTGTTAGAGACATACTTAGTTATGAATCATAGCATGACTCGGACTCTTGTAAGCCTAGGGTCTCAGCCTGTATATAAAGGCGAGTCCCTGAGGCCAATAGGGTTAAGTTACAATCGATCAATAGCTAGGTCAAGCGAATCCTCTCCCTTGTATTGATCTCCAAGCAATAAGCAGAAAAGCAGGAGTAGGCTATTACCTTGATCATGAGGGGCCGAACCTGGGTAAACCGTGTCTCTCGATTCCGATCAACCCCGACAAGCTAATCACCCGGTTGTGATGGCCTCACGTCTAAGTCCTCACACTAGGACATCTGCCGTGATAAAACCACGACAATACGTCTATTTTGCATCATGATTTCCTGCTGTTATTTATATTGCTTTTGGTCATTATTCCACTTTATAATACAATTCTAATGCATTTTCTCTCTTAATTTGCAAGATTCACATGGAGAGGAACATTACCAGCAGCTGGAATTCTGGACCTGAAAAAGCTACATCAGAGATACCTATTTTACTGAGCTCCAAATGACATGAAATTTTACAGAGATTTTTTGTGGAATATATGAAAAATACTGGAGCAAAGAAGTACCAGAGGGGGCCCACAACCTGCCCACAAGGCAACAGGGCGTGGCCACCTCCCTAGGCACGCCCTAATGCCTTGTGGGTCCCACAGGCGGCCTCCGGTGCCCCTCTTCTGCTGTATGAAGAGTTTTGACCTAGAAAAAATAAGGAGGATACTTTCGGGACGAAGCGCCGCCGTCTCGAGGCGGAACCTGGACAGGAGCACTTTTGTTGTCCGGCGGAGCGATTTCGCCGGGGAAACTTCCCTTCGGGAGTGGGAAATCGCAGTCGTTGTCATCACCAACACTTCCTCCATCATGGGAGGATCTATTTTCATCAACATCTTCACCAGCACCATCTCATCTCAAACCCTAGTTCATCTCTTGTATTCAATCTTTGTCTCAAAACCTCAGATTGGTATCTGTGGGTTGCTAGTAGTGTTGATTACATCTTGTAGTTGATGCTAGTTGGTTTAATTGGTGGAAGATTATATGTTCAGATCCTAAATGATATTCAATGCACCTCTAATCTTGAACATGAATATGATTTGTGAGTAGTTACTTTGTGTGTTTTCTGTGTCACTTTGTGTGTTTTCATTCGTTGTCCAAGAAATGAAAAGAATTTTCAAACATTTCGGCTACGAGATGCGTACATCTACATAAGGCATGTTGGTAATTTAATTACAGGAAATGCAGATGGACTCAGAAAATCACGGAAATCGGTGTGTCATCGTGGCGTGATCTCGAGACAGCGTGGAATTTTTTTGGTAAACTTTGACAGAAGTTTGGATGACCGCTCCTTGGAAACCATAGCATCTCAGTAGAAGGATCATAGTTTCGAAGGGAGAAGTGGCAAATCGAACTCCAATCGACGGTGTCTTCATCGCCTCTCCTCCAATTTTTCCCACTATAGGCAATCCTCATTATACACCAGGTTTGATTTTCTGGCGCATTTCTGGGCTCGTTTGCTATATTTAAGTCATTTTTATCATTTACAGGGCATTTAGTGCATATAAATCAAATCTCAACTACAACTACGTGTATCGACGAGAGGGATAAGGACTGCCGTTCGATCTGGGTGCATCCTACGGTGCAGACTCATGATCCATGTGGTTTAGGTTTTGGCCAATCAGAAACCACAACTCACTTTGCGCGCATTAGGTGTCACCGGCCACAGTTTGCGAAGCACAAAGATTTAATGAATGAACCGTGTGTTATTTGTTTATGCACAACAATCATATTTTCATTTCAAATGAATTTGTGACTTCATCATTTCGCCTCTAATTATTTTCATCAGCAGACAATCACCTTTTAATCCATGTATTGGTTTTCGGTCGCATTTCATGACTTGTTTGCTAATTTTAAGACATTTTTCACCAACATAGGGCTTGTTAGTATTTTAATTGGAGGAAATGTTGATGTATTCCAAAAATCACAAAAATGGGTGTGTCACCGTGGCATGATGTGAATACCCCGTGAATTTTTTTTGGTAATGTCTGGCGGAAGTTGTGATGACCGCCCCTTTGGAAACCAAGGCATCTCACAAGAAGGATCATAGTTTCCAAAAGTAGAGTTGACATCTCGGACTCTAATCGGTGTCAACCTCATCGTTTCACCTCGATTTTCCCATGGTACGCAAACACCATTGTACTCCTATTATTAATCTTCTGGTGGATTACAGGGCTCGTTTGCTATATCTAAGGCATTTTTTGCATTTACCATGCATTAGTGCATATAAATAAAATCCCAACATGAATTACATGTGGATGATGGCAAAGAATCTCTTACAAATCATTTGCGTGCCACTTTGCGTGATTTTCATCATTGTCCAAGGAATGAGAAGAATTTTCAAACATTTCGGACGGGAGATGCGTCCACCTACACAATAAATGTCGGTGGTTTAATTACAAGAAATGCAGATGGAGTCAGAAAATCACAAAAATCGGTGTGTCATCGTAGCGTGATCTCGAGACACCGTGGAAAACTTTTGGTACAATTTGGCACAAGTTATACTGATCGCTCCTTGGAAACCATAGCATCTCAGTAGAAGGATCGTAGTTCCAAAGTAGAAGTGGCAAATCGAACTCCAATCGACGGTGTCTTCATCGCCTCTCCTCCAATTTTTTCCCATGGTAGTCAATCATCATTATACGCCAGGTTTGATTTTCTGGCACATTTCTGGGCTTGTTTGCTATATTTAAGCCATTTTTAGCATTTATAGGGCATTTAGTTGTAAGCACAACTTCTCCCTAGGTGGTTTTGGTAATTAATAACAACATATATTTCATTGGACTAATGATTCTACCAAGTATATCTCAGGTAAAGTTCAATGAATGGATTGGCAAATGATTGTGAGGAGATCCCCTAGATGCAAGGAACATCAATTGGCAACAAGCTTCAAGACTCTACATTTTGCTTTTTGTGAGAAATCATGTTTGAGTCCATTGGAAAGACAATACTATTAAAAGGGGATGAGGTTTCTATGATGATCTGGTTGCTCAAGTGCTTAGAGTTAGCCACCAAAAATACACATGAAATTCTCCCACAAAAATACTCTATCTAAAACCTACCACTCAATTTCGGTGCCACCAATATTTCCAATTCGGCCCTACCGATCTTTACCCTAGACAGTTCCTAAGCCAATCCCTAAGGTCTCGGTGACACCAACTTTAATTTCGGTGAAACCGAAATCAGTAACCAACTCTCTGGTATCCTATTTCTAAGAATCAGAATTTCCGAGTTTTGGAAATCGGTCTCACCGGGATTTGGAAACCGCCTAGGTCAGCCAATTCGGTCCCACCGAGATCTATATATCGGTCTCACTGAAATGCCAAAAGTTGCCATATTTTGCACTAGTCGGTGCAACCGAGTTTCTGCTTCGGTTTCACCGAGTTGGGCAATAATGTTGTAACGGTTGGATTTTTGGAGATGCCTATATATACCCCTCCACCTACCTCTCACTCGTAGAGGAAGCACTCAGAACAGACCAACACTTGCCCCATCCATTTTTCTGAGAGAGAACCACCTTCTCATGTGATGAGATCAGGATCCTCCACTCCAACCATATGAATCTTGATTTCTAGCCTCCCCAAGTTGCTTTCACCCAATAAATCTCTTCTACCAAGCCAAATCTATGAGAGAGTGATTGTGTGTTGAGGAGACTATCTTTTGAAGCACAAGAGCAAGGAGTTCATCATTATTACCACATCGATTACCTTTTGGAGAGTGGTGTCTCCTAGATTTGTTAGGTGTCGCTTGGGAGCCACCGTCTTCGTGTGTGGAGATGAACCAAGAAGTTTGTAAGGGCAAGGAGATCACCTACTTCGTGAAAATCTACCCCGAGTGAAGCTAGTCCTTCGTGGACGTAAGCCGTGATGGAATAGACAAGGTTGCTACTTAGTGGACCCTTTTGGGTGGAGCCCTCTGTGGAATCTCGCGACCGCTACCCTCCATGGGTTGAAGTCTCTGATACGTCCATTTTGCATCATGATTTCCTACTGTTATTTATTATGTTTTGTTGAATAATAATGCTTTAGGGTGTGATTCTAATGCCTTTTCTCTCATAATATGCCAGGTTTACACAAAGAGGGAGAATACCGGTAGATGGAATTCTGGACCTGAAAAAAGCACATCAGAGATACCTATTCTACAAAACTCCAATGAAGCTGAAATTTTAAGGAGATTATTTTTGGAATAAATAAAAAATACTGGAGCAAAGAACTACCGGAGGGGCCACCCTGGTGGGCACAAGACACCAGGGCGCGCCAGGCCCCCCTGGGCGCGCCCTGGTGGGTTGTGCCCTCCTCGGCCCACCTCTGGTGCCCATCTTCTGGTATAAAATCACTTTTAACCTAGAAAAAAAATCATAGGAGGACTTTCGGGACGAAGCGCCGCCGCCTCGAGGCAGAACTTGGGCATGAGCACTTTTGCCCTCCGGCGGAGCGATTCCGTCGGGGGAACTTCCCTCCCGGAGGTGGAAATCGAAGCCATCGTCATCACCAACACCCCTCTCATCTTTGGGAGGCCAATCTTCATCAACATCTTCAACAACACCATCTCCTCTCAAACCCTAGTTCATCTCTTGTGTTCAATCTTTGTACCGGAACCTCAGATTGGTACCTGTGGGTGACTAGTAGTGTTGATTACCTTGTGTAGTTAATTACTATATGGTTTATTTGGTGGAAGATTATATGTTTAGATCCATTATGCTATTCAATACCCCTCTGATCTTGAGCATGCTTATTATTTGTGAGTAGTTACTTTTGTTCTTGAGGTCACGGGAGAAGTCACGTTGCAAGTAATCATGTGAATTTGATATGTGTTCGATATTTTGATGATATGTATGTTGTGATTCCCTTAGTGGTATCATGTGAACGTCGACTACATGACACTTCACCATTCATGGGCCTAAGGGAATGCATTGTGGAGTAGTTATTAGATGATGGGTTGCTAGATTGACAGAAGCTTAAACCCTAGTTTATGCGCTATTTCGTAAGGGGCTGATTTGGATCCAAACGTTTAATGCTATGGTTAGATTTTATCTTAATACTTTTCTCGTAGTTGCGGATGCTTGTGAGGGGGTTAATCATAAGTGGGAGGTTGTTCAAGTAAAAAACAGCACCCAAGCACCGGTCCACCCACATATCAAATTATCAAAGTAGCGAACACGAATCAAACCAACATGATAAAAGTGACTAGATGAAATTCCCGTGTATCCTCAAGAACACTTTGCCTATTACTAGAAACTGTTCTGGCATGTCCTTTGCCACAAAAGGATTGGGCTACGTTGCTGAACTTTATTTACCGTTACTTGCTCGTTACCAATTACCTTGCTATCAAACTATCGGTTACCTACAATTTCAGTGCTTGCAGAAATTACCTTGCTGAAAACCGCTTGTCATTTCCTTCTGCTACTCGTTGGGTTCGACACTCTTACTTATCGATAGGACTATGATTGACCCCCTATACTTGTGGGTCCTCAAGACTCTTTTCTGACGCCGTTGCCGGGGAGTGAAGCGCTCTTGGTAAGTGGAAATCGGTAAGGAAAAACTCATACTACGTGCTAAAATTTATTGTTACTTTCTACTATGGAAAACAATCCATTGAGGGGTTTGTTCGGGGTATCTTCACCTTGACTGGAACCACAATTAGTTGCCCCTCAACCTACTGCACCTACTGAAAATATTGGTTATGAAATTCCTTAGGGTATGGTAGAACAACTGCTTGCTAAACCTTATGCAGGAGATGGAACTGAACATCCTGATATGCATCTATTATATGTGAACGAAATTTGTGGATTATTTAAGCTTGCAGGTTTACCCGGAGATGAATCTAAGAAGAAGGTTTTCCCTTTATATTTTAAGGGAAAATCATTGACATGGTATAGGCTATGTGATGATCTTGGATCGTGGAACTGGAATCGTTTGCAATTGGAATTCCACCAAAAGTTTTATCCCATGAATCTAGTTCATCGTGATCGGAATTATATATATAATTTTTGGCCTCGTGAAGGAGAAAGCATCGCTCTAGCTATGGGGAGGCTTAAGTAAATGTTATATTCATGCCCCAATCATGATATCCCGAGAGAAGTTATCATTCAGAATTTTTATGCTCGACTTTCTCATAATGATCAATCCATGCTTGATACTTCTTGTGCTGGTTCTTATATGAAGAAGACTATTGAATTCAAGTGGGATCTCTTAGAAAGAATTAAATGCAACTCTGAAGATTGGGAACTCGACGAAGGTAATGAGTCAGGTATAAAGCTTGAGTTTGATTGTGTTAAATCTTTTATGAATACCGATACTTTTCATAAGTTTAGCACTAAATATGGACTTGACTCTGAGATACTAGCCTCTTTCTGCGAAGCATTTGCTACTCATGTTGATATCCCTAAGGAGAAGTGGTTTAAATATCATCCCCCTATTAAAGAAGAAATTAAAGAACCGGTCATAGCTAAAGATGAAAATGAAACCATCATTTACAATGTTGATCCAGTTGTGCCTACCGCTTATATTGAAAAAACACCTTTCCCTGTTAGCATAAAGGAACATGCTAAGGTATCAACTGTGGTTCGTAAGAGTAATATTAGAGCACCTAAGCCCCCTGAGCAAATTAAAGTAGAACCTAGTGTTTCTATGTTTAAAGAGCTCCTGGTAGAAAAAATTGATGGGCATGTTATCTACTTCTGTGATGAAGCTGCAAGAATGCTAAACCCGATGAAAAAGATAAACATAGACCCATAAAGGCATACCTGTTGTCTCAGTTAAAATAGGAGATCATTGCTATCATGGTTTATGTGATTTGGGTGCAAGTGTGAGTGCTATCCCTTTTACTTTATACCAAGAAATTATGGATGAAATAGCACCTTCTGAAATAGAAGACATTGATGTTACTATTAAACTTGCTAATAGAGACACCATCACACCACTTGGGAATGTTAGAGATGTTGAATTCTTGTGTGGGAAAGTAAAATACCCTACTGATTTTCTAGTTCTTGGTTCCCCACAAGATGACTTTTGTCCTATTATCTTTGGTAGACCTTTCTTGAGCACCGTCACCGCTAAGATTGATTGTGAAAAACAAATTGTCGGTGTCAGTTTTGGTGGTATGTCTCATGAGTTTAATTTTTCCAAGTTTAGTAGACAACCTCGTGATAAAGCATTATCTAGTAAGGATCAAAATAATTGGTCTTGCTTCTATTGCCGTGCCTCCTACCGATCCATTAGAACAATATTTGCTTGACCATGAAAATGATATGCACTTGCATGAAAGAAATGAAATAGATCAAATTTTCTTTGAACAACAACCTCTCCTAAAACACAATTTGCCTATTGAAACTCTTGGAGGTCCTCCTCCACCTAAAGGTGATCCTGTGTTTGAATTAAAGCAATTGCCTGACACTTTGAAGTATGCTTATCTTGATGAGAAAAAGATATATCCTGTTATTATCAGTGCTAACCTTTCAGAACATGAAGAAGAAAGATTATTAAAAGTTCTAAGGAAGCACTGGGCTGCTATTGGATATACTCTTGATGATCTTAAGGGTATTAGTCCCACTCTATGTCAGCACAAGATTAATATGGAACCTGATGCTAAACCCGTTGTTGATCACCAACAATGATTAAATCCTAAGATGAAAGAAGTGGTAAGAACTGAAATATTAAAGCTTTTGGAAGTAGGTATAATCTATCCCATAGCTGATAGTAGATGGGTAAGTCTCGTTCATTGTGTCCCTAACAAAGGAGGTATTACCGTTGTTCCTAATGATAAGAATGAACTCATTCCACAAAGAATTGTCACTGGCTATAGAATGGTAATTGATTTTAGAACATTAAATAAAGCTACTAGAAAAGATCATTACCCTCTGCCTTTAATTGATCAAATGCTAGAAAGATTATCTAAGCACACGCACTTTTTTTTCTGGATGGATATTCTGGTTTCTCTCAAATACCTGTGTCCCAATCCGATCTAGAGAAAACCACCTTTACTTGCCCTTTTGGAAGCTATGCTTATAGACGTATGCCTCTTGGTTTATGCAATGCACCTGCTACCTTTCAAAGATGTATGACTGCTATATTCTCTGATTTTTGTGAAAAGATTGTGGAGGTTTTCATGGATGATTTTTCCGTTTACGGGACTTCTTTTGATGATTGCTTAAGCAACCTTGATCAAGTTTTGCAGAGATGTGAACAAACTAATCTTGTCTTGAATTGGGAGAAGTGCCACATTATAGTTAATGAAGGCAATGTTTTAGGGCATAAAATATCTGAATGAGGTATTGAGGTGGATAAAGCTAAAGTTGATGCAATTGAGAAAATGCCATGTCCTAAAGATATTAAAGGTATTCGAAGTTTCCTTGGTCATGCTGGTTTCTATAGGAGGTTCATTAAAGACTTCTCTAAAATTTCTAGGCCTCTTACTAATCTTTTGCAAAAGGATATTCCTTTTGTTTTTTATGATGATTGTGTGGAAGCCTTTGAAACACTCAAGAAAGCCTTAACCTCTGCACCTATCGTTCAACCACCTGATTGGAACTTTCCTTTTGAAATCATGTGTGATGCTAGTGATTATGTTGTTGGTGTTGTTCTAGGACAAAGAGCTGATAAAAAATTGAATGTTATCCATTATGCTAGTAAAACTCTAGACAGTGCTCAACAAAATTATGCTACTACTGAAAAAGAATTTTTAGCAGTTGTGTTTGCCTGTGATAAATTTAGATCTTATATTGTTGACTCAAAAGTTATTGGTCACACCGATCATGCTGCAATAAAATATCTCATGGAAAAGAAAGATAATAAACCTAGACTCCTTAGGTGGGTTCTCTTGCTTCAAGAATTTGACTTACATATCATTGATTGGAAGGGAGCTGAGAACCCCGTAGCTGATAACTTGTCTAGGTTAGAAAATATTCTTGATGACCCACTACCTATTGATGATAGTTTTCCTGACGAAAAGTTAGTTGCAATAAATGTTTCTCAAAACACCCCTTGGTATGCTGATTATGCTAATTACATTGTCGCTAAATATATACCACCTAGCTTCACATACCAACAAAACAAAAATTCTTCTATGACTTAAGACATCACTTTTGGGATGACCCACATCTTTATAAAGAAGGCGTAGATGGTATTATTAGACGTTGTGTACCTGAGCATGAACAGGAACAAATCCTACGGAAATATCATTCCGAAGCTTATGGAGGACATCATGCGGGAGATAGAACTGCTCACAAGGTATTGCAATCTGGTTTTTATTGGCCTACTCTCTTCAAGGATGCCCGTAAGTTTGTCTTGTCTTGTGATGAATGTCAAAGAATTGGTAATATTGGTAAGTGTCAGGAAATGCCTATGAATTATTCACTTGTTGTTGAACCATTTGACGTTTGGGGTTTTGATTATATGGGACCTTTTCCTTCCTCTAACGAGTACACTCATATTCTGGTTGCTGTTGATTATGTCACTAAGTGGGTAGAAGTTATTCCAACTAGTAGTGCTGATCACCACACCTCCATTAAAATGCTTAAAGAGGTTATCTTCCCGAGGTTTGGAGTTCCTAGATATTTAATGACCGATGGTGGTACACACTTTATTCATGATGCTTTCCGTAAAATGCTTGCTAAATATGATGTTAACCATAGAATTGCATCACCCTATCATGCTCAATCTTGTGGTCAAGTTGAACTTAGCAATAGAGAAATCAAATTAATATTACAAAAAACTGTCAATAGGTCTCGTAAGAATTGGTCTAAGAAATTAGATGATGCACTTTGGGCCTATAGAACAGCTTATAAAAATCCTATGGGTATGTCTCCATACAAAATGGTATATGAAAAAGCTTGGCATTTGCCTCTAGAATTAGAACATAAAGCATTTTGGGCAATTAAAGAACTTAACTATGATTTCAAACTTGCCGGTGAGAAGAGGCTATTTGATATTAGCTCACTAGATGAATGGAGAACCCAAGCCTATGAAAATGCCAAACTATTCAAAGAAAAAGTAAAAAGATGGCATGACAAAAGAATCCAAAAGCGGGAATTCGAAATAGGAGACTATGTTCTTTTGTTCAACTCTTGTTTAAGATTTTTTGCAGGTAAGCTTCTCTCCAAATGGGAAGGACCTTATATTATCGAAGAGTTTTATCGTTCTGGAGCTATCAAGATTAATAATGCCGAAGGTACTAACCCGAAGGTGGTCAATGGACAAAGAATTAAGCACTATATCTCAGGTACGCCTATTAACGTTGAAAGCAATGTTATCCAAACCATGACACCGGTGGAACACATAAAAGAAACCTTCCGGAACACTCCAGAATTCTGAAAAATAGGAGGTACGTGATACGGTAAGTAAACAGACTCCGAAAAATCCGCAAAAATATTTTTTGTCAGTTTTGGAATATTAGAAAAATTTGGAAATAAAGAAATAATCCGGAAGGTGATCGAGGTGAGCACGATACACCAGGGCGCGCCAGGCACCCCTGGGCGCGCCCTGGTGGGTTGTGCCCACCTCGGACACCTTCCCGACTACGTTTTCCTTCCATATGCTTTTTTTCCAAGAATAAAAATTCTCTATATATACCCCCGACCGTTTTGACGACCGCATCGCAGAAAAATCCTATGTTCTTGTTTCGTGTTGTTTTCCTGTCAGATTTGTTAAGCCAGGCATCATGTCTTCTCCCTCTTCTAATAACATGGAAGAAGATGCCTGGCTAATGAAGATAGAGCTAAAGAGGGAGGAGCCAAAAGAATCCAACAATGAAGACAAGGGCAAGGAGGTTATGGTGGATCAGCCCCCTGAAGGAGAGCAATCCATGCCAACAAAGGAGGGAGAAGAAGAAGATATCCTTCAACCTTATTACAGTCATCTCACCCCTATTGAAATCGAAGCTTTTAGAGCTTTCGAAGTGGTTCGTGTTCAGAATAAATTTCTCATCCGTGAAAATATTTTGCTAGAGGAGCACATCAATACCCTCCGGAGGGTCATCCGCAAATTGGAGTACCTTCTGAGGATGAAGTGTGACACCTTTACACTACCACCTTCTTCATCACCACCACCAAAGGAGATTTGAGCACACGGGTATGGTCACTCCCCTTGGCTTGAGCCAAGCTTGGGGGAGGTGCCTCGGTATCGTATCACCATCACTTTTATTTACCTCTACCTATTTTAGTTCGATCTTTAGTTTTCCTTTGCTTTAGTTGAATAAAAGTCTAGCATGATCTATTTTCGTGTGTTAGTTTTGTGGCCTATCTATCTATGTAATCGAGTGAGAGATATATAATAAAGTTTAGTTTGAGTTTTTGCCTCTCTACTTTCTTGTTGCAATCAAAATAAAGGAAAAAAGAAAATAAATGAAAAGAATCATATGCTAATCTTATGGTGAGTAATGACATCACATAAGGAAAAGTATAAGTGGTAAAATTTATTGGAGATTGACAAACATAGCATTGGTCAATGATGCAATTCATGAAAGAATTAATAAGGGAAGAGAAGATTCACATGCAAATACACCATCTTGGACATCTTTTATGATTGTGAGCCCCCATTAAATATTATATGTCAAAATTGTTGACGTTGGACAAGGAAGACAACGTAATGATTTATGTTTGTTCATATCCACATAGAAGTTATATTGTCATAGATCCTTCAACATGTGGTGCTTGCTCAATATCTTTGCTAGCCAAAAATTCCGCACTAAGTAGAGATACTACTTGTGCATCCAAAAACCCAAAGCTAAATTCATTCTTTGAGAGTCCACCATACCTACCTGCGGATCGAGTAAGATCCTTGAAGTAAGTTGTCATCGGTGCAATAAGGCAATAAAAATTGCTTCTAAAAGTGTTTTGATCAATTAGTGTAAGAGAAAATTGAGCGCTATACGAACTTATGATGGCAAAGTAATAAAAGCGACGGACTGCATAATAAAGGTTGCTATCATAGGGGGCAATATAGCGTGACGTTCTTTTACATTAAGGGATTGGGCATACAAACAAAAAAGCGCATGACAACCTCTGCTTCCCTCTGCGAAGGGACTATCTTTTACTTTTATGTATTTACTTTTGTGCAAGAGTCAAAGTATTCTTCCCTTTTCCTTTTTACTTTTTCCTTTTGCAAGCATCATGTGGTGAGGAAAGATCTAGGCACATATTTCCAGTTGGATATGGGTGGGCATGAGTTATTATTGTTGACATCACCCTTGAGGTGAATACGTTGGGAGGCGAAACTATAAGCCCCTATCTTCCTATGTGTCTGGTTGAAACTTTTTGCTCATGGGTATGCCGTGAGTGTTAGCAATCATAGAATACTAAATGATGGTTGAGTATGTGGAGTTGCCAAAAGGCTCCGACATGAGACCCTTCCTGAAAATATGATGAATTGTAGTTGCAAAGTTGACAGAGAACATAGTTTGTTGGTTTTCAATAAGGTTTATGCTTTATACTTCTATGTTGTGATGAATTGTTACTTGTTCATGAGAAGTTATATGATGAAAGTATATGAATATGTTTTATGATAGAGTTTGTTGTTGTTATGATAATAAGCATGATGCTTCTATGTCCGTATTTTTTTTTATCGACACCTCTCTTTCAAACCATGTGGACATGCTTTTCAATATCGGCTTTCGCTTGAGGAAAAGCGAGGTCTAAGCTTGGGGGAGTTGGTACGTCCATTTTGCATCATGATTTCCTACTGTTATTTATTATGTTTTGTTGAATAATAATGCTTTAGGGAGTGATTCTAATGCCTTTTATCTCATAATATGCAAGGTTTACGCAAAGAGGGAGAATACCGGCAGCTGGAATTCTGGACCTGAAAAAAGCACATCAGAGATACCTATTCTGCACAACTCCAATGAAGCTGAAATTTTACGGAGATTATTTTTGGAATAAATAAAAATACTGGAGCAAAGAACTACCGGAGGGGGCCACCCTGGTGGGCACAAGACACCAGGGTGTGCCCTGGTGGGTTGTGCCCTCCTCGGCCCACCTACGGTGCCCATCTTCTGGTATAAAATCAGTTTTAACCTAAAAAACCCAGAGGACTTTCGGGACGAAGCGCCGCCGCCTCAAGGTGGAACTTGGGCAGGAGCACTTTTGCCCTCCGGCGGAGCGATTCTGCCGGGGGAACTTCCCTCCCGAAGGGGGAAATCGAAGCCATCGTCATCACCAACACCCCTCTCATCTTTGGGAGGCCAATATTCATCAACATCTTCAACAACACCATCTCCTCTCAAACCCTAGTTCATCTCTTGTGTTCAATCTTTGTACCGGAACCTTGGATTGGTACCTGTGGGTGACTAGTAGTGTTGATTACCTTGCGTAGTTGATTACTATATGGTTTATTTGGTGGAAGATTATATATTCAGATCCATTATGCTATTCAATACCCCTCTGATCTTGAGCATGCTTATTATTTGTGAGTAGTTACTTTTGTTCTTGAGGTCACGGGAGAAGTCATGTTGCAAGTAATCATGTGAATTTGATATGTGTTCGATATTTTGATGATATGTATGTTGTGATCCCTTAGTGGTGTCATGTGAACGTCGACTACATGACACTTCACCATTCATGGGCCTAAGGGAATGCATTGTGGAGTAGTTATTAGATGATGGGTTGCTAGAGTGATAGAAGCTTAAACCCTAGTTTATGCGCTATTTCGTAAGGGGCTGATTTGGATCCAAACGTTTAATGCTATGGTTAGATTTTATCTTAATACTTTTCTCATAGTTGCGGATGCTTGCGAGGGGGTTAATCATAAGTGGGAGGTTGTTCAAGTAAGAACAGCACCCAAGCACCGGTCCACCCACATATCAAATTATCAAAGTAGCGAACACGAATCAAACCAACATGATAAAAGTGACTAGATGAAATTTCCGTGTATCCTCAAGAACACTTTGCCTATTACTAGAAACTGTCCTGGCTTGTCCTTTGCCACAAAAGGATTGGGCTACCTTGCTGCACTTTATTTACCGTTACCGTTACTTGCTCATTACCAATTACCTTGCTATCAAACTATCTGTTACCTACAATTTCAGTGCTTGCAGAAATTACCTTGCTGGAAACCGCTTGTCATTTCCTTCTGCTCCTCGTAGGGTTCGACACTATTACTTATCGAAAGGACTACGATTGACCCCCTATACTTGTGGTTCATCAGTCTCCATCAACGTGGACGTATGATAGCACCACCTATTAGAACCATGGGAAAAATCTTCGTGTCTCCAATTGCGTTTGATTCTCCTATCCCTTCCCTCTACGTATATGTGCATGTCTTACTTTCCGCTATATACTCTTAGACTTGCATGTGTAGGGTGTGCTTGACATGATATAATTGCTAAAACTTGCCAACATCTAAAATTGGGAAAAGGCTAGATTTTTATTTGGTCAAGTAGTCTAATCACCCCTCCTCTAGACATACTTTGGATCCTACATTAGTGCATATAAATCAAATCCCAACTTCAACAACGTGTGTTGACGAGAGGGATAAGGACTGCCGTTCAATCTGGGTGCATCCTACAGTGCAGACGTACGATCCGTGTGGCTTTGATTTTGGCCAATCATAACGCACGACTCACGTTGCGCGCATTAGGGGTCATCAACCATGGTTTGGGATGCACACGACTTTAGTGAATGAACCGTGTGCGATTGGTAAACCAAACTATGCATGTTCAGTTCGTACATACCGGTGTGAGATCAACTGAGCATTCTAGCTATAGGGTAAATGATCATAAATAGTTCAAATTCATTGCTATGGTTGACAACATATTAATCTAGATCAACATAAGGCTGGGCATACCTCGCAATACAGTACATATGGGAAACTTCTAATAGAACGAACTCAATACACATCGCTCATGATTCAGTACATGCAACAATTCAGTACAATAGACATAATGATTAGTTTTTTGAATTAATTCCCATGTACATGGGGTCATCGCGATCATTAGGTTGACCCCTAATGAACTTAGGTTTCCTGGTGATTTTACGCTTCTCCTATTTCATGTTGCGTGGCCCCTCGGGTGGCAACTCATCATATTGATCGTAGTCCTCCTCATCACCAACATTCTCAACGCCTAGTACCCTCCTCTTCCCATACATCACCACATGGCAATTCTTATGCAAGTGGTTTGGCACATAGAAAATCTGGGTAGCATCGCTGGCAAGAATAAATGGCTCCTTGTGATATGCCATTTTGGTGCGGTCAACATATGTCTTCCTGTAAGCATCAACCTTTATGCTACTAAGAGGGACCCATCTGCACTTGAATAATTCCACCTTCATTCGCACATAGTCAAGCTCACAAATGTCTTCGACGGTTCCATAATACACCTGTTTAACATCTTCATCTACAGTTAGGCATTCTATTCGAATAGAGCTGTTCTGATACGAGGCCTTACCATCACGTAACTTAGTGTAGAACGTGTTGCCATTTATGTCGTATGCTTGGTACTTTATAATCATCATTGATGGCTTTTGTGCCAACCACGTTGCAAGGTCATGATCGTATCCGCGTGCCAAACGATCCTTCAGCCATCTTACATAGTCCTTATTGTGTGCATTTGTCTCGGCAGCTGGTGAAAGCACATTGGGTAAGTTGCTTCGTTGTATCTCCTTCACGTGTTCTACAGCATAAGCGTCGAGTTTCGAGCTGTTAAGCAGTACTGTCAAATGGGCTTGATCGACCATTTCTCCACGTGCACAAATCCGTGTGCCAGCAAGGACCAGCTTACCAGCCAGTGATGCCTACTACACAACTTGTTCTTGTAGACTCGTGTTGGGCCTCAAGGCGCAGAGTTTTGTAGGACAGTAGCAAATTTCCCTCAAGTGGATGACCTAAGGTTTATCAATCCGTGGGAGGCGTAGGATGAAGATGGTCTCTCTCAAACAACCCTGCAACCAAATAATAAAAAGTCTCTTGTGTCCCCAACACACCAAATACAATGGTAAATTGTATAGGTGCACTAGTTCGGCGAAGAGATGGTGATGCTTGAAAACAAGCCCTAGGGTCCGTACTTTCGCTAGTGCAATCTCTCAACAATGCTAATATAATTGGATCACGTAACCATCCCTCAATGTGCAACGAAGAATCACTCCAAAGTTCTTATCTAGGGGAGAACATAAGAAGAAATTGTTTGTAGGGTACGAAACCACCTTAAATTTATCCTTTCCGATTGATCTATCCAAGAGTTCATACTAAAATAAAACCAAGTTATCATTTCCGATCGATCTATCTAAGAGTTCGTACTAAAATAACACCATATGATACGCATCAACCAACTCTAATGTCACCTAGATACTCCAATGTCACAACAAGTATCCATGAGTTAATTATACGATACACATCAAACAATTTCAGATTCATAATACTCATTCCAACACAAAAAACCTCAAAGAGTGCCCCAAGATTTCTACCGAAGAAAGTAGGACAAAAACATGCATCAACCCCTATGCATAGATTACCCCAATGTCACCTCGGGAATCCGTGAGTTGAGTGCCAAGACATAGATCAAGTGCTCTCAAATCCATAAAAGTATTCAATCCGGTAATACCGAAATCTCAAAGGGAAAACTCAATTCATCACAACAAGATAAAGAGGGGAAAACACCATGTGATCCAACTATATTAACAAAGCCCGCGATACATCTAGATCATGCCAAATCAAGAACACGAGAGAGAGAGAGACTAAACACATAGCTACTGGTACAAACCCTCAGCCCCGAGGGTGGACTACTCCCTCCGCATCATGGAGAGCATAGGGATGATGAAGATGGCCTCCGGTGATGATTCCCCCCTCCGACAGGGTGCCGGAACGGGGGTCTAGATTGGTTTTTCGTGGCTACAGAGGCTTGTGGCGGCAGAACTTCTGATCTAGGGTTATTTCTGGGGGTTTCTGAATATATAGGATTTTTGGGCGGCGGTTTCACGCGAAGATGGGCCATGAGGGGCCCACAAGACACCAGGGCGCGCCAGAGGGGGCTGGCGCGCCCTGGTGGGTTGTGGCCACCTCGTGGCTCTTCTGTCCCTCCCACGAAGCTTCCAGTGCCTCTTTTGTTCCAAAAAAATCGTCAAAAAGTTTCGTTGCATTTGGAGAACTTCTATTTCTGCACAAAAAACAACACCACGGTAGTTCTGCTGAAAACAACGTCAGTCCGGGTTAGTTCCATGCAAATCATACCAAAACCATATAAAATTGTTGGAAATATGGCATGAATACTTCATAAATTATAGATACGTTGGAGACGTATCAGCATCCCCAAGCTTAATTCCTACTCGTCCTCGAGTAGGTAAATGATAAAAGAAAATAATTTATGAAGTGTGAATGCTAGCATAGTGCATAAGTTTGATCAATGATAATTTCAACCACTTTTCCTAGCATCATAACAGCAACTCTTTCTCATAAAACTCATCATGATAAAGTAGCAACCAATTCACATGTTATGGTTCAAAAATTGAATTCTCTTGAAACTTAACAACCTATGTTCTTAGTCACCAAACAATTGCAATTCAACTTATTCTCAACAAAGTCTAAGTAAGAGCTCCACATAGTCAATCATCATATAGTCTTATATGATTGCTAGTACTCAAAGCATATTTTTAGAACAAATGGCATCCATCGAACACAGAGAAATATAGGGGCTTAATGTTTTGCCTCCCAACTCATTTATCATAGAGATAATTGTCAACAATAATAAGTCATGATCAAATATATTTGACTGGCCATATGTGCCTAGATCTTTCCCCACCACATGATGCTTGCCAACTAGAGAATAATTGAGGTTGAAATGAGAATGCGTACTATTAACTCCTGCATAAAATTAAATACTGAAAGGTAAAATATAGGCCCTTCGCAGAGGGAAGCAGAGGTTGTCATGCGCTTTTTGGTTTTGTATGCACAATCCCTTAATGCAAAAGAACGTCACGTTATATTGCCCCTTATGATAGCAACCTTTATTATGCAGTCCGCCGCTTTTATTACTTTGCCATCACAAGTTCGTACAACGCTCAATTTTCTCTTACACTAAATGATCAAACACATTTAGAAGCAATTTTTATTGCCTTTTTGCACCGATGACAACTTACTTGAAGGATCTTATTCAATCTATAGGTAGGTATGGTTGACACTCATGGCAAGAAACCGGGTTTAAGGGTTTTTGGATGCACAAGTAGTATCTCTACTTAGTACGAATTTTTGGCTAGCAAAAGATCCTAAGCAAACACCACATGTTGGAGGATCCATAACAATATAACTTCTATGCAAATATACACAACCATAACTCACTACATTGTCTTCCTTGTCCAACTTCAACTAATTTGCTCAAGTTTGAAAATAATTAATGGGTATTCACAATCATAGAAGATGTCCAAGATAATATATTTGTATATGAAAGTTCTCTTCCTTATACAAATCATTCACGAATTGCTTGTATGACCAATATAGTGATTGTCAAGCTTCAAAAGATTTCACTTTCTAAACCCAATGTGAAGATACTAATAGGCATGATATGAACATATAATTTCAACTTCATGGTATTCAATTCATTTAAGAATTTACTCATAGGATATAAGTGAAGCACAAGAGTAAATGACAAGCTACTCCAAAAGGATAGAAGTGGAGATCAAGCGGGTAGTTAAGTAAATGGGTAGCCATTTGAGAACTCTCTCTCATCTAAAAACTTTCAGATCTAAATATTTTATTAAAACATCAAGCAAAAAAATGACATTCCAAGAATAGCACAAATCATGTGAAGAAGCAAAAACTTAGGCTCAACCGCTACTTACCGATAATTGTTGATGAAGAAAGGTGGGATGCCTACCGGGGCACCCCCAAGCTTAGATGCTTGAGACTTCTTGAAATATTATCTTGGGATGCCTTGGGCATCCCCAAGCTTGAGCTTTTGTGTCTCCTTAATTCCTTTTATATCACGGTTTCCCTAAATCTTAAAAACTTCATCCACAAAAACTCGAAAAGAACTCGTGAGATAGGTTAGTACACATAAGAATAAGTCCACACTTCTTGTACTTTCAAGACAAGTTGCACAATAAACATCATCTATTGTTTACTATCATTTCCAAAATTTATATCTACCAATATAGGCTATGGAAACTATAGGATAAGTAGATAACAAAACTATGACAGCAATCTGTCCAAACAGAACAATCTGTAGCAATTTATGAAAAAAGTGTACTTATGTAACTCATTTTTTTTGAAAATTTAGGACGTGATAAAGACTTTTATATGAAAACACTGTGTAAAAATTTCATAAACTTTTCACGTTCCAGTAAAATATGAAAATTCAAACACTACAGCAAAAGTTTCTGTTTTTTCACAGCACACATCAAACATGCAATTCAAGCATCCTAAAAGCAATTCTTGGAACTTCTTATTGAAAAACAAGATTATAAATAACATATAACCGAGAACAACATAACAAAATGACGCTCCAAGCAAAACACATATTATGTGACGAATAAAAATATAGCTTTAAGTAAGATATACCGATAATGTTGAAGACGAAAGAGGGGATGCCTTCCGGGGCATCCCCAAGCTTAGGCGCTTGAGTCTTCCTTGGATATTAACTTGGGGGTGCCTTGGGCATCCCCAAGCTTAGGTTCTTGTCACTCCTTATTCTCCTCATATCGGTGTCTCACCCAAAACTTGAAAACTTCAATCACACAAAACTTAACGGAACTTCGTGAGAAGGGTTAGTGTAATAAAGATAAATCATTCACTTTGGTACTATCAAAGACAAGATTCAAAATTGTTCTCACACAATGCCTACTGTACCTTATCATTTCCACAATTTATATTGAGCAATATAATCCATAAAAACTAGGAAACAAGCAAACTATGCATTGAAAACAGAGTCTGTTAAAAACAGAACAGTCTGTGAAGATCTGTAGTATAGCCATACTTCCCTGTCTCTAAAATTCTGAAAAATTATAACAACCTGAATAATTTGTATATCAAACATGTGTAAAAATTTCAGAGCAAAAGAACGTTCCAGTGAATTTTAGAAATTCCTGGACTGGGCGCAAAAGTTTCTGTTTTTGCACAGAATCAAGTCAACTATCATCCACACTATCCCAAAGGCTTTACTTGGCACTTTATTGAAACAAAAGCTATAAAACATGATTACTACAGTATCCTAATCATGTGAACACACAGAAACATAAGGTAAAAGTGTTGGGTTTTCTCCCAACAAGCGCTTTTCTTTAATGCCTTTTTAGCTAGGCATGAGTATTTCAATGATGCTCGCATAAAAGTAAAGAATTGAAACATAAAGAGAGCATCATGAATCACATGGCAAGCACATTTAAGTCTAACCCACTTCCTATGCATAGGTATGTTGTGAGCAAACAAATTATGGGAGCAAGAATCAATTAGCATAGGAAGGCAAAACAAGTATAACTTCAAAATTTCCAACACATAGAGAAGAAACTTGATATTATTGCAATATGTAAAAGCATATGTTCCTCTCTCATAGTAATTTTCAGTAGCATCATGAATAAATTCAACAATATAACTATCACATAAAGCATTATTTTCATGATCCACAAGCATAGAAATTTTATTACTCTCCTCATAAGCAAATTTCTTCTCATTCATAATAGTGGGAGCATCAAATGAAACTCGAATACTAGAAATTGTTTCCACATTAAAAGAGTAATGTTCAGTAAAAGGATATTCAAAATTATGACAATAATTATCACTACTTTTTATAACATAAGTATCATCACAATAATCATCATAAGTAGCAACTTTGTTCTCATCATAGTCAAGTGAAACCTCTTCCGAAATAGTGGAATCATTACTAAATAAAGTCATGACCTCTCCAAATCCACTTTTATAAATATCGCAATCATCATAAATAGGAGGCATGCAATCGTCATAACTAATTTGATCATTCAAAGTAGGGGAACTACAAAGATCATCTTCATTAAGCATAGCATCCCCAAGCTTGGGACAAACATTAATTGCAGCAAATAAATTCTCAAACATGTCATTCTCATCAAACATAGCATCCCCAAGCTTGTGGCTTGGCATATCATAAGCATAATCACTCTCATCATTAATAGTATGAATAGCACCAATAGTATAACAATTATTATCATCATAATTTACCAAGTTGGTGCCAAAAAGATTTTCAAGATTATAATAAGTATCATTATCTTCCCAATCATAGTCATCACAACAAGCAGTAGGCATAACAAAATCATCATCAAGTGTATCATCTTCCACAATTATTTTTGATTCATCCTCGTGAGGCACAACAATAATAGGAGCAACATCATTTGGGAGAGATACCTTTTTACCTCTACTCTTTCTTCTTTTCTTCTTCTTCACCACATCATGTGTGGGTTTAATTAATTTTTTCGAGCTTCTTATTGATGAGATTGGTTGAATAGGGACCTCCTCCTCATCACCTATTTCATCATGAGAGACAATAGGAGGGAAAGTGGAAATCTTTACCCTTTCATTGGTATTCCTTTTATATTCTATTGGTTTTCCCATCTTTCTATAGTTGGCAATATAAGCATTCTCATTGCAATTTACCATGCAAAACATATAGATATTTTTGAGATTAGTTTCAATGTCATCCGTGAGAATGAATACTTCAAACCAACTATTTTTATGTGTCAATTATTCACTCCCCAAAAATAGAGAAAGCTCATTATAAAGTTCAAGGGTGATCAAGTCATTACAATATTTGGTCATTATTTGATCATGAAAAAGTTTGCATTGGAAATTAAGATGACCAACTTTATTGCAAAGTTCACAAGTAATAGGACAAAGAAAAAATAATTTTGTAGCAAATTCATCTATCACTTTGAGCAAAAAATTGGTTTATCATGTTTATGCTTCTTACAAAATCTATCATCCCTATAAGGCACGTCTTCACAAACTTTATAAGAAACATTTTTATCATGACTAGTGCAATCATCATTAGTATTTTGGATATTCATAGAATTCATACTAACAACATTGCAATCATGCTCATCATTTATACCAAACATGTTATTGAATTCTTCTTCTGTCGATTGAGCACAAGTTTCCTTTCCATCATTTTCAAGAAAGACATGATAAAGGCGAATAATATGAGGCCACCTCAATTTCATTCTTTTGGTTTTCTTTTATAAACCAAACTAGTGATAAAACAAGAAACTAAAAGATTCAATTGCAAGATCTAAAGATACACCTTCAAGCACTCACCTCCCCGGCAACGGCGCCAGAAAAGAGTTTGATGTCTACTACACAACTTGTTCTTGTAGACTCGTGTTGGGCCTCCAAGCGTAGAGTTTTGTAGGACAGTAGCAAATTTCCCTCAAATGGATGACATAAGGTTTATCAATCCGTGGGAGGCATAGGATGAAGATGGTCTCTCTCAAACAACCCTGCAACCAAATAATAAAAAGTCTCTTGTGTCCCCAACACACCAAATACAATGGTAAATTGTATAGGTGCACTAGTTCGGCGAAGAGATGGTGATACAAGTGTAGTAATGATAGTAGATATTGGTTTTTGTAACAATAAAAAACAGCAAGGTACCAAGTAACAAAAGTGATCACAAAATGGTAGTGCAATGCTTGAAAACAAGGCCTAGGGTCCGTACTTTCACTAGTGCAATCTCTCAACAATGCTAATATAATTGGATCACATAACCATCCCTCAACGTGCAACGAAGAATCACTCCAAAGTTCTTATCTAGGGCAGAACATAAGAAGAAATTGTTTGTTGGGTACGAAATCACCTTAAAGTTATCCTTTCCGGTCGATCTATCCAAGAGTTCGTACTAAAATAACACCAAGTTATCCTTTTCGATCGATCTATCTAAGAGTTCGTACTAAAATAACACCATATGATATGCATCAACCAACTCTAATGTCACCTAGAAACTCCAATGTCACCACAAGTATCCATGAGTTAATTATACGATACGCATCAAACAATTTCAGATTCATAAATACTCAATCCAACACAAAGAACCTCAAAGAGTGCCCCAAGATTTCTACCGGAGAAAGTAGGACGAAAACGTGCATCAACCCCTATGCATAGATTACCCCAATGTCACCTCGGGAATCCGCGAGTTGAGTGCCAAGACATAGATCAAGTGCTCTCAAATTCATAAAAGTATTCAATCCGGTAATAACAAAATCTCAAAGGGAAAACTCAATTCATCACAACAAGATAGAGAGGGGAAAACACCATGTGATCCAACTATATTAACAAAGCCCACGATACGTCAAGATCGTGCCAAATCAAGAAGACAAGAGAGAGAGAGAGAGATTAAACACATAGCTACTGGTACAAACCCTCAGCCCCGAGGGTGGACTACTCCCTCCTCATCATGGAGACCATAGGAATGATGAAGATGGCCTCCGGTGATGATTTCCCCCTCTGGCAGGGTGCCGGAACGGGGTCTAGATTGGTTTTTCGTGGCTACAGAGGCTTGCGACGGCGGAACTTCTGATCTAGGGTTATTTCTGGGGGTTTCTGAATATAAAGGATTTTTGGGCGTCGGTTTCACGCGAAGATGGGCCACGAGGGGCCCACAAGACACCAGGGCGCACCCGAGGGGGCTGTCGCGCCCTGGTGGGTTGTGGCCACCTCGTGGCTCTTCTGGACCTCCCACGAAGCTTCTAGTGCCTCTTTTGTTCCAAAAAAATCCTCAAAAAGTTTAGTTGCATTTGGAGAACTTTTATTTCTGCACAAAAAACCATATAAAATTGTTGTAAATATGGCATGAATACTTCATAAATTATAGATACGTTGGAGACGTATCAGCCAGCCTTCCCTCATGGCGAGAGAGGGGCACACCTATAGGTCTAAGTTTCATGTATTCGGTGCAAAATTCAATCTCCTCCTTCGCGGTATAACCTTGTAGGATGCTTGCCTCTGGATGACATCGGTTCCGACAATAGCGCTTCAATATTCCCATACCGCTCGAAGGGATACATGTTGCAAAGAAACACAGGACCACGATACTTTATCTTGTCGACAAGGTGCACGGTGACATGGACCATGACATCAAAGAATAATGGTGGGAAGAACATCTCTAAGTTTGACAATATCTTGCAATATCAGCTTGCATATGATCCAGCTCTTCAGTATCTACCACCTTCTGCCATAGTTTGTTGAAGAAATCACAGAGATCAATCAGTGTGTTTCTTATGTCTGTGTCCATCACATTCCTTATGGCCATGATACGTCTCCAACATATCTACTTTTCCTCACCCTTTTGCCCTTGTTTTGGACTCTAATTTGCATGATTTGAATGGAACTAACCCGGACTGACGCTGTTTTCAGCAGAACCACCATGGTGTTGTTTTTCGTGCAGAAATAAAAGTTCTCGGAATGGAACGAAACTTTTTGGAGAATTATTTCAGAATATATGTGAATTATTGGAGCCAAAATCCACCGAAGAGGGGGGCCAGCACCCACCAGGGCGCGCCAGGCCCCCTGGGCACGCCCTGGTGGGTTGTGCCCACCTCGTGGCCCCGCTGACCCTAATTGCGCCACTATAAATTCCTATTTTCAGAGAAAAAATTCAGGGAGAAAGTTTCATCACGTTTTACGATACGAAGCCGTCGCCACCTCCTGTTCTTCATCGGGAGGCCAGATCTGGAGCCCGTTTGGGGCTCCGGAGAGGGGAATCTTCGGTCTTCATCATCACCAACCTTTCCCCATCGCCAATTCCATGATGCTCCCCACCAGGAGTGAGTAATTCCTTCGTAGGCTTGCTGGTCGGTGAGGAGTTGGATGAGATGCATCATGTAATCGAGTTAGTTTTGTTAGGGCTTGATCACTAGTATCAATTATGTTCTGAGATTGATGTTGCTATGACTTTGCTATGCCTAATGCTTGTCACTAGGGCCCGAGTGCCATGATTTCAGATCTGAACCGTTTATGTTATCATCTCTATATCTATGTTCTTGATCCGATCTTGCCTAGTCATATGCACCTATTACGTGTTATGATCCGTCAACCCCATAGTGACAATATTTAGGATACTTCGCGGTGATGACCGTAGTTTGAGGAGTTCATGTATTCACCATGTGTTAATGCTTTGTTTCGGTTCTCTATTAAAAGGAGGCCTTAATATCCCTTAGTTTCCTTATGGACCCTGCTACCACGGGAGGGTAGGACAAAAGATGTCATGCAAGTTCTTTTCCATAAGCACGTATGACTATTTACGGAATACATGCCTACATTACATTGATGAACTGAGCTAGTTCTGTATCGCCCTAGGTTATGACTGTTACATGACGAATATCATCCAACGAGTTACCGATCCAGTGCCTATGAGCTTTCCACTTATTGTTCTTGCTAAGTTACTATTGCTGCTGCTGCTGTTCCAACTACTACAAAACTATTGCTACTACTGTTACTGTCACTACTGCTATCAAACTATCATATTACTGTGCTACTGATCACTTTGCTGCATATATTTAATCTCCAGGTGTGGTTGAATTGACAACTCAACTGCTAATACTCTCAAGTATGCTTTGGCTTCCCTTGTGTCGAATCTATAAATTTAGGTTGAATACTCTACCCTCGAAAACTGTTGCGATCCCCTATACTTGTGGGTTATCAAGACCTTTTTCTGGCGCCGTTGCCGGGGAGCATAGCAATATTTGTTGAGTCACTTGGGATTTATATCAATTGATCACTATGAAGAATCTGAAGGATCCAAAGACTAAGATTTTTCCCTCTAAGACGAGGGGAGGTAAGGAACTGCCATCTAGCTCTACACTTGATTCACCTTCTGTTATGAGTAAGCTTGCAACACCACCACATGCTAGTAATCCTGATATGTCGCAAGTTATTGATGATGCTACCTCTGCTATGAATGATGCTTATGATGATGCTAGTACCATGCTTGATGATAATGTGCCACTAGGAGAATTTCTTGATGAACAAATTGCTAGAGCTAAAGAGAATGAAACCGCTGAAACTGATGAAGCTTATGAAACTGATAATGACTATGAAACACCTATTAGTCCTAGCTCTCCTAAGTTTGAAATGCCTAAGATACCTGAAGGTTATGTTATGGACGAAGAGATAACTAGAGAAATTATTTCTTGCAAGGATATAAACGATCTTAAGAATTTGCTACGCAAGTATAAGGAAAAGACTCTGAATGCTAGAATGAAATGTGATCCTAAGTTTGCTACTTCACCTATCTTTGTTACCGATAAGGATTATGAGTTCTTTGTCGACCCAGAGTTAATCACTTTGGTTGAATCTGATCCTTTCCATGGCTATGAAACTGAAGCTGTAGTGGCACACCTTACTAAGCTGAATGATATAGCCACCCTCTTTGCTCATGATGAGAAGATTCGCTACTATTATATCCTTAAGTTATTTCTGTTCTCATTAAAGGGTGATGCTAAGACATGGTACAATACTCTTGCTCCTGGTTGTGTGTGTAGTCCCCAGGATATGATTTATTACTTCTCTGAAAAATATTTTCCTGCTCATAAGAAACAAGCTGCCTTATAGGAAATATTTAACTTTGTGCAAATTGAAGAAGAGTCTCCCACAAGCTTGGGGGAGGCTTCTCCAATTGCTTAATGCTTTGCCTGATCATCCTCTCAAGAAAAATGAAATACTTGATATCTTTTATAATGGACTAACCGATGCTTCTAGGGACTTCCTAGGTAGTTGTGCTGGTTGTGTTTTCAGGGAACAAACTGTTGAACAAGCTGAGGAATTATTGAATAATATATTGAAAAATTATGATGATTGGACTCTTCCTGAACCACCTCCTAAACCCACTCCAAAGAAGAGGGGTATCTTATTTCTCAGTCCTGAAGATATGCAAGAGGCAAAGAAATCTATGAATGAAAAAGGTATTAAAGCTGAGGATGTTAAGAATTTGCCGCCTATTGAAGAAATACATGGCCTTGACACACCACCACCTCCACACGTGGTAGAGGTAAATTCTTTATTAAAGTTTAATGAAAGTGACATTCCTCACAATAAACATCCTAGTCAATGCTTATATGAGTTTGACAACTATATTATGAAGCAAGATCATTTCAATGCCCATGTTCTGAAACAATTGAAATACAATTATGATATGATTGCTCGCTTGAGTGACTTGCTATTTAGAATCAGTAACGATGTTAGAGGTGTAGGAAAGCATGCCTCTATGGTTCAAACTCAGCTAGAACAAGTTGCTAAGTCTCAAAAAGAGTTGCTTGATGAAATGAATAATAATATGCATGATTTTGCTGCTAGAGTAGTAACCAGAGGAGGTAGAATGACCCAAGAACCACTTTATCCTGAGGGTCATCCTAAGAGAATTGAACAAGACTCTCAAAATTAACACTGATGCACCTAGTCCTTCTAAGAAGAAAAAAAAAGAAAAATGATAGGACTTTGCATACCTCTAGTGAACCTGAGACACAAAAACCTCCTCATAATAATGATGTCTCTATTTCTGATGCTGAAACTCAATCTGGTAGTGAACACTCACCTAGTGATAATGAAAATGATAATGATGATGTTCACGATGATGCTCAACCTAGTAATGATAAAAAACCAGATAATGATGTTGAAATAGAGCCTGCTCCTGATCTTGATAACACACAACCTAAAAATAAACGGTATGATAAAAGAGACTTTGTGGCTAGGAAACATGGTAAAGAAAGAGAGCCATGGGTTCAAAAACCCATGCCCTTTCCACCTAAGCCATCTAAGAAAAAGGATGATGAAGAATTTGAACGCTTTGCTGAAATGATTAGGCCAGTCTTTTTGCGTACCCGCTTAACCGATATCCTAAAAATGGCTCCTTATGCAAAGTATATGAAAGACATCATCACAAATAAAAGAAAGATACCTGAAGCTGAAATCTCCACCATGCTTGCTAATTATTCTTTTAAGGATGGAGTACCTAAAAAACTTGGAGATCCTAGAATACCAACTATACCTTGCTCCATTAAGAGAAACTATGTCAAAACTGCTTTGTGTGATTTGGGAGCCGGTGTTAGTGTTATGCCTTTCTCCTTATATAAAAGACTTGATTTGAATAAACTCACACCTACTGAGATATCATTGCAAATGGCTGACAAATCACCCTGGTGGGTTGTGCCCACCTCGTGGCCCCGCTAACCCTAATTCCACCACTATAAATTCCTATTTTCAGAGAAAAAAATCAGGGAGAAAGTTTCATCGTGTTTTACGATACGGAGCCGCCGCCACCCCCTGTTCTTCATCGGGAGGCCAGATCTGGAGCCCGTTTGGGGCTCCGGAGCGGGGAATCTTCGGTCTTCGTCATCACGAACCTTTCTCCATCGCCAATTCCATGATGCTCCCCACCGGGAGTGAGTAATTCCTTCGTAGGCTTGCTGGTCGGTGAGGAGTTGGATAAGATTCATCATGTAATCGAGTTAGTTTTGTTAGGGTTTGATCACTAGTATCCATTATGTTCTGAGATTGATGTTGCTATGACTTTGCTATGCCTAATGCTTGTCACTAGGGCCCGAGTGCCATGATTTCAGATTTGAACCGTTTATGTTATCATCTCTATATCTATGTTCTTGATCTGATCTTGCCTAGTCATATGCACCTATTACGTGTTATGATCCGTCAACCCCATAGTGACAATATTTGGGATACTTCGCGGTGATGACCGTAGTTTGAGGAGTTCATGTATTCACCATGTGTTAATGCTTTGTTCCGGTTCTATATTAAAAGGAGGCCTTAATATCCCTTAGTTTCCTTATGGACCCCGCTGCCATGGGAGGGTAGACAAAAGATGTCATGCAAGTTCTTTTCCATAAGCACGTATGACTATTTACGAAATACATGCCTACATTACATTGATGAACTGAGCTAGTTCTGTATCGCCCTAGGTTATGGCTGTTACATGAAGAATAGCATCCAACGAGTTACCGATCCAGTGCCTACGAGCTTTCCACTTATTGTTCTTGCTAAGTTACTATTGCTACTGCTGCTGCTGTTCCAACTACTACAATACTATTGCTACTACTGTTACTATCACTACTGCTATCAGACTATCATATTACTGTGCTACTGATCACTTTGCTGCAGATATTTAATCTCCAGGTGTGGTTGAATTGACAACTCAACTGCTAATACTCTCAAGTATGCTTTGGCTCCCCTTGTGTCGAATCTATAAATTTGGGTTGAATACTCTACCCTCGAAAACTGTTGCGATCCCCTATACTTGTGGGTTATCAGGCCACCGGGAGGATTTGTGTCAACATTACGTGGCAATCACGTGACTTCATGTGAGACAACTTCTTTTTAGCCATGTTGTCATCCACGAGACTTCTGATGTTTGCGGAGTAGGAAGAGGGTGTCTTAATTGACAACAAAAATTCCAAGAACTCTTTTACTTCTGTTGTAGTGAAATTGTAACTTTGGTGTAGGTGGAGCAATTTGTCATCATCTTCTGCTTCATTCATGCGTTCTGATTGATCACCAAGCATATCGAGTCGTGCACCGTCACCATCCTTTCTTTTGCCTTTAATCTTGAGCAGAGTACCAAGGATGCTTTCACAGACGTTCTTCTCTACGTGCCTGACATCAATGCAGTGATGTACACTTAGGAACTCCCAGCAAGGTAATTTCCAGAACATTGATTTCTTCTTAAACACTTGGTCCTTGGTTGTTTTTTTGACGTCGAACCCGATCTCTTGCCAAGCACAACTTTCATTTTTTTAACCATGTCGTGGACTACTTTCCCATCATAGGGTCTTGGGCCCGTTCCTTTCTCTACTGTACCATCAAATTCAGGTATCATTTTTTTGTAAGGGTGACCTCTCCTTAAGAACCTACAATGACGCAAATACACGGTTTTGCGTGAGTTGGAAAGAAATCTACTCGTTGTCCTATCCATGCATGTGACACATCCTACTGGTCCCTTTGTTTTCTGCCCCGAAGAGTTGCCTAATGTCAGTATATCTTGAATGGTGTGCAGCAGCAACGCATGTAGCCGGAAAAAATCCTTTCCGTAGGCATCATAACAGTTCACACCAGGCTCCCACAATGTCAGTAGTTGTCGGGGTACACAAACAGGGGTGTTCATTTCCCACTGACTTGTGCACGAACGATAAGCCTCCGGCCCGATGGCCTAAGCCTGCCGGGGAAAGCTACTGCCTCGCCAACACCAACCTAAGACAACAGTAGCCACTCTACGTGAGATCAAGGAGCACATCAAGAAGATGAATCCAAGACCAAGACCCCAGCAAAGGCAACCTACGCTGGCTAGCTATGTTGGCAAGGATGATGCAACGGCCCAGAACGGGCCCAAGCCGCTCTAGCCGCGCCCCCGGTACCTGTCGGGGGCCGAGGCACACACCCCTCCAAGAAGACCCGGCAAGCCGTCCCCCGGCAGGCGCGAGCTAATCAGCCACCGCTCCACCGCATAGCAACGACAGTCAATTGTCGATGCGATGTCTAGCCCTCAGGTGGCTAAGTGGCTCTCGCTAAGCACGTGGCGACACGCCGGAAGACAGATTATGCCCAGTTGACACCCGTCCAGAGGCGTGTCAAGATACTAAGCAGCAGGCAGCCAAGCGGTGGTGAAAGCTTGCCGGGGATGCATCCCCGCACGCCACCTAGGCTAGCATTTATGGCATTTTGTGCTAAGTGCCAGAGTTAGGTATGATAGCTCTGTTAGCTATCTAATCACTAGGTAATGTCTATTTTGCCACTGTGGTTGCCCCTTGACCTATAAAAGGAGGCCCAAGGCAACCTAGCTCAAGATTTGGACCCTTGGACACTTGTACTTGCGCAACAGCTCCCCCGAAGGCGACCTTGCCGGGTTTGAGCGCCGCGTGTGCTTCGTGTTCCTCTGATCAATCCACCAAAGCAGGAGTAGGGTTTTACGCTTCTCAGTGGCCCGAACCTGGGTAAAACACCAGGGTCTCATCGCCGTGCCGTCTCATGGCCTCTGCTCTTTGTGCAACGTGACTTCACCCCCGCCGAACCACAAAGGGACCCATGGTCCCATAGGTGATCGTGTGCATCCTGCCCCGATAGTAGTTCTTCTACCAGTAGCTGAAAGTAAATTTCGATATCATTTCCAGGTTGCTTCGGGCCTTGGATAATCATCGACATCATGATGTATTTTTTCTTCATACACAACCGAGGAGGAAGGTTATATATGCACAAAAGCACCGGCCAAGTGTTGTGTTGGGTGTTCATATCGCCAAATGGATTAAATCCATCAGTACACTCCCCTAGCCATATATTTCTAGGATCCTTTGCAAAATCTTTAAACCTGTCTGCGATTTGTTCCCACTGAGCCCCATCTTTCGGGTGCCTCATATATTTATCCACGGTTCTCTCATCATGATGCCACCGCAACCTCTTTGCCTCTCTAGGGTTGGCAAACAAACACTTCAACATTGGAATTATAGGCAAGTACCAAACAACCTTGAACGGGATTCCCGTCTTGATCTCTTCGTCCATTTTGTACTTGTCCTTTGCTCTCCTGCCCTTGTATCGTGCATGCTTGCATATGCGACATGAACGCAAATCTTTGTCGGCACCACGATACAACATACAATCATTCACACAAGCGTGTATCTTCTGGACTTCAAGTTCAAATGGACAAACAACTTTCTTTGCTTCGTTCATGCTTTTGGGGAGCACATTATCTTCTGGAAGAATGTCTTTGAAAAGACTGAACAACTCTGTGAAGGCCTTGTTTGATAGACCGCTTTCTGCTTTAAATCTGAGAAGCGCGAGTGTGACACTCAACTTGGAATATTTCTTTTTGCAACTTGGATACAAATCTTTCTTGGAGGCCGCATGAATGGTTGGCAACTTGTACTCCGCTATATCTTCTTCTAGGCCCTCGAAATCTGCAATCATAACAGCAAAATCTGGCATATCATCAAGGTCGGTGTCGTCTGACGTCTGCTTCACACTCTTGATTTTTCTTTGGGGGTTTTGGCATGCCAGTCTTCTGTTTGTAGCTTGACGTCTGAGCCCCGAGGTTAAATTCAACACCCATGCGACTCTGATCGGGGCTTGGCACCTCGCCGAGATGCAGTTTATTATCTTCATCCATAACCGGCTCTTCACCGTGTCGAGTCCATCGTGTGTATCCACCCATGAATCCCCTCTTGTATACGTGTAACTCGACCAAATAAATTGGACGTGACACCGTATTGGTACAATCCTTGCATGGACAGAGGACGTAATCTTCTTTGCCAAATCTCTTCTTTGTCCGTTCAGCGAAAGCCATGAACTCCTGCATGCCATCCACATACCTTGAGCTTGTCTGATCCCCCATCCATTTAGATCATTCCATCTGCACACACGAGGGGTAATTCAAAAAACATTAATATATGGATTAATGGATGCACAAAGATGCGTGAATAAATCACAAGATTTTATTTTCAAAATTTATGGAGGGCGCTACATAATGTTATCCAGCCGTGCGATGACACTAATCAATGACCAGTCAATTAACACGTACCATCAGTAGTACCCTTATATGAATTTAATACCTTAATTAGGCCACTCAACGAAAAGAATACCTTAATTAATTGGCAGCGGCATGGCGAGACAGCAGGGTCGAGGAGCAAAGCTTAGCGGGGCACCTGCCTGAAGTCCGGGCTACACTATCCCGCCTACGACCGTGAGGGACGTGCTCCAGCCACGCCGACGCCGACCATGAGGATTGAGCTCCTCCTATATCTCCCGCCACCACCGCCGACCGACCGAGGATGGACTTCCTATAACGCCGACCTGCCGACCGACCGGGGATCGGATCCTATCCAATAGTCACTGCCTCGGTCGCCGCCCACATCTCTATCAACATAACGTTTTTGGGGGTTTCCGGAGAGCGGCTGGTTACCGCCCCATATGTACCGGGTAGCACATCACAAACGGTCATGTTATAGAAACCGTGTATCACACACGTTTCTATCTCACACGATTTAGTTTGGGAAACCGTGTGCCGTATACAACAGAGTGCGATAAATAGTTCCCCGACCGTTATCAGATCCCCATAGTTTCCCCTCCAAATCTGTAGCCCCCAAATTCCCTAGCGTGGCGCTGACATGGGGGGAATACGGATGAGTGGTGCTGATGGTTTCAGTGCGGCTGCTCTGGTTAGTACAGTCGCTCTTGGCAGCGCCATTGGCGGCACCACCACAACGGCGGTCACCGCCAAGCACTTGCCAAAGGTCATCAGGAGGCCGGTGTACTACGGATCCGAATCATCTTGTCAGGTCCCGATCATTCCTCATCTTTTTAGCATGTCCAAAGCAAGCGGCTCACTCAATCCGTCTTGAATTGGACCCCGCCTCTCTTAGGAAAGTGAACAAATGCCGGATCCAGAGTATGACTCTAGCAGACTCCCGCAACATGAGTTCGATTCTGAGTTTTGCGCCACCAAGAAGTACCAAAAGTTGAGTTGTGTGCACAGACACACTCCCGCTCGGCATGTATGCACGGAGGGATTCAACATTGGCAGACGGTTTCTCGGTTGCCCCTTAGAGGTTAGTGATAAGTTCACCCCTTAAGTTCAGTTAATGCCCCCACTCATCCTGACTATTTAACATTCGCAGGGATATGAGGCTTGTGCCTTTGTTAACTGGTTGGATGATGAACGGCATGGCAGGGCTCGGAGTTGTTATCACCAAGCTTGTAGAAGATAACGTAAAGTCGAAGAAGAAACTGATTGATCTGGAGTGTACAATCACTACGATGAAGAAAGAAGATTCAATCATAGGCAACATATGAAAGAAAGAGACAAGAAGGAACTAGCATGTGTAGTTGTAGTTGCCGCATTAGCCATCTTCTATGCGCTGTTTGCAATGATCATTAGGGTTTCGTTTGATTATTAATGGCTACATCAATAAGCAGAGCTCATCTATTGCTTACCAACTGTCCTATGTTAAATGCTTGTTTCACACCCATTGTGTTTCATATAAGCGTGTTGGTAGTTAAACAATGCATCTAGCGAACCGTGTGAACTGCTAAAATGTACAAATGTGAAACAGTTAGCATATTGCACACATTTGTACGCTCCAACCCGTGCGCGTAATTATCACATTGAGAACTGCACAATAGCGGGAATTTAGAGCGACGGGCCGGGTACACAAAATTGCGGTTGATTATATCAGAATTCTAACCGCCTGCCAAGGTGCCAATATAATCCGTCAATCCCCCGCTTCAATTGCCATTCCTCTTGTCTTCACACCACGCTTCAGTTGCCACCATCTTCCTCGTCCCGGCCGACCACTCTACACTTCCACACACTCTGCAATCTTGCTTTCTCGCCGGTTGTTTACGTAGCGCAGCAATGTCGAGCGACAGCGAGGATGAAAGTTCCGCCAGTATGGCACCCGATCTGGGGTCAACCTCAGAATCATCATGCTTGTCTTCCATGAGTCCGGCGTCGAGCCCTGACCTTCATTTTATTCGGCTCATGGAAGGGACGCCGCCGCTGGAGTCATCGGACAACGACCAGACGGACGAGGAGCCACTGAAGGACGAAGAAGATGACAACGATGAGGAGGAGGAGGAATGGTCGAACAAGGAGGACGACAACAAGGACGACAACGAGGACGATGATGAAGGACGAAGAAGAAGACGACGATGAGGAGGAGGAGGAATGGTCGAACAAGGAGGACGACAACGAGGAGCCGTCGAAGGACGAAGAAGACAACGACGATGAGAAGGAGGAGGAATGGTCGAACAAGGAGGACGACGACGAGGACATCAACGACGATGGCGATGAAAATCTAGCGGTTAGCGGCAAGAAGCGTCCACGTCAAGACGATGGCACGGGGCCATCCAACAACAAGAAGAAGAAGTAAAACAGACTATACTCCTTAACTCTGTTGTCATTTGCTCATATTTATTCCTTAACTCTGTCTACCATGTCGATCTCATCGCAAACGGTTAAGAATACAGATTCGACAGTGATCATTCACAACATCGCACACAGTTGGTTTCTTGAATTGTGTGCCCTGTCGAGCACACAATTCAAAACAACAAAACATATGTGATGTCCAGAATTATAGCACACAATTCTGATTATCAAACTATTTGCTGCGTATCACACACACCTTGTTGCACCAAACCGTTTGAGTTCTTTCGTATCATCGCAAACAGTTCATCTGAGGGACCTGTATGCCTTCTACAACACACAGATCCGGATCTACGTAACCGTTTGCATTATATTGTGTCTTTGCAAACAGTTCTACACTTTGAACTATATGCCATACATCGCACACATCTATGTTTGATTAACCGTTTGTGCCATTTTGCCTCATCACAAACAGTTCCTAAAAGTCAACTGTATGCCACAAATCGCACACGTACGTCTTTTCTGAATCGTATTTGATGGGCCTGCCATCGCACACAATTTGCGTTATTGGCGACGAAGCTTGAACTATACCATTTGTGATTCATGCATCGCACATAGTTTCGTCGAAGGGTCTCTGATTGATGTGTCGTCTTTGGACCATCCTGCAGAAGTGATGATGAACTCCTCGCTCTTGTGCTTCAAAAGATAGTCTCCTCAACACTCAATCACTCTCTCACAGAATTTGGCTTGGTAGAAGATCATGATTGGGTGGAAAGCTACTTGGGGGGGCCGAAAATCAAGATTCATATGGTGGGAATGGAATATCTGTTGGAAGTATGCCCTAGAGGCAATAATAAAATTGTTCTTATTATATTTCCTTGTTCATGATAATTGTTTATTATCCATGCTATAATTGTATTGACCGGAAACTCAAATACATGTGTGGGTACATAGACAACAATGTGTCCCTAGTAAGCCTCTGATGGACTAGCTCGTTGATCAAAGACGGCTATGGTTTCCTAGTCATAGACATGAGTTGTCATTTGATAACGGGATCACATCATTAGGAGAATGATGTGATGGATAAGACCCAAACTATGAACGTAGCATATGATCGTGTCAGTTTATTGCTATTGTTTTCTGCATGTCAAGTATATGTTCCTATGACCATGAGATCATGTAACTCACTGACACCGGAGGAGTACCTTGTGTGTATCAAACGTCACAACGTAACTGGGTGACTACAAAGATGCTCTACAGGTATCTCCGAGGGTGTTTGTTGATTTGGCATGGATCAAGACTGGGATTTGTTACTCCGTGTGACGGAGAGGTATCTCAGGGCCCACTCGGTAATACAACATCACAATGAGCTTGCAAGCAAAGTGGCTAAAGAGTTAGCCACAAGATCTTGTATTACGGAATGAGTAAAGAGACTTGCCGGTAACGAGATTGAACTAGGTATGGAGATACCGACGATCGAATCTCGGGCAAGTAACATACCGGTAAACAAAGGGAACTACATACGGGATTAACTGAATCCTTGACATAGAGGTTCAACCGATAAAGATCTTCGTAGAATATGTAGGAGACAATATGGGCATCCAGGTCCCGCTATTGGTTATTGACCGTAGAGGTGTCTCGGTCATGTCTACATAGTTCTCGAACCCGTAGGGTCTGCACAGTTAATGTTCGGTAACGATTTGGTATTATTGAGTTATGTATGTTGGTGACCGAAGGTTGTTCGGAATCCCGGATGAGATCCCAGACGTCACGAGGAGCTCCGAATGGTCTGGAGGTAAAGATTGATATATAGGAAGTTCCGTGTTGGTCACCGGAAAAAGTTCGGGCATCACCGGTAACGTACTGGGGGTGCCGGAAGGGGCCCACCCACCCCGAGGGGCCACATGGGCTGAAGAGGTGGCGCACTAGCCCCTGGTGGGCTGGGCAGCCAGCCCCTAAAGGCCCATGCGCATGGGGGTAGGTGGGAGGTGGGCTAGAGGGGAGGGACTCCTCCCTTGGGCCTCCACCTCCCTTGTGGGAGGTGGACTCTACCCCTCTAGGCCGATCGGCCAGCCCTAGGGTTTTCCCTAGGGCTGCCACCCCTCCTCCCCTCCCTCCTATATATAGTGGAGGTTTTGAGGGTAGCCACCACCTGAAAAGCCACGTGCTGCCCTCTCTCCCTCTAGATCGTCTTCTCCACTGGATCGGTTCGGTAGAGCTCGGCGAAGCCCTGCCGAATCAGTTCACCACCACCGCCACCATGCCGTTGTGCTGCCGGGGAACTCATCTACCTCTCTGCCCTCGCTTGCTGGATCAAGGAGCCGAAGATCGTCATCGAGCCGTACGTGTGCTGAACGCGGAGGTGCCGTCCGTTCGGCGCTAGATCGTGATTGGATCGCGGGACAGCTTGCGATTTGGATCGGGAAGACGTTCAACTACATCAACCGTGTTTCTTAACGCTTCCCGCTTAGCAATCTACAAGGGTATGTGGATCCGCTCTCCCCTCTCGTAGATGTTCATCTCCTAGATTGATCTTGGTGAAGCGCAGGATTTTTTCCCCATGCAACATTCCCCAACAGTGGCATCATGAGCTAGGTCTTTGCGTAGATGGCATCACGAGTAGAACACAAAGTAGTTTGTGGGCGTTGATATTCAGATTGCTTCCATCCTTAGTCTTTTCTTGTTTCAGTGATATTGTGGGATGAAGCGGCTCGGACCAACCTTACTCGTCCACATACGAGAGACCGGTTCCATCGACTGACATGTAACTTTGTTGCATAAGATGGCTGGCGGGTGTCTGTCTCTCGCACTTTAGTTGAATCGGATTCGACAAAGACAGTCCTTGTAGAAGATGAAATAGCAACTTGTATATCACCGTTATGGTTTTGCGTAGGTAAGAATCGTTCTTGCTAGATACCCACAGCACCCACGTAAAACATGCAACAACAAATTAGAGGACGTCTAACTTGTTTTTGCAGGGTATGTTGTGATGTGATATGGTCAAAGACATGATGAGATATATTTGATGTATGAGATCATCATGTTTTGTAATAGTTAATATCGACTTGCATGTCGATGCATACGGCAACCGGCAGGAGCCATAGGGTTGTCTTTAATTAATTTGTGTCATTTACTTTACTTTATCGCTATGAGTTAGCAATAGTTGTAGAAGCAATAGTTGGCGCGACAACCTCATGGCGACACGTTGATGGAGATCAAGATGATGGAGATCATGGTGTCATGCCGGTGACGATGGAGATCATGCCGGTGCTTTGGAGATGGAGATCGAAAGCACAAGTTCATGGCCATATCATGTCACTTATGATTTGCATGTGATGTTAATCCTTTTATGCATCTTGTTTTGCTTAGGACGACGGTAGCATTATAAGGTGATCCCTCACTAAAATTTTAAGATAAAATTGTGTTCTCCCCAAGTGTGCACCGTTGCGAAAGTTCGTCGTTTCGAGACACCACGTGATGATCGGGTGTGATAGACTCTACGTTCGCATACAACGGGTGCAAGCCAGTTTTGCACATGCGGAACACTCGGGTTAAACTTGACGAGCCTAGCATGTACAGACATGGCCTCGGAATACAAGAGACCAAAAGGTCGAACATGAGTCATATAGTAGATATGATCAACATGGAGATGTTCACCATTGAAACCACCTCATCTCACGTGATGATCGGACTTGGGTTGGTGAATTTGGATCATGTAGCACTTGAATGACCGGAGGGATGTCAATTTGAGTGGGAGTTTTTAAGTAATATGATTAACTAAACTCATTATCTTGAACCATAGTCTAAGTAATCTTTGCAAATTTATGTTGTAGATCAATGGCTCGCACAGTAGTTCCCCTGAATTTCAATGCGTTCCTAGAGAAAGCCAAGCTGAAAGATGATGGAAGTAACTTTGTAGACTGGGCCCGTAATCTGAGGATTATCCTCACGGCTTCCCAAAAGGCTTATGTCCTTGATGCACCGCTCGGTGAGCCACCCGCTCCAGTGTCGTCTGCAGACGTTGTGAACGCCTGGCAGTCCCATTTGGATGATTACTCAATAGTTCAGTGTGCTATGTTGTATGGCTTAGAGCCGGGACTTCAAAGGAGTTTTGAACGTCATGGAGCATATGAGATGTTCCAGGAGTTGAAGTTTATCTTTGAAAAGAATGCCCGGATCGAGAGGTATGAGACCTCCGATAAGTTCTATGCTTGCAAGATGAAGGAGAACGGGTCTGTCAGTGAACACATACTCAGAATGTCTGGGTATTCCAACTGTCTGGCTGAGTTGGGAATTGCTCTCCCGCCGGAGGCGATCACTGACAGAGTTCTTCAATCACTGCCACCTAGCTACATGCAAGGGATGAACAAGTCAGTCGCCGAGCTGTTTGCGATGCTGAAAGTCGCTGAGTCAGAAATCCAGAAGGAGCATCAAGTGTTGATGGTCAATAAAACCACTAGTTTCAAGAAGAATGGCAAGGGCAAGAAGGGTAACTCCAAGAAGAGTGGCAAAGCAGTTGCCCCTCCCGTGAAGAAACCCAAGGCTGGACCCAAGCCAGAAACTGAGTGCTTTCATTGTAAGGGTACTGGCCACTGGAAGCGGAATTGCCCCAAGTATCTAGCCGACAAGAAGGCGGCCAACACCAAACAAGGTATATACGATATACATGTTATTGATGTGTACCTTACCAACTCTCATTGTAGTGCCGGGGTATTTGATACTGGTTCGGTTGCTCACATTTGCAACTCAAAACAGGAACTGCGGAATAGACGGAGGATGGCAAGGGACGAAGTGACGATGCGCGTGGGAAATGGTTCCAAGGTTGATGTGATCGCCGTCGGCACGCTCGCTCTTCGATTACCATCGGGATTAGTGATGAACCTGAATAATTGTTATTTAGTGCCTGCGTTAAGCATGAACATTATATCTGGATCTTGTTTATTGCGAGACGGTTACTCACTTAAATCAGAGAATAATGGTTGTTCTATTTATATGAGTAATATCTTTTATGGTCATGCACCCAATGTGAGGGGTTTATTCTTATTGAATCTTGATAGTGATGATACACATATTCATAACATTGATGCCAAAAGATGTAGAGTTGATAATGATAGTACCACTTTCTTGTGGCACTGCCGTGTAAAACGCATGAAGAAACTCCATGCTGATGGACTTTTGGAGTCACTTGATTTTGAATCACTTGACACGTGCGAACCATGCCTCATGGGCAAGATGACTAAGACCCCGTTCTCTGGAACAATGGAACGGGCAAGTGACTTGTTGGAAATCATACATACTGATGTGTGTGGTCCGATGAGTATTGAGGCACGCGGTGCATATCGTTATTTTCTCACCTTCACCGATGACTTAAGTAGATATGGGTATATTTACTTAATGAAACATAAGTCTGAAACGTTTGAAAAGTTCAAACAATTTCAGAGTGAAGTTGAGAATCATCGTAACAAGAAGATTAAATTCCTACGATCAGATTGAGGAGGAGAATATCTGAGTTATGAATTTGGCAATCACTTAAGACAATGTGGAATTGTTTCATAGTTGACGCCACCTGGAACACCACAGCGTAATGGTGTGTCCGAACGTCGTAATCGAACCTTATTGGATATGGTGCGGTCTATGATGTCTCTTGCCGATTTGCCGCTATCGTTTTGGGGTTATGCATTAGAGACAACTGCATTCACTTTAAATAGGGCACCATCTAAATCCGTTGAGACAACGCCGTATGAACTGTGGTTTGGCAAGAAACCAAAGTTGTTGTTTCTTAAAGTTTGGAGATGTGATGCTTATGTCAAAAAGCTTTAGCCTGAAAAGCTGGAACCCAAAGCGGAGAAATGCATCTTCATAGGATACCCAAAAGAGACGGTTGGCTACACCTTCTATCTCAGATCCGAAGGCAAAGTGTTTGTCGCTAAGAACGGGTCTTTTCTTGAGAAAGAGTTTCTCTCGAAAAAATTGAGTGGGAGGAAGATAGAACTTGATGAGGTTGTGGAACCTTCACTTCAACCAGAGAGTAGCGCAGCGCAGAAAGATGTTTCTGTGGAGCCTACATCAGTTGAAGAGGAAGCTAATGATAATGATCATGAAGCTTTGAATCAAGTTACTATCGAACCTCGTAGGTCGACAAGGACACGTACTGAGGCCATGAAATCCGAGATAGGATCCATGTATGAAGACAAAGTGTGGACTTTGGAAGTATTACCTGAAGGGCGAAAGGCCATTCAGAATAAATGGATCTTTAAGAGGAAGACGGACGCGGACGGTAATGTCGCCGTCTATAAAGCTCGACTTGTGGCAAAGGGTTTTTCACAAGTTTGAGGAATTGACTACGATGAGACTTTCTCTCCCGTAGTGATGCTTAAGTCCGTCAGAATCATGTTAGCAATAGCTGCATTTTTCGATTATGAAATCTGGTAGATGGATGTCAAAACAGCGTTCCTTAACGGTTTCCTTGAGGAAGAGTTGTATATGATACAACCAGAAGGTTTTGTCGATCCAGAGAATGCTGACAAAGTTTGCAAGCTCCAGTGATCCATTTATGGACTGGTGCAGGCATCTCGAAGTTGGAATAAGCGTTTTGATGAGGTGATCAAAGCGTTTGGGTTTATACAAGTTTACGGAGAAGCTTGTATTTACAAGAAAGTGAGTGGGAGCTCTATAGTGTTTCTAATATTATATGTGGATGACTGATGTCTACTACGCAACCTTCTTCTTGTAGACTCGTGTTGGGCCTCCAAGCGCAGAGTTTTGTAGGACAGTAGCAAATTTCCCTCAAGTGGATGACCTAAGGTTTATCAATCCGTGGGAGGCGTATGATGAAGATGGTCTCTCTCAAACAACCCTGCAACCAAATAACAAAGAGTCTCTTGTGTCCCCAACACACCCAATACAATGGTAAATTGTATAGGTGCACTAGTTCGGCAAAGAGATGGTGATACAAGTGTAATATGGATGGTAGATATAGGTTTTTGTAATCTGAAAATATAAAAACAGCAAGGTAGCAAGTAACAAAAGTGAGCAAAAACGGTATTGCAATGCTTAGAAACAAGGCCTAGGGTTCATACTTTCACTAGTGCAAGTTCTCTCAACAATACTGACATAGTTGAATCATATGTAAATCCCTCACGTGCGACAAAGAGTTCACTCCAAAGTCACAAATAGCGGAGAACAAACGAAGAAATTATTGTAGGGTACGAAACCACCTCAAACTTATCTTTTCCGATCAATCTTATGAGCTATCCCTATAAGTGTCACGAACAGCCCTAGAGTTCGTACTAAAATAACACCTTAAGATACACATCAACCAAAACCCTAATGTCACCTAGATACTCCAATGTCACCACAAGTACCCATGGGCTTGATTATACGATATGCATCACACAATTTCAGATTCATCATGTTCAATCCAACACAAAGAACTTCAAAGAGTGCCCCAAAGTTTCTACCGGAGAGTCAAGACGAAAACGTGTGCCAACCCCTATGCATAGATTCCCAAGGTCACGGAACCCGCAAGTTGATCACCAAAACATACATCAAGTGGATCAATAGAACATCCCATTGTCACCACGGATATCCCATTGCAAGACATACATCAAGTGTTCTCAAATCCTTAAAGACTCAATCCGATAAGAAAACTTCAAAGGGAAAACTCAACTCATCACAAGAAGATAGAGAGGGGAAAACTCCATATGATTCATCTATATTAATAAAGCTCGCGGTACATCAAGATCGTGTCATCTCAATAACACGAGAGAGAGATCAAACACATAGCTACTGGTACAGACCCTCAGCCCCGAGGGTGAACTACTCCCTCCTCATCATGGAGATCGCCGGGATGATGAAGATGGCCACCGGTGATGGTTTCCCCCTCCGACAGGGTGCCGAAACGGGCTCCCGATTGGTTTTTCGTGGCTACAGAGGCTTGCGGCGGCGGAAATCCCGATCTAGGTTTCTTTCTGGGGGTTACGAGATTTATAGGAGTACTTGGCGTTGGAATCAAGTCAGGTGGACTCCCGAGGGACCCACAAGCCAGGGGGCGCGACCTAGGGGGGGCGCCCCCTAGGCTTGTGGCTGCCTCGGGACTCCTCTCCGGTATCTTCTTGCTCCAGTATTTTTTATATTTTCCAAAAATATTCTTCGTAAATTTTCAGCCCATTCCGGGAACTTTTATTTCTGCACAAAAACAACACCACGGTAGTTCTGCTGAAAACAGCGTCAGTCCGGGTTAGTTCTAATCAAATCATACCAAAATCATATAAAATTATTGTAAACATGGCATGAATACTTCATAAATTATAGATACGTTGGAGACGTATCAATGACATATTGTTGATTGGAAACAATATAGAATTTTTGGAAAGTGTGAAGGAATATTTGAACAAGAGTTTTTCAATGAAGGACCTAGGAGAAGCTGCTTTCATATCAGGCATCAAGATCTATAGAGATAGATCAAGACACTTAATAGGATTTTCACAGAGCACATACCTTGATAAAGTTTTAAAGAAGTTCAAAATGGATCAGTCCAAGAAAGAGTTCTTGCCTGTGTTACAAGGTGTGAAATTGAGTAAGACTCGATGCCCAGTGACTGCAGAGGATAGAGAAAAGATGAGTGTAATCCCCTATGCTTCCGCCATAGGCTCTATCATGTATGCAATGCTGTGCACAAGACCAGACGCCAGCCTTGCCATAAGTATGGCCGGAAGGTTTCAAAGTAATCTAGGTGTGGATTACTGGACGGCGGTCAAGAATATCCTAAAGTACCTGAAAAGGACTAAGGAAATGTTTCTCATTTATGGAGGTGATCAAAAGCTCGTCGTAAAGGGTTACGTCGATGCAAGCTTTGACACTGATCTGAATGACTCTAAGTCTCAAACCGAATACGTATTTATTCTCAATGGAGGAGCGGTAAGCTGGTGCAGTTCCAAGCAAAGCATGGTAGCTGATTCTACATGCGAAGCGGAGTACATAGCTGCCTCGGAGGCGGCGAAGGAAGGTGTCTAGATGAAGCAGTTCATGACGGATCTTGGAGCTGTGCCCAGTGCACTCGACCCAATGACTCTGTTCTGTGACAACACTGGTGCCATTGCTCTAGCCAAGGAACCAAGGTTTCACAAGAGGACCAGACACATAAAGCGACGCTTCAATTCCATCCGCCATTACATCGAGGAAGGAGACATAAATATTTGCAAAGTACACACAGATCTGAATGTTGCAGATCCATTGACTAAGCCTCTTCCACGAGGGAAACATGATCAAGACCAAAACTGTATGGGTGTTAGATTCATTACAATGTAAATCACATAGTCATGTGAGCTAGATTATTGACTCTAGTGCAAGTGGGAGACTGTTGGAAATATGCCCTAGAGGCAATAATAAAATTGTTATTATTATATTTCCTTGTTCATGATAATTGTTTATTATCCATGCTATAATTGTATTGACTGGAAACTCAAATACATGTGTGGGTACATAGACAACAATGTGTCCCTAGTAAGCCTCTGATGGACTAGCTCATTGATCAAAGATGGCTATGGTTTCCTAGTCATAGACATGAGTTGTCATTTGATAACGGGATCACATCATTAGGAGAATGATGTGATGGACAAGACCCAAACTATGAACGTAGCATATGATCATGTCAGTTTATTGCTATTATTTTCTGCATGTCAAGTATATGTTCCTATGACCATGAGATCATGCAACTCACTGACACCGGAGGAGTACCTTGTGTGTATCAAACGTCACAACGTAACTGGGTGACTATAAAGATGCTCTACAGGTATCTCCGAGGGTGTCTGTTGAGTTGGCATGGATCAAGACTGGGATTTGTTACTCCGTGTGACGGAGAGGTATCTCAGGACCCACTCGGTAATACAACATCACAATGAGCTTGCAAGAAAAGTGACTAAAGAGTTAGCTACGAGATCTTGTATTACGGAACGAGTAAAGAGACTTGTCGGTAACAATATTGAACTAGGTATGCAGATACCGATGATCGAATCTCGGGCAAGTAACATACTGATAAACAAAGGGAACTGCGTACGGGATTAACTGAATTCTTGACATAGAGGTTCAACCGATAAAGATCTTCGTAGAATATGTAGGAGACAATATGGGCATCCAGGTCCCGCTATTGGTTATTGATCGTAAAGGTGTCTCGGTCATGTCTACATAGTTCTCGAACGGTCTGCACACTTAACGTTCGGTAACGATTTGGTATTATTGAGTTATGTATGTTGGTGACCGAAGGTTGTTCGGAGTCCCAGATGAGATCCCGGACGTCACAAGGAGCTCCGGAATGGTCCGGAGGTAAAGATTGATATATAGGAAGTTCCGTGTTGGTCACCGGAAAAAGTTTGGGCGTCACCGGTAACGTACCGGGGGTGCCGGAAGGGTTCCGGGGGTCCACCGGAAGGGGCCCACCCACCCCGAGGGGCCACATGAGCTGAAGAGGTGGCGCACCAGCCCCTGGTGGGCTAGGCAGCCAGCCCCTAAAGGCCCATGCGCATGGGGGTAGGTGGGAGGTGGGCTAGAGGGGAGGGACTCCTCCCTTGGGCCTCCACCTCCCTTGTGGGAGGTGGACTCTCCCCCTCTAGGCCGATCGGCCAGCCCTAGGGTTTTCCCTAGGGCTGCCACCCTTCCCCCCTCCCTCCTATATATAGTGGAGGTTTTGAGGGCAGCCACCAGCTGAAAAGCCACGTGCTGCCCTCTCTCCCTCTAGATCGTATTCTCCATAGATCGGTTTGGTAGAGCTCGGCGAAGCCCTGCCGGATCAGTTCACTACCACCGCCACCACGCCGTTGTGCTGCCGGAGAAATCATCTACCTCTCCGCCCTCACTTGCTAGATCAAGGAGGCAGAGATCGTCATCGAGCCGTACGTGTGTTGAACGCGGAGGTGCTGTCCGTTCGGTGCTAGATCGTGATTGGATCGTGGGACGGCTTGCGATTTGGATCGCGAAGACGTTCGACTACATCAACCGCGTTTCTTAACGCTTCCCGCTTAGCGATCTACAAGGGTATGTGGACCCGATCTCCCCTCTCGTAGATGCTCATCTCCTAGATTGATCTTGGTGAAGCGTAGGAATTTTTTGGTTTCCCATGCAACGTTCCCCAACAATATCTTGATCTCAACACATGAGTAGGTGGCTCTCTCTCAGAAAATGAATGGTGGAAGCGTTGGTTTGTTCTGAGTGCTCTCTCTACGAATGAGAGGGGGTGGAGGGGTATAAATAGCCATCTCCAAAAATCCAAACGTTACAACATTATTGCCCAACTCGGTGGAACCAAAGTAAAAACTTGGTTGCACCGACTTGCGCAAAAGGTTGCAACTTTCGGCTTTTCGGTGAGACCGATAGGAAACAACTCGGTGAGACCAATTTGGTTAACCTAAGGCAGATCCACATCTTGGTGGCACCTAAATGAAAAACTCGAAGGTTCCGAAGTAAAACATTTCGATTCCAGAGAGTTGGCAACTGCTTATCGGTTGTACGAAACCAATCTCGGTGGTACCGAGTGTTGGAAATATGCCCTAGAGGCAATAATAATTTAGTTATTATCATATTTCCTTTTTCAGGATAATCGTTTATTATCCATGCTATAATTGTATTGATTGGAAACTCATATACATGTGTGGGTACATAGACAACACTTTGTCCCTAGTATGCCTCTAATAGACTAGCTCGTTGATCAAAGATGGTCAAGGTTTCCTATCCATAGACATGAGATGTCATTTGATAACGGGATCACATCATTAGGAGAATGATGTGATGGACAAGACCCAAACTATGAACATAGCATATGAACGTGTCAGTTTATTGCTATTGTTTTCTGCAAGTCAAGTATCTGTTCCTATGACCATGAGATCATGCAACTCACTGACACCGGAGGAATACCTTGTGTGTATCAAACGTCACAACATAACTGGGTGACTATAAAGATGCTCTACAGGTATCTCCGAGGGTGTCTGTTGAGTTGGCATGGATCAAGACTGGGATTTGTTACTCCGTGTGACGGAGAGGTATCTCAGGGCCCACTCGGTAATACAACATCACAATGAGCCTTGCAAGCAAAGTGACTAAAGAGTTAGCCACGGGATCTTGTATTACGGAACGAGTAAAGAGACTTGCCGGTAACGAGATTGAACTAGGTATAGAGATACCGACGATCGAATCTCGGGCAAGTAACATACCAAAGAACAAAGGGAACATCATACGGGATTAACTGAATCCTTGACATAGAGGTTCAACCGATGAAGATCTTTGTAGAATATGTAGGAACCAATATGGGTATCCAGTTCCCACTATTGGTTATTGACCGTAGAGGTGTCTCGGTCATGTCTACATAGTTCTCGAACCCGCAGGGTCTGCACACTTAACGTTCGGTGACGTTTCGGTAGTATTGAGTTATGTATGGTGGTGACCGAAGGTTGTTCGGAGTCCCGGATGATATCCCGGACGTCACGAGGAGCTCCGGAATGGTCCGGAGGTAAAGATTGATATATAGGAAGTTCCGTTTTGGTCACCGGAAAAGTTTCGGGTACTTCAGTAGTGTACCGGGAGTGCCGGGAGGGTACCGGGGGACCATCGGGAGGGGCCTCTCGCCCCAAAGGGTATCATGGGCTGTGGGAGGAGGCAAACCAGCCCCTGGTGGGCTGGCCGAAGCCCCCACTAAAGCCCATGCGGCTAGGGGTGGAAAAACCCAAGAGGTGGAAAAGGTTTCCAAGTGGGGAGGAATCCTACTCCTAGTAGGATTGGAGTAGGACTCCTCCACCTCTCCCACTTCGGCCGCAGCCTAGGGGGAACCCTAGGGGCGCCGGCCTCCCTCCCCTTCCTCCTATATATACTGGAGGGGAGAGAGGGCAACCGCACCAGAAAAACCCTAAGCCACGGTGCAGCCCTCTCTCCCCATAGATCGTTCCCTCTAGTTTCAGCGGCGCTTAGGCGAAGCCCTGCTGGAACAGTTCCACCACCACCGCCACCGCGCCATCGCGCTGCCGGAGAACTCATCTACCTCTTCGCTCCCTCTTGCTGGATCAAGAAGGCGGAGATCGTCATCGAGCTGTACGTGTGCTGAACGCGGAGGTGTCGTCCGTTCGGCGCTAGATCGGAAGGACCGTGATTGGATCACGGGACGGATCATGATCGGATCGCGGGACGGCTAGCGATTTGGATCGCAAAGATGTTCGACTACATCAACCGCGTTTCTCAATGCTTACCGCTTAGCGATCTACAAGGGTATGTAGATCCACTCTCCCCTTCATAGATGCTCATCACCATGGGTAGATCTTGCGTGTGCGTAGGAATTTTTTTGTTTCCCATGCAATGTTCCCCAGCAGTGGCATCATGAGCTAGGTCTATGCGTAGATGAGATCACGAGTAGAACACAAAGGAGTTTGTGGGCGTTGATGCTCAGATTGCTTCCTCCCTTGGTCTTTTCTTGATTCAGCGGTATTGTGGGATGAAGCGGCCCGGACCAACCTTACTCGTATGCTTACGAGAGACCGGTTCCATCAACTGACATGTGACTTTGTTGCATAAAGATGGCTGGCGGGTGTCTGTCTCTCCCACATTAGTTGGATCAGATTCGACAAAGGCGGTCCTTGAGAAGGTTGAATAGCAATTTGTGTATCACCGTTGTGGTTTTGCGTAGGTAAGAATCGTTCTTGCTAGATACCTGTAGCAGCCACGTAAAACATGCAACAACAATTAGAGGACGTCTAACTTGTTTTTGCAGGGTATGTTGTGATGTGATATGGCCAATTACATGATGAGATATATGTGATGTATGAGATGATCATGTTTTGTATAGAATATCACGACTTGCATGTCGATGAGTACGGCAACCGGCAGGAGCCATAGGGTTGTCTTTAATTTATTTTCGCCATTTTTGCTTTACTTTATCGCTATGAGTTAGCAATAGTCGTAGAAGCAACAGTTGACGCGACAACCTCATGGCAACACGTTGATGGAGATCATGGTGTCATGCCGGTGACGATGGAGATCATGCCGGTGCTTTGAAGATGGAGATCAAAAGCACAAGTTCATGGCCATATCATGTCACTTATGATTTGCATGTGATGTTAATCCTTTTATGCATCTTATTTTGCTTAGGACGACGGTAGCATTATACGGTGATCCCTCACTAAAATTTCAAGATAAAATTGTGTTCTCCCCGAGTGTGCACCGTTGCGAAAGTTCGTCGTTTCGAGACACCACGTGATGATCGGGTGTGATAGACTCTACGTTCGCATACAACGGGTGCAAGCCAGTGTTGCACAAGCGGAACACTCGGGTTAAACTTGACGAGCCTAGCATGTACAGACATGGCCTCGGAACACAAGAGACCGAAAGGTCGAACATGAGTCATATAGTAGATATGATCAACATGAAGATGTTCACCATTGAAACCACCTCATCTCACGTGATGATCGGACTTGAGTTGGTGAATTTGGATCATGTGACACTCGAATGACCAGAGGGATGTCAATTTGAGTGGGAGTTTTTAAGTTATATGATTAACTAAACTCATTATCATGAACATAGTCAAAATGTCTTTGCAATTTATGTTGTAGATTACTAGCTCGCGCTGTAGCTCCCTTGAATTTTTATATGTTCCTAGAGAAATAGAGTTGAAAGATGATGGTAGCAATAATGCGGACTGGGTCCGTGATCTGAGGATTGTCCTCATTGCTGCACAGAAGGCTTATGTCCTTAATGCACCGCTCGGTGCGCCACCCCCTCAAGCGTCGTCTGTAGATGTTGTGAACATCTTACAGGCACGTTCTGATGACTACTTGATAGTTCAGTGCGTCATGCATTATGGCTTAGAATTGAGGCTCCAAAACGTTTTGAACGTCACGGAACATATGAGATGTTCTAAGAGCTGAAATTGGGATCTCAGGCTCGTGCCCGTGTTGAGAGGTATGAGACCTCCAACAAGATTCTTTGCCTGCAAGATGAAGGAGAATAGCTCAATTGGTGAGCATGTGCTCAGATTGTCTTGGGGGCTACAATCGCTTGAATCGAGTGGGAGTTGATCTTCCAGATAAGATAGTGATTGATATAGTTCTCCAAGTCACTGTCACTAAGCTACTAGAGCTTCGTGATGAACTATAAAATGGCCAGGGATGGAAATAATGATCCCTGAGCTATTCGCAATGTTTGACACCGCGAAGGTAGAAATCAAGAAGGAGCATCAAGTGTTGATGGTTAGTGAAACCACTAGTTTCGAGAAGGGCAAGGGCAAGGAGGGAAACTTCATGGATGGCAAGTCAGTTGCTGCTCTAGTGAAGAAACCCAAGGTTGAACCCAAACCCGAGACTGAGTGCTTCTATTATGAGGAGAACGGTTGCTGAAGCGGAACAACCCTAGATACTTGGTAGATAAGAAGGCTGGCAACGTCGACAGAAGTATATTTGATATACGTGTTATTGATGTATACCTTACTAGTACTCCTAGTAGCACCTAGGTATTGGATATCGGTTCGGTTGCTAAATGTTAGTAACTCGAAATAAAAGCTACGGAATAAACGAAGGCTAGCTAAGGGTGAGGTGACGATGAGTGTTGGAAGTGTTTCCAAGGTTGATGTGATCACCATCGCACGCTCTCTCTACCTTCGGGATTAGTGATGAACCTAAATAAATGTTATTTGGTGTTTGCGTTGAGCATGAACATGATTTGATCATGTTTATTGCAATACGGTTATTCATTTAAGTTGGAGAATAATGGTTATTCTGTTTACATGAATAATACCTTCAATGGTCATGCACCCAATGAGAATGGTTTATTGAATCTTGATCGTAGTGATACACGTGTTCATAATATTGATGCCAAAAGATACAAAGTTAATAATGATAGTACCATATACTTATGGCACTGCCGCTAAATGTCATATTGGTGCAAAGCGCATGAAGAAACTCCATGCTGATGGATCTTTGGACTCATTCGATTTCAAATCGGTTGAGACATGCGGACCATGCCTCATGGGCAAGATGACTAAGACCCCGTTTTTCCGGTATGATGGAGCGGGCAAGTGACTTATTGGAAATGATACATGTTGATGTATTCGGTCCAATGAGTGTTGTAGCGTGCGGTGGATATCGTTATTTTCCTACCTTCACTGATGATTTGAGTAGATATGGGTATATTTACTTAATGAAACACAAGTCTGAAAACGTTTGAAAAGTTCAAACAAATTCAGAGTGAAGTTTGAGATCATCGTGACAAGAAGATAAAATGTCTACGATATGATCGTGGAGGTGAATATCTGAGTTACGAGTTTGGTATGCAACTTAAGACAATGTGGAAGTTGTTTCACAACTAACGCCGCCTGGAACACCATAGTGTGATGGTGTGTCCGAACGTCGTAGTCGTGCTCTATTGGATATGGTACGTACTATGATGTCTCTTATCGATTTGCCACTATCGTTTTGGGGTTATGCATTAGAGACAACTACATTCACTTTAAATAGGGCACCATCTAAGTCCGTTGAGATGACACCGTATGAATTTTGGTTTGGCAGAAACCTAAGTTGTCATTTCTCAGAGTTTGGGAATGCGATGCTTATGACTGATAAGCTCGAACCCAAAGCGGAAAAGTGCATCTTCATAAGATACCCTAAGGAAACAGTTGGTTATACCTTCTATCTCAGATCCAAGGGCAAAGTGTTTGTTGCTAAAAACGGGTCCTTTCTCGAGAAAGAGTTTCTCTTGAAAGAATTGAGTGGGAGGAAGGTAGAACTTGATGAGGTTATTGAACCGTCACTTCAGTTGGATAGTAGCACGACGCAGAAAGGTGTTTCTGTGGCGCCTACACCGAATGAAGAGGAAGTTAATGATGATGATCATGACACTTCGGGTCAAGTTACTACCGAACCTCGTAGGCCAACAAGAAATCGTACCGCCTCTAAGTGGTACTTCAATCCTATCTTGGAGGTCATGTTGTTAGACAACAGTGAACCTACGGGCTATGAAGAAGCGATGGTGGGCCGGGATTCCAACAAATGGTTAGGAGCCATGAAATCCGAGAAAGGATCCATGTATGAAAACCAAGTATGGACTTTGGTAGACTTGCCCGTTGAACGGCAGGCCGTTGAGTACAAATGGACCTTTAAGAAGAAGACAGACGCTGATGGTAAATGTCACAATTTATAAAGCTCGACTTGTCGCAAAGAAGTTTCCGACAAGTTCAAGGAGTTGACTACGATGAGACTTTCTCACCCGTAGCGATGCTAAAGTCTGTTGGAATTATGTTAGCAGTTGCTGCATTTTTTGATTATGAAATCTGGCAGATGGATGTCAAAACATCGTTTCCTTAACGGTATCCCTGAGGAAAGGTTGTATGTGATACAACCGGAAGGTTTTGTCAGTCCTAAGGATGCTAAAATGTATGCAAGCTCCAGCGATCCTTCTATGGACAGGAGCAAGCATCTCGGAGTTGGAATATATGCTTTGATGAGGTGATCAAAGTTTTTGGGTCTATACAAAGTTTATGAGAAACTTGTATTTACAATAAAGTGAGTGGGAGCACTATAGAATTTCTGATAAGTATATGTGGATGACATATTGTTGATCAAAAATGATGTAGAATTTCTGAAAAGCATAAAGGGTTGTTTGAAAAGGAGTTTTTCAAAGGAAAACCTGGAATGAAGCTACTTAAATATTGGGCATTAGGATCTATAGAGATAGATCAAGACGTCTGATAAAACTTTCAATGAGTACATACCTTGACAAGATTTTGAAAGAGTTCAAAATGGATCAGTCAAAGAAAGAATTCTTGCCTGATTTGTAAGGTGTGGAGTTGAGTGAGAATCAAAGCTCGACCACGGCAGAAGAAAGAGAAAGGACGAAGGTCGTCCCCTATGCCTTATCCATATGCTCTGTATAGTATGCCATGCTGTGTACCGCACCTGGTGTGTGCCTTGCCATGAGTCTGTCAAGGGGTACAAGAGTGGTCCAGGAGTGGATGGACAGTGGTCAAGATTATCCTTAGTAACTAGAGGACTAAGGAAATGTTTCTCGATTATGGAGGTGATAAAGAGTTCGTCGTAAAGGGTTACGTCGATGCAAGCTTTGACACCTATCCGGACACCTCTAAGTAGCAGTCCGGATACGTATAGTGGAGCAGTCATTTGGAATAGCTCCAAGTGGAGTGTGGTAGCATCTGCAGTATGACATATAGATTTGCAAAGAACACACGGATCTGGATGTTGCAGACCGTTGACTAGAACCTCTCTCTCACATGCAAAACATGATCGAACCCCAGAACTCATTGGGTGTTAGATTCATTACAATGTTAATCACATGGTGATGTGAGCTAGATTATTGACTCTAGTGCAAGTGGGAGACTGTTAGAAATATGCCCTAGAGGCAATAATAATTTAGTTATTATCATATTTCCTTGTTCATGATAATCGTTTATTATCCATGCTATAATTGTATTGATTGGAAACTCATATACATGTGTGGGTACATAGACAACACTTTGTCCCTAGTATGCCTCTAATAGACTAGCTCGTTGATCAAAGATGGTCAAGGTTTCCTAGCCATAGACATGAGATGTCATTTGATAACGGGATCACATCATTAGGAGAATGATGTGATGGACAAGACCCAAACTATGAACATAGCATATGATCGTGTCAGTTTATTGCTATTGTTTTCTGCATGTCAAGTATCTGTTCCTATGACCATGAGATCATGCAACTCACTGACATCGGAGGAATACCTTGTGTGTATCAAACATCACAACGTAACTGGGTGACTATAAAGATGCTCTACAGGTATCTCCGAGGGTGTCTGTTGAGTTGGCATGGATCAAGACTGGGATTTGTTACTCCGTGTGACGGAGAGGTATCTCAGGGCCCACTCGGTAATACAACATCACAATGAGCCTTGCAAGCAAAGTGACTAAAGAGTTAGCCACGGGATCTTGTATTACGAAATGAGTAAAGAGACTTGCCGGTAACGAGATTGAACTAGGTATAGAGATACCGACGATCAAATCTCGGGCAAGTAACATACCGAAGAACAAAGGGAACATCATACGGGATTAACTGAATCCCTGACATAGAGGTTCAACCGATAAAGATCTTCGTAGAATATGTAGGAACCAATATGGGCATCCAGGTCCCGCTATTGGTTATTGACCGTAGAGGTGTCTCGGTCATGTCTACATAGTTCTCGAACCCGCGGGGTCTGCACACTTAACGTTCGGTGACGTTTCAGTAGTATTGAGTTATGTATGGTGGTGACCGAAGGTTGTCCGGAGTCCCGGATGAGATCCCAGACATCACGAGGAGCTCCGGAATGGTCCGTAGGTAAAGATTGATATATAGGAAGTCCCGTTTTGGTCACCGAAAAAGTTTCGGGTACTTCCGTAGTGTACCGGGAGTGCCGGGAGGGTACCGGGGGACCATCGGGAGGGGCCTCTCGCCCCAAAGGGTCTCATGGGCTGTGGGAGGAGGCAAACCAGCCCCTGGTGGGCTGGCCGAAGCCCCCACTAAAGCCCATGCGGCTAGGGGTGGAAAAACCCAAGAGGTGGAAAAGGTTTCCAAGTGGGGAGGAATCCTACTCCTAGTAGGATTGGAGTAGGACTCCTCCACCTCTCCCACTTCGGCTGCAGCCTAGGGGGAACCCTAGGGGCGCCGGCCTCCCTCCCCTTCCTCCTATATATACTGGAGGGGGGAGAGGGCAGCCGCACCAGAAAAACCCTAAGCCACGGTGCATGCCTCTCTCCCCGATAGATCGTTACCTCTAGTTTCAGCGGCGCTTAGGCGAAGCCCTGCTGGAACAGTTCCACCACCGCCGCCGCCGCGCCATCGCGCTGCCGGAGAACTCATCTACCTCTCCGCTCCCTCTTGCTGGATCAAGAAGGCGGAGATCGTCATCGAGCTGTACGTGTGCTGAACGCGGAGGTGCCGTCCGTTCGGCGCTAGATCGGAAGGACCGTGATTGGATCACGGGATGGTTCGTGATTGGATCGCGGGACGGATCGTGATCGGATCGCGGGACGGCTAGCGATTTGGATCGCGAAGACGTTCGACTACATCAACCGCGTTTCTCAACGCTTCCCGCTTAGCGATCTACAAGGGTATGTAGATCCACTCTCCCCTTCGTAGATGCTCATCACCATGGATAGATCTTGCGTGTGCGTAGGAAATTTTTTGTTTCCCATGCAACGTTCCCCAGCACCGAGGTGCTAGGGTTTTGGCTCTGGTTCAGTCTTGGGTAAACTCGGTGGGGTCGATTTGGAAATGTTGGTGGCACCGATTTTGGTAGTTAGGGTTTTGGACAGAATCTTTTGTGAGAGTTTGGTTGAGGCTTTTGGTGGCAAATCTCTAAGCACTTTGAGCAACCAGATCATCATCAATACCTCATCCCTTGTTAATAGTATTGGCTTTCCTATGGACTCAATTGTAATTTCGCACATAAAAGAAAATGTAGAGGATTGAAGCTATTGCCAATAGAATTCCTTTCCATCTTGGGGATACTTCTCACAATTCCCAGCCACTCCTATCTTTGGACTTCATCTGAAATAGACTAGATAAAATTGTTAGTCAAAGAGATAATGTATGTTGTCATTAATCATCAAAACCTCTAGGGGAGCATTTGTGCTTTCAAGTGTGGTTGTAAGCCTAATGTCGTGGCGGCATGTGAATTAAATTTACGTTGAGAATTTTTGTGCTGGTGGGTATATGTAGTCCTGACATACATATACTTATGCTAGCTTGTATTTTGATCATAGTTATGAGTGGGTTCATTGTGATAGGTGTATGTGCTTTGCTGGGTTTTAATGTTTTTGCAAAAAGTTCATTGTTAGCCCTGTTAAGTGTTTCTTCTTGATTGAGAGGCGGATGAACTAAAATGCACAAGAAACTAACAAACAAGAACAAGAATAAAACAACACACAAAAACAAGCAAGGGTATGCAAACGACAACTAGAACTGCAAGCACAACTAATGGTATTGTCCTCTTCAGAGTTGTGGCTTCATTGCCTGATTGAAACTGACGATGCAACTGCAACGATCACTTCCGACTTCCACTTTGCTCCCCAGGCCTGGGCCACTGGTTGGCCTAATGCATCTGGTATTTACCTGGGGGACACAGACTGAGGTACTTCCCGAGGTTGAGCCTTTCCGCAAGTCTGGGTCCAATGACTTGTGGTTCTTGGGGTTCTGAGCTGGTAGGCTCCTAAATTCCAGCGCTCTGTGCAGATCTATCGGCTTCCTGGGATCTCCGGTTGTTGCTGAGTGCTCTCCTGTAGTTGGCTGCAGCTATGGATCTAGTTGGCACAAAACTCAACAATTGTGGGGGTTGTACCGGGTTTGTAGTCCCTGGGTAGGCGTGAAGTGCTACGGGCAGTCCTGGTTGTCCCATGATGGCTTGGATGGTGGCATCACTTGCGGCTGACAATTGAGCGTAGGCCTGGTGCAGCAGTACTCCCTAGGTGTGGATGTAGCGAATCATCTCGAGATGGCTGGGTCTTCTTCATTGGGATCTTGGGGATAGGTGGGCTCTTTGTCCATACCTATCGCTTGGGGGAAATAACAGTCCCCCCTCATTGTTCCGTGCTGGGGAAATACGGTGCAGACTCTGGCAACGACTTCTGCAATAGTTGCTTGACCGACCAGCCCTATAATGGACATGGTTGCTCCTTGGAAGACGAGAGGCTTCTTGTCTATCAGTGTGCTGGGCCACACATACATCTCCGCGGTGAATATCTGGGTGAGGGATGCGGCGTCGACCTGTGGATCAGGTAGTCGGGGCGGATACTGGACTCTTTGAGCCAGGCAATCATGTCCCAGAGGATGACAAGAATGCCAACTTGGTCGCTGGCGCGACCTTCCAAATGTGGCCTTCTCGGATGAACTGGACACAACTTTGGGTGGGCGAGGGCTTTGATTTCTAAGGCTAGGGTTGCTTGGGGAGACGACGACAAACAAACTAGGGGTCCTATATAGGCGGGACTGGGTCACTCATGGATTTACTCGACGCGATCTCTCCTTACCAGAAAAGTTGCGCTGGACAGTTGGGTACGCTTGGGTCATGTCCTGCGATGGTCGTCTGTCGGCTGATAGGACCTGTGAGAGATGTGGATAAAACACCAGATCTCTATGGTTTGCTATCGGTCGACAAAAACGTCGTTCTAAGCTTGCGCCCCCTTATAGCCAGCATGGCACTCTGCTACCATGTTCTGTGGCATCACAAACTGACTCGGACATATGCCTACACGTGCCGACCCATGATACGTCTCAACACACACCAGATTTACAATACATAGTTCCAAACATGACTTTATTAATACTCCCTCTGTCTCGGTTTATAGGACATGTGCGTAGTTTTAGGTCATCGATTTGACTAGCTAAATATGAGTTATATGTCACCAAAAGTATATCATTGGATTCTTAAGAGGATGTAGTTTCTAAACATATGTTTTTCATCAAATATAATACATATTTAGCTAGTTAAATTGTCAACCTAAAACGACGTGCATGCCTTATAAACCGAGACAGAGGAAGTAATATGGGCTATATATCCCGATTACAAGGGTCTGACCCGTATAACTCCATAGCATAGCTATTCGGCAGCGGAAGAAATAAACGACAACAAAAGACTATGTAGGCGGCTTGGTTGGGCTTCACAGCTTATATGACTGGCTGGGGCGACCATCTAGTTTATTCATCTTCTCTAGAATTTGACCACATGCAAGGTCAGGTAAGTATTTTGAATGTACTTGCAAGACAGTTAATTACATAGCAAACAATAAATAACAAAGTAAGAACAAAGCTTAAGCAACAACAACAATACTAACCACACATACACACAAATAAACTTACCACTAGACTAGAAAGTAAATACACATTTGCCTTCAGTGAAGGGTGGAAACATATGAGTTGTTCCATCTGTCAAGTCACGTCCCCTTTGGGGCTACTCCCGACTCACCGATACTCCATGTGGGCAGGTACGATCAATACTGTGGCCTTTTCAGGCCCTCACTATTTAACTAACTGTGATCCGATTCGACCTTGACGCGGGCTTGCGACGGTGATGGCGGCACCAGAGCAACCGTTGGATCATCAACTCCATCAGCGCCTGGTACTCCTTGTCGGTGACCCCTGCCTCCGCGAGGAAGCGCGACTGTTGAGGCTCCTACTCATCCTCATCGTCGGAGGAGACGACCGTCGTGGATGTCGAAGGCTCCGGAGAGTGACGACGCCAATATCCGGATTCAGAGTCGCCGCCTGCGGGCGCAGAGAACCATGACTTCGGCATGGTGCGGTGTGATGTGGACGACGTTAAAGCGAAGATGAGCATAGAAGATGTGAGCGGAAAGGAGTGGTGCAGTGTGGTGTGGACGACACCGGATGCATGCTTAAATAGACATGACCAGGCGAACGGACAAGAAGCCGGCTTCAATGTAGCGGCAGAGTAGGCTTCTCAGTCGACACGTCGGTATTGAAGCGGTGCCACCCGCTCCTTCGGTCGCGTCGCTCTGACCGGTATCAATGTTGTGTGTAATCACGTGTGCTCTGGAGCAGCTTGACCGGCATGACGTCGCCAGCTTGAGAGGGTTTTTAGGCGAAGAAGGTTTTAGGAAGGGAATCAAACGTGTATGTGGCGTCGTCCACACGCCCGCACAGCTCACCCTAGATAAATGGGTATCACGCTGGATAACAAAGTGCGTTCGAACAACTTGATCCAAACATTTATTTGGCAACATCAGGCAAGACGTTTGCGAAATGTTGGGTAGAGTTGACTCTGGCTCACAAAAAGAAACACCGCGGAGGAGGAAAGGAAGACGAAATAAATGACGACCGGCGGCATCATCGCATTGCCAAATTTGCCCTATGCGCCCACTGCATCCGCCGGAACCCTGACAAAAGATTTCCCCTAAACCCCTCGCCGTCGCTCCCAACCCCCCCAACCCTGACGTTTTCCCCTTGTGCGGCCATGGTGGGCTCGGATCCGGAGCCTGACATCGCCGAGCTCTTCTGCCACTACAACGCGCTCTACTTCCAGGACTCCCTCGGCGCGTGCGCCGTCACCTGGGCGGAAGAGCCACTCCCCTACGGGTAACCGTCCCTCCCAATCGTTGAGTTCTTTGTGTTCTCGGGTGCCATCTAGGTTCGCTTTCTGCCCGGGCTTGTCCAGATCGAGGCTTCAGATGCGGATTGTTTCCCGGATTGCAAGATACATCTTGCATTTCTTTGCCCCCCTTCGAAAATCACTGTGCATTCGCGGGTTGCCTAGATTCGATGCGTTTTGATAATTTTCGGGGGGAAATTGCAGGGAGGAGAACCCTATTGTGCAGGAGCTGTGATTCGGTCCTTCCGGAGGTGCTAGAGGTTTAGCAGCCTTGCCAAGTCTAGACGGCCGTTCGTCTATCAGGGGAAACATTCACAATTACTTTTGGAGGGGAAGAGTCCGGTCGCTTTCTTCTGTTCATAAGAATTACCAATCCCTAAGAACAATTAGGGCACTAGAGGGAACGCTATTGCTATCCCTTGTTCAGTATTCCGGTCAAAAGTTCCAGCTAGAACATAGGTGGCTTAGATAACCCTATAAACTGCTGTGTGCGCATCGATGTTGGCAGAAGTTTTAGTGCTAACCTCTGAATCCTTGCAGTGTTATATTGTGCATTGAGTTGAAGATACGTTGGAGCACTGTGATGTCGGTAGTAAGTGTTGGGTGTATGAGAAGAACAAAGCAGGATGAATCAGTATGTATCTTCCACATCCTTTCTGGGAAGGAAAGAGGAAAACAGTGTAGAGATGATAATGTTTATGCACTTGCCATATCGATTAATGCCACACTCAAATAAGTAGCTAGTGCTGGATGGCTCCACGAGATGTGAAGTTGTGAACCATTGGATGCCATTGTTTGGGCGGCTGAAAAGGTTTAGGGCCTGTTTGGATCACAGCCCTGGCGCGCCCGACCAAATATTTGGTCGTTGACCAGAGCTATGGCGTGCGTTTGGTTGAGATCCGATTATTTGGCTTGCCCCAGCCCCGCCCGCCCTTCCCTTTAATTACGCAGCCAATTATTTGACAAGTGGCTGGCGGCCGTTTCCTCTACCAACGTTTTGGCATGCCAACCTCAGGCACAATCCAAATGGTCCCTCAGGGCCGAAAACCTTCCTATTGTACATATGTTATACTCCCTCCGTGCTGAATTACTTGTCACAGAAATGGATGTATCTAGAACTAAAAATACGTCCAGATACATTCATTTCTGTGACAAATAATTCGGGACAGAGGGAGTACATTATAATATGCTTGGGATATTACTGAAAAATAGTGCTAATCTCTTAAGGCATGGTGCGACAGCTCTGAGCTCCAACACAAGGATCTATTATGATTTTCTTACTTATAGATTTGATGAAAGCAAAAATTTTGGGGGATGATTTCGTCATGTGATTGGGCACTGAAAAGAATATGTTTGTTTGAAATCCACAACTCTAAAAGGCTACCATGAAAGAAGCCTCAACCCTCAAGAGAGTGCCAAGTCATCTCATTTTCCATACATCTTGGATGTGCAATTTATGGAATAGATATGTTTACTTCTCTTAAGTATTCATTACATCATAAATTCTCACCACATAAAGTCTAGAATATTCATGTGATATGGATATTTTTTGGGTAAAAACAAGTCAATAATACCAAGGCTTCAGTATGCGTGAGACTTATCATTAATTAAAAATACGAGTGAAGTGTATAATGCATCCATTTTAATCAGTTAGGAAAAGCGACGAGAAAATTGTGGAACCAAAGCGTGCTATGACATTAGTACATTGCAAAGGTTGATGAATTTTCTTGTAATAGATGAATTGTATACCGTGTGGTTGGAACACGGTGGCGTATCCCGGCCGACACGGGTTCAAACCCTGTGGACGCGATTAATTTCGTGGGTTCGGGTGTTGCGCCTCATGCCTCCTTCTTCATTAAAGAGCCGCAGGGGCTCCTCCTCCTGCTGGTCTAGGTTTTTTATACCATGTGATGGATCAATCATAGTGGACTTCCGGTTAGGAAATAGTTCAGCATTATGCTAATAGTTTGATTCATTTGAGCAAGAAAAACTGAATGGATTTATAATTATACCACAAATAGCTTTCTGAAGCCTAACCGATGCTAAAGCCAGATTTAATTATGTGTGATTTATCATCCACATTAGTATGTATCAAAGTACTTGTTGGTTCCTGTTACGGTATCACCAGAATAACTGTATTGAAACTTCTCATGTTTAATCTTTTTTTTTGCAGTGATACAAGTGGCTGTGAGTATTATCCTGGTGGCGGTGGCTGTATTGTACTTCTTTCGAAATCCTTGTATGAATTTCACACATACTCCGATCTGAAGAATGTTTTGCTCCATGAGATGATTCATGCCTATGTGTGCATCAAAGATAATAACACTAACCATAGGTACTTGTTCAATAAGACAAAGACTGGAATTTTCTAATGTGCCCCAAATTTCTAATTTCCTTCTGGTTAATTTCAAACCATGATTGCAGTAACCATGGTGCAAACTTTCAGAAGTTAATGAATACAATCAATTCCAGCTCTGTACCAGATCATCATGTAAGTTGACTTCAAGTATTGGCTGTCAATCAGTCTGTACTTACGAAATTCCTTATTAACATCGTCAATATATTCAGCGTCCTCTTGGTGGCTACAACATAAATATGCATCATGATATCAGAAAGAAATGTTATCAATACGAAGTAAGTATCTGGACTGTAATACTAGTAAGTAAATCTGAAATTAAATTTGGAGATTGACAGCTAACCACTTGTGCAGTGTAATGGCTGTGGAGATTTTGTTAGATCAACCAAGATCAGAGGACCTTCACATGATGACTGCATTGAGAGAATGGGTGCTAATTCCTCATGCCCGAATTCAGCTTGTCAGTGGCATAGGTATTAGCTCTATGCTTCACTGCAATTTTTGATTTGGTATTTGCCTTTTTGGTATAACTGCTGTTTCATTCCTGCCACCGATTTCACTGACTTGATGACATTCCTTACTTGTTCTAGCTATACCACTCCGCTTCTCAACAACTGTCACATAAAGAAGGGGGAGTTGCCATTATTTATTTGGAAAGAACAAGAAATATATCTGCACTATAGAAAGCACTATGCATATATGTCAATATGTGTACATTGGCACACCAACAAATATATTGGTATGAAAAAAGATGAAAAAATAGCGACAAAGCGTGTCTTAAAGAAGACTTAAGTTACATTTCAGATCCAGTTGTGTCCATATATATCTTCCTTTTTTTATGTGATGGAGGAGTCACATCATCAATCTTAAGATTACGTAATTGTCATCATCCATGTTTTCATGGTATTACATATAAAATAGCAATCCAGACGGTCACATGCAAGTCATTCAAGTAAGGAAGCTACCGTTGAACATTCAATATTGCTCTCACGACCACTACCATGACACGGTTTTCCATCTTGGTTGTTGTTGTGCACATCTATGACATCACAATCCTCGTTGATTCCTGCAGTCCCTACTTCTACATATACAGACAAAAATAAGATTGTTTCAATGCACATCGAAATTAATAAGCTGAAAGGTAGATAGGGCTAAAAATAATAGATATGTATACATGCTTAATTGTCTGAAATCTTTTGAAGTATTTTTTCTTCAGGATTGTAGGTTTTGCAACAGCAGTGCCAACGAGGGGATTAGAAAGGATGTAGTATCCTGATAGGTGTAGGCGGACAGAGAAGACAAGTTTTCCATCTCCAACTCGAGATCTAGAAGGCACATAGGATTGCACGTAGAATGCAACACACAGAACATCTCTTGGCAAGCCATCTATATCATCGATCTGTTTGAACCTAAATAATTGTAGGTACCTAGTGTAGCATGAAAGAATTAAACCATAAAAGAATAACCCATGTTTTGAAATAACTGTAGCTAAGGATTGATTTTCTAGACTGTCAAAAAACAGATTGATTTTTTATAGCTTCGAAATAAATCATCAACAATTGTTTGGACAATGTGCTCCATTGCTCCTAATTAAACAATGCGGGCTCATATTTTGTAATAGTCTGAGCTCACAATGCTTAATTAGGTTTATTGGAGCACACTAATCGATTTATTTCTTGATAAATTATCATGAAACTCTACAATCTGAATAGTTACCTAAACATGGGTTATGTTTAATGGTTGAATTCTTTATTAAGGCTACACTTGGCAATTATGATTATATTGGATTGGAGCATGCTGGATAGCAGAGCTTGCGAAGAAATGCTGGTAAGGCGGTATGGGCGTTGCATCCTGTGTGTAATCACATATCCCGCCTGGATCTTAAGCTGGAGAATGGAGCGTTGTATTCCTGATCCATGCCTACAACTCCATATGCATGTCAAGATACATCTTTTCAAGCCCCACACTGATACGGCTTCTGCAAGACCTGCAATCTCGAAGAAAATCATCAAAAGATTACGGACAAGTGTGCATACATACATATGCATTCAAGCTTATCTACCGTTAGATTATTATTTCTATGTGCATGAAAAAATTGTTACTTTTTCTCTCCAAATATAGAGTGGAACCACAAGAAACCAACGACAGAAAATGTGCCACTGATAAGTGATTAAATCGTGTAGCAAGATGTGCACACCAACAACCAAGATGAAAAAAACATGTCATACGGTGATCTCTCGAGCAATAAATGTCATGCAGAGTTCTAGACTAAAAACATGCCATATGACAACTTCCCCTTCTTTGTGTGACTGTTGTTGAGCCAAAGGAGTGTTACGAAGTCAGTTACACCGATGGCGGGAATGAATCATTTTCGAACCCTAAAGCTGATGACTTGTTGATAATAGAAAAAATCTGATTGAGTGGGTCAGTAATGTCAAAATGTTATGTAATGGTAGCGAGGCTAACATACTAACTTTCTTAGTTACTTGTCACTGTCTGCTAATTATGCAGGTATTCCAGTTTGGTTATGTATCTGACACGGCATTTAAATTTAAGCCTGACAAAAGAAGGATGGTCTCCGACTGCGAATTAGATTATTATTTTGATGCAAAATCTTACCCAAATATGCTTTTCTCAAATTTGTTTGATTTTTCGTATTAATCTATCGCCAACTTGCACCCTATTTTTGTACCTCCTTTCCACCATATACTCTTGGATGTTTACCTTTTAATGCTGGTTTTGATATGTATATCTTGGTATGCAGACACAAGAAGCGATGCTCCGGTAGCTATTGTAGAGTTGGAAAATCAGCACCAGGCTGTGCAGAACCAGGGGGTTCAGTAGGTAGCTTTTGCCATAAGGCCTAGTAGTTCATCTAGAAATGTCTGGACCACTCTTCATTTTGTTTCATTACTAGTATACTTTGTATAGAGTAATAGTGTTGTTTATTGTTTTTGACAGCTTCAGCTGAAGAAACACTTGATGAACGCAAGGCTGCCAAATCAGCCAGTGGAAGTAGGCATGCCAAACATACATCAAATAAGTTGGGGACAAGCAATAAGCATGAACTGGAAGATGCACCAGCTGAGTTCCGTCATCCTACTGATGATGCAATCGACAAATCAGGACTGGGCTCCTCTTCAGGGGACAGGTCTAATAAGAAAATCAAATTATCAAAGGACGTTTGCTTTGACAACCTGACTGGCACAACTGTTCAGGAAGCACCAAAGCGACCAAGAACAGATACAGCAAAAAGAAACCAAGAGTGCAGCAGACAAAAGAAAAGGAAAACCAGCAAGTGGGACAGATCCTATTCGATAATAGTTGAACGGTTGAATTATTACTGTGTCGATGATTCAAATGAAGATGAGGTACCTTTGATCAATAAAAGAACCGAAATGAGAAAACGACAAAGGTTACAGGAAAATTCTCAGGCAACAGAACCAAGCAATGGTAGAAAGGACTTGTGTGTTGATTCTTGTTCTCAAGGCCCTGGGGACAAGAACATATCTGAAAGTGCGCCTGCTTCTCAGGTCCAAGAACGGTCGTTGCCAGATCATCTGGTGCATAATCGTGTAGCTGCTCCAGGTCAAACAGACCATGAAACTGTGGAGTCCCCAATCGTTGGTGAAATTGTGGACATTCCAGATGGGTGACTATCACAGAGTTTCATTAGCTCCTCTTATCAGCCCAAGCTTTCCGTCGCCCGTCTTGCTACCCCTAGACATCTTGCTACACTGCTGAAGTGCCAAGGTTGTAAACTTGAACCCCGGTTTGGTTTGCGCATCTCTCGTCACTATGGCGAGGATGATGTGCCGTCCTGTGAAATATCTGCCCTGGGCTGCTGTACATAGCTTCGTTTATTTCTGTTGCAGTTAGTTCACCTTTTTTTTACTAGCATAGAGGGGGCTGCAATGTAAGGTCTGTAGCTCAGTTAACGCTTACCATATCTCTCTTTTCTTTACAGTGGCAGGTCATGTAATTGCGGACCTATGGTTTTCCCCTCTTGTGTGTTTTACCGTAGAAGATGCGAGAAAAGTTTCAATACCTTGATGCAAGGCCACTTCGTATTTTGTTTCTAAATTTGACTACTGATTTGACCAACAAAATATGTTACATGTCTCAAAAGGTATTATCGCATGATTTGTATGCCAAATATATTTTGTTGGGCAAATCAATTGCCAAAGTTACATCCAAATTAGGAAGTGACCTTGCATAAAGTTTGATCTATATATTTCGTAAATAGATTTATTATTGCCTAGAAAGATGTTCTTTAATCCCTTTATTTCTGCAATCGGCCCAAAGGAATCTCAATCAAATTCATTCAGAAATAAGAGAGTTGCTTGGTTAATTATCAAAAACCTAGGTAAAAACCGATAAAATATGCACTGATACAATATGCCCGCAAAAACAAGGCACTGGCAACCCAGACAAGAACACACACATGCCGTGAGGTTGCAATCCGGTGTCATCGTCATCACTCCTCCGCGAGACGACTAATCTTTCTTCTGTTAATCTGTATGTCACTCTGCTATGTTTTATTTTAAGCCTCACTGTGCTACATCTATATGCATTTCTTTGCATCTTTGGTTTCTTTTCAGAAGTATTGACATTGACGAAAAACCCCTTCCAAAATATTTATAAATAGGAAACGGTAATGATAAAATCCGAACGTTCGGATTTTAGCATTTCGCTCCGAACTGGCAACTTTAGTTGTCACGAGATGGCAAGTTTAGTTGACAGGAGGTGGCAACTTTAGTGGCAAACAGGACAATTTTCTGAACTGGGACAAAGTTGCCATGTCCTAATAACAACTAAAGTTGCCACCCCGCGTCAACTGAAGTTGTCATAAAAAATGTTCAGAATGAAATGCTAAAATCCGAACGTTCGGGACTTATTGGATCCCATAAGAAAAGCTACTCAAACAGACGGAATTGCCCTCTCTCCATCTTATCTCACACCCAAACCCCCACTCATCAACACTTCTATCCACACCGTCGAGCTGCGCGCGCGCGCCCTCCGCCATGGCGTCCATCACCCTCCTCTCCCTCGCTCCAGCCGCTACTTTCCTCCACCTCCCGGCCTCCACCGCCTCCTCCTCCCACTTCGCCGCCATTCCCCGCTCCCTCGCCGGCCGCCGGGCCCTCCTCCTCCGCGCGCGCGCGCCCCGCCGCGTCACCGTCGTGTGCAGCGCCGCGGCAGCGGCCGAGGCCTCGGAGGCAGAGCCCGTCGAGAAGTTCCGGCTCGACAACCTTAGCCCGCAGAAGGGGGCGCGGCGGAAGCCGAAGCGGAAGGGGCGCGGTATCTCGGCGGGGCAGGGCGCCAGCTGCGGGTTCGGCATGCGCGGGCAGAAGTCGCGCTCCGGGCCCGGCGTCCGCCGGGGGTTCGAGGGCGGGCAAATGCCGCTCTACCGCCGTCTTCCTAAGCTCCGCGGAATCGCCGGCGGTGAGTCGCCTCACCTCTACGTTCTACATTGTTCGTGTTATGCGCCCAATTTAGCTTAGTGACCGTGTTTGGGGAACGACTGTGACTGTGAGTGATTGCCAAGGAACCTGATGCTAGTTCTACCCTGCCTTTCCAGGAATGCATATCGGGTTGCCAAAGTACGTGCCGTTCAATCTGAGAGACATAGTGCAGGGTGGGTTCAAGGACGGCGATGAGATTTCGTTGGAATCCTTGAAATCGAGGGGCTTGATCAACCCATCCGGCAGGGAAAGAAAGCTTCCACTCAAGGTACAACCTATGGTGATTTACATGGTTATCTATACTGAGACCCGAGTGTCCTTGCATTTGAATGTTTAGCTTAATTTCTGGCCCCCGTGCAACTTGATTGGTCTTTCCGTTTCCTAGCTGTTGTGCCACATGCAAGATAAGGTTTTTCCGCACGAGGCTAAGGTGCATAACTTGGAGTTGTGGTTGCTTTAAGAAATTTGTTCCTATTTAGGCCTCCGTCCCATAATATAAGAGCGTGTCAAAAACACTCTTATATTATGGGACGGAGGGAGTAACAGTTAATTGGCATCATCTTTTGTTGAGATGTAAAAAGAAACTCTTACTGGAATTAGTGGATATTCCCCTAACTAAGTAGGTTCCATAACACAGCACAGCAATTGCAAACTGGACACAGTTCAATACTAATTTTGTAATGTGGAGTGGTTTTGTCCTTTGTTCCTTACGACATTGCTTGTCCTGCTGGACTGCTGGTAACAGTTGATGTTACTTATTAACTTTGGCAGGGTTGATGTCGCATTCAAGAGCTTTATTAGTACATCCTTTATAGGGAAAACAGAGACTGATCAATCAGTAACCAAATTTATACAATTATGCACACAAAATGAAGCGAGACAAGCAGGAACTTGATTATCCCAAACACCACACCCCGCTTGTCGCAAGTTGCAGGAGCTCACGCGCGACCTTATTAGCATCTCTCTTAACCTCTGCACCTGGTTCCCATGTAGAATTTGCATCATAGCTTTAGCATCGATGACGATGATAAGCATACTCCAACTTGCCTTATCTGTAGTCCAGCTGATGAGGACGTTAACTACCAACAAAGAATTATATTTGAGGATGCCCCGTTGATAAGTATGATTAGCCAGAGAAAACCCTTCCAAACAAGCATACATTCCAGCTTCTTCCACACATGAACATGTATCGATATTTTCAAGACAACTAGGACAACAACACGCATATGGTCTTGGATGATAACTCCAACTGAAGCATCCCGTTACCTCTAGATATCTTTGTATCGAAATTCGTTTTGCCTAGCCATCAGGTGGCCATGTCCACGGGTTAGTGTTTATATTAGTATGCTGATACGTCTTCTCAACATCAAGCAAACCAGTATAAAATGACCCCTTTTCCCTTCATACCTTCAGATTTAGAGTGCCTATTTTCTATGGACTGGGCCTAATTCATTAGATACTGAACCAAGTCATGAACAGTAGCATCTCCTTGAGAATGAACAATGTCATTCCTAGGTGCCAAGTTATCCAAAGCATAAGAGGAAGTAAAGTTCGAGTTTATTTTGCTAATTAATTCCAAAAACAAAGTAAACCTGCATGGTACTGTATGCATGAACATATGTTCTACCAGAATACTCCAGTGCCGGCGCGAATTATGTTGCTTCATTGTTCATTCTAACCTTCATGCACACTAGTGGCAGGGGCTCGCCCTTGGCGCGCCTCCTGAGGCAATCCTGTGCGCTCAAAGCTTGGTTATGCACAGGCAATCCTGTGCGCTCAAAGCTTGGTTATGCACATTGTGCGTCATTTTCCAACAACATGCTAAAGTGAAGTTATAGTTGAACAAAACACCATGGTAATTCTACTTTTGCATCAAGAAAATAATAACACTCTCAAGGCGCGAATAGGACACTTCTGTTTTTATTAAAGCAATCTAACAAGACAGGAATCAACCTATATCTATGGCATCAATTCATACAAACACATCTGTTTTTACATATTTGTTCATCAATAGATGCTACAACTACTCCAGGATTTATATGAAATGACTAACACTTGTACCACCTTTGATCCTCATGCTCGTAGCTACAAGCTAGAAACAGCCTAATAAACTACATCCTGGAAAGGGAACATAACTGAATACACTTTCATGAGGGAAAAAAAACAAGTAACAGCCAGGTCACATCAGTTGCACCTTGTCATGGAATGAACGTGCACAGGAAAGCAGGGATCTTAAAGTCAAAGAGATGTAAGATCTTTCAAGAGAGTTCTGTTTGACTGCTTACCGAAGCTCATTTCTTACACTGCCGCAAATGGCATACTGCACTATCATCTCATAGTCATTTGATTTTTCGACCAGGAAAGTTTCGCAATGACACAACAAAAATGACAAAAGATAGTGAAATATCTTACTCCCTTCGTTCCTAAATATAATTGATATAATTGACAAATACTCAAACAGTTAGTAGCTCCAATCTAGAAGATGAAGAAAGGCAAAGGTACAACTATACGGGAGATTGGATCATTTGCCCCACATTAGTTTGGCATTAGATTATTTGCCATGTTTTAGTTTGGTTTATAGATGATTTACCCCATATTACTTTCGTTTCTTTATCATTTGCCCTATTTCTTGGTTTAATCGGTTTAGAGCAGCAAACACATGAGAAATGACTTGACTACCCCTACGGTGTTTTTGCAATTTTCTCTTGACTAATCTCTCTACCTAACTTGCTTGACCCAACCAATGATCAAATCAGATTGAATTCCAATGTCCCCCAATTCACATCGCCATTCGTGCGTCATAGTCAGTAGCAACTCCCATGGATACACGGCGTAGTCGGCATGCGGTGCTCCTAAGCACCTACCCAATGGAGGAATCGATCACTAGACGGCTGAAGGACGAGGTGCTCTGCTCCCCCCACGGCGTCGTGACCTACACGGAGTAGTGCAGCCATGTAAGCGGCAGCCGTCCTCCCATCAGCACCGCATGTGTCGTAGGTGTCCACGAGTCACCGGTTGTGGTGTGCGTCGGCTGCACCAAGCGACGCGACATGGAAGTCTTGGGGTTCCCTGCCCGGTGCTCGCACCAAACGAGGATCGAAGAGAAGGGGTGCTGCAGGCACGACAGCATGCGATACTGCTCACGTCCGCCACTGTGTCCGCTGCAGCGACTCCTCCCGTGTTAGTGAAGCAACCGCTGCATCCGCACATGGTCAGAGAGCCTGTTCCCGGGGTGGCACCCCTGGCAGATGACGGGATGTCCGGCGTTCAGGACATCATGTTTCGTGTATGGCGCTGGGACGCTTCCACCTTTCCTCTGTGCTAGATGAACTGACAAACATGATGAACAGAAAACAAAACATTGCGTGGATTGGGTCCAGCCAGTTACAGATTACGACGGTATTCAGGTCATTTCATATGTATTTTCTAGGCAAAAATAGTTAGAAACGGAGTCAAACAACAAACAGGGAAAACGATCCAGAAACAAAATAATGTGAGGCAAATCATCTAAGCTAAACTAAAGTGGGGCAAATCATCTAATGCCCAAATAATGTGGGGCAAATGATCCAATACTCACTGTACAGAACTCCATCCGAACAAAAGCAAGCTATGAAGGATCTAAAACTACCCGAGGTAAGCAGTCTAAATTCAGCATCGAACCAGGCATGTGAAACAATCAAACGATTGTTTAATGCAGCTCAGAGCTCACTGACTGTACAATACAATATTAGCCGTAAAAGACATGCTCAACAATACATATTAGGTAAAATATACTGCAATCACACACACTGTACAGAACTCCACCCAAACAAAAGCAAGCTATGAAGGGACTAACCAAAATCAATTAGACCACACCATACATCCTACTACGCTGGTTAACATATACCCATACTAATCGGCAATAAGAGATCAGGCGATCCTAGGGCGTGTTAGGATCCTAGCCTTGCCAACGAAACTAATTCCCCAACCACCATGTCCTGTATGTGAGTCCTAAAGTTGCTACGGACAGGTTCCGCAGACGAAGACGACACTAACCTTGCATCTCCTTCGCGACCTCGGCCTGCATCTCGCGGAGTGCAGTGGCCTCCTCCATCTCCTTGAGACGGCGCCTCATCTCGTCGAGCTCGTGCAGCTGGACACGAATAGGTCAATACCAGCGTTAGGGATTGGGGTCCGGAAGAGAGGGGCCAAGCGAGTCGCGGCGGCGACGGGGCGCATCACTAACCTTGGCGGCGGCGGCTCCCTCGGCGCCCATCGATGGGAATCTCCTGGCCGTGCACCTCCTCCATGGCCGTCGCATGCTGAGCTCGAATCTTCTCGCCTCGGCCAAACCTAACGCGAAGGGAGGCGTCGCCTTCTTGCCACCGACGGCCAGATCTGCTCTCGGTGGCGCTTCTCCCTCTCCCTCCTCTCTTCATCTCGCCCTCTCCTCCCCTTCTCTACTGAGGAGGACGACGCGGACGGCCATCTCTATGGCCGACCCGCTACTGCCGCTTTGCCTCCTCCTCGGCGCCATCGACCTTAGGCCACACCTCCGGATGAGAGGAAGGGGATGCACCGGGCAGATAGAGGAACACGTGAGGAAGAGGAGAAGGTGGGCGTAGGGACGACGACATCTGGGGAGCTCTCTCTTTTACCCCCGGCCAATACACTGCCTGGCCAACCCATCCTGTCCACGTGGAGAGCGCGAGAAGGCGCCCCTTGCGCGACGCTTAATGGGTTTGATTACAGTCATGTGGTAACTATCTTCATCAGCCACCCACAGATGTCACAACTACCAGAATTTCCCCAAGTTTGCTGCCATTTGTTTTTCTTGGTCGCTAGTGCATCAATAGCCACTCGCAATCCAAAAATTCTAACTTTTTTTGGCACATTGGCATACCATAAGTTTTACAATAAATTACGCTCGGATCTTTAAATTTTTCTGGGCATCATGATGATAAAAGATATGCTGTATCAATTCAACATCCCAATAGCATGCTTGCAGAAACTAGTAATTATGATTAACAGCTTCATGCTCTTTGTATCAGAGCTCCCCTTACATTTTTTCCTTTAGATAAAACAGTTTCAGAAATAACTATGCATCTGTGCACCAAAACAAAGGATTTCATCTGCTACTTGTAAATGTCATTTTGTTTGGTCTGTGTATGACTGATGTTTATGTTTTGTTCACCCAATATGTAGATTTTAGGAGATGGTGATCTATCAGTCAAGTTGAACATCAAGGCTGGGGCATTCTCCTCCGCGGCCAAGGAGAAACTTGAGGCAGCTGGCTGTACTTTAACAGTGTTGCCCAAGCGGAAGAAATGGCTACCGGCAGCTTATGTTAAAAACCAAGCTCGTGCTGAAGAGTACTTCAGCAAGAAAAAAGGTGGCGCTGGTGAATCTGATGAAGCCACCGCATAGAGTTCATACACACTGTACTTCTCTACCCTTCTCTTTAGCATATGTTCATTGCTCCCATCTCGTTTCAAAATTACCATGTAAGATGGATTTTGTCTTTATGTGATGAGCAAGTAAAGTGTGCCCTTATTTTTAGTAAAATGTTACTATTCATGGCCACTTTTATGTGGTGTTTCTTAAAAGAAATAGTAGCTTTCACAATCACCGTGTAAACGGGCATCGGTAAAACAAAGCCCTAGGTTTTAGAATTTTGGCTCTTAACATAAAGCTCAGTAGTTACTCACTGCACCAGGTTTTAGGAATCATTGGTCAATGTTACAAAAAAAAACCACTTCCATAAGATATTATGACTTTTGAAAAATACTACTATATCCCTGTTCATGTTCATCGAATGATATAGGGTGTCTATGTTCATGCTCAAATATGGGGTAATTTGGGTTATCTTTGAAATCGCTGTCTCAGCGTCTTCATTAATGACCTAATGTGTACCTGTGGGCTTCTTAATTGTGCTGTGCTTGCAACGCCCTTTCGTGATTCCTGACCAGTGGACGGCGTGCACATATGGTGCACTGTTCTCCAGTGACAGGACTCTGCAATTATTATACAAAGGCGCAACTAAGTCTATACACGCATAACAACTGTTGTGTGAACAAAACATCTCAACAGAGCTCATCCTAAGGTTGCGTGTTTGAAGGAGTTTGATTAGGACAGTTTTACAAGGTGTATATAGAATGATTGACTGCTTGTTATCTAGTTAGATACAAACACTTCTATATATGATAAATCTTCGTGTCACCTATAGCCTCTGGAGTTAACGAGGAATTTCTGTTTTGACTCAGGGGTGGCTAGGTCTCGGTCGACCGAGACTTAACCAAGTCTTCCAGTAAAGTAACATAACATGTCAGAAAGAAAAAAGAAATAACTGAAAATAAAAAATTGCACGGATCTTAATGTAAGATCTCACGAATATAGCATCGACCGAGACATAATCAAGTCTCAGTTGACTGAGATTTAGCAAGACTGTTTGACTTAATCTGGCGGTATGGTATGAACAGCACATTTCCCATGGAAACTGTAGGATTTCCCGGTGTTCATCAGCGGGTGATCCATGCATTCCAGTTAGTGTTCCTATACAAACACTACTAGTACTGTTTTTCTATGATTGGTCGAACATAAATGCCTGCCAAGGAGTGCTTCCCTGTCTTGTGATTTGTCCTATTAGGACGTTATATTATGTGCCTGTCCATGATTATAGAGCTCATGATCTGTAACCTGTACTACCATCAATTTTTTTCATTGGTCCCTTCTCTTGACCCCTCCCGACATTGCCACTTCTCTTTTGAACCGGCTTATTGTATATATATCATTTCAATTGCTTATATGCTCGCTGAATTTCCCGGTAAACATTTCTCTTACAATTCCATTCCACCCCAGCATTAGTTTATGGCTGTATTAATTTGAAAGCAAAGCTGATAAAACAACTTTCTATTTTAGATAAACATACTGCCCCTAGTATCATGTTGTTTTCCTATGAACGCTGCGTGGCAACATTTTGACCAACACCTCCAAACCATCTAATTAATCTAGTATCATGTTGTTTTCCTATGAACGTTGCGTGGCAATATTTTGAATGGTCATATGTAGAGTCAGTCAATCTTCACTATTTTAATATACCACATTGACAAACTAGTTAAGCAACGCGTTAACACATTCACTAAGCATCTTAAGTCTAATATCACTGCAAGTATTTGAACAGTAATACACAGGTCTGGACGCCTCGTCGACGTTTTAAAATTTGCTAGAAATACCCTCGCAATGTCTGGATTGACCGGTGGACGGAAACCTGATGAAACAGCAATCTCTTAGCCCTCCAAGCAAACTTGCCGGATCAAAAATTCTACTCCATGCGTCCCGTAATATAAGACGTTTTTGCAAGCTATGTTTTAGCTTGCAAAAACGTCTTACAAGCTATGTTAGCTGGCAAGAACGTCTTATATTGTGGGACAGAGGGAGTAGTAACACAAATGGTTTTGTAAAAGATAAGAAATGAAGTCGGCCTCAACGGATCTCGATTCATTAGAAAAATTTAAGAGAGTTGCCAGATGGTCGACGATGAAGGCAATGTTACTCCAGCACCACCAGCCGGGCACCTGTCGACGGCAATATGATGCACATCCAGTACAAAGGAAACACGAGAGGGATCAAGATCTTCAAGACAACGCCCCAAAGAGAAAATACGACACTGAAGACGACGGCACCATCCGATCCGAGCAGGATCTTGGCTTTCATCTGAAAGAGCTTCATCAAGGAGTTGAGGATGTGCAGATCAAGCACCAGCGAGTTCGCCTGGAGTAGGCATGCAAATTTGAAACCTTCGAGGTATCCTCCGACCCTCTTTAGTTCCACTAAATGAACTAAATTTTCAGAATTCACTTCATTTGTGAAACCTTAGTTTATTTGGTTGAACTAAGTAGGATCGGAGGGTACCCTAAAGGTTTCAAATTTGCATCCCTAGCCCGGAGCACCACAACCACCACTCCCACGCGGTCAGACAACGTGGACCAACACCTCCACGGGACCGCACACCCCCAGCACAACGACCATGCCAATGCCACGCTGGGTAGTATAGTTAAGCCCTGTTTGGAGAACCTCCACTCCACAACTCCACTCCCGGAGCAGGTGGAGTTGCTGTTGAAAGTCGCGGAGCGGCTGTTTCCTGGCTCCGCAGCTCTCGGGATTTCGTGGAGCTGATGGAACTCCGAACAGTGTCTTAATTACCATGACAGTGAGGTTACAGTAGAATTACGCTCGTGCACACGCTTATACTTACCGGGCAAGGTTTCTTCTGAACGTGTGTAGCAAGCAGTTCCTCCCATTGTCAACGCTTTCAAAAGAAAAAAAAAATGCTTCATGCGACCGACGAGAAAATTCACCGGCCAGAGAGAGAGAGAGAGATGGATCGGGCATCCTGCTCATGCATTTTGCATGCGAGAAGGACGAGCAGAAGATCTGTGCTGTCGCTGCTGCTCTCCTGAGCACAATTTGTGGCGAAAAGTTAGCTGCTCAAGTTAGAATACACTCAGAGACTCCACTTCCTGCATATGTTTGGAGATTACAGGATGCTGAACTGAACACGAATTATTATTTTCAGCAGCAGAAGTTGAAAGGGGCTTCACGGTTGGGTTAGGGACAATCAGTCGTCGCTTGTGCTTCTCAGTTTCATGGAGCAGCGTCTGGTTGAGAAAGTCGAATGTATGCTCTTGCACAAAATCACTTTCGTAAGTGAGTATATTCTGTCGCCCTACTGCGGTAAAAACAACAGACTGTCTGTTAGGTCACTTGCAAGCTGCGGTGCGCCTTAAGACAGGCATACGGTGTTGAGAGCTGGGACGAACGCTTGCCGTGCTTCAGTCCAGACACAGACACAGACACGGCGTGTGGACTGCCGAGGAAATTGCCTGATTTATCTCTTGCAGAAAGACGGATATTATTGGCCCAACATTCCTTGCTGGAACGCCTCTGCGAAGAGTCTATCATACGAAGTGAGCGCTTGACAGCGTCGTCTTCTGATCTTTTTTTTTTTTTTGAAACCGAGGCAAAAGATTTGCCTCATATATTAATTAAGAAGAGGATAGAATTTGTGTTACAAGACCCACTGTGCTAAGGCCTCACTCTCCCGGTACAATAGTTCCCAGTTGCTTCGCTCCGGCCGAAATCCACAGTTTGATCTCACACTTCGTCGTCTTCTGATCTGATGATGATAAATATACAGTCGTCGTCTACTTCGATTTATGGAGTCGTTGTGTGTTCAAGTACTGGTACCATAGTCAACGGTTCTTACTTTTCATGCAAGGCAGGCAATTGCAACTCCGTCGATTTCGACAAGTATATGTACATGAAAATCAAGACAAAAAGAGGGCAGCGAAAAGCCGAGACTGTAGCAGCCCAGTGGATGGACGGATCTCCCAAACGCCTGGCTGAGCGATACTGCTGCTTGCTAGGTAGGAGCAGGAGTAGGATACATATGAGCGCAACGACAAGGAGGCCTTTTTGAGAGCACTAGAACGGACCAAAACAGAGAGAGGCGAGCTCGCCCAGCCGTACGTGTCTGTCTGAGGCCTGAACCGAAGTCTGAACCGATGACGGAGGGAGCAATGAATTCCATCCGCCAGCCATCCCCTGCCCTGTTCCCACTTCCACGGCGGCACGGCACGGCACGGCAAGGCGAAGGCGAAGGCGAGGCTCGTATCGGCGCAACCAACACCCACCCAACGCATTTAACGCCTCCCAACCGCGACCACAGCCCAGACCGAGCTGTGCCTGTGCCTGTGCCTGCTGTTGCTGTGCCCCCCGTCCAACTCCGACGCGACGCCGTCCCCAACAAACGTCCCCCCCTTGCCGTCACGTACGCCTTCCGGCCTTCCTCCTCCGCGCCGCGCTCGCCGCCGGCACCTGCCCGCCATTCAGGACGGACCCGATCGATCGACGGCCCTGGCGACGCGACACGTACGATTGACGCGATCCAGGTAGACGTAGACAGACATAATATTGCGTCGTAGTAGCGTGGGGCTAACCCGTGGCCGGTCCGGCCGGATCACATGGCCAGCCATGGCGCTCTAGTTCTAGTCGCATCATCATCATCAGCCCATTGCCGCCATAAATACGCAGCCAGCCCCGTGAATTTTCAGTTCTGTTCTTTGCGTGCTCCGGCGGACGGACAGGCAGTAGAACCGAAGCAGAGGCGCGGGTTGATCGGCTGATTGGCTCCCGAACTGCCAAGCCTCTCTTTTCCTATTCGAAGGACAGAGCCTGTTCAGGCAAAGTTGTCAGCACGGCGACTCAACTGCATTTACTAATTACTCCTTTCAACGAAGCAGTTCGTGCAAACAAGCCAGCCTTCGACGGAAGGAAAAAAGAACAAAAAATAGTTACTTCCTCAGCGTCGTGGTTCTAGTCCAAATGGAGGGAGTGATAACCATCTCAAAGAAAATCATGCTAGTGCGAAGAGGCTCCGGCTAGGAGGACACGTACACGCGCATTTCCAAGTCAGAGTCGGCATTTCTTTGAGCGCATCCATTTCCAAGTCAGAGTAAGCTGTAGTACTAAAATACAGAGCTAGGCGTCAGCAACATATTCCAAGCAAAATTAGTTCTGACTTGCAGCATGAACCCCCCAATCGGTTTTATCAGCGTGTATTTGGTCCGAGTTAGCGAGCTAATTGCCTCTTGTAATAACTTTGTGGCGCAAAGAAATTCCGAAACACCCTCAATTTCTGCGAGCTTAAGGAAATCCACATCCAGAATAGAAAATTCACCTGGAGTAATGAACAAAGCAACCTGACAATGTCCAAACTGGATGGGTTCTTCTGCAATGAGGAATGGGATATCGCTTTCGATAAACACATCCTTCATGCCTTGTCGTCCTCTCTTTCGGATCACTGCCCTCTGCTCCTCGCCAATGAAGATGGACCTCGGCGGCCGCGGACTTTCAGATTTGAAAACTTTTGGACCAACATGCCGGGCTTCCAGCAGGTCGTCCAAGAGGCTTGGAACGAGACCTCCGCACACACTGAGCCGTATCAAAGACTGTTCCACAAGCTAAAAAAGACAAGCCTGAAGCTTCGCTCCTGGAGCAAAAACCTTTTCTCTAATGCCAAAGTCCAACTGCATATGGCTCTGGAGGTCATCCTAAGACTTGATGAGGCCCAGGACCTTCGAGCTCTTAGTCCAGCGGAGTCGGATCTTCGGAAACGACTCAAGAAAAAGGTGGTGGGCCTTGCGGTGATGGAGCGTGCACGAAAAAGGCAAACCTCGAGGATCACCAACATAAAAGAGGGAGACGCGAATACTCGCTATTTCCACCTTAGAGTCAATGGCCGGAGGAGGAAAAACCTTATTCACCGCCTAAAGCATGGCCAGGGTTGGGTTACGGATCATGACCACAAGAAATCTATTGTCCACTCTCATTTCAATGCGATTATGAAAAAGGGCGCTCCACGTTCGAAGACCATTAACTGGGCATCCATCCCACCTACTGATCTGGACCTTTCCGCGCTTGGTGATCCCATTTCGGAAGAAGAAGTCAGAGCTGCTGTCTTTTCTCTTCCTTCTGACAAAGCGCCGGGCCCGGATGGATTCACCGGAAAATTCTTCAAGAGTTGTTGGAATATTATTAAGGATGATATCATGCTTGTGATCAGCAGCTTCTCCAACCTAAATGCCGGGAATCTGCACTGGCTCAACTCGGCGAATATCGCCCTCATTCCCAAGAAGGATGGTGCCGAGGACATCTCTGACTTCAGACCCATTAGCCTGATTCATGCCGTGGCCAAGCTCATTGCCAAAATTCTTGCCACTAGACTGGCCCCTCATATGAATGCCATCGTCTCCACTGCGCAAAGTGCCTTCATAAAAAAAAGAAGTATTCACGACAACTTTATGTATGTCCGGAATCTGTCCAGAAAGTTTCACCGCACGAAAAAGCCTATGCTTCTGTTCAAATTAGACATCAAGAAGGCTTTCGACTCGGTGAGATGGGACTACTTGATGGAGGTGTTAAACCATCATGGCTTTCCTACCCGCTTTCGTGACTGGGTCTCGGCACTTCTTTCCTCTGCGTCCTCGAGAGTGTTGCTAAATGGTATTGCTGGTGACCCAATCAAGCACGGTCAGGGTCTCAGACAGGGGGATCCGCTTTCACCGCTCCTTTTCGTGCTTGCCATAGACCCACTACATCATATCCTCAGCAAAGCCACAGCCCAAGGAAAGCTACACCCCTTGCCCGGGAGACAAACGGGGAGAATTCGTGCCTCGCTCTATGCTGACGACGCCGCCATTTTCTGTGCCCCCATTAAGGAGGACGTCCAATACCTTACCAGCATGCTTTCCTCCTTTGGTGAATCTACTGGCCTCTCCACAAACTGCGCTAAGAGTACCGTGGCCCCCATCAGATGTGCCAATGTGGACCTAGATGATGTTCTCCAGTCATTCCCGGCTTGTCGCTCCTCCTTCCCGATCCGCTACCTTGGGCTCCCCCTCGCGGTCAAAAGATTAAGGAGGGTACATCTCCAGCTACTGGAAGACAAGGCTGCGGGCAAATTGGCGCCTTGGAAAGGAAGGCACGTTGCTATTGCGGGTCGTATGACCTTGGTGAAGGCAGTCCTTACGGCGGTGGCCATTTATCACATCACGCCGCTCGACATCCCGGTGGAGGTTCTCAAAGCGATTGACAAGTTGCGGCGTGCCTATCTCTGGGCAGGATCGGACACGGTTAGTGGTGGCAAGTGCAAGATTAACTGGGAGCACGTCTGCAAGCCAAAGGAATATGGGGGCCTTGGCATTTTGCACCTTCGCAAGTTTGCCGCCGCCCTCCGGTTGAGGTGGCTATGGCTTGAGTGGGAGGACCCACCCCGTGCGTGGTGTGGATTGGGGACGCCTTGCACGGCATCTGACCGTGACCTTTTCGCGGACTTGACTGAGGTCACGATCGGCGATGGACAGAAGGCTTCCTTCTGGGAATCTTCTTGGCTTCAGGGCGTTCGGCCCAAAGACATTGCGCCAAAGATTTTTGATATTTCACGCAAGAAAGGTGCTACGGTCGCCATGGCCTTAAGGGATGGGCACTGGATGGAGCAAATCAATATTGACACTGGCCTCACTCTAGAACATCTTCAACAATTCTTGGTCCTTTGGGAGAAGCTAGCGACCATGACCATTCAGCCGGGTGTCCAGGACTCTATCGTGTGGAAGTCAACCAATGACGGGCAGTACTCAGCAAAGTCTGCTTACTTGGCGCAGTTTCATGACCTCCCGCACTCAAGTTTGGCTGCTACGGTCTGGAAGGCGTGGGCTCCCCCCAAATGCAAATTTTTCGCCTGGCTTGTTATCCAAAACAGAGTTTGGACGGCTGATAGGCTTCAGAGGAGAGGATGGCCAAATTGCGACAAATGCCCACTCTGCAGTCACGTGCAAGAATCTGCAGCACACCTGCTCTTCAAGTGCCGCTTCTCTGTTCGGATTTGGAACACGGTCTTCTCATGGCTTGGGCTTGCTATCCCCACGGCCCCGTGGCTCCTGTTTGATTCGGTGAAATCTTGGTGGGATGCGGTCCTCTCTGATAACGCACACCCGACGAAGGCCCTGTCTTCTCTGTTACTGCTTGTGGGATGGGAGATCTGGAATGAAAGGAATGCTCGTGTCTTCAGGAACAAAGCGGCGCCGGTGGCGACTGTCATGCGACGCATCAAAGAGGAAGTTTCTATTTGGGCCACTGCGGGCGCTAAGCATTTGCGTAATGTAATGCCGCGAGAGTAATTGTTTTGTTTTCCCGCCGCTTGGCGACGTCTGTTCTGAAACCTCTTCTTAATCAATGAAAATGGCAAGTCTTTTGCCTTGTTTCAAAAAAAAAAAAAAACTTTGTGGCGGTTTCTTAAATGGAAAATCGACGAATTGGTTCCTTCATTGTGCAAATGTGTTTTTATTTTTGGTAGTAGTGTACATCATGAGTTTTTTTCTTTCAAACTAATACGATCATGAATTCATGAGTAGCTCGTGTTTGCACTTATTACAGAATACCTGCAGAGAATTATACTACTAGTACCGTTCAACAATATGCTTAAGAACTGAAACCTCTAATGACACGACACCGGACAATATACTCTGACAGTTACATCATCCAATCTACTTTTAAGCAACACCGAGTAGTACATGCATGTATGCGGGGAGAAGTCATGCATGAAGAAGATTTACACAACAGAAACTGAAAGGAATTTGATTGACAAGCTCCCATTAGGCCATTACATATGATGAGGAGCGAGCATGCAATGCAAGTATCCCTTTTTTTTCGAAACGGAGGCAGAAGTTTTGCCTCATCGATTAATTAAGAAGAAAAGAATTGCCCAGTTAATTTAAGGAAAACTGGGCGAAAACCCACACAAACGGAGCATGGACTAACTACTCACATGATAAGTAACCTCACAACCGCACAATCGGCCCCTGTCAAACTCTCCGAATGCACAACATCCACAAAAACCAACACTGCTACTACGCCAAGTGAATCCCGACAAGAACACCTCGAAACAAGACATCAAGCACCTCCCAATCCAAAAGGACAGACCAAGAGAACAAAGATCATCCATCAAGCAACCAGAGACGCCTTGCCTATGACGCCACTCTTGCTTTTGCTCACCTTCTTTTGTTTGCCCCTTATTGGCGTTCCCGTTAGGAGGCAAGCAATCGACCTGCCCAAACCAGGTCTAACAACCTCCACGCTAGCGAGCAAGTCACAAAGTTCCTTCGCGAAGAGAGCATTTGGATTTGGAGTAGGTGCCAACACATTTGGCTCAATGGCCATGCCACTCACAGGCATCACCCGCTCGGTGGTTGCAGATGAGGAAAGGGCAGCAACATCTGAAACTCCGTGCTCCATGACTAACGCCTGACGCACAATGGACTTAGGCGAGCGAGAGGTCGCAACGTCCAAATCACCACTCTCCCCGGCATCAAGTATCTGGCTCGACTCCATGGGTGATGTTGGCGGCAAAGCCACACTCGAGATCTCGGGAGGGTCTACTTGTAGTTGCTCGACGGACAGAGGCAGAACCGGGCCCACACACAACTCCCGAAGCTCGGGCATGATTTGTAGCACCGGAGTCACAACCACATCATTGTCAAGTCCCTTAGAGGCTAGCGACGGTGAGCTGGCTCTAGCACGAGGGGAGAAACGACCATGAAGCTCGGTACCCCTCTCGACCTCGAAGCTGCCATCAGCCACAACCAATGGACGCAACATCTGAGTAGTCTGCAACACAGGCGGCGCCATGGAAAGCTCGCCCAGTGTAGCCTCAGCCCGCTCCATGAAGCTCTCCATCCGCAACACCCAACCTTTCATGGAGTCAACGACATCACGCAGAGGCTGGACAGTCTTCTCAAGCTGAAAGGAGGCCATACCAAGGAGCTCAGAATGTAGCAGCTCGGCCTGCCTCTCCAAAGCGGGCCGCATCAAGATATCCGCCGAGGTCGTAGAGCTAGCAGGAGCAGAAACGACCGATGCCCAAGAATCACAACAAAATGTCTTCGAGTGAGGCAGGGCTTCTTTCTGGACCTTGAAAGGAGATGGAGCTTGTTGGTGCTCAACGGGAAGGCGGGGCAATGGCGACACGGCAGGACTTCCCAAGAAGCTGAGGGGACGCCAGGCATTGCGGCACTCACGCGCTCGATGACCGTTCTCAAGGCATCGATAACACCTAAAAGGATCTCGACAATCCGCTGCACGGTGTCCAGGAAAGAGACATCTGCAACATCTACCATAGAGCCAAGCGGGGACGGGACGAGGAGCCGCTGCAGGGGCTATGGACGCCTGGCGTTGCCCGTTGCGCCGCGGCGGCACCTTCTGCCAATCTTCACACGTAACGGCATCACACGGCACACCCTGTCGAGCAGCCGGAATTGAGGATTTGATAGCCGGCGGTGGCGTGCGTGGGACCAGCTCATCATCATCATCCTCGTCTTCTTCATCGTCGGTAAGGGAGCTCCACGAAACAGGTTGCTTCAAGTCAAGACCCGGCGCAGTGCCGACATGAGCTGAGGACGGCGCCGCTTCCACAGGAGTCGTCGACTGTGCTTCAACAGTAGCAGGAGTCGTGGACGGCGCAGCGGCCGTGGACGACGCTTCAGCAGCAACAGCCGGGGGTGACGGCGGGGCCTCCACTGGAGTAGCACCGGCAGGAGTCGGGGACGGCTCGCCCACAACAACGGTTGAGGTTGATGGCGCGCTTCTGACAGGAGCAACGTCAGCAGGGGCCGGTGCCGGGGGACACCCAAGCCACAGCGGGGCGAGGGCCTGGCCAGGGGAAGCTTCGAGCTTGGCGTATGCGCCGTCGGAGATGCCGCCACAACCGACCTGGGCGGCAGCCCAGCGGTGGACAAACGGCCACCAGCGGACGGGGCGGCCTTGCGGGAGGCCAGGGCAGCCGCGGCCAGCACTGCGGCGGAGGTGGCCGACCATGACGGAGCACCCGACATCGTGGACGCAGGCGCAGGCAACACGCACGGCGGCGGCGGGACGACGCTCGGCCTGAAGCCTGCGGGCAGCAGCGTGCCGGCCGGGATGCAGGGTGGCAGAGGGGAGGCCGCCGCCGGCGAGGGCCTCGGGGAGCGCTCGAGCACGCGGGTGTCGGCGGACTGAGCTCCCGCCGTGGCCATCGACGTGGACGCAGGCCTCGAGCACGGGCGAGGAGGCATGGTGTCGGATGGAGCGCAGCTTCACAGGGGAGAGAGAGAAGGTGGAGGGGATCTCAGATCCGGTCTCGGCTGATGCAGGGGAGGCCGGAGGTGGTAGATCGGCCGGCGGCGCCGCGACTGCTCACCCGCCGCGAGCGCGAGCGCGAGAGCCTCTCATGGAATCTCTTCGCCCCGCAAGTATCCCTTTCACTGCAGTGGGAATCCGTGACACAAACAATTTAACAACCACGCCCACGTTGGCGTCATCCAATCCAACATAAACATACGGGTAGCCGATTAATCTCCTTGTGAATGATCCCCTCCTTGTGTGACGCATCCCACGAATATCCATTTAATTTAATTTATCGCGAAGAAAATAGAAACAGAAAAAGAAAAAGAAAAAGGCGAAGGAGAGAGACTGGTTTCATTTGGTCGGGGCCCCCACAGAGCTCCAGGTTTTGGGGGACACGTACATGCAGACACACGATGCAGGGTAACCGCCGGCGGCGAGCTGAGCTCACCGATGGTGCCTCACAGCTTGACGACCTCCGGGATGTGGACGGGGTAGCGCTGGATGCAGTCGTCCCAGGGCCCGTCGGTGGGCGTCTTGACGGTGCGGAGGCACTTCCAGACGGCGCTGTTGCACTTGAAGCCGCTGCCGAAGCCGATCTGCCACACGCGGTCCCCCTTGCGCATGCGGCCCTTGGCCTCGATGTAGGCGAGCTCGTACCACAGCGAGCTGCTGGACGTGTTGCCGAACCGGTGCAGCGTCATGCGCGACGCCTCCACGTGCCGCGGCGACAGCTCCAGGTTCTTCTGCAGCTCGTCGATGACGGCGCGCCCGCCGGCGTGGATGCAGAAGTGCTCGAACGCCAGCTTGAAGTCCGGGATGTAGGGCTTCCACTTGTTGTTGATCACCTTGCGCCCCACGAGGCGGAAGAAGAAGAGCAGCTGCTCCGACATGGGCAGCACCAGCGGGCCCATGGTGGTGATGTTGGACTTGAGCGCCTCGCCGGCGATGGCCATCAGCTCCTTGGAGAGGGAGATGCCCGAGTACCCCTCGTCGTCCTCCTCCTCGTACACGCACCGGTACGCGCGGTCGTCCGCGCCCTTGTGCGTGCGCACCACGTGCACCAGCCTGTACTTGGCGCGCTGCGCCTCCCGCCGCCGGTTCGACAGCAGGATCGCCGCCGCGCCCATCCGGAACAGGCAGTTGGGCAGCAGCATGTCCCGCCGGCTCCCGTGGTAGAAGTTGGGCGTGATGATCTCCGTCGAGATCACCAGAGCGTTCGAGTTGGGATGCACCTGTTCGATCAGATGATCATCAGATCCGTATCCACATCGTTGGTGACTTGGTTGTGAAGAAGAGTACGTGAAGAGTGTAGTTGGTATGCCATACCAAATTAATTACTAGTACTGTATAAGAGATTACATACATACCTGGAGCATGTCTCGCGCGAGGTCGATGGAGATGAGGCCGGCGCTGCAGCCCATGCCGGAGAGGTTGAAGCTGCGGATGTTGCTGCGGAGCTTGTACTTGTTGATGATCATGGCGGAGAGCGAGGGCGTCGGGGAGAAGAGGCTGCAGTTGACGACGAGGATGTCGATGTCCTTGGGCTTGAGGCCGGTGCGGCGGACGAGGTCGTCGATGGCGTTGAAGATGACGAGCTGCGCCTCGGCTCGCGACGCCTCCATGCTGGGGTTGGGCGGGATGTAGTGGTTGGCCGGCGGGAGGCAGGTCTCCTCCCCGAGCCCCGAGCGCTCGAGGATGCGGGTCTGGAAGCGCAGGCTCTTGTCGTTGTTGGAGATGAGCTTGATGTGCTCCATGAAGGTGGTGAATGGCACCCGGAAGCTGGGGGACGGCTTGTAGCAGCAGTAGTCGACGAGGAAGACGGGCCTGGGGCGCGACATGAAGTAGACGGTGGCGACGAAGACGACGAGGAAGGCGGAGCAGAGGATGTGCACGAGGTCGAGGTGGAGGGAGCGCCAGAGCGTGAGCAGCTCGTCGGGGCCGAGGCGCGCCAGCTCGAGCGCCGTGGCCGCCATGACCGGCACCAGCAGCAGCGTCAGGAAGTGGTTCACCAGGTACTGGTACCCCAGCTTCACGTACTTGAGCTTCACCGACCCGGCGAAGCCGCTCCCCAGCGCGCTCGGCATGATCGCTCGGTCGATCGGCGCTACTTTAGGCCTCTAGCCCGGCCCGCGCCCGCACGTCACGGCTCGCTCCCTGGCTCCGTCCCGACGTGCGCCACGCGAAGCAGAGCTGCCTGCCTGCCTGCCTGCCTGCCTGCCTGCCTGTTTCTGCGGCGCACCGCTGGGCTGGCACACGTACACGTCTCCGGGTGCGTTCACTCACGGTGCTGGCTGTGGCTGGGATGTGGCGCTGGGTGTGGGGCTGGATGCGATGCGGGGCGGAGCGGTTGCAGAGGAGGTGGTGGCGTGGTGGGGTTTAATATAGTGGCGGGGCGGGGCGGGGCGGAGGACTGGGGCAGATGGGCAGTTTAAATGAGGAGACTGGCTACCGCCACCAACCGGAGCGTGAGTTCGGCCTGGCTTGGCCATTGGGGACGCCTCTCACTCACACACGGACACGGGATCTTCTGCTGCCTGCGTGCGACTACGGTCTTCCTTCCCTCCTGGACCGTGATCGCTTTCTCCAGCCTCTGCGCCGTTTCCATCGCCCTTCTGCTCAGCAGGGTGACGCTTAACGCCAATGCTTCAACGCGGATCGTTTCGTTTTAGGCCTGTGCTTCAACGAGCTACTGTGCCCCTGGAATTTTACAGTCATTGTTATCACTGTGGGGGACGGCCGGACGGCGAAGTTTTGACACTCCCCTTGGATGGAAGGGAAGAAGAAGCCCAAAGATATAGCTTCAGCATTTTTTTCAATCTCTGCGAACAAAAACAAGTCGGTGAGGGAGGCCCTTCTGGACCTTAATTGGATCCAATGGATCAATATGTCTGATGGGCTCACGGTGCAACATATCGAGCAATTTTGCGCATTGTGAGAGAGGGTTTGGAAGGTGCAGCTGTATGACGACAAGGCTGATGACATTGTTTGGAACCTCACGGTCAAGGGAGTTTACTCTTCGGCCTCGGCCTACAAGGCGCAATTACAAGGAACCATGTCCTCCAACATGACGAGGGTCGTTTGGGGAAACTGGGGCCCTCCAAAGTGCAAATTCTTCGCGTGGCTTGTCATCATGAATCGGATTTGGACGACCGACCGGCTTAAGAGGAGAGGATGGCCAAACTGTGACTTATGTCAGCTTTGTAAGAGGGAGCCTGAAACGGCGACGCACCTCCTCCTACATTGGGTTCTCCACACGCTTTTGGAACGCGGTTAAGGGATGGCTCGACGTACCGGAGTTGAATGTCGGCGCCTGGGTTGGGATGCCAACGGTCCAGCAGTGGTGGGAGATGACCGTCCTTGAGCGAGGGCACAAGAGGAAGGCCGTGTCCTCTCTCCTTATGCTTGTAGCTTGGGAGTTATGGAATGAGAGGAACGCCAGGTTTTTCCAAAAAAAAGCCACGATGCCATCAGTTGTGATGGATCGTATCAAGGCTGAGGCCAGAAACTGGGTTTTGCCGGGGCAAAACATTTGGGATCTTTGATGCCGCGAGAGTAGGCTTTTGCTTAATTTCATTTGTTGAGGAGTAATGACCCTCTTGTGACCTTGTTTCCTTCTTCTTTATCAATGAGATGAGGCAAAGCTTTTACCTCCGTTTAAAAAAAAAAGATGCACATGAATGAAATGAAACCAACATTATTGGCCGTGGTACTTAACTCTGTCTGTAATCGTCCTGTCGGGCCAGTTATCCAGTACTTAGATGGCCTGCTTGCCTGATACTACCATCATTTTGAGCTGTAGACAGTTGAGCTCCAATCACTTGCTTCGATATGACGACATAGTTAAACAGGACGGGAAAGTGACAGACAAAAACAGTAGTACGTGTAGGTAGGCACACACGGTCATGCTTACATCTGAATAATCGCGCTGGTTAACCAACCTAAATACCTAATAATGATATAAACTGGATATATATACAATTTACATCTCATGCTGTCATGTTGTTGTTGCTGCTGCTGCCGCCCTATCCTGTATCTGATCATCAAACCCAGAGACTCGCAGGGAGGGTTAGTTCAACAGACGTGCCTTTTTTTCTCAACAACTGATGGAGCTGAGCTAAGCACACGTTGTCCAACAACAGTCACATCCATTTCCAAATCCCGAATGGGACGTCAAAACTCCTGCATTCCCCCTTTTCACATCGTTCAGGACCAGAGAACCAGAGATCGGCGCTGGTAATTTTTCCTTGACGAGTATGGCAAGACATACGTACAATAATTGGACTGACGAATCGGCTTCCTGGCAAGAACAAAGTTATTACCGAGTGGAGCTCTCCACACACGCGGTGACACCTGTTCCAGGCCGCATGTGCAAATTACTCCTCCGTTGGTACCTTCTGCTTGCACAATTAAAGCACTCCTGCAGCAGAGGGCCGCTGCCCCACCCGTCATTAACTCGCCGTCCAGTTCTCTGCTCTGCAAGCAACGAACGAGTCCTTTCTCCGTTTTTATTTCCTCCCGGTCGTTTGGAGAAACGATTTTGGGAACTGGGAGACGCCGGTGGCCCGTTTTGGAAGAAAACGCACCAGTTTTAGTCGGAGGTTAAATCGCTGTCTTCTGGTGATGGTAGGCAGTAGGCACCAGCATTTTACACTCGGTACGGTCTCCGTTGAGTAACCAATTCAGTGGCTGGCCATGGATGTACGTACGTACGTAGTACGTAGTGTAGGCCATCACATTACACCTGCGACCTTAATTAATGAATGATTGGACAAACTCTGACGGTACACTGGCACAGCAGCAGCTCCAGCTGGACTGGATTGGATTGGATCGGATTGGATGCTGCCCGATCTTTGAACGGCTAGGACTGCAATTGCCCGGTATGGCAGTGCTGCCCTGATGCCATATATATACTCCCTCGCAATTATTTTCCTCGCGACCGGAGGCGGTGAATGTAGTTCAGACTGGAGATGGCGCTGTGGGTGTGTGGAGGTAGGAAGAGATATAACTGCAAAGCGGGCATCCGAAGATCTAAGAGGAGAGGAGTAAAGGCTCGACGCGAAATCTGTTTCGCCTCTCCGCCACATATGCAGTGACCTAAGCCGATCCAATTTAAAGCCCCTGCCACCGGCGCAGCGAGCAGACGCGCAAACTGTAATACTGGTAGTACAAGTGGTGAGTGAAAGTAACCAGCAGTCTCCCACTCTCCCGGAATTAGAAGGACCGTGTCCAAAACATTTGTCTCGAGGGAAATTGCGCCGTGGTCCTTCACGCAGTACCTGCAACGGCGTTAAACACCATTGGAGGCTAAATTTCGTATTTTTTTTTACAAGGGAAGTTGATCGAGATGTGACCCTAGTTTGTAAAAATTTCGGGATCTGACCCTTTTCCTATCGTCAGGGTCCATGGCGGTAGGGTATAACAACCTACCGTCAAGGTCCCTGGCGGTAGGGTTGCACGCCCTACCGCGAAAAAAATTCTAAGTTCCAAACACAGTGCGCGTGCTCATCTATCGTCGGGCACCTTGACGGTAGGGTTGCATACGCTACCGCCAGCCTATGTGGCGGTAGTGGTGCGCTGCGCTGACGTGACCAAGTTGTCAACCGTCAGGGACCCTGACGGTAGGCTGCTATACCCTACCGCCATGAACCCTCGCGGTAGGAAAAGGGTCAGATCCCGAAATTTTTGTAAACTAGGATCAAATCTCAAACAACTTCTTCAAAAGGGTCAAACCACGAAATTTCGCCACTAGTGGGCGAGTATCCAACCATTTTTTTTTCAAAAAAAGGGATTTTATTGTGAAGCATCAAAAGGATATAAACACTATGAGCGCCCAACCAGCTTCTACATAGTTAAAATGCACATAGCCAACACAAACACATCGATAATTAGCAAAGTAATATAAAACCAACACTATGCGTAGGCAGAAAAAAAGAAAAAAAATGCCCAAAGTAATCAGATCCGTAGTCAGCACACTGTAGCAATGACCATATTCGCACCAACCATCTCATCACGCCACACGGGCTATGAGGTTCTTCAACAACGTCTTCAAAAAGGAGGTAACACTCAAGTGCCGCCGTCATCGGATCCAACCACGAAGGCTGGAATAAAGGTTTTCGCCCCGAAGAAACATCCGGGCATATCTGAGCAACACCTTCAACAAGGTAACGATGTAAAAAAACATCGCCATTGCCAGGAACCAACTCAGGTCATACCTAGGCTTTCACCCCAGAGCTCGAGACCTGTGCACATAGCACCACCATCGAAGTCACTTATGTGTTGTCGCCACCACTTTTTTGCGATCCCAGCAACAACTACATGCGATGTGCGACTACCGCCACTACACGACTATCCCTCTACGTCAAGTCTTTGTTCATTGTTTGCACCTTACTGCCAAGCGTGCACTGGAATCCTTTGGCTGCAACACGGTGACAAGACGTGCGAGAGGAGGACGGGATGACGTGCAGACATACGATAATGATAAAAAAAACGTCTTCGATTTTAATACATAGCACACGGCCGTTCCTTACGTAGCATCGGTAATGATTTCATTGATTGCAGACAATTGTTTACCAGCAAGCATTTGCTCACAACACACACAGCTTGTCAGGAGGAATCATCTGTGTTATTTTTGGTGTTCGTAGACGATTCTGATTACTAGCATGTTTGCCATGTATCACGCACATCTTCTGACGCCGAATCGTTTGTGTTACTTTTGATCATCGCAAACAGTTCGTCCGAGCGACCTATTTGTCGGGTATCACACACATCTTCTGACGCTGAATCGTTTGTGTTCTACTGGATCAACGCAAATAGTTTATCCGAGTGAACTGTATGCCATACATCGCACACATCTGTGTTTGGTTAACCATTTGCTTTATATTGGCTCATCGCAAACATTTTGTCTGGATCAACTGTTTGCTAAATATCACACACGTAACTCTTTTCTGAATCATATTTGATGAGTCCGCCATCACACACAGTTCGCGTTATTGGTGACGGAGCTAGAACTATACCGTTTGTGATTCATGCTTCGCACACAGTTTGGTCGAAGGGTCTCAGATTGATGTATCGTCTTTGTACCTTCCTGCAGTAGTGCTCAGTGAGAACCAAGATTATCGAACCAGTAGGAGAATCAAGGCAAACTCTCGTCGTCAGCACATACACACACAAAACCAAACACTTACACCCAACGCGGGCAAGAGGGTTGTCAATCCCCTTGAACTCGTTACTTGCAAGGATTAATTCTAATAGTGATAGATATATAAAAAGTAAAATTAAAAGTAAAAATAAAGTAAATAATTGCAGTAAGGTATTTTTTAGCAATATGATTAAATAGACCCAGGGGCCATAGTTTTCACTAGAGGCTTCTCTCTCGAACGTATAGCATACGATGGAGAGACAAATTACTATTGGGTGGGTAGACAAATTACTGTTGTGCAATTGATATAAAAGAGCATAGCTCCAATGTTATTCATGGCAATGATCATGTATATAGGCATCACGTCCATGACAAGTAGACCGGAACGATCCTGCATCTACTATTATTACTCCACTAATCGATCGACTCCTGCCTGCACCTATGGTATTAAGTTCATGGCAAACAGAGCAACCCATTAAGCAAGATGGCATGATGTAGACAAAGTAAGACAAGCAATATGTTCAGACCCCGTCGTTTTATCCTTAATGACAACAATACGATACCTGTCTTGTCCCCTTCTGTCACTGGAATATAGAGCTCCGCAAGATTGAACCCACTACAAGGCACCCCTCCCGCTGAAGATAAATAAATCTAGTTGGCCAAACCAAATGGATAGATCAGAGAGAAATACAAAGCTATACCAATCATGCATAATAAAGTTCAGAAAAGACTCAATTAATTTCAATGAATAATCTAATCATAAACCCACAATTCATCGGATCCCAACAAACACACTGCAAAAGAAGATTACATCGGATAGATCTCCGTGAGAATCGCGAAGAACATGGTATTGAAGATGAAAGAGAGAGAGAGAAGAAGCCATCTAGCTACTAGCTATGGACCCATAGGTCCGTGCTGAACTACTCACACATCATCATGGAGTCTACAAGGTTGATGTAGATGGCCTCTATGATCGATTCCCTCTCTGGCAGAGTACCGGAAAAGGTCTCCAAATGGGATCGCGGAAGAACAAAGGCTTGCGACGGCGGAAAAAGTGTTTCAGGTGTCTCTCTGTTGGTTTTGGGGGTATATGTGAATATATAGAAGTGAAATTAGGTCAGATGGAGTTGCGAGGGCCCCACAAGCTCAAAGGGCGCGCCATACCCCGTAGGGCGCACCCTGTGCGCTCGTCGCTCTCTCCTAGCCTTCCTGGCCTCCTTCCAAAGCTTCTAGGTTCTCTTTATGTCCAAAAATAACCCCGTAAAGTTTCATCTCATTTGGATTTCGTTTGATATTGATTTTCTAAAAAAGTCAAAAACATGCAAAAAAAACAGGAACTGACACTGGGCACTCGGGTAATAGGTTAGTCCCAAAAAATGATATAAAACAGCATATAATTGCATATAAAGTATCCAAGATTGATAATATAATAGCATGAAACAAGCAAAAATTATAGATACGTCGGAGACGTATCACCGGCGACGAGCCGCCGGCCTAACTCCGGTTTAATTAGTGTTGGTGGCCTCCCTTGTGTCTATGACACGTGGGCCCGGTCACTGACAGAAATTAGTTTAGGTTTAAATTGATGTTAATTAACCATGTTAACTAAGTGGGTCACTGACCATTGGGTCCCATTGGTCATGTTTGACCTAGAACGGTCAGTTGACCTGCCGCGGTCAGCAGGACACACTGATGACACAGTAAATACTTTTCTGGTTTATTTTAATTCAAAACAAACCGGAAATTCCATAAAATATTACAAACTTCTAAAATTCATATAAAATCAACCATAGTTCTGATGGGAATGATTTATATACAAAAAATGATCAGAAAAATCCAATCTATCCATTGGTACCATTTTCATGCATGACAAAACAAGTTATACATGCTGATCAGGTCAAATCACTTAAATGATATTTGAATGACTATATATGGAGTTTGAATTTGAATCCTTGGTTCAAACCAACTTCATTTAATCTCGTTGCTAGATGCATTATATCATTCCACCTCATTTTGCCATGTCATGATCATGCATCATATTGTTGCATATTGTTGTGTATTGATTGCTCCTTCGATATTATTCTCCGTGATAGGATCTGTTCCTGAGGGAACGCATGAATATCCACCTGAAGAGCAGTATCCTGCTATCATCTGCCAGGCAAGCAACCCCCCCCCCCCCCGAACATTCCGATACAAACCAATTCTCTCGCTCTTGCTCTCGATTACTGAATTAGGACAATAACTGAAAGGACGTGGCTGTCGCCTAGAGGGGGGGGGGGTGAATAGGCACTTTAAAATAATTATGGTTTAGGCTTGAACAAATGCGGAATAAAAATAGCGTTTAATATGTCAAGCAGAAAACCTAAAACAACTAGGCTCACCTATGTGCACCAACAACTTATGCTAATCAAGATAAACTACTAAGTGATAGCAAGATATGTAGCATGAAACAATATGGCTATCACAAAGTAAAGTGCATAAGTAAGGAGCTCGGGTAAGAGATTACCGAGGCACACAGAGACGACGATGTATCCCGCGGTTCACACCCTTGCGGATGCTAATCTCCGTTTGGAGCGGTGTGGAGGCACAATGCTCCCCAAGAAGCCACTTGGGCCACCGTAATCTCCTCACGCCCTCGCCCAATGCAAGATGCCGTGATTCCACTAAGGGACCCTTGAGGGCGGTCATTGAACCCGTAAAAATGGCAACCCTTGGGGGCGGTCACCGATCCCATACACTTTGGTAACCCTTGGGTGCGGTCACCAGAACCCGTACAAATTGCTCGGGGCAATCTCCACAACCTAATTGGAGACCCCGACGCTTGCCCGGAGCTTTACACCACAATGATTGAGCTCTGAGGCACCACCAACCGTCTAGGGCACCAAAGCACCGAAGAGGCACAAGCTCTAGGGTGCCTAAACATCCAAGAGTAATAAGCTTCTCAACTTCTCACTTCCACATATCACCGTGGAGAACTCAAACCGATGCAACTAATGCAATGGCAAGAACACACGAAGTGGTCAAGTTCGTCGCTCCCAAATCCCACCACAACAACTAAAGCTATGGAGGAATATGAGAGGAAGAACAAGGAGCTCACAAAGAACTCCAAGATCTAGATCCAAGGGGTTCCCCTCACATAGAGGAGAAAGTGATTGGGGGAAATGTGGATCTAGATCTCCTCTCTCTTTTCCCTAAAAAGGAGCAAGAATCATTGGAGGGATTGAGAGTTAGCAAGCTATAAGAAGGTCAACAATGGGGGGAGAACACGAGCTCAAGAGATAAGATCCATTGGGGAAGAAGACCCCCTTTTATAGGTGGAAAAAAATCCAATCGTTACCCCCACAGCCCGCACACAAGCGGTACTACCGCTTCGGAGAGCGGTACTACCGCTTATAAGCGGTAGATCCGGGAAAGAACAAGCAAACGACAGAAACCTCGAGGCGGTAGTGCCGCCGGAGCGGTACTACCGCTCCTGCCAGCGGTACTACCGCTAGTTAGCGGTACTACCGCTTGTTACAACCACTCAACATCCGCTTGGGTGGTGCGGGACATCAGACAGGAGTCTGGTGGCTGGCGCGGACGACAGAACCACCTGAGCGGTACTACCGCTCCATAGCAGCGGTACTACCGCCTGATACGTCTCCAACGTATCTATAATTTTTGCTTGTTCCATGCTGTTATATTATCAATCTTGGATGTTTTAGAATCATTTTATAGCAACTTTATATCATTTTTTGGGACTAACCTATTGACATAGTGCCAAAGTGCCAGTTGCTGTTTTTGCTTGTTTTTTACTTCGCAGAATATCAGTACCAAACGGAGTCCAATCGCGACGAAACTTTTTGGAGAATTGTTTTGGACCAGAAGAAGGCCAGTGGGCCAAATAAGTAACCAGGAGGGAGCCCAGGCCACCCACAACCCACCAGGGCGCGCCAGGGGCCCCGTGCGCGCCCTTATGGGTTGTGACCGCCTCGGGAACCCCCTCCACCGCCTCTGAGCTCTATAAATACCCAAATATTCCAGAAACCCTAGAGGAGTCGACGAAAAATACATCCAGTCGCCGCAAGTTCCAGAACCGCGAGATCCAATCTAACACCATCACGGAGGGGTTCATCATCCTCATTGGTACATCTCCGATGATGCATGAGTAGTCCACCATAGACCTACGGGTCCGTAGGCAGTAGCTAGATGGCTTCCTCTCTCTCTTTTGATTCTCAATACAATGGTCTCTTCGAGATCTATTTGATGTAAACTTTTTGCGGTGTGTTTGTTGGGATCCGATGAATTTTGAGTTCATGATCAGTTTCTACCCATGAATATTATTTGAGTCTTATTTGATCTCTTATATGCATGATTACTTATAGCCTCACATTTCTTCTTCGAATCTTTGGTTTAGTTAGGCCAACTAGATCGATTTTTCTTGCCATGGGAAGAGGTGCTTTGTGATGGGTTCGATCTTGCGGTGTCCTCTCCCAGTGACAGATGGGGCAGCGAGGCACGCATGTATCGTTGCTATTAAGGATAACAAGATGGGGTCTATTCCTACATGAATAGATCTTGTCTACATCATGTCACCGTTCTTATTGCATTACTCCGTTTTTCCATGAACTTAATACACTAGATGCATGCTGGATAACGGTCGATGTGTGGAGTAATAGTAGTAGATGCAGAATCGTTTTGGCCTACTAATCTTGGACGTGATGCCTATATAATGATCATCACCTTGGATATCGTCATGATTATTTGATCTTCTATCAATTGACCAACAGTAATTTGTTCACCCACCGTGTGCTATACTCATGAGAGAAGCCACTAGTGAATCCTACGGCCTCCGGGTCTACTTTTCCAACATATTGCTTTCTGATCTATCTTTTTGCCGCTTTTGTTTTCAGATCTGTTATTCCAAAAACCCAAAAATACCTTGTTGCACTTTTTATTTACCTCTTTTATTTCGTGTTCTTGCGAGATCTATGTATCCAATCTATCACAATCTAATCTATCTTTTTACCGTGGAGAGATTGACAACCTCTCTTTCGCGTCGGGTTGCAAGTATTTGTTCTTTATGTGCAGGTGCTGTTTATATAGTGTTGCATGATCCTCCTACTGGTTTGATACCTTGGTTTCATAACTGAGGGAAATACTTACCGTCGCTGTGCTGCATCATCCCTTCCTCTTTGGGGAAATACCGACGCAGTCTCAAGCCACGTCAAAGGAATTTCTGGCGCCGTTGCCGGGGAGGAAGCGGTCTCTTCTACGTGCCAATCTCTGGCGCCGAGGAGACACCATCAACATCTATCAGGTTCCTAATCACAAATCTCATCTCCTTGCAATTACATTATTTGCCATTTTCCTCTCGTTTTCCTCTCCCCCACTTCACCAAATTTGCCGTTTTATTCGCCCTCTTTTTCGTTTGCCTTTTTCTTGTCAGATCTCTTGCTTGCTTGCAATCTTGTTTGCGTAGTCACGATGACTTAAGAAAATACTAAATTGTGTGAATTTTCCAATACTAATAATAATGATTTTATTAGTACTCCGATTGCTCCTCCCGCCACTAGTGCGGAGTCTTGTGATATTAATGCCGCTTTGTTCAATCTTGTCATGAAAGATCAATTTGTCGGTACTCCTAATGAGGATGCCGCGTCCCATCCGAACACATTCGTAGAATTGTGTGATATGCGAAAGAAAAAAGATGTGGACAACGATATAGTGAAGTTGAAATTATTTCCTTTCTCCTTGCGGGATCGTGCGAAAATTTGGTTTTCTTCTTTGCCCCGCAATAGTATCGATTCTTGGAATAAGTGCAATGATGCTTTTATTACTAAGTATTTTCTGCCCGCGAAAATTACTTCCCTTAGGACTCAAATCATGAATTTTAAGCAACTTGAGCATGAACATGTTGCACAATCTTGGGAAAGAATGAAATTGATGCTAAGAAATTGTCCTACTCATGGTTTAAATATTTGGATGATCATACAAAATTTTTATGCGGGATTGAATTTTTGTCTCTAGAAATCTTTTAGATTCCGCCGCGGGTGGTACTTTTATGGAAATTACTTTGGGTGAAGCTACTAAATTGCTATATAATATTATGGCGAATTATTCACAATGGCATACTGAAAGAGCACCTACTAGCAAAAAGGTTAATTCGGTTGAAGAAATTAGTACCTTGAGTGAAAAAGTTGATGCTTTAATGAACTTGGTTGCTAGTAAAAATACTCCTATTGATCTTAATGATGTGCCTTTGTCTACTTTGATTGAGAAAAATAGTGATTCCATAGATGTGAATTTCGTCTCGCGAAACAATTTCAATAACAATGCTTATAGAGGTAATTTTAATCCTAGGCCTTTTCCTGGAAATTCCTCTAATAATTATGGTAATTCCTATGGTAATTCTTCTTACAATAATAATATAACCCCCTATGATCTTGAGAGTAATATTAAACAATTTATCAATGCGCAAAAGGCTTTCAATACTACGATAAAAGAAAAGTTGAATAAGATTGATGATATGTCTAGAAGCATTGATAGAATTTCTCATGATGTAGAAAATCTCAAGTTGAAAGCTTTTGCACCTAAGATTGATGAATCAATTAAAGCTTTATATGTTTCTATGGATGAAAGTAAGAAAAGAACCGCTATGCTTAGAGCTAAAAGAGAATTCTTAGAAAAAGCGTTTTCTAGTGATTGCCTTCATAAAAATGATGAAGATCTTAAGGTGATTGGTGTTTCTTCTGTTGATTCCTTGTTTAGTAATATTAAAATTGATGATAAAGGGACTGAAGTAGAGTCAACTTTAGCTAGAAGGCGTCCCAATGATTTGGAGGGTGAAAATCTTGATGAAAAAATTGATGAAAGTGGGTTTGAAGAGGTCAAAACTTTAACTAGTGATGTGCCCGCTATTTTTGATTGCAAGAACTTTAATTATGATAGTTGCTCTTTGATTGATTGTATTTCTTTGCTGCAATCCATGTTGAATTCACCCCATGCTTATGAACAAAATAAAGATTTTACTAAACATATCGTTGATGCTATGATGAAATCTTTTGAAGAAAAGTTTGAGTTAGAGATTTCTATTCCTAGAAAATTACATGATGAGTGGGAACCTACCATTAAGGTCAAGATTAAAAACTATGAGTGCTTTGCTTTATGTGATTTGGGTGCTAGTGTTTCCACGATTCCAAAATCTCTATGTGATGTGCTTGGTCTTACCAATATTGAAGAATGTTCTCTTAATTTGCACTTGGCGGATTCTACTATTAAAAAGCCTTTGGGAAGAATTAATGATGTTCTTATTCTTGCAAATAGGAACTATGTGCCCATAGATTTTATTGTTCTTGATATTGATTGCAATCCGTCTTGTCCCATCATACTTGGTAGACAGTTTTTACGCACTATAGGTGCCGTGATTGATATGAAAGAAGGCAATATTAAATTTCAGTTTCCACTAAGAAAGGGTATGGAACACTTCCCTAGAAAAAGAATTAAGCCACCATATGAATCAATCATGAGATCATTGATACGTCTCCAACGTATCTATAATTTTTGATTGTTCCATGCTATTATATTATCCGTTTTGGATGTTTTATATGCATTAATATGCTATTTTATATTATTTTTGGGACTAACCTATTAACCTAGAGCCCAATGCCAGTTTCTGTTTTTTCCTTGTTTTTGAGTATTGCAGATAAGGAATATCAAACGGAGTCCAAACGGAATAAAATCTTCGTGATGATTTTTCTTGGACCAGAAGAAACCTACCAGACATGGAGATGAAGGCAGGAGACCTGCCAGGAGATCACAAGCCTGCAGGGCGCGCCCTAGGGGGGGCGCCCCCCTGGCTTGTGGCCCCCCCTGCAGGCCCTCCAACCCTAATCTTCGGCCTATAAATTCCCAAATATTCCCCCAATACAAAAGAGAGCCACGAAAATACTTTTCCGCCGCCGGAAGCCTCTATTCCCGTGAGATCCCATCTTGGAGCCTTTTTCGGTAATCTGCCGGAGGGGGATTCGATCACGGAGGGCATCTACATCAACTCCATTGCCCCTCCGATGATGCGTGAGTAGTTCACCTCAGACCTTCGGGTCCATAGCTAGTATCTAGATGGCTTGTTCTCTCTCTATGTTCTTCAATACCATGTTCTTCATGATCTTCATGGAGATCTATCCGATGTAATACTCTTTTGCGGTGTGTTTGTCGAGATCCGAAGAATTGTGGGTTTATGATCAGATTATCTATGAATATTATTTGAATCTTCTCTGAATTCTTATATGCATTATTTCATATCTTTGCAAGTCTCTTCGAGTTATTGGTTTGGTTTGGCCAACTAGATTGGTAATTCTTGCAATGGGAGAAGTGCTTAGTTTTGGGTTCAATCTTGCGGTGTCCTCACCCAGTGAAAAAGTAGGGGTAGCGAGGCACGTATTTGTATTGTTGCCATCAAGGGTAAAAATATGGGGTTTTCATCATATTGCTTGAGTTTATCCCTCTACATCATGTCATCTTACTTAATGCATTACTCTGTTCTTCATGCACTTAATACTCTAGATGCAGGCAGGAGTCGGTCGATGTGTGGAGTAATAGTAGTAGATGCAGAATCGTTTCGGTCTACTTGACACGGACGTGATGCCTATATGCATAATCATTGCTTTGGATATCATCATAACTATGCACTTTTCTATCAATTGCTCGACAGTAATTTGTTCACCCGCCATATTATTTTCCTTCAAGAGAGAAGCCTCTTGTGAAACCTATGGCCGCCGGGTCTATTTTCCATATTATATTTTCAGATCTATAAACCAAAAATACCAAAAATACTTTGCTGCAATCTTTTTACTTTTGTTTTACTTTTCGTTTTAGTAATCTTTTATATCTATCGCTATCAGATCTCATCCTTGCAAGTAACCGTGAAGGGATTGAGAACCCCTTTATAGCGTTGGGTGCAAGTGTTTGATTGTTTGTGCAGGTGCAAAGATTGGGGACTTGCTTGTACCTCCTACTGGATTGATACCTTGGTTCTCAACAACTGAGGGAAATACTTATCTACTTTGCTGCATCACCCTTTCCTCTTCAAGGGAAAACCAACGCAAGCTCAAGAAGTAGCAAGAAGGATTTCTGGCGCCGTTGCCGGGGAGGTCTACATCAAGCCTACCAAGTACCCATCACAAACTCATCTCTTGCATTTACATTATTTGCCATTTGCCTCTCGTTTTCCTCTCCCCCACTTCTAAAACGATTTTCAGAAAAAACCAAAAAGATTTGCCTTTTTATTCGCCCTTCTTCTGTTCGTCTTTTCGTTTGCTTTTTGTTTGCTTGTGCGCTAGATCTATTCGTTGCCACCATGTCTGAATTTGGGAAGGTTATCATTGAAAATTTTGAGGGTATTGCTAGTACAAATCTTGAGGAAAAATTTGGATCTTGCTCTCTAGATCATGAAACTAAACCTCCTCCTAATTATAAAGCTAAAACTTTTCAAGTAGGAGACGGTAATATTATTGGAAAAAGTGTTATTCAAGAGTTCTTTGATTGTACGGGAACTATGCCTATTAATAAAAGATCTATTCTTCTCGATACAAACTGTTATTCAGATGCTATTGTCATGCTCATTGAAAAGTTAGAAAGAAAATTTGTGCACATCCATCCTGCTTTACAAAAGGTGTTTTATGAACTTCCCAATATTAATCATCCTAAAGCTAAAAAGATTGCTACTATCATCCTTATGCGAGAATTTGATTTTATTGTACAAGAAGCTAGAGAGATTTTTGCTTTCTATAATAAAGATGTTGAACACCCTCCAATTGAAGAAATTCTCCATGATAAAGAAACTTTGTGTAGTCTGGAATCTAAAGACTATCAATCTTATAGTGAGAATCTTAGGAGGAGAGTTCCCTACGCGGAAGTCACTCAAACCTTGTATGTCGAGACTTATGATGAATTTGATTGGATAACAAGGGGAATTTTCATAGGGTATAAGGATGATTGGTTGGAAAAGATGGCTAGGGAACCCATTAGAAATAAGATACGGGTTTTATACGATGATATTTATGGTGATGATCCAGATTACGGGTTTATGAATGTTAAAATTACTAGTCAAAGTCCTTTTCATGAATTAAGCTCATCTACTAGAAGATAAATTAAGGAAATGATAGATCTATTTAGAAAAGCTTTTGATGGTTTAATCAAGTATAGATTGCATACCAAAGATGACAATACCTAGATCTATTGCGTTATGCCTAGCTAGGGGCGTTAAACAATAGCGCTTGTTGGGAGGCAACCCAATTTTATTTTATGTTTCTGTTTTTTGTTTCTGTTTTTGAGTGATTTACACATTATTACCTCTGTAGTAATTGTGTTTTATTGTTTTAATTAGTGTTTGAGCCAAGTAAGACCTTTGGGATGGTCTACAGTGATTGTTGATTTGATTCTGCTGAAAAACAGAAACTTTTGCGCTCAGTCCAGGAATTTTATAAATTCAGCAGAGCGTCGAATGAGTCTGAATTTTTCACACAAGATTGATATACAAATTGTCCAGATTTTCCTATTTTTTCAGAATTTTTGGAGTTACAGAAGTATTCTAAGTTTACAGATTGCTACAGACTATTCTGTTTTTGACAGATTCTGTTTTCTTTGTGTTGTTTGCTTATTTTGATGTATCTATGGGTTGTATCGGGGGGTATGAACCATGGAGAAGTTAGAATACAGTAGATATTACACCAATATAAATAAATAATGAGTTCACAACAGTACCTAAAGTGGTGATTTATTTTTCTTATACTAACGGATCTCACGAGTTTTCTGTTGAGTTTTGTGTTGTGAAGTTTTCAAGTTTTGGGTAAAGATTTGATGGACTATGGAATAAGGAGTGGCAAGAGCCTAAGCTTGGGGATGCCCATGGCACCCCAAGCCATATTCAAGGATACCAAAGATCCTAAGCTTGGGGATGCCCCGGAAGGCAACCCCTCTTTCGTCTTCAATCCATCGGTAAATTTACTTGAGGCTATATTTTTATTCACCACATGATATGTGTTTTGCTTGGAGCGTCATGTATGATATGAGTCTTTGCTTTTTAGTTTGCCACAATCATCCTTGCTGCACACATCTTTTGAGAGGGACACGCACTAATCGTGAATTTATTAGAATACTCTATGTGCTTCACTTATATCTTTTGAGCTAGGCAATGTTGCTCTAGTGCTTCACTTATATTTTCTTAGAGCACGGTGGTGTTTGATTTTATAGAAATAATTGAAATCTCGTACCTCACTTATATTATTTTGAGAGTCTTTAAACAGCATGGTAATTGGTTTAGGTTGTGAATTTAGTCCTAATATAATGGGCATCCAAGAGGGATATAATAAAAACTTTCATATAAAGTGCATTGAATACTATGAGAAGTTTGATTCCTTGCATATAGTTTTGAGTTTTAAAGATGGTGATATTAGAGTCATGCTAGTGAGTAATTGTGGATTTGTAGAAATACTTGTGTTAAAGTTTGTGATTCCCGTAGCATGCACGTATGGTGAACCGTTATGTAACGAAGTCGGAGCATGATTTGTTTATTGATTGTCATCCTTTGTGTGAGGGTCGGGAGCGCGCGATGGTTAACTCCTACCAACCTCTCCCCTAGGAGCATGCGTCTAATACTTTGATTCGATAACTAATAGAATTTTGCAATAAGTATGTGAGTTCTTTATGACTAATGTGAGTCCATGGGTTATACGCACTCTCACCCTTCCACCTTTGCTAGCCTCTCTAGTACCGCGCAACTTTCGTCGGTGCATTAAACCCACCATATTTCCTTCCTCAAAACAGCCACCATACCTACCTATTATGGCATTTCCATAGCCATTCCGAGATATATTGCCATGCAACTTCCACCGTTCCGTTTATTATGACATGCACCATCATTTTGATATTGCTTTGCATGATCGTAAGATAGCTAGCATGATGTTTTCATGGCTTGTCCGTTTTTTGATGTCATTTGCTATGCTAGATCATTGCACATCCCGGTACACCACCGTAAGCATTCATATAGAGTCATATTTTGTTCTAGGTATCGAGTTGTAAGTAAATAAAAGTGTGATGATCATCATTATTAGAGCATTCTCCCATGAGAGGAAAGGATGATGGAAGCTATGATTCCCTCACAAGTTGGGATGAGTCTCCGGACTTTACAAATAATAAAAGAGGCCAATGAAGCCCAAATAAAAAAAAAGAGGCCAAAGATGCCCACCAAAAAAAATGAGAGAAAAGAGAGAAGGGACAATGCTACTATCTTTTTTTCCCACACTTGTGCTTCAAAGTAGCACCATGATCTTCATGATAGAGAGTCTCCTATTTTGTCACTTTCATATAGTTAGTGGGAATTTTTCATTATAATGCACACCCACTTAGTTTCTTTTTGAGCTTTCATACACTTATAGCTCTAGTGCATCCGTTGCATGGCAATCCCTACTCACTCATGTTAATATCTATTGATGGGCATCTCCATAGCCCGTTGATACGCCTAGATTGATGTGAGACTATCTTCTCCTTTTCCTCACAACCTCCACCATATTCTATTCCACCTATAGTGCTATATCCATGGCTCACGCTCATGTATTGCGTGAAAGTTAAAAAGGTTTGAGAACATAAAAGGTGTGAAACAATTGTTTGACTTGTCATCGGGGTTGTGCATGATTTAAATACTTTGTGTGGGGAAGATGAAGCATAGCCAGACCATATGATTTTGTAGGGATAACTTTCTTTGGCCATGTTATTTTGAAAGGACACAATTGCCTTGTTAGTATGCTTGAAGTATTATTGTTTTTATGTCAATATTAAGCTTTTATTTTGAATCTTATGGATCTGAACATTCATGCCACAATAAAGAATATTACATGGATAAATATGTTAGGTAGCATTCCACATCAAAAATTCTGTTTTTATCATTTACCTACTCGAGGACGAGCAAGAATTAAGCTTGGGGATGCTTGATACGTCTCCAACGTATCTATAATTTTTGATTGTTCCGTGCTATTATATTATCTGTTTTGGATGTTTTATATGCATTAATATGCGATTTTATATTATTTTTGGGACTAACCTATTAACCTAGAGCCCAGTGCCAGTTTCTGTTTTTTCCTTGTTTTTGAGTATTGCAGATAAGGAATATCAAACGGAGTCCAAACGGAATAAAATCTTCGCGATGATTTTTCTTGGACCAGAAGAAACCTACCAGACTTGGAGATGAAGGCAGGAGACCTGCCGGGAGATCACATGCCTGCAGGGCGCGCCCTAGGGGGGGGCGCCCCCCTGGCTTGTGGCCCCCCTGCAGGCCCTCCAACCCTAATCTTCGGCCTATAAATTCCCAAATATTCCCCCAATACAAAAGAGAGCCACGAAAATACTTTTCCGCCGCCGGAAGCCTCTGTTCCCGTGAGATTCCATCTTGGAGCCTTTTCCGGTAATCTGCTGGAGGGGGATTCAATCACGGAGGGCATCTACATCAACTCCATTGCCCCTCCGATGATGCGTGAGTAGTTCACCTCAGACCTTCGGGTCCATAGCTAGTAGCTAGATGGCTTCTTCTCTCTCTATGTTCTTCAATACCATGTTCTTCATGATCTTCATGGAGATCTATCCGATGTAATACTCTTTTGCGGTGTGTTTGTCGAGATTCTATGAATTGTGGGTTTATGATCAGATTATCTATGAATATTATTTGAATCTTCTCTGAATTCTTATATGCATGATTTCATATCTTTGCAAGTCTCTTCGAGTTATTGGTTTGGTTTGGCCAACTAGATTGGTAATTCTTGCAATGGGAGAAGTGCTTAGTTTTGGATTCAATCTTGCGGTGTCCTCACCCAGTGAAAAAGTAGGGGTAGCGAGGCACGTATTTGTATTGTTGCCATCAAGGGTAAAAAGATGGGGTTTTCATCATATTGCTTGAGTTTATCCCTCTACATCATGTCATCTTACTTAATGCGTTACTCTGTTCTTCATGAACTTAATACTCTAGATGCAGGCAGGAGTCGGTCGATGTGTGGAGTAATAGTAGTAGATGTAGAATCGTTTCGGTCTACTTGACACGGACGTGATGCCTATATGCATAATCATTGCCTTGGATATCGTCATAACTATGCACTTTTCTATCAATTGCTCGACAGTAATTTGTTCACCCGCCGTATTATTTTCCTTCAAGAGAGAAGCCTCTAGTGAAACCTATGGCCCCCGGGTCTATTTTCAATATTATATTTTCAGATCTATAAACCAAAAATACCAAAAATACTTTGCTGCAATCTTTTTACTTTTGTTTTACTTTTCGTTTTAGTAATCTTTTATATCTATCTCTATCAGATCTCATCCTTGCAAGTAACCGTGAAGGGATTAACAACCCCTTTATAGCGTTGGGTGCAAGTGTTTGATTGTTTGTGCAGGTGCAAATATTGGGGACTTGCTTGTACCTCCTACTGGATTGATACCTTGGTTCTCAACAACTGAGGGAAATACTTATCTACTTTGCTGCATCACCCTTTCCTCTTCAAGGGAAAACCAACGCAAGCTCAAGAAGTAGCAAGCATCCTATGGAGCAAAAACCAAAGATGACAATACTTGAATCTAGGCCTTATGCCTAGTTAGGGGCGTAAAACGATAGCGCTTGTTGGGAGGCAACCCAATGAATAAATTATTTTCATCTTTTTCTTTCTAGTTTTGAGTGTTGGCACAATTATGCCTCTTTTATGATTGTGTTTTTATGTTTTATTTAGTGTTTGTGCCAAGTAAAGCCTTTAGGATGATTCATAAGATGAGTAGAAACAATGTTGAATATGAAACAAAAACTTTGCCTCCAGTGCACGAATTTTCATTTTTACTGGAGCATGATAATGAGCTGAAATTTTAACACAGTGTTTCTATGCAAATTCTTTACGTTGTCCTATTTTTTCAGAATTTTTAGAGTTACAAAAGTATGGTTAGAGTACAGATTACTGCAGACTGTTCTGTTTAAGACAGATTGTGTTTTCGTTGCATTGTGTGCTTGTTTTGATGAATCTATGGTTTGTATTGAAGGGTATAGGCCATGGTAAAGTTAAAATACAGTAGGTATAATGCAATAATAAAATTTTAATGAGTTTGCAACAGTACTTAAAGTGGTGATTTGCTTTATTATACTAACGGATCTCACGAAGATTTTGTTGAGTTTTGTGTGATTGAACTTTTCAAGTTTTGGGTGAGATCATGATGGATGAAGGAATAAGGAGTGAAAAGAGCCTAAGCTTGGGGATGCTACAGCACCCCTAAGATATTATCCAAAGAGAAACAAGCAACTAAGCTTGGGGATGCCCCGAGTGGCATCCCCTCTTTCTTCTAACGACCATCGGTATTTTACTTGGAGCTATATTTTGTCACATATCATTAGCTTTGCTTGGAGCATCTTGTATTATTTGAGTCTTTGCTTGCTTTTATTTTTAGTTTGTCACTAGTATCCTTGCTAGACACACCTATTTGAGAGAGCCAAAATTATGCTATGATTTGTTAGAATTGCTCTACATGCTTCACTTAAATTTTTTGAGCCATGGATTTGCTCTAGTGCTTCACTTATATCTTTTTGAGCACGGTGTGCTTTGAAATTTTGAAGAAATACTCTCATGCTTCACTTAGATTAATTTGAGAGTTAGTAAATTTTGAAGAAATCCTCTCATGCTTCACTTATACTATTTTGAGAGATGAAACTTTTATGCTGATGTTCTTCACTTAAATTTGTTTGAGCTTGTCAAAAGCAATGGCAATATATGAAACTAGTCCCAAAGTGATAGATATTCAAGAGGGATATAATAAAAACTTTCATGAAGATCATTGGACAAATTAAACTTGATTCCTTGTAATAGTTTTGAGACATGATGATAGTGATATGTGAGTCATGTTAGTGAGTAATTATGCTTTAGTAAGAATATTGGTGTTCAGGTTTGTGATTCCCTATGCAAGTACGAAAGCCAATAGTTATGCAATGAAATTACATCCTACTTATGGTGCATTATTCGGTGTTAGTTATGCTCAATGCCCGTTTATGTGAATTTTTGTTTCTTGGTTGGTTGCTTCTCAATCTATTTGCTAGCCTCCACTTGTACTAAGTAGAAATACTACTTGTGCATCCAAAATCCTTAAACCCAATTTTGCCTTATGAGTCCACCATACCTACCTATATGCGGTATTTCCATGCCGTTCTAAGCAAATTTGTATGTGCCATCTCTAATTTTCAAAATAAATTTCCTTTTTGTGTGCTCATACCGCTCATGAAACGGTAGGGGGTGTCCAATATTTTTCCATGCTAGATGTGTTATTCTCAAGATGAGTGTTTATTCACTTGTCATTGCACGAGAGTACGGCGGTAATAGGGATGCCCAGTCCCGAAATAAAAAAAAGAAATTTACTTTATGTTGTCAAGTAATAAATTCCTTGGAAAGTGTTGGTATGGAAGGCAACCGTGGATACGGTTAGCCATGGATTGTGAAAGAATGGTGGAAAAAGGAATAAACTTTACTTTATGTTTGGGAACCGCCTATGATGTATCTAGCATGGAAAGTATTGTGAATTACTTTTTCGTTTTCGTTGACAGGAAAGGCATGTCACTCAAAACATTTTTCTCTCTCAATTTAAACTTTGAGCTCTGGCACCTCTACAAATCCCTACTTCCCTCTGCGAAGGGCCTATCTATTTACTTTATGCATTTTTTGTTTTTAATTTGAGTCTCCATCTTCTCTTATAAAGCACCAACTAGGGGGCACTATGATCATACTTGTGCATTGGGTGTAGTTAATATTTGAGTGTGTTTCATGAATGGATCAATGATTGAGCATGATGGGCTAGGGATAACTTTCTTTAGTGTTGATATTTTGAAAGACATGGTTGCTTATTGGCATGCTTGAGTATTAAAGTCTTTATGTCAAAACTAGACTATTGCTTTGAACCATCTAAAAGTCCAAATGTCCATGCTACAAAAGAAAAGAATATGTGATGAACATGTTAGGCAGCATTCCACATCAAAAATTCTGTTTTTATCATTTACCTACTCGAGGACGAGTAGGAATTAAGCTTGGGGATGCTGATATGTCTCCAACGTATCTATAATTTTTGCTTGTTCCATGCTGTTATATTATCAATCTTGGATGTTTTAGAATCATTTTATAGCAACTTTATATCATTTTTTGGGACACCTATTGACATAGTGCCAAAGTGCCAGTTGCTGTTTTTGCTTGTTTTTCATTTCGCGGAATATTAGTACCAAACGGATTCCAATAGCGACGAAACTTTTTGGAGAATTTTTTTGGACCAGAAGAAGGCCAATGGGCCAAAGAAGTAACCAGGAGGGAGCCCAGGCTGCCCAAAACCCACCAGGGCGCGCCCGGGGCCCCGGGCGCGCCCTGATGGGTTGTGGCCGCCTCGGGAACCCCCTCCACCGCCTCTGAGCTCTATAAATACCCAAATATTCCAGAAACCCTAGAGGAGTCGACGAAAAATACATCCAGCCGCCGCAAGTTCCAGAACCGCGAGATCCAATCTAACACCATCACGGAGGGGTTCATCATCCTCGTTGGTACCTCTCCGATGATGCGTGAGTAGTCCACCATAGACCTACGGGTCCGTAGGCAGTAGCTAGATGGCTTCCTCTCTCTCTTTTGATTCTAAATACAATGGTCTCTTGGAGATCTATTTGATGTAAACTTTTTGCGGTGTGTTTGTTGGGATCCGATGAATTTTGTGTTCATGATCAGTTTCTATCCATGTCACCCTGGGCGTTTGGGTACCCTAACCCGCTACCCGAACCTGAACTGAACCGAATTACCCAAATTGTCGGGTAATTTGGGTATCGGGTTAGGGTTTCAGTTCTCATTTCCTGGCTATTCGATTTTCGGGTTAGGGTTCGGGTTCCAGTCTAGAAAACCCAAAATACCCATACTATTCGAATTGTTCATACTAACCAAATTATCCATGCAATTATTACACTGACATGTTACTTATACTAACTAAAATACCCATACTACCCGAAATACCCATACTACCTTAATTATTGATAGCAAAAGTTGATATGTGCTCTGAATATTTCGGGTTTTTAGGGTACCCGAATTACCCGAACTGGAATTTTGGGTAATTTGGGTTCGGGTATTTTTTGGCAGAAAAAATTTGGTTCCCATTTTTGACTATCCGAATTACCCATAAATCGAACTACCCGAACCGAAATAACCAAAATACCCGAACGCCCAGGGTGATATCCATGGATATTATTTGAGTCTTCTTTGATCTCTTATATGCATGATTACTTATAGCCTCGTATTTCTTCTTCGAATCTTTGGTTTAGTTAGGCCAACTAGATCTATTTTTCTTGCCATGGGAAGAGGTGCTTTGTGATGGGTTCGATCTTGTGGTGTCCTCTCCCAGTGACAGAAGGGGCAGCGAGGCACGCATGTATCATTGCTATTAAGGATAACAAGATGGGGTCTATTCCTACATGAATAGATCTTGTCTACATCATGTCACCGTTCTTATTGCATTACTCCGTTTTTCCATGAACTTAATACACTATATGCATGCTGGATAGCGGTCGATGTGTGGAGTAATAGTAGTAGATGCCGAATCGTTTTAGTCTACTAATCTTGGACGTGATTCCTATATAATGATCATCGCTCTGGATATCGTCATGATTATTTGATCTTCTATCAATTTCCCAACAGTAATTTGCTCACCCACCGTGTGCTATACTCATGAGAGAAGCCACTAGTGAATCCTACGGTCCCCGGGTCTACTTTTCCAACATATTGCTTTCCGATCTATCTTTTTGCCGCTTTTGTTTTTAGATCCATTATTCCAAAAACCCAAAAATACCTTGCTGCACTTTTTATTTGCCTCTTTTATTTTGTGTTCTTGTGAGATCTATGTATCCAATCTATCACAACCTAATCTATCTTTTTACCGTGGAGAGATTGACAACCTCTCTTTCGCGCCGGGTTGCAAGTATTTGTTCTTTGTGTGCAAGTGCTGTTTACATAGTGTTGCGTGATCCTCCTACTGGTTCGATACCTTGGTTTCATAACTGAGGGAAATACTTACCGTCGCTGTGCTGCATCATCCCTTCCTCTTTGGGGAAATACCGACGCAGTCTCAAGCCATGTCACCGCCTGAGTGCTAAAAACTGTCCTGAGAAAGAAACTGCCATAACTTTCGCATACGAGCTCCGAATTGAACAGAGCATTAACACATGGTGAATACATGAATTCCTCAAACTACGGCAATCACTTGAAAAAATCCCAATTATTGTCACCTTGGGGTATGCGGATCATGATACGTAATAAGTGCATACAACTTGCATGATAGGATCCAAATCACTCTTATATTCATGAAAACATAATAGGTTCAGATCTGAAATCATGGCACTTGGGCCCTAGTGACAAGCATTAAGCATAGCAAAGTCATAACAACATCAATCTCAGAACATAGTGGATACTAGGGATCAAGCCCTATCAAACTTAACTCGATTACATGATCAATTTGATGCAAGTCCCTCACCGACCAGCAAGCCTACATTGGAATTACTCACTCCCGGTGGTGGGCATCATGGAATAGTCGATGGAGGAGGGTTGGTGATGACGACGGCGACGAATCCCCCTCCCCGGAGCCCCAAACGGACTCCAGATCAGCCCCCCGAGGAAGAACTGGAGGTGGCGGCGACTCCGTCTCGTAAAACGTGATGAAATCTTCTCTCCTGTTTTTTTCTCCGAAGATGTGAATTTATAGGACTGGAATTAGGGTCGGAGGAGCCACATGGGCCCCACAAGCCATCAGGGCGCGCCTAGGGGGTGGGCGCGCCCTGTTGGCTTGTGGCCCATAGGCAGCCCCCCTCCGGTGGATCTTCGCTCCATAATTCATTATTTATTCCAAAAATAATTCACAAAAAGTTTCATCCAATTCTAGGAACTTTTATTTCTGCACAAAAATAACACCAAGGTAGTTCTGCTGAAAATAGCGTCGGTCCGGGTTAGTTCCATTCAAATCATGCAAATTAGAGTCTAAAACCAGAGCAAAAGTGTTTGGAAAAGTAGATACGTTGGAGAAGTATCAACCCCCCAAGCTTAACTCATTGCTTGTTCTCAAGCAATTCAGTTGATAAACTAAAAGTGATAAAGAAAACCTTTACAAACTCTTTTGTTCTCGACATTATACACATGCTTAGCTAGTGTTCAAGTTTTCAGCATAAATCATAAATAACCACATCCATGATAACAATTAAATATCATATTCACTCACGGCAATACATAACCAACTAGCAAGCAATAATAAGATATCTCATATGCCAACAATTTGTCCAAACAATCATGATATATTATGGTGACATGGTATTTCGCCAGCCCTTTCTGAGACCGCAAAACATAAATGCAGAGCACCTCTGAGGTTCAAGCAGCGACTAAACATTATAATTCAGGGTAGAAAAGATTGAGTCATGCTCATATCCAACATTAACTAGACTCAATGCATAAAGATGACAATAGTGCTCTCCGGTCAGGTGCTTTTAGTAAGAGGGTGATGACTCAACATAAAAGTAAACAGATAGGCCCTTCACAGAGGGAAGCATTGATTTGCAGAGGTGCCAGAGCTCAAGGTTTAAAACATGATTGAAATTATAGTTTTTGGGTGGTGCACTTTTCTTGTCAACGTCACGAGAAAGGTTTTCAATATCTTCCATGCTAAACTCATTATTGGCGGTTCCCAAACATAATTGTAAAGTTTACTCCTATCCACCATCCATACACAAACCATGGCTGACGAATCCACGGGTGCCTGCCAACATATCAATTGTCCCAAGGAGTTTGTTTAATTAATTTTGATTTTGCAGGACTGGGCATCCTTTTTACCAGCCTCTCTCGTGCAATGACGGCGAATAAACGACCGTCCTGAGAATAACTCACTTAGCATGCAAGATACCGACCACCTCGTCGCTCCATGAGCGGGACGAGTGCACAAAATAGATGTTTATTTGAATATTAGAGGTGGCACATACAAATTTACTTGGAACGGCAGGGTAATACCGTATATAGGTAGGTATGGTGGACTCATGTGGAATAACTTGGTTTAAGGATTTGGATGCACAAGCAGTATTTCCGCTTAGTACATGTGAAGACTAGCAATAGATTGAGAAGCGACCAGCTAGAGAGCGAAAACAGTCATAATCATGCATTGTGAATAATTAACATTGGACATACCATGAGTAGGATATGAATACTCTGAATTTAAACATCATGAATGCTGCATTGGTTTTGAATCAACTACATGTTTGCACGTGGTCCAAGTCAAGCCGCTCAAATTACTCAGAGGGAAATACCATACTACCATATCACATCATAACCATTTTAATGCATGTTGACACATAAGATAAATCATTATACACTCCTAGCTATTTAACCATGGCATGAAAAACTATAATCTCTAATTGTCATCATAAACATGTTCACTCATGATATACTAAATCAAGATCGAACGAGCTAAACATATTTACAAAAGCGGAGAACAAGAAGAGTTCATACCAGCTTTCTTTGCCCCGATCACTTCATCAAATATCGTCATTATTGCCTTTCACTTGCACGACCGAATGATGTGATAATAATAATAGTGCAAGAATACCGTGGACTAAGCTGGAATCTGCAAGGCAGTTTCATACAAATTAAGGAGAAGACAAGGTAATATTGACTCTTTGTTAGATCAATAATAAAGCATATAGGAGCCACTCAACATTTTCATCGTGTCTTCTCCTTTTGGTGAGTCGATAAATAGGAAAGAAGTTCAGAGAAACACACTGAAATATTTTTGGAGTTTTTGTTTTTCTCAAGAAAGCAAATAAACAAAGGAAAAACAAGAATGAGAAAAAATATTTACACGGGAAAGCTCCCAACATGCAAAGGAAATCTTTTTGGGTTTTGTTTATAATAGTACAACTAATTAAACGGGAAAGAAAAACCGAAAAGAAGTGAGAAATATTTTTGGGTTTTCAAAGTTTTTCAAACACACGAGAAGAAGGCGGAAAAATAAAGCTAACATGGATATGCAATGAAAGAGGATGAACACCGACAATTTATATGAAGTGTGCGAACATGCATATAATGTCGGTGAGAAATACGTACTCCCCCAAGCTTAGGCGTTTGCCTAGCTTGGTGATCATCATCCGTAGAATCCATCTGGTCCTGGAGGAAAGTAGTTGGGCCGAGGCACCTGAGCATCCCACTCCTGGGCTGCGGCCTCGGCCTCGGCCAACTCATTCTGGTAAGCAATTATATCTAGTGGCATGATGGTGTATCCATTCCTGGCATGATAGTTAAACAAAGAGGGTGTAGGAAACACGATAATATCACGAGTATTCTCGCTGTATACTAGTTGTAACGAATGTGCCGCGGTGGCTGAGGTTCCTCAATTAACTGGTGCTCTAGCATAGACTGGTGATCAAGATAAACCTTAGGCAACAAGTAGCCAGTGGGGCGTATGACGACATTGAAACGCTTTGCTAAGCATGTAGCATAAATACCACCATGAACCTTGCCCTTGGTTCGGTTAAGATGCAAGCGGCGCACGACAATAGCTCCTAAGTTGTAAGTGTTATCACCGTAAAGTGCGTGGCATAAAATAGCAAGGGTGGGGGCACTAAGACCACCACCCTGCTCCATAGCAGTTATGCATTTTCCTATAAACAGAGAAAAATAATGCACAGAAGGAAAATGCAGACTAGTGGCCCTGGCGTTCGATACGCCCCTAGTTTCTCCCACAATTAAAGTGAGGAAGAAATTCTTGAATTCCTTGGGCTTAGGTTCACGCATTCCTCCGTCAGAGGAAAGCAAGCATATTTCAGAAAACTCATCTAGAGGCATTTCAGAGTTTGTTGCATATAAATCAAAGCGCACTGTGGGAGCACAAGGCTTATTCGAGAAGTAAAAATTTTGCATGAAGGAATTAGTGAGGAGATAGTATTGGTCACACTCATCTGCGAGTAAGTTGGTCAACCCGGCATTTGCAACAAATTGCATAAAATCTTCATAGAAACCTGCTTCGTTCATGAAGGGTGCATGTGGCCATTCATAGGGTCTAACCTCCGTGTTGCGGAAAATGTTGATGTCAAGATCATGAGTCCTCCCAACAACTCCCTTGGGGCTCCGACTCGAAGAACCCTTCCTTAGGAAATTCATTTTCCTAGGCACAAATTTCTGAAATTTTTGAGCCACAAATTTATGTTAATAAAACTTTATAAGATTGATATCAACTACTCATATAGATACCTAGAGGCCATATCAAGCATTCATACTACTTAGAACTCAAAGAATTCAACATGCAAGCTAATTTTCTGTAGCACCAAGTGCAGCGAAATATGCAAATATAAACCACTAAAGCAAAAAACTAATTGGAGGAATAGAGAGTCGCATACCAAGGAGCAATTCCTCAAAATAGTTTCGAAAACGGAGTTCCGAGAAATGAGATCGAAAGTTTCAATTTCTAGTGGAAGAACACGGGAGAGAGAGAGAGAGCTAGAATTTTTTTTCTGGAGGTAGGGGATGAAATGAGCTGAAGGGATAAGGCAGGGGGGGGGCTGTGGGCCCCACAAGCCATTTGGGCGCGCCCAGGGGGTGGACGCGCCCTGTTGGCTTGTGGCCCACAGGTGCACCTCCCTGCTGTAATTTTTATGCCAAAAATTCTTAAATAATCTAGAAAAAATCATGCTAAAATTTTGTGTCAATCTGAGACTTTTTATTTTTGGGTCATTTTTTATTGCACAGGAAAAATCAAAAAATAGGAAAATTAAACTAATTTATTTTTCTTAATTGAAAATAGCAGAGAATAACTTGTGATACAGAGAGTTGTGCATACCGAATTCATCAATCACATGTCTTTCAAAAAGGATCCATTAATAAGGTTGACCAAGTCTTATTAACAACCGTTCTCGATTGACATGAAACCGAAGAATTTTAGTATAGCACTAAGTTACCTCAATGGGGATTTGCATCTCCCCAAAAATAAGATTATAATATTTTTTCTTGACAATAGGTAGAGGGATTTTAAAATCTCCAATGATAACCGTGGCACTAGGCTCAATGACATTAATATTATTAACCAAAGTTTGCTTCTTTGGAAAATGAACGGTATGTTGCTTGCCATTGACATGAAAAGTAACCTTGCTTTTGTTGCAGTCAATAACAGCCCCTGCAGTATTTAAAAAGGGTCTATCATGGATGATCAACATATTGTCGTCCTCGGGCATATCAAGAATAACAAAGCCTGTTAAGATAGTAACATTTGCAACCACAACAGGAACGTCCTCGCAAATTCCAATAGGTAAAGCAGTGGATTTATCAGCCATTTGCAAAGATATCTCAGTAGGTGTAAGTTTATTCAAATCAAATCTTTTATATAGAGAGAAGTGCATAACACTAACACCGGCTCCTAAATCACATAAAGCAGTTTTAACATAACTTCTTTTAATAGAGCAAGGTATCGTGGGTATACCCGGGTCTCCCAACTTCTTAGGTACTCCAGCATCAAAAGAATAATTAGCAAGCATGGTAACAATTTCAGTGTCAGGTATTTTTCTTTTTTTGGTAATAATATCTTTCATATACTTAGCATATGGATGCATTTTCAATATACCAGTCAAGCGAGTGCGCAAAAGGACGGGTCTAATCATTTCAGCAAAGCGTTCAAAATCTTCATCGTCCTTACTTTTAGAAGCCTTGCGAGGGAATCTCATGGGCTTTTGAACACATGGCTCTCTTTCCCTACCGTGTTTCCTAGCAACGAAGTCTTTCTTCTCGTATCATTTATTTTTAGGATGTGGGTTATCAAGATCTTCAGCGGGTTCTATTTCCACATCATTATCATGTTCTTTATTATCATCAGGTTGAGCATCTACGTGAACGTCATCATTATTATCATTTTCATTATTACTAGGTGCATGTTCACTGCCAGATTGTGTCTTAGCATCAGAAATGGAAACATCATTATGTTTCCCAACAAGTTTTTCTATAACAGGTTCACTAGAAGCATGCAAAGTCCTATCATTTTTTCTTTTTTTTTCTTCTTAGATGAACTAGGTGCATCTTCATTAATTCTCTGAGAATCTTGTTCAATTCTTTTGGGGTGTCCCTCAGGATAAAGAGGTTCCTGAGTCATTCTACCTCCTCTGGTCATTACTCTAACAACATGATCATTCATATTATTATTTATTTCAGCAAGCAAATCATTTTCCGACTTAGCAACTTGGTCTAGTTGGGTGTGAATCATAGAAGCATGTTTACCTAGACCCTTTACATCATTAGCAATTCTAAACATCAAGTCACTCAAGCGATCTATCATCATGGCATTTTTTCTTAATTGATCATTAACATAATTATTGAAGTGCTCTTGCTTAGCAACATAATTATAAAATTCATCCATGCATTGACTAGGAGTCTTAGCATAAGGTATATCACTTTCATTAAAGGAACGGAGAGATTTTACCTCTACTACCTGTGTCGGGATGTCAAGTCCATGTATTTCTTTGATAGGTGGCAATTTCTTGACATCTTTAGTTTTAATACCTTTCTCTTTCATAGATCTTTTTGCTTCTTGCATATCTTCAGGGCTGAGGAATAGAATAACTCTCTTCTTTTGAATAGGTTCCGGAGGTGGTTTAGGAAGTGTCCAATCATCGGCATTTTGCAATATGTTATTCAATAGTTCTTCGGCTTGTCCAACAGTTCGTTCCCTGAAAACATAACTGGCACAACTATCTAGGAAATCCCTAGAAGCATCGGTTAGTCCATTATAGAAGATATAAAGAATTTCATTTTTCTTAAGAGGATGATCAGGTAAAGCTCTAAGTAACTGGAGAAGCCTCCCCCAAGATTGAGGGAGATTCACTTCTTCAATTTGCACAAAGTTAAATATTTCCTGTAAGGCAGCTTGTTTCTTATGAGCACGAAAATATTTTCCACAGAAGTAATAAATCATATCCTAGGGGCTACGCACACAACGAGGAGCAAGAGAAAGAAACCATTCTTTAGCCTCGCCTTTTAGGGAGAAAGGAAAAAGCTTAAGGATAAAGTAGTAGCGCATCTTTTCCTCATTAGTAAACAAAGCAGCAATATCATTCAGCTTCATGCGATGTTCGACAATAGTTTCATTTTCATAACCATGGAAAGGATCAGACTCTACTATAGGAATCAATTCAGGGTCTATAGAGAATTCATAATCCTTATCAATGACAAATATAGGATGAGTAGCAAATTTAGGATCACGTTTCATTTTCTCCATCATAGATTTTTCTTTTAGTTTGCATATTAGTTTCTTTAAATCATCTCTATTCTCACAAGCAAGAAAGTCCCTAGCTACCTCACCATCCATAACATAACCTTCAGGTACGTAAGGCTTCATATCTATTAGGAGAGCGAGGTGTAACAAGCGATTCAAAGTCTTCATCAGTTTCAGCATTTTCAAGTTCCCTAGCTTTAGTAATATGAGCATCAAGTAATTCACTCAGTGGCACCGTTTCAGTTTCATCATGTGTAGAAATTGTATCATCATTAGTTTCAAAAGTAGCATCATCAAGTTCATGTGACAAATCAGGACGATCAACAGGTGGTGGTGTAATAAGCCGATTCAAAATAGTAGGTGAATCAAAAGCAGAGCTAGATGACAGTTCCTTACCTGCTCTCGTGCGAGAGGGGACAATCTTAGTTTGATTATCTTTCAGATTCTAGTGACAATAAATAAAGCTATGCTCCCAGGCAACGGCGCCAGAAAAAGGTCTTAATAACCCACAAGTATAGGGGATCACAACAGTCTTCATGGGTAGTATTTCACCCTAATTTATTGATTCGATACAAGCGGAGACAAAGAATATTTATCAGCCTTGATAGTTGAGTTGTCAATTCAACTGCACTTGGGATATCTCTCTGCAGCAAAGATTTAGTAGCACGACAAATAGTAGTAGTGACGGCAGTAGTTTTGGTAACAGCAGCGACAATAGCAATTGAATAGCAAGTGTGACAGTAATAATAACAGTAGTAACTTAGCAAGATTCAGTATATGTAAAGCGTAGGCCATGGTGCAGTGATGGGAATATATGGATGGCATCAATCATGTAACAGTTACACACTAGGAAGACAGAGAACTAGCTCCAATTCATCAATGTAATGTAGGCATGTATTCCGTATATAGTCACTCGTGCTTGCGATAAGAACTTGCATGGCATCTTTTGTCCTACCCTCCTGTGGCAGCGGGGTCCTATTGGAAACTAAGGGATATTAAGGCCTCCTTTTAATAGAGAACCGAACAAAGCATTAACACATGGTGAATACATGAACTCCTCAAACTACGACAATCACCGGAAATAATCCCAATTATTGTCACCTTGGGGTATGCGGATCATGACACGTAATAGGTGCATACAACTTGCAAGATAGGATCCAAAGCACTCTTATATTTACGAAAACATAATAGGTTCATATATGAAATCATGGCACTCGGGCCCTAGTGACAAGCATTAAGCATAGCAAAGTCATAGCAACATCAATCTCAGAACATAGTGGATACTAGGGATCAAGCCCTATCAAACTTAACTCGATTACATGATCAATTCCATCCAAATCCCTCACCGACCAGCAAGCCTACAAAGGAATTACTCACTCCCGGTGGTGAGCATCATGGAATAGTCAATGGAGAAGGGTTGGTGATGACGACGACGACGAGTCCCCCTCTCCGGAGCCCCAAACGGACTCCGGATAAGCCCTCCCGAGGAAGAGCAAGAGGTAGCGGCGGCTCCGTCTCGTAAAACGCGATGAAATCTTCTCTCCTATTTTTTTCTCCGAAGATGTGAATTTATAGGACTGGAATTAGGGTCGGATGAGCCACGTGGGCCCCACAAGCCATCAGGGCGTGCCCAGGGGGGTGGGCGTGCCCTGTTGGCTTCTGGCCCACATACCGCCCCCCTCCGGTGAATCTTCTCTCCATAATTCATTATTTATTCCAATAATAATTCACAAAAAGTTTCGTCCAATTACATGAACTTTTATTTCTGCACAAAAATAACACCAAGGTAGTTCTGCTGAAAACAACGTCAGTCCGGGTCAGTTCCATTCAAATCATGCAAATTAGAGTCCAAAACCAGAGCAAAAGTGTTTGGAAGTAGATACGTTGGAGACGTATCAGGCACTCCAAGCTCTCTCGCTTTATTAATTGCCTTGAACTCTGTCCAGGAGTTGCAACTAGTTTCTGGTGTTTGTAGGACATGCTGGGGACCATACGTAGCGCTGACCCTAGGGGTGGGCTATGTCATGGTAGGCATTGTGGCATTGTGTATCAAGTGGCGCCTGTATGGTGGGCTTAGGGAACCATGCACACATCGTTTGGGGCCATAACGAAAACTTCGGCCAAACTTCCTTGCGTTTCCAGTCTCAAATAGGCGATAAACATGGACTACAGTCTTGTGTGGTCAACGATCGTGGCCGACACCCTCGCCAGGATTCCGCTTGAAGGTTCCCGAGTACATGACGTGTAAATGGTGATATGTGGTGAGAGTGTGTGTGAAGAAGTGCACCCCTGCAGGGTTATCAAACTATTCGAATAGCCGCGTCCGCGAATATGGACTACTTGGAGACTTGCAATGTTCATATACAACTTTAATGGTTACTCATAAAAGTATGAAGACAAGTGTGGGTGTTATGGATGGCCCTCTCGTAGGAAGATAGGAGATGTCCATGGTAGTGTATTGTTGTGGTGATTAGTTGGACTCGTGTGCACTATCTCATCTCATTCAAACTATAGTCGTAGTACATGATAGCCAAGAGTCAAAACTGGCTTGCTGCATTAAACACCCCCCTTGTTGATACTATTGCATGAGTAGTTAGATTCGATGTAAGACTTGCTTAGTACCTTTGTACTCACGTTTGCTTAATAAACTGTTGCTGAGGAGAACACCGAGAACATGGGTGGTTTCTACGTAGACCTTGATGTCGACGAGTGACTAGGTACCCAGATGGCAATCTGGTGCCTATGTAGGGTCATTGTAGATAGACATGCTTCTCAAGCCTTTCTCTTTTCACTTGTATGTACTCGCACAAGTTAAGTTTCCGCATGTGTTTGTATGACTTGAGTGTCGGATCATGTGACCCCTATCTGTATGGTTATGTTATGTAAGGATCTCTGGAGCCTTTTAAATAAATACTTCGAGTCGTAGAGTTATGTTGTGATGCCATGTTGTATCTACACATATCGTGCATATTGTGTGTATGTTTTGAAATGCATTGGTATGTGTGGGGTTCGACACCTAGTTGTGTGCCTTTGGTAGCCTTCCTTACAGGGAAATGTCTCTTTGTGCCTCCACTGAGCCTTGGTAGTTCGCTGCTGCTTCGGACACATTGATTGACCGACAAGACATGTATCCTTGTTTGCTCACGTGTCTGTCCCTATGGGAAAATATCACGCGGTGTTTACGAGAGTCCTTGTAGCTTGCTACGACTCAGTTACACCCGCTGATTACCGACACGTGCATTGCTGGGTTACCTATCTATGTCCCCGTACGTTTGTGCCACCTTGGTCCATAACTAATCATGTCGACCCGGGTTCTCCATTATATGGATGCTAGCGACACAATCATATACGTGAGCCAAAAGATGCAAACGGTCCCGACCAAGTTAATGGCTGCAATCGTGGGATACTGTGCGTGTGGCCGCAAAGTGATATGACGTGTTACATGCTAGGTCTATGTGACCTCGAATCGAGGTCCCGACAAGATGGTAACAGAAGTAGAGAAAGACATGATGTTTACCCAGGTTCGGGCTCTCTCTAAGAGGTAAAACACTACGTCATGCTTCTGATTATATTGATTGTGATGGGGTACAAAGTACATAGTGATCTACCTCGAGATCGTATGAATGAATGTTCTCTGTCTCTACGGTCTAAGGTTGCATGTAGGTCGGCTACATCTAGGGATAAACATGTCGATCATTCAAATATGTCTTGGAGTATGCGCCAAGTCTTCAAAGCATTCCATCTTGAGCACGCCGGGGTCCCTAATAACAAGGCCCACTCTTCAGTCGTCGGTGGGTCCTCGGCCTGGCACATGAGTGGCAGACCGACGTGATGAGCACCCCCTAACCCGGGACACCGTCGGTAGCCCCTGAACTAGTCTTGAAGCCGATGATATTGAGCAACTCCTCGGGACAACTTCATCTTCTAGTCTTCCGCTTCGTAGGCGAGTTCCATCTTCCAAGTTAGGCTCCTAAATCCGAGGACCCGTCGGAATCTGAAGTCCTTTTCGCGCCGAAGCAGATTCCTTACGGGCGAAGCATGTTCCTCCAAAGATTCTAACAGTTTGAGTGATCTGGGGACTCATAGGTCCCCAAACTCCGCCTTAAAAGGCATATATTTAGTTTCCTTTTTCTCGATTTTCGTTTCTACACAAGCCACAATGACTAGGAACTAGCGGGTTTTTAATCCGTAAAAGACTCAAAACACCTCGTCGAGATATATCACGGAGTATATAAAGACGAGGAGGCGATAAATCCTGTCGCACCCTCCTAGCCCTTCCATTGTTCTTACGCCGCTTCTTTCTCCACTGTCTCATCTAGAGCTCCAACACAATGACGAACCGTCCTGGCTCAACGACTCGTTTCGCCACCCCCCTCGAGGGAGATTGGTTGAGTTGCTCGGTTACCCTAGGGCAACTGAATCGACTCGCGACTCAAGGGGTTTTGCCTGTTCCAGAATTCGTGCATATGCGTCTTGCTCTAATGTCCGTAGATGCAGGGGTTCTTATTGATAACTTCCCTGCTCCTCATGGCACAAAGCGAATTTGCTTCACATTTTTTCTTCTGTGCGGTCTAGGTTTCCAGTTCTCCCTTTCCTCTGGGGCCTTCTAGAGTTCTACGGGATCCAAATCCATCACCTCATGCCCAATTCTATTCTCCATATATCCGGCTTTGTCGCCCTTTGTGAGGCCTTCCTAGACTGCGAAGCTCACTTCGGGCTATGGCCTTGCATTCAAGGCGATATCCTTTTCAAAGTTGGAGGAGTCGAAGTATGCTAGATTGTCGGGGCAGGATACCTCCCCGGTACCCCGAAGGAGGACTCAAGGATGTGATTCTAGCCTTGTCATCCGGTCCCGAGCCTTGTCACTACGCATGTCGTTGATCGCCTCGAGAACCTCCTTCTCGCTTATGGGAGAGTCAATGTCGTGCAAATCATGTGGTTCCACATTGAGCTCCTCCCGATTAAGATCTATAGAGCTCTTGCACCCCTTTTTCATGACATGGGAGAAGTGGTACTCTCCGACCATCCATTGAGCTCCTCCGGTTCCTTAGCGTGGCAAGCCAAAGGGACCAAGCATTTGGAGACCACGGCTTATTTAAAAAGCAGCTGTAAACCGACGCCGCAGTTAGGAGGTTGATCAGGGGGGATGTTCGTGAGTGCGCGTGCGTGTCGAGTCCGGTGCATCTTTCGCCAAGAAATGCACCAGCAAGGTCATCAATGGCAAAAATGATAGCGCCACACCTACACTACACTGCATACCGGTCCATGATCCATGGCTTTCTGTTCGGGAGTTAAACTTGCAGTGGTCTGCACTGGTTCTGCCCGTGCTGAGAAAAGGGGTACAGTAGTTCTTTCTTCTTTCTTTCAGAAAGGAGTATGGTAGTTGGGATAATGCTGCTAGGATCCTTCTGGATGGGATGGGATGTCTCTCTCCGTTCGGAGCTGGGCGTTGGGAGCCAAGGCAAGCCGGCCAAGGCCAAGACCAACACCTCCTGTTTCATCCTCCTCCTTGTGCACGCCATTGCTGCTCATCGTCGCGTCGGCCGGAGCTCATTAAACCTGCACCAGTACTGCCATAACTCGGCACGCACCACGTACGTACGTCTCTACAATCTTAGATGGATGCCCCTAAGCTAACTACTCCGTGTATATTCAAAAGATATACGATGTTATAGTACGTGTATGCTCACCAGTGAACTTGCGCCTCGTGTACGGTTAGCACCTGCAAGACGGGAACAACACTTGGCCTGTTTTTTGGTTACCTGCAAGAAAACCTCGCCCATTCGCTGTCTGGCTTCATTGCCGTCGCGCCGGTTGTCGGACATACGGCATCACGCGATCGGGAGGCATGTCCAAACTCTTGAGACTTGAGAGAATCACGTAGCTTGCTTTCGTCTCGCCGTTGCTTTGCCGGTTGATTCACCTGTAATCTTGCTGCAAAAGGCCAAGCTGACAAAGTGACAATGCCGAGGCACAAACCAAACCTGTGTACGTACGTACCAACCGACTGGTAGCATCTGGTGATCGAGGCTTGGCTTGTTTCTACAAAGGCGAAATGAGTAGGCACGTGCTGACCATGACCTGACCTTACATGAGTAAATGGGGAGTCAGAACTTCAACTGTTCAAGCATAGCGTGCTTGACTTCAACACTCTCGCAAGCCCTATCCATTGCACCCGTTGACACATAGTTCATGCATACTATTTGTATATACTTGTTGAGTGAGCTCACTGCTCACTGCATCTGCATTGTACCCACGCATTCTTCGGATGTATGCCTAGACTTTGCACGGTGTAACCAGCTAGTGGCATACTATCTGCTAGTATATATTAACTGCAAGTCAATTTGTGGTTAGCCATCGCTGAGGTTTGGTTGTTGGGGTAAGGTGATCTGACAGTGTGGATGCCCTAATTCCACAAACTTCCTGATCAGATACATCACCTCGACTAAATACTATGTCGCGTGTGGCAAATTACTGTCTGAAGCCTATCATTCCCATTAGCGTGGAGAGATCTGTTCCACAAAACCGCCAACTGCTACAGGTCTTATTATAGCTATAAAGTGTGAGTTTAAAAAGTTTTGCTGGGAGATCTAGCTGTTTGATTCTTACTCCACATGATAATGATTCGTCTAAGAAAGGTGTAAAATTATTCATGGTTGTTGGTCGGTAGATATGGGGAAATGTAGAAAAACGTGCATCTGTCACCTATATATAGTTTCCCGGCAGATTCAAATTTATGTAAGTTTGTGAGGTTGGTGTTTGGTTATCTAGCCTAGTGGATGCCCCACCTGTCATAGACAAAGCATGCTTGATTTGGCTTGCAGCAAAATGGACTAACTGGATATATTAAGTCATGGTGCATCTATCATCACTGTCTTTCTTTCTTTTCTGCCAAGGCAAACATACATCTGTCGTAGGGTCATACATACATATATTTGTCGTACAGTATGTATAGTTGATCAAAGTCTGAAAATCATTTGGAGTGTATCCCTCGGGGCATTAATGTCTACAAACTAAGCAGTGAGGTCCAGCCGTGTGTGGACGGCCGTGACGATGTGGAAGGCAACGACGTGGGTGGCCAGAGCTAGCCCACGCTGTATTTCGTTCTGGCCGGAATCGCCATCCATCAATTGAAAATGCAGTTACATATCGGATCGCCGATTGTGCTCAAGAAAAACGAGTGCTTCCAACTCCGATGGTAGCCATTACTGCTGCTGACAAGGAGATAAATTAACAGCCTCTGAGATGGACTGCAATCTAGCAGCAGTGTATACATTTACTCCAAATTAGTACTACATGATTTTTCTGCTTAATTAATTAAACGCATAGCTTGTCAGGTTAAGGCAGAAAGCACGCTTTTACTTCTGAAAGCTAGCTCGCGCAACTGCGTCAGCTACTTGCAGTTGCGGGAGTGTTAGAGCCGAGCCGTTGAGCCAACCGCGTCCTAATCCGTCTTTAAATAACCACCACGTGCATGCAGGCGAGCCAGATTAAACCAGATGCCCCGTACGCAACCTGTTAGTGATTCCGGATCCATTGCACGTACGTATTCTACGTGTCGCGCCGCTGCATGCGCACGAGCTTTCGGTGCAGACGCGTCGCCGGCGATCTATCTAGATTCTGCGGTGGCAGGCGGCCGTTTTGTATTGCACCGGCGGTTCGACCGACAGCTCCGCATGGCGCCGGCCCTGGGCATTAGGCCATATACAACGCTCGGTGCTTATGCACCGATGCTTAGGGAGAGAGAGAGAGTCTTGCGTCTCAATTAAAAAATCTGTCTTGCAATGCACAGGTGCCTAACATAGGTGCTTACGTTTAAGTGAACATGCTACAAATGTATGGAAAAATGGCAGTTACTTTAGCAAGCACCGGGATGGCACCGAAGCAAACTCAAGCACTCGTTTCATTCTCCAAGCACCGGCTAATCCTGATGTGCAGAAAAAACCGGATTTTTTTATTGAGGCACCTGTCCAGGCACCTGCATTGTACAGGGCCTTACATGCGCTCATCCGTCCATGCAGCCATGCATGCAGTGCAGGCCCATTGACGGCGCTGCTACACGATGGATGATCGAGTGTCGTCGCTGGCACGAGACGCGAGTTTGTGTTGGACAAGCAAGTCCAGATTGATGGTCAAACGCCTTATCGTCGCCAGGGACGGTTGGGAGGACGATGTCGTGACTCGTGAGCAAAGTCAGCCATGTCAAACACAATGATCACGACGTACGTGCGGTTGGGAGGAGGGGTGGATCGATCCATCGGGTCAACCAAGAAGCCGGGGACGACTTCGCTCGATTGTGTGGTGGCTGTTCTGCTACCGGAATGCAGTTGGCGGTTAAGCCGGCCTCTTCATTGCGCTCCGCTGTATAGCGCTACGATGGCGCCGTGTGCCGATCTACCCGTGCGTACAGTGGTACCGTCGGGGTCAGCAGGCGAGAGTACAGTGTGTAGGAGTACGATTGAACATTGGCTACGGTGTGTATCCATCGCTGTCGGTGGGGAGCACGTTTGGCGTCTTGGTGGATTTTCCGTGTAACATACAATATTCTGCTACTTCTAAACTGAATCAGCGACAGCTAATATGGAACGAGGGGAGAGCATGCAGTAGCAGAAGAAGCTAATACGAAGCAGCTGTCAGATTTTATGGTCGCGGTTGCGCGTCGATCGCTCCAGCTCCGCGGTGTAGTTGCCGCCGTACCGATGTGTGATCTTTCATACGATCTCTCGGCGGTGCCAACGGCCGGCGACAAGGACGTGCGTAAGCCGCAGAAAGCTCGAGGAAAAAACCCGCGCAAGGACACGCATGCAGGCGGCCAGTTGCGCATCCGCCGACGAGAATTGGTTGGAGGCAGAAGATCACAAGAGACCCGAAAAGCGGTGCCAGGCGGTGTGCCGTGTGCCAGCGGCGAATGGCGGCGCGCCGGACGGGGAGACGGCTCGCTCGGCACGCTTTTGGAGCGTACATCCATGACCGGTGACGATCTGCGTGCGGTCGTTGGTTTGGCGTTGGTTATCGACGGGCAAAGACGACTACCGGCGACGCCTCGCGCTGCTGCACGTCAACGGAGGGGGACTTGGGTGTATCGCCTGCTGCAACACCTAGGCCCAGTAACTGGGCACGAGCCAGAACTGGGCCAGCCCGGTAAATAGCTGACAGGGGTGCTAACGTCATGTGTTTTCTCGTTTTTGCTTAACTTTTTTAACTTTTGTTTCTCTATATATTACAAAATTACTTCTATTAGATATTAGAAAAACGTTAATCTTGTATTAAAAAAAAGTTGAAATTGTATAGAAAATGTCTATACAAATGTAAAAAAAAAATGTTCGTATAATTAAATTGTAAGTCACATTTAAAAAAATGTTAAACGTGTTTTGGGAATGTTAATATTGCATTCAAAAAATGTTAAACATGTATAGGAAAATGTTTCTTCTGTAGACGGAAAATGTAAGAAAAATCATGTAAAAAGTAGAAAATGTAAAATTTGTATACAAAACTGTTAATAATATTTATGAAATTTAAATGTGACAACTAAACAAATGTCACACACTTCAAAAAAAATGGACTGTCACATTTTTTAAAATCTTCACATGTTTCAAAATTTGTTCGTGTCACTTAAAAAAATTCATAGACTATATGAAAATGTATTCATATTTATAAAAAAATTATCATTTAAAAAAACATGTCTTGAAAAATATATCACAATATGTTTTCTAGGAAAGTGGTATTCGGGTTCCGGAAAAGTTTCGGGTGTTTCCGGGAGTGTACCGGGAGTGCCGAAAGGGTTCTGGGGGTCCATCGGGAGGGGCCCACCCACCTCGCCGGGGGGGGGGCACATGGGCCCAAGAGGTGGCGCACCAGCCCCTGGTAGGCTGGGCAGCCAACCCCTAAGGGCCCATGCGCCCAAGGGTAGTAGGTAGGAGGTGCCTTGGAGGGGAGGGACTCCTCCCTAGGGTTTCCACCTCCCTTGTGGGAGGTGGACTCCTCCCCCCACTTCGGCCGACCCCTCCTTGGAGGAGGGGCTAGGGCTGCGCCCCACCTACCCCCTCCTCCTATAAATAAAGAGGGAGAGGGAGGGAAGCCGCACCCCAAGCCATAGGTGTAGCTCTCCCTCTCTCCCTAGATCTGTTTCTCCTCCAAAACGCATCTGCGGCAGCGCTTGGCGAAGCCCTGCTGAGATTGCTCCACCACCACTGCCACCACACCGTCGTGCTGCCGGAGAACTCATCTACCTATCCGCCCTCGCTTGCTGGATCAAGAAGGCGGAGACGTCATCGAGCTGTACGTGTGCTGAACGCGGAGGTGCCGTTCGTTCGGCGCTAGATAGGGACAGATCATGATTGGATCGTGGGACGGATCGTGATTGGATCGCAAAGACGTTCGACTACATCAACCGTGTTTCTTAACGCTTCTCGCTTAGCGATCTACAAGGGTATGTGGATCTACTCCCTCTCGTAGTTGTTGATCTCCATAGATAGATCTTGGGTGTTTGTAGGAAAAAATTTGTTTCCCATGCAACGTTCCCCAACAGTGGCATCATGAGCTAGGTCTATGCGTAGATAACATGCACGAGTAGAACACAAAAGAGTTTGTGGGCGTTGATGTTAAGATTGCTTACTTTCTTAGTCTTATCTTGATTTGGCGGTATTGTGGGATGAAGTGGCTCGGACCAACCTTACTCGTCCACGTACGAGAGACCGGTTCCATCGACTGACATGCAACTTATTGCATAAAGATGGCTGGTGGGTGTCTGTCTCTCCCACTTTAGTTGAATCGGATTCGACAGAGGCAGTCCTTGTAGAAGGTTAAATAGCAACTTGAATATCACCGTTGTGGCTTTGCGTAGGTAAGAACGGTTCTTACTAGTTGCCCATAGCAGCCACGTAAAACTTGCAACAACAAAGTAGAGGACGCCTAACTTGTTTTTGCAGTGCATGTTGTGATGTGATATGGTCAATGACATGATGTGATATATGTGATGTATGAGATGATCATGTTTTCTATAGATTATCACGACTTGCATGTCGATGAGTACGGCAGCCAGCAGGAGCCATAGGGTTGTCTTTAATTATTTTCGCTTTTTTTTGCTTTACTTTATCGCTATGAGTTAGCAATAGTTGTAGAAGCAATAGTTGGCGCGACAACCACATGACAACCACATGACAACACGATGATGGAGATCATGATGATGGAGATCATGGTGTCATGTCGGTGACGATGGAGATCATGCCAGTGCTTTGGAGATGGATATCAAAAGCACAAGATGATGATGGCCATATCATGTCACTTATATGATTTGCATGTGATGTTTATCCTATTTATGCATCTTATTTTGCTTAGAGCGGCGGTAGCATTATAAGATGGCCTCTCACTAAAATTTCAAGATAAAATTGTGTTCTCCCTAAGTATGCACCGTTGCGAAGGTTCGTCATTTCGAAGCACCTCGTGATGATCGGGTGTGATAGACTCTATGTTCGCATACAACGGGTGTAAGCCAGATTTACACACGCGGAATAATTGGGTTAACCTTGACGAGCCTAGCATGTACAGACATGGCCTCGGAACACAGGAGACCGAAAGGTCAAACATGAGTCATATATCAGATATGATCAACATGGAGATGTTCACCATTGAAACCACCTCATCTCACGTGATGATCGGACTTTGGTTGGTGGATTTGGATCATGTTACACTTAGACAACCTGAGGCATGTTGATTTGAGTGGGATTTCTTTAGTAATATGATTAATTGAACTCATTATCATGAACATAGTCTAAATGGTCTTTGCAAAATTATGTTGTAGCTCAATGGCTCGCGCAGTAGCTCCCTTGAATTTTAATGTGTTCCTAGAGAAAGCTAAGTTGAAAGATGATGGAAGTAACTATGCATACTGGGTCCGTAATCTGAGGATTATCCTCACTGCTGCTCAAAAGGCTTATGTCCTTGATGCACTGCTTGGTGATGCACCATACCCTAAGAATCCGGACGCTATGAACGTCTGGCAAACTCGATCTGATGACTACTCGATAGTTCAGTGCGCCATGTTATATGGCTTAGAATCGGGACTTCAAAAGCGTTTTGAACGCCATGGAGCATATGAGATGTTCCAGGAGTTGAAGTTAATATTTCAAGCAAATGCCCAGATTGAGAGGTATGAGACCTCCGATAAGGTCTTCGCCTGCAAAATGGAAGAGAATAGTTCTGTCAGCGAACACCTACTTAGAATGTCTGGGTATTACAACCGTTTAAATGATCAGGGAGTTGAGCTTCCGCCAGAAACGGTCACTGACAGAATTCTCCAGTCACTGCCACCTAGCTACAAAGGCGTCGTGATGAACTATAATATGCAAGGAATGGATAAGTCTGTCTCCGAGCTGTTCGCGATGTTGAAAGTCGCGGAAGTAGAAATCAAAAAGGAGCATCAAGTGTTGATGGTGAATAAAACCACTATCAAGAAAGGCAAGGGAAAGAAGGGAAACTCCAAGAAGGGTGGCAAGCAAGTTGCCGCGCCTATGAAGAAACCCAAGTCTGGACCCAAGCCTGAGACTGAGTGCTTCTATTGCAAGGGGACTGGTCACTAGAAGCAGAATTGCCCCAAGTACCTGGCTGATAAGAAGGCTGACAACGTCAACAAAGCTATATTTGATATACATACTATTGATGTGTACCTCACAAGCTCTCGTAGTAGTACCTGGGTATTTGATACCGGTTCGGTTGCTCATATTTGTAACTCGAAGTAGGAACTACGGAATAAACGGAGGCTGGCGAAGGATGAAGTGACGATGCACGTCGGAAATGGTTCCAAGGTTGATGTGATCGCCGTCGGCACGCTCGCTCTTCAATTACCATCGGGATTAGTAGTAAACCTAAATAATTGTTATTTGGTGCCTGCGTTGAGCATGAACATTACATCTGGATCTTGTTTATTGCGAGACGGTTATTCATTTAAATCAGATAATAATGGTTGTTCTATTTATATGAGTAACAACTTTTATGGTCATGCACCCAATGTGAATGGTTTATTCTTGTTGAACCTCGATAGTAGTGATACACACATTTATAACATTGATGCCAAAAGATGTAGAGTTAATAATGATAGTACCACTTTCTTGTGGCACTGCCGCTTAGGTCATATTGGTATAAAACACATGAAGAAGCTCCATGCTGATGGACTTTTGGAATCACTCGATTTTGAATCGCTTGATACATGCGAGCCATGCCTCTTGGGAAAGATGACCAAAACCCCGTTCTCCGGTTCGATGGAGCGGGCAAGTGACTTGTTGGAAATCATACATACTGATGTGTGCGGTCCAATGAGTGTTGAGGCGCGCGGTGGATATCGTTATTTTCTCACCTTCACTGATGATTTAAGTAGATATGGGTATATTTACTTAATGAAACACAAGTCTGAAATGTTTGAAAAGTTCAAGCAATTTCAGAGTGAAGTGGAAAATCATCGTAACAAGAAGATAAAGTTTCTACGATCTAATCGTGGTGGAGAATATCTGAGTTGTGAGTTTGACATGCACTTGAGACAGTGTCGAATTGTTTTGCAACTTACGCCACCTGGAACACCATAGCGTAATGGTATGTCCGAGCATCGTAATCGTACTCTATTGGATATGGTGCGATCTATGATGTCTCTCACTGATCTTCCACTATCATTTTGGGGTTATGCATTAGAGACAACCGCATTCACTCTAAATAGGGCACCATCAAAGTCCGTTGAAACAACACCGTATGAATTATGGTTTGGCAAGAAACCTAAGCTGTCATTCCTTAAAGTTTGGGGCTGCGATGCTTATGTGAAAAGGCTTCAGCATGATAAGCTCGAACCCAAAGTGGACAAATGCGTCTTCATAGGATACCCCAAGGAAACAGTTGGGTTTACCTTCTATCTCAGTTCTGAGGGCAAAGTGTTTGTTGCTAAAAATGGGTCCTTTCTCGAGAAAGAGTTTCTCTCGAAAGAATTGAGTGGGAGGAAGGTAGAACTTGATGTGGTTATTGAACCGTCACTTCAGTTGGATAGTAGCACGACGCAGAAAGATGTTTCAGCGGCTCGTACACCAAGTGAAGAGGAAGCCAATGATGATGATCATGAAACTTTAGATCAAGTTACTACTGAGCCTCGTAGGTCGACAAGGAATCATACTGCCCCTGAGTGGTTCGGCAATCCTGTCTTGGAGGTCATGTTGTTAGACAACAGTGAACCTACGAGCTATGAAGAAGCGATGGTGGGCCTGGATTCCAACAAATGGGTAGAGGCCATGAAATCCAAGATAGGATCCATGTATGAGATCAAAGTGTGGACTTTGGAGGACTTACCATATGATCGTAAGGCTATACAGAACAAATGGATCTTTAAGAAAAAGACGGACGTGGACGGTAATGTCACCGTCTATAAAGCTCGACTTGTTGCAAAAGGGCTTTCGCAAGTTCAAGGAGTTGACTACGATGAGACTTTCTCTCCCGTAGCGATGCTTAAGTCCATCAGGATCATGTTAGCAATAGCTGCATTTTTCGATTACGAGATCTGGCAGATGGATGTCAAAACAGCGTTCCTTAATGGTTTCCTTAAGGAAGAGTTGTATATGATGCAACCAGAAGGTTTTGTCGATCCTAAAAATGCTGCCAAAGTATGCAAGATCCAGCGATCCATTTATGGACTGGTGCAAGCATCTCGGAGTTGGAATGTTCGTTTTGATGAGGTGATCAAAGCGTATGGGTTACAAGTTTATGGAGAAGCTTGTATTTACAAGAAACCGAGTGGGAGCTCTATAGCATTTCTAATATTATATGTGGATGACATATTGCTGATTGGAAACAATATAGAACTTTTGGAAAGTGTGAAGATATATTTGAACAAGAGTTTTTCAATGAAAGACCTCGGAGAAGCTGCTTTCATATTAGGCATAATGATCTATAGAGATTGATCGAGACGCTTGATAGGACTTTCACAAAGCACATATCTTGATAAGGTTTTGAAGAAGTTCAAAATGGATCAGTCCAAGAAAGTGTTCTTGCCTGTCTTACAAGGTGTGATGTTGAGTAAGACTCAATGCCCAGCGACTATAGAGGATAGAGAAAAGATGAGTGTCATCCCATATGCTTCATCCATAAGCTCTATAATGTATGCAATGTTGTGCACAAGACCAGATGTCAGCCTTGCCATAAGTATGGCCGGAAGGTTTCAAAGTGATCCAGGAATGGAACACTGGACAGTGGTCAAGAATATCCTTAAGTACTTGAAAAGGACTAAGGATATGTTTCTCGTTTATGGAGGTGATCAAGAGCTCATCGTAAAGGGTTACGTCGATGCTAGCTTTGACACAGATCCGGACAACTCTAAGTCTCAAATCGGATATGTATATATTCTAAATGGTGGAGCGGTAAGCTGGTGCAGTTCCAATCAAAGCATGGTAGCTGATTCTACATGTGAAGCGGAGTACATCGCTGCTTCGGAAGCGGCGAAGGAAGGAGTCTCGATGAAGCAGTTCATGACAGATCTCAGAGTTGTGCCCAGTGCACTGGATCCGATGACTCTCTTTTGTGACAACACTGGTGCCATTGCTCTAGCTAAAGAGCCCAGGTTTAACAAGAGGACCAGACATATAAAGCGACGCTTCAATTCCATCCACGATTACATCAAGGAGGAGGACGTAAATATTTGCAAAATACATACGGATCTGAATGTTGCAGACCCATTGACTAAGCCTCTTCCACGAGCAAAACATGATCGGCACCAGAACTGTATGGGTGTTAGATTCATTATAATATAAATCACATAGTGATGTGAACTAGATTATTGACTCTAGTGCAAGTGGGAGACTGTTGGAAATATGCCCTAGAGGCAATAATAAAGTGATTATTATCATATTTCCTTGTTCATGATAATCGTTTATTATCCATGCTATAATTGTATTGATCGAAAACTCAGATACATGTGTGGATACATAGACAACACTGTGTCCCTAGTGAGCCTCTACTAGACTAGCTCGTTGATCAAAGATGGTCAAGGTTTCCTGACCATAGACATGAGTTGTCATTTGATAACGGGATCACATCATTAGGAGAATGATGTGATGGACAAGACCCAACCGTAAGCATAGCTGTTGATCGTGTCAGTTTATCGCTACTGCTTTATCCACGTCAAATATATGTTCCTACGACCATGAGATTATGCAACTCCCGGACACCGGAGGAATGCCTTGTGTGTATCAAATGTCACAACGTAACTGGGTGACTATAAAGGTACTCTACAGGTATATCTGAGGGTGTCTATTGAGTTGACGTGGATCGAGACAGGGATTTGTCACTCCGTATGACGGAGAGCTATCTCTGGGCCCACTCGATAATACAACATCACAAGAAGCTTGCAAGCAATGTGACTAAGGAGTTGGTCACGGGATCTTGTATTATGGAACGAGTAAAGAAACTTGCCGGTAATGAGATTGAACTAGTTATGGAGATACCGACGATCGAATCTCGGGCAAGTAACATACCGATGGACAAAGGGAACTGACATACGGGATTAATTGAATCCTTGACATCGTGGTTCGACCGATGAAGATCTTCGTAGAATATGTAGGAACCAATATGGGCATTCAGGTCCCGTTGTTGGTTATTGACCGTAGAGGTGTCTCGGTCATGTCTGCATAGTTCTCTAACCCGCAGGGTCTGCACACTTAACGTTCGATGACGATTTGGTATTGTTGAGTTATATATGTTGGTGACCGAAGGTTGTTCGGAGTCCCAGATGAGATCTCGGACGTCACGAGGAGTTCCAGAATAGTTCTGAGGTAAAGATTTCTATATAGGAAAGTGGTATTCTGGTTCCGGAAAAGTTTCGGGTGTTTCCGGTAGTGTACCGGGAGTGCCGAAAGGGTTCCGGGGGTCCACCGGGAGGGGCCCACCCACCCCGGGGGGACACATGGGCCCAAGAGGTGGCGCACCTATTGGGGAACGTTGCATGGGAAACAAAATTTTTCCTATGCACACACAAGATCTATCCATGGTGATGAGCATCTACGAGAGGGAGAGTGAATCTACATACCCTTGTAGATCGCTAAGCGGGAAGCGTTTGAGCAACGCGGTTGATGTAGTCGAACGTCTTCGTGATCCAAATCACCGAGCGTCCCGCGATCCAATCACGATCCGTCCCGATCAAGTACCGAACGGACGGCACCTCCGCGTTCAGCACACGTACAGCTTGATGATGATCTCCGCCGTCTTGATCCAGCAAGAGAGAGCGGAGAGGTAGAAGAGTACTCCAGCAGCACGACGGCGTGGTGGTGGTGGTGGTAGAGCAATTCCGACAGGGCTTCGCCTAAGCACCGTCAAAATCAGCTAGAGGAGAAAACTGCAGAGTTACGGGGGGAGAGGGCTGCACTGTGGCTTAGGCTGTTTGGCCCTCTCTCCCCTCTAGTATATATAGGAGGGAGGGGGAGGGGGCTGGCGCCCTAGGGTTTCCACCCTAGGTGCGGCCGAACCAGGGAGGAGGAGGTGGACTCCTCCACTTTTCCTTGTCCAATTAGGACTCCTTCCTTATTTGTTTCCCCTTCCCTTTTCTTTGGGGTTTTTCCTTCCCACTTAATTCCAGCCGCATGGGCCTTATAGGGCTGGCTTGCCCAGCCCACTAAGGGCTGGTGCAACTCCCTTTAGGCCCATGTGGCCTCCCGGCATGGGTGGCCCCTCCCGATGGCCCTCCGGCACTCCCGGTACACTACCGGAAATACCCGAAACTTTTCCGGTGGCCAAAACGGGACTTCCTATATATCAATCTTTACCTCCGGACCATTCCGGAGCTCCTCGTGATGTCCGTGATCTCATCCGGGACTCCGAACAACCTTCGGTCACCAACATGCATAACTCAAATCTACCGAAACGTCACCGAACCTTAAGTGTGCAGACCCTGCGGGTTCGAGAACTATGTAGACATGACCGAGACACCTCTACGGCCAATAACCAATAGCGGGACCTGGATGCCCATATTGGTTCCTACATATTCTACGAAGATCTATATCGGTCGAACCTCTATGTCAAGGATTCAATTAATCCCGTATGTTGTTCCCTTTGTTCTTCGGTATGTTACTTGCCCGAGATTCGATCGTCGGTATCTCTATACCTTGTTCAATCTCGTTACTGGCAAGTCTCTTTACTCGTTCCGTAATACAAGATCTCGTGGCTAACACTTTAGTCACATTGCTTGCAAGGCTCATTGTGATGTTGTATTACCGAGTGGGCCCTGAGATACCTCTCCGTCACACGGAGTAACAAATCCCAGTCTTGATCCATGCCAACCCAACAGACACCCTCGGAGATACCTGCAGAGCATCTTTATAGTCACCCAGTTACGTTGCGACGTTTGATACACACAAGGTATTCCTCCGGTGTCAGTGAGTTGCATGATCTCATGGTCATAGGAACAGATACTTGACATGCAGAAAACAATAGCAATAAACTGACACAATCAAATGCTACGTTTATAGTTTGGGTCTTGTCCATCACATCATTCTACTAATGATGTGATCCCGTTATCAAATGACATCTCATGTCCATGGCTAGGAAACCTTCACCATCTTTTGATCAACGAGCTAGTTAACTAGAGGCATACTAGGGACACAGTGTTGTCTATGTATCCACACATGTACTTGAGTTTCCAATCAATACAATTATAGCATGGATAATAAACAATTATCATGAACAAGGAAATATAATAATAACCAATTTATTATTGCCTCTAGGGCATATTTCCAACAGTCTCCCACTTGCACTAGAGTCAATAATCTAGCTCACATCACTATGTGATTTACATTGTAATGAATCGAACACCCATACAGTTCTGGTGTTGTTCATGTTTAGCCCTTGGAAGAGGTTTAGTCATCGGATCTGCAACATTTAGATCCGTGTGTACTTTGCAAAAATTTATGTCGTCCTCCTTGATGTAATCGCGGATGGAATTGAAGCGTCGCTTTATGTGTCTGGTCCTCTTGTGAAATCTTGGTTCCTTGGCTAGAGCAATGGCACCAGTGTTATCACAAAACAGAGTCATTGGGTTTAGTGCACTAGGCACAACTCCAAGATCCGTCATGAACTCCTTCATCCAGACACCTTCCTTCGCCGCCTCCGAGGCAGCGGTGTACTCCGCTTCGCATGTAGAATCAGCTACCACGCTCTGCTTGGAACTGCACCAGCTAACCGCACCCCCATTAAGAATAAATACGTATCCGGTTTGTGACTTAGAGTCATCCGGATCAGTGTCAAAACTTGCATCGACGTAACCCTTTACGACGAGCTCTTGATCACCTCCATAAACGAGAAACATGTCCTTAGTCCTTTTCAGGTACTTTAGGATATTCTTGACCGCCGTCCAGTGTTCCATTCCTGGATCACTTTGAAACCTTCCGACCATACTTATGGCAAGGCTGACATCGGGTCTTGTGCACAACATTGCATACATGATAGAGCCTATGGCTGAAGCATAGGGGATGACACTCATCTTTTCTCTATCTTCTGCAGTCACTGGGCATTGAGTCTTACTCAACTTCACACCTTGCAATACAGGCAAGAACCTCTTCTTGGACTGATCCATTTTGAACTTTTTCAAAATCTTATCAAGGTATGTGCTTTGTGAAAGTCCTATCAAGCGTCTTGATCTATCTCTATAGATCTTGATGCCTAATATGAAAGCAGCTTCTCCTAGGTCCTTCATTGAAAAACTCTTGTTCAAATATTCCTTCACGCCTTCCAACATTTCTATATTGTTTCCAATCAGCAATATGTCATCTACATATAATATTAGAAACGCTATAGAGCTCCCACTCACTTTCTTGTAAATACAAGCTTCTCCGTAAACTTGTATAAACTCGAACGCTTTGATCACCTCATCAAAGCGAAGATTCCAACTCCGAGATGCTTGCACCAGTCCATAAATGGATCGCTGGAGTTTGCAAACTTTGTCAGCATTCTCTGGATCGATAAAACCTTCTGGTTGCATCATATACAACTCTTCCTTAAGGAAACCGTTAAGGAACGCTGTTTTGACATCCATCTGCCAAATTTCATAATCGAAAAAGGCAGCTATTGCTAACATGATTCTGACGGACTTAAGCATCGCTACAGGTGAGAAGGTCTCATCGTAGTCAACTCCTTGAACTTGTGAAAAACCCTTTGCCACAAGTCGAGCTTTATAGACGGTGACATTACCGTCCACGTCCGTCTTCCTCTTAAAGATCCATTTGTTCTGAATGGCCTTACGCCCTTCAGGTAATACTTCCAAAGTCCATACTTTGTTTTCATACATGGATCCCATCTCGGATTTCATGGCCTCTGACCACTTCTCGGAATCCGGGCCCATCATCGCTTCTCCATAGCTCGTAGGTTCATCGTTGTCTAACAACATGACTTCTAAGACAGGGTTGCCGTACCACTCAGGAGCAGTACGCGTCCTTGTCGACCTACGAGGTTCGATAGCAACTTGATTCGAAGGTTCATGATCATCATCATTAACTTCCTCTTCAACTGATGCAGGCTCTACAGAAACATCTTTCTGTACTGTGCTACTCTCAGGTTGAAGTAAAGGTTCAACAACCTCATCAAGTTCTATCTTCCTCCCACTCAATTCTTTCGAGAGAAACTCTTTCTCAAGAAATGTTCCGTTTTTAGTGACAAACACTTTGCCTTCGGATCCGAGGTAGAAGGTATATCCAACTGTCTCTTTTGGATATCCTATGAAGACGCATTTCTCCGCTTTGGGTTCCAGCTTTTCAGGCTGAAGCTTTTTGACATAAGCATCACATCCCCAAACTTTAAGAAACGACATCTTTGGCTTCTTACCAAACCAAAGTTCATATGGTGTCGTCTCAACGGATTTCGATGGTGCCCTATTTAAAGTGAATGCAGCTGTCTCTAATGCATAACCCCAAAACGATAGTGGTAAATCGGAAAGAGACATCATAGATCGCACCATATCCAATAAGGTTCGATTACGACGTTCGGACACACCATTACGCTGTGGTGTTCCAGGCGGTGTCAGTTGTGAAACAATTCCACATTGTCTTAAGTGACTGCCAAACTCATAACTCAGATATTCTCCTCCTCGATCAGATCGTAGGAATTTAATCTTCTTGTTACGATGATTCTCAACTTCACTCTGAAATTGTTTGAACTTTTCAAACGTTTCAGACTTGTGTTTCATTAAGTAAATATACCCATATCTACTTAAGTCATCGGTGAAGGTGAGAAAGTAACGATAACCACCGCGCGCTTCAATGCTCATCGGACCGCACACATCAGTATGTATGATTTCCAACAAGTCACTTGCCCGTTCCATTGTTCCAGAGAACGGCGTTTTAGTCATCTTGCCCATGAGGCATGGCTCACATGTGTCAAGTGATTCAAAATCAAGTGATTCCAAAAGTCCATCAGCATGGAGCTTCCTCATGCGTTTTACGCCAATATGACCTAAACGGCAGTGCCACAAGAAAGTGGTTTTATCATTACATCTTTTGGCATCAATGTTATAAATATGTGTATCATTACTATCGAGATTCAATAAGAATAAACACCTCACATCGGGTGCATGACCATAAAAGATATTACTCATATAAATAGAACAACCATTATTCTCTGATTTAAACGAGTAACCGTCTCGCAATAAACAAGATCCAGATATAATGTTCATGCTTAACGCAGGCACCAAATAACATTTATTCAGGTTCATCACTAATCCCGATGGTAATCGAAGAGCGAGCGTGCCGACGGCGATCACATCAACCTTGGAACCATTTCCCACGTGCATCGTCACTTCGTCCTTTGCCAGCCTCCGTCTATTCCGCAGTTCCTGTTTAGAGTTGCAAATGTGAGCAACCGCACCGGTATCAAATACCCAGGCACTACAACGAGAGTTGGTAAGGTACACATCAATAACATGTATATCATATATACCTTGTTTGTTGTTGGCCGCCTCCTTGTCAGCCAAATACTTGGGGCAGTTCCGCTTCCAGTGTCCAGTTCCCTTGCAATGAAAACACACAGTTTCTGGTTTGGGTCCAGCCTTGGGTTTCTTCACGGGAGGAGCAACTGCTTTGCCACTCTTCTTGGAATTACCCTTCTTACCCTTGCCATTTTTCTTGAAACTAGTGGTTTTATTGACCATCAACACTTGATGCTCCTTCTGAATTTCAGACTCAGCGAGTTTCAGCATCGCAAACAGCTCGGCGACTGACTTGTTCATCCCGTGCATGTTATAGTTCAACACGAAGCTCTTGTAGCTAGGTGGCAATGATTGAAGAATTCTGTCAGTGATAGCCTCTGGCAGAAGGGGCATCCCCAATTCAGCCAGACGGGTGGAGTACCCAGACATTCTGAGTATGTGATTACTAACAGACCCATTCTCTTCCATCTTGCAAGCATAGAACTTATCGGAGGTCTCATACCTCTCGATCCGGGCATTCTTCTGAAAGATAAACTTCAACTCCTGGAACATCTCATATGCTCCATGACGTTCAAAACATCTTTGAAGTCCCGGTTCTAAGCCATACAACATTGCACATTGAACTATTGAGTAATCATTAGAACGAGCCTGCCAGGCGTTCACAACGTCTAGAGACTCAACTGGAGCGGGTGGATCACCAAGCGGTGCATCAAGGACATAAGCCTTCTGGGAAGCCGTAAGGATAATCCTTAGATTACGGGCCCAGTCCACAAAGTTACTTCCATCATCTTTCAACTTAGCTTTCTCTAGGAACGCATTAAAATTCAGGGGTGCTACTGCGCGAGCCATGATCTACAACATAAATATAGCAAAGACAACTTAGACTATTGTTCAAGATAATGAGTTTAGTTAATCATATTACTTAAAAAACTCCCACTCAAATTGACATCCCTCCGGTCATTCGAGTGTCACATGATCCACATCCACCAACTCAAGTCCGATCATCACGTGAGTTGACGTGGTTTCAATGGTGAACATCTTCATGTTGATCATATCTACTATATGACTCATGTTTGACCTTTCGGTCTCTTGTGTTCCGAGGCCATGTCTGTACATGCTAGGCTCGTCAAGTTTAACCCGAGTGTTCCGCACGTGCAACATGGCTTACACCCGTTGTATGTGAACGTAGAGTCTATCACACCCGATCATCACGGCGTGTCTCGAAGCGACGAACTTTCGCAACGGTGCACACTCGGGGAGAACACAATTTATCTTGAAATTTAAGTGAGGGATCACCTTATAATGCTACCGTCGTCCTAAGCAAAATAAGATGCATAAAAGGATTAACATCACATGCAAATCATAAGTGACATGATATGGCCATGAACTCGTGCTTTTGATCTCCATCTCCAAAGCACCGGCATGATCTCCATCGTCACCGGCATGACACCATGATCTCTATCATCTTGATCTCCATCAACGTGTCGCCATGAGGTTGTCGCGCCGACTGTTGCTTCCACGACTATTGCTAACGTTTAGCGATAAAGTAAAGCATTACATAGCGCTTAATGATTGACACGCAGGTCATACAATAATTAAAGACAACTCTATGGCTGCTGCCAGTTGCCGTACTCATCGACATGCAAGTCGTGATATTCTATACAACACATGATCATCTCATACATCACATATATCTCATCATGTAATTGGTCATATCACATCACAACATTCCCTGCAAAAACAAGTTAGACGTCCTCTAATTGTTGTTGCAAGTTTTACGTGGCTGCTACGGGTATCTAGCAAGAACGATTCTTACCTACGCAAAAACCACAACGGTGATATAAAAGTTGCTATTTCACCTTCTACAAGGACTGCCTCTGTCGAATCCGATTCAACTAAAGTGGGAGAGACAGACACCCGCCAGCCATCTTATGCAACAAAGTTACATGTCAGTCGATGGAACCGGTCTCTCGTACGTGGACGAGTAAGGTTGGTCAGAGCCGCTTCATCCCACAATACCGCTGAATCAAGAAAAGACTAAGGAGGGAAGCAATCTGAATATCAACGCCCACAAACTCCTTTGTGTTCTACTCGAGATCTCATCTACGCATAAACCTGGCTCTGATACCACTGTTGGGGAACGTTGCATGGGAAACAAAATTTTTCCTACGCACACACAAGATCTATCCATGGTGATGAGCATCTACGAGAGGGAGAGTGAATCTACATACCCTTGTAGATCGCTAAGCGGGAAGCGTTTGAGCAACGCGGTTGATGTAGTCGAACGTCTTCGTGATCCAAATCACCGAGCGTCCCGCGATCCAATCACGATCCGTCCTGATCAAGTACCGAACGGACGGCACCTCCGCGGTCAGCACACGTACAGCTTGATGATGATCTCCGCCGTCTTGATCCAGCAAGAGAGAGTGGAGAGGTAGAAGAGTACTCCAGCAGCACGACGGCGTGGTGGTGGTGGTGGTAGAGCAATTCCGATAGGGCTTCGCCTAAGCACCGTCAAAATCAGCTAGAGGAGAAAACTGCAGAGTTACGGGGGGAGAGGGCTGCACCGTGGCTTAGGGTGTTTGGCCCTCTCTCCCCTCTAGTATATATAGGAGGGAGGGGGAGGGGGCTGGCGCCCTAGGGTTTCCACCCTAGGTGCGGCCGAACCAGGGAGGAGGAGGTGGACTCCTCCACTTTTCCTTGTCCAATTAGGACTCCTTCCTTATTTGTTTCCCCTTCCCTTTTCTTTGGGGTTTTTCCTTCCCACTTAATTCCAGCCGCATGGGCCTTATAGGGCTGGCTTGCCCAGCCCACTAAGGGCTGGTGCAACTCCCTTTAGGCCCATGTGGCCTCCCGGCGTGGGTGGCCCCTCCCGATGGCCCTCCGGCACTCCCGGTACACTACCGGAAATACCCGAAACTTTTCCGGTGGCCAAAACGGGACTTCCTATATATCAATCTTTACCTCCAGACCATTCCGGAGCTCCTCGTGATGTCCGTGATCTCATCCGGGACTCCGAACAACCTTCGGTCACCAACATGCATAACTCAAATCTACCGAAACGTCACCGAACCTTAAGTGTGCAGACCCTGCGGGTTCGAGAACTATGTAGACATGACCGAGACACCTCTACGGCCAATAACCAATAGCGGGACCTGGATGCCCATATTGGTTCCTACATATTCTACGAAGATCTATATAGGTCGAACCTCTATGTCAAGGATTCAATTAATCCCGTATGCTGTTCCCTTTGTTCTTCGGTATGTTACTTGCCCGAGATTCGATCGTCAGTATCTCTATACCTAGTTCAATCTCGTTACTGGCAAGTCTCTTTACTCGTTCTGTAATACAAGATCTCGTGGCTAACACTTTAGTCACATTGCTTGCAAGGCTCATTGTGATGTTGTATTACCGAGTGGGCCCTGAGATACGTCTCCGTCACACGGAGTAACAAATCCCAGTCTTGATCCATGCCAACCCAACAGACACCCTCGGAGATACCTGCAGAGCATCTTTATAGTCACCCAGTTACGTTGCGACGTTTGATACACACAAGGTATTCCTCCGGTGTCAGTGAGTTGCATGATCTCATGGTCATAGGAACAGATACTTGACATGCAGAAAACAATAGCAATAAACTGACACGATCAAATGCTACGTTTATAGTTTGGGTCTTGTCCATCACATCATTCTCCTAATGATGTGATCCCGTTATCAAATGACATCTCATGTCCATGGCTAGGAAACCTTCACCATCTTTTGATCAACGAGCTAGTTAACTAGAGGCATACTAGGGACACAGTGTTGTCTATGTATCCACACATGTACTTGAGTTTCCAATCAATACAATTATAGCATGGATAATAAACAATTATCATGAACAAGGAAATATAATAATAACCAATTTATTATTGCCTCTAGGGCATATTTCCAACAGCACCAGCCCCTGGTGGGCTGGGCAGCCAACCCCTAAGGGCCCATGCGCCCAAGGGTGGTAGGTAGGAGGTGCCTTGGAGGGGAGGGACTCCTCCCTAGGGTTTCCACCTGCCTTGTGGGAGGTGGACTCCTACCCCCACTTCGGCCGACCCCTCCTTGGAGGAGGGGCTAGGGATGCGCCCCATCTACCCCCTCCGCCTATAAATAGAGAGGGTGAGGGAGGGCAGCCGCACCCCAAGCCATAGGTGCATCCCTCCCTCTCTCCCTAGACATGTTTCTCCTCCAAAACGCATTTGCGGCAGCGCTTGGCAAAGCCCTGTTGAGATTGCTCCACCACCACCGCCACCACGCCGTCGTGCTACCAGAGAACTCATCTACCTGTCCGCCCTTGCTTGCTGGATCAAGAAGGCGGAGACGTTATCGAGCTGTACGTGTGCTGAACGCGGAGTAGATCGGGATGGATCGTGATTGGATCGCGGGACGGATCATGATTGGATCGCAAAGACGTTCGACTACATCAACAGTGTTTCTTAACGCCTCCCTCTTTGCGATCTACAAGAGTATGTGGATCTACTCCCTCTTGTAGCTTTTGATCTCCATAGATAGATCTTGGGTGTTTGTAGGAATTTTTTTGTTTCCCATGCAATGTTCCCCAACATCCCCCACAAGTCGGGATTTGACTCCGGACAAAAAATAAAAAAGGGAAAAAAGAGAAAAAAGAAAAAATAAATAAATGAGAGAAAAGAGAGAAGGGCCAATGCTAGTATCTTCACATAGAGAGTCTCCTGAGTTGTCACTTTCATATACAAGTGGGAATTTTTCATTATAGAACTTGGCTTGTATATTTCGATGATGGGCTTCCTCAGATGCCCAAGGTCTTCATGAGCAAGCAAGTTGGCTGCACACCCACTTAGTTTCTGTTGAGCTTTCATACACTTATAGCTCTTAGTGCATCCGTTACATGGCAATCCCTACTCCTCGCGTTGACATAGATTGATGGGCATCTCCATAGCCCATTGATCCGCCCGGTTGATGTGAGACTTTCTTCCGTTTGGACTTCCCTTTGATCTCTACCACCGCATTATATTCCACCTATAATGCTATATCCATGGATCACGCTCATGTATTGCGTGAATTTGAAAATGCTGAAGCGTGCTAGAAGTACGATACAATTGCCTGGTTTAACACCGGGGTGCTCGTGATTTATATTTATGCGGTGAAGATGGAGTCATGCCATGCTAATATGATAAAATGAGTTGGGATACCATTTGTTAAGGATCGTATATTTTGAAAAACTAATGACTATGCTTCTTATATTCATGGATCTTATTATGTTGATACCAATTACTTCATCGTTTCTCAATATTTACACCGAAAAGAGATTACATGATACACATGCTAGGGAGCATTCAACATCAAAAATTTTGTTTTTATCATTTACCTACTCGAGGACGAGAAGGAATTAAGCTTGGGGATGCTGATACGTCTCCAACGTATCTATAATTTTTATTTTTTCTTGCTATTATATTATCAATCTTGGATACTGTATATGCTATTTTATATCTTTTCTTGGGACTAACTTATTAACCCAGTGCCCAGTGCCAATTCCTGCTTTTTGCGTGTTTTTAACTTTTCAGAAAATCAATACCAAACAAAGTCCAAACACGATGAAACTTTACAGTGATTTTTTCTGGACCAAAAGGGACACTAGAAGGTTCGAGTGGAGTCCAGTCGTACGGGAGAGCCACGAGCTCACACGGCGCGCCCTGGGGGTAGGGCACGACCCCTGAGCTCGTGACTCCCACGCAACTTCGTTTGACCTAATTCCACCTCTATAAATTGTTGGAAATAAGCCCTAGAGGCAATAATAAATTGGTTATTATCATATTTCCATGCTCATGATAAGCGTTTATTATCCATGCTAGAATTGTATTGACCGGAAACTCAGATACATGTGTCGATACCTAAACAACACCGTGACCCTAGTGAGCCTCTACTAGACTAGCTCGTTGATCAAAGATGGTTAAGGTTTCCTAACCATAGGCATGAGTTGTCATTTGATAACGGGATCACATCATTAGGAGAATGATGTGATGTACATGACCCAACCGTAAGCTTAGCATATGATCGTATCACTTAAGTGTATTGCTACTGCTTTCTTCATGTCAAGTATCTATTCCTAAGACCATGAGATCATGCAACTCCCTCACACCGGAGGAATACCTTGTGTGCTATTGATATGTCTCCAAGTATCTATAATTTTTTATTGTTCCATGCTATTATATTATCATTCTAGGATACTTTTTGGGCATTTATTTGTTGATTCATATTATTTTTGAGCACTAACCTATTAACCCAGTGCCAAGTGCCAGTTGCTGTTTTCAGCATGTTTTTGGCTTTTCAGGAATACCATACCAAACGAAGTCCAAATACCTCGAAATTTTTTGATGATTTTTTCTAGGCAAAATAAGGACCTGCAAGCTTCAGAGGGAGACCGGGGGCCACACGAGGTGCAACCAAGCCAACAGGGCGCGTCCAGGGGGTGGTCGTGCCCTGATGGCTTGGGGCCACCTCCCCGGCCCTCTGGCATTGTTCTCTGGCCTATAAATTCTCATTAATACCCAAAACCCTAGGGAGCCTCCCGAAACACTTTTTCCACCGCCGCAAGTCTCTGTTCCGGCGTGTGCCCATTTGGAGCCCTGTTCCGGTGCCCTGCCGGAGGGGGGATCGATCACGGAGGGCCTCTACATCAACCTTGCTGCTCCCATGGTGATGTGGGAGTAGTTCGCCATAGACCTACGGGTCCTTAGTTAGTACCTAGATGGTTCTCTCTCTATGTTCTTTGTTGCCATGATCACCACGATTCCTGCGGTGATCTATCTTATGTAATCACTCTTTGCGGTGTGTTTGTTGGGATCCGATGAATTGTGGGTTTATGTTCAGATTATTCATGAAAAGGATTTGAGTCTCCTCTGAATTCTTATTTGCATGATCATTATAGCTTTGTAATTCTCTCTGATCTATCTGTTTAGTTTGGCCAACTAGATTGGGTTATCTTCAGTGGGAGAGGTGCGTTGTAGTGGGTTCAATCTTGCGATGCTCTATATCCCAGTGACAGTTGGGGACAAGACACGTATTTGGATTGCTGACACTAAGGATAAAACGATGGGGTTTATTCATATTAATTGGATTATATTGTCAACATCATGTCATCATTATCCAAGCATTACTCTGTTTCACTTAATACTCTAGATGCATGTTGGATAGCGGTCGATGCGTGAGGTAATAGTAGTAGATGCAGGCAGGAGTCGGTCTACTCGTTTATGGACGTGATGCCTATATGCATCATCATTGTCGTGAATAAATATTGCATAACTATGCGCTTTTCTATCAATTGCCCAACAATAATTTGTCTACCCACCATATGCCTTCTTCGAGAGAGAATCCTCTAGCGGACACTATGGCCTGATAACCCACAAGTGTAGGGGGATCGTTTGTAGCTTTTTTGATCAGTAAGAGTGTCGAACCCAACGAGGAGCTAAAGGTAGAATTAATATGCTCTGAAGTTCTATCGACCATTGATACGACTCTACGCACGCAAACGCTTACTTTACCTAGAACAAGTATGGAACTACTTTGTGGGAAGGAAACTAGAAATACTTAGTAAGTGCGATAGATAGGTTAGCAAGATAATAAAGAACAAGTAAATAAAAGTTAGGGGCTGTTTAGAGAAATATTAATAAGTTAATTGTTTACAAAGCTTTTTGTAGCACAAGAGAAAGATTGTCCATGGGCAATTGAATATAACATGATAGATACTTGTCATATGCAATGAGGGAGATGCATACGCTAACACACTTTCCGTACTTGGATCATATGCACTTATGATTGGACCTCTAGCAAGCATCCGCAACTACTAGAAACCATTAAGGTAAACCCAACCATAGCATTAAACATCAAGTCCTCTTTACTCCCACACGCAAACAATCCCCTTACTCGGGTGTAAGCTTCTGTCACTCTAGCCACCCACTATAAGCGAATCATGAACATATTGCAAACCCTCCAGCGGGATTCCCTCACGTGGGCGCCTCACGGAAGGCACCTTAGGACAGCACCATATCAACATACAACTCATATCAATAACATCATACCACAATTAACCCATAGGACAAAAGAAATCTACTCAAATATCATAGGATAGCCACACATCATTGGATAATAATATATAGCATTAAGCACCATGTTTAAGTAGAGATTACAGCGAGGAAGAGAGGTTTAACACCGCTTCATAGAGGGGAGAGAGTTGGTGGTGACGGCGGCGAAGTTGTTGATGTAGATCGCCGTCACGATGGTTGCCCCGGCGGCGCTCCGGCGCCACCGGGAGAGAGGGGGAGAGAGCCCCCTCCTTCTTATTCTTCCTTGGCCTCCTCCCTAGGTGGGAGGAGAGTTACCCCTTTGGTCCATGGTTGCCATGGCTACCGAAGGGCAGGAGCCCCTCCGAGATTGGATCTCTCTCTCTGTTTCTCTTCTATTTTTGCGCCTGGTTTCTGACCCCTTCACCGTTTCTTAAATATCCGGAGATCCGTATCTCCGATTGGGCTGAAATTTTGAGGGGATTTTTCTCGCAAAAATATATTTCTTGCAGCGAAAGTAGGGCTCCAACCGACTTAAGCAGGAGCCATGAGCTAAAGGGCGGGGCCAACCCCCTGGCCGCGCCTTGTTGGGTCGTGTGGCCCTCGGGCATCGTATTGTGTTGATTCTTCTTCCTAAAATTCATATATATTCTAAAAAAATCTCCGTAAATTTTTTATCGCGTTTGGACTTCGTTCGATATGGATTTTCTGCGATAAAAAACACACACAAAATAGGAACATGCACTGGGCACTGGGTCAATATGTTAGTGCTAAAAAATAATAGTATAAATTAGTAAATAAATACCCAAAAAGTATCCTAGATTGATAATATTATAGCATGGAACAATCAAAAATTATAGATACGTTGGAGACGTATCAGCATCCCCAAGCTTAATTCCTGCTCGTCCTTGAGTAGGTAAATGATAAAAACAGAATTTTTGATGTGACATGCTACCCAATATATAATCTTTTGCATGTATGCTCGTTGAGAAACGATGAATTAATAAACATCAACATAGTAATAATTATAAGCACAAGCAACACAATCATCAATCTTTCGAAATATACGATCCTCAAAGAATGTTTACCCCCCATTCATTTTATCATATTAGTAAGACATGGCTCCATCTTCACCACATTAGTACAAATGTCAAGCACCACGGTGTCCAAGTCAGGAAATTGGATCATACTTTTTCAAAGCGCATCAACCTTTTATTCTTCACGCAATACATGAGCGTGAACCATGGACATAGCATAAGGGTGGAGTAGAATATGGTGGTAGATATCTAAGGGGTAAAAAGTGGAGAATAAAATCTCGCATCAAGTCGACGTATCAATGGGCTATGGAGATGCCTATCGATAGATATCAATGCGAGGAGTAGGGATTGTCATGCAACATGATGCACTAGAGCTATAAGTGTATGAAAGCTCAACTGAAGCTAAGTGGGTGTGCATCCAACTTGCTTGCTCATGAAGACCTCGGGCATTTGAGGACGCCCGTCATCGGAATATACAAGCCAAGTTTTAATAATGAAAATTTTCCACTAGCATATGAAAGTGATAAAACATGAGACTCTCTATATGAAGAACATGGTGCCACTTTGAGGCACAAGTGTGGTAGAGGATAGTAGCAAAGTCCCTTCTCTCATTTTTTTGATTTTTTTTGATTTTTTTGATTTTTTTGTTTTTTATATGTTGGGCTCATTTGGCCTCCCCCATTTTTTATTTCCTCACTGGGACAATTCTCTAATAATGATGATGATCACACTTTTATTTACTTACAACTCAATATGAAAACTACGAAACAATATGACTCAATATGAATGCCTCTGGCAATGTACCATGATGTGCAATGATCTAGCGTAGAAAAAGATATCAAAAAATGGACAAGCCATGGAAATATCATGCTATCTATCTTACGATCATGCAAAGTAATATAACGATGGGTGAACTAGTCATATGACGTGATGGTGGAAGTTGCATGGCAATATATCTCGGAATGGCTATGGAAATGCCATAATAGGTAGGTATTGTGGCTGTTTTGAGGAAGATATAAGGAGGTTTATGTGTGACAGAGTGTATCATGTCACGGGGTTTGGATGCACCGGCGAAGTTCGCACCAATCCTCGAGGTGAGAATGGGCGATGCACGGTACCGAAGAGGCCAGCAAAATATGAGGAGGTGAGATTGCGTATGTCCACAGATTCACATTAGTCATAAAGAACTCATATACTTATTGCAAAGTTTTATTAGTTTTATCGCAAATAAAAGTACTACTTGCATGCCCCTAGGGAGGAGGTTGGAGGAGTAAACCATCACGCGCCTCCGACCCGGAACAACACTAGCATTTCAACGAGGAATAAAAATGCTCACACATCCCCACCATGCCTTTTACCAATATTTAGACGAACGGGAAATTAACACCTCTTAATACCGATACTCCTACGAAGCGACAACCATGCACTCATACCCTTTCACATTACCACATCAATATCATTAACCCACAATTTCTCTTTTATGTGATACATGAAGGTTTTGATTATCACTCATTGAATACCTATTAATTTTTGGACTAGTCCTATAACCCAAGCAATTACTGTCACTGTTTATTAACTCTCAAACAAATATAAGTGAAGAACGAGAGCTTAAAATCTTTCTACAAAAAACCACACTCTAATAAATATAAGTGAAGCAAAAGAGCATTCTACAAATAATGGTTTTCTATATGTAGAGAAACAGACATCCCACTTCAAATGATATAAGTGAAGCACATGAAGCATTCCATAAAGCCATACTCAAAATATATAAGTGAAGTGCAAAGATTATTCTATAAATAAACCATGGACCTTCCCATACCAGCATGGTGCATTGCTAAAAGAAAAATAAAAGGCACACGACGCTCCAAGAATTTACGCATATCATGTGAACAAAACAAAAACCGAGACATACCGATAATTGTCGAGGAAGAAAGATGGGATGCCTTCTGGGGCATCCCCAAGATTAGACACTTGAGTCTCCTTGAATATTTACTTGGGGTGCCTTGGGCATCCCCAAGCTTTAACTCTTGCCTCTCCTTATTCCTCTCATATCGATACATGCTCGATCTTCGAACACTTCATCGACACAAAACTTTTATTAGAAAGGTTAGTACATATAATCATCAAATCCCATCATGTCCTGCCATAACATTATTCTATAATTATAATATAACATTACCTACTGTATTCTATCACAATTCTATGGCTCCCAAGTCAATGGGGCTCAACAAGAACTCAAACATAAGCAGTCAAAGCAACTATAACATCAATCTGTGAAAAACAGGACGGTCTGTAAAGATGCAGATGAAACCTATACTTACCTAACTAAAACAATTATGAAAAATTAGGAAGTCATAAAACAATTTCATAAAAGTACTGTGTAACAATTTCAGAATTTTTGCACGCTCCAGTAAAATATGAAAATTCAAACACTACAGCAAAAGTTTCTGATTTTGCACAACACACATCAAACAAGCAATTCAAACACCCCAAAGGTAAATCTTGGCACATTATTTTTATAATACAATGGATTTCTACAAGGAGATAATAATTTTTTTTGAAAAGTTTCTGTAATCAAGATTCACAAAGTTTTCATGGGCATGAACAAAGTTCAAGGCTAGCCCCCACTTCAACGGTGTTCATCTTTCTCACTTTCACTTTTATTTTTGAAAAGGTTTTAGGTTCCCCACTTTATTTTTCGTTTATAATTGTTTTAAAAGCACACAACAGAAATAAATGACTCTCTAAAACTTTCAGGTTGTCTCCTTGGCAGCGCTTTCTTTAAAGCCATTAAGCTAGACATATAGTGCTCAAATAATTGATCCACCCGGATCCCAAGGTATATCAAAGCCAATTTTAATTAACAATGATTATCAATTAAGTAGTGAGCACAAAGTGATATATATCATGTGAAAACAAAGTCTAACTCTCTTACTATGCAATGGTATGTCATAAAAGAACAATTCATTCACACAAAGTAAAGGCCAATACATAGCATAAGTAGTTTCTTGCAATTTTATCGTATTGGAAACATAGAGAGGTGATGATTTGGTTCCTCTCTCATAATAATTGCAAGTAGGAGTAGAAAGCACATGCATATTATATCCATCAAAATCATCATGTGTAGTGGTGAAACGCAACCCATCAATATAATCCTTAATAAGCGCAAACTTCTCCGATATAGTGTAGTTGGGAGAATTCAAAAAGATAATAGGACTATCATGTGTGGGTGCAATAGCAACAATTTCATGCTTAACATAAGGAACTATATAAAGTTCATCTCCATAAGCATCATTCATATTGTCATCATGGCCACAAGCATAGCAAGCATCAAGTTCATCAAAAAGGGATATTTCAAATGAATCCAAGGGATCATAGAAATCATCATAGCATTCATCCTTCGGTACATGCGAAGGGAAATTAAACAATGTATGAGTTGAAGAGTTACTCTCATTAGAAGGTGGGCACGGGTAGCTGATTCGCTCTTCCTCCTTTTGTTCTTCGCTCTCCTCCTCATCTTTTTCATCTAATGAGCTCACAGTTTCAGCAATTTCTTCTTCCATAGATTCCTGCAAAATATTAGTATCTTCCAAGGCAGCATACATTCTCTCAATAAATTCAATAATATCAAAATTGTATTCATAATTTTCATAGAAATATTTAAGTATGGCAAAAATTTCAGATCTGTAAACAGCATCATCATAGTTATCATACTTTTCAAAGAACGATTCAATTTCATAAGCACCCTTAAAAGCAACAAATTCTTCTATTTGTTCCACATCATAGTAATCATATGTACCCTTAGCATAAGAAACCAAGGTTTTATTATCATTAAATTCACATTGAAAGGGAAGGTGTGGAGCCTCCATCTTAGAGCAACAAGTATAATCACATCTCAAGCATAAACCCCAAGCATACCAACATAACATTTTAATTTGATCCCATAAGTGTTTCCCTTTTTGAGTCAAGCAATAATACCTAAAGTATTCATGTTGATCCAACGTGTCTCCCATTATCAAGTTGAATGGGGATTTCTCATTATTATCAAAGTAGTATTTAATGTGTTTCACATAACCAACATCGAGGGTTTTAGGAGGGTCCCCATCTCCATAAGTAGAAAGTACAACTAATGTTTTTGGTGTTTCGTGTTCCATATCCATAACTAAATATATAAAACAAATAATAACAGAAAATAAAATTACTGAGTGATAAAGCAAACAAGCACACATGAGAATATAAACCGCTACGCTATTGCTCCCCAACAATGGCGCCAGAAAAAGGTCTCGATAACCCACAAGTGTAGGGGATTGTTTGTAGCCTTTTTCGATAAGTAAGAGTGTCGAACCCAACGAGGAGCTAAAGGTAGAATTAATATTCTCTCAAGTTCTATCGACCACCGATACAACTCTATGCACGCTAACGCTTACTTTACCTAGAAAAAGTATGAAACTACTTTGTGGGTAGGAAACTAGAAGTACTTAGTAAGTGCGATAGATAGGTTTGCAAGGTAATAAAGAACAAGAAAATAAAAGTTAGGGGCTGTTTAGACAAATATTAAATAAGTTAATTGTTTAGAAATCTTTTTGTAGCACAAGAGAAAGATTGTCCATAGGCAATTGAATATAACATGATAGATACTTTTCATATGCAATGAGGGAGAGGCATACGCTAACACACTTTCCATACTTGGATCATAGGCACTTATGATTGGACCTCTAGCAAGCATCCACAACTACTAGAAATCATTAAGGTAAACCCAACCATAGCATTAAACATCAATTCCTCTTTACTCCCATACGCAAACAATCCCTTTACTCGGGTGTAAGCTTCTGTCATTCTAGCCACCCACTATAAGCGAATCATGGACATATTGCAAACCCTCCAGCGGGATTCCCTCACGTGTGCGCCTCACGGAAGGCACCTTAGGACAGCACCATATCAACATACAACTCATATCAATAACATCATACCACAATTAACCCATAGGACAAAAGAAATCTACTCAAACATCGTAGGATAGCCACACATCATTGGATAATAATATATAGCATTAAGCACCATGTTTAGGTAGAGATTACAGCGGGGAAGAGAGGCTTTACACCGCTGCATAGAGGGGGAAGAGAGTTGGTGGCGACGGAGGCGAAGTTGTTGGTGTAGATCACTGTAACCCACAAGTATAGGGGATCGCAACAGTTTTCGAGGGTAGAGTATTCAACCCAAATTTATTGATTCGACACAAGGGGAGCCAAAGAATATTCTCGAGTATTAGAATCTGAGTTGTCAATTCAACCACACCTGAAAGACTTAGTATCTGCAGCAAAGTATTCAGTAGCAAAGTAGTATGGAAGTAACGGTAACAATGGCAAAGTGACGGTAGCAGTGTTGTAATGATTGTAACAGTAGCAACGGAAAAGTAACTTAGCAAAGATCAATATGTGAAAAGCTCGTAGGCAATGGATCAATGATGGATAATTATGTCGGATGGCATTCATCATGCAACGGTTATAACATAGGGTGACACAGAACTAGCTCCAATTCATCAATGTAATGTAGGCATGTATTCCATATATATTCATACGTGCTTATGGAAAAGAACTTGCATGACATCTTTTGTCCTACCCTCCCGTGGCAGCGGGGTCCTAATGGAAACTAAGGGATATTAAGGCCTCCTTTTAATAGAGAACCGAACCAAAGCATTAGCACTCAGTGAATACATGAACTCCTCAAACTACGGTAATCACCGGAAAGAATCCCAGTTATTGTCACCCTGGGGGATACGGATCGTAACTCGTAATAGGTGTCTATAACTTGCAAGATAGGATCAAGAACACATATATATTCATGAAAACATAATAGGTTCAGATCTGAAATCATGGCACTCGGGCCCTAGTGACAAGCATTAAGCATAGCAAAGTCATGGCAACATCAATCTCAGAACATAGTGGATACTAGGGATCAAACCCTAACAAAACTAACTCGATTACATGGTAAATCTCATCCAACCCATCACCGTCCAGCAAGCCTACGATGGAATTACTCACGAACGGCGGAGAGCATCATGAAATTGGTGATGAAGGATGGTTGGTGATGACGACGGCGTCGATTTCCCCTCTCCGGAGCCCAAATCAGACTCCAGATCTGCCCTCCCGAGGAAGAACAGGAGGTGGCGGCTGCTCCGTATCATAAAACACGATGAACTCTTCTCTCTGATTTTTTTCTCCACGAATAGGAATATATAGAGTTGGAAACGAGGTCGGAGGAGCTCCTGGGGGCCCACAAGACAGGGGGGCGCGCCCTATGGCTTGTGGCCAGGTGGTGGACCTTCTCCGGTTGATTCTTTCGCCAGTATTTTTTATTAATTCCAAAAATATTCTCCGTAAATTTTCAGGTCAATCCGAGAACTTTTATTTCTGCACAAAAATAACACCAAGGCAATTCTGCTGAAAACAGCGTCAGTCCGGGTTAGTTCCATTCAAATCATGCAAATTAGAGTCCAAAACAAGGGCAAAAGAGTTTGGAAAAGTAGATACATTGGAGACGTATCAATCACCGTCACGATGGTTGCCCCGGCGGCGCTTCGGCGCCACCGGGGGAGAGGGGGAGAGAGCAGCCCTCCTTCTTCTTATTCCTTGGCCTCCTCCCTAGGTGGGAGGAGAGTTTCCCCTCTGGTCCATGGTCGCCATGGCTCCTGGAGGGCAGGAGCCCCTCCGAGATTGGATCTCTCTCTCTGTTTCTCTTCTGTTTTTGCGCCTGGTTTCTGACCCCTTCACCGTTTCTTAAATATCCGGAGATCCGTAACTCCGATCGGGCTGAAATGTTGAGGGATTTTTATCGCGAAAATATCTTTCTTGCGGCGAAAGTAGGGCCCCAACCGACTTAAGGGGGAGCCACAAGCTAATAGGGCGCGGCCAACCCCCCTGGCCGTGCCTTGTTGGGTCGTGGGGCCCTCGGGCATTGTATTGTGTTGATGCTTCTTCGTAAAATTCACATGTATTCCAAAAAAAATCTCCGTAAATTTTTATCGCGTTTGGACTTCGTTTGATATGGATTTTCTGCGAAACAAAAAACACACAAAACAGGAACTATCACTGGACACTGGGTCAATATGTTAGTGCTCAAAAATAATATAAATTGGTAAATAAATACCCAAAAAGTATCCTAGAATGATAATATTATAGCATGGAACAATCAAAAATTATAGATACGTTGGAGACGTATCATGGCCCCCAGGTCTATTCACAAATATATTTAAAAACGTTCTCAATTCCTTGCTGCCATTTTTTAGTTTTTATTTATTTTTTATTTTTTATTTATCCAACTATCATCTACACTACTTATCGCATGCAAGTAACGAGTTCAAGGGGATTGACAACCCTCTTACCCGCGTTGGGTGCAAGTGTGTGCTCTTTTGTGTGTAGGCGCTGAAGACGGGAAGTTGTGTGATCATCCTATTGGTTCGATAACCATGGTTCTCACTGAGGGAAATACTTATCTATACTGTGTTGCATCATCCCCTCCTCTTCGGGGAAAATCCCAACGTGGATCACAAGTATCAGGAAGGATTTTTGGCGCCGTTGTCGGGGAGCAACACCAAATTCCTATCAAGTACCTTCGCACAAATTATCATTCACTTCTTCTAATTTTTACTTGCCTAGATATGTTATCTTTATCTTTGTCACACCAAAACAGAAAGTAAATGCAAAAATTTAAAATAAATGGATCCTCATCCACTTGCTAATCTTTTCAAAAGACCCGATTATGTTGGACCAATTGCTCATGAGTGTGCACTAGATTATCTTTATGAGGTCTTGCTTGAAAATCATGAATCTATAAATTTTGATGAAGTGTTAAAAGAAATTTATAAATTGATTCATGGTAGTTCCTTGAATGAAAAGCATGATTGCAATTTTGTTAGTATAAATTCTATGAATGTCAATTATGCTAATGATCATGATTGGTGTGTTAATCATGATTTTTCTTGTGATCTTGAGAATTCTGAGCTTCATGATGAATCTGCTATTGATAATGATATTTGCAATGCTACTAAAAGTGGGTTTGGAGAGGTCATGACTTTAGTTGATGTTAATCCCGCTATCTTGGAAGATTATAAAACTTTTATGCATGTGGATCATGAAGATAATATTTTATATGATAGTTATATTATTGAATTTGATTGTGATCCTACATGTAATTATTGTGAGAGAGGCAAATGTGGTTATAGGAATCTTCATGTTCAATTACCTCTCTTGATGTTCAAATTATTAATACACCATTCTTCCTATTTGCATAAGCTAGACACTCCTTGTCTTGATAATTTGTTTGCTTATAAAATGCATGCATAGGAAGTATGTTAAACTTAAATGTTTTTGTCACATGTTTTATGATGCTCTCTTTGTGCTTAAATTCTTGTCTTTTATGTGAGCATCATTATTATCCCAAGCCTATCTTAATGGCTATAAAGAAAGAGCTTGTTGGGAGACAACCCAATACTTTCTGCTTGTTTTAGATAACATGATTGTTGCTACTGTAATGATTGTGTTTTTATGTTTAAATTAGTGTTTGTGTCAAGTAAAGCCTTTGGGATGACTTGCATGATAAGTAGAATTGATACGGTGCAAAATCAGAAACTTTTGCGTCCAGTGCAGAATTTCTCTAACTTTACTGGAACATCTTTTTGATCTAAATTTTTTACACAATATTGGTATACAAATCCAGGTTGTCCTAATTTTTTAGAATTTGTGGAGTTACACAAGTATAGTTTCTCTACAGATCATTACAGGTTATTTTGTTTTCGATAGATTCAATTTTTGCTTGCATAGTTTGCTTGTTTTGATGATGTTATGGATCGTATCGGGGGGTATAAGCCATGGAGAAGTTAGAATACAGTAACTTATGCAACAATAAAATATGAATCAATTTATAACAGTACCTAAAGTATTTGATATGTTTATTATACTAACGGATCTCATGAAGGTTTCTGTTGAGTTTTGTGTGCTGAAGTTTTCAAGTTTTGGGTGCTATCATGATGGATGAAGGAATAAGAAGTGGCAAGAGCCTAAGCTTGGGGATGCCCAAGGCACCCCAAGTCAAATTCTAGGAAGAATCAAGCGTCTAAGCTTGGGTATGCCTCGGAAGGCATCCCCTCTTTCGTCTCAATCCTTCGGTATGTCACTTGGAGCTACATTTTCATCCATCACATGATATGAGTTTTGCTTGGAGCGTCATGTGCTTTAGTTTTCTTTTGTTTTAGTTTTCCACAATCATTGTTTTCTGAACACACCTACTTGAGAGAGACACGTGTTCACCATGATTTGTTAGAATACTCTATGTGCTTCACTTATATCTTTTAAGCTAAGCAGTTGCTCTAGTACTTCACTTATATCTTTTAGAGCACAGTGGCGTATAGATTTTATAGATATAATTGCACTCTCATTCTTCACTTAAATTTGTTTGAGAGTCTAATATATAGTGACGGTAATTTGCATGGGTTATAAGACTAGTCCAAAAATAATAGGTATTCAAGGTGTGCATAATCAAAACCTTCATGTAGCACATAAAAGAGAAATTGTGGGTTAATGATATTGATGTGGTAATATGAAAGGGCATGAGTGCATGGTTGTCGGTTAGTATGAATATCGATAGTTAAATGGTGTTAATTTGATGTTCATCTAAATATAGGTTATGGCATGGTGATGATGTGTGAGCATTCTTATTCCTCGTTGAAATCCTAGTGTTGTTTAGGTCGGAGGCACGCGATGGTTAACTCCTCCCAACCTCCTCCTTAGGGGCATGCAAGTAGTACATTGCTTCGAGAGAGCTAATAAAATTTTGCAATAAGTATGTGAGTTCTTTATGACTAATGTGAATCCATGGATGTACGCATTCTCAACTTTTCATATTTGCTAGCCTCTTCGGTACCGTGCATTACCCATTCTCACCTCGAGGATCGGTGCAACCTTCGCCGGTGCATCCAAACCCTGCGGCATGATACGCTCCGTTGCACATAAGCCTCATTATATCTACCTCAAAACAGCCACCATACCTACCTATCATGGCATTTCCATAGCCATTCCGAGATATATTGCCATGCAACTTCCATCGTTACATCATATGACTAGTTCACTTATTGTCATATTGCTTTGCATGATCATGTAGCTGACATAGTATTTGTGGCACAACAACCATTCATCATTGCTTACATGCTACACTAGATCATCACTATTTAGTAGTTTTTCATATCGAGGTGTAAGTAAATAAAAGTATGATGCTTTTCATTATTAGGGCACTGTCTCAGTGAGGAAAGGATGATGGAGACAATGATTCCCCACAAGTCGGGATGAGACTCCGGACGAAAAATAAAAGAAAAAAAGAGAGAGAGAAAAAGGGAAAAGGGGAGAAAAAAAAGAAAAAATGAAAGAAAGAAAAAAGAAAAAAGAAGAAAAATGAGAGAAAAGAGAGAAGGGACAGTGGTACTACCTCTTTTTCCACACTTGTGCTTTAACGTAGCACCATGTTTTTCATAGAGAGTCTCATATTTTATCACTTTCATATGCTAGTGGGAATTTTTCATTATAGAACTTGGCTTGTATATTCCGATGACGGGCTTCCTTAAATGCCCGAGGTCTTCATGAGCAAGCAATTTGGATGCACACCCACTTAGCTTCATTCGAGCTTTCATACACTTCTCTAGTGCATCCGTTGCATGGCAATCCCTACTCCTCGCATTGATATCTATTGATAGGCATCTCCATAGCCCGTTGATACGCCTAGTTGATGCGAGACTTTCTTCTCCACTTTTTACCCCTTTGATATCTACCACCATATTCTATTCCATTTATATGCTATGTCCATGGTTCATGCTCATGTATTGAGTGAGGTATAAAAAGCTGAAGCACGTTAAAAAGTACGATCCAATTGCCTAACTTAACACCGTGGTGCTTGACATTTGTATTTATGTGGTGAAGACAGATCCTTGCCATGCTAATATGATAAAATGAATGGAGGGTAAACATTCTTTAAGGATCGTATATTTTGAAAATTGATAATTGTGTTATTTATGCTTATGGATATTACTATGTTAATGTTTATTGATTCATCGTTTCTCAATGATCATACCTAAAAGAGATTACATGTTGGGTAGCATGTCACATAAAAAAAATATGTTTTTATCATTTACCTACTCGAGGACGAGCAGGAATTAAGCTTGGGGATGTGGATACGTCTCCAACGTATCTACAATTTTTGATTGTTCCATGCTATTATATTATCATTCTCGGATACTTTTTGGGCATTTATTTGTTGATTCATATTATTTTTTAGCACAAACCTATTAACCCAGTTCCAAGTGCTAGTTGTTTTCTACATGTTTTTGGATTTTCAGGAATACCACACCAAACGGAGTCCAAATACCACAAAAAAATTTGACGGTTTTTCTATATAAAATAAGGACTGGGAAGCTTCGTAGGGAGACCGGGGGCCACACGAGGTGCCCCGAAGCCAATAGGGCGCGTCCAGGGGGTGGCCGCGCCCTGATTGCTTGGGGCCACATCCCCAGCCCTCTGGCGTTGTTCTCTGGCCTATAAATTCTCATTAATCCCAAAAACCCTAAGGTGCCTCCCGAAACTCTTTTCCGCTGCCGCAAGTCTCTGTTCCACCGTGTGCCCATCTGAAGCCCTGTTCTGGTGCCCTCTTAGAGGGGGGGTCGATCACGGAGGGCCTCTACATCAACCTTGCCAGTCTCATGGTGATGTGGGAGTAGTTCACCACAGACCTACGGGTCCGTAGTTAGTACCTTGATGGGTCTCTCTCTCTGTATGTTCTTTGTTGCCATGATTACCGCGATTCCCGCGGTGATCTATCTTATGTAATCACTCTTTGTGGTGTGTTTGTTGGGATCCGATGAATTGTCAGTTTATGTTCAGACTATTCATGAAAAAGATTTGAGTCTCCTCTGAATTCTTATTTTCATGATTATTATAGCTTCGTAATTCTCTCCGATCTATCTGTTTAGTTTGGCCAACTAGATTTGTTTAACTTCAGTGGAGAGATGCGTTGTAGTGGGTTCAATCTTGTGGTGCTCTATATCCCAGTGACTAAGTAGGGGATAAGACACATATTTGTATTGCTTCTACTAAGGGTAAAACGATGGGGTTTATTCATATTAATTGGATTTACTTTGTCTACATCATGTCATCATTCTCCAAGCATTACTCTGTTTCACTTAATACTCTAGATGCATGTTGGATAGCGGTCGATGGGTGGAGTAATAGTAGTCGATGCAGGCAGGAGTCGGTCTACTTGTTTATGGACGTGATGCCTATATGCATGATCATTGAAGTGAATAAATATTGCATAGCTATGCTCTTTTCTATCAATTACCCAACAATAATTTGTCTACCCACCGTATGCCTTCTTCGAGAGAGAAGCCTCTAGCGAACACTATGCCCCCCGGGTCTATTCACAAATATATTTACAAATGTTCTCAGTTCCTTGCTGCCATTATTTACTTTTTATTTATTTTCTATTTTAAATTTATCCAACTTTCATCTGAACTACTTATCGCTGCAAGTAACGAGTTCAAGGGGATTGATAACCCTCTTGCCCGCGATGGGTGCAAGTGTGTGCTCTTTTGTGTATAGGCGCTGAAGACGGGAAGTTGTGTGATCCTCCTATAGGTTCGATAACCTTGGTTCTCACTGAGGGAAATACTTATCTATATTGTGTTGCATCATCCCTCCTCTTCGGGGAAAAACCCAACGCAGATTACAAGTATCAGCTATCAAACGTCACTTCGTAATTGGGTCATCATAAAGGTGCTCTATAGGTATCTCCGAAGGTGTCTGTTGGGTTGGCATGGATCGAGACTAGGATTTGTCACTCTATATGAAGGAGAGGTATCTCTGGGCCGTCTCGATAATACAACATCACAAGAAGCTTTCAAGCAATGTGACTAATGAGTTAGTCACGGGGTCTTGTATCATAGAACGAGTAAAGAGACTTGTTGGTAACAAGATTGAACTAGGTATGGAGATACCGACGATCGAATCTCGGGGAAGTAACATACCGATAGACAAACGGAACTGCATACGGGATTGACTGAATCCTTGACATTGCGGTTCGACCGATAAAGATTTCGTGGAATATGTAGGAACCAATATGGGCATCCAGTTCTCGCTGTTGGTTATTGACCGGAGAGGTGTCTCGGTCATGTCTACATGATTCTCGAACCCGTAGGGTCGGCACGCTTAACGTTCGATGACGTTAGAGTAGTATTGGGATATGTACGCTGGTGACCAAATGTTGTTTGAAGTCCCGGATGAGATCCCGGACGTCACGAGGAGCTCCGAAATGGTCCGGAGGTAAATATTTATATATGGGAACACATATTTTGGCTACCGGAAAAATTTCGGGTTTTGGCGGTATTGTACCGAGAAGCTTCTGGAAGGTTCTGGAGGATTCTGGAGGGGTCCGGAAGTCCATGGAGGGTTCCACCACACCCCTTAGGGCAGCACGGTATGTAGGGGGCGCCCTAGCCTTATTGGGCCAACCCCCAAGGGCCCATGCAACTAGGAGGCTAGAAACCTTGAGGGTCAAGGCACCTCGGAGGTGCCTTGGGGAGGGAGGACTCCTCCCTCCTGGCCGCTACCACTCCCTTGGAGGAGGGATCCGGGATGTGCCCCCTCCTCCTCCTTGCCTCATATAAATAGTGGAGGGGCGGGCTAAACACAACAAATCCTCTCCCTTGAGGCAGCCCTCTCCCTCCCGTCTCTCCCGTTCTTCCTCGTTCGCAGTTCCGGAGGCGCTTGACGAAGCCCTGCTGGTACTGCTCCACCACCATATCCACCATGTCGTCATGTTGGTCGAGATCCCATCTACTTCTATGTCCTCTCTTGCTGGATCAAGGAGGCGGAGACGTCATCGAGCCGCACCTGTGCTGAACGCGGATGTGTCGATCGTTCGGCGCTGGATCGGATTGGATCGTGAAGAGTACGACTACATGAACCGCGTAATATACATTCCTAGAGAAAGACCAAGTTGAAAGATAATGCAAGCAATTATGTGGATTGGGTCCGTAACCTGAGGATTGTCCTCACTGCTGCACATAAGGCATATGTCCTTGATGCATCGCTCGGTGTGCCAACCCTTGCAGCGTCGTCTGTGGATGTTGTGAACTTTTGGCAGGCACGTTCTGATGACTACTTGATAGTTCGGTGTGCCATGCTTTATGGCTTAGAATCAGGGCGCCAAAGACATTTTGAACGCCACGGGGCATATGAGATGTTCCAAGAGCTGAAATTGATATTTCAGGCTCATGCCCGTCTTGAGAGGTATGAGACCTCTGCCAAGTTCTTTGCCTGCAAGATGGAGGAGAATAGCTCAATTAGTGAGCATGTGCTCAGAGTGTCTAGGTGCTACAATCTCTTGAATCAAGTGATAGTTAATCTTCTAGATAAGAAAGTGATTGACAGAGTTGTCAAGTCACTGCCACCTAGCTGTCAGAGCTTCGTGATGAACTATAACATACAAGGGATGGAGAAGACGATCCCTGAGCTATTCGTGATGCTAAAGGACACGGAGAAAGAAATCAAGAAGGAGCATCAAGCGTTGATGGTTAACAAGACCACAAGTTTCAAGAAGGGAGAGGGAAAGAAGGGAAACTTCAAGAATGGCAAGCCAGTTGCCGCTCCAATGAAGAAACCCAAGGCTAGAACCAAACCCGAGACTAAGTGCTTCTATTATAAGGGAAACGGTCACTGGAAGCGAAACTGCCCCTAGTACTTGGCAGATAAGAAGGCTGGCAACGTCAACAAAAGTATATTTGATATACATGTTATTGATGTGTACCTTACTAGTGCTCGTAATAGCCCCTGGGTATTTGATACCGGTTCGGTTGCTAATATTAGTGACTCGAAACAGGCATTGCGGAATAAACGGAGTCTAGCTAAGGGTGAGGTGACGATGTGTGTTGGAAGTGTCTCGAAGGTTGATAAGATCACCATCAGCACGCTCGCTATACCTTCGGGATTAGTTCTAAACCTAAATAATGGTTATTTGGTGCCTGTGTTGAGCATGAACATTGTATCTGGATCTTGTTTATTGCGAGACAGTTATTCATTTAAGTCAAAGAATAATGGTTGTTCTGTCTATATGAATAATATATTTTATGATCGTGCACCCAATGTGAATGGTTTATTGAATTCTCGATCGTAGTGATACACATGTTCATAATATTTATGAGAAAAGATGCAAAGTTAATAATGATAGTACCACAAGCTTGTTGCACTGCCGCTTAGGTCATATTGGTGTAAAGCGCATGAAGAAACTCCATGCTGATGGATCTTTGGACTCACTCGATTTTGAATTGCTTGAGACATGCGAACCAAGCCTCATGGGCAAGATAACTAAGACCCCGTTTTCCGGTACGATGGAGCGGGCAGGTGACTTGTTGAAAATAATACATACTGATGTATGTAGTCCAATGAGTGTTGAAGAACGCGGTGGATATCGTTATTTTCTTACCTTCATAGATGATTTGAGTAGATATGGTACATTTACTTGATGAAACACAAGTCTGAAATTTTGAAAAGTTCAAGCAATTTCAGAGTGAAGTTGGAGATCATCGTGACAAGAAGATAAATGTCTAAGATATGATCGTGGAGGTGAATATCTGAGTTACGAGTTTGGTATGCAATTTAAGACAATGTGGAAATTGTTTCACAACTCACGCTACCTGGAACACCACAGCGTAATGGTGTGGCTAAATAACTCACGCTGGCAGACGGCAAAGCACGCCGTTAGCCTCCTAACGGGGCTAACCCCGACCCTCTGCCGTACAGAGGCTTTGCCATCTGCCAGCTGACGGAAAAGGCGCAAAGTACTTTGCCATCTGCCAGCAGACGGCAAAGAAGCCTTTACCATAGCTTATTCAGCCAGCCCTTTGCCATCTGCTGGCAGACGGCAAAGCCCTTTGCCGTCCGCCGGCCATGTTCCTGTAGTGTGGATATGGTGCGTTCGACTATCATTTTAGGGTTATGCATTAGATACAACTACATTCACTTTAAATAGGGCACCGTCTAAATCCGTTGAGACGACATCATATGAATTATGGTTTGGCAAGAAACCTAAGCTATTGTTTCTTAAATTTTGGGGATGCGACGATTATGCCTGATAAGATGGAACCCAAAGAGGAGAAGTGTGTGTTCATAGGATACCCTAAAGAAACAATTGGGTATAGCTTCTATCATAGATCTTGAGGCAAATCTTTGTTGCTAAGAATGGATCCTTTCTAGAGAAGGAGTTTCTCTCAAAATAAGTGAGTGGGAGGAAGGTAGAACTTGATGAGGTTATCGAACCTTCACTTCAATTGGAGAGTACCGCAACACAGAAAGATGTTCCTATGATGCCTACACCAGTTGAAGAGGAAGCTAATGATGATGATCATGAAACTTCAGATCAAGTCACTACAGAACCTCGTAGGTAGACAAGGACATGTACTGCCCCGAGTAGTATGGTAGTCCTGTCTTGGAAGTCATGTTGTTAAACAACGATGAGCCTACAAACTATGAGGAACCAAGGATGGGACCGAATTCCGACAAAAGGCTAGAGACCATGAAATTCGAGATAGGATCCATGTATGAAAACCAAGTATAGACTTTGGTAGACTTGCCCGATGACCGGCAGGCCATTAAGTACAAATGGATCTTTAAGAAGAAGACAGACGCTAATGGTAATATAACCATCTATAAAGCTCGACTCGTAGCAAAGAAGTTTCCAACAAGTTCAAGGAGTTGAGTACGATGAGACTTTCTCGCCCATAGCGATGCTAAAGTCTGTTGGGATTATGTTAGCAGTTGCTGCATTTTTCAATTATGAAATATGGCAGATGTATGTCAAAACAACGTTTCCTTAATGGTTTCCTGAAGGAAAGGTTGCATGCGATACAACCGAAAGATTTTGTCGATCCTAAGGATGCTAAAAGGTATGCAAGCTTCAGCGATCCTTCTACGGACTGGTGCAAGCATCTCGGAGTTGGAATATACGCTTTGATGAGGTGATCAAAGCTTTTGGGTTTATACAAGTTTATGGAGAAACTTGTATTTACAAGAAAGTGAGTGAGACCTCTATAGTATTTCTGATAAGTATATGTGAATGACATATTGTTGATTGGAAATGATGTAGAATTTCTGGAAAGCACAAAGGGTTATTTGAAAGTAGTTTTTCAAAGGAAGATCTGGGTAAAGCTGCTTACATATCGGGCATCAAGATCTATAGAGATAGATCAAGACGCTTGATAAGACTTTCACAGAGCACATACCTTGACAAGATTTTGAAGGAGTTAAAAAAGGATCGGTCAAAGAAGGAGTTCTTGCCTGTATTGTAAGGTGTGAAGTTGAGTAAGACTCAAAGCTTGACCACGGTAGAAGAAAGGGAGAGGATGAACGTCGTCCCCTATGCCTCCGCCATAGGCTCTGTTCTGTATGCCATGTTGTGTACCACACCTGATGTGTGCCTTGCCATGAGTCTGTCAAGGGGATACAAGAGTGATCCAGGAGTGGATCACTGGACAGCGGTTAAAATTATCCTTAGGTACCTAAAGAGGACTAAGAAAATGTTTCTCGGTTAGGGAGGAGATAAAGAGTTCGTCGTAAAGGGTTACGTTGATGCAAGCTTTGAAACCGATCCGGATGACTCTGAGTCGCAAACCGGATACGTATAGTGGAGTAGTCATTTGGAATAGCTCCAAGTGGAGTGTAGTAACAGCATCTACAGTATGACATAGAGATTTGCAAAGTATGCACGGATCTGAATGTTGCAGACTCGTTGACTAAAACCTCTCTCACAAGTAAAACATGATCAACCCCAGAAATCATTGGGTGCTAATCACATGGCAGATATTGACTCTAGTGCAAGTGGGAGACTGTTGGAAATATGCCCTAGAGGCAATAATAAATTGGTTATTATCATAACTCCCTATTCATGATAAATGTTTATTATCCATGCTAGAATTGTATTGACCGGAAACTCAGATACATGTGTGGATACATAAACAACACAGTGTCCCTAGTGAGCGTATACTAGACTAGCTCGTTGATCAAAGATTGTTAAGGTTTCCTAACCATAGACATGAGTTGTCATTTGATAACGGGACCACATCATTAGGAGAATGGTGTGATGGACAAGAACCAACCGTAAGCTTAGCATATGATCGTATCACTTAAGTTTATTGCTACTACTTTCTTCATGTCAAGTATATGTTCCTAATACCATGAGATCATGCAACTCCCTCACACCGGAGGAATACCTTGTGTGCTATCAAACGTCACTTCGTAACTGGGTGATCATGAAGGTGCTCTACAGGTATCTCCAAAGGTGTCTGTTGGGTTGGCGTGGACCAAGACTGGGATTTGTCACTCCATATGATGGAGAGGTATCTCTGGGCCGTCTCGGTAATACAACATCACAAGAAGCTTGCAAGAAATGTGACTAATGAGTTATTCACGGGATCTTGTGTTACGGAACGAGTAAAGAGACTTGTCGGTAACGAGATTGAACTAGGTATGGAGATACTGACGATCGAATCTCGGGCAAGTAACATACCGATAGACAAAGGGAACTGCATACTGGGTTGAATGAATCCTAGACATCGTGGTTCGAATGATAAAGATATTCATGGTATATGTTGGAACTAATATGGGAATCCAGGTCCTGCTATTGGTTATTGACCGGAGAGGTGTCTCGGTCATGTCTACATGATTCTCGAACCCGTAGGGTCGGCACGCTTAACGTTCGATGACGTTAGAGTAGTATTGGGATATGTACGTTGGTGACCAAATGTTGTTCGAAGTCCTGGATGAGATCCCGAATTTCATGAGGAGCTCCGGAATGGCCCGGAGGTAAAGATTTATATATGGGAAGTCATATTTTGGCTACCGGAAAAGTTTTGGGTTTTGTCGATATTGTATCGGGAAGCTTCCGGAAGTTTCCAGAGAATTCCGGAGGGGTCCGAAAGTCCATGGAGGGTTCCACCATGCCCCTTAGGCCAGCATGGGCTGTAGGGGGCGCTCTAGACTAATTGGTCCAGCCCCCAAGGGCCCATGTGGCTAGGGGGTTAGAAACCTTGAGGGGCAAGGCACCTCGGAGGTGCCTTGGGGAGGGAGGACTCCTCCCTCCTGGCCGCCACCCCTCCCTTGGAGGTGGGGTCAGGGTTGATCCCCCCTCATCCCCCTTGCCTCCTGTAAATAATGGAGGGGAGGGGAGGTCTGAACATAACAAGTCCTTTCCCTTGAGGCAGCCCTCTCCCTCCCGTCTCTCCCGTTCTTCCTCGTTCGCAGTTCCGGAGGCGTTTGGCGAAGCCCTACTGACACTGCTCCACTATCGTGTCCACCATGTTGTTGTGTTGGTCGAGATCCCATCTAGTTCTCTGTCCTCACTTGCTAGATCAAGGAGGCGGAGGCATCATAGAGTCGCAAGTGTGTTGAACATGGAGGTGTCGTCCGTTCGGTGCTGGATAGGATTGGATCGTAATATACGCTTCCGTTTAACGGTCTACAAGGGTACGTAGACACACTCTCCCTCTCATTGCTATGAATCTTCATAGATAGATCTTGGGTGTTCGTAGGGATATTTTTTAGTTTTCCATGCTTCGTTCCCCAACAGTGGTATCATGAGCTAGGTCTATGCATAGATGATATGCATGAGTAGAACACAAAGAAGTTATGGGCGTTGATATTCAGATTGCTTACCTCTATTTGTCTAATTTGTATTGGGCGGTATTGTGGGATGAAGCGTCCCAGACCAACTTTACTTGTCCTCGCACAAGAGACCGGTTCCACGGACTCACATGCAACTTGTATTGTATAAGGTGGCTGGCGGGTGTCTGTCTCTCCCACTTTAGTTGGATTAGATTTGACATTAGCGGTCCTTGTAGAGGGTTAAAAGGCAACTTGAATAGCACCATTGTGGCTTTGCATAGGTAAGAACGGTTCTTGCTAGTTGCTCATAGCACATAAATTTGCAACAACAAAGTAGAGGACGTCTAACTTGTTTTTCAGGGCATGTTGTGATATGATATGTCCAAGACGTGATTTTATATATGGTTGATGTATGAGATGATCATGTTTTGTAATAGTTTTCACGACTTGCATGTTGATGAGTACGGCAACCGACAGGAGCCATAGGGTTGTCTTTAATTTATTGTATGACCTGCGTGTCAATCATTCAAATGCCATGTAATTGCTTTACTTTATTGCTATGCATTAGCAATAGTTGTAGAAGCAATAGTTGGCGGAGACAACTACATGACGACATGATGATGGAGATCATGATGATGGAGATCATGGTGTCATGCCAGTGCATTGGAGATGGAGATCAAAAGCACAAGATGATGATGGCCATATCATGTCACATATATTGATGGCATGTGATGTTTCTCTTTTATGCATCTTATTTTGCTTAGGACGACGGTAGCATTATAAGATGATCCCTTCACATAATTTCAAGGAAAATGTGTTCTCCCTAAGTATGCACCATTGCGGAAGTTCGTCTTTTTGAAGCACCTCGTGATGATCGGGTGTGATAGACTCTTCGTTCACAAACAATGGGTGCAAGCCAGTTTTACACATGCAGAATACTTGGGTTAAATTTGACGAGCCTACCATGTAAAGACATGGCCTCGAAACACAGAAGACCGAAAGGTCGAACATGAGTCATATAGTAGATATGATCAACATGGAGATGTTCACCATTGAAACCACCTCATCTCACGTGATGATCGGACTTTAGTTGGTGAATTTGGATCATGTAACACATAGACAACCTGAGGGATGGTTATTTAAGTGGGAGTTCATTAGCAATTTGATTAACTGAACAAATTATCATGAACCTAGTCTAAAGTCTTTGCAAATTATGTTGTTGATCAATAGCTCGCATTGTAGCTCCCCTGAATTTTAATATGTTCCTAGAGAAAGACCAAGTTGAAAGATAATGCAAGCAATTATGTGGATTGGGTCCGTAACCTGAGGATTGTCCTCACTGCTACACAGAAGGCTTATGTCCTTGATGCGCCGCTCGGTGTGCCAACCCCTTGATACTTGTGATCTGCATTGGGTTATCCGTGAAGAGGAACGGTGATGCAGCACAGTATAGATAAGTATTTCCCTCAGTTGAGAACGAAGGTTTATCGAACCAATAGGAGTAGCACACAACCCCCGTCTTCAGTGACTGCACACAAAGAAGCAAGCACTTGCACCCAACGCGGGCAAGAGGGTTGTCAATCCCCTTGGACTCGTTATTTGCAAGCTAGTGAAGTATGTAGATGATAGTCGAATAAAGTAAATTGCAAAATAAAATAAAAACAAATGAATGGCAGCAAGGTATTGAAAGCTTTTGTAAATATACAAGTGAATAGACCCGGGGGGCGTAGTTTTCTCTAGTAGCATCTCTCATGTAGTACGCATACGGTGGGTAAACAAATTACTGTTGGACAATTGATAGAAAAGCGCATAGTTATGTGATATTCACGACAATGATCATGTATATATAGGTATCACGTCCATAAACAAATAGGCCGACTCCTGCCTGCACCTATTACTATTACTCCACGTCGAGAGTGCTTCTATGCTTGCCTCTCTAAGTATTAAGTTCATGACAAACAGAGTAATACTTGGAGAACAACGACATGATGTAGACAAAGAAAACTCAATCAATATGAATTAACCCCATCATTTTATCCTTATTGGCAACAATACGAAGACATATCTTGTCCCCCTTTGTCACTGGGATATAGAAACCCATCAGATTGAACCCACTACAACGCACCCTCTCACTGAAGAAATATCAATCTAGTTGGCCAAACTATTTCAATAGAACGGAGAGATTTACGAAGCAATAATAATCATGCAAATAAGAATCATAATAGAAATCAGAGAAGACTCAAATCTTTTTCATGAATAATCTGAACATAAACCCACAATTCATCGGATCCCAACAAACGCACCGCACAAAGTGATTACATCGAATAGATCACCACGAAGATGCGGTGAACTTTGTATTGAAGATCTAGAGAGAGATAGATAGACATATAGGTACTAACTACGGACCTGTAGGTCTGTAGGGAACTACTCACACATCACCATGGGAGTAACAAGGTTGATGTAGAGTCCCTCCGTGATAGATCCCCCCTCTGATAGGGCACCGGAACAGGGCTCTAGATGGGCACACAGCGGAACAGAGACTTGCGGCGGCGAAAAATGTGTTTCGGGAGGCTCTCTAGGGTTTTTGGGATTTATTGGAATTTATAGGCCAGAGAGGGGCGCCAGGAGACGCCCGAGGGGGCACCACATAACAGGGCGCGGTCACCCCCCTGGGCGCGCCCTGTTGTGTAGTGGCTCCCTCATGGAGCCTCCGACCTCCTCCCGAAGCTTCCAGGTCTCCTTTTAGTCCAGAAAAAATCATAAAAAAGTTTCGAGGCAATTGGACTTCGTTTGGTACTGTAAACCTAAAAAGTCAAAAACATGCAGAAAACAGCAACTGGCACTGGGCACTGGGTTAATAGGTTAGTGCTCAAAAATAATATGAATTGGTAAATAATCACCCAAAAAGCATCCTACAATGATAATATTATAGCATGGAACAATCAAAAATTATAGATACGTTGGAGACGTATCACCCCTCCAGTGTTGTCTGTGGATGTTGTGAATTTCTGGCAGGAATTTTCTAATGACTACTCGATAGTTCAGTGCGGCATGCTTTACGTCTTAGAATCAGGGCGCCTGATACGTCTCCAACGTATCTATAATTTTTTATTGTTCCATGCTATTATATTATCTGTTTTGGATGTTTTATATGCATTAATATGTTATTTTATATTATTTTTGGGACTAACCTATTAATCTAGAGCCTAGTGCCAGTTTCTGTTTTTTCCTTGTTTTTGAGTATTGCAGATAAGGAATATTAAACGGAGTCCAAACGGAATAAAATCTTTGCGATGATTTTTCTTGGACCAGAAGAAACCTACCAGACTTGGAGATGAAGGCAGGAGACCTGCCGGGAGGTCACAAGCCTGCAGGGCGCACCCTAGGGGGGGGGCGTGCCCCCCTGGCTTGTGGCCCCCCTGCAGGTCCTCTAACCCTATTCTTCGGCCTATAAATTCCCAAATATTCCCCCAATACCAAAGAGAGCCACGAAAATACTTTTCCGCCTCCGGAAGCCTCTGTTCCCGTGAGATCCCATCTTGGAGCCTTTTCCGGTAATCTGCCGGAGGGGGATTCGATCACGGAGGGCATCTACATCAACTCCATTGCCCCTCCGATGATGCGTGAGTAGTTCACCATAGACCTTCGGGTCCATAGCTAGTAGCTAGATGGCTTCTTCTCTCTCTATGTTCTTCAATACCATGTTCTTCATGATCTTCATGGAGATCTATCCGATGTAATACTCTTTTGCGGTGTGTTTGTCGAGATCCGATGAATTGTGGGTTTATGATCATATTATCTATGAATATTATTTGAATCTTCTCTGAATTCTTATATGCATGATTTCATATCTTTGCAAGTCTCTTCAAGTTATTGGTTTGGTTTGGCCAACTAGATTGGTAATTCTTGCAATGGGAGAAGTGCTTAGTTTTGGGTTCAATCTTGCGGTGTCCTCACCCAGTGACAAAGTAGGGGTAGCGAGGCACGTATTTGCATTGTTGCCATCGAGGATAAAAAGATGGGGTTTTCATCATATTGCTTGAGTTTATCCCTCTACATCATGTCATCTTTCCTAATGTGTTACTCTGTTCTTCATGAACTTAATACTCTAGATGCAGGCAGGAGTCGGTCGATGTGTGGAGTAATAGTAGTAGATGCAGAATCGTTTCGGTCTACTTGACACGGATGTGATGCCTATATGCATAATAATTGCCTTGGATATCGTCATAACTATGCGCTTTTCTATCAATTGCTCGACAGTAATTTGTTCACCCACCGTATTAAATTCCTTCATGAGAGAAGCCTCTAGTGAAACCTATGGCCCCCGGGTCTATTTTCCATATTATATTTTCAGATCTATAAACCAAAAATACCAAAAATACTTTGCTGCAATCTTTTTACTTTTGTTTTACTTTTCGTTTTAGCAATCTTTTATATCTATCTCTATCAGATCTCATCCTTGCAAATAACCGTGAAGGGATTGACAACCCCTTTATAGCGTTGGGTGCAAGAGTTTGATTGTTTGTGTAGGTGCGAAGATTGGGGACTTGCTTGTATCTCCTACTAGATTGATACCTTGGTTCTCAACAACTGAGGGAAATACTTATCTACTTTGCTGCATCACCCTTTCCTCTTCAAGGGAAAACCAACGCAAGCTCAAGAAGTAGCAAGAAGGATTTCTGGCGCCGTCGCCGGGGAGATCTACATCGAGCCTACCAAGTACCCATCACAAACTCATCTCTTGCATTTACATTATTTGCCATTTGCCTCTCGTTTTCCTCTCCCCCACTTCTAAAACGATTTTCAGAAAAAACCAAAAAGATTTGCCTTTTTATTCGCCCTTCTTCCGTTCGTCTTTTCGTTTGCTTTTTGTTTGCTTGTGTGCTAGATCGATTCGTTGCCACTATGTATGAATTGGGGATGGTTATCATTGAAAATCTTGAGGAAAAATTTGGATCTTGCTCTCTAGATCATGAAACTGAACCTCCTCCTAATTATAAAGCTAAAACTTTTCAAGTGAGAGAAGGAAATATTATTGGGAAGAGTGTTATCCAAGAGTTCTTTGATTGTACGGGAGTGATGCCTATGAATAAGAGATATATTCTTCTTAGCACAAATTGTTATGCGGATGCTATTGTCATGCTCATTGAAAAATTGGAAAGAAAATTTGTGCACGTTCATCCCGCTTTGCAAAAGGTGTTTTATGAACTTCCCAATATTAATCATCCTAAAGCTAAAAAGATTGCTACTATCATCCTTATGCGTGAATTTGATTTTATCGTACAAGAAGCTAGGGAGATTTTTGCTTTCTATAATAAAGACGTTGAACACCCTCCAATTGAAGAAATTCTCCATGATAAATAAACCTTGCGTAGTCTGGAATCTAGAGACTATCAATCTTATAGTGAAAATCTTAGGAGGAGAGTTCCCTACGCGGAAGTCACTCAAACCTTCTATCTCGAGACTTATGATGAATTTGATTGGTTAACTAGGGGAATTTTTCTAGGGTATAAGGATGATTGGTTGGAAAAGATGGCTAGGGAACCCGTTAGAAATAAGATACGTGTTTTATACGATGATATCTATCGTGATGATCCAGATTACGGGTTTATGAATGTCAAAATTACTAGTCAAAGTTCTTTTCATGAATTAAGTTCAACTACTAGGAGGGAAATAAAGGAAAGGATAGATCTATTTAGAAAAGCTTTTGATGGTTTGATCAAGTATGGATTGCATACCAAAGACGACAATACCTAGATCTATTGAGTTATGCCTAGCTAGGGGCTTTAAACAATAGCGCTTGTTGGGAGGCAACCCAATTTTATTTTTTTATGCTTTTGTTTTTGCTTCTGTTTTTTAGTGCTTTACACATTATTACCTCTGTAGTAATTGTGTTTTCTTGTTTTAATTAGTGTTTGAGCCAAGTAAGACCTTTGGGATGGTCTACGGTGATTGTGATTTGATTTTGCTGAAAAACAGAAACTTTTGCGCTCAGTCCAGGAATTTTATAAATTCACCAGAGCGTCAAATGAGTCTGAAATTTTTACAGAAGATTTATATACAAATTTCCCTGATTTTCCTAATTTTTCAGAATTTTTGGAGTTACATAAGTATTCTAAGTCTATAGATTTATACAGACTGTTCTGTTTTAGACAGATTCTGTTTTCTTTGTGTTGTTTGCTTATTTTGATGTATCTATGGGTTGTATCGGGGGGTATGAACCATGGAGAAGTTGGAATACAGTAGATATTACACCAATATAAATAAAGAATGAGTTCACAACAGTACGTAAAGTGGTGATTTATTTTTCTTATACTAACGGATCTCACGAGTTTTCTGTTGAGTTTTGTGTTGTGAAGTTTTCAAGTTTTGGGTAAAGATTTGATGGACTATGGAATAAGGAGTGGCAAAAGCCTAAGCTTGGGGATGCCCAAGGCACCCCAAGCCATATTCAAGGATACCAAAGATCCTAAGCTTGGGTATGCCCCCGAAGGCATCCCCTCTTTCGTCTTCAATCCATCGGTAAATTTACTTGAGGCTATATTTTTATTCACCACATGATATGTGTTTTGCTTGGAGCATCTTGTATGATATAAGTCTTTGCTTTTTAGTTTGCCACAATCATCCTTGCTGTAAACATATTTTGAGGGGGGACACGCATTAATCGTGAATTTATTAGAATACTCTATGTGCTTCACTTATATCTTTTGAGCTAGGCAATGTTGCTCTAGTGCTTCACTTATATCTTTTTAGAGCACGGTGGTGTTTTATTTTATAGAAATAATTTAACTCTCATACCTCACTTATATTATTTTGAGAGTCTTTAAACAGCATGGTAATTGGTTTAGGTTATGAATTTAGTCCTAATACAATGGGCATCCAAGAGGGATATAATAAAAACTTTCATATAAAGTGCATTGAATACTATGAGAAGTTTGATTCCTTGCATATAGTTTTGAGGTATAAAGATGGTGATATGAGAGTCATGCTAGTGAGTAATTGTGGATTGGTAGAAATACTTGTGTTAAAGTTTGTGATTCCCGTAGCATGCACGTATGGTGAACCGTTATGTAACGAAGTCGGAGCATGATTTGTTTAATGATTGTCATCCTTTGTGTGAGGGTCGGGAGCGCGCGATGGTTAACTCCTACCAACCTCTCCCCTAGGAGCATGCGTCTAATACTTTGCTTCGATAACTAATAGACTTTTGCAATAAGTATGTGAGTTCTTTATGACTAATGTTGAGTCCATGGATTATACGCACTCTCACCCTTCCACCTTTGCTAGCCTCTCTAGTACCGCGCAACTTTCGCCGGTGCATTAAACCCACCATATACCCTTCCTCAAAACAGCCACCATACCTACCTATTATGGCATTTCCATAGCCATTCCGAGATATATTGCCATGCAACTCCCACCGTTCCGTTTTTCATGACACGCACCATCATTTTCATATTGCTTTGCATGATCGTAACATAGCTAGCATGATGTTTTCATGGCTTGTCCGTTTTTTGATGTCATTTGCTAGGCTAGATCGTTGCACATCCCGGTACACCACCGGAAGCATTCATATAGAGTCATATTTTGTTCTAGGTATCGAGTTGTAATTCTTGAGTTGTAAGTAAATAAAAGTGTGATGATCTTCATTATTAGAGCATTGTCCCGTGAGAGAAAAGGATGATGGAAGCTATGATTCCCTCACAAGTTGGGATGAGTCTCCGGACTTTACAAATAATAAAAGAGGCCAATGAATCCCAAATAAAAAAAGAGAGGCCAAAGATGCCCACCAAAAAAAATGAGAGAAAGAGAGAAGGGACAATGCTACTATCTTTTTCCACACTTGTGCTTCAAAGTAGCACCATGATCTTCATGATAGAGAGTCTCCTATTTTGTCACTTTCATATAACTAGTGGAATTTTTCATCATTATGCACAACCACTTAGTTTCTTTTTGAGCTTTCATACACTTATAGCTCTAGTGCATCCGTTGCATGGCAATCCCTACTCACTCACATTGATATCTATTGATGGGCATCTCCATAGCCCGTTGATACGCCTAGTTGATGTGAGACTATCTTCTCCTTTTTCCTCACAACCTCCACCATATTCTATTCCACCTATAGTGCTATATCCATGGCTCACGCTCATGTATTGCATATGAGATGTTCCAACAGCTGAAATTGATATTTCAGGCTCATGCCCGTGTTGAGAGGTATGAGACCTCTGACAAGTTCTTTGCCTGCAAGATGGAGGAGAATAGCTCAGTTAGTGAGCATGTGCTTAGAGTGTCTGGGTGCTACAATCGCCTGAATCAAGTGGGAATTAATCTTCCAGATAAGAAAGTGATCGACGGAGTTCTCTAGTCGCTGTTAGAGCTTCGTGATGAACTATAACATACAAGGGATGGAGAAGAGAATCCCTGAGATATTCGTGATGCTTAAGTCCGCAGAGGTAGAAATCAAGAAGGATCATCAAGTGTTGATGGTTAACAAGACCACTAGTTTCAAGAAGGGCGAGAGAAATAAGGGAAACTTCAAGAATAGCAAGCCAGTTGCCGCTCCAATGAAGAAACCCAAGGCTGGACCCCGAGACTAAGTGCTTCTATTATAAGGGTAACGGTCACTCGAAGCGGAACTGCCCTAAGTACTTGGCAAATAAGAATGTTGGCAACATCAACAAAAGTATATTTGATATACATGTTATTGATGTGTACCTTATTAGTGCTCGTAGTAGCCCCTGGGTATTTGATACCGGTTTGGTTGCTAATATTAGTGACTCAAAACAGGCGATGCGGAATAAAGGGAGTCTAGCTAAGGGCGAGGTGATGATGTGTGTTGGAAGTGTCTCCAAGGTTGATATGATCGCCATCGGCACACTCGTTGTACCTTCGGGATTAGTTTTAAACCTAAATAATGGTTATTTGGTGCCTGCGTTGAGAATGAACATTATATCTAGATCTTGTTTATTGCGAGACGGTTATTCATTTAAGTCAAAGAATAAGGGTTGTTCTATGTATATGAATAATATCTTTTATGATTGTGCACCCAATGTGAATGGTTTATTGAATCTCGATCCTAGTGATACACATGTTCATAATATTTATGCCAAAAGATGCATAGCTAATAATGATAGTACCACATACTTGTGGCACGGCCGCTTTGGTCATATTGGTGTAAAGCGCATGAAGAAACTCCATGATGATGCATCTTTGGACTCGCTCGATTTTGAATCGCTTGAGACATGCGAACCATACCTCATGGGCAAGATGACTAAGACCCCGTTTTCTAGTACAATGGAGCGGGCAGGTGACTTGTTTGAAATAATATATACTGATGCATGTAGTCCAATGAGTGTTGAAGCACGCGGTAGATATCATTATTTTCTTACCTTCACAGATGATTTGAGTAGCTACGGTATGTTTACTTGATGAAACACAAGCCTGAAATTTTGAAAAGTTCAAGCAATTTCAGAGTGAAGTTGGAGATCATCGTGACAAGAAGATAAAATGTCCACGATATGATCGTGGAGGTGAATATCTGAGTTACAAGTTTGGTATGCAATTTAAGACAATGTGGAAATTGTTTCACAGCTCACGCCACCTGGAACACCACAGCGTAATGGTGTGTCTGAACGTCTTAACCGTACTCTATTTGATATGGTGTGTTCTATGATGTCTCTTACCGATTTGCCACTATCGTTTTGGGGTTATGCATTAGAGACAACTACATTCACTTTAAATAGGGCACCATCTAAATCCGTTGAGACGACACCGTATAAATTATGGTTTGGCAAGAAACCTAAGCTATCATTTCTTAAAGTTTCGGGATGCGACGCTTATGCGTGATAAGCTCGAACCGAAAGAGGCGAAGTGCGTCTTCATAGGATACCCTAAAGAAACAATTGGGTATAGATTCTATCACAGATCCTGAGGTAAATCTTTGTTGCTAAGAATGGATCCTTTCTAGAGAAGGAGTTTCTCTCGAAAGAAGTGAGTGGGAGGAAGGTAGAACATGATGAGGTTATCGAACCTTCACTTCAATTGGAGAGTACCGTAGCACAGAAAGATGTTCCTATGATGCCTAAACTAGTTGAGAGGAAGCTAATGGTGATGATCATGAAACTTTGGATCAAGTCACTACCGAACCTCGTAGGTAGACAAGGACATGTACTGCCCCGAGTTGTACGGTAGTCCTCTTTTGGAAGTCATGTTGTTAGACAATGATGAGCCTGCAAACTATGAGGAAGCGAGGATGGGCCGGATTCAGACAAATGGCTAGAGACCATCAAATCCGAGATAGGATCCATGTATGAAAACCAATTATGGACTTTGGTAGACTTTCCCGATGACCGGCATGCCATTAAGTACAAATGGATCTTTAAGAAGAAGACATGCGCTGATGGTAATGTCACCATCTATAAAGCTCGACTCGTCGCAAATAAGTTTCCGACAAGTTCAAGGAGTTGACTACGATGATACTTTCTCACCCGTAGCGATGCTAAAGTCTGTTGGGATTATGTTAGCAGTTGTTGCATATTTTGATTATGAAATCTGGCAGATGGATGTCAAAAAAGTGTTTCCTTAACCATTTCCTTAAGGAAAGGTTGTATGTGATACAACCGGAAGGGTTTTTTTGATCCTAAGGATGCTAAAAGGTGGCAAGCTCCAGCAATCCTTCTACGGACTAGTGCAAGCATCTCGGAGTTGGAATATACGCTTTGATGAGGTGATCAAAACTTTTGGGTTTATACAAGTTTATGGAGAAACTTGTATTTACAAGAAAGTGAGTGGGAGCTCTATGGCATTTCTGATAAGTATATGTGGATGACATATTGTTGATTGGAAATGATGTAGAATTTCTGGAAAGCACAAAGGGTTATTTGAAAGGAGTTTTTCAAAGGAAGATCTGGGTAAAGTTGCTTATATATTGGGCATCAAGATCTATAGAGATAGATCAAGACACCTGATAAGACTTTCACAGAGCACATACCTTGACAAGATTTTGAAGGAGTTCAAAATGAATCAGTCAAAGAAGGAGTTCTTGCCTGTTTTGTAAGGTGTGAAGTTGAGTAAGACTCAAAGCTCTACCACGGCAGAAGAAAGGGAAAGGACGAAGGTCGTCCAATATGCTTCCGCCATAGGCTATGTATTGTATGCCATGTTGTGTACCAAACCTAATGTGTGTCTTGCCATGAGTCTGGCAAGGGGGTAAAAGAGTGATTCAGTAGTGGATCGCTGGATAGTGGTCAAAATTATCCTTAGGTACCTAAAAAGGACTAAGGAAATGTTTCTCGGTTAGGAGGTGATAAAGAGTTCGTCGTAAACGGTTACGTCGATCTAAGCTTTGACACTGATCTGGATGACTCTGAGTTGAAAACCGGATACGTATAGTGCAGTAGTCATTTGGAATAGCTCCAAGTGGAGCGTAGTAGCAACATCTATAGTATGACATAGAGATTTGCAAAGTACACATGGATCTGAATGTTGCAGACCCGTTGACTAAAACCTCTCTCACAAGTAAAACATGATCAAACCCCGAAACTCATTGGGTGTTAACCACATGGCGATGTGAGCTAGATTATTGACTCTAGTGCAAGTGGGAGACTGTTGGAAATATGCCCTATAGGCAATAATAAATTGGTTATTATCATATTTCCCTGTTCATGATAAACGTTTATTATCCATGCTAGAATTGTATTGACTGGAAACTCAGATACATGTGTGGATACATAAACAACACAGTGTCCCTAGTGAGCCTCTACTAGACTAGCTCGTAGATCAAAGATGGTTAAGGTTCCTAACCAAAGACATGATTTGTCATTTGATAACGGGATCACATCATTAGAAGAATGATGTGATGAACAAGACCCAACTGTAAGCTTAGCATATGATCATATCACTTAATTTTATTGGTACTGCTTTCTTCATGTCAAGTATCTGTTCCTAAGACCATGAGATCATGCAACTCCCTGACACCGGAGGAATACCTTGTGTGCTATCAAACATCACCTCGTAACTGGGTGATCATAAAGGTGCTCTCCAGGTATCTCCGAACGTGTCTGTTGGGTTGGCGTGGATCGAGACTGGGATTTGTCACTCCGTATGACGGAGAGGTATCTCTGGGTCCTCTCGGTAATAAAACATCACAAGAAGCTTCCAAGCAATGTGACTCATGAGTTAGTTACAAGATCTTGTATTACGGAACGAGTAAAGAGACTTGACGGTAACAAGATTTAACTAGGTATGGAGATACCGACGATCGAATCTCGGGCAAGTAACATACCGATAGACAAAGGGAACTGCATACGGGTTTGATTGAATCCTTGACATCGTGGTTCAACCGATAAATATCTTCGTGGAATATGTAGGAACCAATAAAGGCATCCAGGTCCCGCTATTGGTTATTGACCGGAGAGGTGTCTCTGTCATGTCTACATGATTCTCGAACCCATAGGGTCCGCACGCTTAACGTTTGATGACGCTAAAGTAGTATTGGGATATGTACGTTGGTGAACGAATGTTGTTCGGAGTCCTGTATGAGATCACAGATGTCACGAGGATCTCTGAAATGGTCCGCAGGTAAAGATTTATATATGGGGAGTCATATTTTGGCTACCGAAAAAGTTTCGGGTTTTGCCGGTATTGTACCAGGAAGCTTCCGGAAGGTTTCGGAGAGGTCCGAAAGTCCATGGAGGGTTCCACCATCCACCTTAGGCCATCATGGGTTGTAGGGGGCGCCCTAGCCTTATTGGGCCAGCCCCCAAGGGCTCATGCAGCTACGGGGTTAGAAACCTTGAGGGGCAAGGCACCTCGGAGGTGCCTTGGGGAGGGAGGACTCCTCCCTCCTGGCCGCCACCCCTCCCTTGGAGGAGCGGTCAGGGCTGCGCCCCCATCTCTCCCTTGTCTCATATAAATAGTGAAGGGGAGGGGTGGGCTGAACACAACAAGTCCTCTCCCTTGAGGCAGCCCTCTCCCTCCCATCTCTCCCGTTCTTCCTCGTTCGCAGTTCCGGAGGCGCTTGGTGAAGCTCTGGTGGCACTGCTCCACCACCATCTTCACCATGCGGTCATGCTGGTCGGGATCCCATCTACTTCTCTGTCCTAGCTTGCTGGATCAAGGAGGCGGAGACATCATCGAGCCGCACATGTGATGAACGCGGAGGTGCCATTCGTTCGGCGCTGGATCGGATAGGATCACGATCGGATCGTGAAGAGTACGACTACATCAACCGCCTAATATACGCTTCCGCTTAACGGTCTACAAGGGTACTTAGACACTCTCCCTCTCGTTGCTATGCATCTCCATAGATAGATCTTGGGTGTTCGTAAGAAAACAAATTGTTTTCTGTGCTTCGTTCCCCCAAAATAAATTTTCAGATATTCCCAAACCAACAGAGAGACACCCGAAACACTTTTTCCGCCGCCGCAAGCCTCTGTTCTTCCGCAAGCATAGAAACGCTCTCCGAGTGGAGTAATAGTAGTAGATGCAGAATCATTTCGGTCTACATGTCACGGACGTGATGCCTATATACATGATCATTGCCATGAATAACATCATAACTATGCGCTTTTCTATCAATTGCTCAACAGTAATATATCTACCCATCGTATGCTATATGTTCGAGAGAGAAGCCTCTAGTAAAAACTATGCCCCCCGGGTCTTCTTAATCATATTGCTAAAAAACAAAAATACCTTGCTGTAATTTTTTTACTTTCTTTTTTACTTTTCTTTTCATATATCTATGACTATCATAATTAATCCTTGCAAGTAACAAGTTCATGGGGATTGACAACCCTCTTCCCTATGTTGGGTGCAAACATTTGCTTTTGTGTGCGTAGGTGCTGACGACGAGAATTTGTGTGGTTCTTCTATTGGTTCGATAACCTTGATTCTCACTGAGGGAAGTACTTATCCGCTACTATATTGCTTCACCCTTCCTCTTTGGGGAAAATCCCAACGCAGCTCACGAGTAACAGTGCATCCAAAGCTCCACACCTGGTGGCGTCTGGGCGCACCACTTGGCGCGCTCCAGGGCGAGGAAAGTGACGCTATGATTGCCCCCAAAAGGGTACCCGCCATCTAGCGCTCCCCTATTTTTCGGGAAAGTCGGGACATGGGTGCTTGTTTTTTGAGATGGGGGCATGGGTAATAGTATATAACACTTATAGTGATATGTATCCAGTCATAGCGTGCAGCCCCACTAGTGTGATATGGCTACTCAATTGTCCGCTCTCTTTTAACATTTTTATTTCAATGTAGTTTCCCATACCGGCTTATTGGATAGTCACGAATTCCAAAAAATGTTGACGAAATCCAAAAATGCAAATAATTTTTGAAAAAATTTGTACAACTCTGAAACCACGACCATTTTCTAAATTTGTGAACAAAATTTGAGAAAGGCGAACATTTTTTTGAACCCACAAACATTTTTTGTATTAGTGAAAATAATAATTGAAAACAGGAACACTTTTCAAATTCCATACATTTTTAAAAATATATAATTTCCTTGATATTCCCAAGAATTTCTAAATATGTGAACAAAATTTGAAATTCGGAACTATTTTTATGAATGTGTTTTTTGAAATTCCTGAAACTTTCTGAATATTTGAACAAATTTGGAAAATGAGAACTTTTTTGAAATTCTAAAACTATATTAAAAACATGTTTGAAAATATTGCAATAATCAAAAAACGTTTTTTGAATTTGAAAAAAGTCATGAAATCAAAAAATATCATGAATTCAAAAATTGTTAGCAAAAAAAAATCATGAATTCAAAAATGTTCATAGATTTAAGAAAATATTCAAGAATGCAAAATGTGTTCATAAATTCTTAACAAAAATCTAAAAATGTGAGTAATTTTTAAAAATATGAATTTTGATGAAAATGTTTCAAAAATTAGAAGATTCTTTAAAAACATTGAAATTTCAATAAATTTTGAACAATTTTTTATTTCATACATGTTTTAAAAATATGAGTAATTTATTAAATCCCGAATCATTTGTGGAATAGTGAACAATCTATGAGTTTTCAAACAATATTAGAACAGTTTGAATATTTTCGAAAGTATATGAGTTTATAAAAATTTAAAAAGTATAAAAAGTAAAAAATAGAGAAAAGAAAAAAATGCAAAATGAAGAAACGACAAAACCAAAAATATCGGGAAGAAAGAACTGGTTCTACAACCTTGTCGAAGCATCCTAAAACCATTCATCACCTCTCCCACGTTTTTGCGCTTGCTTTTTGTTTTAGACACTCTTGCGCTGGCTTTGTTGTTGTTACTAATGTGTTGGCCCATCTTCCAACGCTAGTGGGTAATTCAAACCTAAGCGCTCACAACGAGCGATACACAACATTTGTATTGGGCATAGCAGGCAAACATGCACCTCCCCTCTCTACTCACTAATTAAGGAGTACTCTCTTTAAAGGGCACTCTCATCTTCTCACGCTGTGGTAAATGGCGTACTGCATGTGTGTCATCTGTCGCAACTTAAGATTTTTTTTATTTTTTCGTAAATCCGTTATTTTCCAAAAAATTATCTTTAAACAGTGCGTCCAAATCTCGAACCATTTTCACCGTTTGATTCCTCACATCAAGATCTTCAAAACTAGATCCCATGTTGATAGGTTTAGACGAACATTCTTTATATGAAAAAAACCGGACGAAAAAACCATGCCTCTCGCGTAATGAAAATAAAAAGAAAACACGTTTTTTCCGTTTCCGAGAGGCACGGCCGTGTCTCTCGCGGAAGGAAAAAATAAACATGTTTTTTTTCGTTTCCAAGAGGCACGGCCGTGCCTCTCGCGGAAGCATATCATGCCTCTCGTTGAAGCATAACCGTGCCTCTCGAGTAAGGAAAAAAAGGAGAACGCGTTTTTTCCATTTCCGAGAGGCACGGTCGTGCCTCTCGTGGAAGCAAATCCGTGTCTCTTGCGGAAGCAAAACCATGCCTCTTGAGGAAAAAAAAGACGTTTTTTCTGCAAAAAAGAAATTTTGAATTTTTCTTTGTCCAAAAGCCGAGAAAGACCGGTGAAAAACTGAAACACCGAAAAAACCCAAAAAAAAACCATCTAAAAAGCCAAAAACATGTGCGAAAAATTAGAAAAGATCGGGAGAAAATGCTCAGAGCACGACACGTGGCGGCGGTTGAAAACACGCCAAATGGCGGCGTCTGAGAGTGGCCCTTCGGAGGCTCCCGAAGAAGCGCTCCTCAATTAGTTGCTCTCCCTCTCCTCCCGATAACTTCATATCAGCGGGGCCATATTTGGGATTTCACATGCCTTTCTCGAGATGGTTCTAAAACCTTCCATTAACGGGTTATTATTATTTATGTGTATTCTCTTTTAGTTTTTTCATTGTTTTTCTTCTCTTCTTTCCTTTTTTCCTTTTTTCATTTATAATTTCTCCAGCACTTTTAAAAACTTCTGAACATTTTTTGAAATTCGTGAACATTTCCCAACTCACGAGCATTTTTTGATTTTCAAGCTTTTTGCAATTTGTGAATATATTTTTATTCATAAACTTATTTTCCAGATTGACCAACATTTTGTGAAATTTGAGAATATATTTTGAATTCGATAACATTTCATGAAATTCATGAAAACAAAACTCAAAACATGAATTTTTTGAATTTTATCAATCTTGTGAACATTTTTTGAATTCGTGAACAATTTTCAAACTCATGATTCTGTGAATTCATGGATTTTTTTCGATTTTTTGAACATTTTCATTGAATTCACGAACAATTTTTGAATTGGTGAATATTTCTCGATATCAGATTAGACATGTAGTGGAGCCGCATAGGCGATTTTTTTTGTTTTGCTTTAGTGAGTCTCGAGTCCTTATGTTTGTTTTGGGGCGCATCAATGTTCTCGCCGCCCTATCCACGTTCTATTGGTGTGCTTATCAATGGCGTGAGGGCGTGTGGAGCCGTGTCTCTGGCTGGTCTCCCGCGATCCGATCGGTTAGGTGTGGATCTATTTGGATTCGACTGCCTTTCGTGGTCTTTGGAGTTCATATATGCCCTTATTGACGTTTTGTTTTCTAGGGCGTCGATTTGCTTCGAAGATCATGACCGCCGGGGTTGGTCTACAATGACGACTTAGCTGCCACTAGCCCACTGCCGCTGCTTCTATAAACTTATGGGTTTAAAAACGTTTGCTCCGCAGAGACGAAGACATAGAGATGGCATCAAGTCATGCTCACACGTCACCGATGGATGCAGAAAAAGAAAGACTCCAGCACTTCCAAGAATTTAATATAATTTTACTTTTCTACTACCTAGTCTCTAAAGCGCCCTATATTTGTTTACACAGAGCGTATACGAGTGTATTTTAAGGACTTGTGATTCTTACCCGCAAAAAAAACCTATGGTTCTTAATAAAAGAGTATGTAATGTAAAATTAAAACAGAGGAAGTACTAAGTATTTCACTTCTACTGTTTTACCTGGACCCTATAGCATATTTAGGACAGTAAAATTGAGCCTAATCCCAACCCTCTCGAGCCATCAGCAACCAGAGCCATTCATTTTCACGATTTAACATTTTTTGGCCGTATGATCACCATCAGCATGTTGTCTCCCTCGTTCTCCAGCAAGTGGGCCGACTGTCCTATATATGGGGACGCTACTCCCGTAGCCGAATTGAAGTGCCTCGGTTGATAGGGCCATCCGGCTGATTCGGCCTCACCAAGAAGCCCATCTCAAGGAACATGCTCAACCTCTCTCGTCTCTCGATTGGGAACCCTGGTCACGTGACCCCCATCACCTTAATCGCCGCCTCCCATGCCAGTCACCTCCCGTCCTTCATCCCCAGTCCTCTTCGCGCGATGGGATCAAGCCCTTGGTGTGTCGCTGCGCCGCCGCTGTGCGTCTCCATCTTCACATCGCTGCCCCTTTTCCTTCCCAATTCATTTCCTCAGGTGACCCAGGCGGCCCCTAGGTGAGATGTCGCTGCGACTTCCCTTCCCTCTAGATCACAGTACCTTTGAGCGCCTTCATCCACCCCCTCGAATCTCGCAAGGCGATCGTCCTGGCGCCTGCGGATGTCCCCTTTCTATGGCGCAAATTTGGGTTGATGCGTGTGTTCCTATGGCGGCGGCATGTTTGGGCTTACGATTTTCGGGGGCAATCAAGCGCATCCCGACGACGCAGCGACGCGTATGTGGGTGTTAGTCCCAGCCTCCCAGGTTTTGATCGATTTTGGTGAGGGAAATTTGGTATGTGGACTGTTCGAGGACATTGCTTGCTGAATCTCATGTCATAGTTCTTGTTGTCAGATTTGCAGCTGGAGAGGAAACTCGGAAATGTTGAAAGGAAAAACCACTTTTCTGCTGGATTATAAATATATTTTTATCCTAAATGTAGGGTTTCATGTTTTAAGAAGCAATTTATGTTTGATTACTCGCTGGTAGATTGTGGGATTTCATGCGAGTGTTGGTACAGATACAATGTGCAGCAATTTATCTTTTGTACTAACCCATGATGTTTTGGATTTTGTTTGGTAGATAAGTATGTGTTAGGAAGTGTATGGGGAGAAAGGATGCCGGAGTTGCGTAGTGGATTCCGACAATCTCTTTTGAAGTCAAGGCAACACCAGTAGAGAAATGGCTAGCCACAACTTATGTTGGTGGCGCACCAATTTGACGCGACGCCAGCACTATTTTTTAAAATAGCAATGGCGTTGGACGAATTGGTACGCCAACTTTGTGTAGTCAGTGCTGGTGTGGATTTAAAGTGGAACGCCACCAAAATGTGGGCCCTGCTGAGCTGACCAGTCGGAATATATTGCTGGCGTCAGATATCCTGAGACGCCACAGCTATGTTATGTAGTGCTGGCATTCACTGTTCGTGAACGCCAGCATTAAGTTCTGCCTATATAAGCTAGTGTTGTTAGCCCCTTTGTTTCTGAAAATACATTCACTTCCAATTCTTCTCCCTAACTAGTTAGCTCCTCTTAGTTATGGACCCACGTTGGCGGAGCGTGTCGAATGTTTGGGACTCCACCGCCCTGGCCGAGCTCCCGTTTGGCCCTGTTGGCTACGCCATGAGCTCTCCACGGTCAATGCAGTCGGCCCTGTCCGACGAATCATCCCGCTGCAGCAGCGCGACTTCCGTTCAATCCGGCATCTACGCCACCAGCGTCAAAGATACCGGCCTTGTGCTGCTTTGCGGCCGTCGACGCACTGTTGATAAGCATATGTCGCACACAGAATGGAATCCAAAGCGAGAGTTCTACATCAGCGCCAACCGTGGAAAGGTACGTATATGGCAAAAAATACATCTTGATCTATTTTCAGCTAATTTGCACAATTCAACTCCTCTAGTGTCGCTCACATCAACATGTGTATATATATATTATGATCCATAGAAAATAGGGAGAAATATTGCTTCACATGGATATGGGTTGATCTCGTCCAGAAGTACGTAAGCGAGTTGCTCGACTACTCCATTAGACCACTGAGACGACAGATAGATGAGATGCAGCTCAAGAACGATGTGATGCGAGGCCAAATCAAAAAATTCAAGATGCTTCGATATGCACTTTTAGCCGGTTGCATGCTTGGCCTATTTCTCCCAGCTGGATCGATGGCAACATTTCTTCATCACAGTGATGATGTTTTTAGTGTAGATCCAGTAGTAGTGAATTATAATTGTTATTGTTTATTATCCTTCAGTAATGTATGTAAGCAGGCCAGATTAATTAATGAAACCTATGTTATTTTCATCTATATGTATTATCTTTTAAACTGTTATTTTAATTCTATATATATTCGAAAAATTGAAAATGAAAAAATCATAATTAATGAAATAAATAACGTAATAAATAATAAACTAAACATATATAGAAATACAAAATAATGTGTACCAAAAAAACTAAAATAAAAGTACATAGCAAATGGTGTTGGCCACGTGGGCCAACGCTAGCAAACACACCACCGCCCGTCAAATCCAACCACCCATATACACATCCGGATCTATAACCCACCCACCAACACCCCCAAATTAATCCCCAACCCGACGTCGCCGCCGCCGCCAACGACCAAGCCCCCAGCCGCCGTCGCCATCTCCGACTCCACACCGCCGCCGTCTCCGTCTCCACCTCCACCGCCGTCGTCGCCGTCTCCGAGCCTCCACCGCTGTCGCGTCAAGGACCCGACAGCCCCGTCGCCTCCACCGCCGCCGTCATCTCCGTCGCCGTCTTCTCCGCCGCCGTCCCCTCGTCGTGGTCTCCACGTCCACCGCAGCGCCCTCGCAGTGATCTCCGCCTCCACCGCTGCAATCAAGGAGCGGTCAGCCCCGTCGTCTCCATCGCCGGTGAGTAATTGTAGCGTAGAATTTGTTAGTGTAAATGTAGTGTAAAATTGTACTGCAATTGTAGTGTAGAATTTGTAGTGAGATTATCGTATATAAGATTTTATTCTAGTTGAAGTGTAGAATTTAGTGTGGTTGTGTTGTGTAAGAACGTAGTGTAAATTTTTAGGGTAATTGTGTAGTGTCAGATTTTAGTGTAGCTGTGTAGTGCAGATTTTTAGGGTAATTGTAGTTTCAGATTTTAGCGTAGTTGTGTAGTGTAGATTTTTAGGGTAATTGTAGTTTCAGATTTTAGTGTAGTTGTGTAGTGCATATTTGTGGTGTAATTGTAGTTTCAGATTTTAGTGTATTTGTGTAATGCAGATTTGTGGTGTAATTGTAGTTTCAGACTTTAGTGTATTTGTGTAGTATAGATTTATGGTGTAATTGTAGTTTTTGATTTTAGTGTAGTTGTGTAGTGCAGATTTGTGGTGTAATTGTAGTGTAATTGTAGTTACAGTTAGTGTAGAAACTTTTATTCAACTTGTAGTGTATATTTTCTAGTGAGATATGTAGTGTAGTTGTACTGTAATATTTAATTAGTTATATTGTCTAGACTGTATATATATAGGTGTTGCAAGTACAGTCAGATGGATTCGAAATTTCATGGTGTGCGACAGAAGGGGACTAAGTACTATGTAATCATCACGAAGGACAATGTCGTCCACCAGCTTGGACACTGGGACACCCCAAAGTTAGCAACGTGCGCCTATGATGCAAAGGCGGTTGAGTATCATAAGGAAAAAGCGATTCTAAACTTCCTTGATTGTCGTGAGCACGCGTAGTTCCTCGCGCCGGAGAACATAAGGATATGCACTAGGACCGAGGAGAATGAGAACCTTTAGGTCGAGCAACAGTTGTTCGACCCATTAGTGACGGAGCTTGCGAGAGATGACAAACTCTTAGAGACCAACAAGATGATGCTCCTTCAGTATGCAGCGAGGAAGAGCGCAGAGAAGGATCCCGTAGATTAGGATAACCTCGTGGCACGGGAGGAGGAGGAGGTTCAGCCACTACAGCGTCGTCGTAGGTTTGCCAGGGACGACCACGAGGCCGGCCCCTCTGACCAGTAGCTTGCTAGATGGACGTCGCATTAGCTATTTCGTATATGAATGACTGTTTAACTTTATGCATTTTATTATATGTTTGAACCGTGCACCGTTTGTAGAATTGCTTAATTGCTAGTATATGTTCTATTTTGATGTGTTAGTTATTTAGTTTAATAATCTATGCTTACTTTGGTCAACGATATTGACAGCAGTAAATGGATGCCCCGTGTAAGAACTATGGTGTTTTGAGATGCCAGAAGGATAGGAAGTTCATCATCGATCTTCCGAAAGACTTCATCGCTAAGACGGTATATATATGATTTAGTTCAACATGTTCTGATTGAGTTTCGTATGATACGGTTATGACCGAAATTGTCTAACTAGTTTTTTTTTTAATTTTGCTCGGGTCATCCCTTACGGGGCAAGGCGTGACTTCTTAGAAAAGTTTTGAGTTCTGCTTTGATGCAACCATCACATTCCAATGCACCCTCATGAAGATGCTGACGGTCCAATGCTTTAATTGTCTTGTCACCAATGAGTCAAACCGCACCTATTTCGGTTGCCCTGGTTTGACAGCTCTTGCAACTGCTTACGAGATGGAAGCTGGGGAGAGAGCCACGTTCTACCTTGACTACGTTCGTGACGAGATCATGGTCTACCACAGGCCTCCTGCCAGCGATGATGATGGTCCACTTACTCTAGACTATGATCCTGACTCCGCCCGTCGAAATGTCGAGTTAGCTAGCTAGTAGGCATGCATGCATGGCATATCTCCTGTTGTTACCACTTCCTATTTAGTTGAACTTGTGTATTTGTGTTACTTGCCTATGTTTGATACTTTTTTGAATAAATAGACATTGTTGAACTTAGATTCTGGTATTTGCATTGTATTGTTTAATTACTGTTCAAAACTTTGATTATGCTTTCATTTTGGTTGGATCGCGCTGCTGTACAGATTTGGTTTAAATCTAAAAATTAAATTGTTGGCGTTGCACTAACATGCAATGCCACTACTGACGTATATTACTGCTGGCGCTGGCCATGTGGCACGCCATTAACATGTCAAATACTGGTGGTGTGGTCTCCAATGCCGGAAGTATTTTTTAACAGTGGCGCCATATTGGTGGCGCCGGGTGTCCACGTCAGCAAGACCATTTTTGCCATGACATAGCTAGGCTTTTCTGCATTAGTGCAAGTGCAGTGACTACCACGACTAGGCACCACGTCCAACGGCGACGCCGCAAGAATCAACATCCCCGTGTGTGCTACCGTCCAAGACAGCGTCACCCTTTTACACTATGTCCATGCCGGTCGTGCCTTCCCTACAAGTACAACTCGCCTCTCCCATGTGTAATATGACTAGGCTGGAGATAGGGGTCATGGCTTCAGATCAACAGGGCACGGCTTAGCTCTAACATGATACAATGCGCCGACACAAACTGTAGATACACTCTGAAAATATCTAAATGTTGAATCGTGTGATGTTCATAGTACATGTAATTCTATACATTGTATTGTACGTATGTGAAGTTTATAGAAAAATGGAGCACAAAGAAAATAAAGGCGCATTTTGTTTAGCTTAACAAAGAAAGACTGAAAGCCATTTCGTTTCTTTCACAACAATGGATGCCTAAGTGTCTTGTGCATTGGATTCCAAGGGGAAATCATGTCCAGAAAAAAGTTAACGATCAATTGTCTAACCAGGTTAGCTAACCAGCATTTCTGTTTTTATTCTATGTATTAATTACTCATTTTTAGTCACTCTCTTCATCTCTTGAAGTTATTATAGAAACAAATATATTTTTGATATGTTGTGCAAAAACCATATTTGAAGTTGGCATGCACAACAAGGATGATTATGTGCCTCTTTAAGTCATCCACAGTCACATTCTTGATTCTTGTCTTGGCTCTAACTTGGGTAAAGACTGGAATATCATATTCGAAAATGATGTTAGTCAGAAGGAAAATAACTCTTTACACATGGTGGCAGTTGCGCACATCCCCATTTTTATCTCTAATTATTTTGGTAAATTATTTTGGACCATGGAATATAACTCTCTAACGAAAATAAGTTTGCTCACCTTGCTGGAACAATAGGAGGTTTGCTCACCTTGCAAAAGTAAAGGCATTGAAGAAATTTGTAAGGTGGGAACACTCAAAATTCCACAGAGGTAAGTATGCCATGCTCTCCCTCTTGTGATATCTAAACATGTTGCTCATGTGGTTTTGAAGATTATATATTCATCTTCAAGCATGGAGGAAGACTTAGCATAAACGAGGCCACTTATAACGTGCAAGGCAGGATGGCTTAACTATTTAACGTGTAAGACATAATGTTAGCATGATTCGTGTTGCAAAGTTTTGATTTTGTACTTAAATCTAAAACATCTCTCTTAATAATTCCAAACACTCAAATTTAATAGGTTAACATTAGTGCTATGTTTTACTTAGTTGGTAACATGTCTATTTGTAAGCATCATGTCCTTCTCAGTTTCAGTGGAACTTAATAATATCATCTCATTATCTTTGTCCCTCATTATTTTATATCATATGAAAGTTGCTTTATACATTGGTGTCTTTTGCAGAAAGGACTGCATATAATGGATACTTGACTGGAGGTCAAATTGCTCTCATGGTTGCTTTTCCTTTTGATGACTCATATGCATGATATGTCTTATCATTCTCAAACTTCTTATATCACATTTATTTGTGACTTGGCCGTTGCATCTAGGAATTTTTGTGTAAACAGATCTACCATTGATATATATGTTACAATAGTTACTTTAAGCCTCCCCACACACACACAAAATAGTTTCTTTAAACAATATGCAAGCCCTTTTTACATGAAATATTCTAGTTCTATCACTTTCTATTGTCCATCGATGAATTGAACCATGCAAATGTCTTGAAATTGTTTCATGGGTGAGCCCAGGTTCATGACTAAGATTTTGTCCCACTAGCATGTCATGAGTCCGCTCATTAGAAAATATTAAGCCTTTGTGAGAAATATCGAGAGCACATATCATTACAAGTGAACTACTTGTAGCTCTTCATTTTGTTGGTCAAGTAATTATCAAATGAAGCAGCTCTCTTCGCTCTGCCTCTCTTATGCCCGCAAACTATTTTGTCCATGCGTAGGGTTATAGGTAAAGAGTAGGGGCACAATAGTTCTTATTATTTCAGTATAACTCCATTAGCTAAGACCATCTTCATTTTTTTCTGAAAGATCTAAGATAATTGTCATTAGTAAATACTCCCTCGATTTTTATTTATTTCGCATATTAGCTTTGACTGAAGTCCAACTTTATAAAATTTGATCAAGTTTGTTGAAAACAATATGAACATTTCGTTTAGATGATTTTGCTAGATGGCATATAATTTTACTATCTTAATGTGTCGAATGCATCCATGCTTCCATCAAAAGAACCATATTGTGTAGACACATTCCCAAGTGACAAGCACAACTCATGGAAGGAACAAAAGATCCAGGCTAGGAAGGCATGTTTCCAAGGTACAAGCTCAAGTAATGGAAGTATTGCTATTGGTGATTGCAAAATACATGTATCTGGATATGATGTTGATGAAAGATGTTAAAACTACTTGCTCTATATGTCTAATCTTATGTTGGCGAATTGACGGATGTTGGCTAGATTACCATTTCCTTGTGTTGCCTTGTGTATGTCCAAAAATGCAAATATTGTGGAAATGTAAGAACATGAGCTTTTGGTGTAATGTTCTTTCCTTCTTTGTTGCACAAGCTTGAGGTTATCATTTCTCATATAAATCTACTTTGTTTTCTTGTTCATGGCTTCGTACTATAGGTCACTTATGTGAATATTTATTTTTTATGCATCGTGTTCATGTTGACATGTGCTACGTGACAATTGATGCCTCTTTTTCGTCTTTGCATTATTATTGTCCAGTGCTGGATTGACACAGAAACAAGATGAAAATGGTGGTAACAACGAAGTTAACATTACGTTTGAATATAGGGATCAAGCAATATGTACATTTCCAAAATTTATTAACAAAATGGAGGGGCGCGGCAACGCGTGCCATCAATGATCTAGTAGGGACCTACTATACCTCCACCAGTGCGCACTCTTCGTAGCGCTGGTTTCAACGCACGTCGTACCGTAAAATGAAAAATTGCACGGTAACACTAGGTACCGGCAAGGAGTCATCCAATAGAGAGCTTCAATTTATTTCTCGATGGGCCACATATTTTTGTATTGCACTTTTTTCTTTGATTTCCTTCTTTGTATTTCTCCTCCCTCTCTTCAGTAGTTGGTCCCATAATTGTACTTCACATGCATGCATGATAGTTATGTGGCAGAACCCCTCTCTCCCTTCCCCCACACAATAAATCCAACCATTTCTTTCATCTTGACTACTTCAAAACATTCATATCTTTTAAACTATATATTCATTTTTGGAACTTGCTTTATATTTGAACTCTTTGCGCATTAACTTTTAAAATGAGACCAATCTGAATATTTTCCAGTCATGTTTAATTTTGAATGTACATTTCACATTCTGAAATAATTAATTTCACACTTGTAAGAGCACATTTCTCCATGTGTGGTTTTGGTAATTGATGACACCCCTATGGACTAATGGTTGCCTTGAGTTATATTCGAAGGATTTGTCCGTAGGTACTTCTTGAAGTCCATCTGTTGGTTTCAAGGAGTGTATATGGTGACCAAGGTGGTATTCAAGGTTTTATCCAAAGATTGGTCATGTGAGAGTTGAGCTTATCGCAAGCATGTCTTGAAGAATAAGATTGTGTGAGCATTCATGTTTACCTTCAAGACATCATCTTATGAAGAGAGAAGATAAGATACAAGGTTGATCAAGACTAAGTCAAAGAGTGAATCAAGTTGATCAACATGCAAAGCGTACAAGATGTACCGAGAGGGATCAAGTGATCCCATGGTATGCTAAGCATTGTCCATTACGCTTTGTGTACTAACCCATGGTCTACGTGAGAGTTTGTTGTGGGGTTAGGTATATTTCCATGGGCTTGTGTCAAGAGGAAGATCTCATACAACCCATGGAGGATGACATCAAGTGGTGATCGTCATCAAGGTTGCGGTGTGCAAGTTCAAGTGAAGCATCATGGAGAGATCATGCTTGAAGCTTGCCGTTCATTGTGGTGACAATGGTCTTGTGAAGATGTACCGAAGAGTGGCTCTCCCATAGTGGAGTATGGGGGAGCAATCTACTAGTCTTCATCGAGCCGACGCAATCAAGAAAGGTGGTCCATCTTGAGAAGGACAAGATCGTCATCATCTAGCTCAAGTGGACTATGCGCAAGGCAAAGGTTTGACCTTGATAGGGTTTTCTATTTTACCGGTCTCATGGTGGTAGTTGGGAGACCGGGTTATAGGATCGATAGCCGTACTATCAAGGGGGGCTCTCAAGTGAGTAGCTTGATCGCATCGTTCGTTGAGAGCTCAAACCATTGCATTCTTGGCATCATCATCTTTCTTGGTTCTTGGTTGGCTTTTCTCTATGTGGGTTCTTGAGCTTATGGTCAGCTTCATGACAAGCTCAAGTTCATCAAAAACGGAGTCCATATGCATCTTCTATGATGTTTTCGATGTTGGAGTTTTTGCCGGTTCTTCATTGATAGAGGTTTCACATCTCTATATCATTGGCATTTTCATACTGCCACTTATTAAGAAAACCAGACGCTGTTGGATAGCTCTTGTCGTCCTGAATCCAACAAGCTTGAGTTTGCTCAATTCGGAGCTCATATGCGAAGGTTATGGCAGTTCTGGTTTTACTGGTTCCATCTGGCTGCTCTCGTTCTTTGTTACCCTCCCGAGGGCGGTAGTACCGCTGGCCACAGCGGTAGTACCGCTGGGGGGTTCCGGCTCCTTGCGCAGGGCATCAGACACTGCTTTGCCTGGTGTCTGGTGACCAGCGCCACCCGAGCGGTAGTAGGGGCGGTAGTACTAAGCGGTACTACCGCTGGCCCTTCTACTACTATGTTTTGCGTGTGGGCGGTACTACTGCTTGAGCGCGGGCTGTGGGGGTAACGGTTGGATTTTCGTGTCTGGTGACCAGTGCCACCCGAGCGGTAGTAGGGGCGGTAGTACTAAGCGGTACTACCGCTGCCCCTTCTACTACTGAGTTTTGCGTGTGGGCGGTACTACCGCTCCCATGGGCGGTACTACCGCTTGAGCGCGGGTTGTGGGGGTAACGGTTGGATTTTCTCCCACCTATAAAAGGGGGTCTTCTTCCCCAATGCTTCTTATCTCTTTAGCTCGAGTTTGGCCCCCATTGTTGACCTTCTTCGAGCTTGCTAACTCTCAATCCCTCCAATGATTCTTGCTAGTTCTTGAGGGAAAAGAGAGAGGAGATCCAGATCCACATTTCCACCAATCACTTTCTCCTCTATGTGAGGGGAACCCCTTGGATCTAGATCTTGGAGTTCTTCGTGTTCTTCTTCGTTCTTCCTCTCATCTTCTTCCATAGCATTAGTTGTTGTGGAGGGATTTGGGAGAGAATGACTTGGGCACTCCGTGTGCCCTTGCCATTGCATTTGGTGCATAGGTTTGAGTTCTCCACGGTGATACGTGGAAGTGAAGTTTGAGAAGCTTATTACTCTTGGGTGTTTGAGCACCCTAGAGCTTGTTCCTCTTGGGTGCCTTGGCGCCCTAGACGGCTTGTGTTGCCTCGGAGCTCAATCATTGTGGTGCAAAGCTCCGGGCAAGCACCGGGGTCTCCAATTAGGTTGTGGAGATTTCCCCGAGCATTTGAGGTCACCTCGGAGCCACAGTCCGTTGTGGTGAAGCTTCGTGGTGTCGTTGGGAGCCTCCAATTAAGTTGTGGAGATTGTCCCAACCTAGTTTGTACGGGTTCGGTGACCACCCTCAAGGGTCCCTTAGTGGAATCACGGCATCTTGCATTGTGCGAGGGCGTGAGGAGATTACGGTGGCCTTAGTGGCATCTTGGGGAGCATTGTGCCTCCACACCGCTCCGAACGGAGATTAGCATCCGTAAGGGTGTGAACTTCGGGATACATCGTCGTCTCCGCGTGCCTCGGTTATCTCTTACCCGAGCCCTTTACTTATGCACTTTACTTTGTGATAGCCATATTGTTTCTTGCTATATATCTTGCTATCACTTAGTTGTTTATCTTGCTTAGCATAAGTTGTTGGTGCACATAGGTGAGCCTAGTTGTTTTAGGTTTTGTGCTTGACTTATTAAACGTTAGTTTTATTCCGCATTTGTTCAAGCCTAAACCGTAATTATTTTAAAGCGCCTATTCACCCCCCCTCTAGGCGACATCCTCGTCCTTTCAACACTGATACATTATAATTTCACTTTCTGTGGTTACTGTTTCACAATTTTGAATCCACATTTCACTTTCCACTAGTTTTTTCACAAACATAACATCTACTACCTCCGTCCGGGATTATTAGGCCCGAGAGCCACGATGTCTGAGTCCTAAATTACTAGGCCGCTGCATCAATTCCCTAGTGTTTTGTTTAGATTTTCGATAGATTAATTGCAGGCTGAACTCTGCGCCTCAAATAAGGGGAAAGCGGGGCTCCTTCATTGGCCATGCACGGGCACCGCATGCATGTGTACCGGTTGGCGCACCGGTTGACTAGCTTCGTTCCAATTTTGTCGGCCGGGATTAATTACAGACAATTACTGTTGGGGCAATTAGATTGGTCATAGTGGGAGTAACATAGGTAGTAACATAAATGCCACATAAGCAAAATAGATGATTTGACAAGTAATTAACGAGGAGAGAGGCAAATAGAGTAACATAAGGCCTCTTCCAATGCATTGGTGTTTAGGTGAGGTGCTAAGCGCATTAAAAACCCTAGCAACTAATCCCCCAATGCATAGGTGCTTAGCTTTTGTTGTTAAGCTTTTCTCATTCAATTGTTTAACCATTAAACTCCTTCATGCATTGGTTGATAGTCATTTTGCATAGGTTTGTGTGCTTGGCATCGTTTCTTTCTGGGGTCACCATAGTACTCTCTCTTCTTTATTGCGTTGTCACATCATCTTTTGTCATATGTGGCACCCTTAGCACCGGTACACGATGGAGCACTGGGAAGGGCCTAATATGTTACCATCACATAGCGCTTCCCAATGCAAAATGGATCTACAAAGTAATAAATGAGTGCATCTATGTTACCATATCTATGACACCACCCACTACGAAGGTAGTAACATAGACTAGTAACATATGTATATTACTAGTCTTAGTTACTTCCCACTATGACCAGCCTTAGTGGCGCCTAAATCCTCCTAATCCCGTCGTCCGACCCTTTAAACCCGGACGAAGGTAGTATTTGGATTTGCACATTTCTCAAATAACCTATTTCAGTATTATAATAAATTATTTCACATTTCTATTTCTAAATAATAAGTTTCACACTGATTCATTACAATTTCACTTTCCGTGGTTATTATTTCACAATTAAGTGAAAAACATATTTCACTCTTTTGAATTAAACTGTTACACATTTTCAAATAATAGTTTCACAGTTTGACATTTCAGTTTCATGTTTGTTTTCACTTCCACAACCTACATTTCACTTTTCACTGACTCGCTTAACAAAACTCACATATATTTCAATTGCACAATTTTAAAATAACATATTTCACTCTTTTGAAATAAGTTTGTTTCAGATTTCATAATTTTGAAATTGATTGGTTTCACGTATTTATATTGAAATAAGTGTGTTTCATATTTTTCAAGTAAAATGTGTTTTTCCACATATGAAATGTGAAATGGTAAAGTTTAAACATGTTTGAAATGTATCCAAGATTGATCTAGTTTTAAAGGTCTTGACGCTAGGAGTTCAAATATATAAATTGTTTCAGGTACAAACTTATGGCTTAAAATATATGAACGACTTAATTTAGCAAAGATATAATAAAAGGTTGGGTTTATTGCGTGAGAGAGAGCGCTTGGGCTGTAATGACATGCGAAGGATAATAATGGGGCTCAAAACGCTGTATTTCGTCACGTATAATTTTTGTATAGCAAAAAGGTGTGAATAAAAAGCTAGGCACAACACGCATCTTGATGTCGATTAGATATGTTATCGGTAGGTCGCCGTACCGTCAACTCCAGGGTCGGCGAGCCAGCATGGTTTTCTTTGATAAAACTAGCCGACACATACTCCGTTCAAAGTTCCCCGTGAGTCCACATTCCTCGAGGACCAAACGTACACACATAGCAAAGCCCTACGCTACGTCCCATGCGGCATCGCTAAAACAAAACAAAGTATGCTTACCGTTCGTGTGCCCCTGACCAACAACTCTTGTCCCGGCTGGAAACCCTCCCTCCATCACCGAAGGCGCATTCCTCGGAGCTACCGTTGGCAGCCCATGTTGGTTTGTACCGGCAACTCCAGGGTGCCATGGCATCCTTAATAATATCCATTGACAGACTGACTTATAGTCCATTCAAATCAGAGCCCTCGCCAAACTGAGTCCACCTAGCTGTTCCTCGACGACCAAACGCACCACAATCGCCGTCGACACGATCGTAAGTCTTTCTCCTAGTAGGAGTATCTACTATCTAGTCTGACTGATTGGTTAACTAGTCTGTGTCAAAAGTGAAACCGATTCATGCTTGGACAGTGGATTGTTGACAAACAGAACAGATTCTTGCCCATCTTCACACGGTATGTGTGCGTACGTACCCTTATCGACAGAGCTGGCTTTGTGAGTTGAGTTGGTGGCACCTCCACCAAAACCAGCCATACCCGGGCCTGCCCAACGCTTGCGTTTCCCCGTGTCGGTGTGGTCGTCCACGAGCAACCGTGGTTCCTGACCAAGTACTCCACCACCGAAACACCATTTGCACCATCTAGACTAGAGGTGTTTTTACGACTTTTTCTTTTCGAAGCAGCAGCACAGTAGTACAACGACGAAAGGGAAATTTCATAAACTAATAAAATACTCCAAGACCGCTCGCCCAAGGAGAAAGTACTTGGCGTGGTCCTTGGCGCCTGCACTGCGAGCGTGCCAGTTTCATGCAGAGGCTTTTACTACTCCAACATGCAGCTCGCTGGCCAGCCAGCTTCATGCACGCCTTTACTCTTCCGCGGCACAGCTGGTTTCGTGCTGCGAGCGTCAACTGACTGCATGCATGCGTAACGCCCAATGTGTCCTGTGCTGCCGCGTCGGGCGCGGCTCAAACACCCAAGAACGCTTGAGAGTAACCTGGACGTGAACCGACCCGCGACTGCACCTACCCCACGAACCGGTCCGCGTGCGTCGGGCCTTTGATGGCGCGATCTGCCGCATTGCTTCTACCCAAATTAAGTCGCCCCTCACCTAACCTTCCTTCCTTTCAATCCCTCCCTCCCCGTCTCCACCCGGCCAGCCAGCCAGCCAGCCTACTACCGCCGTTGGCCCGCCGCTATATATACCGCCCCGTCTCCCTGCCCGTTTCTCGTACCTATTTGCTTGTCTTCGCCCTCCTCGAGCCCTGGCCTGCGGTTGGTGCTGAGACCGAGCTGTGCCTTGCGTGTAATCCATCCTTGGGTTTGCGAGATGGCCGGGGTGGTGGAGGAGCTGGTGAAGAATGCCGGCGGGTGCGCCGTGATCGACGGCGGCTTCGCCACGCAGCTCGAGGCGCTCGGCGCCGACATCAACGACCCGCTCTGGAGCGCCGCCTGCCTCATCACCAAGCCGCACCTCATCAAGGAGGTAACCCAACCGGCCGACGTGCCGGCCTGCACAATGCCTCCTCGTATTATCATCAGTTCATGGCCAGCATATCTGTCTATGATCTGTCTCCCGTCGTGCTCCGGTCGGTAACCTCACAATATAATGCACCAAGTCCAGGTAGCATACCTAGTATCGTGTTTGACGCGGTTTGGCATGTTGGTTTGCGCTTTAAGGTTATTATCTTAGCTGCTAGTCAACTCTATCTGTACAGCTAAAATGTCGATATGTGCAGATCAAAAGTAGAACAAATCTTGGTGACGACCAGGACAATAAACACTGTTTCCATTTTCTCACCTACCTCCCATATAGCATTTAAAAAAGAATTGAACAAGAGACCACCTACCTTTTTGACGGGGAGAGGGTTAAGAGGAAAAGAGATCACCCACTTTTATTGACAATTGAGTGTCCAGCATTCTCTTGGTGTTCAGATTTAGGCCTAAGTACCTTCGTTTAATTTGACTTGACTCCTTCATCGCATGACTTTCATAGCGCCTACACCTGAATTGTGTGGCGAAACGTCAACTTCAGATGAATCTCGAAGCTAACTCAACTTCAGCCATTGCTTGTTTAGTCCAGTACCACGGTCCCGTTAGCTTCGTTTGCACATTTGACAACTTGCACTGGTGTCGTCAGGTTAATGACCATTACAACTGGGCCACCGGAAGTACTAAAATGCCATCATGTGCACTTGATTTAAAAGCGAAAAGTGTATGAAAATATCGAGAAAAAGTGTCCACAAGTATTTGGCCGACTTGAAATATTAATTAGTTTTGGGCATATGCGTATTTGGGCAACATTTGCATGTAGTACTGAGCTTCATATTTTGCTGCATGCAAAGAAGAGTTCATGTACTTTTGCAGGACTACGTTATCAAAGTAGAGTTTTTAGGGGATTATCAAACCGCTTGACCGGGCGGTAACCGTGACAGATGCTCCTTCCGTCTCATTAGTGTCAAAAATGCTCTTATATTATGGGACGAAAGGAGTAGCAAATAATGCTGAAAATAAACTAACGGAACAACCCGACCTGTAGTCAGCCCCAAAAATTAAAGGCAAAAACTGAATTAGCTTCGAGACCAATTGCATGAACGGAATTCCACAAGCGTGTGCGTTGTGTGCAGATGGACCAGATCCACAATAGACAATAGAAGGATTTTTTTTTTCAACTGGAAAAGGTCCTCATGCATATAAATTTAGTTTTGGTGTGAACATAACATTTTGTTTTTTACATGTACAGGTCCATTTGCAGTATCTTGAAGCCGGCGCCGACGTCATCATCTCCTCGTCCTACCAGGTATCATGATCGATGTTATTCCACCGCTGCAAGTCTTCTGTGGCTTCAATTCAAACACAGATGAATCCATTAACAAATAAGAGGCTTCCATCTAAAATTCTCTGAATCCATCATCTTCCAATCCAGCCAAAGAGAAATGTCATCGTGCCTTCCTTTCTCTGCAGGCAACTATCCCAGGGTTCTTGGCCAGAGGACTGCTCCTCGAGGAGGCGGAAGGATTACTGCGAACCAGCGTCCAGCTGGCGCTGGAGGCCCGAGACGAGTTCTGGAAGTCGGCGCAGAGGAAGTCGAAGCCCGTCTATAACCGCGCCCTTGTGGCCGCGTCCATCGGGAGCTACGGAGCGTACCTCGCAGATGGATCAGAATATAGGTAAGCAACACAGGATCGAGTGCCGTTGCAAGAACACCGCAGATTGATGAACCCTGAAACATCTTGAGAAACCCATGCGTTTTACATTCATCGTGTAATATGTTTTGCAGCGGGTCGTACGGAGACGACTTCACGGCGGAGAAGCTCAAGGACTTCCACCGGCGCCGGCTGCAGGTCCTGGCGAGCGCTGGCCCCGACCTGATAGCGTTCGAGGCCATTCCCAACAAGATGGAGGCTCAGGTATGCTTTGTGCTGCTGTAATTCCAAGAGTACTGGTTGAATAAGCCTGCCACGTTCCTTCGTTTGCTGAGAGGAACTGACACATTTTGTAGGCTCTGGTTGAGCTTCTGGAGGAGGAGGACATCCAGGTGCCTTCGTGGATCTGCTTCAGCTCGGGGGAGAGCTTCGGGGACTGCCTCCGGATCCTCAACGCCAGCGAGAAGGTCGCCATCGTGGGGGTCAACTGCACGCCGCCTCAGTTCGTCGAGGGCATCATACGCGACTTCAAGAAGGTCTGCAGCCTCTTCCCTGTTTGTTCAGAAACCTTTTTCTCCACGACACATTTCAAATCTCAAAATGACGTATCTTGCTCGTGATTGATTCTCCGACAGCAAACGGAGAAGGCGATCGCGGTGTACCCCAACAGCGGCGAGGTCTGGGACGGGAGAGCCAAGAGGTGGCTGGTGAGTAGTCTACTGACGCTACGTTGTACGTACTTCATTCTCGTTACTGACGCATGATGTTCGTTAATGTGTGGCTGCGAAATTTGACACAGCCGGTGGAGTGCTTCGGTCGCAAGAGCTTTGACGTGATGGCGAGAAGGTGGCAGGAGGCCGGAGCCAGCCTCGTCGGAGGGTGCTGCCGGACGACGCCGTCGACCATCCGGGCGGTCTCCAAGGCGCTCAAGAGCAGGAACGGGCAGTGATCTCTTCTTCAGAAGTTCAGAGTCAGCGGTTTCGTTTGAGGTTGTCCTGAGGAGTAGAACGCCTGATGATATGTAGTGCTGACGTGCACCAATCGAACTGGGGCACTGGTTATGTAGTCATCATGGGTTCGGGTATAGATTGTGGTAGAGAGAAATATTATATCGTTTGGATGTCAGGTTCTTTATCAAAATCAGTCGATCAGGATGTTCTAAGATAGCTGCTCCAGCTATACTTTGCCCATCAGTTAGTTGTCTAAGAGGATGGTTGTGGTGGTCATCCATGGTGGTGGTTAGGCCGACGACGTCCAGTCTTCTCAGCGACGAGGGGCTAGACATCGACGGTGAGTTTGGTGGACCAACCTGCTTGGGGATTGAAAAGTGAGAACGCCGGCGAAAGTCGATGACGACAGCGCTTGCAAGTGTTGTTACCTTCATAAGGCGTCAGAGCTGTGGTTCTTCCCTTCTAGTCCATACCGCTTGAGGGAAAACCCTAGGTCCTTGAGCCGGACAATGCCATCACATCTATCGTGCTACCCTTTTAGGGGCATCGTTATGGAATCTAGCGCGAACAATCATTCCCAACACGCATCAAGTAAAAATGGGCCCGAAAAAGGCCAGCTTGAGCACCATAAAACCAGGCCTTAAAAAGCGAATATTTGCGAACCAACCTGTGGTTGGATGGTTAGAGGGACAGTGGTATCCCCAGCCCACCAGGGTTCAAGTCCTGGTGCTCGCATTATTCCTGGATTTATTTCAGGATTTCCGGCGATGCGCTTTCAGTGGGAGGAGACGTTCCCGTTGACAACGAGGCGCCTACGGTGACTTCGTAAATCTCAAGATGATATGCCGGCTCAGTCTCTCGAAGGTGCTCATAGGGGTAGGGTGTGCGTGTGTGCGTTCATAGGGGTGAGTGTATGCGCGTATGTATGAGCGCTTGCGTCTGTACTGTGTTCAAAAAAAAAAAAGCGAATATTTTGCACCCGACTTAATTACCTAAAAAACATACAAAAGTTGCCATTCCTTTTAAAATAAAAATACCACATAGACACGATTTCAAAATACATATGTATAGGTTAAAAAAAATGACATGTCTAGATGATAAAAATTGCAACAAACAGTAACACACAAAAGTTGCCGTATTTCTGAGTAATAAAGTATCGCATATCCATGATTTCATACATACACGGATATATGGTTAAAAAATCAAATGAGTTTCCATGTTGTAGATAATAAATTTGCCATGACTCTTAGAAAAGTTGTCAGGTGAGTGGCAAAACATTGACGTGCTCTGAAATTTCCCATGGCTTTTAATTTTTTCTGCTATTGTCTAGCAATGCAATGTGCCATGGCTCAGTAATTAAACGTAACGTGCTATGGTCAATGGCGGAGACAGGGGCAGACCAGCAGGGGCACTCCCCCCCCCCCCCCCCCCCCCGACATTAGGAATTTGGTACTAATTCACTGATGAACAGTGCGCAATTAGCAATTAGTTGATGCTTAAAGTCTTATTTTTCTATGCTTTGGCCCTCTCCAATCTATTTTGACTACAATCGGCCCTCCCAATCCTAATTTCCTGGCTCCGCCACTGGCTATGGTCCAGGAAAGTAATTTGCCATGGCTCTAAAATTAAAGTATCCATGATATCTAAATCGCCATGTATGAGAGAACAAAATTCGTGAAACAAAAGTAAACTACCATTAAGCTGCCGTGAAATAAATTTCTAAAAGTTACGAAATTTGCCATGTTATAGTGTTTTCAGGATTTCTGCATACACATATATGTAAACGGCTATGTTTTCAGGATTTTCACATACACATATATGTAAACTGCCATGTTTTCAGGATTTTCACATACACATATATGTAAACCGCCATGTTTTCAGGATTTTAGATAATGGCAACCATACAAGTAAACCGCCGTGAATTATTATTTTCCTAAAATTTCCCATGTGATCTATTCAAAACAATTCAAAAATTTCCATGTTGTACAGAACACACTTTCCTTCTAAGTATTGTCATGAGGTCAGTGCAAACACATTCACAACTTACCATGTTCTACACATCGCATGTTCACAAATTTTCATGTAACTATTACAAAAAAAAGGGTGATGTATGAAACAAAACACTTCAAAATTGTCATGTTTTACAAAACACACTTTCCCCCTAAAATTTCCATATGATCAGTCCATACACATTCACAACTTGTCATATTCTACACAACACATGTTTACAAAATTTGTCTGTGACCATTACAATTTTTCTAATTTGTTGTCATCATGTATGAAACAAACCTTTTCTAAATTTGCCAGGTTCTATGCAACACATTTTCATAAATTTGCCTTGTGACTATTACAAATTTCCTAATTTTTTGCATATGTAACAAACTTTTCTGAATTTGGCATGTTGTACAAAACACACTATCCCCTTAAATTGCCGTGTGATTAGTCCAAGCATTGTCACAACTTGCTATGTTCTAAACAACACATTTCATAAATTTTCCATGTGACTGTTACAAATTTTCTAATTTTTGCCATGATCTATGACACAAACTTTTCAACATTTGTCATGCTGTACAGAACACACTTTCACCTAAAAATTGCCATGTGAACAGTTTAAAACATTTTTTGCAACCTTGCAATGTGACTTATTACAATTTTTCTAAATTTTTCCATGACGTAAGAGACTAATTTTTTTAAAATTTTCCATGTGATCACCCCAAACATTTTTTAAAGTTTTCCATATTCTAGATAACGAATCTTCATAAATTTTGCCGTGTGACTACTACAATTTTTCTTGAACACTGCCATGTTGTAGTAAACAAAACGTTTTCTACATTTGTCATTTGACAAGTAGAAACAATTGCCAAGTGAGACTTTTTTTCAAAAAGGATCAGATCTATTATAAAAGTTCACCAAAAGTATAAAGCATCTCAAACGTAATAGAAATTACATCGAGATTCCGAGACTACCGAACAACCACTACTACCGCTAGAATGAGCCGTTGACGTGCCGATGTCGCTGCTCCTCTACCAGAGCCGACTTGACCTTGTCTATGACAATCGGGAAGTCTTCGTGCACATGCCCCTAAGGACCAACACCCTGGATCCATAGTCATCGCCATTGAACCCTTTCATAGATCTGAAGCACCTGACACCAAATCTCGCCATATGACGAAAAACCCTAACCTCACCGCCCCAAGAAAACGGTAGGAATATACATCGGAGCTCCGCCGACTACGTCCGGACAGACGAACTCGAGGAGGATTGGCACCCGGAAAACAAACTTGAAGAAGAAGTGTCGCCTTCCTTTCGAGCGCTGCACCTGCGAGGACTAAAAACCCTAATCTAAACTACTAACCGAAGCGAAGGCACCGGGATTCCCCTCCCCACCACCGGCCACCGGAGCGGCTGGCAGAGGGGAGGCGAATCCACAGACTCGCCGGTGGAGACTGCAGGGGAGAGTGTGCCCTAGCCCGCCTAGGGTTATGGGTGGAAAACTTGACAACCTATATAATAGAGTTTAAAACTAGTCATGATAAAACCCCCTATAAAAAAAGGTTGCCACACTTAAGTTAAAATGGAGCTACAATATATTATCATGAATGGTAACATACATGAATGGTAACTATGTTGGTAAGTTGGGGTATGTATGCAACATTATTATTGTCATGTAAACCTATCAAATACACAATTGATCTACTCCAAAGTTGCCAACTAAACTTGGCCATCAAAGGGGAATAGCTGAAAACAAGGCTTTGACACCACAAGTTCCTAAAAAATGTCATAGAAATTTGCCGTGGTAATACCTACTCCATCCGATCCAAATTAATTGACTCGGCTTTAGTACATCTTTAGTACAAAGTTGTACTAAAGTAGTGTCTATTTAATTTGGATCCAAGGAAAACTGCCGTCACAATGATGAACATGGCAAATCCTCCTTATCCCCTCTGTTGCAATCAGCAGGAGGCAACACCTATATGAACAAGGAAAATTACCGTCATGAATACACAATGGTGAACATGGCAAATGTTCCTCACCCCCTCTGTTGCAATCAGTAGGCCAGCAATCCTATGGGATTCATCTCTTTTGTTTTTGAAAAAAAAAATAGCCTTCCCTCTGCCATCCTCACCTCCCTCATCTGCATCTGCTCGTTCCATCGATCCGGCGAAGCAACACCTGACCACACCGTGCTTTCCCCTTAGCTCAAAATCAAGCACACACCATTGCTGAGATACAGTCCACAGCTCATACACACGTTCCAACCCCACACTAACCAATACCTGCGATGATTATCCCCAATAACCCCAAGCATGAAATGAACTGAAAAAGGAGGGGAGGAACTTCCCCAAGGTCGCAGCCACAGCTCAGCCCCCGTGCCAGCTAACGTCGTATGGTTAACATTTCCAATTCAACAAGGACACCAAAGAACTTAAAAGTTAATGTCATCATGGATATACCATCTTCTTGTTACAGCGGATACAGTGCTGTTGATTTATTCCAGGACCCATACGCTACATTACATCATTTCAGTTCGACGAGACTAGCTAAGGAGCTAGCAGCCTTCTCCATTTCCCTATGACATAAGGTTATTCACATGGCGACTGCTGGCCTTACCCCATCTTTGCAGCGCCTGTTAAACAAATACGTCATACATACAGGTGCACATGAATACACACTACATGTTCTTGGCATATCCATGGTGAACACTACAACTTTACAACACCTGCCGAGAGGAAGGTTTGACTATGACGCCACTAAGCTCATGTATGTATACGGTGGAGATCTCGTCAAGGATCCTCCAACTTGATTTTTTCTGAATAGTCTTCTGCCGATGTATTCAACGGAACATGAGTTATGATCAATTCCCCCTCAGAATAACCATTCATTAGAAGCTTTCCAATCTTCATCCTCCAATCTGTGCTGTATTTCTCATTCCACCTGTCATGAACCACCCGATCGCGGTAGTTCAGCAACGTCCCAAGCCCAGTGTTTGGTATCCAACCATATTCTTGCAAAACCTTCGCCTCACCTTCTGATAAATCTTCACCAACCTGGAAAAGAAAAGATATTTAGGTTACACCAATGGAAGCAGAACAAACATCAAGACTTGTTGGAACTGGACACAGTTAACAACTCGTGGGTGATGGTGACCTTAAGTTTGCTTTGACAATTGATAGGTTGAAGATATATACATAAAGTATTTGTAGCCACACTGTCAGTCACCAGTTTTACTGCACAAGACACTGAAAGAAACACGGAATGAGGAAGCTTACCAATAGTGGCCTGTTTTCAATAAGAGCGGTCCTGCCACAGCTACTAAGCTTCATAGCAGTAACCAGCTTTCGGATCTGCCATTCTATTGGCACTGATTTCACAATTTCAAAGAAATATGTCGCATAACCATACTCAGGGCGCTCAAGAACTAGCCTGTGTAACAAAATTACAAAGAGGTTGGATAACCTTACACATCAGTCACCATGTTGACTAGCATACAAGGTAAGAAAACTCACCTATTATGGCTCCTAAATACAAAAATGAAGGATTGCAAATCCCTGCACCATCCCCACTCCACAGGACAATCACGGAACTGAAGATAGCGCGACTACAAGAGATAGTGATGTATCAAGCTAAAGAAGCTCATGTCAACTGGAAAATGCACAGATTATCCAGAAATGGATTCATACCTGTTCAATGAGGGAAATTAAGCAAGCTAAGCAGTAAATAGCCTTTCCCCCCTTCCCATGCCTAGCTGCAGACTTCAACAAGGATGCTCTCTGTGGAAACAACTGCACATTGACGAGTAGCATTGTCATAATTATATTAAAAATAACAAATACCAATGCACAGCAAATAATTTTCATACATTAGAGTATTAGACCATACCAAGATACAACTGTAGCATCTCAGAAGAACTCTGGAGCTAAGTAAACGTACAAGAGCTGTATCTGTTTACTAATTTACCAGTTACATAAATTTAATCGTGGAAGCATCTACCTCAATGAAGAGTACGCGATGGTAAATGCAAGACTAGTCAAAACAGTATATTGAAGAGATCACTTATCCATTCGTGAAATTCTATAGTGCATTCATGTTTTCAGATTAATATGTTCGTACAGTGCAAGCGGTGTAGACTTCTTTCTCAAACTGCTTTAACTTTAGGGTTCCCCATGAGCTGAAGAATTTCAGATGGGCACCTGGCAGCTTCTCAATGTTCTGTATTTGCTAATGGGTAGCATTTGCTAACAGGAGGCTCCCAAAATCACTGTATTCCGGACATAACTGATATGATTTCCATTTTTTCAGAGATAGAGTTTTTAAGCTCACAGAACAATTAATTCCAGATGAGAAAATTAACCTTTTTACAAAAGAAATAGCATGCAACAAATTATTAACAATATTTCCTGGATGTGTTCACAGGACATTTATTAGAAATAGCATGCAACAAATTATTAACAATATTTCCTGGTAAGTAGCGCTCTATTTCAGTAATACAGAAGCTTACTTTTGTAATCACATTTTCAAGGTCTTGAAAGTCACTTTCTGTGCAGTCTGGAAGCATTTCATCATCTTCTACCACATCATAAAGTTTAATCTCGTTGACCACTATTCCTCTGTCCAGAAGAATCTACAGGCAGGAAAGGACAAACAAAGAAACACAAAGCTGACATTATTGCATTTAGATAGAATTATGTATGCAGCAGAAAGGTACCTGTAGAAGTCCTGGAGCATCTTCTTCAAGAGCCGTTTCAATCGAATCCCTGCACACATAATTGCTGTAAGCATAATTTCAAAGATAGCTTAACGTACAAACAAATAGACCATGCAGTCCAAACAATTAGATCATGCAACATACGTCGCAGTTTTCTTCTTCCTCTTTTGCCTAGATGGGTAAGGAATACCCTCATCATTTTTGTAAACATCTTTTTCAAGCACCTTTTCACTTGAATCCCTGTGAATGTCATTTTTATAAGCTTAAATATGAAATACTGTGTGAATATTAAACAAAGTACTCATACTGCGCACATTGCAATTTTCCTCTTTTTCCTTTGACGAGAACAAGGCGCAAGGCCCCCGTTGCAGTTTAGAGTTCTGGTATGAGTTTTTTTCACAATAGGCTCCATACTACTGATAAAGCTGTTCTCACATAAGCCAGGCAACTCATACCCACTTAGTTCACTTTTTACTCCTAAAGATGGTAGTGAATCTTCAGCATCTTTTGGCATACATTCCAGAATAGAACCAGAGACCTTCAGGCCATCATTGTTTGAGTGGTGAAATTTCACAGAAGGAGATTCAGAAGGATAGATCGCATAACCGTCCAATGCAGGCTCCGTTTTGACATCAACCAAATAGCTCCCAGAATTTCTTGGTGCCAGCTGAACGTTTTCATCTCCACAAGCCAGTGTTTGACTTAATAGGAGCTCAGCACTAGAATTAGAAGTCTTGTCATTTGCTGGACCTTCAGTATCCTCAACTCGAATTTCCTTGCCATTCACAAAACATTCCACTGAAGATATTTGGGTGTCTGGAAGAATTTCAGCAAACAACCTCACATTGTTGCCATCATTCATGCTATCTGTAATAGACGGCGCAGAAGAAATTTCCTGCAAAAAAATATAAATAATTAAGAGACCAGTATAGGTACAATGAGGCTTATCACTGTTGCAGATCATTATAAACAAATACCAACAAATATCACGGACTTCTGCCGCGAGTATTTATCAAAATGATTACTATTTTTAAACTATTTGGCTTAGTTTTAAATGCATTTATGAATTATAAATGTAGATAGCCATAGAAATAATAGCAATGTTGTGATACTAGATGTAATTGCTCGACACAACTAATATTAATGTCTAATGAGCTGTGCCTGCCTGGCTTAATCTGCTGCCAATCTGCCATACTAGTCAAACTGAATCAAATAAACCAGATATGGGATCACCCATATCAGTAACCACAGAAACAATATCAGACTCACTACAGAAACATCAACTGGGCAGGTTTAGATCTGCACGAACAAAATATGAGAAATGATTTTCTATATGGCACAATAAGTAATGTGCATGGTATTATAACAAGACAAAAAGCATGAGATGTTCCGATGAAACCTAGCAAATCATGGAATGTTACTGAGATTACATAGAAATTAATGCAGAACCAAAACGGCAATTATGAGCAAGATAATTAGGGAAAGCATATCGGAACCTGCAACATGCTACTACATATATCTTCCCTGTAGGCTGTTCCTTCATGATTTCTGCAACCAACATTGCAAAACAGAACATTAATCAATGTAACACGAACAAAATCATAGCCAGCTAAAAAAGATCCATACATTTCCTCACTCTCACTTTTGGGAACTGGCCCACTTGTTTCAGCATCCATTTGCATGGATGAATTTCCCGTATCATTCAAAGCACACTTTTCAGCAGATACCCTAGCAGACGAAGAACACATGTCCGCTAGAAGGATCCGGTAGCGCTCTTGTAGAGACATGTGATCCAGCTCAGTTTCAGCCTGATCATTAATTTGGTTTTCATGATTAACATCTGCGGTATCCAAAACATGTTTGCGAGAACATGGTTTGTCCTGATCAGGATACATCTCAACCGGCATAGGTTCCTGATTGTTTCCATTGCCTGGAAAGGAAATCACTGTCACAATCTTTTGAACGGAAAGTACATTAAAAATTAGAAAACTCCAAAGGAAGATCAAAACCTTCAACAAAATTACTTTCAGTAGCCATATTAACAGAAAGTTTTTCCAATTGTGCATCCTCTTTTTCTTCTCTGGAATCATCATCAGTCACAGAATTATCCTGCACATTTACCCCATAAGAATTAACCATCTATTTACAAATGACATGCTACAAAACCAAGCATTGGAAGCTTTAGAAAGTAGGAAGCCTGATGATTTCTAAGGTTAACAAGAAATAATAATAAATACATAAGAGTTGCTCTTACCACAGTCAGATCAACTACAACGAATTTTTGAAGGGTAATAATGAAACTTTAACTACACTTCAAAGTAAAGACACAAAGCATTAAACATGACAAAGGAATGCAAAACAGGAAATAATAACTTATGCGACAACAACCAAATTGATGCCAAAACAAAATATAGGAAAAAGACAGGTATTGATACAAAAAGCTCCAAAGTCCAAAATACAATATCATTACTTCTCTAAGTAGTGCTGGAGCAACATTACTTGGAAAAGTTGATCGTTCAATTTCAAGTAGCATAATAAGGTTCAAATAAAGTAAATATAAAACGACAAGAGAACGTTTCAAAAGAAGCAGACAATGGCCAATGGGTCAAAATTATGTCATTCTGTATAAAAAAGCAAAGATCCTGCAATATGGCCCGAAAATGAAGCCTAACAGTCAGTTTAGTGAGAACAGGTTATCAGTGAACAAATGTAACATAAAGATCTGTCCCGCCCTAGCTAGCTAAGCCAGGGAGGGGTAGAATGGAAAGATATACCTTGTGGTCTTTCTTCAAAAAAGAATGATGTAAGTTTTTAGCTTCTCAGAAAAAGAATGAGGATATGTCGTGTTTATCTCCTTATAGGAGAAAGTATCTTTGCAACAACGTTTACATGATAATAAAGACGAAAAAAAGCAAGAGAATAATATCGAAAGTAACATCTAAATTAATCGGCCTAACATGACCCTGCTTGGAGAATTGTCGGGATAATAAATAGCATGTATCATAGTTACCTGATTCGCGATTCGTTCGGTTCACAATTCAAATTCACTATATCCTATGAAACAGATTCGATGGGGGTACCTCTTCGATCTGCACATTGGAGATCCAGTTCGCGAACTTGCTATCTTGGATTTGGAAAAGGCTACTATAAGATTCGCATGCATCTAGCCACAGAAGATCCTAGCTCTGGTTAGCAAACTTGCTGTCTTGGATTCGGAAAAGGCTCCCATAAGATTCGCATGCAAATGGCCACAGAAGATCCTAGATCGATACTAAATGGAAATAGAAAAGAAATGTAGGTTGGCCCAGCACAAACAGGCCACGACCTGCTCGAGTAGTTCCCGATAGCCTCCCCTTAACCTAAGCCAGCGCCGCCGCCTCCATGCGATTCAGCGTATCCTGCTCGTTCTCCCTAGCAGCTCCCATAATCACGTAGATGGAGAGTAGCATGTCCTCCGCCGTGCATCCGCAGAGAGCAGGAGGGGCTGCTGTCACACGACAACAACGGACCAGCCGCCAGGTCTTGGCCACTGCCAGTCCACCGTCAGCTGCGCCGGCCACCGGGTCTAGGCTGCCATCTAGTCCCCGCTGGTGTTCGATGGATCAGGCAGCGATTTCCGATCAAACCGAGCAAATTCGAACTCCGATCTACATCGGCCTCTCCCAGCAAATCAGGTAACTATGATATGTATTTCCTGGTAGCTTTGAAAAATAACTATGCATATGATGTGAATGGTCAAATACTGAAACCCACCAGTAATTGCCTGTTGAGCACAATCATAAATAGCAACTCATTACTTCTTTTTAACTAGTGTATAAAATGCATGGTGCCACTTTCACCAACTTGAAAGGGGAACTTTTCAGTTTCCAGTGCATAATGAGACTGCCTATCCAAAATACTGAATGAAAATGGTACAGATAATAATGGTCACCCCTTCACGAGAATATCTAACTGTGATGTAACAATGGAAGTAAGAACAATTAGTACCTGCGCAGATTGAACAGGAGCTTTTGCAGCCCATTCACAATGACCTTTTTGCGACTTGTAGAATAGTTTTGATACCACTAGTTCGCCATCATCCTCCATTGTGTTTTTGATATTATATTGATGTAATTCCCAGTAGAACTGAGGGTTTTTCTCTCTAAGGGCAAAAACTTCCTTGCTACCCTGTAGACCCCCATCCAAGATTATTGATCTGGAGGGCCCACTTTTTTGCCAGCTGATATCTTTGTCATTCTCATTGCTGCGTAAGTTCACTTTTTTGTGAAAGAAGTACAATGCATGTCCATCTTGCCTCATACCTGTAGGATTGCAGCCAAATGTACAATTGCTAGTTAGTGACAAAACAAGCAAACAAGAGATGTAAATACATCGGTGTGGGCTTTTGGGACACAGCGGCAAGCAAGGATGAAATCGAGTCCTTCTCCCAGTGCATGCAGATTCCTACTTAATATAGCTGCTTCGTGAATACGACGGAGAGCCGATTGTTTCGCAAATAAGTAATACCCGGGCAAACAGTGTCATACATACAGCGACGGTCTGCATTAACTGCAGTTTTTTTAATGCGCTACTGGCACCTACCTCGATGTCCTGTGCCACTTAACACCTATCTCAATTTATTAAATGGCTTTGTCACGTGCCTTCGCGTGCGTATCCAGCGTATCTGCTGCGCTTCGTCATCAAGCTCCATCGGACAAGGGAAGTGCTCGCAGGAGATTGAGAATAGCTCGAATTTCATGGAATTCGGCAACCGTAATGAGCCCAGATTAGATCTTTATTTTTTGTAAGTCCCTCCCTCCCTCCCTCCCATCTGAATCATGCAGTTGCGCCCAGTTCCCAGATTTAGTTGTTTTCAGTGCTGATGCTACTCGGCTAGACATTGTGGTTGAGGTGACAGCGGAGGATTCGTCGGAGAGGGTGATCTAAACAAAGCACCTTCGCACTGGCGATTGAGCAGCAACGTGTAAGATTTGCATTGATAGAGCATTCACTGACAATATTTAGCATGCGCAACGTCAATGGGGTATTCGTTAAGTCCGGCTAACGAGGGTAATAAGTGAGGAGAAATCATGAGGTACAAAAAGTTCATGTACTATTAATAGTTGTCCAGACTGTTGGTACATAAATTCTGTCTCTGGCAGTGCATGCATAATAAAATCTACTTCCTCCATTCCTAAATATAAGTCTTTTTAGAGATTCCACTATGGACTACATACGGATGTATATAGACATACTTTAGAGTGTAGATTCACTCATTTTGCTCCATATGTAGTTCATAGTGAATGAAATCTCTAAAAGGACTTATATTTAGGAACGGAGGGAGTAATAACTTGCTATGTAAGTACAAATAGACAAGGTTCTTACATAATTCTGTCTCTGACGGTGCATGCATAATTAAAGCTAATAACTCGCTATGGATTGATGCTGATTAAGTAGAAATAAACTACATAGAGGAGGGAGATCTAATCGATTGTCTTTACATAGTTATCCTCTTAATCAATCGATGGATTCTTGATTAGGGTAGTGGCCGTCTTCAGTGGAGATGGATGAGGACCATGCAAATGACGAAGAGGTTGAACCAACTGGGAGATAAATATTGTGTAGCAGGATTTCAGAGAGATCAGAGCTGGAATTTAGGAACTGGGAGCGTTGTTTAGTCATTGCTTGGTCAAAAGATTACATGGCCAGACCTTTGGCCGTCACTGTGCTCTACTGATTCATCAGAGGCACTAATCTGCTGGCATGCTTTTGCTGCGAGGAGAGCAATGAAGGCGGTCCTATTCAGCATTGTCCCTATTCGATGTTACACATACTGTAAACATGAAATGCCCGACAAAATTGGCATACCACCCTAACAACAATAAAATGATCCTACACCACATTATACACACATTATGATTGGATCTCAGATACCATGGAGAAGCCGATGAACTGTTGTGCATATGCATACAGCAACACATGAGCACAAGGGTGAACAAGAGGAGGAAGAAGGGGAGGGGACAAGAATGACTGAATGAGAGAGGGGGGGCTGCGAGGTGGAGGTAATAAATCCCTGGTGCATGTATCTGTTGAACAGCTGCTAAGCTTAAATGAGAGTGTGTCGCCAGTGGGTAAATGAGGTGGGTCTGTGTCATTATTGCGCTGTGGAATACAACCTTAATACACCATCGCTCCATTTCTCTCTGAGTTTATACGTGAATCGTTGTATGAATAAAGCACAAATCTTAGAGGACTGAACGGTGAAGATATGGGCCTCGCCTGGCACCATGTCCCAAGGTGTATTTTCGGAATACATCCCATCAAGAGTAAAAATACCTGGAATATCTTGAGGATGGGTACAGCCAAATCTTGCACCTTCATCACCAGATTTAATAAATTCACTGATGAATGGATGACGCTGAGCCAGGCCATTCCCCATTTCTGCAGCCAGATGCCATAGAAGATCACTGTCGCTTGGATTAAAATGTACACCCCTTGGTAACCCTGGCCAACTCTGAAATATAACAAGCACAATTCAAAAGTCAATAAGTAATTTAACATGTTGCTAAGCAGCTTCAATACCATTGCTTCGTAGGAAAGATCTTGGCATATTTAAAGGTTACAAGAGCAGATCATTGAATGGCTCAACTTGGTAATGAATACTTGAATAGTATGGTACCAATTTCAGCATGTGCGCACGTAGAAGTTCACTTCACTATCAGGTGATAAAAGAAGGTCCACAGGCATAGTCAAAGCAATTGCATGGAAATGGGTTGCTAGATAAGCATGGCACGACAATGTGGGTGCAGTATCAGGATACATGACATATTTGCTCCCTCCCTACTTCAAAAACAATACTCCACCTTAGAGTCTGTAACAGTGAGGGTGGCAATGCCCTGACAGCCATGGATTATGACACAAATGGAGTAAAAATGTGGACGGAATTAAGTCCACAGATGATGCAGTGTTGCAAAAATTGGGGAAAGCCCGTGCTGACCACAATTGTCCACTTGCCAAACTTTAAAACTGAATTTCCTTTCAAGATAAGCGAATTCGTGAGCACTGGCACATCCACGAATGAAAGGCTTAACAACAACTGTGGTTATAAAGTCTAAAGCATCCCCGAGACCCACGAAAATGGAATCTGCAACAACATAGCAACTTCCAATAACCACGCACAAAACGTCGAAGAGCCGCACCTGCTGGGCCGCTCCGCCGGTACCCTCCGGGGCGGGGGTAGCCTCGCACCTGCAAACCAGACAGGGATCACGACACGAAAATTCTCGCATAAACAGAAGGATGAGAGCAAGGCGCGCACGGACCTGTCAGACGTCGGAGGCGAGGGCTTCACCCGCGGCGCCGGTGAAGGCCCAAGAGGGCGGCCACGGCGCGGGGCGGGGGTGAGGTGGTCGGAGTCGGAATCGGAGTCCGGGTCGGGGCCGAGGAGGGGAGGAAGCGAGTCGATGTCGAAGGCCATTGTCGGATTAGGGTTAGAGCGGGAGAGGGGGGGAGATTTGGGCGAGGAGAATGTATAGGACACTGCGATTAGATCGAGTTTTGGCGATAGGATCGTGGAGGGCTCACTCAACTCAACTCAATCCCACCAACAAAGCCCGGGCACCAAAGTTGGGCTAGTCAGGCCTCTGATTAAATTTAGGGTTTTGTCCATTTTGGCCCGTGATCAGACTGCACGTGGGCTGATATCTATTATCGGTTTTCATGTACTCCCTCCATCCATGACAGTGTGAAAAACTGGCTAGTCGCGATCTTAATTGTTATCGGAGGAGTTCACAATCTTAATTGTTGCCTTATGGGCGATATGGTATGCTATAAGGTCATTCACGAGGGGATCTTCCAGACGCCATTTGCAACAAACAGCTTCATCACTCAGTACTTAGCTAATTTGCAAACACATATGAAGCCGGGGCCTCGAGCTGCAGTGGTGCCAGCTCGTTCTTCTGCATGGATTACGCCGCCGGAGGGACACTCGAAGTTAAATGTGGATGCAACAATACCTCGGGCAGAAGGTTTTGAAGCAGGAGGAGTTGTGTGTCGCGACTTCTCATGTACCTTAGGGAGCATTGGTGGTTGTGTTCAGAAATATTGATGAATCTGAAGTTCTTGAGGCCATGGCAATCAGAGAAGCACTGACGTTGTCAAACGATCTATACACGGAGAGAGTGCTAGTGGCTTCGGATTGCAAGCTTGGAGTGGAGGCTGTCAAGGAAGGGACATTTGCATCTTAGGGAGCAATTATGTGTGAAATCAAAGCTCGCACATCGTCGTTTAACTCTTGTATCTTTAGAATGAATTTAGAACCTCGAATACTGAGGCTCACAAACTAGCAAAGCACGCGTTAACATTAGGAGATGGACATCATGTTTGGTTAGGACAACCCAGAGAACTTTTATCCGTCCCTGTAAATCATGTGACAGTTGAATAAAGCTTTTCGAGTTTTGCCTCAAAAAAATGTACTCCATCATATCGCCGTCATAAAAAGGAACTCCATTCGTCTAGTTTTGTTGTAGACGGTAGCTAGATGTCAGTCGACTGACTTCTGGTTTTGGGTCAGTCGATTTTGAACTTCGCCGGAGGGAGGACGGAGGGAAAGAAGGAGAAGGAAGGATCTCGTCAGAGGGTTGTCCATCATCTATCTTAGGGTGGGGGTGGGGCGGAAGAACGATGGTGGTGGGGTGGTGCAACTTCGTTGTAGAAAATCTCCTTCGACGTCGGGGCTAGAGGGGTGGCCGGGGGGCGGCAGCGCGACGGTGGGCCGCGGTTGGGGGAGGGCGGTGCGACGAGACTGTGCGGGAGCGCCGCCAGCCACGGGCGGCGGCATCAGGCGGTTAGGCAGGCGGCGGCTGGGCGGCTGCGAAGAAAGGAGATGAGCTGGAGGAAGAAGAAGAGTTGCCCGTCATTGGATCTGCATCCGACGTCCCAAAACGGTCGACTGGCCCAGATTCGAAAGCGAGGCAACTTACATCTAGCCATTCCCTTTGTTGTAAAACGGGGATTTGCAGCTCAAAAACAAAAACTGCTAGAAGGTTCAGATGAAGAAAGGCATGAAACAAGGCAAAAACTATTAAATGTGATTCACTGGTAGTATTTTAGGGACGTTTGGATCTGTGAAGATAGCACATCTATCTCATGGTATGCTGGCGCATGTGTGGTTCGCACGCGTAACAACTCTCATCGGAAATTCAAAGGTACGGCGTTTTGGTGTCTCACAAAGACTATCGTGGACTTGTCATGCAAAGTTTGTCGTTTGGTATCGTTGAAAAAATATGCCTTTTGGTGGTGATTTTGTCAATCACTGCAAGAAAAAGGCTTACCGATGGAGACGAGCCAAAGTGGCTCTCTCACATGAGCAAGCATGGAGAAATCATGCGGTTTCATCATGCAAAGTGCTCGCTGATGAAATAGCTATCCAATCAAGGGGTATAGTTGTCCACGTGTCTTTCTTGTATATTTTTTCGATTCTTAAACATCACAACCAACTGAGTAGAACGTGCTCGGCTATCTTAGAGCATCTACAGCCGGACCACCTATATGCTCCTCAAACGTCCGGAACGCCCTTCCGGTCACTGACCGGTCACAAAAATGCGACCCAACCGGATCCCTCATATCCGTCTCAAACGCCCGGACTGACCGGCACCCCTCATATCCATCTCAAATATGAGGGCTCGCGGACACGCCCGGTCAGTCCACCACGTAGGACGCGACCCCACTCCGGACCACCTTTTCTCTTTTCTTATTCATTATTTTCTTTCTCTCTCTTCTTCTCCACCAATCACGTGCAAGTGACCGGACATATGAGAAGAAAAATGAGAAGTGTGGCTGCGTGGACCAAATTATAGGGGCTCAAAACGGACACGCCCGGTCACTGACCGGGCGCGTCCGCGGGCGTTTAAGGGGTCAGATTTGCTAGGTCCGGCTTTAGATGCTCTTACAACCAAATAATGAACCTTGTTCCGATGGTCTACAGCTCAACCTGGCTAGATGAGTTTTGCCTAGCAAACTCGGGATAGATATATATCGAATGTTTTCTTAGACGTCATGTCTTTAGTTAGTGAGTCAAACAATGAGTTTGCTCGTTCCATTCTACTTCTCGTCCTCGTCCTCGTCCTCCGCAACACTCCCTCTGCATTAGTCAGTGTTTGAATGTCAAACACTTATGTGAAACACTTCATATTATCCGTCCGATAACAAGATATTGTTGGACCGCTCACACACCATAGATTAGGCACTTTCAATCTAATGTATGTTTTCTTTCATATGTATAACTCTCCCAGCTTGTAACCTTTACGCACCTTAATTCTCCACCACCACGCAGCCCATGATCCCCATCCTACCAACCTCCATGTCAGAAAAGAAAAAAACTCCATCCGCTAACTCTTCACCATGATGTGGTCATGATCTGCCAAGCTCCATGATGTCATGGTTGTGATATGCCGAGGCTGGCAGGACAAGAAGAGCACACATGCACCGATGGCAGTAAGCACGATGTTTGTTGGTTGATGGTGGGAACGACAAGCGATCGTGTGAGATTGTCATCTCGGTATACCAATCTCATCGACGACGTCTCTCTTTCCATATATAAAGCGTCAGCAACTCCCCCACCTACTTGAAGCCTTCCCGATTCTTGCTTCCAATGATCTGATATGATCCCATTGCGATGCTGCTCACTTTGGCCAAGACGAGATTGACGCATTCATTCATGGCGACATGGAGACGTCCCTCTCCATGGTGCTTCTGTTCAAGGAGGTGTCATATCTAATGCTTTGTGCCATCAACAACACGGGTTCCTTGATGAATTTGGCGATGCACTTGGGTGGAAATGGTGGGCTTCGTTGTCACAATTGTGATGCTTCTAAGTTATGTGTACTCAGTTCCTAGTGCCTATACATCTACTTTCTTTCAATATTGAATGTGACATGCCTCGACTATCATAAAATTGTGCTTCCAAATACGACTACATGTGCTTCATAGTTGAAATTGTGATATCCTAGCGCTTTTTTTAATCTATTAAATCATGGCTTGTAGTGCCAGAAGCACGTTCATCTTATGAAGAAAACATATACATATGGACTGAAAGAAAGCATAAAGAAGTATAGGGACCTTGAGTGAACATAAGAGTTATATATGGAATCAACCTGATTAAAGTAAGTTTATAAATATTTTGGAAGCATAACTTTGTTGAATTGCAACAAACAATTTTCGTTCACTGGGCTTTTAGATCAAAGCAAACTTCAATTGCATCAGATGCAACGTTTGTAATACTACAAGTGAAATATGCTTCATAATTTTGGAAACTCATACTACCATAATCAATTATTATTATTTTAAGAATGATGTTGACGTAATTAATGTGTTTCCTCGAAATCTATAATGTTAGAATCCAAAAAATATGGTTGGGAGTGGTTACCGGAAGCAATCAATGGTTAAAGCTCATGTGTGTTGATTGGTTTTTGTTTCGTAACTCCCGCGTGGGATGGTGATATAGGGCAACCCTTTAGGGTGGCCCAATCTTCACGAATTGAAGGTGAATTTGAGGAATAACTGTTGGAAATATGCCCTAGAGGCAATAATAAATTGGTTATTATTATATTTCCTTGTTCATGATAATCGTTTATTATCCATGCTATAATTGTATTGATTGGAAACTCAAATACATGTGTGGGTACATAGACAACACTGTGTCCCTAGTAAGCCTCTAGTTGACTAGCTCGTTGATCAAAAGATGGTGAAGGTTTCCTAGCCATGGACATGAGATGTCATTTGATAACGGGATCACATCATTAGGAAAATGATGTGATGGACAAGACCCAAACTATAAACGTAGCATATGATCGTGTCAGTTTATTGCTATTGTTTTCTGCATGTCAAGTATCTGTTCCTATGACCATGAGATCATGCAACTCCCTGACATCGGAGGAGTACCTTGTGTGTATCAAACGTCGCAACGTAACTGGGTGATTATAAAGGTACTCTACAGGTATCTCCGAGGGTGTCTGTTGGGTTGGCATGGATCAAGACTGGGATTTGTTACTCCGTGTGACGGAGAGGTATCTCAGGGCCCACTCGGTAATACAACATCATAATGAGCCTTGCAAGCAAAGTGACTAAAGAGTTAGCCACAGGATCTTGTATTACGGAACGAGTAAAGAGACTTGCCGGTAACGAGATTGAACTAGGTATAGAGAAAAAAATACCAACGATCGAATCTCGGGCAAGTAACATACCGAAGAACAAAGGGAACAGTATACGGGATTAACTGAATCCTTGACATAGAGGTTCGACCGATAAAGATCTTCGTAGAATATGTAGGAGCCAATATGGGCATCCAGGTCCCGCTATTGGTTATTGATCGTAGAGGTGTCTCGGTCATGTCTACATAGTTCTCGAACCCGCAGGGTCTACACACTTAACGTTTGGTGACAATTAGTATAGTTGAGTTATTGTGTTGGTGACCGAAGGTTGTTCGGAGTCCCGGATAAGATCCCGGACATGACGAGGGTCTCCGGAAGAGTCCGGAGGTAAATATTAATATATGTGATAATAGTGTTGTGATCTTCGGAAGGGTTCCGGAATTCATCGGAAGAGGTTCCGGATGTTTACCGAAGTGTTTGGGTGCAGCAACACTTTATATAGGCCAAAGGGGTAAAACCCACGAGGTATTGGAAAGTGCAAAAGGAAGTTTTGCTGCTGCCTTAAGCGGTACTACCGCTGGTAAGGCAGTACTACCGCGTAAGCGGTACTACCGCTTGTGTGAAGCGGTACTATCGCATAAGTGGTACTACCGCTTGGGTGAAGCGGTACTACCGCTCAAGCGGTACTACCGCTCGTGAGCGGTACTACCGCTTGTGCGTGGTACTGCAGGGATCCGAGTTGGACTCTTTCCCTGCGGGCCAAACCGACCTTGTGCGGGCAAAACCGACCTGGAGGAGGCTTTTACTCCAAGTTTAGACCCCAAGGCTCAACATATAAATAGAGGGGCAGGGCTAGCACACGGGATACATTAAGATTTCCCAAGCCGTGTGTCGGCAACCCTAACCCTCTAGTTCTCCCGTCATAATCTCCGTAGTGCTTGGCGAAGCCCTGCAGAGATTGTTCCTCACCACCATCACCACGCCGTCGTGCTGCCGGAACTCATCTACTACTTCACCATTGCTCGCTGGATCGAGGAGGTGAAGGCGTCATCAAGCCGTACGTGTGTTGAACGCGGAGGTGCCGTCCGTTCGGCACTAGTTCGTGATCGGATCGAGGGACGACTTGCGATTTGGATCGCGGAGACGTTCTACTACATCAACCGCATTTCTTAACGCTTCCGCTTAGCGATCTACAAGGGTATGTAGATTCACTCTCCCTCTCGTAGATGCTCATCACCATGGATAGGTCTTGTGTGTGCGTAGGAAAATTTTTGTTTCCCATGCAACGTTCCCCAACAATAACACGAGAGGAACGCACTCAAATCAATGCCCATGGGTGCAAATAAAGATACACATAGATAGATCCATGATCCAAATCATCCAAAGAGTGAGATGAAACAAGATACAATTCTTCCCAAAGTCCTAGGGCAAGGAGGGTTTGATGATTCTATGAAGCCTTTCTTCTCCACATGTGGAGGCCTTGATAATCCACTAGGCCTTTCTTCTAGAAGGTCCACTTGGCAATGCAACCACCCATGGCCCCATCCCCAGCCAGCCACCCAGCCCATAAACCCTCTAGCTATCAGACAAGGTCGAGCACACATGTGGCCCACCGGGACGCGAATGCCCTGGTGACTAGGGGGCGGGGTTGGCATATGTGGGATCGAGAAGAGGCGTCTAGAGGGGGGTGAATAGACACTTAACAAGACAAATGAGCAATTTTTAGTTCACTTGAAGTTTAGGCAGATTTTGCACATGTTAAGTTGCATCCAATGATTCCTACCCATGCATATCTAGAGATTAAGCAGCGGAAAATAGACATCATGCATTTGCAAGAAACATAAAGGATGGTAGAGTAGAAAGATCAAACGCAATGAAGACTTGAAGATTTTTCCCGTGGTTCCGATAGGTGGTGCTATCGTACGTCCACGCTGATGGAGGCTTCAACACACGGAGGGTAACAAATGCACGAGTCCACGGAGGGCTCCACCCATGAAGGGTCCACGAAGAAGAAACCTTGCCTATTCCACCATGGCTTACATCCATGAAGGACTAGCCTCACTCGGGGTAGATCTTCACGAAGTAGGCGATCTCCTTGCCCTTACAAATTTCTTGGTTCAACTCCACACGATTTGGAGGCTGCCAAGCGACACCTAACCAATCTAGGAGACACCACTCTCCAAAAGGTAATAGGTGTGGTATGGATGATGAACTCCTTGCTCTAGTGCTTCAAAAGATACTCTCCTCAACACTCAATCACTCTCTCGTAGAATTTGGCTTGGTAGAAGAGATTGATTGGGTGGAAAGCAACTTGGGGAGGCTATATATCAATATTCATATGGTTGGAGTGGAAGACCCTGATCTGAACACATGAGTAGGTGGTTCTCTCTCAGGAAATGAATGGTGGAAGTGTTTGCTTGTTCTGAATGCTCTCTCTACGAATGAGAGGAAGGTGGAGGGGTATATATAGCCATCTCCAAAAATCCAACTGTTACAACATTATTGCCCAACTCGGTGGAACCGAAGTTAAAACTCGGTTACACCGACTAGTGCAAAATGTCCTAACTTTTGGCGTTTCGGTGAGACCGATACATAGCAACTCAGTGAGTCTGATTCGATGGGCATAGGCAGTTCCAGGGACTCGGTGGCACTGCTTTTCGGCTGTACCGAACCAAAACTTGGTTGTACCAAATTGCTAGGGTTTGGCTTGGGTTCTGCCTAAGGAAAACTCGTGGGGTCGAAACGGAATATGTTGGTGGCACCGAATTTGGTCATATGAGTTTTGGACATAATCTTTTGTGAGAGCTTGGTTGAGGCTTTTGGTGGCAGATCTCTAAGCACTTTGAGCAACTAGATCATTATAAATACCTCATACGTCTCCAACGTATCTATAATTTTTGCTTGTTCCATGTTGTTATATTATCAATCTTGGATGTTTTAGAATCATTTTATAGCAACTTTATATCAATTTTTGGGACTAACCTATTGACATAGTGCCAAAGTGCCTGTTGTTGTTTTTGCTTGTTTTTTACTTCGCGGAATATCAGTACCAAACGGAGTCCAATCGCGATGAAACTTTTTAGAGAATTTTTTTGGACCAGAAGAAGGCCAGTGGGCCAAAGAAGTAACCAGGAGGGAGGCCAGGCCGCCCACAACCCACCAGGGCGCGTCACGGGCCCCAGGTGCGCCCTGATGGGTTGTGGCTGCCTCGGGAACCCCCTCCACCGCCTCTGAGCTCTATAAATACCCAAATATCCCATAAACCCTAGAGGAGTCGACGAAAAATACATCCAGCCGCCGCAAGTTCCAGAACCGCGAGATCCAATCTAACACCATCACGGAGGGGTTCAACATCCTCATTGGTGCCTCTCCGATGATGCGTGAATAGTCCACTATAGACCAATGGGTCCGTAGGCAGTAGCTAGATGGCTTCCTCTCTCTCTCTTTTGATTCTCAATACAATGGTCTCTTGGAGATCTATTTGATGTAAACTTTTTACGGTGTGGTTGTTGGAATCCGATGAATTTTGAGTTCATGATCAGTTTCTATCCATGCATATTATTTGAGTCTTATTTGATCTCTTATATGCATGATTACTTATAGCCTCGTATTTCTTCTTTGAATCTTTGGTTTAGTTAGGCCAACTAGAACGATTTTTCTTGCCATGGGAAGAGGTGCTTTGTGATGGGTTTGATCTTGCGGTGTCCTCTCCTAGTGACAGAAGGGGCAGCGAGGCACTCATGTATCGTTGCTATTAAGGATAACAAGATGGGGTCTATTCCTACATGAATAGATCTTGTCTACATCATGTCACCGTTCTTATTGCATTACTCCATTTTTCCATGAACTTAATACACTAGATGCATGCTGGATAGCGGTCGATGTGTGGAGTAATAGTAGTAGATGCAGAATCGTTTCGGTCTACTAATCTTGGACGTGATGCCTATATAATGATCATCACCTTGGATATCGTCATGATTATTTGATCTTCTATCAATTGCCCAACAGTAATTTGTTCACCCACCGTGTGCTATACTCATGAGAGAAGCCACTAGTGAATCCTACGGCCCCCGGGTCTACTTTTCCAACATATTGCTTTCCGATCTATCTTTTTGCCGCTTTTGTTTTCAGATCTATTATTCCAAAAAAAATACCTTGCTGCACTTTTTATTTGCCTCTTTTATTTTATGTTCTTGCGAGATCTATCTATCCAATCTATCACAACCTAATCTATCTTTTTACCGTAGAGAGATTGACAACCTCTCTTTCGTGTCGGGTTGCAAGTATTTGTTCTTTGTGTGCAGGTGTTGTTTACATAGTGTTGCGTGATCCTCCTACTGGTTCGATACCTTGGTTTCATAACTGAGGGAAATACTTACCGTCGCTGTGCTGCATCATCCCTTCCTCTTTGGGGAAATACCGACGCAGTCTCAAGCCAGGTCAAAGGAATTTCTGGCACCGTTGTCGGGGAGGAAGCGGTATCTTCTACGTGCCATTCTCTGGCACTGAGGAGACACCATCAACATCTATCAGGTTCCTAATCACAAATCTCATCTCCTTGCAATTACATTATTTGCCATTTGCCTCTCGTTTTCCTCTCCCCCACTTCACCAAATTTGTCATTTTATTCGCCCTCTTTTTCGTTTGCCTTTTTCTCGTCAGATCTCTTGCTTGCTTGCAATCTTGTTTGCGTAGTCACGATGACTCAAGAAAATACCAAATTGTGTGATTTTTCCAATACTAATAATAATGATTTCATTAGTACTCCGATTGCTCCTCCCGCCACTAGTGCGGAGTCTTGCGATAGTAATGCCACTTTGTTGAATCTTGTCATGAAAGATCAATTTGCCGGTACTCCTACTGAGGATGCCGCGTCCCATCTAAACACATTCGTAGAATTATGTGATATGCAAAAGAAAAAAGATGTGGACAATGATATAGTGAAGTTGAAATTATTTCCTTCCTCCTTGTGGGATCGTGCAAAAATTTGGTTTTCTTCTTTGCCTCGCAATAGTATTGATTTTTGGAATAAGTACAAGGATGCTTTTATTACTAAGTATTTTCCACCCACGAAAATTATTTCCCTTAGGACTCAAATCATGAATTTTAAGCAACTTGAGCATGAACATGTTGCACAATCTTGGGAAAGAATGAAATTGATGCTAAGAAATTGCCCTACTCATGGTTTAAATCTTTGGATGATCATACAATTTTTTTATGCGGGATTGAATTTTGTCTCTAGAAATCTTTTAGATTCCGCCACGGGTGGTACTTTTATGGAAATTACTTTGGGTGAAGCTACTAAATTGCTAGATAATATTATGGCAAATTATTCACAATGGCATACTGAAAGAGCACCTACTAGCAAAAAGGTTAATTCGGTTGAAGAAATTAGTACCTTGAGTGAAAAAGTTGATGCTTTAATGAAGTTGGTTGCTAGTAAAAATACTCCTATTGGTATTAATGATGTGCCTTTGTCTACTGTGATTGAGCAAAATAGTGATTCCATAGATGTGAATTTCGTCTCACGAAACAATTTCAATAACAATGCCTATAGAGGTAATTTCAATCCTAGGTCTTTTCCTGGAAATTCCTCTAATAATTATAGTAATTCCTATGGTAATTCTTCTTATAATAATAATAGGAACCCCTATGATCTTGAGAGTAATATTAAATAATTTATCAATGCGCAAAAGGCTTTCAATACTACGATAGAAGAAAAGTTGAATAAGATTGATGATATGCCTAGAAGCATTGATAGAATTTCTCATGATGTAGAAAATCTCAAGTTGAAAGCTTTTGCGCCTAATATTTATGAATCAATTAAATCTTTATATGTTTCTATGGATGAAAGTAAGAAAAGAACCGCTATGCTTAGAGCTAAAAGAGAATTCTTAGAAAAAAGCGTTTTCTAGTGATTTCCTTCATAAAAAATGATGAAGATCTTAAGGTGATTGGTGTTTCTTCTATTGATTCCTTGTTTAGTAATATTAAAATTGATTATAAAGGGACTGAAGTAGAGTCAACTTTATCTAGAAGGCGTCCCAATGATTTGGAGGGTGAAAATCTTGATGATTTTTTTTTGATGAAAGTGGGTTTGAAGAGGTCAAAACTTTAACTAGTGATGTGCCCACTATTTTGGATTGCAAGGACTTTAATTATTATAGTTGCTATTTGATTGATTGTATTTCTTTGCTGCAATCCATGTTGAATTCACCCCATGCTTTCGAACAAAATAAAGCTTTTACTAAACATATGGTTGATGCTATGATGAAATCTTTTGAAGAAAAGTTGGAGTTAGAGATTTCTATTCCTAGAAAATTACATGATGAGTGGGAACCTACCATTAAGTTCAAGATTAAAAACTATGAGTGCTTTGCTTTATATGATTTGGGTGCTAGTGTTTCCACGATTCCGAATTCTCTATGTGATGTGCTTGGTCTTACCAATATTGAAGAATGTTCTCTAAATTTGCACTTGGCGGATTCTACTATTAAAAAGCCTTTGGGAAGAATTAATGATGTTATTATTCTTGAAAATAGTAACTATGTGCCCATAGATTTTATTGTTCTTGATATTGATTGCAATCCGTCTTGTCCCATCATACTTGGTAGACCGTTTTTACGCACTATAGGTGCCGTGATTGATATGAAAGAAGGCAATATTAAATTTCAGTTTCCACTAAGAAAGGGTATGGAACACTTCCCTAGATCAAGAATTAAGCCACCATATGAATCAATCATGAGGGCATCCTATGGAGCAAAAACCAAAGATGACAATACTTGAATCTACGCCTTATGCCTAGCTAGGGGCGTAAAACGATAGCGCTTGTTGGGTGGCAACCCAATGAATAAATTATTTTCTTCTTTTTCTTTCTGCTTTTGAGTGTTGACACAATTATGCCTCTGTTATGATTGTGTTTTTATGTTTTATTTAGTGTTTGTGCCAAGTAAAGCTTTAGGATTATTCATAAGATGAGTAGAAACAATGCTGAATCTGAATCAGAAACTTTGCCTCCAGTGCATGAATTTTCATTTTTTACTAGAGCGTGATATTGAGCTGAAATTTTAACACAATGTTGCTATACAAATTCTTTACGTTGTACTAATTTGTCAGAATATTTAGAGTTACAGAAGTATGGTTAGAGTACAGATTACTACAGACTTTTCTGTTTAAGACAGATTCTGTTTTCGTTGCATTGTGTGCTTGTTTTGATGAATCTATGGTTTGTATTGAAGGGTATAAGTCATGGTAAAGTTAAAATACAGTAGGTATAATGCAATAATAAAATTTGAATGAGTTTGCAACAATACTTAAAGTGGTTATTTGCTTTATTATACTAACGGATCTCACGAAGATTTTGTTGAGTTTTGTGCGATTGAAGTTTTCAAGTTTTGGGTGAGATCACGATGGATGAAGGAATAAGGAGAGAAAATAGCCTAAGCTTGGGGATGCTACAGCACACCCAAGATATATCCAAAGAGAAACAATCAACTAAGCTTGGGGATGCCCCGAGTGGCATCCCCTCTCTCTTCTAACGACCATCGGTATTTTACTTGGAGCTATATTTTTATTCGACACATATCATGAGCTTTGCTTGGAGCGTCTTGTATTATTTGAGTCTTTGCTTGCTTTGCTTTTTAGTTTGTCACTAGTATCTGTAAGAGCACATTTCTCCATGTGTGGTTTTGGTAATTGATGACACCCCTATGGACTAATGGTTGCCTTGAGTTATATTCGAAGGATTTGTCCGCAGGTACTTCTTGAAGTCCATCTGTTGGTTTCAAGGAGTTTATATGGCGACCAAGGTGGTATTCAAGGTGTTATCCAAAGATTGGTCATGTAAGAGTTGAGCTTACTGCAAGCATGTCTTGAAGAAGAAGACTGTGTGAGCATTCATGTTTACCTTCAAGACATCATCTTTATGAAGAGAGAAGATAAGATACAAGGTTGATCAAGACTAAGTCAAAGAGTGAACCAAGTTGATCAACACACAAAGCGTACAAGATGTACCGAGAAGGATCAAGTGATCCCATGGTATGGTAAGCATTGTCCATTACGCTTTGTGTACTAACCCATGTTCCCTGTGAGTGTTCTTTGTGGGGTTAGGTATGTTTCCATGGGCGAGCATCAATAAGAAGATCCCATACAATCCATGGAGGATGACATCAAGTGGTGATCGTCATCAAGGTTGTGGTGTGCAAGTTCAAGTGAAGCATCACGGAGAGATCATGCTTGAAGCTTGCCGTCCATTGTGGTGACAATGGACTTGTGAAGATGTGCCGAAGAGTGGCTCACCCATAGTGGAGTATGGGGGAGCAATCATCTAGTCTTCATCGAGCCAACGCAATCAAGAAAGGTGGTCCATCTTGAGGAAGTCAAGATCGTCATCATCTAGCTCAAGTGGACTATGCGCAAGGCTAAGGTTTGACCTTGATAGGGTTTTCTATTTTACCGGTCTCATAGTGGTAGTTGGGAGACTGGGTTATAGGATAGATAGCCGTACTATCAAGGGGGCTCTCAAGTGAGTAGCTTGATCATATCGTTCGTTCAGAGCTCAAACCATTGCATTCTTGGCATCATCATCTTTCTTGGTTCTTGGTTGGTTTTTCTCTTTGAGGTTTCTTGAGCTTATGGTCAGCTTCATGACAAGCTCAAGTTCATCGAAAACGGAGTCCATGTGCATCTTCTATGATGTTTTTGATGTTGGAGTTTTTGCCGATTCTTCATTGAAAGAGGTTTCACATCTCTATTCCATTGGCATTTTTATACTGCCTCCTCTAAAGAAAACCAGTCGCTGTTGGATAGCTCTTGTCGTCCTGAATCCAACAAGCTTGAGTTTTCTCAATTCGGAGGTCATTTGCAGAGGTTATGGCAGTTCTGGTATTACCTGTTTTCTTGATACGGTTGCACCGCTCGCTCGTGTCTTCCGGCATAACCACCACCCCAGGGGTGATACCCTGGGGGGTTCTGCCACTATCTGGTCCCTAGCGGTTGTACCGCTGCTTCCGGGCGGTTGTACCGCCAATTGCTGGGTTACCCTGGGTGGCAGCCCTGGGCGGTTGTACCGGCCCAACACCGGGCTACAACCGGACACGGTTCTGTTGTGCTGCGGTTGTTGGGCAGAGGTTGGACGGTTGTACTGCTATATTACTATAGCCCGGTACTATCGGTGTCTCAAGCGGTTCTACCGCTTGGGACTTTGCCATGTCCAGCGATCGAGTTGAGCGGTTGCACCCGGCCAACTTTCTGTTGTGGTCCGGTGGCTGGGCGGTAGTAGGGCGGTTGTACCGGTCTTGCCGGTTGTACCGGTTGTACCGCCCACTCCACCGGTTGTACCGCCCGTGTGCGATTCTGCACATAACGGACAGATTTGTGGGGACCTATTTAAGGGGGTCTTCTTCCCCAATGGTTCCCTAACCTTTGAGCAAGTTTTCCCCCACCATTGTTGACCTCTTGAAGCTTGCTATCTCTCAATCCCTCCAATGATTCTTGCTAGTTCTTGAGGGAAAAGAGAGAGGAGATCTAGATCCACTTTTCCACCAATCACTTTCTCCTCTATGTGAGGGGAACCCCTTGGATCTAGTTCTTGGAGTTCTTGGTGTTCTTCTTTGTTCTTCCTCTCATTTTCCTCCCTAGCATTAGTTGCTTTGGTGGGATTTGGGAGAGAAGGACTTGGGCACTCCGTGTGCCCTTGCCATTGCATTTGGAGCATAGGTTTGAGTTCTCCATGGTGATACGTGGAAGTGAAGTTTGAGAAGCTTATTACTCTTGGGTGTTTGAGCACCCTAGAGCTTGTTCCTCTTGGGTGCCTTGGCGCCCTAGACGGTTGGTGGTGCCTCGGAGCTCAATCATTGTGGTGTAAAGCTCCGGGCAAGCGTCGGGGTCTCCAATTAGGTTGTGGAGATTGCCCCGAGCAATTTGTACGGGTACCGGTGACCGCCCCCAAGGGTTGCCAAAGTGTATGGGTACCGGTGACCGCCCCCAAGGGTTGCCATTTGTACGGGTTCGGTGACCGCCCTCAAGGGTCCCTTAGTGGAATCACGGCATCTTGCATTGTGCGAGGGCGTGAGGAGATTACGGTGGCCCTAGTGGCTTCTTGGGGAGCATTGTGCCTCCACACCGCTCCGAACGGAGATTAGCATCCCCGAGGGTGTGAACTTCGGGATACATCATCGTCTCCACGTGCCTCGGTTATCTCTTACCCGAGCCCTTTACTTGTGCACTTTACTTTGTGATAGCCATATTGTTTCTTTTTAGATATCTTGCTATCACTTAGTTGTTTATCTTGCTTAGCATAAGTTGTTGGTGCACATAGGTGAGCCTAATTGTTTTAGGTTTTGTGCTTGACATATTAAACGTTAGTTTTATTCCGCATTTGTTCAAGCCTAAACCGTAATTATTTTAAAGCGCCTATTCACCCCCCCTCTAGGCGACATCCACGTCCTTTCAGTATCCTTGATGGACACACCTATTTGAGAGAGCCAAAATTATGCTATGATTTGCTAGAATTGCTCTATATGCTTCACTTAAATTTTTTGAGGTATGGAATTGCTCTAGTGCTTCACTTATATCTTTTTGAGCACGGTGTGCTTTGAAATTTTGAAGAAATACTCTCATGCTTCACTTAGATTAATTTGAGAGTTAGTAAATTTTGAAGAAATCCTCTCATGCTTCACTTATATTATTTTGAGAGATGAAACTTTTATGCTCATGTTCTTCACTTAAATTTGTTTGAGCTTGTCAAAAGCAATGACAATATATGAAACTAGCTCCAAAGTGATATATATTCAAGAGGGATATAATAAAAACTTTCATGAAGATCACTGGACAAATTAAACTTGATTTCTTGTAATAGTTTTGAGACGTGATGATAGTAATATGTGAGTCATGTTAGTGAGTAATTATGCTTTAGTAAGAATATTGGTGTTAAGGTTTGTGATTCCCTATGCAAGCATGAAAGTCAATAGTTATGCAATGAAATTACATCCTACTTATGGTGCATTATTCTGTGTTAGTTATGCTCAATGCCCGTTTATGTGATTTTTCGTTTCTTGGTTGGTTTCTTCTCAATCTATTTGCTAGCCTCCACTTGTACTAAGAAGAAGTACTACTTGTGCATCCAAAATCCTTAAACCTAGTTTTGCCTTTTGAGTCCACCATATCTACCTATATGCGGTATTTCCATGCCGTTCTAAGCAAATTTGTATGTGCCATCTCTAATTTTCAAAATAAATTTCCTTTTTGTGTGCTCGTACCGCTCATGAAACGGCAGTGGGTGTCCAATATTCGCACCTCTACAAATCCCTACTTCCCTCTACGAAGGGCCTATCTATTTACTTTATGCAATTTTTATTTTTAACTTGAGTCTCCATCTTCTCTTATAAAAGCACCAACTAGGGGGCACTATGATCATACTTGTGCATTGGGTGTAGTTAATATTTGAGTGTGTTTCATGAATGGATCAATGATTGAGCATGATGGGCTAGGGATAACTTTCTTTAGTGTTGATATTTTTAAAGACATGGTTGCTTGTTGGCATGCTTGAGCATTGAAGTCTTTATGTCAAAACTAGACTATTGCTTTGAACCATCTAAAAGTCCAAATGTCCATGCTACAAAAGAAAAGAATATGTGATGAACATGTTAGGCAGCATTCCACATAAAAAATTCTGTTTTTATCATTTACCTACTTGAGGACGAGTACGAATTAAGCTTGGGGATGCTAATACGTCTTCAACGTATCTATAATTTTTGCTTGTTCCATGTTGTTATATTATCAATCTTGGATGTTTTAGAATCATTTTATAGCAACTTTATATCAATTTTTGGGACTAACCTATTGACATAGTGCCAAAGTGCCTGTTGTTGTTTTTGCTTTTTTTTACTTCGCAGAATATCAATACCAAACGGAGTCCAATCGCGACGAAAACTTTTTGGAGAATTTTTTTGGACCAAAAGAAGGCCAATGGGCCAAAGAAGTAATCAGGAGGGAGCCCAGGCCACCCACAACCCACCAGGGCGCCTCGGGAACCCTAAACCCTAACCTGATGGGTTGTGGACGCCTCGGGAACCCCCTCCACCGCCTCTGAGCACTATAAATACCCAAATATTCCAAACCCTGAGGAGTCGACGAAAAATACATCCAGCCGCCGCAAGTTCCAGAACCGCGAGATCCAATCTAACACCATCACGGAGGGGTTCATCATCCTCATTGGTGCCTCTCCGATGATGCGTGAGTAGTCCACCATAGACCTACGGGTCCGTAGGCAGTAGCTAGATGGCTTCTTCTCTCTCTTTTGATTCTCAATACAATGGTCTCTTGGAGATCTATTTTATGTAAACTTTTTGCGGTGTGTTTGTTGGGATCCGATGATTTTTGGGTTCATGATCAGTTTCTATCCATGAGTATTATTTGAGTCTTCTTTGATCTCTTACATGCATGATTACTTATAGCCTCGTATTTATTATTCGAATCTTTGGTTTAGTTAGGCCAACTAGATCAATTTTTCTTGCCATGGGAAGAGGTGCTTTTTGATGGGTTCGATCTTGCGGTGTCCTCTCCCAGTGACAGAAGGGGCAGCGAGGCACGCATGTATCGTTGCTATTAAGGATAACAACATGGGGTCTATTCCTACATGAATAGATCTTATCTACATCATGTCACCGTTCTTATTGCATTTCTCCGTTTTTCCATGAACTTAATACACTAGATGCATGCTGGATAGCGGTCGATGTGTGGAGTAATAGTAGTAGATGCAGAATCGTTTCGGTCTACTAATCTTGGACGTGATGCCTATATAATGATCATCTCCTTGGATATCGTCATGATTATTTGATCTTCTATCAATTGCCCAACAGTAATTTGTTCACCCACCGTGTGCTATACTCATGAGAGAAGCCACTAGTGAATCCTACGGCCCCACGGGTCTACTTTTTCAACATATTGATTTTTGATCTATCTTTTTGCCGCTTTTGTTTTCAGATCTATTATTCCAAAAAAACCAAAAATACCTTGCTACACTTTTTATTTGCCGCTTTTGTTTTGTGTTCTTGCGAGATCTATCTATCCAATCTATCACAACCTAATCTATCTTTTTACCATAGAGAGATTGACAACCTCTCTTTCGCGTCGGGTTGCAAGTATTTGTTCTTTGTGTGCAGGTGCTGTTTACATAGTGTTGCGTGATCCTCCTACTGGTTTGATACCTTGGTTTCATAACTGAGGGAAATACTTACCGTCGCTGTGTTGCATCATCCCTTCCTCTTTGGGGAAATACCGACGCAGTCTCAAGCCACGTCAATACCTCATCCCCTTTTAATAGTATTGGCTTTCCTATGGACTCAATTGTGATTTCTCACATAAAGTAAAATGTATAGTCTTTAAGCTTGAAGCTTTTTCCAATAATATGCCTTTCCCTCATGGGGGTCCTTCTCAGAATTCCTAGCCTCTACTATCTTTGGACTTGATCTGAAATGAACTAGGTAGAACTGTTACTCCAAGAGATAATGTATGTTGTCATGAATTATCAAAACCTCCAAGGGAGCATTTGTGCTTTTAGCATGCCAGAGCGTGCACTCTACACAGTGCCAGACCCCTGGCCACGCGGCCATGGTCAGCAGCATGTCCTTGGCGCCCCAAGCCAGGCGCAACCCTCCCCCTCGCATGCCCGAGCCCCCTAGAAACCATCTAATGCCACCCCCGCCAGATCCCCTTCCATCGGGTGTGGTCATGGACATGACCACTGTCTGCCCGTGCGCCTATGATGACCCACAAGTATAGGGGATCTATCGTAGTCCTTTCGATAAGTAAGAGTGTCGAACCCAACGAGGAGCAGAAGGAAATGACAAGCGGTTCTCAGTAAGGTATTCTCTGCAAGAACTGAAATTATCGGTAACAGATAGTTTTGTGATAAGATAATTCGTAACGGATAGCAAGTAACAATTGTAACAAAGGTGCAGCAAGGTGGCCCAATCCTTTTTGTAGCAAAGGACAAGCCTGGACAAACTCTTATATAAAGCAAAGCGCTCCCGAGGACACATGGGAATTTTTGTCAAGCTAGTTTTCATCATGCTCATCTGATTCGCGTTCGTTACTTTGATAATTTGATATGTGGGTGGACCGGTGCTTGGGTGCTGTCCTTACTTGGACAAGCCTCCCACTTATTATTAACCCCTCTCGCAAGCATCCACAACTACGAAAGAAGAATTAAGATAAATCTAACCATAGCATGAAACATGTGGATCCAAATCAGCCCCTTACGAAGCAACGCATAAACTAGGGTTTAAGCTTCTGTCACTCTAGCAACCCATCATCTACTTATTACTTCCCAATGCCTTCCTCTAGGCCCAAATAATGGTGAAGTGTCATGTAGTCGACGTTCACATAACACCACTAGAGGAGAGACAACATACATCTCATCAAAATATCGAACGAATACCAAATTCACATGATTACTTATAACAAGACTTATCCCATGTCCTCAGGAACAAACGTGACTACTCACAAAGCATATTAATGTTCATAATCAGAGGAGTATTAATTATCATTAAGGATCTGAACATATGATCTTCCACCAAGTAAACCAACTAGCATCAACTACAAGGAGTAATCAACACTACTAGCAACCCACAGGTACCAATCTGAGGTTTTGAGACAAAGATCGGATACAAGAGATGAACTAGGGTTTGAGAGGAGATGGTGCTGGTGAAGATGTTGATGGAGATTGACCCCCTCTCGATGAGAGGATCGTTGGTGATGACGATGGCTTCGATTTCCCCCTCCGGGAGGGAAGTTTCCCCGGCAGAACAGCTCCGCCGGAGCCCTAGATTGGTTCTGTCCAAGTTCCGCCTCGAGACGGCGGCGCTTCATCCCGAAAGCTCCCTTATGATTTTTTCCAGGTCAAAACCCTCCATATAGCAGAAGATGGGCACCGGAGGCCTGCCAGGGGGGCCACAAGCCTGCTGGGCGCGCCCAGGGGGGAGGGCGCGCCCCCCTGGCTTGTGACCTCCTGGTGGGTCCCCTGATGTATTTCTTTCGCCCAATATTTTTTATATATTCCAAAATAATTCTCCGTAGATTTTTAGGACTTTTGGAGTTGTGCAGAATAGGTATCTCAGATTTGCTCCTTTTCCAGTCCAGAATTCCAGCTGCCGGCATTCTCCCTCTTCATGTAAACCTTGTAAAATAAGAGAGAAAAGGCATAAGTATTGTACCATAACGTGTAATAACAGCCCATGATGCAATAAATATCGATATAAAAGCATGATGCAAAATGGACGTATCAACTCCCCCAAGCTTAGACCTTGCTTGTCCTCAAGCGAAAGCCGAAATCGATAAATATGTCCACATGTTTAGAGATAGAGGTGTCGATAAAATAAAATACGGACATGAAGGCATCATGATTATCTTTAGAACAGCAACACATACTGACATATAATTTCTTATGCTAGAGTAACAATTCATTCACAAGGTAAAGTATGAATCAAGAACTCTATTGGGAACCAACAAACTATGATCTCAGTCATTGAAGCAATTCCAATTTATCATAACGTAGGAAAGAGTCAATATAAGAGCTTGTAAAGCAAATCCACATACTCAATCATCTTTTAGTCTTTCATAATTGCTAACACTCACGCGGTACCTATGAGCTCAAAGCTTCAATCGGACACAGAGAAAGATAGGGGCTTATAGTATTGCCTCCCAACTATTTACCTCGAGGGTAATGTCAACAGTAATAACTCATGATCACCCACATCCGAGTGGATATATGTGTCTAGATCATTCCCCAACACATGACGCTTGCCAAGATATAAAGACGAAATAAAGGAAGTGGTGAAAATCACCATGACTCTTGCATAAAGGTAAGTACTAGAAAATAAAAGTAGCAGATAGGCCCTTCGCAGAGGGAAGCAGAGGTTGTCATGCGCTCTTATAGTTGGATGCGCAATCCCTTAATGCAAAAGAACGTCACTTTATATTGCCCCTTGTGATAAAGAACTTTATTATGTAGTCTGTCGCTTTTATTTCTTCCATATCACAAGTTCGTATAAAGTTTATTTTCCTCACACTAATAGATCACACATATTTAAAGAGCAATTTTTATTGCTTGCACCGATGACAACTTACTTGAAGGATCTTACTCAATCCATAGGTAGGTATGGTGGACTCTCATGGCAAAACTGGGTTAAAGGTGTTTGGATGCACAAGTAGTATCTCTACTTGGTGCGGAAGTTTTGGCTGATATGGGGTGGAAGCAAGCGACACATGTTGAAGGATCTAAAACAATATAACTTCTATTCGGAAATAAGCAAACACAACTCATTATGTTGTCTTCCTTGTCCAACATCAACTTCTTAACATATAATATTTTAATGAGTGCTCACAATCATAAAAGATGTCCAAGATAATATATTTATATGTGAACCTCTCTTTCTTTATTACTTCCTTTTAATTGCCACAATGACCAATAGCTTTGTTTGTCAACTCACAACAAATTTCAATCGACATACCTCTTATATGTGAAGTCATCACCCCCCATAAGATCATAATATATACTCTTTGCTTTTATTCTATACTTCTTTCTATTCCTTTTTCTCAAGATCATAGCAAACAAGCAAAGCCCTCAACTCAAAACTACTTTTATTATATAACTCTCGGACTTGCTTACATAGGGGGAACATAAAGCAAAACTCAAAACTAGATCACACTAAAAACTTTATTCTACTAGATCAAGATAAAACCAAAAGGATCGAACTAAGAAAAATGATAAAAGTAAAAGATGTGATGGTGATACGATACCGGGGCACCTCCCCCAAGCTTGGCACAAGCCAAGGGGAGTGCCCATACCCATGTGTTTAGTTGTCTTGCTTCGGAGGTGGTGATGTTATATTCTTGGCGATGATGCCCCTCAGAATGCGGTTCTCTTCCTCAAGCTTATTATTTTGCTGTCTGAGATCCATTATTTCCTTGCGAAGTTTTCCAGTGACGGTTAGGGCTCCCATAACCCATGGATGTTTCATTGCTGTGGGGGAAGAAGCAACACTCTTTTTCATATTTTCATAAGTAAGAAATTTAGCATTGGGAGGGATCACCGAATTCGGAATTCCTGAGCTCTGAAGTTCTTCCAACATGGCCCCAGGTTGTAGACGAGAGGTAATTTCTTGGTCTTCCTCCATGGCATCTATCCTTTTCAAGTTGGCCTCCATCTCTTCCTCTGTGGCCTGCCCGAATTGGTTGGCTTTGCTGAATGCTCCGGACCCCGGTGTCAGGTGAGAGGCACGGCTCTCCCCCGACCGACTCTTGCGAAAACATCTTGCTCTAGATATGCTGCAGAAACAGCTCAAAACGAAAACATGAGATATTGTCGTGATACGAGGGTCAAAACCTTCGGGAGATTATATAATGAATTTTTACCGACCCGAAGGAGTATACCACAAGAAAACGGAGTCCGGAGGGTACACGGGGTGGCCACAAGCCACAGGGGCGTGCCCAGGGGGGTAGGGCGTGCCCCCCTGGCTTGTCGCCTCCTCGTGCACTCTTCTGACTACTTTAAATTTTCCTAATTTTTTAAATATTCTAAAACGGATAAAAATTGCCATTGAAAAAGTTTTGGAGTCGGTTTACTTACCGTACCACATACCTATTCCTTTTCGGAGTCTAAAACGTTCTGATAGGTCTCCCTAATGTACTCCTCCGGAGTCATAGTATTGATAATATTGGTTTCAACATTTATGGGAGTACCTGAGATATAATGTTTGATTCTTTGACCGTTTACCACCTTCGGGTTTGTGCCTTCGGCGTTATTGATCTTGATGGCACCGGAACGATATACGTCCTCGATAATGTAAGGCCCTTCCCATTTAGAGAGAAGTTTTCCTGCAAAAAATCTTAAACGAGAATTGTATAGCAAGACATGATCACCTACATTGAATTCACACTTTTGTATCCTTCTATCATGCCATATCTTAACCTTTTCTTTAAACAACTTGGCATTCTCATAGGCCTGGGTTCTCCATTCATCAAGTGAGCTAATGTCAAATAACCTCTTCTCACCAGCAAGTTTGAAATCATAGTTGAGCTCTTTAATTGCCCAATAAGCTTTATGCTCTAGCTCTAGAGGTAAGTGACATGCTTTACCATAAACCATTTTATACGGAGACATACCCATAGGGTTTTTGTAAGCAGTTCTATAAGCCCATAATGCATCATCAAGTTTCTTAGACCAATTCTTTCTGGATCTATTAACAGTCTTCTGCAAGATCAATTTAATTTCTCTATTGCTCAATTCTACTTGACCACTAGACTGAGGATGATAAGGAGATGCAATTCTATGATTAACATCATACTTAGCAAGCAATTTATGGAAAGCACCATGAATAAAGTGTGAACCACCATCAGTCATTAAATATCTAGGGACTCCAAATCTAGGGAAAATAACTTCTTTAAGCATTTTAATAGAAGTGTTATGATCAGTGCTACTAGTTGGAATAGCTTCTACCCACTTAGTAACATAATCAACAGCAACTAGAATATGAGTATACCCGTTAGATTGTGGAAAAGGTCCCATATAATCAAAACCCCAAACATCAAATGGTTCAATAACAAGAGAGTAATTCATAGGCATTTCCTGACGTCTACTAATATTACCAATTCTTTGACACTCATCACAAGAAAAGACAAACTTACGAGCATCCTTGAAGAGAGTAGGCCAATAAAAACCAGATTGTAATACCTTGTGTGCAGTTCTATCTCCAGCGTGATGTCCCCCATAAGCCTCGGAGTGACACTTGCATAGGATCTATTCCTGTTCATGCTCAGGTACACAACGTCTAATAACACCATCTACTCCTTTATAAAGGTGTGGATCATCCCAAAAGTAATGTCTTAAATCGTAGAAGAACTTTTTCTTTTGTTGGTATGTGAAACTAGGTGGTATAAATTTAGCAACAATGTAATTAGCATAATCAGCATACCATGGAGCGTTACGCGAAGCATTTATGACAGCTAATTGTTCATCAGCAAAGCTATCATCAATAGGTAGTGGGTCATCAAGAACATTTTCTAACCTAGATAAGTTATCTGCTACGGGGTTATCGGCACCCTTTCTATCAATAATATGCAAATCAAATTCTTGTAGCAGAAGAACCCATCTAATAAGTCTAGGTTTAGCATCTTTCTTTTCCATAAGATACTTAATAGCAGCATGATCGGTGTGAACAGTTACTTTAGAATCAACAATATAAGGTCTGAACTTATCACAAGCAAACACAACTGCTAAAAATTCCTTTTCAGTGGTAGGATAATTTCTTTGAGCACTGTCTAGAGTTTTACTAGCATAATGGATAACATTTAATTTCTTATCAACTCTTTGTCCTAGAACAGCACCAACAGCATAATCACTAGCATCACACATAATTTCAAAGGGTAGGTTCCAATCTGGTGGTTGAACGACAGGTGCAGAAATCAAGGCTTTCTTAAGAATTTCAAATGCTTCTCCACAATCATCATCAAAAACGAATGGAACATCTTTTTGCAAAAGATTGGTGAGAGGCCTAGAAATCTTAGAGAAGTCTTTAATAAACCTCCTATAGAAACCAGCATGACCAAGGAAACTTCTTATACCTCTGATATCCGTGGGACACGGCATTTTTTCAATAGCATCAACTTTAGCTTTATCCACCTCAATACCTCTTTCAGAGATTTTGTGCCCCAAGACAATACCTTCATTAACCATAAAGTGGCACTTTTCCCAATTCAAGACAAGATTAGTTTCTTCGCATCTCTACAAAACTCGATCAAGGTTGCTCAAGCAATCATCAAAAGAAATTCTGTAAATGGAAAAATCATCCATGAAAACCTCAAGAATCTTTTCACAAAAGTCAGAGAATATAGCCATCATACATCTTTGAAAGGTAGCAGGTGCATTGCATAAACCAAAAGGCATACGTCAATAAGCAAAGGTACCGAAAGGGCAAGTAAAAGTGGTCTTTTCTTGATCCTCTTTTGACACAGGTATTTGAGAGAAACCAGAATAACCATCTAGAAAGCAAAAATGTGTATGTTTGGATAGTCTTTCTAGCATTTGATCAATAAAAGGTAGAGGGTAATGATCTTTCCTAGTAGCTTTATTCAATTTCCTAAAATCAATTACCATTCTATATCCTGTAACAATTCTTTGCGGGATCAATTCATTTTTATCATTAGGAACAACGGTAATACCTCCCTTCTTAGGGACACAATGAACGGGACTAACCCATCTACTATCAGCAACAGGATAAATTATACCTGCCTCCAGAAGCTTTAGTATTTCATTTCTTACCACTTCTTTCATCTTAGGATTCAACCGTCATTGGTGATCAACAACTGGTTTAGCATCAGGCTCCATATTAATCTTATGCTGACATAGAGTGGGACTAATGCCCTTAAGATCATCAAGAGTATATCCAATAGCAGCATGATGCTTCCTCAAAGTTTCCAATAATCTCTTTTCTTCATGCTCTGAAAGGTTAGCACTAATAATAACAGGATATATCTCCTTTTCATCAAGATAAGCATATTTCAGAGTATCAGGTAATTGTTTAAGCTCAAACACGGGATCACCCTTGGGTGGAGGAGGATCCCCAAGTATTTCAACAGGCAAGTTGTGTTTCAAAATAGGTTGCTGATCAAAGAAAATCTTATCTATTTCATTCCTTTCATTCATATGCATATCATTTTCATGGTCGAGCAAATATTGTTCTAAGGGATCAGTAGGGGGCACAGCAATAGAAGCAAGACCAATAATTGCATCTTTACTAGGCAATTCTTTGTCATGGGGTTGTCTACGAAATTTAGAGAAATTGAACTCATGAGACACATCCCCAAAACTCACAGTAACAGTTTCTTTCTCACAATCAATCCTAGCATTAACAGTATTCAAGAAGGGTCTACCAAATATAATGGGACAAAAATCATCTTGTGGGGAACCAAGAACAAGAAAATCAGTAGGATACTTTATTTTCCCACACAAGACTTCAACATCTCTAACAATCCCAATTGGTGCAATAGTATCTCTATTAGCAAGCTTAATAGTAACATCAATTTCTTCTAACTCAGCTGGTGCAATATCATTCATAATTTCTTGGTATAGGGTAAAGGGAATTGCACTCACACTAGCACCCACATCACATAAGCCATGATAACAATGATCTCCTATTTTAACGGAAACAACAGGCATGCCAACAATAGGTCTATGTTTACTTTTAGTATCAGGTCTAGCAATTCTAGCAGCTTCATCACAGAAATGAATAACATGCCCATCAATATTATCAACCAAGAGATCTTTAACCATAGCAATACTAGGTTCAACTTTAATTTGTTCAGGAGGCGTAGGTGTTCTAGCACAACTCTTACAAACCACAGTTGAAGCTTTAGCATGTTCCTTTATTCTAACAGGGAAGGGTGGTTTCTCAATATAAGCAGTAGGAATAACAGGATCAGCATTATAAATAGTTTCCTCTTCAACTTTAATAGGTTCAACTACTTTAACTTCAATGGGAGGATGATATTTAAACCACTTCTCCTTGGGGAGATCAACATGAGTAGCAAAAGATTCACAGAAAGAAGCTACTATCTCAGAGTCAAGTCCATATTTAGTGCTAAATTCACGAAAAGCATCGGTGTCTATAAAGGATTTAACACAATCAAACTTAAGGTTTATACCTGACTCATTACCTTCATCGAGTTCCCAATCTTCAGAGTTGCATTTAATTCTTTCCAATAAGTCCCATTTGAATTCAATATCTTTCTTCATAAAGGAACCAACACAAGAAGTATCGAGCATGGACTGATCATTGTTAGAAAGCCGAGCATAAAAATTCTGAATAATAATTTCTCTCGAGAGCTCATGATTGGGACATGAATATAACATTGACTTAAGCCTCCCCCAAACTTGAGCGATACTTTCTCCTTCACGAGGCCAAAAATTATAAATATAATTCCCATCACGATGAACCAGATGCATAGGATAAAACTTCTGATGAAATTCCAATTTCAATCGGTTGTAGTTCCATGATCCAATATCATCACATAGCCTATACCATGTCAATGCCTTCTCCTTCAAAGATAAAGGAAAGATATTCTTCTTAACATCATCCTCGGGCAAACCTGCAAGCTTAAATAATCCACAAACTTCATCCACATAGATTAGATGCAAATCAGGATGTAGTGTTCCGTCTCCTGCATAAGGATTAGCTAGCAGTTTCTCTATCATACCCGAAGGAATCTTATAATAAATATTTTCAGTAGGTTCAGTAGGTTGAGGGGCAACTCTTTGTGCTTCCGGTCGAGGTGAAGATACCCCAAACAAGCCCCTCAAAGGATTATTTTCCATAGTAACAAGTTGTCGGTGTCAAATCCGGCATATCTCGTAGTAGGGGTCCTAAGCTAGGCGTCTTGGAGCGATGGTAACATGGAAACAGGATTTTACCCAGGTTCAGGCTCTCTTAAAGAGATAATACCCTACGTCCTGCTTTTAATTATATTGATATGGGGGATAGTACAGAGTACATGTATCTACCACGAGATTATGAGATGTAATGTAATGATCTATTGACTAGCCTGGCCTCGGTTTATATATGCACCGTAGGCCTAGGGTTTAGAGGAGTCCTTGTCTTGTGTGCCAAGTCTTGTGGAATCCTCCTTGTATTCGGCATGGGCTGCCCGAAGTGGCCCATTAGTGAATCATCACGGGGGTCCTCGGCCCGACCCACAGGTCGGGAGACGACGTGGTGAGTACCCCCTAGTCCAGGACACCGTCAGTAGCCCCCTGAACCGGTCTTCAAGTTGGGGACGCTCCTCGGTTCTTCCGAACAGTTCTTTGTCTTCGGTCGTCGGTCTTGAAAACTGGTTCAACAAATCTTCCCATGTCCGATCTTGAGGATCGCCGAGCTGAATCCGAAGAGTTCACACGTCGGGCATCCGAGGAGCCCCTTTAAGTTATCGGCCTTTATCAATGCCTTATTATTTTTTACGCCACACCTTGGGTTTAAAGGGTTTCCCGTGCGGCGGTGTCCTCTTGCGTCCGAGCTCCAACGCCGAACTGCATCTGAGGTGTCTTTTTACAACCGAGCTCCAACGCCGGACTATGTCCGAGCTCCAATGCCGGACTGTATCCGAGGTATCTTTTTGCAGCCGAGCCCCAACGCCAGACTGTGTCCGAGCTCCAACGCCGGACTGTGTTCGAGCTCCAACGCCGAACTGTATCCGAAGAGTCTTTTTACAGCCAAGCTCCAACGCCAGACCGCATCCGAGCTCTTGCGCCGGACTACATCCGAGGTGTCATAGATTACCTCGGTCTTGAAAAAGTTGAAGGGGTTCGACCGAGCATAATGTTGGAAAAGCCCTCTAGGGAGACAACCACTCGCGTCCGAGCTTGATGCCGGACTGCGTCCGAGGTGTCTTTTGGTAGCCGAAGTCTAATGTTGTTCGGCATCCGAAGTGTCATAGACTACCTCGGTCTTGGAAAGTTTGGAGAAGTTCGGCCAAGCTTATTGCCGAAAATGTCCTCTGTGGAGCCAGCCACTCGCGTCCGAGTTTTATGCCGGACTGCTTCTAAGGCATCTCCAATCTTTGAGCTTTATGCCGAACTGCTTCCGAGCTCCAACGCCGGACTGCATCCAAGCTCCAATGATGATCAGCGTCTGAGGTATCATAAACCACCTTGGACCTTAAAAAATTAAAGGAATTCATCCGAGCTTAATGTCAGAAATGCTCTTTATGGAGCCAGCCACTTGCGCCTGAGCTTTATGCCGGATTGCTTTCGAGGTGGTGCACCATCCCGACCGTGGGCTGATTTTTTGTGGATATTTTCGATTGGTGCAACTTATTCTCTGCCGAGATATATAGCCAGTAGCCCTCAAGGTGTGTGTCGGTCTAAAACCCGAGATGCACCTGAAGGATGACATAAAATCGTTGATCCCAGTAGCCCCTGAGACTCAGGTCGATTCGCAAAATCGGCCTGAGGATCAACTCCTAGCTCGGCAACATACTTCGAAACACAAAAGCGGTGTGCACAGACCTCGAGACTCAGGTTGGGTGCGGCCGACCAACCCAAGGATCATAATCTCCTCGGAAACTGTATTGCACTGAAATTTTCTGCATTGAATTGTCAATGCAGTAGCCCCCGAGACTTGGGTTGGACAACATGGCCGACCCTAGGATCATACCTCCTCGGGAACTAGTTCAACCGTCATGTATGTTTTGACAACACCGAGGTGGAGTTCAGCAGGAAAGATGCCGAACTGTAGTTTAGAAAAGAGTTTCCTAGTAAGACCATCACGCCGAACACCTCAACCAAGAGAATGTCATGCTTCCTGAAAGGAAAACATAAAATAGGTGAAAGATTTTATAAGCTCAAAAGACCAAAAAACTTGCGTAAAAAACTTTACGTCTAGATTGAATCAAGTTTTTTGGTGCCATTACGAAATTGGTCTTAAAATTGTGCTTCCGTCGTGCTTTGACATGACACATCCGATCTCTAGACTTCAAGTGGGTCAGCCTTCGGCTTCAACCTCCCTATCCCGAAGGCGGAGTGTTTCTCAGGCCAGTTTAGCGAACTAAACGCGAGCGGCTTTAGAGAGAAACCAGGCTACCCGGCTATTGATCATACACTTGAGTCGAGAAAGGAGTGGTAGAAAAAGACTTTGCAACGACTAAGAAGAAAACATCTATTATAAAACGACTCATATTAATTTAAGAGCCCCCAAGTGACTTGGGTAAAAGAATTTTATGTATAATGATTGTATGTACCGAAGTACTTATATAATATCTGTGTTTGCCCGAACTTTGAACGCGTCTTAACCGACCGTCGGCTTCTCCCTCTTCGGCCAAGGGCCGAAAAGTGTTATCTACTCCGCCTACCGAGAATATCGGCAGTGTTTCGGATAACCAGGCAATCAGGCCATGAGTCTGTAACAGACAAAGCGCGCCCAGGGAACTTATGCTATATTACTTATGTAACGTAAGAAGCATCTTCAAAGAAAATAGTGCCCCCAACGGTACCTTTCTTTGGTCGCTCATGATTACTATGAGACTTGTGCAATAGATTTGTGTACGCGTGAGTTCCGTCGTGTGCCGACCATAGTTGAAAACAATAAGAGCGCTAGCTTTCGGCTTCACCCGTCTGAGGTACGAGTTCAGATGACCCGATCGTAACAATCGCAGAGGTGCTCCCTTTACTCCCTAGCCGAACAATCGGGAACGTAGGGGTAAGCACAGGAGTCAGGCAACCCAGCTTTGCGGAACACTTAAGTCAACATGATGCATATTTTGGCATAATACACGAGCAAGGAAAGAAGTTGTACAATAATAATCACATGCAAAGAGAAAAGGTTTCATAAAGGAAGCCCCCAAGTAAACGGGGTATTTGAATTTGTTTGTAACAAACAAAGTTTTGACAAAGAAAGTTTTTCACAAACAACTTTTTGTCAAAAAAGTATAACGCTTGGTCGAACCGAACAAAAAGTAAAATTCTAAAGAGAGCTGAGCACGAAAACGACTTAGCTGGTTAATGTGCTCGGTGCGGTCCGGGGTTGTGGCGGGACAAAGACGTAGTCCTCGACCTGGCCGAGGTCCCAGCCCCCAAGCCCGAGGTAACTGAGCGAAGAGCTCGGGTCACGAAGTGGCAACGCAGCACGGTTGTTGTGGCGAGGCACAGCCCCCGGTCCAGCCGAGGAGACAGAGTAGTTCGGCAGCGTGACGACGAAGCCCCTAGTTATCATGGGAAAAGGAAGTGTTGTTAACAAACAAACTTTTTTATTTAACATAAATATAATGCTCGGTAGAACCGAACAAAAATTTAGAAATTTGAGCATTAAAGCGACTTAGCTGGTTAATGTGCTCGGTGTTGACGACGCAGGCCGAGCTTATAGCGGGTCAAGGTCCCAGCCCCCAAGCCGGTCCCGAGGTGACTGAACGAGGAGTTCGGCACTCCGAAGTAGTGTCACAGCTCGGCCGATGTGGCGAGGCAAAGCCCCTGGTCCAGCCGAGGTGGTGGAGTAGGTCGGCGAGGTGACGCCGGGGTGACCGCATGACGGCAGTCGAAGTCGATTTCCTGCACTCATAAAATAGTGCAAGCCAAAAGTAATAACAAAGAAAGATAATAATATATTTTAAAAAAATTCTTCTACTCAGTTAATTTAAGTGAAGCAAATAAGCAAAGGAATATGGCCTGGGCGCCGAGGTGCCTGAACGAAGAGTTCGGCTTGACGAAGTGGCGACGCTGCACGGTCGATGTGGCGAGATGAAGTCCTCGGTCCAGTTAACATGGCGAAGTTGTGATCGGCGGACGCCGAAGTCTCATGCAGGTCGGCTGGTGACGCCGAAGTCTCATGCCAGCCGAGGTGTTGAAGCAGGTCGGCTGGTGACGCCGAAGTCCCCGGAGCAGGTTGATGAAGGGATGCCAAAGCCCCGGTCTAGCCGAGGTGACGGAGCAGGTCGGCTGGTGACGTCGAAGTATTAGGCCAGCCGAGGTGTCGAAGCAGGTCGGCTGGTGACGCCGAAGTCTCAGGCCAGCCGAGGTGTCGAAGCAGGTCGGCTGGTGACGCCGAAGTCTCAGGCCAGCCGAGGTGTCGAAGCAGGTCGGCGTGGTAGACGTCAGCTTGAAAAAGTAACGGCGCGGCGATGCCGACGCAGGTCGGAATTTATGACGAGGTCAATGCTGGCTTGTTGAAGCAACGGAGCGCCCGACCCGTACAACCCGCGGATGACGAGGTTCGCTTGATGATTATTCGGCCCTCGCGATGCCGAACTCTTGGTCGGATGACCGAGATGATGAGAAAATTTCCTTTAAAAAGGACATCCGACAACCCGTTCATGAAAAAGATGAACTCAGGTCGGATTCGTTTTCGCGCAAAAAACAGATCGGAAAAATTGATGCACTCATCGGACGTTTCCCGGAGTTTGAACGGTCAGATTGAGCTGAAATTTTGAGGGGTCATCGGTATGGGAATTCCGCAGCCGATGAACAGTGGGATCTTCCAAACGATATCCGAGCTGGAAGATGGACACCTCGCCCTAAACTCATCCCGATTCTCGTCCAGATTCGACAGGGCTTCGGTATTTCGTAGATCGCCGAAGATTCCTCCATCGGAATACGACGAAATTTTACGGGGTCATTATAGACTCAATTCCGCACAGTTCCACCAAAGCAATCGTCAAGGCGATGCTTGAGGAAGTGGGGACGACGAACACGAGTCGCTGTCCAGAAAAACTGCACGGTTGCTCGAGGACGATGTCAACACCGAGCCCCCGAGCTCCATGGATGATTTCTCGTGATATTGATAGAGATCGGAGATGATGACGATGAAAGTATTCGTCCGATCTTGACGATCCGGCACGGAGCGCAGTCCTCAGTCCAGCCGAGGTGACCAGTCGAGCCGGCGACGAACATGCCGACATCGACAACAAAGCTCGGTTCCAACGCGTAAATCGCGCCGCAGACGATCTGAATTCCCATCGCGCCGTGGCGACTGCCAGCAGGCTCTCAATGAAAGCACCAATGTCGGTGTCAAATCCGGCATATCTCGTAGTAGGGGTCCTAAGCTAGGCGTCTTGGAGCGATGGTAACATGGACACAAGATTTTACCTAGGTTCGGGCTCTCTTGAAGAGATAATACCCTACGTCCTGCTTTTAATTATATTGATATGGGGGATAGTATAGAGTACATGTATCTACCACGAGATTATGAGATGTAATGTAATGATCTATTGACTAGCCTGGCCTCGGTTTATATATGCACCGTAGGCCTAGGGTTTAGAGGAGTCCTTGTCTTGTGCGCCAAGTCTTGTGGAATCCTCCTTGTATTCGGCATGGGCTGCCCGAAGTGGCCCATTAGTGAATCATCACGGGGGTCCTCGGCCCGACCCACAGGTCGGGAGACGACGTGGTGAGTACCCCCTAGTTTAGGACACCGTCACAAGTGACAGTAAATTTCAGCACAGTATATAAAATTTTCCTTACCAAGTTCCACACACCAGAGGCGCTTCACTCCCCGGCAACGGCGCCAGAAAAGAGTCTTGATGACCCACAAGTATAGGGGATCTATCGTAGTCCTTTCGATAAGTAAGAGTGTCGAACCCAACGAGGAGCAGAAGGAAATGACAAGCGGTTCTCAGTAAGGTATTCTCTGCAAGCACTGAAATTATCGGTAACAGATAGTTTTGTGATAAGATAATTCGTAACGGATAGCAAGTAACAATTGTAACAAAGGTGCAGCAAGGTGGCCCAATCCTTTTTGTACCAAAGGACAAGCCTAGACAAACTCTTATATAAAGCAAAGCGCTCCCGAGGACACATGGGAATTTCTGTCAAGCTAGTTTTCATCATGCTCATATGATTCGCGTTCGTTACTTTGATAATTTGATATGTGGGTGGACCGGTGCTTGGGTGTTGTCCTTACTTGGACAAGCCTCCCACTTATTATTAACCCCTCTCGCAAGCATCCGCAACTACGAAAGAAGAATTAAGATAAATCTAACCATAGCATGAAACATGTGGATCCAAATCAGCCCCTTACGAAGCAACGCATAAACTAGGGTTTAAGCTTCTGTCACTCTAGCAACCCATCATCTACTTATTACTTCCCAATGCCTTCCTCTAGGCCCAAATAATGGTGAAGTTTCATGTAGTCAACGTTCACATAACACCACTAGAGGAGAGACAACATACATCTCATCAAAATATCGAATGAATACCAAATTCACATGATTACTTATAACAAGACTTATCCCATGTCCTCAGGAACAAACGTGACTACTCACAAAGCATATTAATGTTCATAATCAGAGGAGTATTAATTATCATTAAGGATCTGAACATATGATCGTCCACCAAGTAAACCAACTAGCATCAACTACAAGGAGTAATCAACACTACTAGCAACCCACAGGTACCAATCTGAGGTTTTGAGACAAAGATCGGATACAAGAGATGAACTAGGGTTTGAGAGGAGATGGTGCTGGTGAAGATGTTGATGGAGATTGACCCCCTCTCGATGAGAGGATCGTTGGTGATGACGATGGCTTCGATTTCCCCCTCCGGGAGGGAAGTTTCCCCGGCAGAACAACTCCGCCGGAGCCCTAGATTGGTTCTGTCCAAGTTCTGCCTCGAGACGGCGGCGCTTCATCCCGAAAGCTCCCTTATGATTTTTTCCAGGTCAAAACCCTCCATATAGCAGAAGATGGGCACCGGAGGCCTGCCAGGGGGGCCACAAGCCTGCTGGGCGCGCCTAGGGGGGTAGGGCGCGCCCCCTGGCTTGTGACCTCCTGGTGGGTCCCCTGATGTATTTCTTTTGCCCAATATTTTTTATATATTCCAAAATAATTCTCCGTAGATTTTTAGGACTTTTGGAGTTGTGCAGAATAGGTATCTCAGATTTGCTCCTTTTCCAGTCCAGAATTCCAGCTGCCGGCATTCTCCCTCTTCATGTAAACCTTGTAAAATAAGAGAGAAAAGGCATAAGTATTGTACCATAACGTGTAATAACAACCCATAATGCAATAAATATCGATATAAAAGCATGATGCAAAATGGACGTATCAGCCTACCATCGTCGTGACGCGCTAGGCCGGGGCAGAAGCTTTGGTCGCTTCCCTTAGTACTCCTACGACCGCGAGCCCCGGCCGAAGCTATCCGCAGGCCAGTGCAGTCTCTGCTAGCTGCCAGCGAGGAACACGGTGGCACCATGGTCCCGACACCCACGTCGAGCCTATAAAAGGCACCCGTGTTGCCTCTATCCCTCACACTTCATCCACTTCTACCCCTCGACCTTGCATGCTCGTAGAAACTAGTGGCCCATAGCCAGCGAATCAAGCCGAGCTCCGGTGCTCGGACCTCACCGCCGATAGCCCTAACCATGGCTCCCCGAGCTAAGCCAACACCACCAGTAGAACCACCACGACCCACTGACCTCACACACACCCTCAGTCAACCCTATTAGAGCCCCCTCGTCGGAGTTCCCCCTCCCCCGAAGACCACCACCGCCGGAGAAGAAGAAGACGCCGTCGTCCGGCCACCCCAGGAGCAACTATGGGTATGAGAAGCACCGTCGCGAAGCCCTCTTTACAATGAGCCCATCTATGCAAGCCGACGAGGTCTCCACGCCGGAGAACCACCATCGGTGAAAGTCGTTCCCCCTCGACCATGTTTTAAAAGAAAAACCTGACGGGTGGCCCCCACCCATCAGCGACTCACTTATGTCCTGAAGCAGCACGCTGACAAAGGCATATTAGAAAAATACGCCTTCGACGTGGCCTGCTCTAGGATTTCCTATTTTTAGTTTAAAGCTATTTCTAAATTTTTCTGTTGACCCAACTTTGACCATGAATAACTCCTAAACCCTAAGTCCAATTAAGTTGGTTCTTATTATTTTCTTATTTAATTCTCCTTATGTTGGCAAACTTTGAGATTTATTTGACATGTCTAAAATTCTGGACAATTTTTTAGTACATGGCTTTATATTGAAAATATTTTGAAAATTATTTCCAGTGGGTAATAATCGAGGAGGTGAAAACCAGAAGTTTTGTGACCCTCCACTTGAGCAAGGCAAGCCACCACATCCATTTGCTCGATGGAAATGCAAGGCCATGGGTTCAAACTTGTTTTTTTCTCTTTCATTTACTTGTTTAACTTGCTTTGTTTGTGTTAATATTTGTGTAGAGCTTAGCACTTGAGTTTTAGTGTCACACTAGTGAGGTAACTAGAGAAAACTTGGTTGAACTAGTAGTAGTCTCACCAAAGTAGGCACAACTACGGTTGAACTGGTAATTTATTTCAACAACATAAACCCTACTAAAACTGATGACAACACTTCGATGAAAAACTTTAGCACTAGTGAATTGATCTAGATCCATGGAAATGAATAGGGTTAATTTTACTTTAAAGTTAGGTAAGCATAATCCAACCCTAATGACTGGTCAATTCACAGTGCCACGGAACTGAACCCTTCTCGTATAACCACATTTGCCCGAGTGGGAAGGCCTCATTTCACTTTTAGTTATGGCTCTTTCGTGTGTCCCCAAAGAGGGAAGTTGGGATGGGTAGACTTCCTTGGCCGGGAAGTCGTCGTCCGATCAAGAGAGCTTGGGTTGGTTGCTGTGCGCGGAAAAGTTGATGAGATTCCTGATAACCCACAAGTATAGGGGATCGCAACAGTCTTCATGGGTAGTATTTCACCCTAATTTATTGGTTCGACACAAGGGGAGCCAAAGAATATTTATTGGCCTTGACAGTTGAGTTGTCAATTCAACCGCACCTGGGATATCTCTCTGCAACAAAGGTTTAGTAGCACGGCAAATAGTAGTAGCAAAGTAACAGTAGTAGTGACAGCAGCAATTTTGTAGCAATTGTGATAGTAGCAGTAGCAATAGTAACTTAGCAAGATTCAGTATATGTAAAGCGTACGCACATGGATCGGTGATGGATAATGATTTAGATGACATTGATCATGTAACAGTTACACACTAGGGCGACACAGAACTAGCTCCAATTCATCAATATAATGTAGGCATGTATTCCATATATAGTCATACGTGCTTACGATAAGAACTTGCATGGCATCTTTTGTCCTACCCCCCTCCCCCCCCCCCCCCCCCCCCGTGGTAGCGGGGTACTATTGGAAACTAAGGAATATTAAGGCCTCCTTTTAATAGAGAACCGGAACAAAGCATTAACACATGGTGAATACATGAACTCCTCAAACTACGGCAATCACCAGAAAGAATCCCAATTATTGTCACCTTGGGGTATGCGGATCAAGACACGTAATAGGTGCATACAACTTGCAAGATAGGATCCAAATCAATCTTATATTCGTGAAAACATAATATGTTCGGATCTGAAATCATGGCACTCGGGCCCTAGTGACAAGCATTAAGCATAGCAAAGTCATAGCAACATCAATCTCAGAACATAGTGGATACTAGGGATCAAGCCCTATCAAACTTAACTCGATTACATGATCAATCTCATCCAATCCCACCACCGTCCAGCAAACCTACAAAGGAATTACTCACTCTCGGTGGTGAGCATCATGGCGGTGTTGATGGAGAAGGGTTGATGATGACGACGGCGTTGATTTCCCTCTCCGGAGCCCCAAACGGACTCCAGATCAGCCCTCCTGAGGAAGAACAGGAGGTGGCGGCGTCTCCGTCTCGTGAAACGCGATGAAAACTTCTCTCTGATACGTTGGAGACTTATCAACTCCCCCAAGCTTAACTCATTGCTTGTCCTCAAGCAGTTCCGTTGACAAACTGAAAGTGATAAAGAAAAACTTTTACAAACTCTTTTGTTCTCGTCATTATACACATGCTTAGCTAGTGCTCAAGTTTTCAGCATAAATCATAAATAACCACGCCCATGATAACAATTAAACCTCATATCAACTCATGGCAATACATAACCAACTAGCAAGCAATAATAAGATATCTCACATGCCAACAATTTATCAAAACAATCATGATATAATATGGTGACATGGTATTTCGCTAGCCCTTTCTGAGACCATAAAACATAAATGCAGAGCACCTATGAGGTTCAAGCAGTGACTAAACATTATAATTCAGAGTAGAAAAGATCCAGTCATGCTCACATCCAACATTAACTAGACTCAATGCATAAGAATGACAATAGTGCTCTTAGGCCTGCTGCTTTTAGTAAGAGGGTGATGACTCAACATAAAAATGAATAGATAGGCCCTTCGTAGAGGGAAGCATTGATTTGCAGAGGTGCCAGAGCTCAAATTTTAAAACAGGATTAGAATATAGTTTTTGAGTGGTGCACTTTTCTTGTCAATGTTACGACAAAGGTTTTCAATATCTTCCATGCCAAACTCATTATTGGTGGTTCCCAAACAAAATAGTAAAGTTTACTCCTATCCACCATCCATACACAAGCCATGGCTGACCGAATCTACGGATGCGTGCCAACATATCAACTGCCCCAAGGAGTTTTGTTTAATTAATTTTGGTTTTGCAAGACTGTGTAGGATCGAAAGTATGTCTAGAGGGGGGGGTGATTAGACTACTTGACAAAATAATTTTTCTACCTTTTCCCAATTTTAAGTGTTGGCAAATTTTAGCAATGATAGCAAGTCAAGCACACCCTACACATGCATGTCTAAGAGTATAGCAGCGGAAAGTAAAGACAAGCATATGTAATATAGGTTAGGGAGGAAGATCAAACGCAGTTTGAAGACACGATGATTTTTCCCGTGGTTCCAATAGGTGGTGCTATCGTACGTCCACGTTTGTGGAGTCTTCAACCCACGGAGGGTAACGGTCGCGAGAGTCTGCTACTTCTTGAGATTGCGTTGGTTTTCCCTTTAAGAGGAAAGGGTGATGCAGCAAAGTAGATAAGTATTTCCCTCAGTTGTTGAGAACCAAGGTATCAATCCAGTAGGAGGTACAAGCAAGGCCCCAATCTTTGCACCTACACAAACAATAAAACACTTGCACCCAACGCTATAAAGGGGTTGTCAATCCCTTCACGGTTACTTGCAAGGATGAGATCTGATAGAGATAGATATAAAAGATTACTAAAACGAAAAGTAAAATAAAAGTAAAAAGATTGCAGCAAAGTATTTTTGGTATTTTTGGTTTATAGATTTGAAAATATAATATGGAAAATAGACCCGGGGGCCATAGGTTTCACTAGAGGCTTCTCTCTTGAAGGCAAATAATACGGTGGGTGAACAAATTACTGTCGAGCAATTGATAGAAAAGCGCATAGTTATGATGATATCCAAGGCAATGATTATGCATATAGGCATCACGTCCATGTCAAGTAGACCAAAACGATTCTGCATCTACTACTATTACTCCACACATCGACCGACTCCTGCCTGCATCTAGAGTATTAAGTTCATGAAGAACAGAGTAACGCATTAAGTAAGATGACATGATGTAGAGGGATAAACTCAAGCAATATGATGAAAACCCCATCTTTTTATCCTTGATGGCAACAATACAAATACGTGCCTCGCTACCCCTACTTTGTCACTGGGTGAGGACACCGCAAGATTGAACCCAAAACTAAGCACTTCTCCCATTGCAAGAATTACCAATCTAGTTGGCCAAACCAAACCAATAACTCGAAGAGACTTGCAAAGATATGAAATCATGCATATAAGAATTCAGAGAAGATTCAAATAATATTCATAGATAATCTGATCATAAACCCACAATTCATCGGATCTCGACAAACACACCGCAAAAGAGTATTACATCGGATAGATCTTCATGAAGATCATGAAGAACATGGTATTGAAGAACATAGAGAGAGAAGAAGCCATATAGCTACTAGCTATGGACCCGAAGGTCTGAGGTGAACTACTCACGCATCATCGGAAGGGTAATGGAGTTGATGTAGATGCCCTCCGTGATCGAATCCCCCTCCGGCAGATTACCGGAAAAGGCTCCAAGATGGGATCTCACGGGAACAGAGGCTTCCGGCGGCGAAAAAGTATTTTCGTGGCTCTCTTTGGTATTGGGGGAACATTTGGGAATTTATAGGACAAAGATTAGGGTTGGAGGGCCTGCAGGGGGGCCACAAGCCAGGGGGGCGCGCCCCCCTAGGGCGCGCCCTGCAGGCTTGTCGCCTCCCGGCAGGTCTCCTTCCTTCATCTCCAAGTCTGGTAGGTTTCTTCTGGTCCAAGAAAAATCATCCCGAAGATTTTATTCCATTTGGACTCCGTTTAATATTCCTTATCTGCAATACTCAAAAACAAGGAAAAAACAGAAACTGGCACTAGATTAATAGGTTAGTCCCAAAAATAATATAAAATAGCATATTAATGCATATAAGACATCCAAATCAGATAATATAATAGCATGGAACAATCAAAAATTATAGATACGTTGGAGACGTATCAGAGTCCACGGAGGGCTCCACCCATAAGGGTCCACGAAGTAGCAACCTTGACTATTCCATAACGGCTTCCGTCCACGAAGGACTAGCCTCACTATGGGTAGATCTTCACGAAGTAGGCGATCTCCTTGCCCGTACAAACTTCTCAGTTCAACTCCACAACACGAAGTAGGAGGCTCCCAAACGACACCTAACCAATCTAGGAGGCACCACCCTCCAAAAGGTAATAGGCTCGATAGTAACGATGAACTCCTTGCTCTTGTGCTTCAAGATGATAGACTCCTCAACACACAATCACTCTCTCACATATTTGGCTTTGGTGGAAAGCAACTTGGGGAGGCTAGAAATCAAGATTCATATGGTTGGAATGGAATGGCTTGATCTCAACACATGAGTAGGTGGCTCTCTCTCAGAAAATTGGATGAGGCAAGTATGGAATAGTTCTGAGTGCTTCTCTTGCGAGTGGGTGGTGGTGAAGGGGTATATATAGGCATCTCCAAAAATCCAACCGTTACACCTATAATGACCAACTCGGTGACATCGAAGTGTAAAACTCGGTGGTACCGAATTGCTCAAAAGGTAGCAACTTTCGAATCTCGGTGAGACCGATATATAAATCTCGGTGGTACCGATCAGGTGACCAACGGTCAGATTGCAAATCTTGGTGACGCCGATCCAAACAACTCGGAGACTCCGAATTGAAGAAAAGGAGTAACAGAAAGTTGACAACCTGAACTCGGTGGTACCGATGCAGAATTGGCAGTACCGAAGATCTAGGGTTTGGCTGGGACCTGTCTGAAGAGAAAATCGGTAGGGCCGAGTGGGGAATATTTGTGGCACCGATTTTTTCATGATAGGCTTTTGACAGACTTTTGTGGAAGAGCTTGTGGGTGTTTTTGGTGACTATCACTTGTGCACGTGGAGCATTTTGTTCACCATCAATACCTTACCCCCTTTTAATAGTATTTGTCGGCGTCCTGGGAACGGGGGTACCCAGACTTGCCTGCCTGCGGCCCAAGGCGTGGCCCACCTCGACGACCAAGCACGACCCGGCGCGGCCTCATTCAACACAAGGCCCTCGCGAGGCCCCAAGCTCGCGGGGGAAACAGCGCCAAGACCCGCGGGGAGGTAGGCCTCCTCCCGAGCGGCGGAGACTTCTATGCAACGCACGACCTCAGGAGGCCAAGGGTGACGCCAGCCAGGCCAGGCGGGCGCCAGCGCGCCAGAGGGGACAGTTTCCCCTTTGGTGCAAAGGAGGCAGGGGCACACGCGAGTTCCCAAAGCGCACCCAAAGGTTTCCACTTCGGTGCAACAAGACCAAGACCCCAAGCCCCGCAGGACGGACGTCATCACCGAGCCCACCTCTGCATCACCGTCGACTACTTTGCAGGCGAAGACCACCTTTCGTCAGGATAGGGTGTACCTCCTGTCCCCCTTTGAATTTGGCCGTTGTGGGATTCCTTCCCGCCTTGGTGATAAGGGAAGAGGACCCGGGCCGCTATAAATAGAGGCTAGGCAGCCCGATAGAGGAGGACGCGACAACCACCCGCAAACACACCGCGAGGCAACTCACCACTGTACTAGTTCATCCACAAACCTCCTCGTGAGGCAATCCACCAAAGGTAGGAGTAGGATTTTACGCTTCGCAGCGGCCCGAACCTGGGTAAACTCTCGTGTGCTATCTGCTTCCTTGCCATCGAGCGTGGTTATCGCGTCGTGGGCTTGGTGGGGGTGAAGCTGTTGGGGGATCTTCGCACACGCCCCTGGGTTCGAACTTCTTAGGGTTTTGCGGAGCCCAAAATCCGACATTTGGCGCGCCAGGTAGGGGCGTGTCGGAGTCTTTAGCAAGCTTCGCTTCCTCTTCGCCCCGTCGCGTGATGGCCGATGCCCGACAAGCCCCTTTCGGCCTCGGCGGGTCTGCCTTCACCAACCTCGCCACTGCCGTCCAAGACCCGCGCCTCAGCAGCACGGTGCAGGGTGGCCGTTACCAGGCCAGCAGCGTCGTTTCCGCCACCGTCACAGCTCGTGCCGACCAGGCGCAGGGCGGGCGAACAGCGCCCACGGGACCAACATCGCACTGCACCCACGTGGGAGACCTCAACGCACATGATGCACTTCTGATGGCGAGTGAGATGCTTCGCCACCGCCCGACACACGGGGGCATCGACGCCTGGGACGACCACATCGCCGAGTTGGTCAACGTCGCAAGGAGGGCCTGGCTCCACCGCCCCTCTTCGCGACCACCAACACGGGGCGCCGGGGACTCGTTTGTCATGCCCGACGCCTCGCCTGCGGGCGGCGCGCCCGCTTCACTCCCGGGCGAGCCCGAGCAGGGCCCGCCGCACGCCGTACTTCTTCTCCTCCGGATCCCGGTGACAGGCTTCGGGGCGCCGCCCGGCCACGTTGGTGGCGCCTTCGAAGAAGGTGACGGGGCGCTCCGCGCGCACCCCGGCGCGCGCGCCCATACCCAGACGGAGCATCAACAGCCCGGGTCATCCCGGCGGGAGCGCGCCAACCGGCACATGGAGCAGGCGGCTCAGGCTTCTGGTCAGGCAGATAACCGTAACGGAGGCGCAGTGGACAACCAGGGAGGCAACCCACGTCAAGACACGCGCGGCCCACCCCACGGCGGTGTCACAGCCCTAGAAATTGTTTGCAATAACCATGATAGTTGCATCAGTGGCATCCATGCATCATGTTAAAATTTAAATGAAACCTGAAATGGGGGTGATCAAACCCTAGCACAAATATAATTCAAATAGGTTAAACTTTAAAATAATTTCAGTGAATCCAAAATGCTCTTAAGAAAGTTTATCATTTCTGAAAAGGGTGAAAACCTCTGCCAAAATTGATACATCTATTTTTGGACCATTTGTGGATTTTAAATCAACTCTTACAGTTTTTGAATTGGGGCATTTATTTGCTATAAATAATTTAAGTGCTCCAAAATTTCTGAAAACTCTTGAGGGATTTTGGAATAATCCAAACAGTGCACATAAATAATTTCAGGAATTATTAAAGTGATTTAGTATTTCTATTAAATCAAAACATAGTGCAGAAAATAGAAAATAGAAACTAAAATGAAAGAAGGAGAAAGTAGAAAGGACTTCACCTGGCTTACCCATTGCGGCCCAGCCAGAAGGCCCAGCCCATCAGGCGCTACTCCTACCTTCTGCCAGCAGGAGCAGCTGCGTGCTCGCACGCGCGCGCCCGAGGAGGCCAGCTCCTCTCTGCCTGCTTCCTCGCCCCCCCTCAAGCCTATCTCCATGCCCAGGAGACGCCCAGACGCCCCTCCGTCGTTTCCCCCTCTCTCTGCTCTCTCCCTTGCCCTCTAGCCCCTCCCGCGAGCTCACCCGAGAGATCCTGCCGGCTGCCGTCGTCCGTCCGCGCGGCCACCGTTAGAGAATCGCCGAGCCACCTCGTCCTCGAGCTCCTCCGAGCTCCGGAGCCTCTCCGTGTAGAATATCGCAAGCCAGGAGGCCCTCAATCGTCGCCATCCAGCTCGTCTTCGCCGCTGCATCCCGACGGCCGCCGTCGTCAATTCACAGGCTCCCGACCATCCCCGAGCTCGCCGTCCGCGTCATTAGCTTCACCGTGAGCCCCTGTGTCGCTATACCCTTTCCCTGTCGCCGCGCCCGTGCTCTAATCCCACCTCCGCGAGATCCGAGCGCCGTCGTCCGCCATGACCAACGGGATCGAGGACCCCGTGCTCCTGCAGAGCATCTGCTGCATCAGGCGTGCTCCTAGTGCCCCTTAGAAGCCGCCTAGCTGCTCGCTTTCCCCGCTAGCATGCTGCAGCCCCATGCCCGAGCAAGTCCGAGCTGCTGCCGCCGCAAAGCTCTCTGCCGCCGCTGCTACAGTCCACCCCGCGTCCTCCCGTTGCCACAAGTGGATGCGTGAGAGCTCCAGCAAGCTATAGCCGCAAACCGTTCGTCGATCCGTGCCCTGTAGCGCCATCCCGAGCAACTCCGGCGTGCCTCCGCCGCGGTTCCTGGTTGCCGACGGCTCAACGCCGGCCGGCTGATGTGGCCAGCTTAGTTAGGGGCTAATCACCCTGCTAATTACCCCGGAGTCACTGAGAGCCGGGCCCCACTCACTTAATTAACCACTGGATTAACTAATGTTAAGACTAAACTAATCCCCGTGGCCCCACTAGTCAGCTGACCTGGCCCCACCTGTCTGCCTCTGTAGCCGACCCTATCACACTGACGTGTGGGCCCAGATGGTCAGGTTTGACCTGGACGGCCCGGCTGACCCGCTGACGTAGTGCTGATGCAATGCTGACGCAATAATCCCTTTCTAGAATTTAAATAAAATTTAAATGATTTATTATATTTCAGGAAATATTCAAAACTTCTAAAAATCATAGTAATTCAACCGTAACTCAGATTGAAATAATTTATATATGAAAAATGATCAGAAAAATATGAAGAATCTTCTTACGCCATGTTCATGCATGATTGAGCAAGTTAACATCACCAACTAGGACATTTCATGATTAGGACAAATTTGATAAATAGTTTGGAGTTGGAATTTGATGCCTATTTGAATTCCACTTCAATTAATATGATCAAATATTTAACTAGGTGAATTCAGTACCTTAACATGCCATATCATACATCATGTTTGTTGCATTGCATTGAATGTGTTCATTTCCTTGTTTGCCAGTATTGTTCTCTCTCGGTAGACGTTACTCTAACGTTGAGATCGATGCCACTGATGAAGACTCACTGTTATCTTCAAAAGTGTCAGGCAAGCAACCCCCCCTTGAGCATATTCGATACAATCCCACTCTCTCGCTCTTGCTCTCATTTCAATGCATTAGGACAATGCGATTCAACTGCTACTTGTGTTGCGGTAGATGAACCCACTCCTTTGCATGACCTGTCATTGTCACAGTAAATAGCTAAACCAAGCAACCTAGCATACCTGGTAGATGCTTGAGCCATGTTGTGCTTTAACCCTGTTATGCTTGCTATGCTTAGAGTTGTGTCAGGTCTGATTCATCTAGGTGAATGAACCGGAGTGAAATGGATGTGTCCTGATGATGAGGGTTAAGTGTTGAACCTGTTTTGGTAAAGGTAGCGATGAGAGGCCATGTAGGAGTACATGGTGGGTTGTCTCATCGAAGCCGCTCATAGGAACCGAGTTCCGTGTTTGTGTTCCAAGACTAGCTACTACCGCACATTGGGCCCGAAACCAATGGACCCTCTCGGCCTATTAACCTACCCTGTTCTCAGTCCAGGAGTCGCAGTAGTTCGAAACGTTGATAGGTGTGGCACGACCTGCGAAGTGGATGAACGGCCCAATCGGGACTGGCTTGGGGCCCTGCTCACAACATTTGAGGCCATGTTGGAAACCTCGGCCGGACTTCCATTATGGGTTCCAACTCAGATAGGCGACTGCCTTGGGCGTGAGTCGTTGTAAGTTAACGTCCGTGGCCGACTCCCTCGCTGGGCTTTCGCTTGAAGGTTGCCGAGGTGCCTTTTACGTGCACATGGCGATAAGTGGCGGGAGCATGTGTGACGAAGTACACCCCTGCAGGGTAAACTATCTATTCGAATAGCCGCGTCCGCGGATATGGACTACTTGGAGACTTGCATTGTTCATAGATAACTTTAAATGGATACTCTAAAATGCTCCAGATAAGTGTGAGTGCTATGGATGTCTTCTCGTAGGAAGACGAGAGAGGATCCATAGTGGTGTATTGATGTGGTGAATATGTGAACTCATGTGTGATACGCCACCTCAAAGAAAGTACTCATAGGCGTAGTACAGGTTAGCCAAGAGTCAAAGCTGGCTTGCTGCAATAAACCCCACAACCCCCTTTGTTGACAAAGATGCATATGTAGATAGTTCTGATGTAAGTCTTGCTGAGTACCTTTGTACTCACGTTTGCTTATTTATGTTTTTGCAGATGAGACTTCAGTCTCATTAGTGATTCGTACGATGTGAAGTTCGATGTTGACCGGATTAGCTTGGGAATCCCAGATAGAGGTCTGTCTCCTTTGGTAGGGTCATTGTAGCTTTTCAGGCTCTTCCAGCCGCTTTTAGTAGATGTCTGTACCCAGACATGTAAATTCCGCTTGTTGTTTGTATGCTCTGAATGTGGGGTCATGTGACCCCTCCTGATTGTAACATTATACTATGTTGGCTCTTCGGAGCCTCCTAAATAAATGTTATGTTGTAGAGTTTTGTTGTGATGCCATGTTGTATCTACGCATATCATGCATAGTGCGTGTATGATTGAAATGCATTGGTATGTGTGGGATTCGACACCTAGTTGTGTGCCTTTAGTAGCCTTCTTTACGGGGAAATGCCTCTTTGTGCTTCCATGAGCCTTGGTAGCTTGCTACTGCTCCGGACACATTGATTGACCGACGTGTATCCTTCTTTGCTGCTGTGTCTGTCCCTACGGGGAAATGTCATGCGGTGTAATGGAGTCCATGTAGCTTGCTACGACTCGTCTACACACGTTGATGACTGACACCTGCATTGTTGGGTTACGTATGCCTATCCCTGTACGGTTGTGCCACTTGGGTCTATGACTAGTCATGTCGACCCGGGTTCTTTGACGTGTGAATGCTAGCGACATGTTCATATCCGTGAGCCAAAAGGCGCAAACGGTCCCAGCCAAGGTAAGGTGGCAGCCGTGGGTTAACGTGCGTGAGGCCGCAAAGTGGTGTGACATGTTACAGGCTGGATTCATATGGCTTAGGATCGGGGTCCCGACAGCGTTGGTATCAGAGCTTGACTGCCTGTAGGATTACCAAGCCAAACTGGTCGATGTTGAGTCTAGAACTGCTTTAGTTATATAAGGGAAATGATTGTGGAAGGGAACGTAAGATTCTTTTTACTCCTTTCCTCGTGTCATTCTAATTCTGAGTCACCCTCTTCTTTTCTACGGGGGTTAAGAACTAGGCTTTCCCATCTATCTATCAGGATGACGAGTTACTATGCTGGAGACTTATAGCAAAGTTGTTGTCTTCCTGGATCGGTGTCTCTGTAAGAACTCAGTTGTTCTGTTGTCAGTTGTCTTGTAGGTTGCCTCTTATTTCATGCCCGTACAGCCGTTATGCTGTCCGAGTTATCCAAGGTTTATAAAATCTGATGCAATTGCAAATTTCTTCCTCCTGTTCCCGATGTCTTTTGGCCAGACAAAGCACACCAATTATTGTGTTGAGGTACTCCATTACCTCGACGTGTTGTTGAAGTGTTAGGAAACTATGTTATCTCAGAGAACCACCCGACAGTCTAGTTGTGTCTTTTGTTCCCAGTGTGATAATTCTGGCCATCGTTATCGAAAGCATCCTGTGATGCTACTTAGCTGGTAGGTATTTTGTATCCGGGTTCTTGAACCCGAGAATAATTCCGCTCACTCCTGTTGATAGTGTTTGCTCGTTCCTTTAGGATGATTAGTAACCTTGTTTTAGTCTTCAAGGTTCGTGGTCTATCATTCTTCCAATACCATGAACCAGTTATGGCATAAGTTCCTCGTGAACTGAAGGTCACCACAAGAGTGCTCTTGATGAGTTCTCCATTCCAGAGTTGTGACTTTGCCAATCCTACCTTTCCGCATGGGTTATCCGGAAGAATTTTGTTGAACTCGTTCGACATGCTGACCTATGCATCCACAACTCAGAAAAATCATGTGCTCTTGAGTTGCCCCCTTCATTTGTATTTCGACCTTCTTCTATCAGTGGATAGTCAAGAGTAGTTGTGCATTCGTATTCATCGATGCCTATTATTCTTGTGGTCTATCAAGCCATTCTATTTCAGAATGACTAGGAGAAACAAACTCCAGTACCTCATCCATTTCTTGGATTGGGTCGAAGTAGTTGTATTCCGCAGATCAAAATGCAAATCCAGTTTTTGCTCTGTTCTACCCTGAGGTATTACCCTCTTCATGTCAGGAGTATCGTGAGAATTGCACCACCTCTCATGAATTCTTGATACAGTGGTACTTCTCGCCATCACTATTCCTTTCTTGGCCTCCGTGTTGGTTGTAACCGGAACGTCGACAAGTGAACCGTGATGTGTGAAATCAATATTCCTAGCGATTCCATTGCTTGGAAGTTAATGGACAATAATTTAATTCTTGGTGTGGTGGTTATTGAATCATCATTCTAAGATTGATTGTGCCACCTAGTCCATCTTTCATGGTGCACTGTTCGATCAACGAGTTAGGATTGTATTGATCCTTCTCTCTTTTGATCATATCATCTTGCCCTGAAAAGCAAGATTGTTCCCGAGCTTGATAACATATTGGTGGTCCGTGATTTTCCGAGTATCTTCTCAGAAGTATCACCAGGTTGTCCCCTGACCGTTATGTTGAGTTCGTGATCAAGTTGGTTTCCTGTAAGCCACCCCTTCTGCAAGACTCTGTGTTGGATACCCCTGAGCTAGTTGGTTAAGCTAAACAACAACTTGGAGAGTTGAAAGATAAAAGCTTGATCTAACTTAGTTCATGTCGAAGGGATATCTTGTGTTTGCGCGTGTGTTGAGGAAGGATGATATCGTCATCGATTGATCCGTGTGATCAATTGTTGTCTCTATTGTCTTGTCAAATCTTTGATTTGAGTGTGGGCCATCATCAAATCAAAATCAGAACCAACGATTATCGTAATGTTGATTTACTCGTGGTTCTTTCCTCGAGCATGCACCATTATATCATTTGGTCTAACCAATGCTATTATATTGCTCACATAGTCATGGGATTCCATCTTTATGGATATCTTGATGAATTGTTGTTGAACCCATCGACAACATCCTTAACTCCTCCATAACTCATGATTAACATTAAGCTAGTATTGGAAACTTTGTAGGCATTATCTTCAGGTCTCATATTCGAAGGTTATGTATGGTGTAAGAAGTGACTTCCTCTAATTCACGTGTACTGGATGCAAGTTGCCGCCGTGAATTCGGGATAAGTTATTTTGTTCCTTTGGAATCATCCCAAGCCAATCATGCATGTGCGAAGTATTCTATGGGTTGATAGACTAGTCATCTACAGTCCATATGTATCCCTAGCATACCAAGCCACTGATTGACTTGTTCAAGGAAAAAGGAGTCTGTAAGTGCTAATCCTAGGCTATGCACAAGACTTCGCTAACCTCTAATGATGGTTCCCCCACCAGAACTCAGTAGTGTTTTGTTGTAAGAACTCCATATGGTCACGATTGTCTTGGACAGTGTGTCCACGTGAGTCTTGCAACCCAGCTCATGTTTTGGAGCTTGCTTCTGTAGGTCATTTCCTGAGAATCCTGCAACGTCGTTTCTTCGATTTGTGTTTGTCGGATTTCGGGCTCCGCAAAACCCTCAAGGTTCGAACACAGGGGCGTGTGAGAAGATCCCCTGCAGCCTCGCCCTACCCAGCTCACTACACGATGGTTAGGATGATGAACTCGCACGATGACGAGGAAGAAGATGCACACGGTGATTTACCCAGGTTCGGGCCGCTGCGAAGTGTAATACCCTACTCCTGCTTTGGTGGATTGCCCCACAAGGAGGTGTGGTGGATGAACTAGTACAGTGTGAGGAGCCTCGTGAGGGCGCTCGAGTGGTGTTCTTGGCTCTCTGCCTTGTCTGTTGTCCTCCTCCCCTTTTTCTCTCCCCTTCTACGGTGCAGCCTATCCTCTACTTATAGCAGCGGCCTGGGTCCTCTTCCCTTATCGCAATGGCGGGAAGGGATCCCACAACGGCCAAGTTCGAAGGGGGACAGGAGTACATCCCCGCCCTGTCCAAAGGCGGTCTTCGCCTGCAAAGTAGCTGTCGATGATGTAGAGGTGGGCTCGGCGATGACATCCGTCCTGCTGGGCTCGGGGTCGTGGTCTTGTTGCACCGGAATGGAAACCTTTGGGGGGCGCTTTGGGAACCCGCGTACCCCCTTGCTCCCTTTATACCAAAGGGGAAACTGCACCGCCTGGCGCGCTGGCGCCCGCCTGTCCTTCCTTGCATCATCCTTGACTCCTGAGGCCAGGTTCTGCATAGAGATCTCCGCCACTCCGGAGAGGGCCTGAGGAGGCCCGTCCTTGCTGGTCTTGGTGCTGCTTCCCTCGCGAGCTCGGGTCCTCGCCAGGGACCTGCCTTGAGTGGGGCCGCGCCAGGCCATGCTTGGCTTGTGAGGTGAGCCATGCCCTGGGCCGCAGGCAGGCAGGTCTGGGTACCCCCGTTCCCAGAACGCCGACAGTAGCCCTCGGGCCCAAGGTGTGCTCGAGATGGCTTCCGGGCGAAGCCCCTGAGGATGGCCCGAAGCGCCGCGGGCCCCAAACGCCTGCGGGCCAGGCTTTACACGCGTCGAGCGCCCGGGCGGCGACGCCCCCGCTCCCCGAGGGTGTCAGGAACCGCCCCAAGTCTGGAGGCAGCGGCGGGGGGGCCCCGGGGTTGGCGCAAGTTCGCCGGCGCTGGGCCGTGGTCGATGAGTGAGTGCTCCGCTGCCTCCTTCTTTCTTAGTTGTCTCGTCCAGTGCGCCGGACCTAATCCTCTTCTTCTTCCAGGGCGCCTACGGCCAAGAAACGCAGGCTCGGCGAACTCCAGGAGGAGGTGGATGCGCTGCGGGCCCAGCTGACGACCGCCGAGGCCACCTTCCAAGCCGCCCTCAAGGGCGAAGCGGAGGCCAGGGCGGAGCTGGCGTCCCTCTAGGCCCAGGTTAAGGAGGCAGCTGATGCCGTGCAGGCCGCCGAGGACGAGGCGGCGCATGCCAAGATGCTGGAGTCCCAGCACGCCAAGCAGTATCTTGACATCGCCCACCGCGCGGCCGGCGCGGTGAGCCGGTTCGTCGGGGAAGCCCCCGCGCTACCCTGCGCGCATGGCGACGGGGGCTACCTCGACTTCTTCCGCAGGGTGGTGGAGACGCTAGAGACCGGCGTCTCCCGCGTGAACGCGGACAACGAGCTTGACGCGTGCGACCTCCTGGACCTCGCCTTGATGCGCGTCTTCTCCAACTTGCGCCACCACGCCCCGGAGCTCGACCTCCAGCACGTCGGGGAGTGGGTGCATGTGGGGCTCCAGAGGTCCCTCCGGGACGAGGTGTGCCCGCACGTGGAGTCCCTGGTGAAGAGGTTCGTCCAGGTGCCTGCCTCCGGCGGGGAGGGCGGCTCTGGCGCCGAGGCGGTCGGCGACTCGGACGGCGACAGCGACTCCTCCACCTAGGCCTCCCCTGTCTTCTTTTCCTGGTACCTATAACATTTTAAGAAGAACTCGGCCCCTGTGGGCGTCAACTTTTTGCGTATTACCTTTGTCTCCGTCCTTCCCTTTCTTAAATCGCCGGTTGCCTGCTTGCCGTGACGTGACTTGGTTTCTTTGCACGAGGCTTGGTGCCGATGTCGATGCGGTCCTGTGACGGTGGCCGGCTGGGCCCTCACGAGGCGTTCTCTCCTGAGGGGCTGCTCGTGGCCGCCACTCCCCGGGTTCATGGCCCCGCTGCTCGTCGTGGCGGGGTCCCTCCCCTCGTGCTGTTTTTCCTGGCGCTTCAGGCCTCCGGTATCTTGGTAGCCGCGCGTGGTGACCAGCAGTACCTGCATCCTCACATTAGTGCACACAACCCTTATCCCGTCCTCCGGCCACCATTAGATCAGGAGGCTCTTGCTTGGTTCGGTAGTGTACTTAGCTTGTAGGGCGGTGACGATCCCGTGCGTCACGAGGTGTGGCCGGGTTGTCCAGATAGTCCGCGATTCCTCTTGGGATGCTTCCTCCTTGTTTGTGGGACGGTTTGGGGGGCCCTTTCGGTGCTCTGTGTCTGCAGGCCCCTGTCCCGCACATTTCTCAACCTCCGTAAGGGGCGTCCAGATCACCAGGACGCAACTATGGGGTGAGGCCTCGACACCCTTGATATCGACCGGATCGCCAGGACGACATCAAGGGGGCGAGGGGCTATATGACCGGTAAGGCTCCTGAGGCGCGCTGCTCAGGAGCCCCCTTTGACGCTCAAGCGGCTCTACGTCGGCAGGTCCCAGTCCCGCACATTCCTCGACCACCGTAATGTACGTCCGGATCACCAGGACGCAACTACGAGGTGAGGCCCCGACACCCTTGATGCCGACCGGATCACCAGGATGACATCAAGGGGTGAGTGGCTATATGACCGGTAAGGCTCCTGAGGCGCGCTGCTCAGGAGCCCCCTTTGACGCTCGAGCAACCCCCATTCTGTCCTGCCGGCTGCTGCCTCAGGAGGCACTGGGGCCTCCCGAGGCTCCATGCTGTTGTGCCGCGCTGTGGTCGGAGCCCCCGAGCGGGGGTCGACCGCCAAAAGATGCAAGTCCTTGAGGCGACAGGGCCTTGCTATCCAGCTCCGAGGCGCCTCGGGGAGGGCCGGAGCACATGGGCCCTTGCGAAACACCAATTCAGAGAAAGAGACTCCAAGGCCAGAAAAAACGAGAGAACGATGAGAGAAAAGTCCCCGCCCCTTTTTCTTTAAAAATAGGGTTCCGAAATTTTCAAACTTCATTCCAAAAGGTGGCAATTCGAACACCAAAAAGAAGCAAGCAACTGCCGCGTCCGGCACCTAGGCTAGTCTTCGTCTTCGTCTTCCCCCAGCGCGGAGCGTAGGGCATCCACGTTGCGTGGGCATAGCCATTGGTGGGCAGTGTTGTCCGCCAGCGCAGAGCATGGGGCTTCCACCTTGCGTGGGAAGGAACCCCTCCGCGTCCTCGGGGGGCTCCGGGCGTATACATCCCACTCATTATTACGTGAGAGTGTCACGGCCGTAGATAGCTGGGCAAGCCCCCAGGCGCACAACCCGGTTGCTCCCAACTCCGTCAAGGGCCATCCCGTGCATTTCTGCTCAGTTGCGCGCCTCTATGATCCAAACCCGAATGCATTGTTCCCTGCGTAGCCGCGGGATTGTGCTCCCGCGGCCCAAACATGAGCACAACGCACCCGATGCAGCCATAGAGGTGTTTTGTCGATGAAGCCGCCTCGCGAGGCGTCAGGGCGTTGACCGGACAGTGTCTTGAGGGACCTGGGGGTCCCGGGGGGCTTCTTCTTTTCACGAGCAAGGCGGGTTGGGAGCCCTTTCGGCACTCTGTGTCTACAGGACCCAGTCCCGCACATTCCTCGACCACCGTAAGCGGCGCCCGGATCACTAGGACGCAACTACGGGGTGAGGCCTCGACACCCTCGATGCCGACCGGATCGCCAGGACGGCATCGAGGGGCGAGTGGCTATACGACCGGTAAGGCTGAGGGATCACTAGAAGAGTGTCTAGAGGGGGGGGGGTGAATAGACTACTAGCAGGAATTTAAAACCTAACCTTTTCCCAAGTTAATTGGTTGGCAGATTTTAACAGTTTTAGCAAGTCTAGCAAGTCTAACAGCCCTACACATGCATGTCAACAAATATGGCAGCGGAAAGTAAAGACATTGCACATGAAGTAAAGAGTAGAGATATGGAGATCAAACACAATTGGAGACGCAAGGATTTTTCCCGTGGTTCCGATAGGTGATGCTATCGTACGTCCACGTTTATGGAGTCTTCAACCCACGGAGGGTAACGGTCGCAAGAGTCCACGGAGGGCTCCACCCATAAGGGTCCACGAAGTAGCAACCTTGACTATTCCATAATGGCTTCCATCCACGAAGGACTAGCCTCACTATGGGTAGATCTTCACGAAGTAGGCGATCTCCTTGCCCTTACAAACTTCTTGGTTCAACTCCACAACACGAAGTAGGAGGCTCCCAAGCGACACCTAACCAATCTAGGAGGCACCACCCTCCAAAAGGTAATAGGCTCGGTAATGTCGATGAACTCCTTGCTCTTGTGCTTCAAGATGATAGACTCCTCAACACACAATCACTCTCTCACAGATTTGGCTTGGTGGAAGAGATGGGATTGGTGGAAAGCAACTTGGGGAGGCTAGAAATCAAGATCCATATGGTTGGAGTGGAAGATCTTGACCTCAACACAAGGATAGGTGGTTCTCTCTCAGAAAACTGGATGGGGCAAGTATGGAATAGTTCTGAGTGCTTCTCTCTCGAGTAGGTGGTGGTGGAGGGGTATATATAGGCATCCCCAAAAATCCAACCGTTACACACAAAATGACCAACTCGGTGACACCGATGTGTAAATCTCGGTGGTACCGAAGTGACCAAAAGGTGGCAACTTTTGAATCTCGGTGAGACCGATATAGGAAACTCGGTTGCACCGATAAGGTGACCAACGGTCATATTGACAATCTCGGTGACGCCGATCCAACAATCTCGGTGGTACCGATATTGTGAATTTGCGTAACAGAGAGTTGGCAACCTAAACTCGGTGGCACCGGGATTGAATCGGTTGCACCGAAGTGGCTAGGGTTTGGCTGAGTCTGTCTGAGGTTGAGAATCGGTGGCACCGGGATGGAAATGTTGGTTGCACCGATTTTGAGTATTTGGCTTTGGACAGACTTTGGTGGGAGAGCTTGTGGGTGTTTTTGGTGACTATCACTTGTGCACGTATGAGCATTTTGTTCACCAACAAAACCTTACCCCCTTTTAATAGTATTGGCTTTCCTATGGACTCAAAGTGATTTCTCCGAAATGTAAAATGTAGAGTCCTCTTCCTTGAAGCTTTGCCAATCCATTTCCTTGCATCTTGGGGTATTTCCACAATCTCCACAATCCTTTTGCCAACCCTCTCTGTGGACTTTATCTGAAATACACTAGGTAAAAGTATTAGTCCAAGAGACAATGTATGTTGTCATGAATTATCAAAAACCACCAAGGGAGCATGTTGTGCTTTCAATCTCTCCCTTTTTGGTAATTGATGACAACATACAATCAAAGCTTCAAATAAAGATATGCATGGATATAATGAAGACTTTGAGAGACACATGACTTAGATTTGCTCCCCCTAAATGTGTGTAGTCCTTTAAAGGATAGTTGCTTTGGAATGCATGGACACACAAGTGGATGAAGGGATATAATGAGTCATGTGTATCTTGGCCATATGCATCAAACATATATGAATGAGATGTATCCTTGTTCAAGACTTCACTCTTGCAAACAATATGTGCAAGAAGCAAGAGATCATCTTGATAAAGGGTATGATGCATATACTTACCTTGAGTTCTTGAGCATTCTATTAGTAGAAACACACTTGAGAAAACAATGTTAGAAAACACAAGAGTATTCTACCAAACAACAAGGCAGTAGAACTCAACAGTACCAAGATATGGAGAACATATAGAAGATAGCATTTCTTAAGATTGATATGTCTCCGAAATTATTTCTTTCTCCCCTTAGATATGACAATAGTAGAACATCCTCTCCCCCTGAATCTCAGCATGTAGATATTGGGATTGGATAGGGTGAGAAGGGTAAACTTCCAAATTTGTCTTCTCCTCCTACTTTGATATTCTCCCCTTGTTTAAGTGAGTATGAATATTGATATTGGCTCTCCCCCTTGATCATATCTCCCCCTTTGCATAAGCATGTATCTCCCCTTTAGCATGAAGCTTTGTTCTTCTCCCCCTTTGGCATTAATTTCCAAAAAGGTCAAAAACAGGGATAGATACAGGGATCATTGACTGAGAAGGGATCCTTGAGAACAAGGGTCACTGAATGTAGGGTTCATAGAAATGAAAACTGAGGGAATCATGGAAAATAGTTTCTCTCCCTTTGAGATGTTGTAAGATTTTGTTATTCTCCCCCTTCTTCCGTTAAGGTAGGGATCCTTGAATAAAGAAATTCTCTCCCTAAGATTATCTTTATTTATTCTCCCCCGATTTTTTTTACGGGATCATCGAAGTAACAGAAGTATTGCTTGTAGGATTGCAAAAGAAACATAGATAAGAAAAGAAAAAAAAATCGGTGACTCCGAGACAGATCAATCGGTGGTACCGAAGTTTTGTAGTGCAGTTTATCTGCAATTTCGGTAGAACCGAGAAATATGTATCGGCGGCTCCGAGGCTAAAACAGCAACAGAAATAAGGGACCAAGTTTCTGTTTTCAAGGCGTCAACAGAGAACTTTTTCAAAGGGAATGCAAAAGTTTTTACAGAAAAATATCAACTAGAGAAGATTTGAGTGGTTTCAAGAAATCTTTGCAAAATAGAGAATGAACCAAACAAGATACTTAACTAGATGATGGGCGGTGACTAGGTCACCTATATTAGAGTATATTGACATAGGAGCCAAGTAAGAATACTTGATCATAGGTCATACTCTACGTTAAGCTCAAAATGGGGTTACCATTTTTCGATTAAGCATTTTAATGTCTTCATATCACTTGAGTTGCGTTAGCTCATGACTTGGAGCAAAGCCTTTTCAAGGATATGAGTACATACCTTTGAGTGATGTTGATGACGTTGCTCGTAGGTGAACTTGTTGAGGATGCTCGAGGTTGATGAAGATCATCTTGAGTTGGGAGCAATCCTTCTCGTTTTAGTACACTTGTCACCTACAAAGGTTAGTCATGCAAGGAAGGGCAATAGATATATCCATTTGACATGTTACCAAATTAAGAATTATAAATGTATGTCAAGGATATGGTTGATGTGTCTTCTTCCTTCCATCATCAAGAGGGGTTGTGGATACTTGATAATGACAAGATTGCTTAAGCGTTGAATTGATGGCAATCTTGTGGAATGAGATTCTCCCAAGTACCTACAAAAGGGTTAGATGCAATACAAGGGAGCATAGAATTCCATGGCATAAGATAACATGTTAGAAATATCAGGAAAGCTTATGCCCTTGCATGCAACCGAGTGAGTCTAGCTCAAGTTTGAAGCATCAATGATGTTCAACTCACTCCTCAAATAGCAAAATGTTTTCTCATCAAGTGGCTTGGTAAAGATATCGGCCAATTGCTTGTTAGTGCGAACATGCTTAAGATTAATATCTCCTTTGGCAACATGATCACGAATGAAATGATGTCTAACTTGAATATGTTTAGTTCGAGAATGTTGCACATGATTATGACCAATTTTAATAGCACTTTCATTGTCACAAAGTAATGGAACATTTCTAACATGGATTCCGTAATCCTTAAGCGTTTGTGTCATCCATAACAATTGTGCACAACAAGATCCAGCAGCAATATATTCAGCTTCGGCAGTGGATAAAGATACTGAGTTTTGTTTCTTGGAGGACCAAGACACAAGAGATCTACCCAAAAATTGACAAGTACCCGAGGTGGATTTTCTATCAACCTTGTCACCGGCATAATCCGAATCGGAATAGCCAACAAGGTTAAAGGAAGATCCTTTGGGATACCAAATGCCAAAGTTTGGTGTTTGTATCAAATATCTCACAATACGTTTCACGGCCAAAAGATGACACTCTTTAGGTGCAGCTTGATATCTAGCACACATGCAAACACTAAGAATAATATCGGGATGAGAGGCACATAGATATAGCAATGAACCAATCATAGATCGATAAACCTTTTGATCAACCGGTTCATCCTCCTTGGTAAGATCAACATGTCCGCTAGTAGGCATGGGGGTTTTCATACCTTTGCACTCTTGCATGTTGAACTTCTTGATCAAGTCCTTGGTATACTTAGTTTGAGAGATGAAAGTTCCTTCTTTCATTTGCTTGATTTGCAAACCAAGAAAGAATTTCAGCTCACACATCATAGACATCTCATACTTCTCGGACATCAACCTTCCAAATCTTTCACTAAATTGTGGGTTAGTAGATCCAAAGATAATATCATCCACATAGATTTGGCATACAAATAATTCACCATTAACTCTCTTAGTGAACAAGGTTGCATCATTTTTACCAATTTCAAAACCTTTTTCAATGAGAAACTTCGTTAAGCATTTGTACCAAGCATGAGGGGCTTGCTTAAGACCATAGAGGGCTTTACGAAGCTTGTAAACATGATTAGGTTTCTTAGGATTCACAAAACCAGGTGGTTGCTTAACATAGACTTCTTCTTCAATCTCACCATTCAAAAAGGCACTTTTAATGTCCATTTGATAAAGCGTGATATCATGGTGATTAGCATAGGCAAGAAGAATGCGAATAGCTTCAAGTCTAGCAATGGGGGCGTAGGTCTCACCGTAGTCCATACCTTCGACTTGCGTATATCCTTGGGCTACGAGACGAGCCTTGTTGCGCACGACTTGACCGTCTTCGTCTTGCTTGTTCCGAAACACCCATTTGGTTCCGATGATGTTTTGCTCATCCTTGGGCTTCTCCACGAGTGTCCACACTTCGTTTCTCTCGAAGTTGTGAAGCTCTTCATGCATCGCATTCACCCAATCCGCGTCTTCAAGAGCTTGTTCTACCTTCAAGGGCTCAATGCTAGAGATGAAAGAATAATGCTCACAAAAGTTAGCTAGACGAGTTTTAGAGCGAGTGATTCTCCCGGTTTGGATGTCACCAAAGATTTGGTTTAGGGGATGGTTCTTGGTCACTTGTGCTCGAACTCGGGGTAGCTTGGGCTTGTTAGATGGTGGAGCTTCTTCTTCTTCATCATCATCTCCTTCATCTTCGTTGTTGTTGATGTTGTCGTTCCCTTGAGGTGGTGGTGAAGGTGGTTGTGGTGGATCTTCATGATGCACTTCCTCCTCTTCATCATCTTGTCGTGTACCGCTTGTGGATGCCTCCATGTCATGTTGTGGTTCACCTTGACGTGAAGTAGGGGCTTCCACTTGTGTTGATGAAGTACTTTCCTTCACCTCCATGGGACGAATCTTGCCGATGGGCAAATCTTGGATAGCTTCCGAAGGGTCCTTATCACCTACATCATTTGGCAATTGTTCGACTTGCGAACCATTAGATTCATCAAACTTCACATCTACCGTCTCTTCAACTTTTCGAGTGAAGTTGTTGTAGACACGGTAAGTGTGAGAGTTCGATCTGTAACCAAGTAGGAATCCTTCATGAGATTTAGGAGCAAATTTAGTACGACGATGCTTATCAAGAATGTAGCACTTTGAGCCGAATACCCGAAAGTATCCAACTTGGGATTTGTTACCGGTGAGTAGCTCGTATGCCGTTTTACCGAGAAGCTTATGCAAGTAAAGTCGGTTTGTGGCATGACATGCTGTTTCCACGGCTTCTGCCCAAAAGTGTCTTGGCGTCTTGTATTCGTCAAGCATCGTTCTCGCCATCTCAATGAGCGTCCGGTTCTTCCTCTCAACAACTCCATTTTGTTGAGGCGTGTACGTAGCCGAGAACTCATGTGAGACACCTTCTTCGTCAAGGAAGGTATCCACATGGGTGTTCTTGAACTCCAATCCGTTATAGCTCCGAACCATCTTGATCTTCACTTCAAACTGATTTTGTGCTTTGCGAGCGAAGTTCTTGATGATCTTTTGAACCCGCGACTTATCATCAAGAAAGAATACCCACGTAAATCTGGAAAAATCATCAACTATAACTAGACCATAGGAATTTCCACCGAGACTCTTGTAAGCATTGGGACCAAAAAGATCCATGTGAAGTAACTCGAGTGGTCTCCTAGTAGTCATGATATTCTTAACGGGATGACTTCCACCTACTTGCTTTCCAGCTTGACAAGCACTACAAAGTCTATCTTTGTCAAAGATAACATCTTTAACACCAAGTATATGATCACCTTTGATAAGCTTGTCTAAATTACGCATGCCAACATGTCCTAGTCTTCTATGCCAAAGCCAACCTTTAGAGGATTTAGCAATTAAACAAGTGCGAGGTTTGGATTTCTTAGTGAAGTCAACAATGTATAGATCACCTCTACGGAAACTGGTAAAGATCATTTTATGATTATCTTGACGAAACACTTGGCAATCTACTTTCGTGAATAGCACATTAAAACCAAAGTCGGCAAGTCTAGATACGGAAAGAAGATTGTAGCCAAGAGATTCAACAAGCATAACATTTTGGATAGAGCTATCATGGGATATGGCCACCTTACCAAGACCAAGTACCTTACCCTTGGAGTTGTCTCCAAACGTTACGTACCTTCGTGGTCCATGGTTTGGCGTGATCTCTTCAAACATTTCTCTATCTCCGGTCATATGATCGGTACATCCGCTATCGAGAATCCACTCTTTTCCTCCGGACATGTAATCCTTGAAGTTTTCCATGAGACTTAGATTCTTCATGATCTTCTCATACTCGATGTCGAACAGCTCATCTTCATCATAGTAGCCATGTTCCACATTGTCATCATCAAGTGGGAAATCCTCGTCATAAAGAACAAGAGATTCGTTAGGATGGTGATCATGACAATGTTCAAGTTTATGAATGCGAAGGACTTCTATAATGATATTGTTGATAGTTGTGACATCTCCTTTAGCACGCATGAGGTCTCTAAGCTCATATAGACAATCATCAAATTTAGGATCACTAGGCGTTATTTTGTGGAAGGCAATAGTTTTATGAAGAATTTCATCAAGATTACTCAATGAATAACTTGGATATCGTTTCTCCAAGTCATTCCACAAAGTGTAAGCACATACAAAATTCTTCATTTGATTGAGCACATTTCTAGGCAAAGCTCTAACAATGAGATTGATAGTTCTAAGATTGCATAGCATATCAACTTCCTCTTCGTGTGTGGGATGCAAAGGATCAATGGGAGGTACATAAGGGCACTGAATATATTTGCTCAATTGAAATTCATTAAACAGCTCAAGCAACAAGGTTTTCCATTGACTATAGTACTCTCCATCAAGAATAGGCACTCTACAACTCAAACTCCCTATACTAGACACATCCAGCTTCCTCCTCGGTGATTAGACCGAAGCAATGGAGACCAAAGCTCTGATACCAATTGAGGGATCACTAGAAGAGTGTCTAGAGGGGGGGTGAATAGACTACTAGCAGGAATTTAAAACCTAACCTTTTCCCAAGTTAATTGGTTGGCAGATTTTAACAGTTTTAGCAAGTCTAGCAAGTCTAACAGCCCTACACATGCATGTCAACAAATATGGCAGTGGAAAGTAAAGACATTGCACGTGAAGTAAAGAGTAGAGATATGGAGATCAAACACAATTGGAGACGCAAGGATTTTTCCCGTGGTTCCGATAGGTGGTGCTATCGTACGTCCATGTTTATGGAGTCTTCAATCCACGGAGGGTAACGGTCGCGAGAATCCATGGAGGGCTCCACCCATAAGGGTCCACGAAGTAGCAACCTTGACTATTCCATAACGGCTTCCGTCCACGAAGGACTAGCCTCACTATGGGTAGATCTTCACGAAGTAGGCGATCTCCTTGCCCTTACAAACTTCTTGGTTCAACTCCACAACATGAAGTAGGAGGCTCCCAAGCTACACCTAACCAATCTAGGAGGCACCACCCTCCAAAAGGTAATAGGCTCGGTAATGTCGATGAACTCCTTGCTCTTGTGCTTCAAGATGATAGACTCCTCAACACACAATCACTCTCTCATAGATTTGGTTTGGTGGAAGAGATGGGATTGGTGGAAAGCAACTTGGGGAGGCTAGAAATCAAGATCCATATGGTTGGAGTGGAAGATCTTGACCTCAACACAAGGATATGTGGTTCTCTCTCATAAAACTGGATGGGGCAAGTATGGAATAGTTCTGAGTGCTTCTCTCTCGAGTAGGTGGTGGTGGAGGGGTATATATAGGCATCCCCAAAAATCTAACCGTTACACACAAAATGACCAACTCGGTGACACCGATGTGTAAATCTCGGTGGTACCGAAGTGACCAAAAGGTGGCAACTTTTGAATCTCGGTGAGACCGATATAGGAAACTCGGTTGCACCGATAAGGTGACCAACGGTCAGATTGACAATCTCGGTGACGCCGATCCAACAATCTCGGTGGTACCGGTATTGTAAATTTGCGTAACAGAGAGTTGGCAACCTAAACTCGATGGCACCGGGATTGAATCGGTTGCACCGAAGTGGCTAGGGTTTGGCTGAGTCTGTCTGAGGTTGAGAATCGGTGGCACCGGGATGGAAATGTTGGTTGCACCGATTTTGAGTATTTGGCTTTGGACAGACTTTGGTGGGAGAGCTTGTGGGTGTTTTTGGTGACTATCACTTGTGCACGTATGAGCATTTTGTTCACCAACAAAACCTTACCCCCTTTTAATAGTATTGGCTTTCCTATGGACTCAAAGTGATTTCTCACAAATGTAAAATGTAGAGTCCTCTTCCTTGAAGCTTTGCCAATCCATTTCCATGCATCTTGGGGTATTTCCACAATCTCCACAATCCTTTTGCCAACCCTCTCTGTGGACTTTATCTGAAATACACTAGGTAAAAGTATTAGTCCAAGAGACAATGTATGTTGTCATGAATTATAAAAAACCACCAAGGGAGCATGTTGTGCTTTCAAAGGCTCCTGAGGCGCGTTGCTCAGGAGCCCCCTTTGATGCGCAAGCAGCTCTACGTCGGCAGGTCTCAGTCCCGCACATTCCTCGACCACCGTAGTGTACGTCCGGATCACCAGGACGCAACTATGAGGTGAGGCCTCGACACCCTTGATGCCGACCGGATCACCAGGACGACATCAAGGGGCGAGTGGCTATATGACCAGTAAGGCTCCTGAGGCGCATTGCTCAGGAGCCCCCTTGATGCTCAAGCGGCTCCCCCAAAAATTCTTTTCCTGCCTCGGGGGGGGGGGGGGGAGGGCGAATCTCCCGAGGCTCCGAGATGGCGCGTCGGGCCGTGGGCGGAGCCCCCGAGGCCCAGCCTCCCGTGGCTGCGCCGGCGCTCCAGTTGCCGCGGGTGGCCCGCGCTACTTGTGCCTTGCTGTTCCCCCCCAGGCCGTTACTCCTGAGGCCTCGGGGCTTGGCTCGGTGTTGCTTGCTCGCGAGGGCGACGGCTTGCGCCTAGAATAAACTTTATTTTCTGTTTGGGAACCGCCTATGATATATCTTGTTTGGTGGAAAAAGGAAAAAACTTTATTTTCTGTTTGACAGGAAAAGCATGCCACCCAAAATATTTTTTCTCTCTCAATTTAAAACTATGAGCTATGGCACCTCTACAAATCCCTACTTCCCTCTGCGAAGGGCCTATCTATTTACTTTTTGCAATTTTTATTTTTGCTTTGAGTCTCCATCTTCTCTTATAAGCACCAACTAGGGGGCGCTATGATCGTACTTGAGCATTGGGCATAGCTAACATTTGAGTGTGTTTCATGAATGGATCAATGATTGAGCATGATGGGCTAGGGATAACTTTCTTTAGTGTTGATATTTTGAAAGACATGGTTGCTTGTTGACATGCTTGAGTATTGAAGTCATTATGTTGAAACTAGACTATTGCCTTGAATCATTTATAAGTCCAAATGTCCATGCTATACAAAGAAGAAAAGAAAATTATGAACATGTTAGGCAGCATTCCACATCAAAAATTCTGTTTTTATCATTTAGCTACTCGAGGACGAGTAGGAATTAAGCTTGGGGATGCTGATATGTCGCCAATGTATCTATAATTTTTGCTTGTTCCATGCTGTTATATTATCATTCTTGGATGTTTTACAATCATTTTATTACAACTTTATATCATTTTTTTGGGACTAACCTATTGACATAGTGCCAAAGTGCCAGTTGCTGTTTTTGCTTGTTTTTTACTTCGCAGAAAATCAGTACCAAACGGAGCCCAAACGCTGCGGGGGTTTTTGTGGATTTTTTATGGACCAGAAGAAAGAAGATGGGCAAAAGAACACCAGAAGAGGGGGCCCAGGGTGGCCACCCTCCACCAGGGCGCGCCAAAGGCCCCCTGGCGTGGCCTGGTGGGGGATGGGCACCTCGGGCACCCCCTCAACCGACTATCAAGCCTATAAATTCCCAGAAAATCCAAAAACCCTAGAGGAGTCGACGAAACACAATTCCAGCTGCCGCAAGTTCCAGAACCGCGAGATCCAATCTAAAGACCGTCACAGAGGGGTTCATCTTCCTCATAGGTGCCTCTCCGATGATGCGTGAGTAGTCCACCATAGACCTACGGGTCCGTAGGCAGTAGCTAGATGGCTTCTTCTCTCTCTCTTATGATTCTCAATACAATGGTCTCTTGGAGATCTATTTGATGTAAACTTTTGCGGTGTGTTTGTTGGGATCCGATGAATTTTGAGTTCATGATCAGTTTCTATGCATGAATATTATTTGTGTCTTCTTTGATCTCTTATATGCATGATTGCTTATAGCATCGTATTTCTTCTTTGAATCTTTGGTTTAGTTAGGCCGACTAGATCGATTTTTCTTGCCATGGGAAGAGGTGCTTTGTGATGGGTTCGATCTTGCGGTGTTCTTTCCCAGTGACAGAAGGGGCAGCAAGACACGCATGTATCATTGCTATTAAGGATAACAAGATGGGGTCTATTCCTACATGAATAGATCTTGTCTGCATCATGTCATCGTTCTTATTGCATTACTCCGTTTTTCCATGAACTTAATACACTAGATGCATGCTGGATAGCGGTCGATGTGTGGAGTAATAGAGGTACATGCAGGCAGGAGTCGGTCTATCTATCTTGGACGTGATGCCTATATAATGATCATCGCCTTGGATATCGTCATGACTATTCGATTTTCTATCAATTGCCCAACAGTAATTTGTTCACCCACCGTGCGCTATACTCATGAGAGAAGCCACTAGTGAACCCTACGGCCCCCGGGTCTACTTTTCTATCATATTGCTTTCCGATCTATGTTTTTTGCAATCTTTGTTTTCAGATCTACAAAACCAAAAACCCAAAAACATATTGCCGCATATTTACTCTTTTTATTTGTGTTCTTGAGAGATCTATCTCTCCTATCTATCACTACCTAATCTATCTATTTACCGTAGAGAGATTGACAACCTCTCTTTCGCGTCGGGTTGCAAGTATTTGTTGTTTGTGTGCAGGTGCTGCTTATTGGGTGGTGGTGATCCTCCTACTGGTTCGATAACCTTGGTTTCATAACTGAGGGAAATACTTACCGTCGCTGTGCTGCATCATCCCTTCCTCTTTGGGGAAATACCGACGCAGTGCAAGCACGCCAGGAACCCACTTGACCAAAGCTTGGGATTCATCTTCATATGAGTCAATCTCCTCTTGAAGCTTGTCCTTGCCCTTGAGCTTGTGGTCTTGTGGTGGAAGGTCATCTTGAGCTTTTGTTCCCTTGGGGAGAGTATCTTCATACTTCTCCCTTTGAGGAACAAACTTTGGCTTTGGGTATTGACCTTCTTCCAATTCAACTCCATTTGCGTTGAAGTAGCCAATGCCATGGTTCTTCCGGTATCCTCCGTGCTTGCGTACAATCTCCTCAAATTGCTTACACCCGGCAAGACTTTTGTAGATACCTTTCTCTATAATTCCTTTCAATAAATCGTTTTCTTGCTCAAGTGTAACTTGGCTAAGAGAATCATCATTAGTGGAATCAATGGAACTACTGGAAGCAACATCATTAGAATTAGTATTTTTATTGTTGCTACTAGATGAAGAACCTTTCTTGCCTTTGTTACTAGTTTGTCTAGGTTTAACTTGTGGCATGAATGTAGACAAGAGTACTTGTTTGGCTAGATAAGATGAAGTCTTCTTTCGGAGATCGTCATTGATAGCTTTAAGAAACTCATGTTCTTGCTCCAAAGTGAGCTTCTCGAAGCATAGCTTCTCATGAGTCTTTACAAGCTCTGTATGATCTTCTAGAGTAGATTCATGGGCTAACTTAAGAGTGTTTAGTTCTTTAGTTAGTCGCTCTATTTCCATCTTATCATCATCATATGACTTATCTTGACTAACATGAAAATTATCAAGTTCATTTTGACTAACATCACTAGCTTTATCAAAGAGCAAGTCATCATCTCCAAGCAAATCATCCTCATCGCTATTGAAATCAAGATACTCGGGGTGTGATACCTTGGGGCCTTTAGCCATGAAGCAACTTCCACTTCCTTCATTTGGTGAATCAAATATGACATAGGAGTTGGTAGTCACTAGTGCAAGTCCGGCAACACCTTCATCTTGACTATAGTCGGAGTTGGAGTGGTAGCTTCTCTTGGAGTGGTTGTCAGATTCGGAGCCGGAAACCCATTCACCAATGTGAGCTTGATGTCTTCTTCTTGAGTAGCTCTTGGTGTACTTGTCCTTCTTCTCCGAGTCCGTACTTCTCCTTGAGGGTCTTCGTTCATAACGATCATCTCTACTCCTTCTCTCTCTTCGAGGTGATTCATCTCTTGAGCTTCGTCTTCTTGGTGACTCTTCTCTTCGTTTGTAGGGAGCCGTGCACTCATTGGAGTAGTGTCCGGGCTTCCCACAATTGTAGCAGTTTCAGTCACGACTTGACGAACGCTTCTCTTTATATCTTGAGTTGGAGCTTCATTCTTTGCCTCTATTCTTGTAGAACTTGTTGAATTTCTTGACCATAAGGCTTATCTCTTCATTGGTGACAAGGTTTTCGCTTGAAGTTGCAGGAGCATCACTTGTGGCTTTGTAAGCACTGCTAGACTTGTTGTGAAGCTCTTCTTTGTCCTTGAGTGCCATCTCATGAGCAACAATCCTTCCAATGACTTCCATAGGCTTGAGATCTTTGTAGTTGGGCATCATTTGGATCAATGTGCACACGGTGTCATATCTCTCATCCAAAGCTCTAAGTATCTTCTTGATGATGAATTTGTCAGTCATCTCTTCGCTTCCTAAGCCAGCAATCTCATTGGTAATGAGAGCTAGCCTAGAGTACATTTCTGCGACTCCTTCACCATCCTTCATCTTGAACTTGTCAAGCTGACTTTGAAGAACATCTAGATTGGATTCTCTCACAGATTCGGTACCTTCATGCATATCAACCAAAGTATCCCAGATTTCCTTGGCATTCTCAAGACGGCTGATTTTGTTGAATTCTTCGGGGCATAGGCAGTTGACGAGAATGTCACATGCTTGAGCGTTGTATTGCAACATCTTCAATTCATCCGTGGTCGCTTCACGATCCGGTTCCTTTCCATCACCAAAGAATTCACCTTGCAAGCCAACACGAACAACAACCCAAATGGCGGGGTTATGACCAAGAATATGTATTTTCATTTTGTGCTTCCAACTAGCAAAATTTGTACCATCAAAATATGGACCTCTACGGTGATAATTTCCCTCACTAGACGCCATACTCTCCTAGGTTGTGAAACCAATGCAATGGAGACCAAAGCTCTGATACCACTTGTAGGATCGAAAGTATGTCTAGAGGGGGGGGGGGTGATTAGACTACTTGAGAAAATAAAATTTCCACCTTTTCCCAATTTGAAGTGTTGGCAGATTTTAGCAATGATAGCAAGTCAAGCACACCCTACACATGCATGTCTAAGAGTATAGCAGCGGAAAGTAAAGACAAGCATATGTAATAGAGGTTAGGGAGGAAGATTAAACGCAATTTGAAGACACGATGATTTTTCCCGTGGTTCCGATAGGTGGTGCTATCGTATGTCCACGTTTATGGAGTCTTCAACCCACGAAGGGTAACGGTCGCGAGAGTCCACGGAGGGCTCCACCTATAAGGGTCCACGAAGTAGCAACCTTGACTATTCCATAACGGCTTCCGTCCACGAAAGACTAGCCTCACTATGGGTAGATCTTCACGAAGTAGGCGATCTCCTTGCCCGTACAAACTTCTTGGTTCAACTCCACAACACGAAGTAGGAGGCTCCCAAGCGACACCTAACCAATCTAGGAGGCACCACCCTCCAAAAGGTAATAGGCTCGATAGTAACGATGAACTCCTTGCTCTTGTGCTTCAAGATGATAGACTCCTCAACACACAATCACTCTCTCACAGATTTGGCTTTGGTGGAAGAGATTAATTTGGTGGAAAGCAACTTGGGGAGGCTAGAAATAAAGATTCATATGGTTGGAATGGAATGGCTTGATCTCAACACATGAGTAGGTGGCTCTCTCAGAAAATTGGATGGGGCAAGTATGGAATAGTTCTGAGTGCTTCTCTTGCGAGTGGGTGGTGGTGAAGGGGTATATATAGGCATCTCCAAAAATCCAACCGTTACACCTATAATGACCAACTCGGTGACACCAAAGTGTAAAACTCGGTGGTACCGAATTGCTCAAAAGGTAGCAACTTTCGAATCTCGGTGAGACCGATATATAAATCTCGGTGGTACCGATCAGGTGACCAACGGTCAGATTGCAAATCTCGGTGACGCCGATCCAAACAACTCGGAGACTCCGAATTGAAGAAAAGGAGTAACAGAAAGTTGGCAACCTAAACTCGGTGGTACCGATGCAGAATCGGCAGTACCTAAGATCTAGGGTTTGGCTGGGATCTGTCTGAAGAGAAAATCGGTAGGGCCGACTGGGGAATATTTGTGGCATCGATTTTTCATGATAGGCTTTTGACAGACTTTTGTGGAAGAGCTTGTGGGTGTTTTTGGTGACTATCACTTGTGCACGTGGACCATTTTGTTCACCATCAATACCTTACCCCCTTTTAATAGTATTGGCTTTCCTATAGACTCAAAGTGATTTCTCACAAAGTAAAATGTAGAGTCTTCTTCCTTGAAGCTTTGCCAATTCTTTTCCTTGCATCTAGGGGTCTCTCCACAATCCTTTTGCCATCCCATCATTGAACTTTTCCTGAAATATACTTAGTGGAAACGTTAGTTCAATGAGATATATGTTGTTATTAATTACCAAAACCACCAAGGGAGCAAATGTGCTTTCAGACTGGGCATCCTTTTACCAGCCTCTCTCGTGCAATGATGGCGAATAAACGACTGTCTCGAGAATAACTCACTTAGCATGGAAAATACTGACCGCCTCGTCGCTCCATGAGCGAGATGCATGGACAAAATAGATGTTTATTTGAATGTTTAGAGATGGCACATGCAAATTTACTTGGAACGGCGGGGTAATACCGCATATAGGTAGGTATGGTAGACTCATGTGGAATAACTTGGTTTAAAGATTTTGGATGCACAAGCAGCATTCCCGCTTAGTACAGGTGAAGGCTAGCAATAAGTTGGGAAGGGACCAGCTAGAGAGCGAATACGGTCATGGATATGCATTGCGAATAATTAACATTGGACATAGCATGAGTAGGATATGAACACTCTGAATTTAAACATCATGAAGGCTGGATTGGTTTTGAATCAACTACATGTTTGCACATGGGCCAAGTCAAGCCGCTTGAATTTCTCAGAGGGAAATATCATACTACCATACCACATCATAACCATTTTAATGCATGTTGATCTATAAGATAAATCATTATTCACTACTAGCTGTTTAAGCATGGTATGAGAAGCTATAATCTCTAATTGTCATCATGAACATGTTTGCTCATAATATACTGAATCGAGATCGAACGAGCTAAACATATTTACCAAAACGGAAAACAAGAAGAGTTCATACCAGCTTCCCTTGCCACGATCACTTCATCAAATACCGTCCTTATTGCCTTTCACTTGCATGACCGAATGATGTGATAATAATAACAGTGCAAGAATACCGTGGACTAAGCTGGAATCTACAAGGCAGTTTTGGGCAAAGGAGAAGACAAGGTAATATTGGCTCTCCATTAGATCAACAATAAAGCATGTAAGAGCCACTCAACATTTTCATCGCGGTCTTCTCCTTTAAAAGACTCAACAAAAAGAAAAGAAATTCAGAGAAACACACTGAAATATTTTTGGACTTTTTGTTTTTCTCAAGCAAGCAAATAAACTAAGGGAAAACAAGAACGAGAAAAATTTTTTACACGGGAAAGCTCCCAACATGCAAAGGAAATCTTTTGGGTTTTCTTTTTAGTGCTAAGATAATTAAGCAAGGAAAGGAAACTAGAAAGAAGCGAGAAATATTTTTGGGTTTTCTAAGTTTTTCAAACACACAAGAAGAAAGAGGAAAAATAAAACTAACATGGATATACAATGAAAGAGGATGAACACCGACAATTTATATGAAGTGTGTGAACATGAATGTAATGTCGGTGAGGAATACGTACTCCCCCAAGCTTAGGCGTTTTCCTAGCTTGGTGATCACCACTGGTAGTAGCCATCATGTCCGAGAAAGTGTTCCTGCTAGGGCATCTAAGCATCCCATACCTGGGCCTCGGCCTCCACAGCAGCCAGCTCGTTCCAGTAAGCAATTATATCTTCTGGCATTATTCTGTATCCATGCCTGGCATGATAGTTAAACAAAGAGGGTGCAGGCAAATGAATAATATAGCAAGTCGTCTCGCTAAATACTAAGTTGTAACGAATATGTTGTTGTGTTTGCGGTTCCTCAATAAATTGGTGTTCCTTCATTGACTGGTGATCAAGATAAACCTTAGGCAACAAGTAATCAGTAGGGCGTATAACAACTTCAAAACACTTTGCCAAGCGAGTGGCATAGATATCACCATGAATCTTGCCCTTGTTTCGGTTAAGATTTAATCGACGCGCAACAATAGCTCCTATGTTGTAAGAATTATCACCATAAAGTGCACGACATAAAATAGCCAAGGTAGGGGCACTAAGGCCACCACCCTATTCCATGGGAGTTATGCATTTCCCTATAAATAGAGAAAAGTAATGTACGGAAGGAAATTGCAAACTAGTAGCTCTAGCGTGTGACACGCCCCTAGTTTCTCCCACAGTTAAGGTTTGGAGGAAATCCTCAAACTCCTCGGGTTTAGGCTCACGCACTCCCCCGTCAGAAGGAAGCAAACATATTTCACAAAATTCATGTAGAGGCAATTCATAGTTGGTAGCATAAAGATCAAAGCGTACTGTGGGAGCACTAGGCGTGCTTGTGAAGAAAAAGTTTTGCACGAAGGAATTAGTAAGGAGATAGTATTGGTCACACTCATCTGCAAGGAAGTCGGTAAGACCGGCATTTGCAATGAATTGCATGAACTCTTCATAGAAACCCGCTTCATTCATGAAGGGCGTATGTGGCCATTCACATGGCCTAACCTCCGTGTTGCGAATAAGGTTGATGTCTTGGTCTTGGGTTCTCCTAACAACTCCTTTGGGGCTCCGGCACAAATTTATTCAGAAATTTCACATGGCCTAACCTCCGTGTTGCGAATAAGGTTGATGTCTCGGTCTTGGGTTCATTTTCCTAAGCACAAATTTCTGAAATTTTTGAGCCACAAATTTATGTCAATAAAACTTTGCAAGATTGATAGCAACTACTCATATGGATGCCTAGAGGCCATAGCAAGCATTCATACTACTTGTAACTCAAAGAATTCAACATGCAAGGTCATTTTCTGTAGCACCAAGTGCAACACATTTTGCAAAATATAAACCGCTAAAACAAAAAACTAATTGGAGGAGTGGAGGAGTCACATACCAAGGAACAATTCCTCAAAACAGTTTCGGAAACGGAGTTCCGAGCAAAGAGATCGTAAATTCCAGTTTCTGAGTGAAGATCACGGGAGAGAGATGGCTAGGAAATTTTTGCTGGAGGTAGGAGAGAGTGAGGGACGAAGGGATAAGGCAGGGGGCCCCTGTGGGCCCCACAAGCCATCAGGGCGCGGCCTAGGGGGGCGCCCTGATGTGTGGTGCCACACAGGTGCAGTCCCCTGCTGTAATTTTTATGCCAAAAATTCTTATTTATTCTAGAAAAAATCATGTTAAAATTTTGTGGGAATCTGAGACTTTTTATTTCCGGGCATTTTTTTCTACGAACGGGAGAAACAGAAAAAGCGGAAAATCATGCTAATTTATTTTATATGAACTACAAATAACAGAGGATAAACTTTTGATAGAGAGAATTGTGAATACTAAATTCATCAATCGCATGCCTTCCGAAAAGGATCCATTAATAAGGTTGATCAAGTCTTATTAACAACCGTTTCCGGTTAACATGCTACCGAAGAATTTTCGTATATCACTAGGTTACCTCAATGGGGATTTGCATCTCCCCAACAATAAGATTATAATATTTCTTCTTGACAGTAGGTAGAGGAATTGCAAAACTTCCGATGATAACGGTGGGAGTAGGCTCAATGACATTAATATTATTAATCAAAGTTTGCTTCTTCGGAAAATGAATGGTATGTTTCTTGCCATTGACGTGAAAGGCAACCTTGCTTTTATTGCAATCAATAACAACCCCTGCAGTATTTAAGAATGGTCTACCAAGTATGATTGACATATTGTCATCCTCGGACATATCAAGAATAACAAAGTCTGTCAAGATAGTAACATTTGCAACCACAACAGGAACGTCCTCGCAAATTCCAATAGGTAAAGTAGTAGATTTATCAGCCATTTGCAAAGATATCTCCGTAGGTGTAAGCTTACTCAAATCAAGTCTTTTATAAAAGGGATAAAGGCATAACACTAACACCGGCCCCTAAATCACATAGAGCAGTTTTAACATAATTTGTTTTAATAGAGCAAGGTATTGTGGGTATGCCAGGATCTCCTAGCTTCTTAGGCATTCCTCCATCAAAAGAGTAATTGGCAAGCATAGTAGCAATTTAAGTTTCATGTATTTTCCTTTTATTAGTAATAATATCCTTCATATACTTAGCATACGGAGGCATTTTCAATATATCAGTCAAACGAGTATGCAGACGGGTCTAATCATTTCAGCAAAGCGCTCAAAATCTTCATAGTCCTTACTCTTAGAAGGCTTACGAAGGAATGGCATGTGTTTTTGAACCCATGGCTCTCTTTCCCTTCCATGTTTTCTAGCAACAAGGTCTCTCTTATCATAACGTTTATTTTTAGGAGGTGGGTTATCAAGATCCTCAGCAGGTTCTATTTCTACATCATTATCATGTTCTTTATTACTATCTGGTGGAGCATCAACATGCACGGTATTACTTTCATCTTCCTTTTCATTATCACTTGGTACATGTTCACTACCAGACTGGGTTTCAGTATCAGAAATAGAAACATCATCATGGTTCTCAGTAGGTGTTTTTTTAACAGGTTCACTAGGAGCATGCAAGTTCCTATCATTTTCTTCTTCTTTTTCTTATCAAAGGAACTAGGTGCATCAACATTAATTCTCTGAGAATCCTGTTCTATTCTGTTAGGATGACCTTCTGGGTAGAGAGGTTCTTGGGTCATACGACCTCCCCTAGTCATCACTCTAACAGCATGATCATTCATATTATCATTTATTTCAACAAGCAAATCATTTTGTGACTTAGCAACTTGGTCTAATTGGGTGTGAACCATAGAAGCATGTTTACCTAGACCTTTCACATCATTAGCAATTCTAAACATTAAGTCACTTAAGCGGTATATCATCATGGCATTACGTCTCAATTGATCTTTAACATAGTTATTGAAGTGTTCTTGCTTGACAACATAATTATCATATTCATCCATGCATTGTTGAGGAGTTTTATTGTAAGGTATATCATTTTCACTAAAGGAACGGAGAGAGTTTACCTCTACTACCTGTGTCGGGGAATCAAGTCCATGTATTTCTTCAATAGGTGGTAGTTTCTTGACATCCTCAATTTTAATACCTTTCTCCTTCATAGATCTTTTTTGCTTCTTGCATATCTTCAGGGTTAAGGAATAGAATACCTCTTTTCTTTTGAATAGGTTCCGGAGGTGGTTCAGGAAGTGTCCAACCATCGGCATTTTTGCAATATGTTATTCAATAATTCTTCAGCTTGACTGACAGTTCTTTTCCTGAAAACACAACCAGCACAACTATCTAAGAAGTCCCTAGAAGCATCGGTTAGTTCATTTTTCTTAAGAGGACAATCAGGCAAAGCTCTAAGTAACTGGAGAAGCCTCCCCAAGCTTGAGGGAGATTCTCTTCTTCAATTTGCACAAAGTTAAATATTTCCTGTAAGGCAGCTTGTTTCTTATGAGCAGGAAAACATTTCACAGAATATTATGAATCATATCCTGGGGACTACACATACAACCAGGTGCAAGAGGAAGGAACCATTCCTTGGCCTCGCCTTTTAGCAAGAAAGGAAAAAGCTTAAGGATATAGTAGTAACGTATTTTTTCATCATTGGTAAACAGAGCAACAATATCATTCAGTTTCATAAGGTGTTCAACGATAGTTTCATTTTCATAACCGTGGAAAGGATCAGATTCTACTATAGGAATTAACTCAGGGTCAACATAGAATTCATAATCCTTATCAGTAACAAATATAGGAGAAGTAGCAAATTTAGGATCATGTTTCATTTTCTCCATCATAGATTTTTCTTTCAGTTTGCATAGCAGTTTCTTCAAGTCATCTCTATTTTCACAAGCAAAGAAATCACTAGCTATTTCCTTATCCATAACATCACCTTCAGGTACATGAGGCAATTCATATCTATTAGGCGAGCGAGGTGTAACATGTGATTCAAAGTCCTCATCAGTTTCAGCATTATCAAGTTCTCTAGCTCTAGCAATATGAGCATCAAGTAATTCATTGAGTGGCACAGTTTTTGTTTCAACATGTGTAGCAATAGTATCATCATTAATTTTAGAAGTAGCATCATCAAGTTCATGTGACATATCAGGACGATCAACAGGTGGTGGTGTAACAAGCTGATTCAAAACAGTAGGTGAATTAAAAGCAGAGCTAGATGGCAGTTCATTACCTCCTCTCGTGCGAGAGGGGACGATCTTAGTTCGATTATCTTTCAGATTCTTCATAGTGTCAATTGGATATCCTTAAGTTAACACAATAAATAGAGCTATGCTCCTCGACAACGGCGCCAGAAAAAGGTCTTGATAACCCACAAGTATAGGGGATTGCGACAATCTTCACGGGTGGTATTTCACCCTAATTTATTGGTTCGACACAAGGGGAGCCAAAGAATATTTATTGGCCTTAACAGTTGAGTTGTCAATTCAACCGCACCTGGGATATCTCTCTACAGCAAAGGTTTAGTAGCACGGAAAATAGTAGTAGCAAAGTAAGAGTAGTAGACAGTAGCAATTTTGTAGCAGTTGTGATAGTAGCAGTTGCAATAGTAACTTAGCAAGATTCAGTATATGTTAAGCGTAGGCACGTGGATCGGTGATGGATAATGATTTAGATGACATTGCTCATGTAACCGTTACACACTAGGGTGACACATAACTAGCTCCAATTCATCAATATAATGTAGGCATGTATTCCATATATAGTCATACGTGCTTGCGATAAGAACTTGCAAGACATATTTTGTCCTACCCTCCCATGGCAGCGAGGTCCTATTGGAAACTAAGGGATAATAAGGCCTCCTTTTAATAGAGAACTGAAACAAAGCATTTACACATGGTGAATACCTGAACTCCTCAAACTACGACAATCACCGGAAAGAATCCCAATTATTGTCACCTTGGGGTATGCGGATCAAGACACGTAATAGGTGGGTACAACTTGCAAGATAGGATCCAAATCAATCTTATATTCGTGAAAAAATAATATGTTCAGATCGAAAATCATGGCACTTGGGCCCTAGTGACAAGCATTAAGCATAGCAAAGTCATAGAAACATCAATCTCAGAACATAGTGGATACTAGGGATCAAGCCCTATCAAACTTAACTCGATTACATGATCAATCTCATCCAATCCCACCACCGTCCAGCAAACCTACAAAGGAATTACTCACTCTCGGTGGTGAGCATCATGGCGGTGTTGATGGAGAAGGGTTGATGATGACGACGGCGTTGATTTCCCTCTCCGGAGCCCCAAACGGACTCCAGATCAGCCCTCCTGAGGAAGAACAGGAGGTGGCGGCGTCTCCGTCTCGTGAAACGCGATGAAAACTTCTCTCTGATTTTATTCTCCGAAGATGTGATTTTATAGGACTGGAATTAGGGTCGGAGGAGCCTCGAGGGCCCCACAAGACATCAGGGCGCGGCCTAGGGGGGGCACCCTGATGTGTGGTGGCCCCCTGGCACACCCCCTCCTGTAGTTCTTTGCTCCATAATTCATTATAATTCTCAAAAATAATTCACAAAAAGTTTCGTCCGATTCCGAGAATTTTTATTTCTGCACAAAAATAACACCAAGTTAGTTCCGCTGAAAACAACGTCAGTCTGGGTTAGTTTCATTCAAATCATGCAAATTAGAGGTCAAAACCAGAGCAAAAGTGTTTGGAAAAGTAGATACGTTGGAGATGTATTAATTCCCAGGTGGGAATAGTAGTGCCACGGGGTCCCGTATCCTCTCACCCAGGGCTAGCCTGCGGAAGGTCAGATACACGGTAAGAGTGCCATGCTATGAGTGAGATTTGTTGGACTGGGAGTCCATGGTGTGGTAAAGTGTACAACCTCTGTAGAGTGTGTGTTAAATCTATTCGAATAGCCGAGTCCCCGACAATGGGACACCGTTCGTGTCAAGTCACACTATTTGACCAATCACCCTAATAAGTTACAATTACAAGTTGAAAGGTTGTTGAGATAATAGGAAGGATCACACGGGGTGATAAGTTGTGAAAAGGCCAGATGATCGAGGATCATACCGAAAAGGTGCGTGGGACTTTAAACAGACAGACTAAGTTTCACAATAGTTTTGTTGTTAGTTGTTATGCAAGCCTTTAATATTTTTTCATGTTTAGTTACCTTGTTCTTGCTTGCTTGCTTTTGAATTGTTTGTGAGCTTGCAAGTACATTCAAAGTACTCACATGTCTTATCATGCCAGATGAAGAAGAAGCCCAGTAGAAGGATGTCGAGAGTGCGAGATAGATCGTGTCCCAACAGTGTCCCTTTGGGGGGGCCCACAACCGTTATGTTTTTCCATGTGTGGTACTTCCTTTTTGTATGATCCAGTACCGAATCAAAAAGTACCCCACAACCATTTCCCGAAGAAGTGACCTGGGTTATCGAACCCACGATAGGAAGGTTCCCTTAAAGCGATGATATCTAGTAAGCAATTGTTAAAGGATTAATTCCAGCTTTTGACCGGATCAATCAAGCTAGTAGTGATGTAACACTTATAAAAAAAGAAGGTACGTGTATTGAGGTCTTAATACTTACAACCATGTATTTGTGTTGGGACCAGATATGATATTAATTTGTGCTCTGGAAGTCACCCATCGAGATGTGCTTGTTACGAACAGAAGTGGGGGATGTGTCCAAATAACATCTTGACTGGCACGAGTCCTTCATGAAGAATCAGTTGTCCTACCGCATGCCCTATCCGTCGCGCAGGGTTGCCTTGATAATTAAGATTATAATAATGAGACAAGAGCTCTGGATTTTTAATGACTGCACCTCTCGAATCCCCAAGGATGGGATCCAGGTTATCGTACTAAACCCTTCTATCACTGGTGTTCAGAATAACACTTCACATTCTCCTTGCTCCAAGCCTCACCGTGACTCGCTCTCCATGATCCTGGGTACCTGTAGGGATGAAGAACGCGGACAAGACAAGAGAGATATACGAGACAATTTTATGTCACACATACGGGATGTTAATTCAAATCTCTTCCATTTATCCCCACAACAAATAAGGAGGGTTGCAAGGCATATGCCTCAACCCATACCTTGACTAACTACTCACACATGGATATCATATCATGAGAAGAAAACATTGAAGAACACATCTTGAAGATAGATTGATTGCAAATATGTATTACAATGGTTGCCTTGTGCGATGCACGATTACAAGTATGAACTAGATGGAGATGAACTATGGTGGCTATGGAGATGAGATGACGACGGCTAGAGTTGATGAAGGGGATGAAGATGGCTTTGTTGCGGAAGACTTGCGCGATGCTTGATGTTTTGTTGACAATTCGACTGGGTCCCCTTTATAAAAGTTATTCAAGTAGACGAGCTGCATCGGCTTCCATGCCATACGAGCAGTCACAGTCATATGGAATGCCGTCTTTCGCTCTGGCGCCTCTGGTGCGCCTCCTGTTGATTCCCTCTATCTACTCCTTTACTCCTTTCCATGTATTGACTTGATTTAGTCTATTTGTAGCCCATTTCCTGTAGATTCACAATAAAGATAGAATTTGTGGAATCCTTTGCATTCATTAGTCACTAGTACCAATATCGGAGCAAATATCTCAATTTAAAGAAATATCTCGGTTTAAATAAAGGTGAAATGTGTGTAAAAATATCACTCATTATTTTGTTATATCGCTTGCACCACTAGTACTTCTGTAGCAAGTAGTTTGAAGAATAAATTTTGAGCATGGATGTTCCTATTGTACTCCCTTGTAGAGCAAGAGTATTGTATCCTAACATTGTGTACTATTAAGTAGTACATCATATCGTGGTTTTATCTGTATCAAGCTATATCGTGTTTCAAAAGACAAATCTCTGGGCTAAAACACGAGGCCTTCGGTTTTCTAAATTGGGATGCCACAAGACTTGGTATCAGAGTCGTGATGACTGTAAAACACACTAGCTAGTACGAACGCTAGAGTTGAGACCCGGTAGAGAGTCTAGATAACTTGTTGCATTTGATTGTGCACATCATATTACTCATTTATCTATTGCACTAACCCACACCTTAATTATGTTGATTTGTATATGGTCTCCACCCTCACCCCCCACACCTCGGAACCCACCACTTGTCACTTCTCGTACCTACTTAATGGTGTTTGGCACCTCTTCTACAGGAGTGGAGATGCACCAATTACCCCGTGTTCCAGACACCACTAACGGAGTCAATCTGCGAGTATCACGCATGTGTATACTTGGTAGTCAACTTAACCGAGTGCAGTCGCACCTATCGGTTCAGTGGCCCACCCACATCCACCCCAAATCTAGTCGTCCAGTCAGCAACCCAAGCAGCCATTGTCGACTTCAACCGATAGGAGCCACGGATGCAAGAGCATCCTAATTTTTGCTACTACCCCACCTATCACCTGATCGACTGAGTGCACAGTTCCCACACACCCACCAGGAGGGCAACGCTGCCCCGACACTCATCTCACTACATGATTGCCGAATACAACCTCATCACCAGGCTAATGAGAGATGCCACCTGACAAGGTCACCTACCCTAGGTAGGGTCATGGACCTCTCATCTAGGACGCACCTGGGGTCCTACACGTGTACAGAAGTCCCTGGACTACCTTAGCACTTGGACGAATGTACAAGATGCACTCAGATCCTTGGAAGTCACTCGGATGCTATCAACGACTCGGCTTAGCTCTGACACCCGAACGTGAAGAAGCAGAGGCCACGTGGGAGCTACAACGTTCGAGAGACTTAATTAGCATTGAATATTGTAGACGTTGCGTTACCTGTAACGCTCGCATTTAAGACGGCAGTTTCCAGTAACCCCGTCAGTTACTCGCATTAATGACCCTCGTAATGGCAGTCGGCTGGCGGTGGCACACTCTATATAAGCCACCCCCCGACACCAGAAGAGGGGTTACAAACTCTCTGTAATCAGAACACATACTAAGCAACACTTAGCCCCAGGGCTCGAGACGTAGGACTTTTACCACTTCCGAGTGGGGTCCGAACTCGTAAACACCAAGTGTTACACTTCCTCCGTAGCTAGGCTTCACCCTACTCATACGTACCCCCGTACTATTGTCAGGATTACTCCCACGACAGTTGGCGCCCACCGTGGGGCGGCAGTTCTAGCAAACTCCAGCGCAAGTGGAGATTCCTTTCTTTTTTCAGCCATCATGCTGGCAATCGGCAGAGAGATCCTCTTCGGCAGCCTCCGCTTCATTGTTGACGGTTCGGCTTGGCTGCATGACGCGCCACTGGACCCGGATGCGTTCCCCACTTGCGGGGTTGTGCATTTCAGCGCAGCGGCGCATGGGGTTCTCCTGTGACAGTCGTCGGAGCCATACGGCTCAGGGTCGATCCGTTCAACCTCCGGCCGCCGCAAGCGTTCTGGACGCTCACGGTTGCAGCGGTGGCTCAAGCATGTCATAGCGCGGCAACCTACCTCTGAGCAGGTCGCGGTGCTCGACTCTGGTGAGCCTACTCTCAGCTTGTTTCCCACATCGGGTGATGAGCTCTCCGATGAATCCGAGTGTGAAAGCAGCGGTAACGCTGCTGAGATACTGATGGCACACTCCACCGATCATGGTGCCCCTGGGTACTCGATGGGTGGTTCTCGTGACCGAGGCGGAGGTCGTCTTGGTGACGGTCCTTCTGATGGTTATTTTCCCCAACCTCTCTCTCGGGAGCAGCAGGAAGAGAGGAGAAGGAGGGATGATGAAGTCCTTCTTATCCCTATCACAAGAACGTCACCTGAGGAGATAGCCTTGGAGGCCACACGCCAGGCCACCTTGGCTGAGTGTGATCGTTTAGAGAGGCTCCAACGAGCACTCGACGAACGCGCAACAAGAGAGCAACCAAGCTCAAGTTATGCCAGGCGGCGTCCGATCCCGAGTGATAAGCCTCCCAAGATCCAAGTGATGCGTACTCCTATAGAGAACCTAGCTACAGCCACTCGGAGAGCTGAATCTATGCAGCCGTCCGGTTCTGCGGCTGGAGAAGGCATTTGGTAGATTCAGACTCTGTTGAAGACGGCGATGAGACAGAATGCAGAAGTGTCTCAGTCGAATCAGCGTGTTTACAGCAAGTCCTTTTGGGCTGACACTGTCCAGTCTGCGCATAGTCCGCATGCTTATGGGAAACACCGATACTCTCCTCCTCCTCCGAGAGGTCGGCACGGAGGGCATTGGCATGACGACCGTGACATCAGTCGGACGCCCCCTCCGAGGGGTGGTTCACATGGCAAGCGCCCCTATGATGACGGTCGACCTCACAGAGAAGACCACAATCGGACTCCCCCTTGCCCCAGAGGTTATGAGGAAGCAGGCCGACACCCCTCGTTGCTCAATGCCAGGTCTACCATCACTCAGAGATTGGTGGACAAAAGCCGAGTGCTCAGGGACCGAGTGAGTGGATGGGGGACGTCAGGTCTCGAGTGTTTTTGCAGATATATCCTAGAGGCCGAGATTCCCCCCAACTACAGGTTGGCGACAGGGATCGGGAAGTTCAATGGCGAATCCAAGCCTGAAACTTGGCTCGAGGATTACCGAGTGGCAGTTCAGATTGGGGGCGGTGATGACTTCGTGGCAATGAAGCATCTTCCCCTCATGCTGGAAGGATCTGCTCGGGCATGGTTGAACCAGTTACCTTCTAGCAGCATCTATTGCTGGGAGGACCTGGCGCAAGTGTTCATCAAAATGTTTGAAGGCACTTACAAGCATCCGGGTGGATTGACAGAGTTGCAGCATTGTGTCCAGAAGAGCAATGAAACTCTCTGGGAGTACAAAGAACGATGGACCACTCTGCACAACACGGTCAAGAATGTAACCGACCACCAAGCCGTCTGTGCTTTCAAGGCACGCACTTGGTATAGGGAGCTCATCCTGAAGTTTGGACGATCAGGAGATCTGTCTCTCAGTTGGGCCATGGAGATTGCCAACAAATACGCCAATGGCGAAGAGGAAGACCGCCTCCGAAGCGACAAAGGGCGAGCTGGTGATGCCCCTCAATCGGCGGGGAACGCAGGCAAGAAGCAGAAGGGGAAAGCCGATCCTCCGGGAAAGGCGAAAGTGGCTGCGGTTCCTGGTTAGGGGAAGCCGAATCCCAAAAAGAATAAGAAGAAAGATTGGGCTAACAAAAAGAAGCCCGAGTACAATTCCGAGGTGCTGGATCAGCCCTGTGCTATCCACACTAAAAAGGACGAGGAGGGCAACCTCATTTACCCAAAGCACACCACTCGGGAGTGCCGGATGCTCAAGCATGAGATGGGTAAAGAGGCCTCTACGGAGAAGGACGACGATGAATAAGGCGAGCGCGATCCCGAGTACCCTCACGTCGACAAGGTCCTGAACATGATCTTTGCAGATGTCGAAAGCAAGAGCCGACTGAAGGTCATCAATCGGGAGGTGAACTTGGTGGCCCCGACTGCCGTCAAGTACCTCAATTAGACAAAAACTCCTGTTACTTTCGATCAGTCTGATCACCCAGCCCGCATAGCCACCCCCGGGAGGCACGCTCTGGTTGTCGATCCGGCTGTCAATGGAGTCCGACTGCGCAAAGTTTTGATGGACGGAGGCAGTGGGCTGAACATAATTTATGCGGACACACTCAACGCAATGGGCATTCCGATGTCCTGCCTAAGTAAGAGTAACATGCATTTCCATGGGGTCATCCCTGGAAAGAAAGCCAAGTCACTCGGTCAGATCGCTCTGGACGTCGTCTTTGGCGGAGAGAAGAACTTCCGGAAGGAACGCCTGACGTTCGAAGTGGTTGATTTTTGGAGCGCGTATCATGCTATCCTGGGTAGGCCCGCCTACGCGCGTTTCATGGCCCGACCATGTTACGTGTATCTTAAGCTTAAGATGCCAGGACCGAATGGTGTGATCATGGTTACCGGCGATCGGAAGGTTGCTGAAGAGTGCCTCCAGCAGGGCTCTAAAATTGCAAATGAGGAAGTACTTGCCGTCGAACTCGATGGGTACATGAAGGCAGTGGACGCTGCAGACTTGCTAAAGTTGAAGCGACCAGGGACGGAATCAGCTTTCCAGTCGGCCGGTGAAACTAAGCAGGTTCATATTCATCCCACAGATCCGAGTGCGGCTCCGACCAACATCTCGACGACACTCGGTGAAAAGTAGGAAGCCGAGCTCATCCAGTTCTTCTGTGAGAACTAGGATATCTTTGCATGGAAGCCGTCTGACATGCCGGGGGTTCCCAGGGGACTGGCTGAGCACCGACTCTGAGTGGATCCTAAAGTCAAACCAGTCAAGGAGCACTTGCGTTGATCCTCCATAGAGAAGCGCAAGGCGATTGGTGAAGAGATCGCTCGGCTCCTAGTTGCTGAATTCATTCGCGAAGTCTTCCATTCCGAGTGGCTGCCCAACCCTGTGTTGGTGCCCAAGAAGGACAAGTCCCTCCAGATGTGCACCGACTTCAAACACCTTAATCGGGCCTGCCCAAAAGATCATTTTCCCCTTCCCCGCATAGATCAAATAGTAGATTCCACCGCCGGATGTGAATGCCTGTCGTTCCTAGATGCGTACTCCGGGTACCATTAGATCCGAATATGGATCAGGTGAAATAAAAACAGCTTTCATCACCCCATTCGGGTGTTTCTGCTACATCACTATGCCATTCGGCCTCAATAATGTTGGGGTAACTTTTATGCGCATGATTCAGAAGTGTTTGCAAGAGCAAATCAATCGGAACGTCGAGGCTTACATGGATGACATCATGGTTAAGTCCAGGAAAGGTTCCGACCTCCTGGTTGACCTTGCTGAAACCTTCACCAACCTCCGCCATTTCCAAATAAAACTCAATCCTGCAAAATGCACATTCGGAGTGCCCTCGGGTAAGCTACTCGGTTTTCTCGTTTCCGAGCGAGGAATTGATGCTAATCCTGACAAGATCGGCGCCATCATCCGAATGAAGAAACATGTCCATCTACATGTGTCGGATTTCGGGCTCCGCAAAACCCTCAAGGTTCGAACACAGGGGCGTGTGCGAAGATCCCCTGCAGCCTCGCCTTACTTGGCTCGCCACTCGATGGTTACTACGGCGAACTCGCACGATGGCGAGGAAGAAGATGAACATGGTGGTTTACCCAGGTTCGGGCCGCTGCGAAGCGTAATACCCTACTCCTGCTTTGGTGGATTGCCTCTCGGGGAGGTGTGGTGGATGAACTAGTACAGTGGCCCGTGGCCTCGTGAGGGCACTTCGGTGGTGTTCTTGGCCTTCTGCTAGCCTTGTCGTCCCCTCTTCTACGGTGCAGCCTAGCCTCTATATATAGCAGTGGCCCGGGTACTCTTCCCTTATCGCAATGGCGGGAAGGGATCCCACAACGGCCAAATTCGAAGGGGGACAGGAGTACATCCCCGCCCTGTCCAAAGGCGGTCTTCGCCTGCAAAGTAACTGTCGATGATGCAGAGGTGGGCTCGGCGATAACATCCGCCCAGCGGGGCTCGTGGTCGTGGTCTTGTTGCACCGGACTGGAAACCTTTGGGGGGCGCTTTGGGAACCCGCGTACGTCCCTGCTCCCTTTGCACCAAAGGGGAAACTGCACCGCCTGGCGCGCTGGCGCTCGCCTGTCCTTCCTTGCGTCATCTTTGACTCCTGAGGCTGGGTTCCGCATAGAGATCTCCGCCGCTCCGGAGGGGGCCCGAGGAGGCCCGCCCCCTGCTGATCCTGGTCTTGCTCTCCCTCGCGAGCCGGGGGTCCTCGCGAGGGCCTTGTCTTGAGTGGAGTCGCGCCAGGCCGTGTTTGGCTGACGAGGTGGGCCATGCCCTGGGCCGCAGGCAGGCAGGTTTGGGTACCCCCGTTCCCAGAATGCCGACAGTAGCCCCCGGGCCCAAGGCACGCTCGAGCTGGCTTCCGGGCGAAGCCTTGAGGACGGCCCAAAGCGCTGCGGGCCCCTAACGCCCACGGGCCAGGCCGACGCGCGTCGTTCGGTTGATGTCGGGCGTCCAACGTCCCTTCGGCCACCGCCCGAGTCGACAAAAGCCTGACTTCTAGCGCCGAGCCATTACTGCTTTCCTCTTCTACGCACCTGCTCTTACTCCCAGATCCCCGTCCTTAGCAGAGACCTCTCCAGATCCAGCGCCACTCCGTCCTCCTCCTTGCCGCGTCGGTCCCGCGATCTTCCCAATGGCTCCCGCCGGCAAGCCGATGCCAGAGGCCCAGAGCTCAGCCTCCGCTCCCATCTCACCAGCGCTTTTGGAGTCCACCATTGCCAAGGATGGAGACCTCGTCCCGGTGCTCCCGTCGACGGCGGACGAGACCAACGAGTGTGGGCGAACCTTGATATGGGGCGGCTCCTCGGAGAAGCGGCCCCCGTCTAGGTCGGCCTACCCTTTCTTCCTCCATAGCGTCTTCGCCGGGATCGTCCCGCCTTTCTCCGCGTTCTTCACCGCCATCCTCGACCACTACAGGATTCAAGCCCTTCATCTCCAGCCCAACTCCATCCTGCTCTTGTCCGTCTTCGCCTTCTACTGTGAGGCTTTCGTGGGCGTGAAGCCTTCGGTGGCCCTCTTTCGACATTTCTTCAGCTTGCGCATGCACGACAGCGCTCAGCGGTCGGCGTGCGTCTCCTTCGTCGCGGTCCAGAGCAGTAACATGCTCTTAAAGGCCGGGAAGAAGGTGGATAACTTCAGGCACCAGTGGGTCTTCATGGATCTCAATAGCTCCAACCCCCGCTTGGATCTGCCGAAGGGGCTGCCGGAGAAGACCCCCGCGTGGAGCTCCGCAAAGCTTTCTGACCCCCGGGCCAAGCCCGTCCTGGAGCGGATTTCTCGCGATATCAGTGCCAGGAAGCTGACTAGGGGGATGATAGTGAAGGAGTTCTTGACGCAGCGCCTGGCGCCCCTCCAGTTTCATTCTAGGCCCTTGTGGGATTATCATGGCAGCGGCGATAACCTCAGGCTTCGGTCCGCCCGCATAACCCCCGAAGAACTGAACCGGGCTGTGGCAATCCTGCTCAACGGTGACCCCGGTGATCTCCCCGACGCCTACGCCCCGCTGTACCACCGTGACGACGGAGCCGATTTGGTCGCCAAGATGCCTGTTTTCGGCGAACTGGGGCTCTCCCCAGCCGAGGGCCTTGGCTCCCCGGTGATGGTGTCCTCCAGCAACACCACGGGCGGGGAGGATTCAGAGAAGACAGCGAATGACGACCTGGCGGGGGCGTCTCCCCCGTCGCAGAGCATGCTTCTGCGCGACCTCGAGGACGATGACGATGTTGGTGAAGTTTCTACTGCACACTCTCCACGCCCTGCCAAGGTCCTCAGGGGGCTAGGACCGGCTCCTCGTGCCACATGGTCCGCCTACCTGGCGACCCCCAGGAAGCGCGGGACGGAGTCTCCTCCGGCATGCCCTGCCTCTGCCGGCAAGGCGGTTGAGGTGCCGGCCTCGCCCCCGCCCGAATCGCGGCCTGCCGGCAAGGTGGGCGGGGCCGGGGCCATGGCGATCCCTCCAGCGGCTGCCCTTGCGGACAGTGCCCCCGCTCCCCGGCATGGTGGTGCCCTCATCGAGAAAGGCAAGGGCGCCACCATCGTTGTCGGAGCGGAGAGGAAGAGGAAGTGGGTTGACGTTGAAGAGTAAGTAATCCGGCTCGGCCTTGGTCGCCTGCTGGTAGCTTGAGTATTGATGATCTTCCTTCGCTTGGTAACCAGGAACGCCGCCGCGCTGAAGATGAGGAAGAAGAAGGCCGACGTCAAGCCGAAGGCGTCTTCCGACGCACCGCCCGCTCCTGTCGTCCCGCCGTCGCCTGACGAGGCGCCTGACGCCGAGGGGGTGGGGGCTCGCGAGGCGACCCTCCTGGTCGCTGCCGCGGGGCCCCCCGAGCCCCCAATGCCTGTTGGCGTGATCGCTCCTGCCCTCGAGGGCCCGTCGGTGCCGCTGTCCGGAGGGCCAGGCCCCGAGGGCCAGTCGCCCGTCGATCCGTCTGTATCCATCTTGCCCGTGGTCGCTGCGCAACCTCCGGAGCCTCCTGCTCCTCGTGCTGCTGTCTCCCGGGGGACGTCGCCTGTGACTGCGCAGGCGACTCCTCCGGAGGAGGCCTTGATGCCTTCGTCGCGCGGCCTCGACGTCCTGGACGGGGCCTTTACCGCTCTGGGTCAAGTTCGGGACGCCCTCGCGGGTGCCGACGATCGCCTCGCGAGAGGGCGCCTGGGGCTCCTCTCCGGGTGGCTCCAGGCCGACGCCTCTGCCGTGGCGGTCTGGGTCCAGGCCGAGGCCGCCATGGCGAAGAGCGAGAAGGAGGCCGCGTCTGCCGAGGCAGCCCGCGAGGCGGCGCTGACCGACGTGGCGTCTGCTGTAGAGCGCCGTGACGAGGCGGAGTCCTGCTTGAAGGTTCTCCAGGAGGAGAAGTCCGCGCTTGTGGAGCAGCTGCGTCAGCTGGGGAAGGCCCTCGAGACCTGCAAGGCCCAACTTGCCGATCGGGACTCCGAGCTGTCCCAGGCGACGGCCGACCGTGCTGCGGTGCAAGAGTGCCTCGACGCGCGGGAAAAGGAGGCTGCCTTGGAAAAGGCCCGGCTCGAAACCAGGGAAAAGGCTCTATCTGAGGCCGAGGAGAAAAAGGCCACGGAGCTCAGCGCCCTTCCCCCGGTCGAGCTCAGGCTTCGCCAAGCGCTCCACTCCCTCTGCCGGGAAGGGTTTACGGAACCCCTGGTGGCTCTGGAGAGCGGCTTCGCGGAGCTTGCTTCGAAGCTTGTCGAGGCGCTGGAGGGCGCCGTTGCCAAGGTGGAGGGGGTCTTGGAGAGCGAGTGCCGCGACCTCACCTTTGCGAGCCAGGGTTTGACTTCGACTCCGTGATCCGCCCGGTCGCCCCCGAGGTCCGCAGCAGCGCTGCGGCGGCAGTGAAGGGCGCCGTGGAGGCGCTGGTGAAGAAGTTCACCCGTGTCACCGTTCCTCCGCCTGCCGAAGCTGCAGGGGTTAGTGGTGAAGAAGGCGACGCCAGCGATGTCGACGACGAGTTCCCTGCGGATGGGACGAGTGGCGGCGGAGGCTCCTCCTGATTCCTCTTCCTTGTTTCCTTCCTGCAATGTTCATCGTGCCTTGCGGAAGTGTTAAACTTGTTTGTATTCGCGAAAACTTTTAATGCTTGTAATAACTTTTGAACTGTGTGATTGCTCTCTTCGCCTTGTTTCCTTCTTGCTTGCTGTGATGCTCTGCGTCGGCAGGGCCCGACCCCACGCATACCTCAGCCGCCGTTGGGCTGTCCGGATCACCAAGGACGGTTCCAAGGGGTGAGGGGCTACGTGGCCAGTGAGGCTTCTGAGTCGCGATGCTCAGGAGTCCCCCTTGATGTACGAGCAACCCTCATGAAGGGAACATGGTGAAGATAGGGTTAACTTGGAAATTTTGAACACCTTGCACTCTGCGTCGGCAGGGCCCGGCCCCGCGCATACCTCAGCCGCCGTTGGGCCATCCGGATCACCAAGGACGGTTCCAAGGGGTGAGGGGCTACGTGGCCAGTGAGGCTCATGAGCCGCGATGCTCAGGAGTCCCCCTTGACATACGAGCTCCAACATCCTCCTTAACTTGTAAATTTTGAACGCCTTGCGCTCTGTGTCGGCAGGGCCCGGCCCCGCGCATACCTCAGCCGCCGTTGGGCCGTCCGGATCACCAAGGACGGTTCCAAGGGGTGAGGGGCTACGTGGCCAGTGAGGCTCCTGAGTCGCGATGCTCAGGAGTCCCCCTTGACGTACGAGCTCCAGCATCCTCCTTAAGGGTTTTGAGCACTTTGAGCTCTACGTCGGCAGGGCCCGGCCCCGCGCATACCTCAGCCGCCGTTGGGCCGTACGGATCACCAAGGATGGTTCCAAGGGGTGAGGGGCTACGTGGCCAGTGAGGCTCCTGAGTCGCGATGCTCAGGAGTCCCCCTTGACGTACGAGCGGCTCCCATACCTTTCCTCGCTGGATTTTCCCGAGAGGGGTGCGTGAAGACCAGGTTTGGCAGACCTGGGAAGGTGGCGTGTACCAGGCTCGGCCCGATAGTAGCCCCCATGCAGCCCCCTCACGCGAACATCCCAGGGAATGCAGCGAAACGGGGCCGCAAGGAGCCTTCCTGAGGTTGGATGCAGCCGCTGGGGCGCCCTCAGTTGTTTATCCCCAGCACGGAGCGAAGGGCTTCCACATTGCGTGGGCATAGTCATTGGTGGACCGTGTTGACCGCCAGCACAGGGCTGTGGCTTCCACATTGCGTGGGCATAGCCATTGGAGGGCCGTGTTGACCGCCAGCACGGAGCTGTGGCTTCCACATTGCGTGGGCATAGCCATTGGAGGGCCGTGTTGACCGCCAGCACGGAGCTGTGGCTTCCACGTTGCATGGGAAGGTACCCCCTCCGCGTCCTCGGGGCGCTCCGGGCGTGTACAGCCCATTGAGTTCGTACGCGTGGCTGGCACGGTAGAACTGGGAGGTGTATCTGGTTGCTCACGAGGGCGCTTTGGCCTCGCGAGGTCCCTACCTCAAAGGCGGTTTGCGCCTGGGTCTTCTTGTAGGTAGCGCCGTCCGAGGTCCTGCAAATTTGGAGAAGCCTGCGCCGAACGTGCTCCCTAGGGCCATCGCACGAGAGGGCCAAGCACCAGTGACCCCAGGAGGTGACGTGAATGGGGCTGACTCGCCAGACAGAGCTCAGCCACTGGATTTATCAACGCTGTAGGGACGGACCCGAGCATAGACGCCGTGACCAGTCCTCTCGTGAGGCGATCAAAGGTAGGATCATTCGGGTGCGGTGACATTTACGCCAGCAAAGAGCCGTGCAGGCAAAGGGAAACGTTAGGAAACAGATCATATGCATGAGAAACTGCTGAAATATGCGTAAATGCGGCGGCTGCAGGGGTACGCCCTGAGCGCCTGAGGATAATGTGGCCCGGTGGGCGCCTCCAAACGGAATAAACCAAAAATTTACCTGGCACAGACCAACAAAATGTCACCTGGCGGCCGTGCCGCTGAAGAGTCGAAGCTGCCATCGTAGCCTGATCTTATACCTCCACGAGCGCGGCCCTCATGAGCCCGTCGTCTCCCGGGGCTCAGGACCCATGCTCGGTCTGGGCATCTCCTCCAAAAACTCACCGCGTCTCGCCAGGCAAGGTATGAGCATGGCCTGGGCAAGGCGCTGGAACGTGACGCCGGCGTTCGCCAGGCCAAAGGGCATGCGGACATAGTTGCGCGGGTAGACCCACCCGTGGTCGGTACGTGTTGGCCAAAAGTGGCCCGGGGACGCGGCCCTATTGATTGCGAGCATGTTGACGCAGACGCGCGGCTGGTCAACCGGGCCTACGATGGCGGCTGCGATTGGTGGGGCAGGGAAGTTCTCGCCTTGCTGGGCCTGTGCCTCCTGAAGCTCCTCGATCGCTTTGATGACAGACTCTTACGAGCTCGGCGTCTCACGCCATGCTCCTGGCTCTGGCAGTCGCGCGTCTGGACGCGCCTTCAGGTTGTGCCCGAGCACCTCCCTTGTCTCACTGGCCGAACCGAGGGCCGCCCGCATGGAAGCCCCCGAGCCCGACCCAAGGGGGGCGCCGAGCGCGCTTTCCTATGCGATGGAAGGTGGGGCCCCGTCCCTGGGTGCAGAGCCTGAGGCTCCGCCCTTGGAGGTTCCAGCCCCCTGGCGCTCCGCGAGGATGAGCTGCTTCTTCTTCTTGCGTGCGTCCTCACGAGGCAGGGCATCCTCCTCGTCGCCCGAGCGCTTGGCCGCAGCAGCGCGGTAAGCACGCTCGAGGGAGCAGACGGCATCCTTCTCATCGCTGGCGACGGTGATGACGCCACCACTCCCTGGCATCTTGAGGACGTTGTAGCCGTGATGGGTCGCCGCCATAAACTTGGCGAGGGCCGGGTACCCAAGGATTGCGTTGTACGGGAGGTGGATGTGGGCGACGTCGAAGACGATGATCTCGGTGCGGTAGTTCTTGCGTCCGCCGAAGGTGACGGGTAGGCGTACTTGCCCAATGGGGACGGTGGACCCATCAGTGACTCCCGAGAAGGGCTTGGTCGGCATGAGCTAGTCGTACGGTACTTGGAGCGTCTCGAAGGTCTCAATGGAGAGGACATTGAACCCCGCTCCACTGTCGATGAGGGTCTTGGTGACGAGGACGTTGCTGATGGTTGGAGTGCACATCATGGGGAGCCTGCCAGCCATGGCCGAGCACCTGAGCTGATCCCTTGAGTCGAAGGTGATTGCAGTCTGGGACCACTTGAGGGGACGCATGGCCTCGGGCTTTGGGAGAGCCGCGTTCATCTCCCGCGCGAACTACATGAAGACGCGGTTCGACGCTGGGGCTTGGGCGCCGCCCAGGATACAGGCTACCGCCCTGACCTCCTGGAAGCCCCCAGCCCCATCGTCCTGTCTGTCCTCTTCCTTCCTTCTGGGTGGTGGTGGTAGTGGTGGTAGGCCGGCCTCATGAGGACGGGCCTCACGAGGCTGGCCACGGCGTGGCCCCTCCGGAGGGTCATCGCGGCAGCGGTCCTCCCGAGCCTGATCATGCCAGTGGTCCTCCCGAGCTTGATCGCGCCAGCGGTCCTCCTGGGGCTGGTCTCGGCACCCCTAACGTGGTTCCCGGTTGTCCCAACGGCCTCCACCGCGGCCTCTGCCGCGTCCGAAGCCACGGTCAGTGCGTCCAGGGCGCCGGCCGAAGTGTTCGGCACAGACCAGCCTGAGTTCCTGGCAGTCGGCGGTGTCGTGGTTGTTGGTGCCATGGAAGATGCAGGTCGGTCTCCCCCCTGCGGGGTGTTCCTCGCCTCGGCCGTGCTTCGCCTTAGGCTCGGCCGCAAGTACCGCTGGGGCCTTGCGCTGCGCCTCCTTGGCTTTGGTCTTCTTTTCCTCTGGCTCTGCCGCCGGAGGCTCACGGAGTGACAGGCGGCCCTCTTCGGCCTTGGCGCACCCGTTCGCCAGGTTGAAGATCTCTAGGGCTGAGCACAATTCGTCGTTCATGGCGAGCTCTTCCTTCATCTTGAGGTCTGTGACGCTGTCGGTGAATGCGGAGATGATAGCCTCATCCGACGCCTTCGGGACCTTGAGGCGCGTAGTCGTGAAGCGCTGTATGAACTTGTGCAGGGTCTCTCCCTCCTGCTGCTTTACACGCCGCAGGTCGTTCACGATGAGCGCGCGGTCGCGGGTACCTTGGAAGTTGGCGATGAAGCGCTTGCGCAAGTCGTCCCAGGAGGTGACGGATCCCTCCGAGAGGTTGAGGAGCCAGGAGAGCGCGCCGCCCTTGAGCGCCATGGGGAACCAGCACGGCATGACCTTGTCATCTCCACCGGCCGCCCGGATGCTCAGCGAGTAGAGCTGTAGGAACTCGGCGGGATCCGGGGTGCCGTCGTAGCGAGGGGGTAGGTCGGGCTTGAACTTGCAGGGCCACGTGGTTGGATGGAGCTCCGGGGCGATGGCGAGGCACCCCACCGGCTCGACGGGTGCTGCGCATGCGGGTGGGGCCCGATCTTGACGCTCCTGAGGGGCCGCCTCGAGTGGTGCCCGATCGCGACGCTGATTCGGCAGCGCGGGGAGCGCACGCGAGTCGACGCGCGGCCGGGGCACCATCTGGCAGCTTACTTCATCCCTTGCCCTTGCTCGCGGTTCGCGGGGCTGGTCGTGCGGCGCGCTTCATGCCTGGGCTAAGGGTCGACGTCACGTTGCGGAGGAGGTGGCGGCGCATCGTGGGCCACGTTGTCTGCCAGGGAAGGCCAGGGTCGAAACGAGTAGGAGAGCGCTGAAGCATCACCTGCAGCACTGACAAGCTCCGCGATGCGCCGAAGCCAGTCGTAGTAGCGGTCGGGGGCGGGGCGGTAGCGAAGCAGCTCGTTCGCCATGGCGAGTGCGCCCGAGCTGCGCGCCGGCCCGGGCCGAACGTGGGAGGACGACCCGGTAGCCGGAACGATTGACGGAGTGGCGGTGTGGCCGTCGCGCCGCGCGGTGACCGGCTGCGAAGAGTCTTGTTATTCGTGGGCGTCCGGGCCCGTGGCGGCGTTAGCCACAGGTGAGGGGGACCGGCGCACGCCGGCGCGGCCCACGGGTGCCGTCTGGGCAACACGGGTAGCTCGGCGCTCGGTGTGGGCTCGGCGGGCGTCAGACATCGGAGTGGCGAGGCAGGAGAAGAGCTTGGCTTGAGGAAGACTCCGACACGCCCCTACCTGGCGCGCCAAATGTCGGATTTCGGGCTCCGCAAAACCCTCAAGGTTCGAACACAGGGGCGTGTGTGAAGATCCCCTGCAGCCTCCCCTTACTTGGCTCGCCACTCGATGGTTACTATGGCGAACTCGCACGATGGCGAGGAAGAAGATGAACACAGTGGTTTACCCAGGTTCGGGCCACTGCGAAGCGTAATACCCTACTCCTGCTTTGGTGGATTGCCTCTCGGGGAGGTGTGGCGGATGAACTAGTACAGTGGCCCATGGCCTCGTGAGGGCACTTCGGTGGTGTTCTTGGCCTTCTGCTAGCCTTCTCGTCCCCTCTTCTACGGTGCAGCCTAGCATCTATATGTAGCAGTGGCCCGGGTCCTCTTCCCTTATCGCAATGGCGGGAAGGGATCCCACAACGGCCAAATTCGAAGGGGGACAGGAGTACATCCCCGCCCTGTCCAAAGGCGGTGTTCGCCTGCAAAGTAACCGTCGATGATGCAGAGGTGGGCTCGGCAATGACATCCGCCCAGCGGGGCTCGTGGTCGTGGTCTTGTTGCACCGGATGGAAACCTTTGGGGGGCGCTTTGGGAACCCGCGTACGTCCCTGCTCCCTTTGCACCAAAGGGGAAACTGCACCGCCTGGCGCGCTGGCGCCTGCCTGTCCTTCCTTGCGTCATCTTTGACTCCTGAGGCCGGGTTCCGCATAGAGATCTCCGCCGCTCCGGAGGGGGCCCGAGGAGGCCCGCCCCCTGCTGATCCTGGTCTTGCTCTCCGTCGTGAGCCTGGGGTCCTCGCGAGGGCCTTGTCTTGAGTGGAGTCGCGCCAGGCCGTGTTTGGCTAAGGAGGTGGGCCATGCCCTGGGCCACAGGCAGGCAGGTCTGGGTACCCCCCTTCCCAGAACGCCGACAACATGACGTCCAGAAGCTCACGGGATGCCTGGCAGCCCTGAGTAGATTCATATCTCGACTCGGTGAAAAGGCTTTGCCTCTTTACCGATTGACGAAGAAGTCTGATACCTTTGAATGGACCCCTGAAGTGCAAGCCGCATTCGATCAGCTCAAGGCCTTGCTTTCCACCCAGCCGGTGCTAGCTGCTCCGAGCAACCGAGAGCCTTTGCTCTTGTACATCGCGGCTACTAGCCAGGTGGTCAGCACTGTCCTCACTCTGAAGTGCGAGGAATCGGGAAAAATATTCAAAGTGCAGAGACCCGTTTGTTATATTTCGGAGGTCTTGACTCCTTCCAAACAAAGGTATCCACACTATCAGAAGCTAGTTTATGTCATTTACCTCACTGTGAAGAAGGTAGCTCATTTCTTCCAAGAACACTCGGTAACAGTTATCAGTGATGCTTCCCTGTCGGAGATCCTGCATAATAGAGACGCCACAGGCCGAGTGGCAAAATGGGCAATTGATCTCCTACCGTTGGAGATCAAGTTCGAAGCTAAGAAGGCGATCAAGTCTCAGGCACTTGTGGACTTTTTAGCCGAGTGGATAGAGCAAGAACAGCCATCTCCGAGTGTTCCTGAACACTGGACCCTGTTTTTTGATGGATCTAAGATGCTTCAAGGGTCTGGAGTTGGAGTAGTTCTCGTTTCCCCCAGAGGAGACCGATTGAGCTATGCCCTTCAAATTCATTTTGACTCATCAAACAATGTGGCCGAGTACGAAGCCCTCCTGTATGGGCTCCAAATGGCTATCTCGCTCGGTATCCGACACTTGATGATATTTGGTGACTCGGACCTCGTGGTCAATCAGGTGATGAAAGAATGGGATATCCGGAGTCGGGCCATGATTGGGTATTGTAATACAGTCCGGAAGTTGGAAAAGAACTTTGAAGGCTTAGAACTGCATCATATACCCCGAGTGAAGAACCAGGCTGCTGATGACCTGGCTAAAATCGGATCTACTCAGCGGGTTGGCCCAAAGGGCATATTCCTTGAGCACCTGCACTCTCCTTCAGTCAAAGAAGATCCTTTTACTGAAGAGCCCCCGCAGGCAGTCGTACCCTCCGATCCGACTGAAATTGACATTCCGGCTGTAGTGGATCTCGTTCAAGAGATGTTGGTGATCACTCCCGAGTGGACCCAACCTTACTTAGCTTGCTCCGGCAAGAGCTCCTTGAAGATGAAGAAGAAGCCAGATGGATCGTATGATAATCCAAATCCTTTGAAGTGATGGGAGAATAACTATACAAGAAAAGCACTACAGGCGTGGCACAAAAATGCATATCCCCAGAGGAAGGGCTGCAGATTTTGCATCAAATTCATTCGGGAACCTATGGCCATCACGCGTCTTCTCGGACGTTGGTCGCAAAGGCGTTTTATGCAGGGTTCTATTGGCCCCGAGCCAATGCAGCTGCAAAAGACATGGTCGACCTCTGTGTTGGATGTCAGTTTTTCAAGAATCAGACACACAAGCCTGCATCTGCACTCAAGACCATCCCACTCACCTGGCCGTTTGCTGTGTGGGGCCTTGACATGGTCGGCCCCCTGCGTACGGGGTCGAGTGGGTTTACCCATCTGTTGGTTGCAGTGGATAAGTTCACCAAGTGGGTCAAAGTGAAGCCCATCAAAAGCTTGGATGCAGCTACCGCGGTCAGTTTCATTCGGCGGATTATCATCAGATTCGGAGTTCCCCATGATATCATCACTGATAACGGGAAGAATTTCGATTCGGATGAATTCTGTGAGTTCTGTTACACTCAAGGGACTCGGGTCAATTACTCTTCCGTAGCTCACCCGCAGTCGAATGAACAAGTAGAACAAGCTAATGGGATGATTCTTCAAGGATTGAAGCCCCGATTGATGAGGGATCTGAAAATTGCTGCTGGCGCTTGGGTTGAAGAACTACCGTCTGTCCTCTCGAGCATTCGGACGACTCCGAATCGTTCGACCAAGCGCACTCCTTTCTTTATGGTATACGGGTCCAAGGCGGTTCCGCCGAGTGACGTTCGCCACAACGCTCCCCGAGTGGAGCTTTACAATGAAGACGAAGCAGAAGTGGTACGCCAGGACGGTCTGGACCTCTTAGAGGAAAAGAGAGAGTTAGCCTTGATCAGGTCAACACTATATCAGCAAGACTTGAGGTGCCTTTACGACAGACAAGTCAGAAGGGGCGCTTTTCAAGAAGGTGATCTCATTCTCCGATTGGATCAACAGAAGCCTCACAAGTTAGCGCCTCTGTGGCAAGGGCCTTACATAATCTCCAAAGTCCTGAACAATGGAGCTTACCGGTTGTACAATTTCGAAACCAATGTGGAAGAGCCCCGAGCGTGGAACGCGGACCTGCTCCGCAAGTTCTACACTTAGTTTAAGAACACTCTGTCATTCCTGTAATGAGCTTCCGAGTGAATTCGATAAATAAAAGTCTTTACTTTCTTTACTCCTTGTCGAAACTTTTTAAGGTTTTTTGTTTTCCTCACACCCAATGGGTGCATGGATAAAACTTAGCAGCGAACCTGACTTCGCCTAAGTTACAAACTACTCCGAGTGAGGACATCATCCACACTCGGGGGCTTAGCTGTGAACCTGATTTCGCCTAAGTTAAAAACTACTCCGAGTGAGGACACCATCCACAATCGGGTGCTTAGCTGCGAACCTGATTTTGCCTAAGTGAAAAACTACTCTGAGTGAGGACATCGTCCACACTCGGGGGCTTAGTTGCTAATCTGATTTTGCCTAAGTTAAAAACTACTCCGAGTGAGGACATCGTCCACACTTGGAGGCTTAGCTGCGAACCTGATTTCGCCTAAGTTAAAAACTACTCCGAGTGAGGACATCGTCCACACTCGGAGGCTTAGCTGCGAACCTGATTTCGCCTAAGTTAAAACAACTCCGAGTGAGGACATCGTCCACACTCGGAGGCTTAGCTGCGAACCTGATTTCGCCTAAGTTAAAAACTACTCCGAGTGAGGACATCATCCACACTCGGGGGCTTAGCTGCGAACCTGATTTCGCCTAAGTTAGAAACTACTCCGAGTAAGGACATATCCACACTCGGGGGCTTAGCTGTGAACCTGATTTCGCCTAAGTTAGAAACTACTCCGAGTGAGGACATCATCCACACTCGGGGACTTAGCAGTGAACCCGATTTCGCCTAAGTTATAAACTACTCCGAGTGAGGGCATTGTCCACACTCGGGGGCTTAGCTGCGAACCCGATTTCACCTAAGTTATAAACTACTCCGAGTGAGGACATCATCCACACTCGGGGGCTTAGTTGCGAACCTAATTTCGCCTAAGTTAGAAACTACTCCGAGTGAGGACATCGTCCACACTCGGGGGCTTAGCTGCGAACCCGATTTCGCCTAAGTTATAAACTACTCCGAGTGAGGACATCGTCCACACTTGGGGGCTTAGCTGCAAACCCAATTTCGCCTAAGTTATAAACTACTCCGAGTGAGGACATCTGTCGGCGTTCTGGATACCGGGGTACCCAGACTTGCCTGCCTACGGCCCAGGGCATGGCCCACCTTGAAGACCGAGTACGGCCCAGCGCGCCCTCGCTCAACACAAGGCCCTCGCGAGACCTCGAGCTCGCGAGGGAGACATCGCCAAGACCCGCAGGGGGTTAGGCCTCCCCAGGCCCCTCCCGAGCGGCGGAGATCTCTATGCAACGCTAGGCCTCAGGAGGTCAAGGGTGACGACAGCCAGGCCAGGCGGGCGCCAGCGCGCCAGAGGGGACAATTTCCTCTTTGGTGCAAAGGGTACAAGGACGAGCGCAGGTTCCCAAAGCGCCCCCCAAAGGTTTCCCTTCTGGTGCAACAAGACCAAGACCCCGAGCCCCGCAGAACAGACATCATCGCCGAGCCCACCTCTACATCACAACCGGCTGCTTTGCAGGCGAAGACCGCCTTTCGTCAGGATAGGATATACCTCCTATCCCCTTTCAAACTTGGCCGTGTGGGATCCCTTCTCGCCATTGTGATAAGGGAAGAGGACCCGTGTCGCTATAAATAGAGGCTAGGCAGCTCGGTAGAAGAGGACGACACAACCACGCGCAAACACACCGCGAGACAACTCACCACTGTACTAGTTCATCCACAAACCTCCTCGTGAGGCAATCCACCAAAGGCAGGAGTAGGGTTTTATGCTTCGCAGCGGCCCGAACCTGGGTAAACACTCATGTGCTATCTGCTTCCTTGCCATCGAGCGGGGTTATTGCGTCGTGGGCTTGGTGGGGGTGAAGCTGTTGGGGGATCTTCGCACACGCCCCTGGGTTCGAACTTCTTAGGGTTTTGCGGAGCCCGAAATCTGACATTTGGCGCGCCAGGTAGGGTGCGTGTCGAAGCTTCCCCATCTGCGGCTGCAGTCGAGCCCCGATTCACCGGCCCCATGGCCAACGCGACCTCCGAGGCCGGGCAACCCTTGGCGCGTGGAGGCGCCACAGCTCGCGGGGTCGACCCTGTGGTTGCTTGCATCCTCGGCGGATCGCAGGCGCCCGCCTCCGACCGTCAAGTCAAGCAGTTCCTCCGCCAGGCAAGCGCGATTCGGCCGCAGTCCGAGACCCCGCAGCATCGAACGTGGCTAGAGACCGACATCACCTTTGGCCCCGACGACCACCCTAGGACAACGGCTGCCACCGATACGCTCCCCATGCTGTGCAAACCAACCATAAATCGCGTGGCCATCACTAGGACCCTCATAGACGGCGGGGCCGGCCTCAACGTCCTCTCCGTGGAGACCTTCAACGCGCTGCAGGTGCCCCAAGGCCAGCTCGCACCTTCAAGGCCTTTCTCTGGGGTGACTAGGGGCTCCGTCGCCCCCTTAGGGCGGGTGCGCCTCCCCGTCACCTTCGGCACCCGCTCCAACTACCGCACCGAGCAGATTGACTTCGACGTCGTCCACATCGACCTCCCTTACAACGCGATACTCGGCTACCCCGCCCTCACCCAGTTCATGGCGGCAACGCACCCGGGCTACAACTTCATCAAGATGCCAGGGAGCGGCGGCATCCTCTCCGTCGCCGGGGATGCCAAGGACGCAGCCCACGCGCTCAAGCTCGCCTACAAAGCGGCGGCCGCGGCGTGCCCCATTGCTGGGGATGTCGCACAGGCCACGGAGGACATTGGGGACGTCGTCGACATCGCACCGGCAAAGAAGAAGCAGTTGTTCTCTCAAAGCCGGGCTGAGACGAAGCGGGTACCCGTAGACGACGAGAATCTTGGTCTCATCTTCACCATCGGCACCGACCTGCCTCAGGAGCAGGAAGAGGCGTTGGTAGCCTTCCTCTGCACGAACAAGGATGCGTTCGCGTGGAACGCTTCTGACCTGGTGGGGGTCCCAAGGGATGTGATCGAGCACCACCTCATGGTATGTCCCAATACATGCCCAGTGAAGCAAAAGGCGAGGAGCAAAGCTCATGAGAAGTAGGCATTCATCGCCCAAGAGGTTGGCAAGTTGAAGGAGGCCGGAGTCATCCGGGAGGTGCAGTACCCGGAGTGGCTCGCCAACCCGGTAGTCGTCCCGAAGAAGTGTGGGAAGGAGCGCATGTGCGTCGACTTCACGAACCTCAACAAGGCCTGCCCCCAGGACCCGTTCCCGTTGCCGCGCATCGACCAGATCATGGACTCCACCGCCGAGTGCGACCTTCTATGCTTCCTGGACGCTTTCTCGGGCTACCATCAGATGAAGATGGCGGTGGAAGACGTTGAGAAGATGGCCTTCCTCACCATGTGCGGTGTGTTCTACTACACGTGCATGCCCTTCGGGCTACGGAACGCTGGCGCAACCTTCCAGCGGCTGATGCACATCGCCCTGGGGCAGCAGCTCGGGAGGAACGCAGAAGCCTACGTCGACGACATCGTGGTCAAGTCGCGGGAAGCCAAGACCTTGATCGAGGATCTAGAGGAGACATTCGCCAGCCTACGGCGGGTGAACCAGAGGCTCATGTGGCGCCCCGCCTGATTACCACTGTAGCCTTGTCTGTTGCACACAGATTCTGCTTCTGACCCATTCTTCATTCTTGACAGATCCGGTGGTAATGTTCTGAATATCAGGTAGTTGGCTGGACAAGACTCTTGCTGAATTGGGATTATTGGGTATTATCCCAGTTGCATGCTGATCTTCTTAGGCAACTCTTGCAGATGGATCCAGTCGGAGCGAAGAAACAGAACGACAAAAGAAACAGAAACCGCGAAAACCAAAAAGCAAATAAAGCTCAAATTTTGCGGACCTTACACACATGGCTGAAGATTCACTAGTATAACTAGTATAGCGCACTCGGTGCACCGCTAAGGATTTAGAAGCGAAACCACACAATGCTCCTGGTAGCATTGGTGTCAAGCTCCTACTACTTCCTTAGGGAACATCAAACTCGACGCAGGACCATAGCCAAGGTGGCTTAGTGAACGATCCTAGGGTTATCGGGGAAAGATGGAATTTATAGGTGTTTCCCAAAGGAAACTAGAGTCAGAAGAGAAATGCCATGGTTAGCAAGCAGGGTAAGGGTATCTAGTTTACCTAGGGGTTTCAGGGCTCAAGGGTCGTTGCCGGGTGCGAGCATTTCACACCGAAGGCAAGGGCCACGAGAGTTGGGGTCTGATGGAGCCGAAAACCTATGGGGTTGCCTTATGATCAATAGTAGCCGTGCCAGGTGGCGAAGATGGCTGAAATCCATCTAGGCTTTCTACTGAACACAAGACAGTGAAGTCTGGCTAGGGTAACCTATAGTCAGCCTGGCTCTGATACCATTGTTTGTGGCGCCCTGCCTGATTACCACTGTAGCCAGACGGTCGCCACGCATACCAGCCCAGGAAATCACTCTGGCATGCGCGTTTACAACAAGTATCATGAACACAGGCATTTCTATTAATGGATATATAAGTCTTACATGATCTATTACAAGAGTGATGGCAGCGGAAAGGCTCTATCTAGGGCAGCATGGTCTTGGTGCGGATCCAATCCACAGGGATCTGACTAGGTTACTCTTCTAGCTCGCGAACGCTCCGGCTCCTCGACGACGAACGGCGGATCCTTATGTGAACCTGGCCATGTTAAAGGCCGCTGAGTACTTTTGAATGTACTCGCAAGCAAACCAAACTAACATATACACCAAGCAAAGCAATCCATGGCATTCAAGCATGCATTTGTTATTAGAGCAACATTAATTATCATGGCATAGTATACCTATCTAGTAATATTAATTATCATGTTGTAACAGGATTATCCAGTGTGATACTACTAAAGTAAATACGGTAGGGTAAAGCGTATTAAGTAAATAATTTATACTCCGAATATTCTCATGATCAAATCTGAATCTGATCCAATCCAAATCATGTGGTCATCCGACCACTCATCTCATAGCCATCCCATGGCTAACATATCATACTCCTGAAATCATCTGATGTCTGCACAGGACGTGTTCTTCCATCATTATTATCATTGTTACGGTTGACCACCTAGTGAGGTCTGGACGGGCTGTCCAATACCGTGGACGCGGCTATTCGAATAGATTCTTCACTCTACAGAGGTTGCGCACTTTACCCACACCATGGAGCACCTAGCCTCGTGATCCCATTCGGGTGGACCAGTGTTGCTCCAACGAAACCTTCCAGACCCGTGACTCTCCCATCGTACCACCGGCATTCATCCTCCCCCGGAGTCCTGCCCTGGGTGGCCCCTGTGTCCTCATGACACCTGCCACCGTCGTGGCCAAACTAAACTGTCCCAAACGGGGACGCCGGCACAAAACTCAACTAGGCTCACAAGGTTATCGCCGCCTACCGGGCCAGGGTAGCGCGCGCGCATAACCTTCCCTGTCTGGAGGTACCGGTGAAAGAGCACGCGATCATACCAAGTCAAGGTCGTCCCATACCGGCAAATGTGGCTGCACGGATAAGCCCGGACAGGTGACTCCAGATCAACCGACTAAGTTTAGCTTTAGCCATCACTTAGGAAGCATGGTTCTGTATCACAACAAGTTGAAGTGGCAACAATTATGCACTTAAGTAAACTACATAGCAAACTATGCAAGTAATGTAAACAGTAAGTGCAATATAACAGCGGTTTAATTATTTCTATCACACGCATAATCATTAATTAAACACGGAAGAATAACACAGAGCAATGCTTTAGGGCATATATCAAATGGTCGGCTTGCCTGGGGTCGAAGAATACTCCGGGACGAAGTGCGGAGAGTCCGCGGAAAGGATCGCCGGGAACCGTTCTCTCTCGAAAGGGAGCTGATTAGAGGCAAGGGAAAAATGGTCATTTTCACTATGTGAACACATTGTGAAAGTGATGCCAAAGGAATGGGCTCGACGAGACGAAGATGTGAGCCTTGGTTTCACCTCGATCCGAGCTACGAGTGAAAAGATATAAGGGTTTTGGCAACAGGGACTTATCTGTAAGAAAAATAATTACAGCGGGGTCCCTGTCAGCACAGCCGGTCGCGCACTGGATAAAAATACGTTTCCTAGCAGGGGAAATGTATTTCGGCTCGGGGCGCGTCCACTTATCCGAGCTGGCGGGCCTCCTCTCGCCGACAGGTGGGGTCGGGGGCCACCTGTCGGGTCCCTCTCTCTCCTCCTTCCCTCCTCTTCTTCCTCCTCCCTCCTCCTTCCCGACCAGAAACAGAGGAGGCAGGGGAGGGCCATGGCGCCGGCGACGGCCCGTTCGGCTCCGGCCACCTCAGGTCGAGGCGAAGCCGTCGGCGGCCCGGGGGAAGGCGACGCTCCCGTCTTGAGTGGCAGCAGCGCCGGAGAGAGGCTCGGGCGACGGTGACAACCGGAGGCAGAGAGCGAGGGCGGCGAGCAATCTTGAGGAAGAGGCGGCTAGGGGCACTCCGGCGGTGAGCTAAGGGATGGGGGAGATGCGCCGGTGTGGGGGTGGTCTTCTGGTGGTGGAAGGGTGGAAGGAGGAGCTCGGAGCGGAGCGAATTTAGGAGGAGGACAAGGGCAGCCATGGCGGCCATGAGAGGCAAGGAGAGCTCGCTGGGAAGAATTGGAGGGTCGGGGAGGCGCCTAGGAGGGTGGTGAGGCCGATGGTGAGCTCGAGAGGGCCGGGGGAAGGCTATTTATAGCCTGGCCGCGGCGAGGCGATAAGCACGGCGGCGGTGGCGATCTCATCGCCGCACTGGAGCGTTGGGGCGACGTGGCTGGACGGTAGCGGCGTCGAGCAGATTCATGGAGGGGCGGAGAGGCCTCGGGCACGCTCGAGAGAGCTCGAGGGGGAAGGAGACAAATAGGAAGACGACGCCATCGAGTCACGGGTGGAGCAGTGCTCCGACGAGGCTTGTCGCGGCGCGTCGAGGAAGAGGACGGAGGGGGAAATGACCGGAGATGAGGGTGAGGACAACGGAGAGTCAGGTCGGCATGCTAGGACACGCCATGGCAGCATGAGCTGGCTTGCCCGACGCGATGGATGCGCAAAGCGCTGTTTCTGCGTGCAGTTCACGCGGTCACCACGTGCACCGGCCCTTATGGCGCGTGTCTGCTTGCCAAACCTTGTCCAACACGTCCCCCGCTGTTCAAATAGATAACATATGGATCTGGAAATAACTAGAAGGCTCATAGGTGAGGGAAACTTGCTGAGGAAGATCCTGGTAGCAAGGTGTTTGACTTGTGCTATGGCCAGCACAGGGCTCCTCTTGGCATGGTCTTTGGCTGATCTTGATCATCCACTAGGGTGATCACTTTGGAAAATTACTAGCACAAATGGGCCACTCTAGATAACACCACCTTTGCAAATGACTAATCTGGACAGAATCATAAACATGATCAAATTGAGAAGTTGGCTAAATGAAAATGAATGAATTTTGGAGAATAGCAATTATTTGAGCAAGAGGTTCTGCCATAAAAATTTCAGCTCATTTTGAGCATCCATGAAGGTACTTCCTTCACAGAGTCAAAACCTGAGCAGAAATCCAAATAATTTGCTGGAGGAGAATGGCACCATGGATGGAGCTGATTTTTAGTCTCAAAGAGTGATTTACCAATTGCAATCACCCTGCAAAATCTCAGCACAAGGAGATCAAGGCATCAAGCACTTCCTTCACAAAGCTTCCAACAGGACAGAAACTTGTGTTGGATCATGTGCTCAACTTTGCCAAAGAGTGACTAAATATTTTGATGGATCTGAGAGGCTTAAATGGATAGGGAAAGCTCCACAAATTATTTGGGATTTTTCCTGGCTACCAAAATGGTAGTTCCTTTAGAAAGTGCCCAAAATGCAATATTGGCATTAAATAGGAAAATGCAATTTCTCCTATTTAATTATGGCCAATATTTTTATGGGAGCTTAATATGATCACAAAGAATATCTCCATAAGTTTTCATAAGCTTTGGAGATGGATAGATATTTTCCTGGATTTAATTCCTTTAACTGGCAGAAAAAAGGAATTAATTATAAATGAAAAATATTGCAAATGGCTTGGCAATATTTTTACATATCCAGGGTTTATAGATAAAGGATGATCACTGGGAAAAGTTTGGGAGGCAGAAGATCAAAGGAAATCGGGGTTCCTTTGTAACTGGAAGGATCAGGGTTTCCCTTCCGGCAACTCGGAAGGTAGGGTTCTAATGACAAAGTCCTGAGATGGATCTTGGGTGGCAAGGTGGGATTGGAGAGAGTCTCTGGTTGGATAGGAAAGGCAAGGCTAGATGACCATCTTCACATACCCATGAGCTAGAGAAATCCGATAACACCGAGAAAAAAGACGGGAGTCAAATCCCGCAAAGGAAAAAAACTGGAGCGAAAACCAGGGTGTTACAAACCTACCCCCCTTAAGAAAATCTCGTCCTCGAGATTTCCAGGCTTACCTCCCGGTGAAGGGGGACTTACCTGTGTGCGACTTGGATCCATCAGCGATCTTGTCTTTGTTGGTTCTTTGACCTTTTAACTGTCTTTTCTGATGGGTCATGTGTTGTCTCTGTACACCACTTTCTTGAATCCTTCTCTTCCCTGTCAGGTATACCTCTTGTCCTGGTAGTGGTGTTGCCGGGTGTGGTAGCGAGTAATACCAACAAACAGCTCGATTTCCAGGGCCTGGAAGTATCTGCTTTGGGTTTTATTGTAATGCTTCGTACCCTGACTGTCATGAGTAAGACATCCTTTCTTGGTACCAGGCTCATGTGATTGTATGGCCTCGAGTGAGTGGGATGACCTCCTTTCTACCGTGTCTGAATGCTCAGTCTGGCCGTGGGTTCCATTCTGATGTTTCTCTCTGCCTTAGGCATTCTGACTTTGTCCTAAGTGTTCCACAATCCAGTATGACTAGGTTATTACTGTCGCATCCCTAACTGAAATGTCAGGCATGATCACAAAGTAATCATAGACAGTACTCTCTTATTCCAATGATGTCATGATGTCTATGAGCTGTTGCTGCTGACGTGCTTTGGGCCATTCTATCTGAATGCCTTGTTTCAAATTATGTCGCTTGTGGAGAGAATTCTGTTATATATAGCTTCTGTAGTTCTTGCTATGACCACTGAGCTGAGCATAGTATGGCTAGCATCCGGTGTATCTTTCGGAGCATAGCCTCTTATCTTGGTTGATGGCCCATATTCATGATGAGTGCAGGAATCTCACTTGTAACCGCAGGTAGTGCATTGCTGTGGCCGCATATGCAAGAGTCTGACAAGGGTTGGTAATACCACCCTGTTCGTGAAGCTGTATCTTGTTGACCGTCACAGAGGTTGTTTGTCCACAACTTCTTTGTGCTTGTGGACTCCTTTGATGGACCTGTAATGACCTGCCAGTACGGCTCCTTGATTGTTTTCCCGGCTTGTCGGGCTTGTCCTCATAACTTACTCTTGCATATCCCGTGGGGGTTACTGTATTCATATCCTTCTTTGGACTATGGGGCCAATGTTTCTCTGAACACAGTCATTCCCGACGAGTGGCTCACATGAACTGATCCATTGGACTGCATGCTCACAGCATTTGCAGGTGTAGGACAAATCCTTTCATAACCACTGAGTTCTGAGGCGAATGTGTGTACATGCTAGTTCTTGCTTCTGACACGCTTGTTGTGGCACGATGGTGTGTTGAAGAAGACTGAATTCCTCATGCTCGAAGCTTCTGCCAAGGTAGCGTGCTGAAGAAGGCTGGGTATCGTGCCTCGAAAGTTTTCCTTCACGTGGCTTACTGCGGAAAGTCGGGTGCTCTATGCCGGAAGTTTTCCGTGGTAGCACGCTATGGAAGATGGGAGTGCCGTACCCCAGAAGATTTTCTCACCAAGTGGCGTACCGAGGAATGTTGGGAGTCTGGTATCGTAAGCTCTTCTCGGTAGCTTGCGGGGGAAGGCTGGGTTCCTTATACCAGAAGCCTTGTGTACACAGTCGAATCTATGGCCGATTCTGGCTTCCTTCCGAAGTATCCGGAATTTTACCCATAGTGGAGCCAAAACTTGATATAGGCCATACCTTCACTGAAGATATTCCGTTGGTCACACACATCGCTTGTCCTTCTGCTGGTCTGATCATTGCTGCTGTAAAGGTTGCAGAACTGATGCAGACTTCATGTTCACAATTAATCCTGAATACCATATGTTGCTGGTAGTACATAGTCGGTGGATAATTCCATTTGATTTAGTTGAACCTCCAAGCATGTTAGGGGCTCCTTGATTTGGACAACTGTGAACTTATCCATATTCCTCGCAGACCTTGTTCATAGTGCCAGAAAATTTTGTATTTGCACCCGATGAACTTCAAGGTTTGCTTTGCAATTTGTATCAACATACCAGAGTTCTGTTGTTGTTCTTGGCACATTCACCTTCTTGAAATATGTCCTCGGTGGGTGATAAACGATTCTTGGGTCCACTGAGAAAAGACTCAAGGTTCACCCCACTGACTGAAATAATCCTTGTGTCCAGGACGGAATCATTTGTCCTTCCTGGTGTTCATTCTTGGTAGCTCATCTGCCTGTTCCTTCGGCGTGATTTGTTCTGAGGCAAACTCTCTCAGGTATATTCTGTCCTTGTCTGTTGCACACGGATTCTGCTTCTGACCCATTCTTCATTCTTGACAGATCCGGTGGTAATGTTCTGAATATCAGGTAGTTGGCTGGACAGGACTCTTGCTGAATTGGGATTATTGTGTATTATCCCAGTTGCATGCTGATCTTCTTAGGCAACTCTTGCAGATGGATCCAGTCGGAGCGAAGAAACAGAACGACAAAAGAAACAGAAACCGCGAAAACCAAAAAGCAAATAAAACTCAAATTTTGCGGACCTTACACACATGGCCGAAGATTCACTAGTATAACTAGTATAGCGCACTCGATGCACCGCTAAGGATTTAGAAGCGAAACCACACAATGCTCCTGGTAGCACTGGTGTCAAGCTCCTACTACTTCCTTAGGGAACATCAAACTCGACGCAGGACCATAGCCAAGGTGGCTTAGTGAACGATCCTAGGGTTATCGGGGAAAGATGGAATTTATAGGTGTTTCCCAAAGGAAACTAGAGTCAGAAGAGAAATGCCATGGTTAGCAAGCAGGGTAAGGGTATCTAGTTTACCTAGGGGTTTCAGGGCTCACGGGTCGTTGCCGGGTGTGAGCATTTCACACCGAAGGCAAGGGCCACGAGAGTTGGGGTCTGATGGAGCCGAAAACCTATGGGGTTGCCTTATGATCAATAGTAGCCGTGCCAGGTGGCAAAGATGGCTGAAATCCATCTAGGCTTTCTACTGAACACAAGACAGTGAAGTCTGGCTAGGGTAACCTATAGTCAGCCTGGCTCTGATACCATTGTTTGTGGCGCCCCGCCTGATTACCACTGTAGCCAGACGGTCGCCACGCATACCAGCCCAGGAAATCACTCTGGCATGCGCGTTTACAACAAGTATCATGAACACATGCATTTCTATTAATGGATATATAAGTCTTACATGATCTATTACAAGAGTGATGGCAGCGGAAAGGCTCTATCTAGGGCAGCATGGTCTTGGTGCGGCTCCAATCCACAGGGATCTGACTAGGTTACTCTTCTAGCTCGCGAACGCTCCGGCTCCTCGACGATGAACGGCGGATCCTTATGTGAACCTGGCCATATTAAAGGCCGCTGAGTACTTTTGAATGTACTCGCAAGCAAACCAAACTAACATATACACCAAGCAAAGCAATCCATGGCATTCAAGCATGCATTTGTTATTAGAGCAACATTAATTATCATGGCATAGTATAACTAGCAATAGTAATATTAATTATCATGTTGTAACAGGATTATCCAGTGTGATACTACTAAAGTAAATACGGTAGGGTAAAGCATATTAAGTAAATAGTTTATACTCCGAATATTCTCATGATCAAATCTGAATCTGATCCAATCCAAATCATGTGGTCATCCGACCACTCATCTCATAGCCATCCCATGGCTAACATATCATACTCCTGACATCATCTGATGTCTGCACAAGACGTGTTCTTCCATCATTATTATCATTGTTACGGTTGACCACCTAGTGAGGTCTGGACGGGCTGTCCAATACCGTGGACGCGGCTATTCGAATAGATTCTTCACTCTGCAGAGGTTGCGCACTTTACCCACACCATGGAGCACCTAGCCTCGTGATCCCATTTGGGTGGACCAGTGTTGCTCCAACGAAACCTGCCTGACCCGTGACTCTCCCATCGTACCACCGGCATTCATCATCCCCCGGAGTCCTGCCCTGGGTGGCCCCTGTGTCCTCATGACACCTGCCACCATCATGGCCAAACTAAACTGTCCAAAACGGGGACGCCGACACAAAACTCAACTGGGCTCACAAGGTTATCGCCGCCTACCGGGCCAGGGTAGCGCGCGCGCATAACCTTCCCTGTCTGGAGGTACCGGTGAAAGAGCACGCGATCAGACCAGGTCAAGGCCGTCCCATACCGGCAAATGTGGCTGCACGGATAAGCCCGGACAGGTGACTCCAGATCAACCGACTAAGTTTAGCTTTAGCCATCACTTAGCAAGCATGGTTATGTATCACAACAAGTTGAAGTGGCAACAATTATGCACTTAAGTAAACTACATAGCAAACTATGCAAGTAATGTAAACAGTAAGTGCAATCTAACAACGGTTTAATTATTTCTATCACACGCATAATCATTAATTAAACACGCAAGAATAACACAGAGCAATGCTTTAGGGCATATATCAGATGGTCGGCTTGCCTGGGGTCGAAGAATACTCCGGGACGAAGTGCGGAGAGTCCGCGGAAAGGATCGCCGGGAACCGTTCTCTCTCGGAAGGGGGCTGATTAGAGGCAAGGGCAAAATGGTCATTTTCACTGTGTGAACACATTGTGAAAGTGATGCCAAAGGAATGGGATCGACGAGACGAAGATGTGAGCGTTGGTTTCACCTCGATCCGAGCTACGAGTGAAAAGATATAAGGGTTTTGGCAACAGGGACTTATCTGTAAGAAAAATAATTACAGCGGGGTCCCTGTCAGCACAGCCGGTCGCGCACTGGATAAAAATACGTTTCCTAGCAGGGGAAACGTATTCCGGCTCGGGGCGCGTCCACTTATCCGAGCTGGCGGGCCTCCTCTCGCCGACAGGTGGGGTCGGGGGCCACCTGTCGGGTCCCTCTCTCTCCTCCTTCCCTCCTCTTCTTCCTCCTCCCTCCTCCTTCCCGACCAGAAACAGAGGAGGTAGGGGAGGGCCACGGCGCCGACGACGGCCCGGTCGGCTCTGGCCAGCTCAGGTCGAGGCGAAGCCGGCGGCGGCTCGGGGGTAGGCGACGCTCCCGTCTTTAATGGCAGCAGCGCCGGAGAGAGGCTCGGGCGACGGTGACACCCGGAGGCAGAGAGCGAGGTCGGCGACCAATCTTGAGAAAGATGCGGCCAGGGGCACTCCGGTGGCGAGCTGAGGGATGGGGGAGATGCGCCGGTGTGGGGGTGGTCTTCTGGTGGTGGAAGGGTGGAAGGAGGAGCTCGGAGCGGAGCGAATTTAGGAGGAGGACAGGGGCAGCCATGGTGGCCATGATAGGCAAGGAGAGCTCGCTGGGAAGAATTGGAGGGTCGGGGAGGTGCCTAGGAGGGTGGTGAGGCCGATGGTGAGCTTGAGAGGGCCGGGGGAAGGCTATTTATAGCCTAGCCGCGGCGAGGCGATAAGCACGGCGACGGTGGCGATCTCATTGCCGCACTGGAGCGTTGGGGCGACGTGGCTGGACGGTAGCGGCGTCGAGCAGCTTCATGGAGGGGTGGAGAGGCCTCGGGCACGCTCGAGAGAGCTCGAGGGGGAAGGAGACAAAGATGAAGACGACGCCATCGAGTCACGGGTGGAGCAGTGCTCCGACGAGGCTTGTCGCGGCGCGTCGAGGAAGAGGACGAAGGGGGAAATGACCGGAGACGAGGGTGAGGACGACGGAGAGTCAGGTCGGCATGCTAGGACATGCCATGGCAGCATGAGCTGGCTTGCCCGATGCGATGGATGCGCAGACGATGTTTCTGCGTGTAGTTCAGGCGGTCACCACGTGCACCGGCCCTTATGGCGCATGTCTGCTTGCCAAACCTTGTCCAACACATCCCCCGCTGTTCAAATAGATAACATATGGATCTGGAAATAACTGGATGGCTCATAGGCGAGGGAAACTTGCCGAGGAGGATCCTGGCAGCAAGGTGCTTGACTTGTGCTATGGCCAGCACAGGGCTCCTCTTGGCATGGTCTTTGGCTGATCTTGATCATCCACTAGGGTGATCACTTTGGAAAATTACTAGCACAAATGGGCCACTCTAGATAACACCACCTTTGCAAATGACTAAACTGGACAGAATCATAAACATGATCAAATTGAAAAGTTGGCTAAATGAAAAGGAATGAATTTTGGAGAATAGCAATTATTTGAGCAAGAGGTTCTGCCATAAAAATTTCAGCTCATTTTGAGCAACCATGAAGGTACTTCCTTCATAGAGTCAAAACCTGAGTAGAAATCCAAATAATTTGCTGGAGGAGAATGGCACCATGGATGGAGCTGATTTTTAGTCTCAAAGAGTGATTTACCAATTGCAATCACCCTGCAAAATCTCAGCACAAGGAGATCAAGGCATCAAGCACTTCCTTCACAAAGCTTCCAACAGGACAGAAACTTGTGTTGGATCATGTGCTCAACTTTGCCAAAGAGTGACAAAATATTCTGATGGATCTGAGGCTTAAATGGATAGGGAAAGCTCCACAAATTATTTGGGATTTTTCCTGGCGACCAAAATGGTAGTTCCTTTAGAAAGTGCCCAAAATGCAATATTGGCATTAAATAGGAAAATGCAATTTCTCCTATTTAATTATGGCCAATATTTTTATGGGAGCTTAATATGATCACAAAGAATGTCTCCACAAGTTTTCATAAGCTTTGGAGATGGATAGATATTTTCCTGGATTTAATTCCTTTAACTGGCAGAAAAAGGAATTAATTATAAATGAAAAATATTGCAAATGGCTTGGCAATATTTTTACATATCCAGGGTTTATAGATAAAGGATGATCACTGGGAAAAGTTTGGGAGGCAGAAGATCAAAGAAAATTGGGGTTCCTTTGTAACTGGAAGGATCAGGGTTTCCCTTCCGGCAACTCGGAAGGTAGGGTTCTAATGACAAAGTCCTGAGATGGATCTTGGGTGGCAAGGTGGGACTGAAGAGAGTCTCTGGTTGGATAGGAAAGGCAAGGCTAGATGACCATCTTCACATACCCAAGAGCTAGAGAAATCCGTAACACCGAGAAAAAAGACGGGAGTCAAATCCCGCAAAGGAAAAAAACAGGAGCGAAAACCAGGGTGTTACAGCTCAACCCCGAGAAGTGTGTCTTCGGGGTCCCGTCGGGCAAACTGCTCGGTTTCTTGGTGTCGCACTGGGGAATCGAGGCGAACCCGGAGAAGGTCAAGGCTATAAGCAAGATGAGTCCGCCTCAGACCCTCAAGGAAATGCAGAAGCTGGCGGGCTGCGTGACCTCCCTAGGACGCTTCATCTCGAGGCTTGACGAGCGTGCCCTGCCGTTCTTCAAGCTCATGAAGAGGAAGGGCCCTTTCGAATGGACTCCGGAGGCAGACGCGGCATTCGAGGACCTCAAGCGGTACCTCACGAGCCCACCAGTAATGATGGCGCCCCACCCCCGGGAGACCTTGCTGCTGTACCTGGCCGCCACCCCGCACTCCGCCAGTGCTGCGCTTGTGGCGGTCAGGGAGGAGCGTGCTAGCACGCGCGCTACGCTTTCGGGCACAGGCGGGCCCGTGGGCGAGGAGCAAGATGACCCACAACATGCCAAGGAGCCTTCGCCTCCTCGAGACAATGCTCCCGAGGCCCCGGCCGCCCCGACGGCTCCCGAGGCGACCGGGCCTCATGAGCCCGCAGCGGAGAGGGGCAGCGCGGAAGGCCTCTCCCTGTTTGAGCATCCGGTGTACTACGTTAGTACCATGTTGTGGGACGCATGCTCGCGCTACCCTATGTAGCAAAAGCTCTTGCTCGTGCTTCTTGTCGCCTCAAGGAAACTGCGCCATTACTTCCAGGGGCATCCCATCAAGGTCATCTCCGCGTACTCCTTGGAGAAAGTGCTGCACAATCCCAACGCAGCAGGGAGGGTGGCAGAATGGAACATCGAGCTGCAGGCCTTCAATATCGAGTTCAGCACGACCAGGGTCATCAAGGGGGCAGCCCTGGCGGACTTTGTAGCCGAATGGACGGACACTCCCGACCGGGGGCTGGATGAGGGCCAGTCCCTTGCCCCCGGCGACGAGGCGCCTGAGGGTTGGATCATGCTCTTCGATGGGGCCTTCGCGCGCAGGGGAGCAGGGGCCGGAGTTGTACTCGTCTCCCCGACTGGGGACAAACTCTACTATGCCGTGCAACTCTGTTTCCAGCACGGCGAGAAGGTCTCCAACAACATCGCGGAGTACGAGGGCTTAATCGCCGGCCTCAAGGCTACAACCGCCTTGGGGATTCGGCGCCTCACCATCAAGGGCGACTCCCTGCTCCTCGTCAACTTCTCCAACAAGGAGTATACGCCTAAGGACGAGCACATGGAGGCATACTTGGAAGAGGTACGTAAGATTGAAAAACGTTTCCAGGGCTTGGAATTGCAGCACATCCCGCGCGGCGCGAACAAGGAGGCAGATGACATTGCCAAGAGGGCATCGTGCCGCAAGCCTCAGGAGCCGGGCGTCTTCGAGGAGCGGCTCTTCAAGCCATCCGCGGCGCCATCGGCCGGGGACCAGGCGCCGCAGAGTGGAGGGCTACCCCCAGCACCACCCTCAGGGGCTCCACCTTGCGATCCGGCCACAGGAGCTCGACTGCTCCTAGCGCTGGAGCCCCAAGTCGACGACTGGACATAGGAGTTCAGGGCATACTTGCTTCGCGGCACGCTACCGGAAAAGGAGGAAGACACGGAGCGCATGGTACAACAGGGCACATCCTACTGTCTACGGGACGGCGAGCTGTACCGCAAGCGCCCGAACGACGTCGCGTTGTGGTGCGTATCCAGGGAACAAGGGTGCGAACTGCTGGCCGACATCCATGGAGGAGACTGCGGACACCACTCCTCGTCACGCACTCTTGTAGGGAAGGCGTTTCGCACCGACTTCTACTGGCCCACGGCGCTCAACGACGCCGCCGAGCTGGTCCGGTCCTACGAGGCCTGCCAGTTCCATGCCAAGCAGATTCATCAGCCCGGGCAGGGCCTCAAGACCATTCCGCTCTCCTGGCCCTTCGCGGTCTGGGGGCTGGATATACTGGGGCCCTTTCCACGAGCGGCAGGCGGGTACCGCTACCGCTATGTCGCCATCGACAAGTTCACCAAGTGGGCAGAGGGGGAGCCCGTCGGCACCATTCCTGCCGGGTCGGCCATCAAGTTCATCAAGGGCATCGTGAGCTGCTTCGGCGTCCCCAACCGCATCATCACCGATAACGGTTCGCAGTTCACAAGTAACCTCTTCAGGACCTATTGCGCTAACCTTGGAACGTAGATATGCTATGCCTCAGTGGCACACCCGCGGAGCAACGGTCAGGCAGAGCGCGCCAATGCGGAGGTCCTGCGGGGCCTGGAGGCAAGGAGCTTCAAGAAGAAGCTCGAGGCCTGCGGCAAGGGTTGGGTCGATGAGCTTCAGTCCGTGTTGTGGTCTATCCGCACCACCGCGACTAAGCCCACCGGCGAGACCCCGTTCTTCCTCGTCTACGGAGCCGAGGCCGTCCTCCCGCACGAAGCCAAGCACCGCTCCCCGCGGGTTTTGGTATTTGACGAGGAGCGTCAGGACGCCTCGCGGGGGACGGATCTCGTGCTCAGGGAGGAGGCCCGGCGTCGAGCCTCGCTTCGAGCTGCGAGGTACCAACAGGCGCTGCGGCGCTACCATTGCCGTAACATTCGCTCCAGGACCCTCGAAGTTGGAGATCTTGTCCTGAGGTGGGTCCTCTCTAGGGAAGGCTTGCACAATCTCTCGCCCATGTGGGAGGGCCCGTTCAAGGTCGCCCGCGTCTCCAGACCTGGCGCCGTGCGTCTGGAGACTCAAGACGGAGTCCCCATCCAGAATGCCTGGAACATCTAGCACCTCCGCAAGTTCTACCCGTGACAGTCACACGTAATAATGAGTGGGCTGTATACGCCCGGAGCCCCCCGAGGACGCGGAGAGGTTCCCACCCACGCCCAAGTGGAAGCCCCATGCTCTGCGCTGGTGGACAACACTGTCCTCGAATGACTATGCCCACGCAACGTGGATGCCCTATGTTCCGCGCTGGGGGAAGACGAAGACTAGCCTAGGTGCCGGACGCGGCTGTTCTCTGCCTTTCTTGTGTTCGAATTTGCCTTTTTGTTGGAACGAAGTTCGAGGCTTTTTGTTGACTCTATTTAGAGGAAAAGGGGCGAGAATTTTTTCATCTTTGCAGTCCTCTCTCTTGAAATTTCTTTCTTCGAGATAACGCCTGCCAGCCTCTCCCTCACGCGCCCTGCGAGCGGGGGCTACTGGCACGGTGCGCACACCTCGCCAAGGTCGTGGCATCCTGGTCCCCGCGTGGCCTTGGTGTCCTGGTCCTTGCGTGGCACTCTCGAGCAAGCTAGCAGGCGCAAGATGCCTCACCCTCGCTCGGGGGCTCCGCCACGGCTCGGTGCGCTATCTTAAAACCCCCTCGAGGTTCACGCCCCCTGGGGACAAGAACCGGCAGAAAGGATTGGTCGCCGCTTGAACGTCAAGGGAGGCTCCTGAGCACTGCGCCTCAGGAGCCTCACCGATCCTGTGGCTACTCGCTCGCTATTTGGTCTCGTCCTGGTGATCCGGACGCCCTAATGGCGGGCGAGGCCTCGCCCCTTTGGTCTCGTCCTGGTGATCCGGACGCCCCAACAGTGGTCGAGGCATGCACGGGATCGGGCCCCGCCGACGTAGAGTGCCGCTTGAGCGTCAAAAGGGGGCTCCTGAGCACTGCGCCTTAGGAGCCTCACTGATCGCGTGGCTACTCGCTCGCTATTGGTCTCGTCCTGGTGATCCGGACGCCCCAATGGCGATCGAGGCCTCGCCCCCTTTGGTCTCGTCCTGGTGATCCGGACGCCCCAACGGTGGCGGGGCATGCACGGGATCGGGCCCTACAGACGTAGAGCGCCGAAAGGGGCCCCCCAAGTCGCCTCATTCGCAGGAAGGAGGAACCTCCCCAAGCTCTCCAAGTGCTACTAGCTCACTGGGCGCCACTGCTAAACCTCACGACGTGGAATCCCGCCGCGCACACATCAAGCTAAGAACTCTAACTACGATCAAAGGGAGGCCTCAGTTAACAGTAACGCAGCGATCGTAATACGTAATGAGAGTGCTAATAAGAGGGCGCAAGCGCCAAAGTTCGTCACACACCCGAAAGGGCCCCCCATGATTTTGATTACAGGCAGATGAAAAGAAACGAAGGCGAAGGAGCCCCCGCCCCAGGGGCCGCCGCTCCTGAGGCCCTGGCCTTGGCGCGCCGGCGATCAGTCGGAGTCCTCCTCCTCCTTGATGGCGCCATGGTGGCACGTAGGCATGGCCGCTTCCCGGGCGGGGAGCGGCGCCGCCGCGGCTGGCTTCCCCCCGAAGTCCGGGTGCGCCGGCATGGTGGGGCGTCATAGCTGTCGTCACTCGGGCTCCCCTCGGAGGATGTATCACTGCTGCTGGAAGCATGGCGGCCATCGCCAAGGGCAAGCTCACCTCCAAGATCGCCGCTGCCGCCGCCCTCCGGGCAGCACTCCAAACGCCTGCCATCCTCACCAAAGATCTTGACGAAAAGCGTCGCGGTGCCGCCGTGCTTGAAGTGGAGCGTGGGCCTCCCTTCCAGGCCGTGGGCGCAGGCGAAGGTCTGCCTTCCAAGCGTGGGCCTCTCTTCCAAGCGTCGCGGCCCAAGAAGGCGTTGCCTGTAGGGGTGACCTCAACCTCCACCCACAACGCACCGCTGCAACACCCGTTGGCCTGCAGCCATAGGCCTGCGGGCGCGTCAGCCGGCAACGTCTCTGCAAAGGAGCGCGGGAGCTGCAACCAGGAGCTCGCCGCCCTCTCCACCGGCACCAGGAACTCCAGGCCCGCGTCAGCCGTTCGGGCTTGCGGACGCGGCGGCCGGGCACCGACTGCAGGTCTTTCCCCCTGCCACGGCCACCGCGCTCACCGCCTACAACCGCGCCAGTGGAAGCGCCGGGCCCCGCGGAGGGGCGCCCATGCCCACGGGGTGCCGCCGAAGACGTCCCAACATACTTGCGTGGGCGATCCCTACCCCTCTTGGGAGGTTGTTGGCCTGGCGCCCCCTGGTAGGCCTTTCCCTTCTCAGCGGCGGAGAACCTCCTCACCGGCGTCATGATGGGGAAGACGAAGGACGAAGGCGGGGGAGCAAGAAGTAGGGATGGGATGGGGGCTCAGTTTCCCCCCGCCCATTTATAGCTGGATGGAGGCCAACCGGCGTTTTCCCAACCCCAGGTATTGATGGCCCCGCAACGTGCGCTGATTGAAGGCCAGGCGGAGCGGTTGCCGAGGCGTCGTGAGGAGTGGAGCCGCCATGCACATTGAGCGACGCGTGCCAGGCTTGATCGGCGTGCTACACTGCCTCACGTCGCTTCCTCTGCACCCGTCGGGTCACATCCGCATGGCCTGAGGAGGGAGGGGGGCGCAAGGGGTCAGCCGCACTCAAATAAGAGCAATGATGGCCATGGAGGCGCGCAGGCCTCGCATCAGCCCGACCTAGGGCGATTCCCGACGTCTTCGGGGAGCCGAGACGCCCACGTCTCATTGTGCGCCACGCGTCAAGCTGGACCCGCAGGCGGCTGGGGCCCGCGGCGCTTCGGGCCATCCTCCGAGGCTTCACCCCAAAGTTAGCTCGAGCGCGCCTCGGGCCCGGGGGCTACTGTCGGCGTTCTGGATATCGGGGTACCCAGACTTGCCTGCCTGCGGCCCAGGGCATGGCCCACCTTGAAGACCGAGTACGGCCCAACGCGGCCTCGTTCAACACAAGGCCCTCGCGAGACCCCGAGCTCGCAAGGGAGACAGCGCCAAGACCCGCAGGGGGTTAGGCCTCCCTAGGCCCCCTCCCGAGCGGCGGAGATCTCTATGCAATGCTAGGCCTCAGGAGGTCAAGGGTGACGACAGCCAGGCCAGGCGGGCGCCAGCGCGCCAGAGGGGACAGTTTCCTCTTTGGTGCAAAGGGGACAAGGACGAGCGCAGGTTCCCAAAGCGCCCCCAAAGGTTTCCCTTCTGGTGCAACAAGACCAAGACCCCAAGCCCCACAGAACAGACGTCATCGCCGAGCCCACCTCTGCATCACCACCGGCTGCTTTGCAGGCGAAGACCGCCTTTTGTCAGGATAGGATATACCTCCTGTCCCCTTTCAAACTTGGCCGTGTGGGATCCCTTCTCGCCATTGCGATAAGGGAAGAGGACCCGTGCCGCTATAAATAGAGGCTAGGCAGCTCAGTAGAAGAGGACGACACAACCACCCGCAAACACACCGCGAGGCAACTCACCACTGTACTAGTTCATCCACAAACCTCCTCGTGAGGCAATCCACCAAAGGCAGGAGTAGGGTTTTAAGCTTTGCAGCGGCCCGAACCTGGGTAAACTCTCGTATGCTATCTGCTTCCTTGCCATCGAGCGGGGTTATCGCGTCGTTGGCTTGGTGGGGGTGAAGCTGTTGGGGGATCTTCGCACACGCCCCTGGGTTCGAACTTCTTAGGGTTTTGCGGAGCCCGAAATCTGACAACATCGTCGACACTCAGAGACTTAGCAGCGAACCCGATTTCGCCTAAGTTAAAAATCAAGACGAACGTTCAAAATGGTCAAATAAAGGCATTCGAATGTCATGCAGTTCAAAGCAAAAGTGCAAATAGTTGTGCCCGCAAGATCACGACGAATGTACGGATACAGAAACTACTCGGCATACCGAGGCAAATATGGCTTAAAAGTTTTTTATCCGAGATTCACTCAGCTGCTTTCGGGGACGCTGCGTCGGTGAAGTTGTCGAGGTCAATGACCTCCGCGATTCGAGTGGCCGCCGGCAGGAAGGTCTCCATGAAATCTTCAATCTTGACGTTCTTTCGGTTGACGACCTTCAATGCCTTCAGCTTCTCCTCATCCACACCCTTGCAATGCACAAGGACAAGGGAGAGCGCAATGTCTGCACTAGCACGGGCCACAGATTTCTTCCACAATTGCACTCGGCGAGGAATGTCCCACAAATGGTTGATGAGGGCGTCTAAGTCACTCGGGGGCTCCTCCTCAGGGGCGACTTGCTTGTCGATCTCCTTGGATACTTCACGTAGACGGTTGAGGAAGATGGCCGCCTCCAAAGTATGCTCGTCGAGTCGAAGCAGTGCAAGAGCCAAGCTGTCGCGAAGAAGACCTGCACTCGGATCAAGCTCCTTCTCGATTTTGGAAGTTTCCTCCTCGGCGTCCCAGCATAGATATGATGAGCATTCGGGAAAAGGAAGTTAACGGAGGAGAAGAGTTGGGATGAAATGACTCGGAACTTGGTCGTGCCTGAGGCGTACCTTTGAGCTTGTCATTCATTTTGTTGCAGTGGTCCTCGATGAGCTTTTCCAGCTCCAGCTGAAAGCACATTTGCTCCCTTGGTGGTTTTGGTAATTAATAACAACATATAAGTCATTGAACTAATGTTTCCACTAAGCATATTTCAGGAAAAGTTCAATGATAGGGATGGCAAAAGGATTGTGGAAATACCCCAAGATGCAAGGAAATGGATTGGCAAAGCTTCAAGCAAAAGGACTCTACATTTTACTTTGTGAGAAATCACTTTGAGTCCATAGGAAAGCCAATACTATTAAAAGGAGGTAAGGTACTGTTGGTGAACAAGATGCTCCACGTGCACAAGTGATAGTCACCAAAAACACCCACAAGCTCTTCCACAAAAGTCTGTCCAAAGTCAAATATCCAAAATCGGTGCAACCGACACTTTCCACTCGGTGCCACTGATTCCCAAACTCAGACAGACCCATGCCAAACCCTAGCACATTGGTGCAACCGATTCCACTTCGGTGCCACCGAGTTTGGGTTGCCAACTTTCTGTTACCTCGATTCACAAAATTGGTACCACCGAGTTTGTTGGATCGGCGTCACCGAGTTGCGCAATCTGACCGTTGGTCACCTAATCGGTACCATCTAAAATTATATATCGGTCTCACCGAGATTCAAAAGTTCTCACCTTTTGGTCACTTCGGTACTACCAAGATTAACACATCGGTGTCACCGAGTTGGTCACTTTAGGTGTAACAGTTGGATTTTTGGGGATGCCTATATATACCCCTGCACCACCACCCACTCGAAAGAGAAGCACTCAGAACTATTCCATACTTGCCCCATCCTATTTTCTGAGAGAGAGCCACCTACTCATGTGTTGAGATCAAGCTATTCCACTCCATCCATATGAATCTTGATCTCTAGCCTCCCCAAGTTGATTTCCACCAAATCAATCTCTTCCACCTTAGCCAAATCTATGAGAGAGTGATTGTGTGTTGAGGAGTCTATCATCTTGAAGCACAAGAGCAAGGAGTTCATCGACATTGCCGAGCCTATTACCTTTTGGAAGGTGGTGCCTCCTAGATTGGTTAGGTGTCGCTTGGGAGCCTCCTACTTCATGTTGTGGAGTTGAACCAAGAAGTTTGTACGGGCAAGGAGATCACCTACTTCGTGAAGATCTACCCATAGTGAGGCTAGTCCTTCGTGGACGGAAGCCGTTATGGAATAGTCAAGGTTGCTACTTTGTGGACCCTTATGGGTGGAGCCCTCCGTGGACTCTCGCGACCATTACCCTCCGTGGGTTGAAGACTCCATAAACGTGGACGTACGATAGCACCACCTATCGGAACCACGGGAAAAGTCTTCGTGTCTACAAATTGCGTTTGATCTTCCTACCTACCCTCTACTATACATGCTTGTTGTTACTTTCCGCTGCTATACTCTTAGACATGAATGTGTAGGGTGTACTTGACTTGCTTTCAATGCTAAAATCTGCCAACACTTAAAATTGGGAAAAGGTAGAATTTTTATTAGGTCAAGTAGTCTAATCACCCCCCTCTAGACATACTTTCAATCCTACAAGTGGTATCAGAGCTTTGGTCTCCATTGCATTGGTCTCACAACCTAGGAGAGTATGGCGTCTAGTGAGGGAAATTATCACCGTAGAGGTCCGTACTTTGATGGCACTAATTTTGCTAGTTGGAAGCACAAAATGAAAATGCATATTCTTGGTCATAACCCCGCCGCATAGGCTGTTGTTCGTGTTGGCTTGCAAGGTGAATTCTTTGGTGATGGAAAGGAACCGGATCGTGAAGCGAGCGCGGATGAATTGAAGATGTTGCAATACAATGCTCAAGCATGCGACATTCTCTTCAACTGCCTATGCCCCGAAGAATTCAACAAAATCAGCCGTCTTGAGAATGCAAAAGAGATTTGGGATACTTTGGTTGATATGCATGAAGGTACCGAGTCCGTGAGAGAATCCAAGTTGGATGTTCTTCAAAGTCAGCTTGACAAGTTCAAGATGAAGGATGGTGAAGGAGTCGCGGAGATGTACTATAGGCTAGCTCTCATCACCAATGAGATTGCCGGCTTAGGAAGCGAAGAAATGACCGACAAATTCATCATCAAGAAGATACTTCGAGCTTTGGATGAGAGATACGACACCGTGTGCACATTGATCCAAATGATGCCCAACTACAAAGATCTCAAGCCTACGGAAGTCATTGGAAGGATTGTTGCTCATGAGATGACACTCAAAGACAAAGAAGAGCTTCACAACTAGTCTAGCGGTGCTTACAAAGCCACAAGTGATGCTCTCGCAACTTCAAGCGACAACCTTGTCACCAATGAAGAGATAAGCCTCATGCTCAAGAAATCCAACAAGTTCTACAAGAATAGAGGCAAAGAACGAAGCTCCAACTCTAGATATGAAGAGAAGCGTTCGTCAAGTCGTGACCGCAACTGCTACAATCGTGGGAAGCCTGGAAACTACTCCAATGAGTGCACGGCTCCCTATAAACAAAGAGAAGAGTCACCTAGAAGACGAAGCTCAAGGAATGAATCACCTCAAAGAGAGAGAAGGAGTAGAGATGATCGTTATGAACGAAGACCCTCAAGGAGAAGTAGGGATTCGGAGAAGAAGGACAAGTACACCAAGAGCTACACAAGAAGAATACATCAAGCTCATGTTGGTGAATGGGTTTCCGGCTCCGACTCCGACAACAACTCCGAGAGAAGCTATCACTCCAACTCCGACTATAGTCAAGATGAAGGTGTTGCCGGACTTGCACTAGTGACTACCAACTCCTATGATCTATTTGATTCACAAAATGAAGGGAGTGGAAGTTGCTTCATGTCTAAAGGCCCCAAGGTATCACACCCCGAGTATCTTGATTTCAATAGTGATGAAGATGATTTACTTTGTGATGATGACTTGCACATTGATGAAACTAGTGATGTTAGTCAAAATGAACTTGATAATTCTCATGCTAGTCAAGATAAGTCATTTGATGATGATAAGATGAAAATAGAACAACTAACTAAAGAATTAAACACTCTTAAGTTAGCTCATGAATCTACTCTTGAAGATCATAGAGTGCTTGTAAGGACTCATGAGAAGCTACGCTTCGAGAAGCTCACCTTGGAGCAAGATCATGAGTTTCTTGAAGCTATCAATGACGATCTCTGAAAGAAGACTTCATCTTATCTAGCCAAACGATTACTCTTGTCTACATTCATGCCACAAGTTAAATCTAGACAAACTAGTAACAAAGACAAGAAAGATTCTTCATCTAGTAGCAACAATAAAAATGCCAAACATAATGATGTTGCTTCTAGTGGTTCTATTGATTCCACTAATGATGATTCTCTTAGCCAAGTTGCACTTGAGCAAGAAAATGCTTTATTGAAAGGAATTATAGAGAAAGGTATCTACAAGAGTCTTGCCGGGTGTAAGCAATTTGAGGAAATTGTACGCAAGCACGGAGGATACCGGAAGAACCATGGCATTGGCTACTTCAACGCTAATGGAGTTGAATGGGAAGAAGGTCAATACACCAAGCCCAAGTTTGTTCCTCAAAAGGAGAAGTATGAGAATACTCCTCCCAAGGGAACAAACACTCAAGATGACCTTCCACCATAAGACCACAAGCTCAAGGGCAAGAACAAGCTTCAAGAGGACACTGACTCATATGAAGATGAATCCCAAGCTTTGGTGGAGTGGGTTCCCAAGGCTACTTCAAGCTCAACTTCTACAAGGGCTACCTCAACACCAACTATCCCCATCAAGTTGATGTGGGTTCCCAAGAAGAAGAACTAGAGAGTTCTTGAGGGGTGACTCCGCCAATGAAATTCACTCACATTCATTATTGGCAAGAACTAGTTGCAATCAACACCAACTCTATGCAATAGTTCAAGGAGTCACACATTCCCTCAAAGGTAAGCAAGTGACAAGGTAATCAACAAATCCATGGACATCATCACATATGCTTTGCACTCCATGTCCATAGATATCCTTGCATTTGTCTCTTGTGTGTTGGGACTAACCCATGTAGGTGAGAAGAGTAAGGAAACAAAAAGGATGCTCCCAACTCATGGTGATCTTCATCAACCTTGAGCATCCACCACTAACTCACCAACATGAAGTCTTCATCGACAAAACCCAAGGTTAGTTTATCCCTCCTATGGGGGGGATGTCACATCAAGGGGGAGCTTTACTCTAAGACTTGAGTTAAAGCATCTCATAGTATGTGACAACAATAAATGCTTTATGTAAAAGTGGTAACCCCACTTGTGCTTAAACGATGAGTATGACCTATGATCAAGTATTCTTACTTGGCTCCTAAGTTAATATACTCATATATAGATGACTCCGTCATCGCCAAAATGCTTGATAGATGCTAGTATGTTTGTGCATGTTTGCCATGATTTCATTTGACATCTTATTGTGTGAGCATGTTGGTCTGCATTTATTTATCCATTCGAGGACATTCAATTGTTGCTATTTGGCTTTTGTTTTCTCTTTTGCCAATTGGATGGACAAGAATGCCTAGGACCACTCTCTAGCTATCTATGCTTTCTTACCTCATATTCTTTTCTTGCTGCATCACAAAATTTGAACAAGTACTTTTCGATCCCTCTGTGTGAGGAGCACTCGGAGTTCCGTATCGACAAAGGACTGACCATTAAAACCTCCCAAGTGCATCTCGGTAGAACCAACCAAAATTCTCGGTCTCACCGAATGCCTAGGGTTGATCTGGATTTTTAATCTCGGTAACACCAATTCCTTATTCTCGGTTACACTGAGTTTCCCTGTCAGCTGACAGTTGAGAAACTCGGTGACACTGAAAATTTCGAACCGGTGTCACCGACAGCGAAGGGTATATATTCTGGCGGACACGACTTTTGAAATTCTATCTCAAGAGCCCGTTTTCCTCCAACCCTAAGCTGCCGCTCCGGACCCCTGGTCGTCGCCCGTGCCTCCCCGTTGCGTCTCCGCCGTTGGTAATCGCCGCCGCCAACGGAATCTTCGCCGCCGCCGTCGCCTTAGCGGATCCTTGACCAAGCTAGGGTATGAATCCAGCCTTCCTTGCGCTCCCCGTCCGATTCTTGCGCATTGGAGATAATTTTATCGATAAGCCACCGATTGCAAACCTCCCTTTCCTCTAGAAATTCCAGTAGAATAGCGAACGATCGATTTTTTAGGTTTTGCCGTCCGCCACATGAATCTCGGTAGAACCGATGCAAAAGAATCGGTAGCACCGATTCAGTTTTTCTGGCCTGCTGAGAACACCTCGGTGGAACTGAGTACTAATTTTCGGTGTGAACGAAAATGGAGCCAAGTTTCTGGAAAGCAGGTTGTTTGTCTCGGTGGGTCCGAAAATTTTGTCTCGGTTGTACCGACATACATTTGGCAGAATGCAAAATTTGAGAAATCTTAGTTCAATCTTTTGAAATGTCTGCATTTTGTGATGACTCATCTTCTCCACTCTTCTATACTCTATTCACAACGTCAGATATGTCAGATCCTGAAGATAGCCAGAATGATCTCAGAGAGCAGAGTCTGGATATGGACTCAGGCACTAGCCCTGAAGAGAGTTTTGATGATGTGCCTAGTTCTCCAGATTTGCCCAAGGCTGCTACAAGAACTAGGAGGAAGCTCAATTCTGATGAGGAGGATGAGGACTTCATCCCTGAGGGGTTGCCATCTTAGGAGTCCCAAAGGTGGAAGATGGTGACTTGGATGTCTATTCTGAATCCAAGGAGAGCCATGATTCTATGAAGAACATGTATAATGAGATCCCTACTGCTAACTTGAAATCTCACAAGTTAGGATCCATTTACTTCCTCCAGGCTGGCCTCCGCACCATGAACACTATCTTGAGGCACACCTTGATGCCTAAGTCTGGAGATGACAAGATGATTCGAGGCTATTCTATCAACATGCTGATCCATCTTGATAGACACACCAGGATACGAGTGATGGACTTGATTGTAGAGACTGTGAAGAGGGTTGCTGCTGACCAGAAGCGCTCATGCTGCTATGCACCCTACATTCAGATGCTCATCAATTCCAAGCTGGAGAAGCACATTTTTGCTCTTGACAGGCCCCACTTGCCCCTACAGCCAGATCTTGATGATAATGTCATGGAGATGAACCCAGATCATCCCACCTCAGCTGCAGCACAGGAAGAGGCAGAGGCAGCTAGAGCCACTAGTGCTCAAGTCCCTAGATCCAGGAACGAGCAAATGGATATCTTGATCACTACCGTTCAGGGCATGCAGAAGGACATCAAGGACATATTGTCAAATCAGCATAGTCTTGTGAGGATCATGGAAAACAGGATCAAGACTCTCAATGACAAGGTGGATAGGCTGACAAAGACCGTGAATGAGCTTAAGAAGGAAGTTGACAGCGTGCCCAGTCCCGACACTTCAGATGATGAGGATGACTCTCCTCTCAGGCCAGGCACTCACTTCACTACCCAGGCCAGATCAGCCACAGTGCCAGCTCCAGATTTGCGGCCTCCTTCATCAGCACCCGCTACAGCCTCCTCAGCTCCATCAGCTCCAGTACCTCCCGTTGCTACACCAACTCCGTCCATGACGTCTGCCCACATCTTCGCCGACGCAGTTCTCTCGACTCCTTCATCAACAACCGGAGGAGATCAGCCCAAGAACGATTAGCTATATCTCTTTGAACTTTTTGGTAACTTGTTGCCAAAGGGGGAGTAGTGTATATAGATCTTTAGGCTTCGAGTGAGAGAGCTTTTGGTTTTTATCGCTTTACAAAACATTTGATCTTTTGGGTTGGATGTGCTAAACTCTTGTGGTGTTTGATCATATACTTGATGTGTGTTGCTACTATTTCCTATCATTTTAATGCTTCTGAGATGATCACTCACCTTTGCTTGATTGTGTTGTGCTATGATGTTCATTCTTAATATTCTCGCACACCACCAAGTTGTATGTGACATGAAAGAATGCCCCATGTACCTAATCGATTGTGCATTTGCATTCAAACGCAAATTCAAATAATGCACAAATTTAGGGGGAGCTCTTGCTTATCACATACTTCTCAAAGCGACGATTATATTCTTTGATTATATCATATGTCGAAGCTTTGATCTATATGTTGTCATCAATTACCAAAAAGGGGGAGATTGAAAGCACATTTGCTCCCTTGGTGGTTTTGGTAATTAATAACAACATATAAGTCATTGAACTAATGTTTCCACTAAGCATATTTCAGGAAAAGTTCAATGATAGGGATGGCAAAAGGATTGTGGAAATACCCCAAGATGCAAGGAAATGGATTGGCAAAGCTTCAAGCTAGAGGACTCTATATTTTACTTTGTGAGAAATCACTTTGAGTCTATAGGAAAGCCAATACTATTAAAAGGGGGTAAGGTACTGTTGGTGAACAAGATGCTCCACGTGCACAAGTGATAGTCACCAAAAACACCCACAAGCTCTTCCACAAAAGTCTGTCCAAAGTCAAATATCCAAAATCGGTGCAACCAATACTTTCCACTCGGTGCCACCGATTCACAAACTCAGACAGACCCATGCCAAACCCTAGCACATCGGTGCAACCGATTCCACTTTGGTGCAACCGAGTTTGGGTTGCCAACTTTCTGTTACCTCGATTCACAAAATTGGTACCACCGAGTTTGTTGGATCGGCGTCACCGAGTTGCGCAATCTGACCGTTGGTCACCTAATCGGTACCACCGAGAATTATATATCGGTCTCACCGAGATTCAAAAGTTGTCACCTTTTGGTCACTTCGGTACCACCGAGATTAACACATCGGTGTCACCGAGTTGGTCACTTTAGGTGTAACGGTTGGATTTTTGGGGATGCCTATATATACCCCTTCACCACCACCCACTCGAAAGAGAAGCACTCAGAACTATTCCATACTTGCCCCATCCTATTTTCTGAGAGAGAGCCACCTACTCATGTATTGAGATCAAGCTATTCCACTCCATCCATATGAATCTTGATCTCTAGCCTCCCCAAGTTGCTTTCCACCAAATCAATCTTTTCCACCATAGCCAAATCTGTGAGAGAGTGATTGTGTGTTGAGGAGTCTATCATCTTGAAGCACAAGAGCAAGGAGTTCGTCGACATTGCCGAGCCTATTACCTTTTGGAGGGTGGTGCCTCCTAGATTGGTTAGGTGTCGCTTGGGAGCCTCCTAGTTCGTGTTGTGGAGTTGAACCAAGAAGTTTGTACGGGCAAGGAGATCGCCTACTTCGTGAAGATCTACCCATAGTGAGGCTAGTCCTTCATGGACGGAAGCCGTTATGGAATAGTCAAGGTTGCTACTTCGTGGACCCTTATGGGTGGAGCCCTCCGTGGACTCTTGCGACCGTTACCCTCCGTGGGTTGAAGACTCCATAAACATGGATGTACGATAGCACCACCTATCGGAACCACGGAAAAAATCTTCGTGTCTACAAATTGCGTTTGATCTTCCTACCTACCCTCTACTATACATGCTTGTTGTTACTTTCCGCTGCTATACTCTTAGACATGCATGTGTAGGGTGTACTTGACTTGCTTTCAATGCTAAAATCTGCCAACACTTAAAATTGGGAAAAGGTAGAATTTTTATTAGGTCAAGTAGTCTAATCACCCCCCTCTAGACATACTCTCGGTCCTATAAGTGGTATCAGAGCTTTGGTCTCCATTGCATTGGTCTCACAACCTAGGAGAGTATGGCGTCTAGTGAGGGAAATTATCACCGTAGAGGTCCGTACTTTGATGGCACTAATTTTGCTAGTTGGAAACACAAAATGAAAATGCATATTCTTGGTCATAACCCCACCGTATGGGCTGTTGTTCGTGTTGGCTTGCAAGGTGAATTCTTTGGTGATGGAAAGGAACCAGATCATGAAGCGACCGCGGATGAATTGAAGATGTTGCAATACAACGCTCAAGCATGCGACATTCTCTTCAACTGCCTATGCCCCGAAGAATTCAACAAAATCAGCCGTCTTGAGAATGCAAAAGAGATTTGGGATACTTTGGTTGATATGCATGAAGGTACCGAGTCCGTGAGAGAATCCAAGTTGGATGTTCTTCAAAGTCAGCTTGACAAGTTTTGGTCCCACCGAGTTTTGAGAATCAGTACCACCGAGAAGTTTGACCAACTTTCTATTAGCCCATTTCTCTAAATTGGTCCCATCAAGTTTGAGGAATCGGTCTCACCAAGATTTGGTAACTACCTAGGTCACCCATATCGGTACCACCGAGATTCATATATCGGTTCCACCGAAAACGCCAAAGTTGTCACATTTTGAACTAGTCGGTGCCACCGAGTTTCTACTTCGGTTTCCCCGAGTTGGTCAATAATGTTGTAACGTTTGGATTTTTGGAGAAGCCTATATATACCCCTTCACCACCTCTCACTCACAAGTGAAGCACTCAGAACACACATCCACTTGCCATATCCAATTTTCTGACAGAGAACCACCTACCCTTGTGTTGAAGTCAAGATCATCCACTCCAACCATATGGATCTTGATTTCTAGCCTCCCCAAGTTGCTTTCTGATGTCTACTACGCAACTTTATTCTTGTAGACTTTGTTGGGCCTCCAAGCGCAGAGTTTTGTAGGACAGTAGCAATTTTCCCTCAAGTGGATGACCTAAGGTTTATCAATCCGTGGGAGGTGTAGGATAAAGATGGTCTCTCTCAAACAACCCTGCAATCAAATACAAGAAATCTCTTGTGTCCCCAACACACCCAATACAATGGCAAATTGTATAGGTGCACTAGTTCGGCGAAGAGATGGTGATACAAGTGCAATATGGATGGTAGATATAGGTTTTTGTAATCTGAAAATATAAAAACAGCAAGGTAGCAAGTAACAAAAGTGAGCACAAACGGTAGTGCAATGCTTGAAAACAAGGCCTAGGGTCCGTACTTTCGCTAGTGCAATGTCTCAACAATGCTAATATAATTGGATCACATAACCATCCCTCAATGTGCAACGAAGAATCACTCCAAAGTTCTTATCTAGCGGAGAACATAAGAAGAAATTGTTTGTAGGGTACGAAACCACCTTAAAGTTATCCTTTCCGATAGATCTATCCAAGAGTTCGTACTAAAATAACACCAAGTTATCCTTTCCGATCGATCTATCTAAGAGTTCGTACTAGAATAACACCATATGATACGCATCAACCAACTCTAATGTCACCTAGATACTCCAATGTCACCACACGCATCCATGAGTTAATTATACGATACGCATCAAACAATTTCAGATTCATAATACTCAATCCAACACAAAGAACCTCAAAGAGTACCCCAAGATTTCTATTGGAGAAAGTAGGACAAGAACGTGCATCAACCCCTATGCATAGATTACCCCAATGTCACCTCGGGAATCCGCAAGTTGAGTACCAAAACATACATCAAGTGAATCAATAGAACACCCCATTGTCACCACGGGTATCCACATGCAAGACATATATCAAGTGTTCTCAAATCCAATATTCAATCCAACATAACGATATCTCAAAGGGAAAGATTCAATTCATCACAACAAGGTAGCAAGGGAATAACATCATGTGATCCGACTATAATAACAAAGCCCGTGATACATCAAGATTGTGACATCTCAAGAACACGAGAAAGAGAGAGAGATTGAACACATAGCTACTAGTACATACCCTCAGCCCCGAGGGTGGACTACTCCCTCCTCGTCATGGCCTCCACCGGGATGATGAAGATGGCCACCGGAGATGATCTACCCTCTCCGGCAGGGTATTGGAACGCCTCCAGATTGGTTTTTGGTCGATACAGAGAGTTGTGGCGGCGGAGCAAAGAGTCTAGGGTTATTTCTGATGGTTTCTATATTTATAGGATTTTTTGGCGTTGGTTTCAAGCGAAGGTGGGCCATGAGGTGGGCAAGATACACCAGGGCGTGCTGGGGGGGCCTGGCGCGCCCTGGTTGGTTGTGCCCACCTCGTGGCTCCTCTGGCCCTCCCACGAAGTGTCTAGTGCCTCTTTTGTTCCAAAAAAATCGTCAAAAAGTTTCGGGCGATTCCGAGAACTTTCATTTTCTGCACAAAAACAACACCACGGTAGTTCTACTGAAAACAACGTCAGTCCGGGTTAGTTCTAAATATATCATATAAAGTGCATCAAAACCATATAAAAGTATTGTAAACATAGGTGAATATGGCATGAATACTTCATAAATTATCGATACGTTGGAGACGTATCAGCATCCCCAAGCTTAATTCCTACTCGTCCTCGAGTAGGTAAATCATAAAAGAAATAATTTATGAAGTGTGAATGCTAGCATAGTGCATAAGTTTGATCAATGATAATTTCAACCATTTTTCCTAGCATCATAACAGCAACTCTTTCTCATAAAACTCATCATGATAGAGTAGCAACCAATTCACATGTTACGGCTCAAAGAATGAATTCTCTTGAAACTTAACAACCTATGTTCTTAGTCACCAAACAATTGCAATTCAACTTATTCTCAACAAAGTCTAAGTAAGAGCTCCACATACTCAATCATCATATAGTCTTCTATGATTGCTTGTACTCAAAGCATATTTTTAGAACAAATGGCATCCATCGAACACAGAGAAAGATAGGGGCTTAATGTTTCGCCTCCCAACATACTTATCATTAAGATAATTGTCAACAATAATGAATCATGATCAAATATATTTGAGTGGATATATATGTTTGGATCTTTCCCCACCACATGATGCTTGCCAACTAATAGATGTAGGTTGGAATAAGAAGTTGACTCGACATGAAAAGTAAATAACATGAAAGTAAATAGATTATCCCTTCACAGAGGGAAGCAGGGATTTGCAGAGGTGCCAGAGCTCAAAGCTTAAATCAGAGATAAATATAATTTTGGGAGGTGCACCCTTCCTGTCAACGTTACGACCAAGAGTTATCAATATCTTCCATGTTAAACACATTAGCGGCGGTTCCCAAGCGGTAAAAGTAAGGTTTACTCCCCCTCCACCAACAAACACACTCCACGGCTAGCCGAATCCATGGGTACCGTCCATACCAACAACATTCCTGGGGGAGTTTTGTTTAATTATTTGCATTTTTTTCGGGACTGGGAATCCCTATTACCTCCCCTCTCGTGCAAGGACGAGTGAATAAACAGTCATCATGAGAATAACCCACTTAACATGGAAGATACTGACCGTCCCCTGTCGCTTCATGAGCGGTCCAGGCACACAAAACAGATGCTCATTTGAAATTTTAGAGGTGGCACATGCAAATTTACTTGGAACGACAGGGTAATACCGCATATAGGTAGGTATGGTGGACTCTTATGGAAGAAACTTGGCTCAAGGATTTGGATGCACAAGTAGTATCTCTACTTAGTACGAAGTGTTGGCTAGCAAAAGGTTCTAAACAAGCACCACATGTTGGAGGATCCACAACAATATAACTTGTCGTGGTTTTGTCACGGCAGATGTCCTAGTGAGAGGACTTAGGTTCGAGGCCATCGCGAAAGCGGTGAGCTCGAAGGGGTTGATCAGAATCGAGATACAAGGGTTTACCCAGGTTCAGCCCCTTGGAAAGAGGTAAAAGCCTACGTCCTGCTTTGTGTTGTATTGACTGGATATCGATTACAAGGGAGCGAGTTCGCTTGACCTAGCTATCAATCAGTTGTTTCTCTCCTCTAAGACGCCCGGGGAACCCGCCTTTATATACACAGGCTAGGGCCCCGGGCTTACAAGAGTCCAGATCGGGTCACACTAAGTATCCGATCAGATCTCTAAGTCGTCTTGCCTTCCTGGGCAAGCCTTCTTCCGGGCGGCTCACGCGCCCGGGTCTCGCCCCACCTTCCGGCTCTGGGCCTCCATCCGGCCCACCTGGCGAGTCACCTCTAGGCTTGTCTTCGGCCTTCAGGCCCTCTTGGGATCTTTAAGTATGAGCTGCCAGCTATGACCCAGCCCCTCCTGGGCGGGTTATACCACGGAGTTATATCCCCAACATTAGGCCCCAGATTGATTTGAACCTGTTCATGTCAATCTCCAAGTCCATTTGGTGGCGAGTCTCATACCTTTCTTACCTGAAAATAAAACTTCCTAACCCGCCATATAAAGCGGATGACGTCACAACGGATATATCCAAAAGATCTCCATGACGTCACAACGGATCATCTCATTAAACGGTCAACCCAAAAATCAAGGCGTCTTCTTTAGTCAATTATCATTGTGTCTCCTCGATTCTCGCGTGGACTGTTGCTGTCCCATCTCTTCATAAATAGGCAGGGGAGGGGGTCCCATTTCTTTTACTTCCCCCGCCGTCGCCGTTTATCTCCTTCTTCTTCCTCCAACGCTCGCGCGACTGAAGCTCCACCGCCGTCGTCGGACCTTCCCCGTCTTCACCAGCTAAGGCCGCTGCATCAACCTGATTTGACCAGAGCTCGCCGGCGTTCGACCGCCTCCTTGGCATCCTTCAGGTTCCTTCCTCTTCACCTTGCAGATCTGCCTTAGTTCTTCGGAGTTCTTCCGGGTCCACCGCCGCTCGTCGGAGCATCCATCGTAGATCGGAAAAGAAAACATCTTTAGGTTCCGAAGCACTAGCCAACTCATGCGGCGATCCGCTTAGCATGTATCCCCCGCTCAATGCGGATTGTTTCTTGAATATAATCCATGCATGAGCTGCCTGCCCATCCACTGATATTTTAGGTTTAGAATATTTTTCCTTTTTATCTTCGTCCGCAGATCTTATAACGGCCGCTGTAGTTGGCGGAATCTGTTTGTCTATACTTAGTCAAATTTCCAACACCGACTATTTCATGATCCGCCAAGGCATTGCCGGCTCTTCTCATAGCAATTTAACTCACCTCAATCCCATAGTAACGACGGCTTAGAATACAAACATGACCCGCCGAATATCGTTGCTGTCTCAGCCATAGCTCCTTTTGCTACGAAGTTTTCTTAATCCGCCGCATATTTATGCCTTTCTACAGAGTCTAAGCCGCCACCATGGCCAAAGCCCCCGCCTCTTGCGACTGGGTCAGTTCCTGGGTCACTGAGGCATCATTGAAGGAATTTGTGACCGTGGGAGCTTTGCCGGCTCAAGATATCATCCACTGGCAGGTTCCCGGCAGTGAGACCAGACCCGAACCTAAGGAAAGGGAAGTAGTCGTATTCACAGATCACCTTCTCCGCGGCTTCTCACCACCCGGCTCCAAATTTTTCCCGGGACGCCCTGCACTTTTACAAGCTCCACCCTCAAGACATTGGTCCCAACTCTGTTACCAACTTGTGCCAATTTCAAGTCCTCTGCGAGGCCTATATGCAAGAAGAACCCACTATTGACCTCTTCCGAGATTTTTTCTACAGCAACCGCCAGACCGAGTTAGCAGCTAGGCCGACTCTCGAGCTTGGAGGCATCTCAATCCAGAGGCGAAGAGACGTGTCTTTCCCTGCAGCCATCCTGCCCAGCCATCCCAAGGATTGGAACCGGACTTGGTTCTATTGCAGAGATACCTCTCAGGCTGGAGAAAATCCGCTGCCGGGTTATCGTCCTTTCCGGCTCTGCACCAATACTGAGCTTCCTGACCGGATGAGTGCTACGGAGCGTGTCAAATATGCTCCGGCCTTTCTAAAGATCCAGGCTCTACTGGCCAATGGTTTAACTGGTGTGGATCTGACCCGCTGCTGGGTCTCCTGGTGGATTATGCCGTTAAGCCGGCGTGACAAACTACTATGTGAATATTCTGGTGAGGTGGATGAACCAATGCGCTGCAACCGTATGCCCTTGACTGATAAGGACCTAAACTCCATCGTCAAATCCCTGCTCGGGGAACCTCAAGCAGCATGTAACCAGACCGGGTTAAAGCCGTTCTATGTTGGCAACCCGGCTCCAGAGGTAGAAATCCTTTGAACAAACTGTTTGTTATCTCTAAATCTTGTATTTCTTTTTGATCCTTCTATGACTCATATGCAGGCCAAATCTTCCTTCTGGAAGAAGAAATTAGCCGCCGTTTCCAAGAAGAAAGTGAAGGCCACCAAGAGCCGTGTTCCGGGTCATAAGAAGAAATCATTGTCGGTGTCAAAACCGGCGGATCTCGGGTAGGGGGTCCCGAGCTGTGAGTCTTGGATCGATGGTAACAAGGGGACGAAGGGGACGATGTTTACCCAGGCTCGGGCCCTCCTATGGAGGTAAAACCCTACGTCCTGCTCGATTATATTGATGGTATGAAGGTTTACAGAGTTGATCTACCTCGAGATCGACTAGCTAAAACCCTAGATGAGTTTCTCTGTCTTACAATCTAAAAACCCTTCGGCTTATATAGGCGCCAAGGGTCATTAGGGCTACACATAGTCAGTTGCCCACCAGAGGAAAAAACATGCCTAATCTACTATCTCAAACTTGAAAGACACGCGACGACTCCTGAGGTCTCCTCCATAGCGACGAGGCCTTAGATCAATCCCATCCTCAGCGTGCGGCCCATGAGCCCGACCTATGAGAAATAGGTCGGCAGTCCGAGGACCCCTTAATCCCGGACTCCCTCAGTAGCCCCCGGACTAGCCTCCAATGCCGAGGTATATCCGGACAATCTTGCGCGTTGAAGTCTCCGGCTTGCGAGGCGAGTCCCTCTATCCCTTCGTGCTCGGCAACCATCCCGTCATCGGAGAATTCTCAAACGTTGAGAATTTGCGGGACCTACTGTAGTAACTTTCAGCGCTTCTCGATCCTTGTGCGCCGAGGGGAGATGAGCGGCCTGGCAACTTTTTACAAGACTGCCCCTCCCGCAAGGGAGGCACCACCTACTTAAACAAGTCGAATCGTGGTCTGGGTCACATCTTCCTCTTCTTCCCCATCAGAAAAACTTTCAAGCGAGAGATCACCACAAAAACATGGCGAGCGCCCCCAGCTCTTCCTCGCGTCCTTACGACTCTCATCCCGGGGATTGGGCAAGTTGCTCTGTATCCCTCCTTCGGCTGCGTGGCCTCGAGACCCAAGGGTATCTTCCTTCCTCGGATCTGGCGGCTACTCACACCGGTTTGACTTGTTTTGACAACGAAGCCTTCGCGAAGAACTTCCCTAATCCTGACAAGGGAGAGCGGGTATGCTTCGCGCCTTTACCCTTGCGGGGCCTAGGGTTCCCCATTCATCCTTTCCTGAGGGGATTACTGGAGTTCTATGGGATCCAGCTCCATCATCTTACCCCCAGATCTATTCTGCATATCTCGGGCTTTGTTGCCCTCTGCGAAATGTTCCTGGGCTGCGAGGCACACTTTGAATTATGGAGGAAGTACTTCTGCCTCGTCCCCCGAACTTGGGGTGAGACAATTCGGGAAGTCGGAGGAGCCGAAGTATGCCGTATAGCCGGGACAGGGTATCTAGTGGGGACACCGAAGAAGGAGTCCGAAGAATGGTCTTCGGAATGGTTCTATATTGAGGACGTTCCCCTATTCGATCCAGATCGGAGGGGTTTGCCCGAATACTCCGACGCCCCTTTGAAAAAAAGGTTCAATTGGCGACCTAAGAGTTCATCCCAAGAGGACGGTGCTGAAGTTCAACGCTTGGCCGCCCACGTAAGGATACTGGCTCATCACAAGCTGACCATGATTGACGTGATGGCTGCCGCCATCACCCGATGCGTTCAACCTCTTCAGCAAAGGATACATCCTTTGTGGCGTTACAACGGAACAAGTGACACCACTCGCTCCCGACGGCTGGGCCCTGCCAACCAAGCGGCATTGGTAGCCGCACTTGCCGACCTGTACAAAGGAGAAAAAGAAGACTTCGTTCGGCTACCGGTTAAGGAGGGCTACTTGAGTTAGAACCCCATCGAATGGGTAAGCCTTTCAACTTTGTGACCTGAGTTCGGGTTTTTTTTGCCCTTTTTGGCCAAAGCTTTCAATCTGTGCAAGCAGGAATGGAGGAGCTTTGTCGAGATAGTCAACTGTCCGCCCCCCCAACCAAAGAACTACTCTCGTGATGACGATCCAGGATTCCATGACGATCCGGAGCTGTCAATTGAGTATGAAGACGGGGTCTTTTACCAAGAGGGCCTTGATCGATCCTAGGTGGCTATCATAGCCGATCACCCCGGATCACTCCCTTCCTCCACTATAGCCAAGAAGAAAAATTCTTCCCGTAAAAGGCAAACGTCCTCCGTCGACCCACATGTGCCGGTCTTCGCTCCCAAGCGTCGTCGGTCCTCGCGATGATCGTCGGCTATAGCAGCAATGCCCGGACCGGGCATCAACAGGAGTCCTTCATGTGAGCCGGTCGTGGAGACGGCGCCGACCACTCGTTCAACCAAAAGGCACTTCGTTCGGCCACTTAATCTATTGTTATTATGATCGATAGGATCTCACAGAAGATCTTATGTCGAAATACTCAGGAAACGAGTACAACCATCTTCTGCCGAGGACGTTGCCGGGATGCCTGGCAACACTCATGAATCAAGATCTTCTGCTCATGCCAATCCTGCTGCAGAGGCCCCTGTGGTCAATCCGGCCCCTGAAGATTCCGGGGACGCGGTATCAGTCACTAAATCCGAAGTAGAGAGCGCGATGAACCACCGGCGGCGATGAGAAACCCTGCGCCACCCAGCTTTTTCCGAACAAGAGTTCAATGCTTTATGCTCGGCAGATGCACACATCGGAGCTGCCTGAGCTGGGCTTGGGGAAGCCGTGAAACTGATATCATCCAGCCTGAAGGTGAGTGATTGATTTTGAGAATCCGAACACATATGCAAACCCTGTAGCCCCTGAGCCTTGAATTGGTCAGGATGACCGAGTTAAGGATCCGCATATTGTTTTATGGATGATGCAGGCCTCAAGGCAGCAGAACGAGCAATTGGCCAATGAATTGGAGGCGAGCCGAACACACGTGGAAGCTGTGAAGGCCGAACTTGAACAAGAGAAGAATTTTACCCGGAAGGCGCATGGTGAGTATATCTATTCTACTGATCTTAGTATATAATCCCCTGCTGACGCGAGGGTACTTTTTAGCAGCTGAATCCATAGGGCAGTTGCAAAAAGATTTAGATGCAGACCTAGAATCTCAGAGGTACGCCGAGTCCCAGTATGAGGCCGGCTGCCTTTCGTTGCAACGTAATTTGGAGGAGAAGAAACGCCTCCAAGCGGAAAACAAGCAGCAGACCGAAGAAATTGAGAGTTTAAAGACTCAATTGGCCCAGACCCAAGAAGAGAACCAGAAATTATAGAGGGGCATGTTCGGTAAGTGTGATTATAACGTCGAAGGGTATCTCTCCTACATGAAGTGTAATGGACATGCCTTGTCTCATGTATAGGTCTCCTAACCGGGCGGCTTGAAGAAGAGATCGGCTCCTACCGGGGGAGCCTTCTGAAGGAACTGTCTGCCATGGATGAGTGGGCTCGGAAGGCTACGAGGAGCATGATAAAAGCGCTATGGCCTGCCGAGAAGCCTCCGGAAGGGATGACCAAACTAGCCGATCGATTCAAGAGAGCCCGGAGTCGGTTCGAGCTATGGAAGACATCGGCCTGCCGGGAGGGAGCACGAGAGGCTTGGGCGATGATCAAGACCCGTTATACCAGTCTTAACCCTGAGCATATGGCTCGGGTTGGGCCAGCAGGGCCTGATGGGCAAGAAGTGCCACTTCACTTGGTGTACGACCAAGTGATGCCTGCCGCTCGTCTCTCGCAGGAAGATTGCGCCCTGGATGCCTTAATAGACAATCTTGACCGGCAGCCAGATGTATGATTTTATGTAACTATGTACTTTAAATCAAAAAGTTGCTCCGTCTGTGTTGTAAACTTTGTCTTAACCGGCCATCGGCTTCGACCTCCCGCGCTAAGAGCTTGGGAGTGTTCCGTATAAAATATCCCTTGATAAGAGGGGATTCTTTTGAGGAACCAGGCAATCCGGCCATTTGGTGCGAACAGACAGAAGATGCACAGGGAGATATGTTATATTACTGCTTCGCGTAAGAAACATCTTCCAAAGAAAATAGTACCTCTATCGGTGCCTTCCTTTAGGTTGCTACGTAAACCGTGGATAGTAAGGCCGTATACTGCTAGTATGCGACTAATGGCCTTTTTGAGAAAAGAAGCCCAAGTAATGGTAATAACAACCATAATTTTATTTGTTGCTTCCGTCGTAGCCGACCAATTTTCTACTAAGGATAGCTAGCTTTTGGCTTCACCCGTCTGAGGTACGTATCTGGATAACCCGATCGTAGCAATCGCAGAGGTGCTCCCTTTACCCTCTAGCCGAACAATCGGGAATGTAGAGGGTAAACACAGGAGCAAGGCAACCCAGCTTGGCAAAAATCTTAGTTCGAATTGATGCATATAATGGCTTAAAAATCGACAAGGGAAACATGCATACATAAGAAATGTGAATAGGTGCTTAAAATATATAATCATCGGCTTCGGGAAGAAGCCCCCAGGTGTTTTATTCGGATCTAACATTTGAGGATGTATGCCGAAAGACTTAACACAAGCTCGGTTTAGCCAAACATAGTCTTGGGGAGAGAAAAAATCTGAACCCGCCAAACATCAAGGTGGAAGGGAAGGAAAATAAAAAGAAAAGAAAAAGGAGGGTAAAAAGTATGACGACACCGGTCTACCCGTAAAAACGCCGAAGACGAGCTGCGTTCCATGGGTGTGGTTCGAGGCGGTTATCTGGCGGTCTTCGAAGACGATAAGCCCCTCCTGCGAGTACTTCGTCGATTATGAAGGGGCCCTCCCATTTGGGATTGAGTTTATGCTTTTGCTTCTCGGGGAGCCGTAAGACGAGTTCACCCACATTATACGCTTTTGCCCTGACCTCCCTGCTTTGGTAACGCCGGGCCTGCTGTTGATAAAAAGTAGAGCGAGGCCGAGCTATATCGCGCTCTCCTTCTAAGGCGTCCAAGTCATCCGGCCGATCTAACTCGGCCTCCTTTTCTTCGTACATGCGCACCGTTGGTGCATCGTGAATAATATCACAAGGAAGGACTGCTTCTACCCCATAGACCATGAAGAACGGTGTGTATCCCGTTGATCGATTCGGGGTGGTACGCAGGCCCCACAGAACGGAGTCGAGCTCCTCTACCCAATGGCAGTCGGACTCATGAAGAGATCGGACCAGACGTGGTTTAATACCACTCATGATGAGGCCGTTGGCCTGTTCGACTTGTCCATTGGTCTGCGGGTGATACACCGATGTGTAATCGAGCTTGATGCCCATTTTTGCGCACCAGTCCTTTACATCCTGGGCGGTGAAGTTGGATCCATTGTCCGTTATTATAATGTGCGGGACGCCGTAACGGTGTACCACGCTGGATATAAAGTCGATTACTGGTCCAGACTTGGCTGATTTGACAGGTTTTGCTTCGATCCATTTGATGAACTTCTCCACAATGACCAGTAGATATTTATTCTTCTTGGTCCCCCCTTTAAGTGGTCCGACCATATCCAGCCCCCAGACCGCAAAAGGCCAGGTAATCGGAATAGTCCGAAGAGCTGTTGGGGGCATGTGACTTTGGTTTTCAAAGAGTTGACATCCCACGCAATGTTGGACAAGTGACTGGGCGTCCGCTCGAGCGGTGGGCCAGAAGAAACCAGCCCGAAAGGCCTTGCTTACTAGGGCCCTTGCCGCGGCGTGATGGCCGCCCATTCCTGCGTGGATTTCGGCCAAGAGTTGCCATCCTTCTTCCTCAGATATGCACCGCTGGAGTACTCCGGTGGTGCTTTTCTTGTATAACTCACCCTCGTGGACTTTATAGGCCTTGGATCGCCGAATTATGCGTCTCGCCTCTGCTGATCGTCGGGGAGTTCTTGGCGAAGAAGGTAAGCGAGGAAGGGCTCAGTCCATGGTGCAATTACTGTGTCGTCATTTTCTCACGACAGATGCCATGAGGTGGCTTATCGAGAGTGGTTGGGGCCGAAGGACGCCGACGGGCTCCGGGAGCGGGATTAGGCACAAGCGGTGAGGGACACACGATGTACCCAGGTTCGGGGCCCTCCGTGGGAGGTAACACCCCTAGTCTTGCTGGTCTAGTTAGATGGTGGGTGATGTTACAATGGTGCTATTTGAGCTGAGGTCTAGAGGACGAAGAAGGAACAGCCGGTTCCTCTTCCCTTGCTACGTGGTAGTGAGAGTGCGAGGTGGGAGAATTCCTTAGTGCTTGCCTGCCCGATGCATGGGGGCCTCGGGGGGTTTTATAGGCCAACCCCCCGGCTTACAATATTCCTAAGATACTAAAGAGGAGACCCGGCTAGCAGCCTCTCCGGCCAGCCAGGGGGCCCGCCGGCTGGGTCGTCCCGTCGCTTGTAGGGCCCGCCGGCTGCGTGGTCCAATCGCCAACTGGGGCCCGCCAGCCGGCTCTTCTATTGGCCCGCGCCCACCTGCCGCGGCACGGGCCACCCCATGCGGGTCGTCTTGCGCCTGCCGGCCGAAGTCAGCGGTACGGCCGGCTGCGATGTAGCCACGCCGGGACAGGTAATGGAGTGGACGGCGGCGTGGCAGCACTGTTGCCCCGCCGGGTCTCGATCAGTCTTGGTCAGCGGTACGGCCGCCCGGACCGTAACCACTCCTGCCCGCGCGTCAGCAGTCGTTGTAGCCACACCAGAGCAGGTAATGGAGTGGACAGCGGTGTACTTGGCCGCAGTGGGAGGGGACTATTCCCTGCCCGTCCAGAGGTCAGCGGAAGGGCCGGCCGTAGGGCGGCCAGCCTCGGGCTGGCCGGGGGCGGGGCGACCGGCTCCTGGCCAGCCGGCCGCGGGCCAGCCGGCAGCAGGCCTGCCGGTAGCCAGCCAGCCAGCCTTGGTCCAGCCGGCCGTGGGCCAGCCGGCGGCACACCAGCCGGTCATGGACCAGCCGGCCGTATGGTTTTTTCAGAAGGGGTTGGATTCCCTAGTCTTGGCCTACCCAGGGGTAATAACCCCGTCAGTAGTCCCCGAAGCCGGCAGGGGCCCGCGTTCGCCCGACGAGGGGGAGCCGGCGGCTTCATTCGGCGGTGTCCGCCTATCGCATGGGATCGAACGATCAACCATGCTGGCAACCGCTCCCGACGCCTCGGGTCCTGTCGCACCGCTTCGGGTCCCATGCCGGACCGCGGCACGCCACGCGGAGCATAATGATGCAGAGGGCCCCACACCTGGGGCTCGACGGGACGTCCTCCTAGGCCTAGCCCGATAGGCCACGAGCCTAGCTCAGTAGGCATCGGGCCGCAGGCTGGGATCCTCTGTGCTCGGACCCCAGCGGCCGCGGCCCGCGGTGCCCACGTCCCGCGGATTCCTCTGGGGAGTGGGCGCAGTTAATCCCCACGTCCCCCGGGCATCGCCCCGTATTTATAAGGGGAGAGGGAGGGGCGGAGGCAGTTTGCGCACCCACCTCCCCATCGTCTTCCTCCTCTCGCAGTCCGTCGCTTCAGCTTGCGCTGCTGCTCCGCTCGCCTGTTTCTTTGCGCTCGATCGCCTCGGAGATGGCCGACGGACCCTCCGGCAGCTGGGGTGGCTCCATCATCACCGTGGAGGACATTGCACACCTTCGCCGCGCCCGCATGATGCCGTCAGAGGACCGCGTCGCCGCCCGTCCGCCGGGCGGCGAGGTGGCGCCCGAGCCCCAGGAGGGGGAGTTCGTGGTGTTTGCGTGGCACTTCTCGCGCGGCTTCGGCCTGCCGGTGAGCCAGTTCTGCTGCCTCTTTATGGACACCTTTGATCTCCAGCCGCACCACCTTGGGCCCAACTCCGTCCTTCAACTCTTGAGCTTCATGACGCTCTGCGAGGGCTACCTCGGACTTCTCCCCTTTGTGGAGTTGTGGAGGAAGCTCTTCTACCTCAAGGCCTTGAGGAACGACGACGAGCCGTACGCCTGCGGGGGCGCGGTGATATGCGTCTGGGGCCCGTTGTTTCCCCGCCTCACCCTCATCGAGTCCGTCAACAGATGGAACCGGACGTTCTTCTACGTGAAGAACGTCGACCCAGCGCGGGACTACATCCGGCTGCCGCCTTCGTCAACGCCCCGTCTTCGGGGGTGAACTGGACGGGCGACGGGCCACCTAGAGATCTGGTCGGGGAGCTGGGCCGGCTCCGGACCATGAGGAGCGGAGAGGGGCTGGTTGCAGCCGATCTGGTGGCCGCCTTCATCGTTCACCGGGTGCTGCCCCTCCAGCAGAGGGAGCACCGGATCTGCAACATGTTGGGCCGGTGGGACCCCTGCCGGCTGTCCACCTCGACCTGTCGACAGCCCAGGTGGCGAGGCGGGTGAACGCAATCACCAACTTGAAGCTGAAGCCGGGGACCTGGAGATTCGGCAAGCTGCCGTATAGCCGGCATGACCTGGCGCCCCTGGTACGCTCTGACGTGGTGATTTTCTTCTCTCTCTGCTTTTCTAGCCGGCCTCCCCTTGCTCACACGCCACGCTGACCGCAGCATTTTGTCCGACAGAACACGTCGGACGGCCCGCACCACCAGATATTCCAGGCGGAACGCGCCTAATCTGACCCGGAGGATTTCGAGCTGGGGGGCGTCGAGGAGGAGGTCGACTCCTCGGGAGAGGTTGAGGCGGATGGGGTGATGGGCGACCCGGGAGAAGGCGGGTCCAGGGCGGCTGGTGAGTTTCCTTTCGGACCATCGATCAAAGATTGGACTGACGAGGACGACGATGATGATGACGTCCGGATCTTGGACGCGCCTCCCCCCACAGCTCGGCGGGAGCCACGCGGACGGAGCGAGAAGCAGCCGGCTCGTGGCCAGACGGCCGAGGCCTCCCGTCGGGGGAAGAGGCCGGCCTCGGGGCAGCCGTCGGTGCCGCGGCCGGCTCGCAAGAGAGTGCGAGCGGCCGCTACGAAGCCACCGCCCCGGGCCAGGCGGGCCCTCCCCGTCGTTGCCGGGTAAGTACTTTCCTTTTTCTTATGGGTTTCTTCCAGTTTTCGAGCCGGCAAGCGCCTGAGGGCCCATCTTTGTTTACCCCAGGGATGCCATCGAGCTCCATGACACGGAGTCGACCGCCGACCCGGTAGAGCCGACCAGCATGCAGGCCCAGGAACACGCGGCCACGGCGCGGGAGGCGAAGAGGAGGCTCGCAGAATTGCGGGCCGCGAAGGCAGGGGCGAAGGGCGCGCCCTCGCGTTCGGGGGCCTCGAGCGACGGGAGGCGGAGGCGGCCTGCCGACGCGGCGTGCACGACGGACTCGGTTGCGGAATCGACGCGGTTGTCGAGGCCCCCGTAGAGCGAGCCGCGGGAGCTGGCTGTGGAGACGGCCATGGCCCCGCCCCTGGCGGAGGTGACCCGGCCGGCGGGAGCGGTTCCCGAGCCGGCTCCGGAGACGGCCGAGCGGGGGGAGACGGTAGTGACCCCGCCCACCGTCGAGCCGGCCGCGGCAGAAGTGCCCGTTTTCCCGGCCGTGCCGGAGGCGGCACCGGAGACAGCGGTCGGTGGGAGGGGCGAGCCGGCTCAGCCGGCCGTCGAGCCGGCTCGGCAGGTGTTGGAGCCGGCCACACTGGCCGCCGAGGGACCCGAGGCTGGCTCCCGGGCCCTGGTGGTTACCACCAACCTTCCGCCGGCTGCCGCCGCGGCGGTCACCGGGTCGAGTGGTGGGGCGAGCCGGTCGAGAAGGACCATGCTCGACGTGATCCAGGACTGGAAAGCGCTGGCCCTCGTCCCAGTCGTCCCGGCTCCGCCAGCCAGCAGCCAGGTCCTTGCGCCTGGGGAGCCAGGTCGCATCATGGCGCACTGCCGTGAGGGACTGGCTAGGTTTGCGGAGGCCGCCGAAAGCAATTTTCGGCACGTGGAGGAGGCGGTGGAGGTGAGATTCTTCCGTCTTGCGTTGGATTTTCAGTGGGGGCGCGCAAGTGCACCCACTGGGTGTAGCCCCCGAGATTCGGGCCGGCTGGTCGGCTGCGTGGCAGCCGGGCCGGATCTATCTCTTTTTAGTTTGTCTGATTTCTCGTCTCCTGGGGCGGAGCAGGCACAGAATGCCAAGCGGCAGGCTCTTTTCGACGAGGCGGTCGCCATCCACAACCACGGCAAGGTCGGCTTCTATCAGGTCCAGGAGGCGCTGCGGAAGGCGCAAGGTACGTTAGTTCCAGTGGGGGCGCGCGAGCGCACCCACTGGGTGTAGCCCCCGAGAGTCGGGCCGGCTACTCGGCAGCCGGCACGAATCTTCCACATTCTCAAATAACTTGGGTCGGTCCTTTCGTAGAGGAGCTAGAGGTCTTGGCCCCTATCCGGCAGAAGAGGGATGAGGTGGCCTCCGAGCGGGACCGGCTGGAGCGGAATCTCCAGGTGATCACGTCGGAGCGGGACCGGCTGGGCAGCCTGGTCATGGATGGGCAGGCGGCCCAGGAGCGCCTGAACGCGGAGCTGCAGAAAGAGGTGGCGGCCCGGGAGGACGCCGCCAAGCAGGCAGCCGACGCCACCCAGCGGGCCACCGCTCTCCTGGACGAAGTGGCTCGCCTCAGGGGCGAGCTTGAGACGCACTGGGCTGCCCTTTCCCAGGTGGAGGAGGCGCTCGAGCGGGAGCGGAGCGCGAGCCTTCAGTTTGCCCTCGAGATGGACGAGGCTTTCTAGCGTGAGTTTTGTTTTCGAGTTCTCTTCCTCCGCCTGCTGCTTTTCGACTTGCTTTTGGCTTGTTTGTTGATCCTTTTCTTTTCCTAGACCGGTTCCCGGAGACCCAGCGCCGCGCCGAGCGGGTTGTGGTGGATCACCGGGAGTGCCTGCGGCAGCGCGGGAAGGAGGTTGAGGAGCATGCCGGCTGGGACGTGCCGGAGCTCGCGCTGGCCATTGAGAACCGGCTGATCCACGTTAAGCGCTGCATGGACCGGCTCCAGACGGCCGGCAAGGAGGTGATTGCGGCCCTCTGGCCGGGTCGTGGGGCTCCGGTGGGCCGCGTGGCGCTGTGGCTGGAGAATGCGGTGGCCCGGCTCGAGGTTTGGAAGGCGTCGGCGGCCCGTTCCGGGGCGCAGATGGCCCTCCGGTTCGTTATGTCGTGGTACCCCGGCGTCGACTTGAGCCGGCTAACCACGATGCGTAAGGTTCCTAAGGCGGAACGGGTCGCCCACGAAGGCGCCCTCGTTCGTCGAGCCAACGAGCTGGCCTCGTATGTCGACCCGGACGAGCTTCTGCCGGCGCTTGGCGAGGACGGCGAGCCGGTTGCCGAAGACTCCTTCGGCAATCCCCAAGGACCCAAAAATGAGGAGGTTGCCGATGAGAGCACCGCCTCCAGCACCGGCAGCGACACCGAAGCCACGGAGGCGACGGAGGCAGACCCGAAGGCCGTGGCGGACCCGAAGGCCACGGCCTCCCCTGAGCGAACTGTTGAGCCGGCCGGCAACGTACCGGCAGCCTGAGCGGCCCTGCGCACTTCGTATCTTTTTCTTTTGCTGAAAAACTTGTTTATTTAAGAAGACGCATTTCCACCCACTGGGGGTGTATTGTAAAGAATCCTCGGCCTGTGGCCTTTTGTTTATAACTTGCTTGAAGTTCGAAATGTTTGTGTGCCGGCTCCCCGTTTGCCCTTTTGCCTTTCGACTCATTTTTTATGCAAGGATTCCTTCCGGCTTCCACCCCGCCTGTCAGCCAGCCGGTAGCCGGACTGGGACAGGGACGGGGCATCGTCCTTGGAGAAAATGAGCGGGCCTTAGAGTCATCCGGCTAGGGTTAGGGCGAGCCGGGAGAGGCTGGTTTTTAGAGGTAATACGATCTGGTTGGACCTGTCCGGCTGCTACTCGTCAGGCGACGTTCGTGTGATAAGTTCCTTCCTACCCCATGGTTCCGCCAGCCGGACAGCCGGGGGCTAGTCTGTGGCTGGGTAGGGGGGGTAGGAAAGGGTTGCTTGCTCACACTACTTGTCTGCCTCTGAGGAGAGCCGGCGAGCCCTCGGGCCAAGGAGCCGGACCCGGGCGCCTTGCTTAAAAAATTACAAGCCTTTGATGGAATTGAAAAGGGTGTGCCCCAAGTGACGGCTTGGCGTCCCCATTGCATTCATTAGGTTCCAACAGAAGGGAAGATACATACATACACGGGTTTTTCCTTAACAGTAGAATGGTCGGAGGAGCGCCGCATTCCACGGGCGTTCCGTCTCCTCGCCGGAGGCGTCTCTTTTGCGCTTCTGCGACTTCTGGGCATCTATCAGATAGTAGGCATTGTTTTGCAGTGCCTTGCTGACGATGAACGGGCCCTCCCATGGGGAGGACAGCTTGTGCTGACCGGCGGTCCGTTGGATCCGCCTGAGCACCAGGTCTCCTTCGCGGAAGGAGAGTGGTCGGATCCTCTTGCTGTTTTAGTGCTGGAGTTTTTGCTGGTAGATGGCTGTCCGGCTCAGGGCCAGTTCGCGTGCCTCTTCGAGCAGGTCGACGCCATCTTCTCTTGCCTCCTTTGCGTCCTTCTCCGGATACAGGGTGACCCGAGGTGAGTCGAACTCGATGTCTGTGGGGATGATCGCCTCGGACCCGTATACGAGAAAGAAGGGGGGTGTAGCTGGTCGACCGGTTGGGCGTGGTCCTGAGGCTCCAGAGGACAGCCGGTAGCTCATCGATCCAGCAGCCGGCTGACCGCACAAGGGGTGCCACGAGCCGAGGCTTGAGGCCGGCCAGGATCAGGCCGTTTGCCCTTTCTGCCTGGCCGTTTGACTGCGGGCGGGCCACCCACGCAAGGTCGAGCCGGATGCCCTCCTGGGATCAGAAACGCGCCATGGCGCCTTTGGCGAAGTTCGTGCCGTTGTCGGTGCTGATGCTGTGGGGAACGCCGTAGCGGACCGTGAAGTCCTTGATGAACCGGACGGCTATAGGGCCGTCCAACTTCTTGATGGGTCTTGCCTCTATCCAATTGGTGAATTTGTCGACAGCCACGAGTAGATGCGTCATGCCGCCCCATGCAATCTTGAAGGGTCCTACCATGTCCAACCCCCAGACGGCAAAGGGCCATGAGAGTGGGATGGTCTGGAGGGCTGTTGCCGCAGGTGGCTCTGCGTGCTGAAGCGCTGGCACCCCTCGCATTTATCGACCAGCCGTTTGGCCTCTTCCAAGGCCGTCAGCCAGTAGAAGCCATGGCGGAATGCCTTGTCCACCAGGGTCCTGGAGGCGGCGTGATGCCCGCATTCGCCTTGGTGGATGTCGAGGAGGATTTCTTGCCCCTTCTCCGGCTCGACGCAACGTTGGAACACGCCGGTGGTGCTGCGATGAACCAGCTCGCGGTTGATGATGCTGTAGGCCGGGGCCCGACGCTGGATTTGTCTTGCCGTGGCCTCGTCAGGAGGGAGCTCGCCGAGCAAGAGGAAAGCCAGAATGGGCTGGGCCCACGAGGGGGCCGAGACGGGAGCCGGCTCGAGCTCGAGTGGAGCGCCAGAGGCAGCCGGAGCCCCCGGGTCCGGCTCGCCAGTCCCTGGGACCGGCTCGCCAGCCCCCGGGACCGGCTTGCTAGCCCCCGGGACTGAGGCGTCAGTCCCCGAGACCGGGGCGCCAGTCCCCGAGACTGAGGCATCGGGCGGGGGGGGGGGGGGTGCGTCGATCGTCATCATGACGGCCGCGGAGCCGACCCCGGCCGCCACGAGAGCGCTGGATGCCGGGGCCGACGGGGCCGGCATCCCAGCCGGAGCTGATGGTGCCGGCAGGGCAGCCGGATCTGACGAAGAGCCGACGGCGCTAGCCGGCACGAAGATGGACTCTGATTCGGGGGAGGGCGGGATCGAAGGCTTGAGCAGCCGTTCGAGGGAGACGCCGGCTGAGATGGCCTGCCGGGTGGAGCCGATCTTCGCCAATGTATCGGCCGCCTCGTTGTCCGCCCGAGAGATGTGGTGGAACTCGCAGCCCTCGAAGGAGCCGGTGAGCTGCTAGACGAGGAAGCGATAGCTGGCCATGTTGGCGTCCCTAGCGTCCCATTCGCCAGAGACCTGCTGTACCACGAGGTCGGAGTCGCCGAAACAGAGGATGCGCTGGATCCCGATCTCCTTGGTGAGCCGGAGGCCGTGGACGAGCGCCTCGTATTCGGCCACGTTGTTGGAGGCGGTGAAGAGGATCTGGAGGGTGTACTTGAGTTGGTCCCCCTTCGGGGATGACAAGACAATGCCGGCTCCCAGGCCGGTTCGCATATTCGAGCCGTCGAAGTGCATGCGCCAATGCGTGGAGTCCGGGGGAGGCGACACGAACTGGGTTTCGGCCCAATCGACGAGGAAGTCAGCCATCGTCTGTGATTTGATGGCGGTGCGTGGCTCGTGCCGAATCTCGTGGTCGGCGAGGGCGATGGCCCATTTGGTGATCCGGCCGGTGGCGTCTCGGCCGCTCATGATCTCGTCGAGCGGCGCCGTGCTCACCACGGTGATGGTGTGCTCCTGGAAATACTGCTTGACCTTCCTGGCGGCGAAGTATATGCCGTAGCACATCTTATGGTAATGGGGGTAGTTCTGCTTGGAGGCGGAGAGGACCTCGCTGAGGTAGTAGACGGGGCGCTGGACCGGCAGCGCTTTGCCCTCCTCTGGCCGCTCCACCACCAGCACGACGCTGATTACGCAGGTGGTCGCCGTGATGTACGCGAGCATCGGCTCCTTCTTAGCCGGCGCCGCCAGGACGGGGGCGCTAGAGAGCGCGCGCTTGAGGTCGCGAAACACCTCATCCGCCTGGTCGGTCCACTCGAACTTAGGCGTCTTCCTCATGAGCTGGTAGAGGGGCAGGGCCTTCTCCCCCAGCCGGCTGACAAACCGGCTGAGCGAGGCAAGGCAGCCGGCGAACTTCTGGACATCGCGGAGTTTGGCCAGCTTGTGCATGCGCTCAATGGCCCTGATATTCTCCGGGTTAGCCTCGATGCCGCGGGCGGATACGAAGAAACCCAGGAGTTGGCCGGCTGGCACGCCGAAGATGCACTTCTCCGGGTTGAGCTTGATCTTGTACTCGCGCAGGTTGGCGAAGGTCTCTCGGAGATCGTCGAGGAGGCTGAAATGCTTCTTGGTCTTGACGACGATGTTGTCCACGTAGACGTGGATGTTCCTGCCGATCTGAGGCAGGAGACACTTCTGCATGCAGCGCTGGAAGGTAGCGCCTGCGTTCTTCAGGCCGAAGGACATGGTGATGTAGCAGTAGGCCCCGAAAGGGGTGATGAAGGAGGTCTTCAGGCGGTCGGCTGGATCCAGCTTGATCTGCTGGTAGCCGGAATAGGCGTCCAGGAAGGACAGCAGATCGCAGCCAGCCATGGAGTCGATGACTTGATCGATCCGTGGCAGGGCGAAAGGGTCCTTTGGACAGGCCTTGTTCAGGCTGGTGTAGTCGATACACATGCGCCAGGTTTTGTTTTTCTTCAGCACCAGGACTGGGTTGGCCAGCCAGTCCGGGTGGAACACTTCCATGATGAAGCCGGCTGTGAGCAGCCGGGCGATCTCTTCTCCTATAGTACGCCGCTTCTCCTAGGAGAAACGGCGCAGGGGTTGCTTGACCGGCCTTGCATCCGGCCGCACATGGAGTTTGTGCTCGGCGAACTTCCTCGGAACTCCCAGCATGTCTTTTGGAGACCATGCAAAGATGTCCCGATTCTCACGGAGGAAGTCGACGAGCTCGCCTTCCTATTTGCTGTCGAGGTGGGCGCCGATGGTGACGCATTGCTTGGGGTTGGCCGGGTCGAGCGGCACCTGCCTGGTGTCCTTGGACGGCTGGAATGACGCCTCGCTGGCCGACTGGGACGGAGGAGCCGGCACGGCCGGCTGACCAGAGGTGTGAGCCACGAGCCGGTCGAGCTGCCGCTTCTCCTCCGCTATCTCCAGTGCCTCGGCCAGCCGGCTGCCTGTCACGTGCACACTCGATCGACATCTTGTAGTGGCTGGCGATGGTGATGATGCCCTTGGGACCCGGCATCTTGAGCTTGAGGTAGGCATAATGGGGGATCGCCATGAACTTGACAAGGGCCGGCCTGCCCAGCAGCGCGTGGTAGGGACTGTCGTGATCCACTACCTTGAACCATATTGGTTCGCGGCGGAAGTGGCTCTTGCCGCCGAAGAGAACATCGAGCTCGATCTTGCCGATGGGGGTGCAGGATTTTCCCGGCACGATGCCGTGAAACACCGTCTGGCTTGCTCGCAGGTCTTTCTCCCGGAGCCCCAGTTTGAGCATCGTGTCACGATAGAGGATGTTGATGTTGCTGCCCCCGTCGATCAACACCCACGAGAAACGGCAGGTGCGCCTCTCGGAGACGATGGTGGGATCGAGGACGAGGGCGTAGCTGCCAGGGTTTGGCATTACGGCCGGGTAGTCCGCCCAGCTCCAGGTAACCGGCTTCTCGGACCAGTGCATGAACTGGGGGACCGAGGGAACGGTGGCGTTCACCTCGTGCCGGCGTTGACGCACGCTGTGCTTGTCGGTTCCCTCGCTGGTGAAGACGACGTAAGCCCCGTCTTGGTCAGGGAACCGGTCGTGGAGGCGGCCGTTATTGGCATCCGGAACCGGCGCAGGGGGCTGGGCCGGAGCCGGGGCCGGCGCACGGGGAACCGGAGGCGGGAGAGCCGGGAGGCCCTCGCCTCGGGCCAGCCGCTGGGAAAAGCTGCACTGCCGGAGCGTGTGCGTAGCCGTCTTGGCCCCGGAGTGGTGCTTGCAGGGCAGGTCAAGCATTTGCTCGAAGGTAAGCTTGGGCTGCCATGCGGCCTTGCCGGCGCGCTGACGCTGGCTTGGGGCCCGGGCAGCCGGTTGCTCTTCTTCAATGGTGGCGATCTGCCGGCTCTCGTAGCGGGGATCCGGCTGGTCGGACTTGCGCTTGTTGTTTTGCTGCTGCCGGTTGTCGGCGGCCGCCCGTGGCGGGGCAGGCGGCGGGGCCGGCTTGGTTGGGGTGGTGACCTTCATCCGCATCGCGGAGTCGGCCGTGGCGTACTTGTCTGCCTTGGCCATCAGATCTGCCAGGGTCACCGGCTCGGAGCACAAGAGCTTGTGCTTGAGGGGGGTGCCGTCGCGGCAACCCTCAATGAAATACTGGATGGCCTGCACCTCGTTCACTCCCTCACAGGAGTTGCGGAGCTCGGTCCAGCGTGTGAGGTAGTCGCGGAAGGGTTCCTCCAGCCCCTGGACACACATGGCCATCTCGCGGGGCCGGCCGGGCCGCTTGTAGGTGCCGGTAAAGTTGCGGACGAACGCTTCCTCGAAGTCCGTGAAGGTGTTGATGCTGCCGGCCGACAGGCTGTTAAGCCAAGTCCGGGCCGAGCCGGTCAACATTAGGGGGCGTAGCGTACGGCTACGCATTTGTTTCCCATGGCGATGCCGACCGCGGTGGTGTAGTCGACCAGCCAGTCTTCCGGCTTGGCGGTGCCGTTGTACTTTGGGGTGTCGCGAGGGAGAGTGAAGCCGGTCGGGAACGGCTCGTTGCGGATCCGAGGGACAAAACATGCCGGGCTGATCGAGCCCTCCTCCTCGAGGAGGGCCGACTGCGCCAGCCGGTCGATGCGAGTTCGGGCGTCGTTTTCGCTCCGCGGGACGCGTGGGCCGAGCCGAGCGGCGAGCTCGGGGCGAACAGTTTGGGCAGGCGAGCGGGCGCGTACCTGCCGTGGGGGCGGGGTATGGTCCCGGCTGCGCCAGCTGCCGCCAGCCGGGGGGTCGTTGCGCCGGCTGTTGACGGCCGGCAGGTCGTCTCGCTGCCGAGAGCGTCCGTTATGGGAGCCGACGCCCCGCCGGTCGGAGCTGCGTGGGGAGGAGGCCTGCTGGGCCGGCCGGTGCTGGCCAGCGGTTTGCAGGGCGTCCCCCTCGGGAATTTCAGAGCCGGCGTTGGCGTTATTGAGCCGGGCCTGCTGGGCGTTGGCGGTGGCGATGAGGTCTTGGATGTGCCGGTCCTGCTGCTCTCGTTCCTCGCCCACCAGGTCGGCGAGGTCGGCGTAGGCCACGTGGGCGGCCCTTAGGTTGGCAGCCGGCGTGTCGTAGGTGGGGAGCCTGCCACCGAGGATTTCCGCGACCACACGGCCGCGGTTGCGGACGTCACCGCGCCGGCTGGGCTCGTTGCCGGCGGGGGTGAGACCGTAGGCGGAGTTATACTCGCGTTGCGCGGACTCCATCCGGCGCTTGGTGGTGGCGAGCGTGGTCGCCTCGTTGAGCAGCAGCCGGCGGGCGGCCTCCAGCTCGGCCGTGGCCGTGGCTGGGTTCGTCGTGGGCGCAACGGGGGTGCTGAGGCCCCGAAGCACGGAACCAAGGGGGAAGGAGGTGCCGGCGCGGGCGGCTGCGGCGGCCGTCTCCGCCTCCGCCCTGACACGGCCGGAGGTCGTGGAGGAGGCGGTGACCATTACCCCCGCGCGGGCGCGGGAGTCGATGGCCTCGCCCGGGGCGAGTGTGCCCACGGACGAGGGCGGGCCGAGGCCGTCGAGTACCTGGCTAGGGTACTCGTCGGCGGCTGGCTCGTCGGCGAGGCTCAGCCTGCCGACGCACTCGGTGAGCACAGCGATGTCGATCAGGGGGTCGCTGCCGAGGCGTTCGTCGGAGAGGCCTGCAGCGTCGCCCGCAGGGCTAGCGGGAACGGAGTCCCGCCCTGCGAGAGCAAGCCCCATGAGCGAGCAGTCCCGCCCGGACGCGGGGCGGCCGGGGGAGGTGGTGAAGGGTCCCGCCCAGAGCGTGACTCCGGCCGGCGCCACGGACGGCCCCACGGTGGGCGCCAACTGTCGTCGTTTTCTCACGACAGATGCCATGGGATGGCTTATCGAGAGTGGTTGGGGCCGAAGGACGCCGACGGGCTCCGGGAGCGGGATTAGGCACAAGCGGTGAGGGACACACGATGTACCCAGGTTCGGGGCCCTCCGTGGGAGGTAACACCCCTAGTCCTGCTGGTCTAGTTAGATGGTGGGTGATGTTACAATGGTGCTACTTGAGCTGAGGTCTAGAGGAGGAAGAAGGAGTAGCCGGCTCCTCTTCCCTTGCTACGTGGTAGTGAGAGTGCGAGGTGGGAGAATTCCTTAGCGCTTGCCTGCCCGATGCATGGGGGCCTCAGGGGGTTTTATAGGCCAACCCCCCGGCTTACAATATTCCTAAGATACTAAAGAGGGGACCCGGCTGGCAGCCTCTCCAGCCAGCCAGGGGGCCCGCCGGCTGGGTTGTCCCGTCGCTTGTAGGGCCCACCGGCTACGCGGTCCCATCGCCAACTGGGGCCCGCCAGCCGGCTCTTCTATTGGCCCGCGCCCACTTGCCGCGGCACGGGCCGCCCCGTGCGGCGTCGTCTTGCGCCTGCCGGCCGAAGTCAGCGGTATGGCCGGCTGCGCTGTAGCCACGCCGGGGCAGGTAATGGAGTGGATGGTGGCATGGCAGCACTGTTGCCCTGCCAGGTCTCGATCAGTCTTGGTCAGCGGTACGGCCGCCCGGACCGTAACCACTCCTGCCCGCGCGTCAGCAGTCGCTGTAGCCACACCAGAGCAGGTAATGGCGTGGACGGCGGTGTACTTGGCCACAGTGGGAGGGGACGGGTGCCTGCCCGTCCAGAGGTCAGCGGAAGGGCCGGCCGTAGGGCGGCCAGCCGTGGGCTGGCCGGGGGCGGGGCGACCGGCTCCTGGCCAGCCGGCCGCGGGCCAGTCGGCAGCAGGCCTGCCGGTAGCCAGCCAGCCGGCCTTGGCCCAACCGGCGGCACGCCAGCCGGTCGCGGACCAGCTGACCGTATGGTTTTTTTTCAGAAGGGGTTGGATTCCCTAGTCTTGGCCTACCCAGGGGTAATAACCCCGTCGTACTGCCATGACCTCATGAGCCGAAGGCGTTTCGTCCATTACGGAGCCGCCGATGATTTGGTCGTCTGGTTCATTTATAGGGGAAACAACCTCTTCCGCGCTGATGGATCTGGCGCCCTTATTGTCGTCCTGCCAAACCACCGATGGCTTGAAGAGCCGTTCAAGGCAAGTGTTTTTTGGGACAGGGTCGCGTTTGGCCCCCATGCGGGCCAGTAAGTCAGCAGCCTGGTTGTTGTCTCTAGCGACGTGATGGAATTCCAGCCCCTTGAACCGTGCGGATATTTTAAGGACGGCGTCTCTATATGCCGCCATCTTCGGGTTTTTGGCATCGAATTCGCCATTGATTTGAGAGATGGCCAAGTTGGAGTCTCCCCGTACCTCCAGCCGTTGTATACCCATGGAAGCTGCCATCCGAAGACCGTGCAAAAGTGCTTCGTACTCGGCTGCATTGTTGGAATCGGCATACATGATTTGCAACACGTATCGGACGTTGTCGCCTGTGGGAGATGTGAGAATAACTCCAGCCCCCAGTCCGGCCAGTGTTTTGGATCCATCGAAGTACATCGTCCAATGGGAGTATGTACTATATTCCCTGGGGAGCTCGGCCTCCGTCCATTCAGCGACGAAATCTGCCAACACCTGAGATTTAATAGCTCGTCGTGGCTTATAGGCAATATCGAAAGGAAGGAGTTCAATGGCCCATTTGGCTATGCGGCTGGTGGCGTCCCTGTTATTGATTATGTCGTTCAGGGGTACTTCGGATGCCACCGTGACCGAACACTCTTGAAAGTAGTGTCTTAGTTTCCGTGATGCCATAAATACTGTATAGGCTATCTTCTGGTAATGCGGGTATCTGGACTTGCATTGCGTTAGTACTTCTGACACATAGTAGACCGGCTTCTGTATCCAGAATTTGTGACCCTCCTCCTCTCGTTCGACGACGAGCATTGCGCTAACCACTTGGTTGGTGGCCGATATGTACAATAACATTGGTTCACCGGCGCCTGGTGCTGTGAGTATGGGGTTGCATGCCAGCAGTGTTTTGATTTCCTCTAACGCAGCAGCTGCTTCATCGATCCATTCAAAACTGTTGGTCCGTTTTAGCAACCTGTAGAGCGGTAAAGCCTTTTCACCGAGACGGGAAATAAAGCGGCTTAACGCCGCCACGCAACCCGCCAACTTTTGGACATGCTTTAGCTCTGTGGGAATTGCAAGTTCCGATAGGGCGCGGATATTAGCCGGATTCGCTTCTATTCCCCTATGGGAAACAATGAATCCGAGCAGTTTACCAGCGGGAACTCCGAAGACACATTTCTCCGGATTGAGTCGTATATCGTACTCGCGTAAGCTGGCAAAGGTTTGCCTTAGGTCGTCGATCAACCAACTGACGTGCTTGGTTTTAATGACCACGTCGTCCACGTATGCCTCGACTGTTTTACCGACTGTTTTTCGAGACAAGTCTGGATCATGCGCTGGTGTGTAGCCCCAGCGTTTTTTAGCCCGAAAGGCATTGTGTTGAAGCAGAATGGCCCGTAGGGGGTGATGAATGCGGTTGCAGCTTGATCGGATTCCTTCATTTTGATCTGATGGTATCCAGAGTAAGCATCGAGGAAGCACAGTGAGTCGTGTCCGGCTGTGGAGTCAATAATCTGGTCTATGCATGGTAGGGGGGAAGGGTCCTTAGGGCAGGCCTTGTTAAGGTCTTTGAAGTCAACGCACAGCCTCCAAGATTTGTCTTTCTTTGGTATCATCACCAGGTTTGCCAACCATTCGGGGTGTTTGATTTCCCGTATGAATCCGGCCTCTAGCAATTTGGCTAGTTCTTCACCCATAGCTTGTCGTTTAGGCTCGGAAAAGCGACGTAGAGTCTGTTTGACGGGTTTGGAGCCTGGGATTATATTCAGACTATGTTCTGCCAGCTGCCGTGGGATTCCTGGCATATCGGAAGGATGCCAGGCGAAGATGTCCTAGTTTTCTCGTAAGAATGCTCGCAGCGCCTCGTCCACCATGGGGTCCAGCTAAGCTCCGATGGACGCTGTCTTATTAGGGTCCGTTGGGTGCACCTGAAATTTAACAATTTCTTCTGCAGGTTTAAAGGACGTGGGTTTGGGCCTTTTGCTAAGGATCACATCGTCCTTGTCCACTGTTGACCGGAGTGCGGTCAATTCCTCTGCAGCAAAGGTCCTAGCTAGTGCCTCGAGGCCGAGCGCTGCTGTTTTGTTCTCAGCTCGGAGGGCTATATTCGGATCACTGGCGACTGTGATTACCCCGTTTGGGCCTGGTATCTTGAGCTTCATATACCCGTAATGGGGTATAGCCTCGAATTTTGTGAAGGCGTCACGCCCTAACAGGGCGTGGTAGCCACTGGGGAAGGGCACGATATGGAAGAGAAGTTCTTCAGATCGGTAGTTTTCGGGTGTGCCGAACACTACGTCCAGGGTGATACGTCCTGAACAACGCGCCTCTTTCCCAGGGATGATCCCCCGGAAGGTTGTGTTGCTGTGCTCGATGCGAGATCGGTCGAACTGCATTTTTTCCAGGGTGTCTTCGTAGATGAGGTTTAAACCACTGCCACCATCCATTAGCACCTTCTGTAGCCTGAAACCATCGACGATGGGGTTTAGGACCAGTGTGGCCGGTGTTTGACCGGGACGGATGGTTGGTTGGTCAGTGTCTCCGAAGGTGATTGGTAAGTCTGCCCATGAACTTGTTGCTGCCACATGGTAGACCTGTTCGAGTTCTCTAAGAGCTCTTTTCCTCCTGTTCCTAGAGGGGAACGTTTCGTAGATCGTCAGGACTTCAGCATTGTATTCTGGCGGCGTTGTGGAGCGCCTGTTCGGCGGTAGTGCCTCGAGGATGGCCTCTCCGCTTTTTGCGACCTGCCTGACGACCCAGCAAGCTCTGAGGCTGTGAGTCGGGCTTGTGTTCAGCAATACAGAATGTATAGGGCATGGCCTGTCCAATAGTCCATCAAGGACAGTTCTGGCCCCCATAGGGGGTCTATTTCTCTTTTCGGTGGGTTTGTGTTCGGCTAGCCGCTTCGGAGGTATCCGCTTTTTCCAATCTCCTCTAGGGTGTTCGGACAAGTCTGGTTCCGAAAGTAGCCGTTCGGCTTGCCAGGTGCTCTCCATGGCACAGTATTTTTGTACCAGGTCCGATAGCTCGGTGAAGCAGTGGATGTGTCGATGGGATAGGGCATTGAGGATCCCTTCATCATGACAATTGTGGCTAAAGGTTGCCATTATCTCCTGGTCACTAGAGTCTGGTACTCTGTCTCTAATGAGGAGGAGTCTAGCCCAAAAATGATGAACCGACTCCCCTGGTAATTGTTTGACCTCCCGTAAGTCCGAAGACTTGGACTCTCCTGCGGTTCTTGAATGCTCGACTTGGGTGGTGGGTGGGAAAAAAATTAGTTCCACGCCACGATGTGAGTCCGGAATCACGGGGTTCAAGCTTCGAGCTAAATTGGGGACCGATCCCGAACTATTTCCAAAACGAACTCCAGAAACCGGGTTACAGACGGGGTCCTGATGATCGGAAATTGGGATATAAACCGTCCTTAATTCCGGTTGTTGGGGGGACGAACCTCTAGCCGGACACTCAACGGTGGCGACTAGGTGAGTGATCGAGCGGGTGCGAATCTCCCTATCGTCGGGTTTAAGCCCGATCCGGTCATAGACCGGTGTCTGATCGTCGGTCATGCCCATGGTTTGAATCCGATCGAATATCTTGTTTAAGGACGAGGCATCGGTGGGGCACGTGTCGCCGAAGCGCGCAGGGTCAATCCGCAGCGTCGTGGTTCCGGAGTCGCTTGATAGCGAATCCGGGTTACGTTCGACCATGGCGAGTCCGGGCACAACGACTGGGTTGGGCGTTCTAGACAGCCCGGGGGTAAAGGCCGCCCCAGAGGTGGGGACGACGCTCCCGACGTCGAGGCGTTGGGATCTGCGGGTTCCTCCATGAGAGCTGAGGGCTCCAGCCAAACAAGCTCTCCCCGGGAATCGGTGACGAACTCTAAGGTTCCGAATCTGATTTCTTGATCGGGGAAGAAGCTTCCGATCTAGCCAAGATGGTCAGTCGGGTCGGCGCGCGACAAGACGTCACCGCCTGCGAAGATCTGACCAGGCATGGGGACATCCTGGCTACAGATCTCGTTGCTCATGACAAGGTGAGCCATCGATTCTTTTGGTGATCACAGCGGAACTCTCAATGAAAGCACCAATGTCGGTGTCAAAACCGGCGGATCTCGGGTACGGGGTCCCGAGCTGTGAGTCTTGGATCAGTGGTAACAAGGGGACGAAGGGGACGATGTTTACCTAGATTCGGGCCCTCCTATGGAGGTAAAACCCAACGTCCTGCTCGATTATATTGATGGTATGAAGGTTTACAGAGTTGATCTACCTCGAGATCGACTTGCTAAAACCCTAGATGAGTTTCTCTGTCTTACAATCTAAAACCCTTCGGGTTATATAGGCGCCAAGGATCATTAGGGTTACACATAGTCGGTTGCCCACCGGAGGGAAAAACATACCTAATCAACTATCTCAAACTTGAAAGACACGCCACGACTCCTGAGGTCTCCTCCATAGCGACGAGGCCTTCGATCAATCCCATCCTCAGCGTGCGGCCCATGAGTCCGGCCTATGAAAAATAGGCCGGCAGTGCGAGGACCCCTTAATCCCGGACTCCCTCAATCATCCGCTGCTGAACTGCTCGAGCTTGATGACTCGGAGGTAGAACTTGACTCTCTTGGCCTTCTCTTTATATAGCTCATTGACAATGATTACTCACAGGAAGAAGCAGAAACAAGCCATGCTGATGTTACAGAGGTAATTATTGTCTCCTCTGACTCGGAACCTTTACCAATAAAGAAAATACGGCGGGCTGTACGGAAGGTAAAATGTACACACCCTTTTGCTCACTTGGATCCCAACTTTCTTTTGAAGAAGCAGAAAGATGATAATAGACGTCAGACCCGGAGCACCGGCTTTGAAGATCTTGTGGCCGGCTTACCGAATGCTCCGGCTCCTCGGAAACGGCACACCGAGGTATTTCGTTACCTTGAATTTATCTCTTCTGTATGCTTTAATCTTATGTTACAGCTGCTTTATACTTTCCAATTTAACTTCCCAGGAATCACCTCCTTCTTCCGGCGACTCAACCGCCACGAAGTTACCTCCTCTTGTCATCAACCCGGGGTGAGCATTTTTACGTCCCGTAACGTGTTAACATTCTATCCTTGGTTATGACATATATAACGCCACCTTCGCTCACAGGGCTCAAGCCAAACGAAGGAAAATAACCGGGTCATCTGCCACTCCTGATGCCCAAGACCCGGAGAACCCAAGGCCTAGCACCCCTGAAACTCACATTGAGCCCTCTGAAGCTGACAAAGGCACACATGAAGAGACTCCTCAGCCTACTGAGCCAGCTGATGTTGACATTGCAGCTCCTGAAGCCCATCCGGAAACTGATCCTAAGCCGCCCAGCCCCCAGCCAACAGCTGAAGACATGGCTTCTCCTGAAGAAGTTATTATGACCGGGGCGGCTTATAAATCTCCGGCTCCTTCCAATGTTCTATCCAAACATACCAGCCAAGATGAGGCAGCTCCTCTTGAGGAAGAGAATATTCAATTTGAACTTCCTAATTTAGAAAAGCTTACTGCTGATGAGTTACACTCTGGCTATCTTAGCCGTCTCTCCGCAAGCCGGGACGTGGAAGCCAACTTGGTTGGTATGATGAAGAAAAAATACGAGGTACTCTACTTCCCTTGCCTTCCATATATCCTTACAGCCCCCAAGAGCCGGTTTATTTTGTAAAAACCAGCCGGGTCTTCAATCACTTGTACACTGCAATAAATCGCCTTGTAGCCCCCAAGGGACGGGTTATGATGTGAATTATGAGCCGGTACTTGACATAGACAAAGAGCCAAGTGTAGCCCCCAAGGGCCGGGTCATTTTCCTGAAGATGATCCGGGTCTTATGTGAATTGTAACCCTTTAAAGAACTGATGCACATTAGCCCCCAAGTGTCAAGTATATTGCTTGCAATCTGCTTGAGACTTGTAGTATCCTTCTTCATTGCCCCCCAATTATTATCATATATTGTTCTGGCGGCTTAAGAATGAAAATAATCCTGTTCTTGACCACTTGTATTCTGTAGGAATCTTTAAATGCGTCCGAGTCTAAGTTGACTGACCTGAAGAAGAGTTTAGCTTTGCAACAGGACGCCCGGGTTGAGGCTGAAGAAAAATGGCGGCTCTCCTCCATAGAGATCAAGAAGGTCAAAGCGGAATTTGAAATGTACAAACAAACAGCTAAAGCCGAACAAGCCGTCTTGACTAAACGCGCGGAAAACACTGAGGGTCAATTGCAACCCGTCACAGAAGAGCTTAACGATCTGAAAAGCCATATATCCCGGATGATTGCAGCCGTCTTTGGTAAGTGTCGTTAACTATCCATACTCCTTGCAAAAGGATCTTTGGAGAATTTTTTCAGGCGGCTTATAACATTTATCTTGTTTGTAGGTGAACGAAGTCGCCAACTTTCAGACAACAGCCTGCTAAAGCTGAAAGCTTTATATTCACTTACTGAACAGCTGTATGCCGGATCCCTTGTTACCATTAAGGTTGTTATGACTGAGAAGGGCGTTCCAAAGCTTATGAACGGTGTGCTACAAGTCCTCTCCACCATCCCGAGGCGGATAGAAGAGCTGAAGAGATCAACCGCCCGTAAAGGTGCAATGGTTGCTTTGAGCCGGTCACTGGCTTATGCACCCGAGCTTAACCCGGCTGAGATGATGGATGGTTTTCCTCAGCTGAAAGACGACGGCTCGCAGTTCACTCAAGATGACTATGCCCGTTGCATGAAGGCATCCCGAATATTGGTAAGCCGGCTGGCCGCAGAAGCTGACCTGTCGTCATATCAAGCGGCTTATTCTGAGGATAATAAGCGAGTTCGGGGGCCCACCTTTGAAGCAAAAAGCTTGATTCCTCAATGCCGTAAGCACCTCTTTGCCCCTGATGTTGACCCATCTCCAATCATGCATGACGAAGCCGAATTTGAGGCCTTAACAAACTGCAACTGGGATGTGGACAACCTTCAGATCTGGGAGACCGAAGACCCGGCGCAGGATGACCCGGCGATGAGCTAAATAAAGAGTTGGCTTCATGTGAAGGTAACCCGGCCCTGTTGATATGCCGGGTTATATTTTGCTACAAAAAACTTAAGTCCGCAAATTTTGGGCTCCTTGACAACCTTGTAATAGCAGTAGTAAAACTGATTGCCTTGGTTGTGCCTTCGTGCACATTTGGAGTTTGAATAGCTTTATACTTATCCATCCTCTATTTATTCTGGCTATGATTATGTTTCTTGATGCTTGACGGCAGCCTATCATGAAAGACAAGACCTGCAAAAAATAACAAGACAGAAAACATATTCTCTATCATTGTTTAGGCGGCTTTAAAGGCACGGCCCAAAGAGGTTAACTCTTGTTTTGTATTCTTGAGAAAAAACTCAAGTTTTGTTGTTTTTTCAAAACGTAGGCATGACTGCCCAAACCTCATATGCCGGCTTTCACATGGCACAGATTCGTCATTTTAACCTTAACTAGTTCAGGGTCTTAAAAAAGATTGACTGTTAAGAGTACGACGAGCCATATAGCGGAGAGACTACAACAGGGCATGAGTACCCCCAAGCCCATCAGCCGGCTCTCCCGTGACATAAATCCGTCGTTTTAACCTTAAACAGTTCAGGGTCTTAAAAAGATTGACTGTCTAAGAGTACGAACGGGCCACATGGCGGAGAGACTACAGCAGACGGGCGAGTTTATCCTAGCTTTCTGTAAGCCGGCCCTCTCGTGACATAAGCCGCCGTTTTAACCTTAACCAGTACAGGGTCTCATTGCAAGATTGACTGTCAATATTTTTGACCAGTTCAGAGTCTTTATTGCGAGATTAACTGGTAAGAGTTTGGCGGGTCACATGGCGGAGTGACAAGTTGCAAACAGGCAGGTTTAACCCGGATATGGCTTAGAAGCCGGTCAAGAGGGTATGAAAGCTAAACCAGTGGGTTGGAAGCCCCCAAGTGACCTGTTGAATTATCAGCTCTTTTGCACAATTTTGTTGCACGAAAAAATGGCAGAGGCCACGAATTGTGGGGATGCCAACTTTATTATATTAAAAAGGTATATACAATGACAAATGTATGTACATTGATGAGAGTCAATGACTCAAGTGTAGTAAGGTCAAAGATGAGCAATATTCGATGGCCTGTTGGTCTCTTGTCCGGAAGTGCGTGACTCGTCGTTTTCCCGTAGATCAATGAGGTAATATGACCCATTGTTGAGATTCTTGCTGACCATGAAAGGTCCTTCCCAAGGGGGAGATAACTTATGCATATCTGTCTGGTCTTGAATCAGACGTAGCACCAAGTCGCCTTCTTGGAACGTCCGGGTCTTGACTCTGCGGCTATGATAGCGACGCAGATCTTGCTGATAAATCGCCGATCACGTTGCTGCCAGATCCCGTTCCTCGTCCAAAGCATCCAGCGCATCCTGACGCGTTGTCTTGTTATCAGTTTCAACATAAGCCGCCACCCTGGGCGAGTCATGGCGGATATCACTTGGGAGAACAGCTTCCGCACCATAAACCATGAAGAAAGGCGTATAGCCTGTTGACCTGTTGGGGGTGGTTCTAATACTCCAAAGAACTGAAGGCAACTCCTCCACCCAACAACCCGGCGTTCGCTCCAAAGGAACCATAAGCCGGGGTTTTATCCCTCTCAAGATTTCTTGGTTAGCACGTTCTGCCTGACCATTGGACTGTGGGTGAGCCACAGAGGAAATATCAAGGCGGATATGTTCACTTTCACAGAATGCTTTCATAGCCCCCTTGGATAAATTTGTACCGTTGTCAGTAATGATACTGTGAGGGTAACTAAAACGAAAGATCAACTTCTTGACGAACTGAAGCGCCGTAGCCGCATCACATTTACTGACCGGCTCTGCCTCAACCCACTTGGTAAACTTATCAACCGCCACCAAAAGGTGGGTCTTCTTATCTTTTGACCTCTTAAAGGGCCCGACCATATCAAGCCCCCAGACCGCAAACGGCGAGGTGATTGGAATCATACGCAACAGCTGAGCTGGCACATGGGCGCGTTGTCCAAATTTCTGACATCCGCCGCACTTGGTAACTATGTCCTCTGCATCTTTATGAGCCATCAACTAGAAGAAACCGTGTCGGTAAGCTTTGGCCACCAAGGATTTTGAGCCAGCGTGATGACCACAATCACCGGAGTGAATCTCATGTAAAATTTCCTTGCCCTCTTCCGGGGAAACTGTAACACGCCAAAAATCAGGTTATCGATTTTTGTGCTGTTATTCCTTCCTTGCTTTTCTCTCCTGAATTTTTCCTCTGGAATTTGGCAAGTGACCAGATGAATTCAGTCTATCCTCAACCTCTCAGTGCCTTCCCCATGCTCTTGTGCCAGCCAACCCTCCGTCAGTAAACCCTGAATCTCATTGAAACCCTAGTTCCGAAATATTGGAACTGGAAATCCTGCCTTTGTGATTACAAAGGAGCTATCATTTCCCTTGCTCTTGTAATCCTCCCAAAATTTCCAGAGATCCTTATTCTCTCATAAACCCTAGATGTGCAAAAATATTGCTAAGTCATATGCAATATTTCTCATCTAGAATTAATTCCTTTTTCTGCCTTTCTAAGGAATTAAATCCAGGAAAATATCTATCCATCTCCAAAGCTTATGAAAACTTGTGGAGATATTCTTTGTGATCATATTGAGCTCTCATAAAAATATTGGCCATAATTAAATAGTGAAAATTGCATTTTCCTATTTAAAGCCAATATCTCAATTTGGGGCCTTTCCAAAGGAACTACCATTTTGGTAGCTAGGAAAAATCCCAAATAATTTGTGGAGCTTCTCATATCCATATATTCTCCATTTCCATTAAAATATCAAGTTCCCCAATTCAAATTTTGAGGACCACTTCCGTTCGCAAATTCTGTCCAGATTTCCCATTTGCAAAGGAAGTGCATGATTCCTTGATCTCCTTGGGCTAAAAATTTTCAGGGTGATTCATGGTTGTAAATTAACGTTGGACACCAAAAATTAGCCCATTCCATCTAGCCAATTTTCCTCAGCAAATTTGCCAAGTTTCTTTCCAGATTGGAGCACTGTGAAGGAAGTATTATTTCTACTTATGAAAATGGTATACAATTTTTACAGTGACTCCATATGCCTAAATAATTGGTCTCCTCCAAATTTGAGCCACTTTCATGTAGCCATTTGACCCCAGCTTCATCATTTCCAAATCTGGCCAGAATGCCAAGTTACAAAGGAAGTATCCTATAGACTTGTCCAGTGGAGCTGAAACCTTGCCAAGATGATGACCTTAGTAGATGGTTGACCCCTGCCCAAGATCAGGCCAAGAGGTGTACTGAGGTGACTACACCACAGCACAAACAGTGTGCTGTTGGGGACTGTTCGACCTTGGATCAGTCACCTCAGACCCCTCTAGAGCGAGTTAGACACATAGGTCAACTCAGCGAATGACGGAGAAGGCCCCAGACATGGTTTGGCGTCGAGCAAGGCATGTCAACGCCATGGCCACGCGGTGACCACGGGCAAAGCGTGCCAAAACCGCGCCCTGTGCGTTGGAGTTGACGAGAGCGCATCTCCAGCAAGGTCTAGCTTGTCTGGGAGCGTCGGAGAGCTTCCCAGCGCGTGCGTGAACCCTCTGGAGCTCTCTCCCCCTCGTCCTCTAGCCGTGGAAGCCTCTGCCGCCGTCCCGAAGCTCCGGTCGCCGTCCCGAAGCTCCGGTCGTCGCCCCCTCCTTCCCGAGCCTTCCCCCGTGGCTATTTAAGAGCGTGCCCGAGCCCCTCCCGTGGACCATCGAGCCCCAGCCCCCTCCCATTTGAGCTCCCCGAACTCCCCCTCTTCCCATGGCCGAGCGCCGTCGCCGGACTCCCGCAGCCAATCCCTTCCCGTGCCCCTCTCCTTCCCTTCCCTAGCCACCCAGAGGGACTCTAGTTCCCAAAGAAGCCGATGCCCCTTCCAATTTTTGCCGGCATCGCCCTGGCGGGTCGCTCCCAAGCGCCGCCATGGCCGTTTGCTCGGCCGGCCGTGGTCAGCTCTGTCCAGGCCCTCTCGAGCTCTCCTGCAGCTGCCCATGGGCGCGGGGTGGCGCCGCGAGCTCGCCTGTCTCGCCGGCGGGGGCAGCCGACGGGGGGAGCGCCGGCATCGAGCTCGGCCGGGTGCCCCTGCCCTTTTCCCTATTCCAAGGTCGGGGGTAGAAGACGACCGAGCGGGGGAAGAAGGAGATGAGGTGGGTCCCGCTCGTCAACGTCTAGCGTTGACCGGTCTGACCTGCTGACTGGGATTAGTGAAAGCGTACTTTGTCAAAAGGCGCTTTCCTAATGCGAAAGCGTATTCTACTTCGGGCATAGGCAGAAATGCGCTTTTCCTGAACTGGAGGCATATTTTCAGTAATACGCTTTCAGCCCCAGTCCCGCCGGCCGAAAGGCTTATTTTATGGACGTTCACTGGTTTAGGCCGAAAATGAATGTATTTCTATTTGTTTTCTGCCTAAACAATGAACGGCTGTAACTTTGCGACCGTAGCTCCGATCGAGGTAAAACCAGCACCCACGTTTTCGTCTTGTCGAGCCCGTTCCGATGGTACCATTTTCACTATGTGTTCACACTGTGAAAATAACCATTTTGCCCTTGCCCTATATCTACCCCTCTGTGAGGGAACCCTTTCCGGCGATTTCTTCTGCGAGGCAATCGCACTTCCTCCCGGCGTATTCGTCGACCCTCAGGCAAGCCAACCTCTTACCATGAGCTCCGGACTTGCGTGATGACTTTCTTGCACTTTGTGTGTGTATCGTATTACCTCCGTACCACCTGTTAGTCTGCATTTGCATACACCGGTGGTGACATCGGTATTAGACACTAGTATTTCTATTCATCTAGTGCCATGTCTTATTTCCATATGGTCATGCTAACAATAATAATAATGTTGACATGTTAGTACTATGGTTGATCCCATGCCGTGACTCTCAGTACTATGATCTTGCTATGTTAGCACTTATTATTGTCAGTGGAATAGTACGATGATGGATATGTTGAGTGGGATGAATAAAGGATATTTAGCCGGTTGAGCTTGAGTCACCTGTCCGAGCTTATCCGTGCAACCACATTTGCCGGTATGGGACGGCCTTGACTTGGTCTGATCACGTGCTCTTTCACCGGTACCTCCAAAGAGGGAGGGTTATGCACGCGTGCTACCCTGATCAGGTAGGCGGTGATAACCCTATGAGCCTAGTTGATTGTTTGTTTGGGCCCGTCCCCGTTTGGGACAGTAATCCCCGTTTGGGATTACCTAGTTTGGCCATGACGGTGGCAGGTGTCATGAGGACACAGGGGCCACCCAAGGCTGACCTCCGGGGGAGGAAGAGTGCCGGTGGTACGATGAAAGAGTCACGGGTCAGGCAGGTTTCGTTGAAGCAACGCTGGTCCACCCGAGTGGGATCGCGAGGCCAGGTGCTTCATGGTGTGGGTAAAGTGCGCAACCTCTGCAGAGTGTAAAATCTATTCGAATAGCCGAGTCCACGGTAATGGACAGCCCGTCCAGACCTCACTAGGTGGTCAACCGTAGCAGTGTTAGTATTGATGGAAGAATTCATCTTGGGTAGACATCAGTTGATGTCAGGAATAAGATATGTTAGCCAAGGGATGGCTATATGATGAGTGGTCGGATGACCACATGATTTGGATTGGATTTGGATCAGTTCAGGTTAGATCATGAGTATGTCGAGGGTTGTGGAACAACCCAGAAGAGAGTAAGTTGGTATCCGGTACAGTAAGTATTCTAAGCATTTAGTGTGGTCTTGCCATAGATTACTTGCTTGATCCATGATATGCCATGCTTGACCTATGCTTGCCTTGTTAGCATTCATGCCATGTTTAGGATTAATTCATGCATAGCATAGGGCTTGCTTTGTCATTTGCTTGTTTGGTTGCTATATATTTGGTAGTCTTGCGAGTACATTCAAAGTACTCACCTGGCCTTGCACGTGGCCAGTTGCAGGAGATGATCCGTCATGCTAGATCGTAACCAAGCCAGTCCTGTGCGTATGGAGCCAGCCAGAGATGTCATTGCCGCTGAACCAAGACCTCTGCTACCATTTAGTTAGCCTTGGAGCTATGTAATATTGTTGTAAGCAACAGTATTGTAATACTCCATTATAATTAATAAAGCCATTTTGTGCTTGGAATTGCTGTATCATGTCTTTGGCGTGCGCCAGGTCTTATCCCGGGGCTGGCGTGCGTCGGCCCTCTATCGGGGTGCCACAGAAATGCAGCGCTGAAAAACACCGGTCACACTGCACCTGTGTAACTCGCCATTGACGATAGTCATGGACTTGGACCGCCTCACAATCTGCCGCACCAAAGTCTCGTCGTCGAGTAACTCGCCGCGAGTCAGGTACGCCAAATAAGGCAACGTCCAATCAGGAATAGCACGGAGAGCCGCCACCAATTGTCCTTCCGGGTCAGGTACAGCGAGGTCCTCCTCAGAAGGTAATTTGACTGACGGGTGATGCAAAACGTCCAAAAACACATTAGGCGGCACCGGCTTGCGCTGAGACCCCAGTCTTGATAGAGCGTCAGCCGCTTCGTTCTTCCGACGATCAATATGATCCACCTAATAACCCTTGAAGTGTCCGGCAATAACGTCAACCGCTTGGCGATAAGCCGCCATCCGAGGGTCTTTAGAATCCCACGTGCCTGAAACTTGTTGAGCCACCAAGTCTGAGTCGCCCAGGGACCTAACCCGGCTTAGATTCATCTCCTTTGCCACACAGAGACCATGAAGTAAAGCCTCATATTCAGCTGCATTGTTAGTACAAGGAAACATTAGCCTTAACACATAACAAAACTTGTCACCTCGAGGGGAAGTTAAAACAACTCCAGCCCCCGAGCCTTCCAGCTACCTGGATCCATCAAAGTGAATTGTCCAGTATGTATTATCCGGCTTCTCCTCCGGTGCTTGACACTCCGTCCAGTCATTTATGAAATCCACCAAGGCTTGAGACTTGACAGCCGTTCGAGGCACATACTTCAAATTAAGAGGTCCGAGCTCCAGTGCCCACTTAGCAATTCTGCCGGTGGCCTCTCTATTTTGGATTATGTCTCCCAAAGGAGCAGAACTAACCACCGTAATCGGATGTCCAAGGAAATAATGCTTTAGCTTACGATTTGCCATGAACACTCCATATATCAGCTTTTGCCAATGTGGGTATCTCTGCTTGGACTCAATTAACACCTCACTGACATAGTAAACCGGCCTCTGGACTGGATATTCTTTCCTTGCCTCCTTGTGCTCCACAACAACCGCAGCACTGACGGCCCTGTTATTAGCCGCCACATACAGGAGTAGTGGTTCCTTCTCCTCAGGAGCAGCCAAAACCGGTGGCTCAACTAATTGTTTTTTGAGCGCTTCAAACGCCTCATCGGCAGCATCACTCCAGACAAAATCATCCGTCTTCTTCATCATCTGGTACAAAGGATAGCCTTCTTGCCTAGGCGACTTATGAACCGGCTTAAAGCAGCGATGCGACCCGCCAGGCGCTGGACATCGTTAACACGCGCCGGCTTAGACAATCAAGTGATGGCCTTTATTTTATCCGGGTTAGCTTCAATCCCCCTTTCTGAGACCAGGAAACCCAGAAGCTTGCCTGCAGGGACACCAAAGACACATTTAGCCGGGTTAAGCATCATCTTGTAAACCCGCAGATTATCAAAAGTCTCCTTCAGATCGTCAAGCAGAGTCTCCTTCTTCCTTGACTTCACCACAATATCATCCACATAAGCATGAACATTGCGCCCGATCTGACTATGAAGACAATTCTGCACACAGCATTGATAAGTCACCTGCGCACTTTTAAGTCCAAAAGGCATGGACACATAGCAGAAAGCTCCAAAAGGCGTGATGAAACATGTCTTCTCTTGGTCTTTGACTGCCATCTTGATCTGATGGTAACCCGAATAAGCATCCAGGAAACATAAACTCTCACAACCCGCCGTGGGATCAATGATCTGATCAATGCGAGGGAGAGCAAATGGATCAACCGGACAAGCTTTGTTGAGATCTGTGTAATCCACACACATGCGCCATGTGCCGTTCTTTTTAAGCACGAGCACTGGATTATCCAACCACTCCGGGTGAAAAACCTCCACGATGAACCCTGCTGCTAAGAGCCGGGCTATCTCTTCCCCAATAGCCTTGCGCCGCTCCTCATTGAAACGTCGGAGAAATTGCCTGACTGGCTTAAACTTAGGATCCACATTAAGGTGGTCCTCAGCGAATTCTCTCGGCACACCCGGCATGTCAGAAGGTTTCCATGCAAAGATGTCCCGATTCTCATAGATGAATTCGATGAGTGCGCTTTCCTATGTGGGGTCCATGTTAGCCCAATAGTGAACTGCTTCGATGAGTCGCCGGGAGCAAAATCCACCAACTTGGTATCTTCGGCAATGAACTTCAGGGGCGGCTCAGACTCTGTGCTAGGCTTTTTCAATGGAGTCATATCCGCCGGGTCAACATTATCCATGTAAAACTTAAGCTCCGCCTCAGCACAACTTGTCTCCGCATACGCAGCATCGCCTTCCTCACACTGAAGGGCAATCTTCCGATCCCCGCGCACCGTGATCATCCCGTTTAGAGCCGGCATCTTGAGATGCAAGTAAACATAACAGGGCCTGGCCATAAACTTCGCGAAAGCCAGCCGTCCAAACAAAGCATGATATGGGTTCTTAATTTTGACCACCTCAAACCACAAAGTTTCCACCCTGTAATTGTTGTCATCACCAAACGCCACCTCGAGAGCAATCTTTCCTATTGGATAAGCATACTTGCCTGGCACAATGCCATGGAATACTGTAGTTGACGGCTTAAGAGCTTTATCGGTCAGCTCCATCCAGCGAAAAGTGTCGTAGTATAAGATGTTGATGCTGCTGCCACCATCCATCAATACCTTGGTAAATTTATAGCCTCCCACCTGAAGAGCCATGACCAGTGCCAAGTGTCCCGGGTTATCATCCTGTGGCGGGTGATCCTCCCTGCTCCATGATATTGTATACTCAGACCACTTCAAATAGCGTGGAAGAGCCGGCGTTGCGGTATGAACCGCCCTCTTGTGTAGCTTTTGATCCCGTTTGTCCAGACTTGTGGTAAAAACATGATACTGGCCTCCACTAAGCTGCTTCGTATTACTCTGATACCCTGACTGGTTGTTTTGCTGTTGACCACCGTTGCCAGGCTGATGATGGTAACCACCTAGATTACCTTGCCCCTGATAGCCGGAACTTGAGCCGCCTCCTCCAAAGCTTGACCCATGAGAGCCGGATCCTGACCCGCTAGACGGTCCATTGCCGCCACCATGATGCTGATTAAGGTTGTAGTTCCGGAACTCCCGCATTATATAACAGTCCCTCCAAGTGTGACTGGATGGCTTGCCGGGTTGACTGTGCTCCGGGTAAGGTTTGTTAAGCATCGCCTCCATATTAAAGGGGGCTTTAGCCTTAACGAAAGGCGGTTTACCGTTGCCCTTAGCACGATTGTTCCCGGTACTGGTGTTGGCTACCAGATCTGACCCGCCGTCCGGGCTCTTTCTCTTTCCGCCATTGCCCGGGTTGTTATTTCCTGCCCCGTTTTGCTGCTGGCCCTTGCTGCCGCCATTCTTTTTACCCTTAGCCGATTTCTCCTCGTCAGACCCAGGATCCGTAGTTGTATCTGAATCTGCATATTTGGTGAGAGCCGACATGAGCTCACCCATGTCCTGACAGGAACGCTTTAGCCGCCCGAGTTTCTGCTTAAGGGGTAAGAAATGACAATTTTTCTCCAAAATCAAAACTGCTTGAGCCGCCGAGATATTATCAGATGAGTGGATAACAGTCGAGACCCGCCGGACCAAATGATGGGCCGACTCATCTTCATACTGCACACAATGATCGAGGTCAACAATCGTCATAGGCTGCTTGCATGTTCCTCTGAAATTCTTGATGAATCGTGCTTTCAACTCGGCCCAAGAAGCAATGGTATTGGGAGGCAGACCCTTTAACCACGTACGAGCAGGTCCTTCCAACATCATGATGAAATACTTCGCACAAATGGTCTCACTGACATCTAACATCTCCATGGCGAGCGCATAGCTCTCGATCCAGGCCTCTGGGGGTAAATCAGCCATATAGTTAGGCACCTTGCGTGGCCCTTTAAAGTCTTTGGGCAAGCGCTCATTATGTAATGCTGCTGTTAAGCAAGGCACACCAACACCCCTGGATGAGACTCCGGCTCCCACCAAAGTTGAAGGGGTTACCGGAGACGGCTCAGGAATCTCCGGGTAATCTGTCACCGGCGTCCCTCCTCGATGGGCTCTGCCTCTGTCCATGATTTCCTGGGCGTTGGTACGGGGCGGGTCATTGCAGGGCGGGTTACGTCATCGCTCGTTGCTAGAAACCGCTGGAGACTCTATGCGTCGGCTGTAACTATGGCTTGGAATGGGGGTTGAGTGCACATGACTCCGTCTGTACGTGTACTTCTCCTGCTGAGCTACCGCCGTTTGTAATAACTCGATGGCGTTCCGCGCCTCCTCCGCGAATGGCGTCCCCTCAGCGAGAGGAAGTGCGTTAAGCCTGGCAGCCACTGCTATCATGTTGTCCACCGGGTTAGAATAGTGGCCGGGTGGCGTCAAAAAATGCCGTGGCGGGGTCTGATCCCTACGGGGCGGGTCTGGCCGCCGCGGTGCTTCCGTGACCCAGGTCACAGCCAGTGGCACATTTGGCCCTGCCCCTATGGTATTAAAGAGGTTACGAGGTTCCAGCTGTATCGGGAGACGGGCTTGAGACCTCCTCTGAAGGACGGCCTCTGAAGCATGTTGATCCAGATTAAAACGAAGAGCTTCCGCCCTCAGACGCTCCGACTCAGCTTCCATCTGAATTTGCAACGTGTTATCCTCCTGGGCCTTGGCCATCTACGTTTTCAGCCTGGTAATCTCCGCATTATGCTTTGCCTGATTTCCAGCTGTGACTTCTGTTCCCATCAAGGTTGTCAGCTCCTACATTAGATCCAGCAAAACTTGAGCCGTCGTCCTGGATGACCCGGCGCCTGGCAGGGCAGCTCCTGCTGTCGCTCCGGATGTCATGCTGTCGAGAGCCGGCGCCGTGCCTGCCATGAAGATGGCGGCTCGGCTCGGTGGATCATAGGGCTCCGGAGTACTATCGCCATCGGCATAGCCCCCAAGACCACCATCATGAAGCCAGTAAATCGACTCCGCCTCTCCACTTGAGGATCCGTCGTCCGAGAGGATAAGAGTTTCCCCTCCTGACACGGAGTCTTCCATGCCTTGCATGAAGCCGACGAAGACGCTCCACTGCCCGGGTTGCACATGGGCGGGTTGCGTACGCCGGGCCGACTCGACGAGGTTGGTGCAGATGTCCGGCCCAGGCTCAGATCCACCGACCTTTCCAATGAAAACGTGAATTCCGCCGAAGGGGACCCGGTACCCGTACTCGATTGAGTCGGCCTCGGTGCCCCAGTCAGCGTCATCGATGTAGAGCTTGCCGCGGCGACTCTTAGTCATCCTACCAACAGCATATCCCGCGATCTCCGGAAGATAGCCCTTCGAGAACTCCGCACCACCGCGCGCTAGCCCAACGGTGGGCGCCAGCTGTCGTGGTTTTGTCACGGCAGATGTCCTAGTGAGAGGACTTAGGTTCGAGGCCATCGCTAAAGCGGTGAGCTCGAAGGGGTTGATCGGAATCAAGAGACAAGGGTTTACCCAGGTTTGGCCCCTCGGAAAGAGGTAAAAGCCTACGTCCTGCTTTGTGCTGTATTGACTGGATATAGATTACAAGGGAGCGAGTTCGCTTGACCTAGCTATCGATCAGTTGTTTCTCTCCTCTAAGCCGCCCGGGGAACCCGCTTTTATATACACAGGCTAGGGCCCCGGGCTTACAAGAGTCCAGACCGGGTCACACTAAGTATCCGATCAGATCTCTAAGTCGTCTAGCCTTCCTGGGCAAGCCTTCTTCCGGGCGGCTCACGCGCCCGGGTCTCGCCCCACCTTCCGGCTCTGGGCCTCCATCCGGCCCACCTGGCGAGTCACCTCTAGGATTCTCTTCGGCCTTCAGGCCCTCTTGGGATCTTTAAGTATGAGCCGCCAGCTGTGACCCGGCCCCTCCTGGGCGGGTTATACCACGGAGTTATATCACCAACATTAGGCCCTAGATTGATTTGAACCTGTTCATGTCAATCTCCAAGTCCATTTGGTGACTTCTGTTCCCATCAAGGTTGTGAGCTCCTACATTAGATCCAGGAAAACTTGAGCCGTCGTCCTGGATGACCCGGCGCCTGGCAGGGCAGCTCCTGCTGCCGCTCCGGACGTCATGCTGTCGAGAGCCGGCGAAGTGCCTGCCATGAAGATGGCGGCTCGGCTCGGTGGATCATAGGGCTCCGGAGTACTATCACCATCGGCATAGCCCCCAAGACCACCATCATGAAGCCAGTAAATTGACTCCGCCTCTCCACTTGAGGATCCGTCGTCCGAGAGGATAAGAGTTTCCCCTCCCGACACGGAGTCTTCCATGCCTTGCGTGAAGCCGACGAAGACGCTCCTCTGCCCGGGTTGCACATGGGCAGGTTGCGTACGCCGGGCCGGCTCGACGAGGTTGGTGTAGATGTCCGGCAAGGGCTCAGATCCGCCGACCTTTCCAATGAAAACGTGAATTCCGCCGAAGGGGACCCGGTACCCGTACTCGATTGAGTCGGCCTCGGGGACCTAGTCAGCGTCATCGATGTAGAGCTTGCCGCGACGACTCTTAGTCATCCTGCCAACAGCATATCCCGCGATCTCCGGAAGATAGCCCTTCGAGAACTCCGCACCACCGCGCGCTAGCCCAACGGTGGGCGCCAGCTGTCGTGGTTTTGTCATGGCAGATGTCCTAGTGAGAGGACTTAGGTTCGAGGTCATCGCTAAAGCGGTGAGCTCGAAGGGGTTGATTGGAATCAAGAGACAAGGGTTTACCCAGGTTTGGCCCCTCGGAAAGAGGTAAAAGCCTACGTCCTGCTTTGTGCTGTATTGACTGGATATCGATTACAAGGGAGCTAGTTCGCTTGACCTAGCTATAGATCAGTTGTTTCTCTCCTCTAAGCCGCCCGGGGAACCCGCCTTTATATACACAGGCTAGGGCCCCGGGCTTACAAGAGTCCAGACCGGGTCACACTAAGTATCCGATCAGATCTCTAAGTCGTCTTGCCTTCCTGGGCAAGCCTTCTTCCGGGCGGCTCACGCGCCCGGGTCTCGCCCCACCTTCTGGCTCTGGGCCTCCATCCGGCCCACCTGGCGAGTCGCCTCTAGGCTTGTCTTCAGCCTTCAGGCCCTCTTGGCACTTTAAGTATGAGCCGCAAGCTGTGACCCGGCCCCTCCTGGGTAGGTTATACCACGGAGTTATATCCCCAACATAACTTCTATGCAAATATACACAACCATAACTCATTACGTTGTCTTCCTTGTCCAACTTCAACTAATTTTCTCAAGTTTGAATATAATTAATGGGTATTCACAATCTGTTGGGGATATAACCCCGTGATATAACCTGCCCAGGAGGGGCCGGGTTAGGAAGTTGGCGGCTTAGCAGTGAGGCCTTAAGCAGTCCAGAAGACTAAGACAAAGCCTGGAAGTAACTTATTAAACAGGCCGGGTGGAGGCCCAGAGCCTACAGGCAGTGTGTGACCCAGAGGTGTAAGCTGCCGGGAGATGACTTGTCAGATAAGGCAAGGCGGTTTAGATATAAGGTCGGTTACTAGATGTAACCTGGCCCGGACTCTTGCAAGCCCAGGGCCTCGACCTGTGTATATAAAGGTGGGTTCCCTGGGCGGCTTAGGGTACGAAACCTTTAATCGAGAGCTAGGTCAAGCGAATCCGCTCCCTTGTAATCGATACACAATCAATGCAACTCAAAGCATGACGTAGGCTATTACCTCCTTCGAGAGGGGCCGAACCTGGGTAAACCTGGGTCTTTCGTCCCGACCAACCCCTTCGAGTTAACCGTCGTAGCGATGGCTTCACCCCTAAGTCCTTGCACTAGGACATCTGCCGTGATAAAACCACGACAGTTGGCGCCCACCGTGGGACAGGTGCATGGTGGTTTGGAGTACTCAAAGGGCTCTCTCCCAGGGATCATGGGATACGCTGTTGGTAGGATGACCAAGAGTCGCCGCAGCAAGCTCTACATCGACGACGCTGGCTGGGGCCCCGAGGCCGACTCAGTCGAGTACGGGTACCGGGTCCCCTTCGGTGGAATTCATGTCTTCATCGGGAAGATCGGCGGATCTAAGCCTGGGCCGGACATCTGCACCGACCTCGTCGAGCCGGCCCGGCGCGCGCAACCCGCCCGGATTCAACTCGGCCGGAAGCACGTCTTCGTCGGTTTCACCCAAGGCACGGAGCTCATGGAAGATTCCATGTCAGGAGAAGAAACCCTCGTCATCTCGGACGATGGATCCTCGAGCGGGGAAACAGAGTCAATTTACAAGCTTCACGATGGTGGGCTTGGGGGCTACTTTGATGGCGACAGTGTTCCAGAGCCCTATGTGCCGCCGAGCGAAGCCGCCATCTTCATGGTAGGCACGGTGCTCGGTTCCGGCAGCACGGCGGCTAGGGCAGCGGCTGCCAGTGCGGCAGGGTCCGGGTCAGCCAGGCCACCGGCTCAAGTTTTGCTGGATCTAATGAATGAGCTGACAACTCTGATGGGAACCGAGGTCACAACGGCAAATCAAGCAAGCCGTAATGCAGAGATCGCGTGGCTGAAGGACCAGATGACCAGGGCCCAGGAGGATATCAATGCAATGCAGGCTCAGATGGATGCTGAGTCGGAGCATCTGAAGGCTGAAGCTCTTCGTCTCAGTCTGGATCAGCAATCCTCAGAAGCAGTCCTTCGGATGAGGCATCAGACCCGCCCGCCTGCGCAGTATGAGCCCAGGAATCTTTTCAACACCCCGGGAGCAGGACCGAATGTGCCGCTGACCATGACCCGGACGGCAGAGGTGCCTGGGAATAGGGCGGTGACTCAGCATCGGCAGCCAGACCCGCCCCGCAGGAATCAGATCCCGCCGCAACGTTTTCTAACACCCCCTGGTCATTACTCTAACCCGGTGGAGAACATGGTGGCAGCAGCTGCCAGGCTCAATGCGCTCCCCCTCACCGACGGGGCACCCTTTGCCGAAGAGGCCCGGAATGCCCTTGGGTATTTGCAAACAGCAGTGGCTCAGCAGGAGAAATATACTTACAGCCGGAGTCGTGTACACTCGACCCCCATCCCAAGCCACAGTTATAGCCGGCGTTTGGGGTCGCCGGAGGTTTCCAGTAGCGAGCGGTGTCGGAACCTGCCCTATGATAGCCCACCCGTCATTAATGCTCAGGCAATCGTTGATAATGCCAGGGCTCAGCGTGAGGCGGCGACCGCGGCAGCTTATCAAGAGCCGCCCCCGGTGACCCCTTCAGCTTCGGTAGGAGCCGGAGCCACATCCAGGGCTGTCGGAGTACCGTGTTTAGTACCGGCTCTACGAAACAAGCGCCTGCCGAAGGATTTTAAGGGTCCACGCAAGGTGCCTAACTACACAGCTGATCTACCTCCAGAAGCCTGGATTGAGAGTTATGAGCTAGCCATGGAGATGTTGGACGTCAGTGATGCAGTCTGTGCTAAGTACTTCATCATGATGTTGGAAGGACCGGCTCGTACATGGTTAAAGGGTCTGCCCCCCAATACAATTAATTCCTGGGCCGAGTTGAAGGCACGGTTTATTAAGAATTTTCAAGGAACGTGCAAGCAGCCTATGACAATCGTTGATTTGGATCATTGCGTGCAGCGTGAGGATGAGTCAGCCCACCATTGGGTCCGGCAGGTCTCTACCATTATCCACTCATCTGATAACATCACGGCGGCTCAGGCGGTTCTGATTCTGGAGAAAAATTGTCATTTTTTGCCCCTTAAGCAGAAGCTAGGACGGCTCAAGCATTCCTGCCAGGACATGGGTGAACTCATGTCAGCTCTCACCAAACATGCAGACTCTGACAACACGAAGGACCCTGGTTCTGATGATGAGAAGACTACTAAGGGTAAGAAGAATGGCAACGGCAAAGGTCAGCAGCAGAATGGGGTAGTAAATAACAACCCAGGTAATGGCGGTAAACGGAAGCATCCGGACGGCGGGTCAGATCTGGTCGCCAATACCAACACTGGGAACAACCGCGGCAAAGGGAATGGTAAACCACCTTTCGGCAAAGGCAAGCCTTTTAACATGGAAGCAATGCTTAACGACCCCTGCCCGAAGCACAGTCTTCCCAACAAGCCATCCACTCATGCTTGGAAGGATTGTTATATCATGCGGGAGTTCCGGAATTACAGCCTTAACCAGCATCACGGTAACGGCAATGGACCGCCCGGCGGGTCAGGGTCCGGCTCTCATGGGTCCGGTTTTGGTGCAGGCGGCTCAAACTCTGGTTATCAGGGTCAAGGTAACCATGGAGGTCATAATTAGTAGCCTGGCAATGGTGGTCAGCAGCAAAACAATCAATCAGGGTATTAGAGTAACCCGAAGCAGCTTAATGGAGGCCAGTATCACGTCTTCACCACAAGTCTTGATAAGCGTGATCAGAAGGTGCGCAAGAGGGCGGTTAATGCAGCAATGTCGGCTCTTCCGCAATACTTAAAGTGGTCTGAGCACACGATATCATGGAGCAGGGAGGATCACCCGCCGCGAGTTGATAACCCGGGACACTTGGCCCTTGTGGTAGCCCCTCAGGTAGGAGGCTACAATTTCACCAAGGTGCTGATGGACGGTGGCAGCAGTATCAACATTTTGTACTATGACACTTTCCGCCAGATGAATCTGACTGATAAGGACCTCAAGCCGTCATCCATGGTCTTTCACGGTGTAGTACCTGGTAAATCGGCATATCCAGTGGGCAAAATTTCCCTTGAGGTGGCTTTTGGTGATGAGTTCAATTATAGGGTAGAGACCTTGTGGTTTGAAGTAGTTAAGATAAAGAGCCCCTATCATACTTTATTTGGACGGCCGGTTTATCCCAAGTTCATGGCTTGGCCCTGTTATGTTTACTTGCAGCTCAAGATGCCAGGCCTGAAGGGGACGATTACGGTGCATGGTGATCGGAAAATTGCTCTTGAGTGCGAGGAAGGCGATGCTGCGTATGCAGAGTCAAGTTGTGCTGGGGCGGAGCTCAAATTTTATAAAGATAATGTTGACCCGGCAGATATGACCCCGCTAAAGAAGCATAGCACAGAGTCTGACCCGCCCCTGAAGTTTGTGGTAGAAGATACCAAGTTGGTGGATTTTGTTCCTGGCGACTCATCGCAGTAGTTCACTATAGGGGCCAATATGGACCCCAAATAGGAAAGCGCGCTCATCAAATTCATCCGTGAGAATCGGGACATCTTTGCATGGAAGCCTTCTGACATGCCAGGTGTACCGAGAGAGTTCGCTGAGCACCACCTTAATGTGGATCCTAAGTTTAAGCCAGTCAAGCAATTCCTCCGTCGTTTCAATGAAGAGCGGCGTAAAGCTATTGGAGAAGAAGTAGCCCGGCTCTTGGCAGCTGGATTTATCGTGGAAGTTTTTCACCCGTAATGGTTGGCTAACCCTGTGCTCGTACTTAAAAAGAACGGCACGTGGCGCATGTGTGTAGATTACACAGATCTCAACAAGTCGTGTCCGGTTGATCCATTTGGTCTCCCCCGTATCGACCAGATCATCGATGCAACGGCGGGTTGTGAGAGTTTATGTTTCTTGGATGCTTATTCGGGTTATCATCAGATCAAGATGGCAGTCAAAGACCAAGAGAAGACATCTTTCATAACACCTTTTGGGGCTTTCTGCTACGTGTCCATGCCTTTTGGACTCAAAAGTGCGCAGGCGACTTATCAACGTTGTGTACATAACTGTCTTCATAGTCAGATCGGACGCAATGTTCATGCTTATGTGGATGATATTGTGGTCACATCAAGGAAGAAGGAGACTCTGCTCGATGACTTAAAGGAAACTTTTGATAACCCGCGGGTTTACAATATGATGCTTAATCCGGCTAAGTGTGTCTTTGGTGTACCTGCAGGCAAACTCCTGGGATTTTTGGTTTCAGAGCGGGGCATTGAAGCTAACCCAGATAAAATAAAGGCCATCACCTCATTATCTAAGCCGGCGTGCATTAATGACGTTCAACGCTTGGCGGGTCATATTGCCGCTTTAAGCCGGTTCATAAGCGGCCTGGGCGAGAAGGCTATCCCTTTGTATCAGATGATGAAGAAGAGAGATGATTTTTTCTGGACTGATGCTGCCAATGAAGTGTTTGAGGCGCTCAAAAAACAGTTAGTTGAGCCGCCTGTCTTGGCCGCTCCCGTGGAAATTGAGCCATTGCTCCTGTACGTGGCAGCTAATAACAAGGCTGTCAGCGCTGCAATTGTGGTGGAGCGCAAGGAGGCAGGCAAAGAGTACCCAGTCCAGAGACCAGTTTATTATATCAGCGAGGTTTTGACAGAGTCCAAGCAAAGATACCTGCATTGGCAAAAACTGGTGTGTGGAGTGTTCATGGTGAATCGCAAGCTGAAGCATTATTTCCTTGGACATCCAATCACGGTGGTCAGCTCTGCTCCTTTGGGAGATATCATTCAAAATAGAGAAGCCACCGGCAGGATTGCTAAGTGGGTAATTGAGCTTGGGCTTCTTAATTTGAGCTATGTGCCTCGAACAGCTGTCAAGTCTCAAGCCCTGGTGGATTTTATCAATTACTGGACGGAGTGTCAAGCACCTGAGGAGAAGCCGGACAATACATATTGGACAATTCACTTTGATGGATCCAGACAGTTGGAAGGCTGAGGGGCTGGAGTTGTTTTGACTTCCCCTAGAGGTGACAAATTTTGTTATGTATTTAGGTTAATGTTTCCTTGTACTAACAATGCACCTGAGTATGAAGCTTTGCTTCATGGGCTCCGTGTGGCCAAGGAGATGAATTTGAGCCGGGTTAGATGCCTGGGCGACTCAGACCTTGTGGCCCAACAAGTCCCGGGCACGTGGGATTCTGAAGACCCTCGTATGGCGGCTTATCGCCAGGCGGTTGACGTCATTGCTGGTCACTTCAAGGGTTATTAGGTGGATCATATTGATCGTCGGAAGAACAAGGCGGCTGATGCATTGTCACGGCTGGGGTCTCAGCGTAAGCCGGTGCCGCCTAATGTGTTTCTGGACGTATTGCATCACCCGTCAGTCAAATTACCTTCTGAGGAGGACCTTGCTATACCTGACCCGGAAGGACAATTGGTGGCGGCTCTCCGTGCTATTCCTGATTGGACGTTGCCTTATTTGGCATATCTGACTCGAGGCGACTCACCCGAGGACGAGACTTGGCGCGACAAATCATGAGGCGGTCTAAGTCCATGACTATTATCAATGGCGAGTTGCACAGGTGCAGCGTGACTGGCGTTTTTCAACGCTGTGTTTCTCCTGAGGAGGGCCGTGAAATCTTGCAAGAGATACATTGTAACACCCCAAAAAATTAATATTGTTTTATTAAATAAAATGTTGCCAGAAATAATTATTTTCTATTTTCTGGATTTTCTATTGATTTCATGGCCACTCCTTTTGTCTGAATTTCAAAAAACTTCTTCTCTCCTATCTGAAACTTTTGAATAATGTTGTGTGGCTTGAATGTTTTATTAAATCATTTAATTACATTTAGTAAAACTAGTGGAATAATTTTTCTACTAAAAATTGCCAAGTTTTAATTCTTTTAATAGCATTTCCATCATTTTTAAGGCTCCTGTTGCACTGCAACCCTTTAATAAACTCAATTTTAAATTCCACAAAAATTTGTAGATGTCATGTGATGTCCCTGGATTACTTTCATGCAAAAACCCAACCTTGTGTTTTGTAAAATTTGGGCATATCATCCTATTTTCTATTCTGGACCAGTTTAAGGATTTGAACTACAACCCATCTTTATTTTGCCCTAATGCCCTTGATATTTTTCCTGCTTGTAGTTAACCCTACCAAACCCTTAAGTCCAGGAGAGCATCCACCTTAGACTAATTTAAGCACATGCAATAATGGCCTATAGTTTCTGTCCAGAATCAAAGTTTTGTAAAACTTGCACTAACAAGTTTTGGTTTTGCCTAAACCAACCTTGCCTTCATCACCTACACCTAAAGAGACCCCAACCTGGAGATTTTGGCCTCCAGAAGAGTTGTCTTGATGCCCTTGGCATTCTGTCGAGCACCTGGTGTGCCTGTCCAGAATTGACATGAATCCATGTTTGCATTGTGGACTAGCTCCCCAGACCAAACCAGCATGTCCAATGGTCCACTAGAAACCAAACTAATAACCCTGTTATTTTGCAGCTCCATCCAATCCTCCTGGCATGCCTTGGCATTTCGCCGAGCACATGGCGTGCGTGCTCTGGGCGCACCCAGAGCGCACGTATTCCAGCCACGCACCCGAGCCGCCGCACCCAACCTACCCCCGTCCCTGGCCTTTCCCTGCCCATAGGGACACGCGCTCGAGCCCTCCAGCGCCGCAGAGGTACTCAGGCCGCCCCCTGCCTCCGCACAGCGCCGCCGCAGAGTCCCCTTGGCGGCTAGCCGTCGACCGCAGCCGGCCCCTACCATGGCAGCGCCGTCCAAGCAGCCCTCGCTCGCCAGCTCACCCCTGGAACATCTCGATCTCATCCTCATGCGCGTCCTCTAGCGCCCGTCGCTGCCACGTCGCCTTGTTGTGGCAGAGACGGTCAGCCGGCGATCTTATCCTTGGCCGTCGCCGAACCGCCATTGCCGCGCTATAAATAGCACCCCCGAGCATGTTTGCGTTCGTCGTCAGCCTCACCCCAGCCGTAGCCAGCTTCCCCAGCCACAAATGGAGCAGAGGAGGTCAACTTGCTCGCCTCCGGTAGCTTCGGCCGCGCCACTCGTCGGTCAAATCCGAGCAAACCAGGGCATCCCCCCTCCTCGCTCGCGCCACCATCCGTCCTCCCTCGACCCCACAAAGCCATTCCACCTTCCAATGTTGATTGGGAGCCACCGTAGGACCGAATCCCAAACTAACCCGAAGCCACCGCCCGCCTCGGAGCTCGCCGCCGGCGATTCCGTCCACCCCTCCGTTCGTTGCGACCACCGGGAGGACCACCTCGATGTGGTAGAACCATTCCTGCCCTCGGAAGAACCCCAGGAGCCGCCGTCCGCCGGCAAGGACCGCCGGAGCTCCGCCTCCGCTCGGCCAGAGGAGGAAGGAGGCGCGGGCGACTGGTCAAACCTGACCAGTGGGCCCAATCGACCCACTGTCAGTGACCCCCGAGTCGGCCCACACTGGTTTAAGAGGAGACGCCCCCACTGGAGTACGTTTTCCCCTCACGCAAGCGTATTCTTTGCCGAACCGTTTTCTTTTTGAGATTTTTATTAAAAACAGATTTGACCTTGACTTTGACTGGTTATATCTTTTAAACCACAACTATAAATAAATTGATTCTTTTTCTATTGTCACTCAAATTTCACCTAGTTTATTTTCATATTTATTTAAAAAAAATTCCAAACAACTTTTCTGTACTGTTTTTAAATTGTGTGTTAATTAGAATATTTTCATATAAGAATTTGAAGGGAAAACTTTCAAAAGTTTTTGGAGTGCTCATCACCTACCTACACATTGAAGGCAAGCATTCTGAACCTTGGTATAATATATGTTGTGTGTTGTTTGATGTGACAAATAAACTTTATCCCCTGTTGACATGAAGTAAGTAATATTTCATGTGAAGGTATGATCATGCTCATGAGTGCATGATGGAAATTCCTGGCTGTTGGAATTAAAATGCTTATGACAGTATTCATCCTCTTATATCTCTCATGCCTACCAGAAGAAATCCAGAGAAGTCTCTATCTCGGGTAGACACGAGCTTGGTGCTGACATCTCATTGGAGCGAGAATGGTCAGTGAGGCATGAAGGGGTATGATGAGTGGTGATTTCTGTCTGATGTCGTGAAATATATTTGTTGTGCTAATCATGCAGAGAATACATAACCTCCTGAGTCGACCATAGATCGAGTCTTGTACCAGTAACCCCCATACTTGCTTCGTACTACCACTTGTCCCTGCCACAGGTAGGGTACGGTTCAGTAAGTTGTCAACCCCTGTCTTAGCACACACCGTACATAGAGGCCATAGTGAAAGATACCAGTGGCCCCTGGTAGGCATGTCACTTGGTCCGGGGGCATGGGTGTCCCGGTGAGTCCGAGGGGGTAGCTCCCCTGTTATGCGCGCGATATAAATTTTGTTATCCCATGCTAATCGAGGTTGGAGCCTCCCCACTTAGAGTTTTGCTTAACGAGTGTTGTGGGTGATTCCAGGCACTGGTAAGTTAAGCTGGTGTGTGCGGGTCAGGTGTGTTTTCAATTCAAAGACTGTAAACGGAATTAGTCCCGGTGGGCTAAAGGAATCCGTTACTCGTTGGTAAAGAGTACACTCTCGGCAGAGTTTATATCTATTCGAATAGCCATGTCTGCGGTTAAGGACTACAGTCTGGGATGGGTCAAGTGTCGGTCTTAGTGTCGATCTTCAGAGGAATTCTTCTAAACTTGAATATTGATCATAAAGTGAGATGAATGATGATTATGATTATTGTTTTTGTGGACTAACAATTTATATCACCTGGAATATTGAGTATCCCTGGGATGGTTCTACCTCCTGGATACTCATGTTATTAGTTCCCATATAAGCCCTTTATGTGGTGTCGCACAGATGCCCGACTGTGGCATGCTTGTATTTACTCTCCTTATAAGCCCTTTATGTGGCGTCGCTGAGACGCCCGACTGTGGCATGCTTGTATTTATTTTTCCTTATAAGTCCTTTATGTGGCGTCGCACAGACGCCCGACTGCGTCATGTATGTTATTTAATTCCCTTATAAGCCCTTTATGTGGCGTCGCTCAGATGCCCGACTGTGGCATGCATGTTATTTAAATTTTTTAAGCCCTTTATGTGGCGTCGCTCAGACGCCCGACTGAGGCATGCTTTATTTTATCATCCTTTTGAGGCGTCGCTTCAGACACCCGATCAATTTATTTTTATTCTCTGATTACTTAGTCATGTTTAATATGAATGACCTGCTTGTGTGCATCATGAATTTTATTTTGTGATCGTGGATTATTTCAGTGCATGAATACCACCTGCTATGTTATACATGTTTTCATTATGTTTGCGAGTACATTCAAAGTACTCACTGGCTTGTCCCTGGCTATTGTCTTGGCCAGATTTCCTGCTTGGAGAGAAGCGAAATGTCGACAACCCGGGAGCCTAGGCATCAAAGATAGCAGCCACGTGAAGATAGGAGTTATCCAGGTCAGCTGTTCCTGTGGGAAATGGAGTCCCATAGACGCTGATGACCCCGAACCACTTCCGCCACCAACCACTAGAAACCGTTTGTTGTACTCATAGGCCATAATGGTCTTGTACTTCATATTTTGTAATTTTGCTTGGAATTTCTGTATCAAGAATGTGCCTCATCAGCTAACAGTAATCTTGGGGCTGGTGAGCACAAGGACCATTTGCTAGGAAATTAATATCCTGGAAAATCCGGTCCTGACATACATGCAGGCGACTGCGGTCATCACGCCGGGTCAAAATCTATGGTGGCCAAAGCTTTTCGGCATGGTTTTTACTGGTTGACAGCTCATGCAGATGCAGAGGATTTGGTCAGTAAATATGATGGGTGTCAGAAATTTGATGACGTGTTCATGTGCCGGCTCAAGAATTGCGGATGATTCCAATCACCTGGCCGTTTGCGGTCTGGGGGCTGGATATGGTTGGACCGTTTAAGAGGTCTAAAGATAAGAAGACCCACATCTTGGTGGCGGTTGATAAATTTACTAAGTGGGTTGAAGCAGAGCCGGTCAGCAAATGCGACACAGCAACTGCAGTTCAGTTCGTCAAGAAGCTGATCTGTCGTTTTGGTTACCCTCACAGTATCATTACTGACAATGGTACAAATCTATCCAAGGGGGCTTTGAAAGAGTTTTGCGAAAGTGAACACATCCGCCTTGATGTCTCCTTCGTGGCTCATCCACAGTCTAATGGTCAAGCAGAACGTGCTAACCAGGAAATTTTGAGAGGGATAAAACCCCGGCTTATGGTTCCTTTGGAACGAACGCCGGGTTGTTGGGTGGAGGAATTACCTTCGGTTCTTTGGAGCATCAGAACCACCCCCAACAGATCAACAGGCTACACGCCTTTATTCATGGTTTATGGCGCACAAGCTGTTCTCCCCAGTGATATCCGTCATGACTCGCCCAGGGTGGCGGCTTACGTTAAAACTGATAATGAGACGGTGCGTCAAGACGCATTGGATGTCTTGGATGAAGAGCGGGATCTTGCAGCCGCATGATCAGCGATCTATCAGCAAGATCTACGTCACTATCATAGCCGTAGAGTCAAGACCCGGACATTCCAAGAAGGCGACTTAGTGCTCCGTCTGATTCAAGACCAGACAAATATGCATAAGTTATCACCCCCTTGGGAAGGACCTTTTGTGATCAGCAGAACAATGGTTCCTATTATCTCATTGATGTGCGGGAGAACGACAAGTCACGCACTTCTGGGGAGGAGACTACCAGGCTGTGGAACATTGCTCATCTTCGGCCTTACTACACTTGAGCCATCGGCTCTCATCAATGTACATACTTCTGTCATTGTATATACCCCTTTTTATAATATAATAAAGCCGGCATCCCCATAATTCGGGGCCTCTGTTATTTTTCATCCAACAGTCTTGTGCAAAAGTTGGTTCATAATAAGGTCACTTGGGGGCTTCCAACTCACTAAGTTTAGCTTTCATACCCTCTTGACCGGCTTAAAAGCCATATTTGAGTTAAACATGCGTGTTTGCAACTTGCTACTCTGCCAGGTGACCCGCCGAACGTTTGACAGTCAATCTTTTTTAAAGACCCTGAACTAGTTAAAGTTAAAACGGCGGCTTATGTCACGAGAGAGCCGGCTTACAAAGAGCTAGGATAAACTCACCTATCTGCTGTAGTCTCTCCGCTATGTGGCCCATTCGTACTCTTAACAGTCAATCTTTTTTAAGAGCCTAAACTGGTTAAGGTTAAAACGACGGATTTATGTCACGTGAGAGCCGGCTTATGGGATTTTGGGCACTCATGCCTAGCTTCTTTGAAGCAAAAAACTTGAGTTTTTCTCAAAAATATAAACAAGAGTTGACCTCTTCGGGCTGTGCCTTCAAAGCCACCTAAACAATAATGCAAGATATACATATGTTTTTTGCTTGTTATTTTACAGGAATTTGTTCATGATAAGATTCTAAGTCTTTGAATGATAATTTATCCTGGCTTAGTATTGCTCATTGATCAAAGGCTTTGGCTGTTATGACCCGCCAACGGGCATCAGGAAATATGATCGCATCAAAACATACAGATGATGGATAAAATTTGTAGCACCAAAGCTGCCAGAATATGAGTTGTTAAAGCTCAAAACGTGCACGAAGGCACGGCACAGGCAATCAGTTTTAACTACGGCTATTACAAGGCTACGCAGAGCCCAAAATTTGTTGACTCAAGTTTTTCACAAAAGTTATAACCTGACAGATCAGCATGCCCGGGTTAACTTCATCTGAGGCCAGCTCCTCGCCTAACTCGCTGTCGGGTCATCCTGCGCCGGGTCTTCTGTCTACTGGATCTGAAGGTTATCCACATCCCAGTTGGAATTGATTAAGGCTTTGAATTCATCTTCGTCATGCAAGACTGGAGACGGGCCAACATCAGGGGCAAAGATATGCTTACGACATTGAGTCAGGTCCTTCGGCTCAAAAGTGGGCGGCGGAATTCGCACATTGTTGTCGTCATAAGCCGCCTGATATGCCTTCAGATCGGCCTCGGCGGCCAGCCGGCTAGCCAATGCTCGCGATGCCTTGATGCAACGAGCATAGTTTTCTTGAGTGAACTCTGACCCATCATCCTTCAACTGTGGAAACCCACCAATCATCTCTTCTGGGATAAGCTCGGGTGCATAGGCCAAAGCCCGGCTCAAAGCAGCTATTGCGCCTTTACGGGCGGCTGATTTCTTCAACTCTTCAAATTGCTTGGGGATGGTGGAGAGGCATTTCAACACGTCCTTGATAAGTTTTGGCGTGCCCTTTTCACCCATAAAATACCTGTTGGTGAAAAGACTTCCAGCGTACAACTGCTCAGTGAATGCATATAGAGATTTCAGCTTCAGCAAGCTGTTGTCTGGAAGATTGCGAGTCCAACGGCCTACAAACAGTTCAATTGTATGAATCGCCGGGCGAGTCTTTTAAGTGACTGTTTGAACAATGCTTTTAAAGATAGTCGACAATACTTACCAAAGACAGCTTCAGTCATCCGAGCCACATGGCGTTTCAGACTGATCAGTTCTTCACTAACGGGTTTTAGTTGGCCCTCGGCGTCTTCGGCACGTTTGATCAAGGCGGCTTGTTCAGCTTCAGTAGATTGCTTGTAGGCTTCAAAATCCGCCTTGATCTTTTCCAGCTCTGTTGAGGAGAGCCGCCATTTGGCGTCAGCTTCAGCTCGGGCGTCTTGTTGCATGGCCAGGTTTTTCCTAAGGTCGGTCAAACTAGACTCGGCCACATTTAAAGCTTCCTGCACAATACAATTGACAAGAGCAAGTTTATCAATTTTAAGCCGCCGGCATGGTTTATAATGTCACTGGGGGCACTGAAGAAGTTTGTTACAAGTCTCAAGCAGATTGCAAGCAATATACTTGACACTTGGGGGCTAATGTGTATCAGTTCTTTCAAAGTCTACAATACAAATAAGACCTGGAACATCTTCAAGAAGATGACCCGACCCTTGGGGGCTACAGTTGGCATTTTCTTTATCATACAGTAAGTGCCGGCTCATTATTTACATAATTACCCGACCCTTGGGGGTTACAGTTGGCATTTTCTATATCATACAGTAAGTGCTGGCTCATTATTTACATAATGACCCGACCCTTGGGGGCTACACGCTGGTCTATTGAAATCTACATATCACTGAAGACCTGGCTTATCTTCAAGAAAATAATCTGGCTCTTGGGGGCTACGTAAGGATATATGGAAGGCAAGAAAGGTTGAGTACCTCATATTTTTTCTTCATCATGCCAACTAAGTTGGCTTCCATATCTCGGCTTGCGGAGAGGCGGCTTAGATATCCAGATTGCAGCTCATCAGCAGTAAGATTCTCCAGATTAGGAAGATCAAGTTTAGCCTTCTCCTTTTCAGGTGAAGGCGCCTCATCCTTGCTGATATGTTTGGTCAGGACATTGGAAGGGGCTGTAGATTTATAAGCCGTTCCGGTGATGATAACTCCCTCTTCATGAGAGGCGATATCCTCGGCTGCTTGCACAGGACTTGGCGGCTTAGGATCAGCCTCTGGATTAGCTTCAGTGATAACGACGTCAACATCTGCCGGCTCAGTAGGCTGGAGTATTTCATCATGAGCGCCTTGACCAGCTTCAAAGGGCTCAACTTGAATCTCAGGAGTATCAAGGTGTGGATTCTCCGACTTGGGGGCATCAGGACGGGCAGATGACCCGCTTAATGTCCTCTTCTAAGCTTGGGCCCTGTGAACAAAGATTTCATTATAAGTCATATGCAAGGGCAAAATATTAGTAAGCAGTTTGGGATGCAAAGAAGTTTACCCTGGGTTCATAACAACAGGAGGCAATTTGGAGGCAGTTGAGTCGCCAGAAGAAGAAGGTGTTTCCTGAAAAGTCAAAATTGGGAAATATGAGCAAGTTACAACACGAGACTAATGTGCAGAAGAAATCAAAACATAAGTTACGAAATACCTCATTATGGCACTTCCAAGGAGCTGGAGTGTCAGGTAAGCCGGCCACCAGGCCTTCAGAGCCGCCGCTCCGGGTCTGACGTCTAGCGTCATGTTGCTGCTTCTTCAAAAGAAAGTCGGGATCCAAGTGAGCAAGAGGATGTGAAAACTTTACTTTCCGGATGACCCGCCGTATTTTCTCTGTTGGCAAAGGTTCCGAGTCGGAAGGGATGATAGTTACCTCTGCGGCACCAGCTTGGCTTGCCTCCGCTTCACCCTGAGAGGAGTCAGCGTCAATAAGTTGCATAAAAACAAGGTCAAAGGACTCAAGTTCTACCTCCGAGTCATCCAGTTCGAGCAGCTCTTGGGTGGATTGTTTCTTATTACGAGCTGGAGCCCGGGTCTTGGTTGCCTTGTTCTTCTTCTTTGAAGTGGAGGCTGTGGTTATTCTCCTTTTCCAGAAGGGAGAGTCAGCCTATATACGTTCGCAGAGAGATCAAATGAGGTATATGAAGTGCAACATTTAAAGGAAAACGAGTGAAGATTGAAAGAAAAAGTTTTACCTCAGGAGCCGGGTTAAGAACATAGAAGGGGTTTAACCCCGTCTTGTTGCAAGACTCGTGAGTCTCTCCAAGCAATGATTTGACAATCACATTAAGATCTTTGTCAGCCAGTGGCGTCTGTTTGAAGCGTTGAGGGTCATCCACATTGCCAGAATATTGGCACATTAAGCGGCAAAATTCTCCAAGTAACCCAGCAGCGGGTCAAATCCACGCCAGTCAATCCATTGGCTAATAAAGCCCGGATCTTTGAGAAAGAATGAGCGTATTGAGCGCGCTCTGTGGCGGACATCTGGTTTGGGAGCTCTGTGGTGGTGCAGAGCCGATATGGGCGATAACCCAACAATGGCCTCTCTTCAGCTGGGGCGGTGTCCTGGCAGTAGAACCAAGTGCGGTTCCAGTCCTTGGGATGGCTGGGCAGAGTAGCGAAGGAAAGGACACATCCCTCCACCTCTGGATTGAAATGCCTCCGAGCTCCAGGCTTGGTCTGTCTGCGATTTTAGTCTGGCGGTTGATGTAATAGAAGTCTCTGAAGAGGTCCACAGTGGGTTCTTCTTGCAGATACGCCTCGCAGAGAACTTGGAATTGGCACAAGTTGGTGACAGAATTGGGGCCAATGTCTTGAGGGTGGAGTTTATAAAAGTGCAAGGCGTCCCGGAAAAACTTTGTCACGGGTGGTGAGAAGCCATGGAGAAGATGATCCGTAAAGGCAACCACTTCCCCTTCCTTGGGTTCGGGAGTGATCTCGGTAGCAGGAACCCGCCAATGGATAACGTCTTGAGCCGGCAAAACCCCCATGACTACAAAATCATTGAGCATCTCCTTGGTAACCCCGGAGCCTACCCAGTCGCAAGAAGCGGGGGCTTTAGCCATGACAAAATGGGTTAAACACTGTGGAAAGGCATCGAGATATGGCGGGTTAAGAACGCTACATGATTGAAAACAGCTACGACTCTAAGACGGCAACGCTACTTGGCGGGCCATTATTAAAGTTATGAACCTCCATCAACTACAGGTATGAAATGGATTATATTTCGCCAGGGAGAGCCGGCAGCGTGATGGCGGATCAAATGGACGGTGAATATTGAAAATACTGCTAAGTATGGACAAACAAGTTTCACGGATTACAGCTACAATTGCGGATCTACGGATGCAGATAAAAGGGAAACATTTGCTAAACCTAAAAACGTCAGTGGAAGAACAGTCAATTGATACATGGATTCCAGTGAAGGCGATCTCCACTGGATATGGAATACATATTAAGCGGAGCACCGCGCGATTTGGCTAGCGTTTCGGAGCCTAAAGGCGTTTTCCTTTCCAGTCTACGAGAAATACTCCGACGAGCGGCGGCGGACGCGGAAGAACTCCAATGAACTAATGCGGATCTGAGAGAGAAGGAGAATGGAACCTGGAGATGCAGGGAATGCGGGCATGCGACGGCGAGCTCTGGACGCAAACAGGGTGATGCAGCGGCCTTTGTTGAGGACGACGGCGCGGTCCGGATGGCGCGGCGGAGCTTCGGTTGCGCGGGCGTCTGGAGGAAGAAGAAGAAGAGAGAAGCGGCAGTGGGGGAAAGTGAAAAGGATGGGACCCCCCGCGCCTATTTATAAGGGGGGGATGGAACAGCAACAGTCCAACGCGGGAATCGAGGGGAAAAGATGATGATTGACCAAGAAAACGCCTTGATTTTTGGGTTGACCAGTTAATGCAAAGATCCGTTGTGATGTCATTAAGATCTTTTGGATTTACCAGAGATGACATCATCCATTTTACATGGCGGGTCATGAGGATTTGTTTCAGGTCAGGTGATTATGAAGAACGCAAGACTCGCCAACCAGAAGACTTGAAGATTGACATGAACAGGTTCAAATCAATCTGGGGCCTAATGTTGGGGATATAACCCCGTGATATATCCCGCCCAGGAGGGGCCGGGTTAGGAAGTTGGCGGCTTAGCAGTGAGGCCTTAAGCAGGCCAGAAGACTAAGACAAAGGCTGGAAGTAACTTATTAAATGGGTCGGGCGGAGGCCCAGAGCCGGAAGGCAGTGTGTGACCAGGAGGTGTAAGCCGCCGGGAGATGACTTGCCAGATAAGGCAAGGCGGTTTAGATATAAGGTTGGTTACTAGATGTAACCCGGCCCGGACTCTTGTAAGCCCAGGGCCTCGAACTGTGTATATAAATGCGGGTTCCCTGGGCGGCTTAGGGTACGAAACCTTTAATCGAGAGCTAGGTCAAGCGAATCCGCTCCCTTGTAATTGATACCCAATCAATACAACTCAAAGCAGGATGTAGGCTATTACCTCCTTCGAGAGGGGCCGAACCTGGGTAAACCTGTGTCTTTCGTCCCGACCAACCCCTTTGAGTTAACCGCCGTAGCGATGGCTTCACGCCTAAGTCCTTGCACTAGGACATCTGCCGTGATAAAACCACGACACAATCATAGAAGATGTCCAAGATAATATATTTGTATGTGAAAGTTCTCCTCCTTATACTAATCATTCACGAATTGCTTGTATGACCAATATTGTGATTGTTAAACTTCAAATGATTTCACTTTCTAAACCCAATGTGAACCTGCTACTAAGAATATAGCACATTGATAATTTCAGATTTATGATATTTGATTCATTCACAATTTACTCTTAGTATATAAGTGAAGCACAAGAGTAAACATCAAACTACTCTCAAAAGATATAAGTGAAGATCAATGAGTAGTCAAACAATTAAGTAGCTATGTGAGGACTCTCTCTCAATAAAGATTTTCAGATCTGAGTATTTTATTTAAACATCAAGCAAAAAAATAGCACTCCAAGAATAGCACTTATCGTGTGGACAAATAAAAATTTAGGTTCAACATAGGCTAACCGATAGTTGTCGAAGAGAGGTAGGATGCGTAGCATCCCCAAGCTTAGATGCTTGATACTTCTTGAAATATTTACTTGGGGTGCCTTGGGCATCCCCAAGCTTGAGCTTTTGTATCTCGTTCAATCTTCTCATATCCCGGTTTCACCTATTCTCAAAAACTTCATACACACAAAACTCGAAAAGAACTCGTGAGATAGGTTAGTACACATAAGAATAAATCAACACTTCATGTACTGCCAAGACAAATTGCACAATAATTTTCAAAAATCATCTACTGTTTACTATCGTTTCCACAATTTATATCTACCAATATAGGCTATGGAAACTATAGGATAAGTAGATAACAAAACTATGACAGCAATCTGTCCAAACAGAATAGTCTGTAGCAATTTATGAAAACAGTGTACTTCTGTAACTCAAAAAATTATTAAAATTTAGGACATGCTAAATAATTTATATGAAAATACTGTGTAAAAATTTCAGAAACTTTCCACGTTCCAGTAAAATATGAAAATTCAAACACTACAGCAAAAGTTTCTATTTTTACACAGCAGGCATCAAACATGCAATGCAAGCATCCTAAAGCAATTATTGGAACTTTTTTATTGAAAAACAAGATTATAAATAACACCTAACAGAGAACAACAAAATAAAATGATGCTCCAAGCAAAACACATATTATGTGACGAATAAAAATATAGCTCTAAGTAAGATATACCGATAGTATTGAAGACGAAAGAGGGGATGCCTTCCGGGGCATCCCCAAGCTTAGGCGCTTGAGTCTTCCTTGGATATTACCTTGGGGGTGCCTTGGGCATCCCCAAGCTTAGGTTCTTGTCACTCCTTATTCTACTCATATCGGTGTCTCACCCAAAACTTGAAAACTTCAATCACACAAGACTTAACGGAACTTCGTGAGATGGGTTAGTATAATAAATAAAGATCATTCACTTAGGTACTGTCAAGACAAGATTCATAATTGTTATCACATAATACCTACTGTATTCTACCATTCACATAATTTATATCACTGAATATAAGTTATGGGAACTCTAAAACAAGCAAACTATGCATGCAAAACAGAATCTTTCAAAAACAGAACAGTCTGTGAAGATCTGTAGTATAGGCATACTTCCCTGTCTCTTAAAATTTTGAAAAATTAGGACAACCTGAAGAATTTGTATGTAAAGACTCTGTAAAAATTTCAGATCATTATCACGCTCCAGTAAGAAATGAAAATTCCTGTACTGGAGTCAAAAGTTTCTGTTTTGGTTCAGCATCAATTCTACTCATCTTGTGAGTCATCCCAAAGGCTTTACTTGGCACTTTATTGAAATAAAAGACACAAAACATGATTACTACAGTATCTTAATCATGTAAAAAAACAAAAACATAAAGTAAAAGTGTTGGGTTGTCTTCCAACAAGCGCTTTTCTTTAAAGCCTTTTAGCTAGGCATGATGATTTCAATGATGCTCGTATAGGGATAAAAGTTGAAAATGCAAGAGAGCATCATGAATCACATGACAAGCACATTTAAGTCTAACCCACTTCCTATGCATAGGGATTTTGTGAGAAAACAATTTATGGGAGCAAGAATCAACTACCATAGGAAGGCAAAACAAGTGCAACTTCAAAACTTTGAACACATAGGGAGGAAACTTGATATTATTGCAATTACTACAAGCACATGTTCCTCCCTCATAATAATTTTCAGTAGAAACATTAAGGAATTCAACAATATAACTATCACATAAAACATTATTTTCATGATGCACAAGCATAGAATTTTTGTCACTCTCCACATAAGCAAACTTCTTCTCATTCATAATAGTGGGAGCAAACTCAACGAAATAACTATCATGAGGTACTTGATTGACATAACCACTTTGAATATTAAAATCATGGTAACAAGTTTCATGGTTGTCATTACTCTTTATAGCATACATGTCATCACAATAATCGTCATACATAGGAGGCATGCTATCATCATAATAGTTTTGCTCATCAAAACTTGGGGCACTAAAAATATCATCTTCATCAAACATAACATCCCCAAGCTTGTGGCTTTGCATATCATTAGCATCATGGATATTCAGAGAATTCATACTAGCAATATTTCTATCATGCTCATCATTGAAGGAATTCTCATTAAGTATTTTCATAAATTCTTCCTCTACCAATTGAGCACAATTTTCCGAACCATCATTTTCACGAAAGACTTTATAAAGACGATACAATTGATGCAACCTAAACTCCATTTTTTTGAAGTTTTCTTTGATAAAACCAAACTAGTGAAAAACAAGAAACTAAAAGATTTGATCGAAAGATCTAAAGATATACCTTCAAGCACTCACCTCCCCGGCAACGGCGCCAGAAAAGAGCTTGATGTCTACTACGCAACTTTATTCTTGTAGACTTTGTTGGGCCTCCAAGCGCAGAGTTTTGTAGCAATTTTCCCTCAAGTGGATGACCTAAGGTTTATCAATCTGTGGGAGGTGTAGGATGAAGATGGTCTCTCTCAAACAACCCTGCAATCAAATACAAGAAATATCTTGTGTCCCCAACACACCCAATACAATGGCAAATTGTATAGGTGCACTAGTTCGGTGAAGAGATGGTGATACAAGTGCAATATGGATGGTAGATATAGGTTTTTGTAATCTGAAAATATAAAAACAGCAAGGTAGCAAGTAACAAAAGTGAGCACAAACGGTATTGCAATGCTTGAAAACAATGCCTAGGGTCTGTACTTTCGCTAGTGCAATCTCTAAACAATGCTAATATAATTAGATCACATAACCATCCCTCAATGTGCAACGAAGAATCACTCCAAAGTTCTTATCTAGCGGAGAACATAAGAAGAAATTGTTTGTAGGGTACAAAACCACCTTAAAGTTATCCTTTCTCATCGATCTATCCAAGAGTTCGTACTAAAATAACACCAAGTTATCCTTTCTGATCGATCTATCTAAGAGTTCGTACTAGAATAACACCATATGATACGCATCAACCAACTCTAATGTCACCTAGATACTCCAATGTCACCACAAGCATCCATGAGTTAATTATACGATACGCATCAAACAATTTCAGATTCGTAATACTCAATCCAACACAATGAACCTCAAAGAGTACCCCAAGATTTCTATCGGAGAAAGTAGGACAAGAACTTGCATCAACCCCTATGCATAGATTACCCCAATGTCACCTCGGGAATCTGCAAGTTGAGTACCAAAACATACATCAAGTGAATCAATAGAACACCCCATTGTCACCACGGGTATCCACATGCAAGACATATATCAAGTGTTCTCAAATCCAATAATCAATCCAACATAACGATATCTCAAAGGGAAAGATTCAATTCATCACAACAAGGTAGAAAGGGAATAACATCATGTGATCTGACTATATTAACAAAGCCCGTGATACATCAAGATTGTGACATCTCAAGAACAAGAGAGGGAGAGAGATTGAACACATAGCTACCGGTACATACCCTCAGCCCCGAGGGTGGACTACTCCCTCCTCGTCATGGCCTCCGCCGGGATGATGAAGATGGCCACCGGAGATGATCTACCCTCTCCGGGAGGGTACTGGAATGCCTCCAGATTGGTTTTTGGTTGATACAGAGAGTTGTAGCGGCGGAGCGGAGAGTCTAGGGTTATTTCTGATGGTTTCTATATTTATAGGAATTTTTGGCGTTGGTTTCACGCGAAGGTGGGCCACGAGGTGGGCAAGATAAACTAGGGCGCGCTGGGGGGCCTGGCGCGCCTTGGTGGGTTGTGCCCACCTCGTGGCTCTTCTGGCCCTCCCACAAAGCATCTAGTGCCTCTTTTGTTCCAGAAAAAATCATCAAAAAGTATCGGGCGATTCCGAGAACTTTCATTTTCTGCACAAAAACAACACCACGATAGTTCTGCTGAAAACAGCGTCAGTCCGGGTTAGTTCTAAATAAATCATATAAAGTGCATCAAAACCATATAAAAGTATTGTAAACAAAGGTGAATATGGCATGAATACTTCATAAATTATCGATACGTTGGAGACGTATCACTTTCCATCCAATAAATCTCTTCTACCCATGTCAAATCTGTGAGAGAGTGATTGAGTGTTGAGGAGACTATCTTTTGAAGCACAAGAGCAAGGAGTTCATCATACTACCACATCTATTACCTTTTGTAGGGTGGTGCCTCCTAGATTGGTTAGGTGTCGCTTGGGAGCCTCCTTCTTCGTGATTGTGGAGTTGAACCAAGAAGTTTGTAAGGGCAAGGAGATCGCCTACTTAGTGAAGATCTACCCCGAGTAAGGCTAGTCCTCCGTGGACGTAGGCCATCATGGAATAGACGATGTTGCTACTTCGGGGACCCTTCGTGGGTGGAGCCCTTCGTGGACTCTCGCGACCATTACCCTCCATGGGTTGAAGTCTCCATAAACGTGGACGTACGATAGCACCACCTATCGGAACCACAGGAAAAAAAAATCTCCGCGTCTCCAAATTTTGTTTGATCTTCCAATCCCTAACCTCTTACATTTGCATGCCTTTACTTTCTGCTGCTATACTCTTAGACTTGCATGTGTAGGGTGAACTTGACTTGCAACAATAGCTAAAATCTGCCCACAACTAAAATTGGGAAAAGGTTAGATTTTTATTTGGTCAAGTAGTCTAATCACCCCCCCTCTAGACATACTTTTGATCCTACAAGTGGTATTAGAGCTTTGGTCCATTGCATTGGTCTCACAACCTCGGAGAATATGGCGTCTAGTGAGGGAAGTTATCATCGTAGAGGTCCATATTTTGATGGTACAAACTTTGCTAGTTGGAAGCATAAGATGAAAATGCATATTCTTGGTCATAACCCCGCCATATGGGCTATTGTTCGTGTTGGCTTGCAAGGTGAATTCTTTGGTGATGGAAAGGAACCGGATCGTGAAGCGACCGCGGAAGAATTGAAGATGTTGCAATACAACACTCAAGCATGTGACATTCTATTCAACTGCATATGCCCCGAAGAATTCAACAAAATTAGCCGTCTTGAGAATGCAAAGGAAATTTGGGATACTTTGGTTGATATGCACGAAGGTACCGAATCTGTCAGGGAATCTAAGTTGGATATGCTACAAAGTCAACTTGACAAGTTCAAGATGAAGGATGGTGAAGGAGTTGCGGAAATGTACTCTAGGCTTGCTCTCATCACCAACAAGATTGTAGGCTTAGGAAGCGAAGAAATGACCGACAGATTCATCATCAAGAAGATCCTTAGAGCCTTCGATGGAAAGTATGACACCGTGTGCACATTGATCCAAATGATGCCAAACTACAAAGATCTCAAGCCCACGGAAGTCATTGGAAGGATTGTTGCTCATGAGATGTCACTCAAGGACAAGGAAGAAATTCACACCAAGTCAAGCGGTGCTTACAAAGCTACAAGTGACACTCCCACTACATCAAGCGACAACCTCGTAACCAATGAAGAGATAAGCCTCATGGTCAAGAAATTCAAGAAGTTCTACAAGAGTAGAGGCAAAGAAAGAAGCTCCAACTCAAGAAATGAAGAGAAGCGTTCATCTAGTCGTGACCGGAATTGTTACAATTGTGGAAGGCCCAGACATTACTGCAATTAGTGCACGCCCCCCCACAAAAGAAGAGAAGAATCACCTAGAAGAAAGATCTCAAGAGATGAGTCCCTCGAAGAGAGAGAAGGAGTAGAGATGATCGTTATGAACGAAGACCATCAAGGAGAAGTAGGGACTCGGAGAAGAAGGACAAGTACACTAAGAGCTAAACAAGAATACATCAAGCTCATGTTGGTGAATGGGTTTCCGGCTCCGAATCCGACTATCACTCCAAGAGAAGCTATCACTCCGACTCTAACTATAGTCAAGATGAAGGTGTTGTCGGACTTGCACTCGTTTCCTCCAACTCCTAAGACATATTTGATTCACCAAATGAAGGGAGTGGAAGTTGCTTCATGGCTAAAGGCCCCAAGGTATCACACCCCGAATACATTGACTTCAATAGTGATGAGGATGACTTACTTGGAGATGATGACTTGCTATTTGACAAAACTAGTGATATTAGTCAAAATGAGCTAGACAATGATCATGCTCGTGAAGATAAGTCGTGTGATGATGATAAGATAAAATAGAACGACTAATTAAAGAATTAAACACTCTTAAGTGAGCCCATGAATCTAATTTCGAGAAGCTCAATTTGGAGCAAGAACATGAGTTTCTTAAAGCAATCAATGACGATCTCCGAAAGAAGACTTCTTCTTATCTAGCCAAACGACTAATCTTGTCTACATTTATTCCACAAGTTAAGACTAAGCAATCTAGTAACAAAGGCAAGAAAGGTTCTTCAACTAGTAGCAATAAAAATGATAAATCTAATGATATTGCTTCTAGTAGTTCTATTGATCCCACTAATGATTCTCTTAGCCAAGTTACACTTGAGCAAGAAAACGATCTATTGAAAGGGCTTTTAGAAAATGGTATCTACAAAAGTCTTGCCGGATGTAAGCAATTCTAGGAGATTGTACGCAAGCATGGAGGATACCGGAAGAACCAAGGCATTGGTTACTTCAACGCCAATGGAGTTGAATGGGAAGAAGGTCATACCCCAAGCCGAAGTTTGTTCCTCAAAAGGAGAAGTATGAACATACTCTCCCCAAGGGAACAAAAGCTCAAGATGACCTTCCACCACAAGACCACAAGCTCAAGGGCAAGGACAAGCTTCAAGAGGAGATTGACACATTTGAAGATGAGTCCCAAGCTTTAGTCAAGTGGGTTCCCAAGGCTACTACAAGTTCTACCTCAACCAGTGCAACTTCAACTCCAAGGATCCCCATCAACTTGATATGGGTCCCCAAGAAGAAGAACTAGAGAAGTTCTTGAGGGGTGACTCCGCCAATGAAATTCACTCACATTCATTATTGGCAAGGACTATTTGCAATCAACTCCACCTTATGCAATAGTTCAAGGATTCACACATTCCCTCAAAGGTAAGCAAGGGACAAGGTAACGAAAGAATCTATGGACATCATCATGTATGCATTGCACTCCATGTCCATAGATATCCTTGTATTTGTCTCTTGTGTGGGACTAACCCATGTAGGTATGAAGAGTAAGAAAACAGCAAGGATTGCTCCCAACTCAAGATGATCTTCATCAACAATGAGCATCCACCACTACCTCACCCACATGAAGTCTTCTACGACAAACCCAAGGTTAGTTTATCCCTCTTAGAGGGGATGTCACATCAAGGGGGGGTTTACTCTAAGACTTGAGTTAAAGCATCTCTTACAGATGTGAATGCATTAAATGCTTTATGTAAAAGTGGTAACCCCACTTATGCTTAAACGATGAGTATGACCTATGATCAAGTACTCTTACTTGGCTCCTAAGTCAATATACTCATATATAGATGACTCTGTCATCGCCAAAGTGCTTGGTAGATACTAGAGTGGTTTCGCATGTTTGCCATATTTCATTTGACAATTTATTGTGTGAGCATGTTGGTATGCATATCTTCTCTCATTCGAGGATATCCAATTGTTGTTATTTGGCTTTCATTTTTCTTTGGCCAATTGGACATACAAGAATGCCTAAGTACTTCCCTCTAGCTATCTATGCTTTCTCGTCTCAATTTCTATTATTGCTTCATCACAAAATTTGAGCAAGCACTTCTCGAACCCTCTGTGTGAGGAGCACTCGGAGTTCCATTTCGTTAAGGCTGATTTCCAAAACCTCCCAAAAGTGCAACTCGGTGTAACCAACCAGAAAATCTCGGTTCCACCGATGCTTAGGGTTGATCTGATTTTTGCAACTCGGTAGCACCGATTCCATAATCTCGGCTTCACCGAGTTTCCCTGTCAACAGACAGTAGTGGAACTCGGTGGCACCAAAATTTTAGAACCGGTGTCACCGACAGCGAAGGGTATATCATCTCGGTGGACCCGACTTTTGAAATTCAATCTTCAATCGTCTGTTCCTCCAACCCTAAGCTGCCGCACCTGGACCCCTGGTCGTCGCCCTTGCCTCCCCGTGCGCCCTCGCCGCTGGGATCCTCGCCGTCGACGGTAATCCGCACCTCCGTCGCTGCCGTAGCTGAGCCATCAACGCATTAGGGTTTGGTTTTGCTCCCCTCTCTCGCTCCCATATCAAATTCAAGCGCATAAGGGTTGTTTCATTATCTTGCCACAGTGTGAAATCAACCTATCCACAATAAACTTCCATAGATTAGAGAATAAGGAATTCATGGATCTGACCTTCCGCAAACTGCATCTCGGTGTCACCAAGTTGTAAAAGTCGGTTCTATTGATTTTAGTTTTAGGCTAACTAAGAACCACTTCGGTGAGACCGAGCAGTTCTTTTCGGTGAAACCAAAAGGACTGCCAAGTCTTTGTTAAGGCAAGTGGTCAGTCTCGGTGGCTCCGAAATTTTGAACTCGGTGCAACCAAAATTCCTTTTGCAGAAGTTCAAAACTAAGATTCTAAGTTCAAATTTTGAAAGTCTTCTGTGTTTTGTGATGCTCAACCTCTCTGCTCTTCTATACTCCATTCACAGGGTCAGCATGTCAGGTTCCGATGATAGCCAAAATGACTTCAGGGAGAGGGAAATTGACTTGAGTCCAGGCACAAGCCCCAATGCCAGTTCATCTTCTTCATAGGATCAAAGCACTCCAAGTTCACATGGGCTGCCCAAAGCTGCCACCAGGGCAAGGAAGAAGCTGAATTCTGATGAGGAGGATTCTGATTTTGTGCCAGGGGATGATCTTGCAAAGAAAGTGCAAGAAAAGAAGGACAAAGCTGCAAAGAAGGCTGCTTCTGAGGCCACATCAGCCAAGAGGACTGTCAGGAAGGAGTATGGCACCTCTGAAACTATGAGAGCACATGAGAGTGCTAGAGCAAACACTGCTTCATCAGCTGAGCCTCCAAGGAAATCTGTGCCTAAGAAGGCAGGAGAGAAGAAGAGAGCCAGGAAGAGGATTGTCCATGTCATTGGCAGACCTACTTCCATGTATGAAGACCCAGCAGAAGCAGAGGAAGAGGCTGAGGAGGAAGAGCCATGTGATGCCCCCGATCTCGACCGTACGCTAAACATACACGCAATGCGTACGACCAAGATTAGGGACTCACTGATCGATATCACAACACAACACTAGACACAAATTAAAGTCATACAGCTTCATATTACAAGCCAGGGGCCTCGAGGGCTCGAATACAAAGCTCGACAAGCACGAGTCAGCGGAAGCAAATAATATCTGAGTACAGACATAAGTTAAACAAGTTTTGCCTTAAGAAGGCTAGCACAAACATAAGCAGCGGATCGAAAGAGGCGAGGCCTCCTGCCTGGGAACCTCCTAACTATTCCTGAGCGTCGACACTCTCCACGTAGTAGTAGGCTCCAGCGGGGTGTAGTAGTCGTCTCCGGCGTACTCTATCTCCTGGGCTCCATCGTCTGAACGCAGAATCGTATCGAGGGGGAAAGAGAAAGCAAAGCAGCAGTGAGTACTCATCCGAAGTACTCGCAAGGCTGACATCAGAACTATGCTAAGTATGCATCATTATCAAGGGGAGGGGGTTATATCTGGACTAACTGCAGAAAGCAAGAATAGGGAGAAGGCCTAGTCCTATCGAAGACTAGCATCTTCAGCATCTTGCAGCATTAGAAGAGAGTACACTGGTATCTCACATATAGTCATATTATTGTAGCAATTTTATTAAGTAACCACGCCCAGAGATTCTTCCTCGACTCCCTGCGAGGAAGCAATCTCGGAGCCACAATTCATTTCAAATTAAATCACAATTATAGTTGTATAAGGTCAAGGCACAACTCCAAGTCGTCCTGTTACCGTGGACACGGCTATTCGAATAGATTAATCATCCCTGCAGGGGTGCACCACATATTCCCCAACACGCCTGAATCACCTCCGGCCGGACACACTTTCCTGGGTCATGCCCGGCCTCGGGATATCAGCACGTCGTCGCCCCACCTACGCTCAACGAAGAGGCCAGCCCGCCGGTCTAAATCCTAAGCGTGTAGGTTCGTGGGCCCACTTGCCCTTGCACTCCTACACGATGCGTATGCGGTCGGAAGCAGACCTAGCACACTCTAGTCCAAGAGTTGTACCGTCCAGTCCAATCCGGCGCGCGCCGCTCCATTGCTGACGTCCGAAGAGCTTCGGCTGATACAACGACGCTGAGTACCCATAACTTCTCCCACGTGAAGGTTAGTGCGTATTAAGGCCAATGACCTAACTCAGATCAAGTACCCAACCCATTAGCATTTTATTAATGCGGGGCAAGCGCGACCCATAAAGTGCGGTCCCGTCACCCCGACTCGAGGATGTGTGGCAAGGGCCTCTCCTGCCCGTCCACGCCTCAACATAACCTTTTGGATGCCTTACCGGTGCATCCCACCACATCTCACACACGGGTACCCTTCGGGCCGACCCGTCTCAAGACTGTCGGGAACTCAGGTCCACCTCAACCAGGGTGGTACCGCCTGTCCCTCCAGTCCCGTCTTTCACATGTAAACAATGTCAAGTTAAAGTAACTGTGTGTTTATACACCAAGTGGATATCCGAGGAATCACCCTCGATGGATCCCACTCGAGGTATGTATATGACAAGAGTTGCTATCGATAAATGGGAAGGAGGAATCACCCTCGATACCCACTACCGATTAGCTACGCTACAGAATTAACACCGGGAGTGCTAAGTGAGGTATCACCCTCGGCACTCGGTAGTAGCTCTACAGTGCCATACTTAAGGGGTGTGCGGTGATGTGAGGGGCCTGGCTCGTCGGTCGGTTGACCGAGTCTTCGAGTCTTCGGGTCGTCGAGTCGTCAATGAAGAAGCTGGGGCAACTGGGACTAAGGGGGTCTCAAGGGATTCATTGATCAACCTATACTAAACAGTTGATATCGTTGTAGGTATAGTAGCAGTTTATCAAAAACAGGCTATGCCTCAGAATAGGAGCTAACTAATACAGTAGCAAAAATATAATGCAAGATTAAGATGGAAAGGAATAGGCGATATCGGAATGCTCAAGGGGGGTTGCTTGCCTTGCTGCTCTGCGTCAAAGGCCTGATCGTCAGTCGCGTAGTCGTACCCGGCAGCACCGTCAGTCTCGGGGTCTACCGGAGAGAAGAGTAGGGAAGAAACAATAAATATAAAGCACAGATGCAACACGATGCATGACATGGCAATATGCAGAGCTAGGCATGCACTAACGCAGTACTACACGTCGCAGACGGGTCGGAAGAATATCTGACGATATTTTCCGGGTCTCGGGCTACTACCGAACCGATGAAACGGATGGAAAAGTTCCACGTTCGCTATGCTAGGAGCACATGACAGACTAACGGACAGCGTATTCGGATTTGTGGGATTTTTCTGAACAACTTTCATGTATAAAGTATTTTCATCCGAGTTACGGATTATTTTATATTAATTTTTAAAGATTTAATAATATTCTGAAATTAACAGATTTAATAAATTCAATAAATGCATTTATGACATCAACATGACATCATGCTGTGTCAGCAGTCAACAGTGGTGTTGACCTGGTCAAACTGACCAGTGGGTCCCACATGTCATACACACAGTTTAATTTAGTTTAATTAATCTTAAACAGGTTTAATTAGGGGGGGTGGGACCCACCTGTCATTCACTGATTAATCTAATTAATCAACAGATTAATTAACAGTTTAATTAATTAAACTATTTAATCTTAATCAACTAATTAATTACCTAATCAATTAAATCACTAATTAATTAAACTATTTATTTATTTATTTTTATTTAAAGTTCATTAGGGGGTGGGCCCCCCATGTCAGCCTCAGGGGGAGTAGGGTTAGTGGGGGGTTAACCCCCACTAACCGCATCTAGCACGGGGCCAGGGTGTGCGTCCGCGGGCGGCAGGAGCGAGCGATGGCTAGCGGCGGCGGCGGTGTGGTGAATGGCAGCGGGGTGCGGGGTCGTGCAGGCGCCGGCGTGGCGCGCGCGGGGGGGGAGGGGATGGGAGGAGCCCGGGGTTGGGCTCACCGCGAGCGGGCGACGGGAGGGCAGCGGGCTCAAGGGGGGGGGCGACGGCCGCCGCCGACGGCGCGGGGGAGGGCCGGCGAGGAGCGGGACGGCGACGAGGAGGCGAGGAGGAGGCACAGGGGGCGCTTGCGTCTATGCGATGGCGGGGCGGCGCCGGCTTCGGCGAGTGGCGGCTTGGGGGGCGGCGGGGAGGAGCTCCAGCGGCGGCGGGGCGGCGCGTCGGCCCCCGATACGATCTGGATCGGGAGGCAGGGCATAGAGGGGGGGTGCGGGGGCGAGTGGGGTGGGGCGTCGGTGGAGTGGGTGGGGGAGGGGTTATCCCCCAGGGGCGCAGGGGTGGGGGTTGTTTCTTTTTCTTTTTATTTTATTTTAGTTTTTTTTTCTTTTCCTTTTCATTTATTTATTTAATTTCTTTCTTACTTTAAAAAACACAAAAACAGTTGCTAAAATTAGTATAACTGAATATACTACTGCCACATTAATTATGGCACCCTAATAAAATAGTTTAGTATTTTATAATTTGGAATAAGGCATTTAATTAAATGTTTTAATGCTTTTTAATTATTTTAGTGCATTTAAACACTTTATAAAAATGTGGTTTCAACATGGCAAATATCCAGAGGATACTTGGCACACTTTGAACATTTTTGTTTTCATATCTGACAAAAAATGAATTTTGACATTAATTTGAATTTGAAATTGAATAGGATTTGGATTAATGCGAGATTAACAACAGTAACAGTGGTGACTTGGCATCATTAGGATGGTATTACTGTAGCCTAATTATCCGGGCGTCACAATTCTCCTCCACTACAAGAAATATCGTCCCGAGATTAAGCGGTGGAGTAAGGGGGAAGTTCTGGTTACGAAATTCTAACGGGTCTTCTCGGTCTTGGTTGCCCTTATCGAAGAGGTTGAGCCCTTTCGTTGATGTCTTCAATCCTCCATTTCAGGTCAATTTGAATAAGTCATCATCCTTTCTTCGGGATCTTCATCGTCCTACGGATGCGATAAGGAAAACTCTGGAAGAACGAACCTAAGCTAAGTTGGGCATCTGACGGTGAACTCAGGAAGATTACAAGAATTATTTCTCAAGTTAAGACTCGAGGAATCACTAAAAGCAAAATGCGATGGCATAAAAGTTTCAAACGGGTAGGCAATCATTCGATGCCTGATCAGATGAAGAAAAGGGGGGAAGTTCAGAGCCACGAGAATAGATATCGCGTCTGATATTAGAATAGGTCATCCCTTGGATGGTAGCTCGGGAATTGCATACGAAGCCAAGTGCAAGGGATACTTTAGAATCAGGGATGTACAGGAAAGTCAGGTTTCGATCCTGTGGAACTGAGGGTTATGGGCCGACCATGTGGTTAAGAGCACGAAGAGCGGTGACAACTTGCACGGTCATGAAAGAAGACGTGTCAGAGGATAGCTGGTCAGATCGTTTGGCAACAACGTCGGTACCAAGGGCGGGGGACGAATAGAACCATTTTCCTGCTCGTAGAAAACGAGGCGGACCAATAGGCAAAGTTCTCGTCCACCGGCGGTTACCGGAATGTTATCAACAATAGTAACAGGATCTTACTGACAGACTTGTTCACCGAGGTGTTTACCTAAGCAGAGAATTATTACTGCTTAGATCATACAATCTCAAGAAAGGTTAAACAGACCAATGGAAAGGAAATTGTGATCATTAGATCAACCAAACCAATGGAAAGGAAAATGTGTTTATCACATTAAACAGACCAATGGAAAGGAAAATGTGGTTATACTCAAGTCTTAGGAGTATATCTTTCCCAAGGAAAAACAGAGCATGATATACATGACAGAATAGCAAGTAGATAACCATTTAGGTAAAGGGGCGAGGAAATCCATGACATGCCCATACAATGGGGTTTGAATAATTGATCAAGAAACAATTAGCATTGAGCTTACACTATTCCTTTTGATGATCGATATACCACATCCATGCTTCGGGATGGCAATGATATGGTGTTTTGAGTAAAGGATGGAGTTTGGATACACAAAGGATCCAGTGGGAACAACTTATAAAATAAGTCTTACAATTCCCCCATGGAAGAATGGCAACCCTAGCTGAACAAAGCATTATAACAATAGGTCATCCGGCCAGGTGTGCTAGCTACAACATCACCTTACCGAGTAATAAAGACCAAAGTTATAACCCATGATAATGTTCCAACCATCATACCTGTCCGAGATTCAGATCTGGTTGGTGTCAGGATACTTCAGACAAAGAAGGCCTAAGCAGATAAAAGGATGCAACACAGACCTATGAGATGATGTTGCAAGAATCTCGAGATGAACGACAGAAGCAAGACTTGAATCATTAGCCAGACTACAAGACATCTGAACACAAGGTCAAGACATTCGTGCCCACATGGAAGTTTCTAGAATGGAGGGCAATCAAGTTTTGATTGGGGACCATCATAGAGGATATCAAAGTTCCATGTGTAAGTCGGGATTAGGACAGATCAAATCAATCAGTGGCCTGGCGTGCTAGGAAATACATATGGAGTGAAGGTAGCAAATCTATCCAACCATAGAATACTTCGCACATGCCTGAATGAATTGGAACGATTCCAAAGGAAGCGAGACAAAATTTTCCCATAATCACGGTGGCAAAAATGCACATGAACTTATAGAAAAACACTCCTTTTAGCAAACATATTCTTCATGAACTAGGCACAAAGATAATGCTTTCAAGGTTTCCAACACTAATTTAAATGTCCATCATGAACCACGAAGAAGAAGAGGATGTGGCTGAGGGGATCAGCAACAATTCGTCGAGACTTCCACAAAGATGGATTTACACGAATGTGTGAACAAGGTGATAGCATTGGTCAAACAAGATGATATATTGAGGTATGCCCGAGGGAAACATCCATAATTAAACATTAATCGAAAGGTGCACCCAAAATTCAGACTAAGTAGCACGACCAATGTTAGAGTGCTGACTCAACAGTCAATACACTAAGAATGGACTTATTGTTCATTAACTCCAAGGTAATAGAGTTGGTATGCCATAAGAGTTGAATTTACACATCACAATCCATTTGTCGGTATCCCGGTTAGGAACAACACGGGAACTAAGAAATGAAAGGTGATGGCAAGAAGTATCACTTTACCAAGAATTCTTAAGAGATGGTGAAATTCTCATGACACCATTGACATAAGATATGGCATTACGCCAAGGTAGAACAGAACATAAGTTGGATATCAAGGAACTCAAGGTGCAACACAGAACATTAATAAGTTTGCGTTGGAGGGAAGGCGAGAATGTTGTCGATGATATCAGAAATCATCGAGGGGTAAGGATGGTATTTCTCATCATGAATTCGATTGATACTCGGAAGAGCTCAAAATGTTGATGATGATCACGACACAATTGTCGAGAAGTTTCATGAAGATGTAATCGATCAGCGACGACATCAAGCAAAGGAATGGTGAAGCAAAAGGTTATCGGAACCACAGATAAGATTGCTAGCTCAAAATCGATATTGTCCTTCATGACAACCAATCATGATGTTGAAAACTCGATGTAAGCTTAGCGCACTGTTGGAATTGTGTTCCGGGGATGAAGGACTTAGGTAGCATGGTCAAGCATAAGCATGACGATGATGAGGTAGCCAATCAGCTGGGAATGACATGATCGAGTACAAACTCGTAAACAAAGAAGTTTACTACGAGTTGTTGACTTGCAGCGCGGACTCGGTTCACTATTCGATGTTCTCGGTTGATGACAACCCAGAACCCGTGGAGTGACTATGACAGGGTAAGGTATTACTTCATCTTAAATTCCTAAGATGTAGTGCAAAGACACGATATCCTCGAGATACCAGGGGGTAATATTCGAAGGTAGATCAAAATAGAGGCTGGGCAGGTGCATTGATCTGCCGTAGGCAAGTACTTGAACTTGTCCAAGAAATGGGATCAAAGAAGAACAATCATGGTCGAAACCACGGTTGCAAGGTACCAAAACATAGATAGAAGATCAATACATACAAAGAGAAGGATTATTGTTACAAGAAGCTCCATGATAAGTCATACACCGGGTCCATGGGCATGAACACAAAGTTCAAGGTCGACTCCCACTTCTTCAAGGCATAACCTATCATTCACTTCTCGCTTTCGATGAAGTTGCAGTGTTGAAATTTTATCGGGCTAAACAACAGAGAATATGACTCGTGAAAACTATCGGGTTCACACAGATTAGGGAAAGCATAGGTTCAACCCATAGGGGCATCTTAGGAACATACACCACAAATTTCAAGGGTTAATAACACAAGCTCGAAAGTAGAGCATGGTTGACAAAAGCAGAGGATACTCTCTACCAAAGACATTATGTATCAGGGGAAGAATTCATAAGAATTTTGAATGTGAAGGATGCTATCAGATAATAACCCAACAATGGGTCTGGCGGTCCACAAAGGACCAGATGTGAGTATCGGTACTCAATCAGAGGGAGAAAGAATGCAAGGCATCAGTTTATAGAACATCTGAATAATTTTGATGCTTAATTACCAAAGGAAATAAGATTTCCAAATTGGTGTATCGGAAACAGATGTGCGGATCAAATACAAGTAAAATGAAAGGACTTAGATGGGCAATCAATCAAGGTTGATTTGTCAAAAACCAACTCATGTTTGGAAAGACGTCTGAGCCGGACGGATAATTTATGATAAACAACCGATGACTGTGTGCTTTCACACACGGGTTGAATCAATAAAATCAAATGAAAACCACAAAGGATTTACTTAATATTGTTAGACATATGGAATTAACCATAATGCAAGCAGGTGAGAAAAGTCAAGAGAAGAAGACCGAATAGCGTTTCAAAGAATTCTGTGAAACACATGATACACCGAGGAAGAACGAATCTCCGGTAAGATAATTCGATGTACCTTGTAATAACAAGAGCAACTAGAAATGAGTATGAACGATAGTTGTACGTAGTTATCCATAAGGGTTGACGGTGGAAGGGAATCGCAAGCGCGGTGAGCATACGTTCTCGAGAGAATATCAGAGAGTATCTTCGGAGTCTTCTGATGAATCAAGCCATCATCTGGATTGAGGGGCTCTCCGGGAGGAAGTAGTTACGAGAACCTAGAGTTAGAGTTAGCAAAATCTTTAACCCGAAAGAGAAGAGAGATCAGAACCCAGAGTATAGACGAGGAATAAAAGATCCTAATACCACCCGATTGAGATGTGGGCCCGTAAGCCACACAACAATGTTAGTAAAAGTTTTTCAAGTACTAGACTCAACTTTGGCCAAGGAGATGGAAAGGGGGCTACCTACATGCAGTCGGCTCTGATACCAAATTGTGACGCCCCCGATCTCGACCGTACGCTAAACATACACCCAATGCGTACGACCAAGATTAGGGACTCACTGATCGATATCACAACACAACACTAGACACAAATTAAAGTCATACAGCTTCATATTACAAGCCAGGGGCCTCGAGGTCTCGAATACAAAGCTCGACAAGCACGAGTCAGTGGAAGCAAATAATATCTGAGTACAGACATACGTTAAACAAGTTTTGCCTTAAGAAGGCTAGCACAAACATAAGCAGCGGATCGAAAGAGGCGAGGCCTCCTGCCTGGGAACCTCCTAACTATTCCTGAGCGTCGGCACTCTCCACGTAGTAGTAGTCGTCTCCGGCGTACTCTATCTCCTGGGCTCCATCGTCTGAACGCAGAATCGTATCGAGGGGGAAAGAGAAAGCAAAGCAGCGATGAGTACTCATCCGAAGTACTCGCAAGGCTGACATCAGAACTATGCTAAGTATGCATCATTATCAAGGGGAGGGGGTTATATCTGGACTAACTGCAGAAAGCAAGAATAGGGAGAAGGCCTAGTCCTATCGAAGACTAGCATCTTCAGCATCTTGCAGCATTAGAAGAGAGTAGACTGGTATATCACATATAGTCATATTATTGTAGCAATTTTATTAAGTAACCACGCCCAGAGATTCTTCCTCGACTCCCTGCGAGGAAGCAATCTCGGAGCCACAATTCATTTCAAATTAAATCACAATTATAGTTGTATAAGGTCAAGGCACAACTCCAAGTCGTCCTGTTACCGTGGACACGGCTATTCGAATAGATTAATCATCCCTGCAGGGGTGCACCACATATTCCCCAACACGCCTGAATCACCTCCGGCCGGACACACTTTCCTGGGTCATGCCCGGCCTCGGGATATCAGCACGTCGTCGCCCCACCTAGGCTCAACGAAGAGGCCAGCCCGCCGGTCTAAATCCTAAGCGCGCAGGTTCGTGGGCCCACTTGCCCTTGCACTTCTGCACGATGCGTACGTGGCCGGAAGCAGACCTAGCACACTCCAGTCCAAGAGCTGTACCGTCCAGTCCAATCTGGCGCGCGCCACTCCATTGCTGACGTCCGAAGAGCTTCGGCTGATACAACGACGCTGAGTACCCATAACTTCTCCCACGTGAAGGTTAGTGCGTATTAAGGCCAATGACCTAACTCAGATCAAGTACCCAACCCATTAGCATTTTATTAATGCGGGCAAGCGCGCCCCATAAAGTGCGGTCCCGTCACCCCGACTCGAGGATGTGTGGCAAGGGCCTCTCCTGCCCGTCCATGCCTCAACATAACCTTTTGGATGCCTTACCGACGCATCCCACCACATCTCACACACGGGAACCCTTGGGGCCGACCCGTCTCAAGACTGTCGGGAACTCAGGTCCACCTCAACCAGGGTGGTACCGCCTGTCCCTCCAGTCCTGTCTTTCACATGTAAACAATGTCAAGTTAAAGTAACTGTATGTTTATACACCAAGTGGATATCCGAGGAATCACCCTCGATGGATCCCACTCGAGGTATGTGTATGACAAGAGTCGCTATCGATAAATGGGAAGGAGGAATCACCCTCGATACCCACTACCGATTAGCTACGCTATAGAATTAACACCGGGAGTGCTAAGTGAGGTATCACCCTTGGCACTCGGTAGTAGCTCTACAGTGCCATACTTAAGGGGTGTGCGGTGATGTGAGGGGCCTGGCTCGTCGGTCGGTTGACCGAGTCTTCGGGTCGTCGAGTCGTCGATGAAGAAGCAGGGGCAACTGGGACTAAGGGGGGTCTCAGGGGATTCACTGATCAACCTATACTAAACAGTTGATATCATTCCAGGTATAGTAGCATTTTATCAAAAACAGGCTATGCATCAGAATAGGAGCTAACTAATACAGTAGCAAAAATATAATGCAAGATTAAGAGGGAAAGTAATAGGCGATATCGGAATGCTCAAGGGGGGTTGCTTGCCTTGCTGCTCTGCGGCAAAGGCCTGATCGTCAGTCGCGTAGTCGTACCCGGCAGCACCGTCAGTCTCGGGGTGTACCGGAGAGAAGAGGGGGGAAGAAACAATAAATATAAAGCACAGATGCAACACGATGCATGACATGGCAATATGCAGAGCTAGGCATGCACTAACGCAGTACTACACGTCGCAGACGGGTCGGAAGAATATCTGACGATATTTTCCGGGTCTCGGGCTACTACCGGACCGATGAAACGGATGGAAAATTTCCACGTTCACTATGCTAGGAGCACGTGACAGACTAACGGACAGTGTATTTGGATTCGTGGGATTTTTCTCAACAACTTTCATGTATAAAGTATTTTCATCCGAGTTACGGATTATTTTATATTAATTTTTAAAGATTTAATAATATTCTGAAATTAATAGATTTAATAAATTCAATAAATGCATTTATGACATCAGCATGACATCATGCAGATGTCAGCAGTCAACAGTGGTGTTGACCTGGTCAAACTGACCAGTGGGTCCCACATGTCATACACACAATTTAATTTAGTTTAATTAATCTTAAACATGTTTAATTAGGGGGGGTGGGACCCACCTATCATTCACTGATTAATCTAATTAATCAACATATTAATTAACAGTTTAATTAATTAAACTATTTAATCTTAATCAACTAATTAATTAATTACCTAATTAATTAAACTATTTATTTATTTATTTTTATTTAAACGTTCATTAGGGGGTGGGCCCCCCATGTCAGCCTCATGAGGAGTAGGGTTAGTGGGGGGTTAACCCCCACTAACCGCATCTGGCACGGGGCCGGGGCATGGCCACGCCGGGGGTGGCAGGGCCTCGCCGGGGCTCGGGCACTTGCGCCGGCGGCCGTGGCCGGAGGCAGGTGCGGCGGGGCGCGTGGGAGGGGCAGGGCGCTGCGGCAACGGCGGCGGCCAGGGCGCGGCCGGGGTGTGGCGTACGTGCGCGGCGCGCGTGCGCGGGCGGCATGAGCGAGCGATGGCTAGCGGCGGCGGCGGTGCGGTGAACGGCAGTGGGGCGCGGGGTCGTGCAGGCGCCGGCGTGGCGCGCGCGGGGGGGGGAGGGGATGGGAGAAGCCCGGGGTTGGGCTCACCGCGAGCGGGCGACGGGAGGGCAGCGGGCACGAGAGGGGGCGGCGTCCGGCGACGACGGCGCGGGGGAGGGCCGGCGAGGAGCGGGACAGCGACGAGGAGGCGAGGAGGAGGCGCAGGGGGCGCTGCGTCGATGCGGTGGCGGGGCGGCGCCGGCTTCGGCGAGCGGCGGCGCGAGGGCTGTTGGGTAGGAGCTCCAGCGGCGGCGGGGCGGACCCGTACATGAGGAACAAAGGGGTGAAGCCGATTGGGCGTGGTCCTTAGACTCCATAGGACAGTCAGCAGCTTGTTGATCCAGCAGCTGGCCGAGCGCACCAGTGCCTCAACGAGCCGGGGTTCAATGCCGGCCAGGAACAGGCCGTTGGCCCTTTCCGCCTGGCTGTTTGACTGAGGGTGAGCTACCAACGTGAGGTCGAGCCGGATGCCTTGGGCGGAGCAGAAACGAGCTAGCGCCCCCTTGGCAAAGTTGGTGCCATTGTCGGTGATGAATCGGTGGGGAACGCCATAGCGAACGGTGATGTCCGTGATGAATTTGATGGCCGTGGGACCGCCCAGTTTTTTGATCGGCCTGGCTTCAATCCACTTTGTGAACTTGTCGACGGCCACCAAGAGATGTGTCATGCCGCCTCGCGCGGTCTTCAACAGTCCCACCATGTCGAGACCCCAAACGACGAAGGGCCACGAGATGGGAATGGTCTAGAGGGCCGCAGCCAGGTGGCTCCGACTGCTGAACCGCTGGCACCCTTCGCACTTGTCCACCAAAGCCTTGGCGTCCTCCAAGGCCGTTGGCTAGTAGAAACCATGGCGGAGTGCCTTGGCCACCAGGGTTCTTGAGGTGGCGTGGTGCCCACATTCGCCCTGGTGGATGTCTTTGAGAATCTGGAGCCCTTTGTCCGGCTCCATGCAGCGCTGGAAAACGCTGGTCACGCTGCGCGTGACAAGTTCGTGGTTGATGATGGCTTAGGCGGGAGCCCGGCGCTGCACCTGTCGGGCCGTGGCCTTATCGGGCGGGAGCTCGCTGCATGTAAGGAACACGATGATAGATTGGGCCCAGGACGGTGCCGACTCCGGTGCCGGATCCGAAGCAGGTTCGGGGCCGGCGACAGCTGGATCCGGCTCGCCTGCCTCCGGAGCCGGAACGGGAGCCCCCGGGCCCGAGCCGGCAAGTTTCGCCACCAGGACGGCTACAAAGTCAGAGCCGGTGCTCCCTAGGACTGGGCCGGCAATCCCTGAGGCGGGGTCAGGGGCGGCCGGGGAAGCCGGCTGTCGGGGGGATGACCCCCGGGTAGGCAACGGAGCCCGAATCCCTTTCGGAAAATCATCAGAGCAAGACAAGTCCCTCTGGCCGGCTTGCCAAGCACGCCGGCTCCCCAGCGCAAGCCGGCTCGGCGTGGCAACCCGGCCTGGCCGGCTGGCCCATGCCGGCTGGCCGCGAGGCGGCGAAGCCTTAGCGACGAAGAAAGTGGTGCTACAGCGATCCTCCCTTTACCCTGACAGAGCAGGTGAGGCTGCAGCTTTCCTTGCGCCCCCGCCTGAGGCGGGCGGTGTCAGTGAGGCGCGGTCCTGTAGAAACGGCGGCGCCGACCTCCCTCTGACGATGGACAAGATGCGCCACAGTGCCTCGAACACAGACTGACGAGACAAGGCCCGTCACGATGTCCGCGCCAGGCAGGTGCGGCGCACCTGACGACCCGGCACCCGGCGACCCGGCATCCCGGCATCTGGCGACCCGGCGACCCGACCACCGGATCCTGGTCAATGACACCAGGGGCCCGCGCCTCTGGTACGTTACCGTTGTAACCCTGGGGGTCGGCCTATAAGACCCCCAGGGAGGCCTCCGTGCACAGAGATCGGGTTTTAGTGGCTGAGAGTTCGAGTTAGTGCGGTAAGGTCAGTTCTCACCTTAGCTAGCTCTCTCCAGATCACGAACACTCGCACAGGAGAGGCAGAACGGTGGCTCAGCCCCTTCTCCCTCCCCCGTCCAAGCAGCTCCAGGAGCGACTCTGTAACCTCTGTGCTTATCAGCTCACACGGCAGGAGTAGGGGTGTTACCTCTCCAGAGGGCCCCAAACCTGGGTACGTCTTGTGTCCCGCACTCGCTCGTGCCAACCTCGCCTCCGGAACCCACGGGCGTCCTATCGTAGCCCCACCTCATAAGCCATCTCATGGCATCTGCCGTGAATCACGCACCCCCAGCGAGAATACCCCGACAGTTGGCGCCCACCGTGGGGCTGCTCGCGGCGTCGGCCAGAGTCAAGTTCCGGACGAGGCCCTTCACCAGCTCCGGTGAGCGCATCGTGCACGGTTTGGTCCGTGCGCCCCACACGACCAAACCGGCCGGCTGCAGCGCTGCGCTGGGCGCGGACGTCGCCGGCCCCGCAGGCTGCTTCATCGTCCCCTTCGGCGCGCTGCGCGTCTTCATCGCGCTCGTCCCCGACGTGTTTCCCAGCGAAGTGTGCAACTGCGCCGACTCACCTGTCCCCGTTAGCCGCGCCGTCCCCGATGACGTCGCTGCTCTCTGCGTTCACGTGGAAGTGCTCACCATCGGCACCAGTTCCGGCTCCCCGCGCGCCAAGGAGAAGGCTGCCGCGGCCGCCGCCTTGGCTGCGGCTCCGCCTCGCCGGACTAACCCGCTCCACGACACGATCCGGAGTCTGCAAGCCCCCATCACGCCTGACGCCGACGCGGCGGCTGCAGCGGCCCAGCTCAATGAGGGCCGCCAGCATCTGCTGCTCGAGGCCACGGAGCTTGCGGCAACCCGGCGCCGGCTGGAGTCCGCCCAGCGAGAATTCGACAGCGCGCATGGCCTCACTCCGCCTGCCGTCGAGCCCAGCCGGGTCGCGGAGGTGCGGATCCGCGGGGGCGCACTTGGCCGTGTGCTAGGCGCTGGCCGACCCGTCTACGACACCCCCGTTAAGAACATGCGCGCGGCGCAGGCTGCGATTGCTGATCTCGAGTTTCTGGAGGACGAGGAGCTGCTGCAGTAGCAGCAGCACATCCGCGACCTCATCACCGCGGCGAACGAGCAGCAGCAGCGCTTCGACCCGGCCCAGCCATCCAGCTCCGCCTCAAGAAGAACCGGGGACCCGGAGAGGGCTCTCCGAGATGCGCGGCAGACGTCTTCACAAGCCACTAGCGCAAGCCGCTCTGGCCGGCACCAGTCCGGCCGGAGCCGGCACAACCGCGCCACCACCGCTGGAGACGGCAACGCTGGCGAAACGGCCGGCAACGGCCGGGTTCAGCAGCCGGAGCCTCCCGTGTGGCCGGCTCGGCGGCCCGAGCCGGCCCCGGAAGCTCCTGCTCCCCGTGGTCCCGTGACCGACCGAATCAGCCTCCGCGTTCCCGTGGCTGACCGGCTCAGCCCCCGCGAGCCCTATGACGAAAGCGACGCCCGTCACCGCATCGACCAGCTGGCGCGCTCTACGGCCCTGGAGGAGGTTAGCTCTGTTGGCCCGGCGTGCTTCGGCCCCCGCATTCGCGAAGAACCCTTCCCCAAAGGCTTCTCGCTGCCCCGCTACTCGCCAAAATACACCGGCGCCACCAAGCCGGAGGACTGGCTAACCGACTACACCACATCTGTCGGCATAGCCGGCGGCAACCGGCGTGTGGCTGTCCGTTACGTCCCCCTCAAGTTGCTCGGTTCGGCCCGGACGTGGCTCAACAGCCTCCGCGCCGGCAGCGTGAACTCCTGGCTGGATTTCGAAGACGCGTTCGTCCGCAACTTCACCAGCACCTACAAGCGACCCGGCAAGCCTCGCCAGCTCTCCATGTGCGTCCAGAAGCTAGGCGAGCCCCTGCGCGCCTTGGCCAAAGTAGGCTCCACCCGGCAGGCCATCCCGTCCGGCATCTCCCTCGAGCACCTGCAGAAGCCGTCCATCAAGCCGTCTCCCGAGTCGGAGTCCATCTTCGTCCCGGACGACCCCAGCGCGCCCCCACCCGGCCCTGGGACTCCCGACCCAAGCTCGAGGACTGCCAGCACCAGCCCAAGGACTGCCGTCTCTAGCTCGGGGGCTGCCATCCCCGGCTCGGGGGCTGCCGTCCCCGGCTCGGGGGCTGCCGGCTCTAGCCCGGAGACTGCCGGCTCCGGCTCGGGGGCTGCCATCCCGGGTCCCATCCCGGCGACCGTCCTCACGGTGGTCACGGCGCCCTCCTGGGCTCAGCCAATCCTTGCCTTCTTGAAAGACGGCGAACTTCCCATCGACGAAACTGAAGCCCGGCAAGTGCAACGGCGCGCGTCCGCCTACGGCATCATCAACCACGAGCTCGTCAAGCGTAGCACGACGGGCGTGTTCCAGCGCTGCATCGAGCAGAGCAAAGGGATCAAGATCCTCCTCGACATCCACCAGGGCGAGTGCGGGCACCACGCCGCCTCGAGATCCCTGGTGGCCAAAGCATTCCGGCATGGTTTTTACTGGCCCACGGCCCTGCAAGACGCCGAGGAACTGGTCCTCAAGTGCGAGGGCTGCCAACGCTTCAGCAAGCGCAGCCGCCAGCCGGTTTCGGCCCTCCGAACCATCCCGATTACATGGCCCTTTGCCGTCTGGGGACTCGACATGGTGGGGCCCTTCAAGACCGCCCGAGGCGGCATGACGCATCTCCTCGTCGCCATCAACAAATTCACCAAGTGGATCGAGGCCAGGCCGATCAAGAAGCTCGACGGCCCACAGCCGTCCGATTCATCAAGGATATCGCGGTTCGCTACGGCATGCCACACATCATCATCACCGACAACGGCACCAACTTCGCCAAGGGCGCGCTGGCTCACTACTGCTCTGCATCCGGCATCCGGCTCGACTTGGCCTCCGTCGCCCATCCCCAGTCGAACGGCCAGGTCGAGCGGGCAAACGGCCTCATCCTAGCCGGCATCAAGCCGCGACTCATCGAGCCGCTCGTGCGCTCACCCGGCAGCTGGCTCGACGAGCTGCCGGCCGTCCTCTGGAGCCTCCGGACGACGCCGAACCGCTCCACCGGGTTCACCCCGTTCTTCCTCGTCTACGGAGCTGAAGCCATCATTCCAACCGACGTTGAGTTCGACTCACCCCGGGTGGCGATGTACACCGAAGCCGAAGCAAAAGAAGCACGCGAAGACGGCGTCGATCTGCTCGAGGAGGCGCGCCTCCTGACCCTCAGTCGGTCCGCCATCTACCAACAAGGCCTGCGCCACTACCACAGCAAGAAGATCAAGCCCCTCGCGTTCCGCGAAGGCGACCTCGTACTCCGGCTCGTCCAGCGAACAGCCGGGCAGCACAAGCTGGCCTCCCCCTGGGAAGGCCCTTTCATCGTCAGCAAGGCTCTCTGCGACCGGAACGCATACTACCTCATCGACGCGCAGAAGCCGAACAAGCGCAAGCGAGATGCAGCCGGCGAGGAGTCCAGCCGGCCCTGGAACGCGGAGCTCCTCCGTCCGTTTTACAGTTAAACCCATGTATGTATGCATCACCATCTTTTGGACTTAATCAAAGCAGGCAGCTCCCCCGTTCTTATATTTCCTGCCGAGTCGGCGCAGCCGGCTCGGGGGCTCCCTTTTTCTCGTTTTATTCTGTGTCTACACAAAACCATGTTTTTTCTAATTCCCCCACCGAGTCGGCATAGCCGGCTCGGGGGCTCGGGGGCTAGCCGGCTAGACCACGCCCCGTCTTTTTTCCCTTAGTCCGTCTCGGAGTGTACGATCCGCCAAAGCCCTCTCTTCGCCAGCCACAGCCGGCTCCCGGCTGTCCGGCCGGCAAGAGCCAAAGGCCGGAAGCATCGTTACGCAAGATCGACTAAGGAGACAGCCCGGCACGGCCAACCCGGCTTAACCCGTTTTATCTCGCATGTTCGCCGCACGACCAGTTGTGCGCCAGGCGGCCTCGCCGCCTGCTGCCAGCCGGCCCAGTGGGTGTTTCGCTCGCGCTCAACGTCCGAAAAAGCCTAAGTACTGTGCGTTCGCTCTCAAAGCCGAGTTCCCGTCCTAGCCACAGTCCGCAACCCGGCTGTCCGGCTAGTGGGAAGGAAGCCCAGAGAAACAACAAACAGGAAAAGGCCCAAGGCCGAACAGCAAAAAGTGAAATCACCACGACAGTTGGTGCCAAATCGCATGCCAAATTTATATATAGCATGGGCCTTCGGCCGTGAGTTCATTACATTAAACTACACCCCCAGTGGGTGGACCTGCTACCTAACCAAAGTTTGAGCACAGAAAAAACAAAGGCCCTAAGCGGCACCCGCGTCGTCTCCGGCCGGCGTCGGCCCAGCCAAGGTGGACGCAGCCGCCGGGTTGGGTCCAGCGCTCTCCGCTGTCCCCTCCGCCGTGGCGTCGTCGTCCGTGTCAGTCTCGTCGTCGGCATAGGCGCCCGTCTCGGCCGAGCAGACGTCCGGGTCGTCGAGCGGAAGGCCGAGCGTGTCGGCAGGGAGCTCCTCGCCGTCTTCCGTCCGCTCGACGACGAACTCGTCGTGCGGGGCGAACGCTGCCAAGTAGCTGACCCGCCTGGCGATCCGCTGCGCCCGCGCCGCCAAGTCCTCCTCCGCGACGGCCCGCTGCGCCGCCAGACGGTCGAGGTCCATGCCTGGATACCACGACACGACGAAGCGCAGCGCCGTCTCCACTCCGGCCCGGGCCGCGGAGGCCCTCCACGCACCGAGTCGCTCCACGCCGGCCTCCAGCCACCGCGCCAGCCGGGTGACGCTGTTCGGCGCCACCGCGCTTGGCCAGAGGCCGCTCGCCATGCCCAAGCCGGCCTCGAACAGGCGACGCATCTGCTCCTCCACGGCCCGAAGACGGGCCTCGCCGGCAAGAACAAGCTCCGAGAAGGACCAGGCGGCGTACGCGTCGATCTCCACCCCCAGCTCGCGTTGCTCGGCCCGGTGGGCGTACACGGCCGCATCAGCCGCCTCCTGTGTCTCCGGGAAGACTCCTGGCAAAGGAAAGAAACAAGTCAGTCAAAGAAGGCAACTTGCCGGCTTCGCCAGCCGGCCCGAAGAAAGAGATGATACTTACGGGCGAAGGTCTCGTCAAGGTGCTGCGCCTCGCCCAGCATCCCGCTCTCCCGGATCTCCGACGCGCGAGCCTGGGCCTCGAGATCCTTCTCGAGCTGGGCGATCTTCCTGCCGGCGTCCGCCAGCTCCTCGGCCACCTTGCCGCGCTCCACCGCCAACCGGCCCAGCTCAGCCTGATGGGCCTCCTCCGCCCTGGCCTTCTCGGCCACCATCCGGTCCACCTCGGCCCGGAGCCGGTCGCGGTCGCCGACGGTGAGGTCGCGCTGCTGGCCGGCTTCCGCAATCCAGCCTCGAAGGCCTGGCACCTCGGCTGCATTGGCTGCGCGACAAGATTCCCGGTCAGATGCCGGAAGCAAGGATTAGAAGAAAAAGTCAAGGCTCTAAGATTCGACCTGGCTGCTCCGCAGTCCGGCCCGAATCTCGGGGGCTACACCCAGTGGGTGCGCTGGCGCGCACCCACTGAAGGCACGAAGGCATACCTTGGACCCGATGCAGCTCCTCCTCCGAGGCGGCGAGCCGGGTTCTGGCCTCGCGGTACCGTTCCCGGAGCCGGTTGAACGCACTGGCCCGTAGGTCGTACAGATGCTGCGCGTAGACAGAAGATTAAGATAATGCAAAAGACGGCCATAAGATTCGACACGGCTGCTCTGCAGCCCGGACGAACCTCGGGGGCTACACCCAGTGGGTGCGCTGGCGCGCCCCCACTGATTCGACAATCAAGATAGAAGAAAAAGCTCACCACGATCGCCTGCTCCAGCTGCCGTGCCCGGTCCAGCTCCTCCCGGAGGAAGGCCTGCAGGCGCTCGTCGCGGCCGCGAAGTTGCGAGCGCAAGGCATCCGCCGCATCGTCCTCCCGGGTTCGCGGCCCCACCACGGCCTCGCTGGAGCTCGCCCACGGAAGCTGAAGTGCGGTCACGGCGCCGGATCCGCTTCCACCCGGCCGCTCGGGGTCCATGGCGGCTTGGGGCGGCACGACCACTAGGGTGCCGGTGCCTCCTGCCGCGGTCCCCACGGCCGGCGTCGGCTGCGCTTGGCCGGATGGCGCGGAGTCTGCTTCGCGCCTCTCCCCGCTGTCCTCACCTCCCTCCGCCGGGTTGGCTCGGGGCGGCGTGTCCACGACGATCTCCTCGTCAACGTCCGACCCGCCGCCGGCCGGCTCCGCCCTCGTCTCCGGATCGCCCGCTTCCGTCGGCTGAGGCTCAATGACCGTCACCACCGGCGCCGAGCCCGTCTCCATCTCCGGCCAGGCCGGATCCACGGTAGGCCTGGCCCGCGTCGCGGAGGCCCTCTCCCACACCTGGGCCGAGGCCTCCCGCATCGCCTTGTCGGCCTCAGCCCGGTCCCGCCAGGCGGCACGCGTCGCCGCCTCAAGATCCTGGCCGGACTGGCGGGCCTCGAGTTCTTCTTCCCCGGACCGACTCGGCGGAGGGTCGACGGCGCTGCTCCTGGTCTTCCTCCAGGTGACCTCGCCCGCCGCGGCCTCCGTCGTCGCCACCGCCAGGTCAAGAGCTGACCTGTGCACGGCGGGTTCGTCACGGCGAAGGCATAAGGAAGAAAAAAGATAATCCACAAGACGACAGTTGGCGCCCCACAAATAAGGCAAGGAGCACTTACCCGATGACCGTCGGAGGCTCCCGCTTCGGCCCTACGGACGGGGCGAGCCGGCGCTTCTTCTTCACGACGGCCCTCGCGCGCGCCGGCTCCGCCACCGGGCGTTTCGCGGCCGGTCTCGCCTCGACCACCTCCTTCCCGTGCGGCCGGCTGGTGGTCGCCGCCGCGCGAGCCGGCCCGGCGCCAGCCGTCTTCCGCAGCCGTCTTGGGGGGTCGACGCTGGCGTCCTCCCCCGCCGAGGGCGCTGCACCATGGGCGTCGGTCAGGCTCTCCTCGTCGTCATCCGGCCAGTCCCGCAGTAGATCTGGAGGCGGAGACTTACGTGCGACTCGCGACCCGCCGGCTGCGGCGTCGGCCAGGCGCGCCTCGACCGCCCCCTCCTCCGCCTCGGCGCCGACCTCCTCCACATCCGAGTCGGGCAGGCCGGCCTCCTCCTCCTATCGTAGCCCCACCTCTTAGGCCATCTCATGGCATCTGCCATGAATCACGCACCCCCAGCGAGAATACCACGACACCGGCGGGGCCCCCGAGCTTGAGGCGGCGGCCGCGGGGTCGACCGGCACGAAGATGGACTCCGATTCTGGGTAAGGCTTGACCGAGGGCTTGAGCAGCCGTTCGAGGGAGACGCCAGCCGGAATGGCCTGCCGGGTGGATCCGAATTTTGCCAACGTGTCGACCGCCTCGTTGTCCGCCTGGGGGACGTGGTGGAATTCGCAGCCTTCGAAAGATCCGGTCAGCTGCTTTACGAGGAAACGGTAGGTCGCCATGATGGCGTCCCTGGCGTCCCATTCTCCAGAGACCTGCTGCACCACGAGGTCCGAGTCGTTGAAGCAAAGGATGCACCGGATTCCAATCTGCTTAGCGAGCCGGAGGCCGTGGACGTGTGCCTCATACACGGCCACATTGTTGGAGGATGCGAAGTGGATCTGAAGTGCGCACTTGAGTTGGTCCCCCTTCGGGGAGGACATGACGATGCCGGCTCCCAAGCCGATGCGCCTCTTTGAGTCATCTAAGTGCATGCACCAATGCGTCGAGTCGGGAGGTGACGACATGTACTGGATCTTCGCCCAGTCGACGAGGAAGTCGGCCAGCGTCTGCGACTTGATGGCCGTGCGGGGCTCATACATGATATCGTTGTCCGCTAGGGCGATGGCCCACTTGGCGATCCGGCAAGTGGAGTCCCGGCTACCCATGATCTCTGAAAGCGGAGTCGTGCTTACCACGGTGATGGTGTGCTCTTGGAAGTACTGCTTCAGTTTCTTGCCGGCGAAGTACACGTCGTAGCACATCTTCTGATAGTGAGGATAGTTTTTTTTCTTCGAGTTGGAGAGGACCTCGCTTAAGAAGTAGACGGGGCACTGAACTGGCAGCGCCTTGCCTTCTTCAGCCCGCTCCACCACCAGCACAACGCTAACCACGCGGGTGGTGGCCGTGATGTAGGCAAGCATGGGCTCCTTCTCGGTCGGCACGGCAAGGACGGGTGAGATCGAGAGTGCACGCTTGAGGTCGCGAAACGCCTCGTCCGCCTGATCGATTGACTCAAACTTGGCGGTTTTCTTCATGGGCCGGTATAGGGGCAGAGCCTTCTCCCCCAGCCGGCTGACGAACCGACTGAGAGAGGCCAGGCAGCCGACGAACTTCTGGACGTCTCGCGGCTTGGCCGGCTTGTGCTCGATGGCCTTGATCTTCTCCGGATTAGCCTCAATCCCGCGAGCGGAGGCGAAGAAACCCAGGAGCTGGCCGGCTGGCACGCCAAACTCGCATTTCTCCGGATTGAGCCGGACCTTGTATTCACGTAGGTTGGAGAAGGTCTCCTAGAGATCGTCGAGCTGGATCTGCTGCGTGTTAGTGGCAGTGATGAGCTCGTGGATGTGTCGCTCCTGCAGCTCGCGCTCTTCGCCCTCCAGGCCAGCCAAGTCGGCGATGGCCGCCTGGGCGGCCCTCATGTTAGCCGCGGGGGTGTCATAGATGGGCAGGCTTCCGCCGAGGATGGCGGTGACCACGCGGCCGCGGTTGCAAACCTCACCGCACCGGCTGGGCTCGGTGCCAACCGGGGTGAGGCCATAGGTGGAGTTATACTCGCGATGCGCAGACTCCATCCAGCGGCGCGTGGTGGCTAGCGTGGTGGCTTCCGCAAACATCTGCCTGCCAGCCGCTTCTAGCTTGGCCGTGGCGGCAGCCGGATCAGCCGAAGGCGCAATGGGAGTGTGCGGGCCCTGTAGGGCAGAGCGCAGAGGGTCGGACTGGCCGGTTTGGGCCGCGGCCGCCTCCGCCTCCGCCCCACCGCGCGCAGAGCTTGTGGTGGAACTGGTGGCCATTACCTCAACACAGACACAGACGTCATCAGTGTCGTCTAAGGCGTTGCCGCCCACAGAGGGCGGCAAGTCAGGGAAGTCGAGCATCTCGCTAGGGTACTCGTCAGAGGCGGGCGTGTTAACGATGCGCAGCTCCGCGAAGAGCGCACATAGTTCGCCAATGTCGTTGGAGGCGTCGCTGCTGTGCGGCTCGCCAGAGGAAGTGACGGCATCGCCTGCGGGGCAGGTGTGGGCGGGACCGAACGCCGTGCGGTCTTCCGCAGAAGTGGACGTGCAGAGTAGCACGGGCGCGATGTGCTCGGCGGAGTCAGTGCGGGTTCCCGCCCGGAGCATGACTCCAGCCGACGCCATGCACGGGCCCATGGTGGGCGCCAACTGTCGTCGTTTTGTCACAACATATGCCATGGGGTGGATTATCGAGTGTGGTTGGGGCCGATGGACGTCGACGGGCTCCGGGGACAAGATTGGGGATAAGCGGTGCGGGACACACGATGTACCCAAGTTCAGGGCCCTCAGAGGGAGGTAACACCACTTGTCCTGCTTGTCTACTAGATGAGGGGTTGTGGTTACAATGGTGCTCCTTGAGCTGCATGGAGGGAGGAAGAAGGAGCTAGCTTGCCCTTGTTCTCCTTGTCCCGACGGTGTGTGTGTGTGTGTGTGTGTGTGTGTGTGTGTGTGTGTGTGTGTGTGTTGCTCTCTCTTGGCCTCTTTTGGAAGGAGGCCCCGGGGGGTTATAGGCCAACCCCCTCCCGCTTACAATATGCATGGATAAGGGGAGCGGGCCCTAGCAGGAAGCCTCTCCGGCCGGGGATGGGGCCTGCCGGCTGCTTGGTCTTGTCGTTGGTAGGTCCCGCCAGTAGCTGAGTCCCATCACGGGCGGGGCCTGCCGTCCGGATCCACTATGGCCATGCGCCTGCTGGCGTCATGGAGTGGGCGAGCGCATGCCGGCTACAGGGCCAGCCCGCCTGGTCGGGATCAACGGTACCCGCGGCCCTGTAGCTATGTCCTGCTTGTGTCAGCGCATCCTGTAGCCATGCGCCGTTCGTCAACGGGTCTTGTAGCCATGCGCGCCCGCCGGGGTGGTCATGTCTTGTCACAGTACGTTGGTATGAATGGGCGGTACGGGGACCGACCCGCCTGCTGCCGGGGTTGATGGATAGGAAGGTGGGAGCCGGCCAGCGGTAGAGGGAGCCAGCCGAAGGGGCAACCGACCCGCGGGGGAGACGACCATCCTGCTGGGGCAGCCGGTCGGAAGGCCAAGTGATACGTCTCCAACGTATCTATAATTTTTTATTATTCCATGCTGATATATTATCATTCTAGGATACTTTTTGGGTATTTATTTACCAATTTATAATATTTTTGAGCACTAACCTATTGACCCAATGCCCAATGCCATTTCCTGTTTTCTGCGTGTTTTTGCCTTTTCAGAGTTACAATACCAAACGGAGTCCAATTGCCACGAAACTTTTTGGTGATTTTTTTGGATCAATACCGGACCTAGAAGCTTCGGAGAAGGGTCAGGAGATGCACCAGGGGCCCACCACATATCCAGCCGCGCCCCCTAGGGGGGCAGCCAGATATGTGGTGGCCCTCTGGAGCGTCCCCCGACGTCGTTCTCTAGCCTACAAATTCACATCTACCCTAAAAACATCAGAAGCGCCCCCGAAACACTTTTTCCACCGCCGCAAGCCTTTGTTCCGATGGGAGGCCATCTACACCTCCGTTCTGGCACCCTGCCGGAGGGGAGATCGATCATGGAGGGCCTCTTCATCAACCTTGCTGCCCTCACCATGATGTGTGAGTAGTTCACCGCAGACCTACGGGTCTATAGGTAGTACCTAGATGGCAATCTCTCTCTCTCTCTCTCTCGATCCTTAATACAATGTTCATCGCATCTTTGCCTTGATCTATCCGATGTAATCCCTTTGTATGGTGTGTTTGTTGGGATCCGATGAATTGTGAGTTTATGTTCAGATTATTCATGAAAAGTATTTGAGTCAAACATGATTACTATGATTCTTATTTGCATGATCGTCATAGCGTCGTAATGCTCTCCGATCTATTGAGATAGTTTGGCCAACTAGATTGATATTTCTTCAGTGGGAGTGGTGCATTGTAGTAGGTTCAACCTGACGAGTTTCTATATCCCAGTGACAGAAGGGGACAAGTTGCGTCTTTGTGTTGTTGCTACTAAGGATAAAATGATGGGGTTTATTCATATTAGTTGAGTTTACTTTGTCTACATCATGTCATCGTTCTCCAAGCATAACTCCGTTTGTCATGAACTTAATATGTAGAGAGGCAAGCATAGAAGCGCTCTTGAAGTGGAGTAATAGTAGTAGGTGCAGGAAGGAGTCGGCCTATTTGCTTATGGACGTGATGCCTATATACACATGATCATTGCCATGAACATCGCATAATTATTTGCTTTTCTATCAATTGCCCAACAGTAATTTGTTTACCCACCGTATGCTTTGCTTATGAGAGATGCCACTAGAGAACTCTACGGCCCCGGGTCTATTCACTTATAAATTCACAAACGCTATCATTACCTTTCTATTATTTATTACCTTTTATTTTATTTTGCACTTTACAGTTATAACACAACTCACTTGCTTGCAAATAACGAGATCAAGGGGATTGACAACCCTCTTGCCGGCGTTGGGTGCAAGTTGTTTGCTCTTTTGTGTGCAGCCGCTGAAGACGGTTGGGGATCGGTATACCTATTGGTTTGATAAACCTTGGTTTCATAACTGAGGTAAATACTTACCCACTTTGTGCTGCGATTAGTCGTTTGTCTTCATGGAAAACCCAACGCAGATCACGAGTATCAGGAAGGATTTCTGGCGCTGTTGCCGGGAATACCATCACCAACTATCAAGTAACTTCGCACAAAATTTTATTCACTTGTTCTTATTTTTATTTGCTATTATATTTAGTTTGCCTCATAAAAATAAAAAATACAAAAATATTTACCTTCTAGTTTGCTTCTAGTTTGCTTTACTTGCTAGTTACTAGTTCACTTCTAGTTTGCTTTACTTGCTAGTTTGCTTGACTTGCTATCATGTCTGATTTTGAGATTAGTGGTGTCTCCACCTCTAGTGTGGAAGTCCTTGAGCTTCCAACTTCACCATGTGCAAATAATGCTAAAAGAAATTTTGATAAAGTTGCTAAGGAAAAACTTGATAACCTTGCGGATGATGATCCTTCTAAAAGTGAACCTATTACGCAAACTAAGAAACTCCGCATAGGTAGTGGGAATATTATTGGAAAAAAGTGTTATTAAAGATTTTTTCTTTTGTGCGGGATCATTGCCATTGATAGGAGGTACCATTGTCACTAGAACTACAAGTTATGCGGATGCTATATCTTTGCTCATAACACAATTGGAAAGACAATTTGTTCATATGCATCCTTTCATACAATGGTTATTCCTATAATTCTCTAATATTGAGGAAGCTTCTACTAAACGTCTAGCTACTATTTTTATTGTTCAAGAATTTGACATTATCATACAAGAAGCTAGAAATATATTTTCTCATTATAGGATTAATTGTGAGTGTCCACCAATAGAAGGAATCCTTTATGAGTTAGAAGTTATGAGGAAATTGAAGTCTACGGATTATGTTGCTTATGATGAAAATCTTCGAAAGAAGGTTCCACCAAATGTACTAGTTGATAAAATTTCTGAACACAATGATCAATTTGCTATACCAAAACTTGGAATGGGTTATGAACTTGAGAGATCATTGAGGAAATATCTTTATAAAAACTTATACAATGAGGAGATAGACATCACCTATGAGAAACCAAAGGAGGAACCACCTATTCCTTCTGAAATAGACCTCTCGGACCCTTGTGTTGTGAAGTTTAGTCCCTTCAATTATTTTTGTTTACCTATTAGCGATCTTGCTTCTGAAAGAAGGGAATATGATTTTAGCATGACGGATCGTCTTCATGATTACTACAACACTTGAAACTATGCATTATGCCTAGCTAGGGGCATAAAACAATAGCGCTTGTTGGGAGGCAACCCAATATGTATCTTTCTGTTGGTTTTTACTTTCTGTTTTTGTGTGATAACATGATTGTTGCCTCTGTAATGATTGTGTTTTTATGTTTTAATTAGTGTTTGTGCCAAGTAAAGCCTTTGAGATGACTCGCAAGATGAGTAGAAATGATGCTGAATCTGAAACAGAAACTTTGACTGCAGTGCAGGAATTTTCATTTTTTTACTGTAGCGTGATAATGATCTAAAATTTTAACACAGTATTTCTATACAAATTCTTAATGTTGTACTAATTTTTCAGAATTTTTCGAGTTACAGAAGTATGGTCGCTTTACAGATTTCTACAGACTGTTCTGTTTTAAACAGATTCTGTTTTGCTTGCATAGTTTGCCTGTTTTGATTATGCCATGGGCTATATCAGGGGGGTGTAAGCCATGGGGAAGTTAGAATACAGTACCTATTATTAAAAAATGAATTTGAATCAATTTATCACAGTACCTAAAGTATGCAATATGTTTCTTATACTAACGGATCTCACGAAGTTTTGTTGAGTTTTGTGTGATTGAAGTTTTCAAGTTTTGGGTGTGATCACGATGGACTACGGAATAAGGAGTAGCAAGAGCCCAAGCTTGGGGATGCCCAAGGCACCCCAAGTATAATTCTAAGCTTGGGGATGCCCCGGAAGGCATCCCCTCTTTCGTCTCAATCCATTGGTATGTCACTTTTGTTTGTCACAATCTTCATTTGCTGGACACACCTATTTGAGAGAGACACACCTTCATGATAATTTGCTAGAATACTCTATGTGCTTCACTTATATGTTTTGAGCTAGGAAGTTTCTATAGTACTTCACTTATATCTTTTTGAGCACGGTGGCGTGTAGATTTTATAGAAAAAATATGCTCTCGTTCTTCACTTATATTTGTTTGCGAGCTGAGTAATAGTGACGGTAATTTGCATGGGTCATAAGACTAGTCCAATAATATTAGGTATTCAATGAATGATAATCAAAACCATCGTGTAGTACATATAGATAAGTTGTGGGTTAATGACATTGATGTGGTAATATGAAAAAGGTGTGAGTCCAAAATTGTTGATTCGTAGAAGTGTCGATATTAAAAGGTGTTAACTTGTTATTCATCTAAAAATTAAAGAGGCATGGTGATGATGTGTGAGCATTTATATTCCTCGTTGAAATCCTAGTGTAGTTTTGAGTCGGGGGCGCGCGATGGTTAACTCCTACCAACCTCCTCCCTCGGGGCATGCGAGGAGTACTTTGATTTGTGATAAAACTAATAAAACTTTGCAATAAGTATGTGAGTTCTTTATGACTAATGTGACACCATGGATATACGCATCTTCACCTTCTCATATTCTCTAGCCTCTTCGGTACCGTGCATAGCCCATTCTCACCTCGAGGATCGGTGCAAATATTCGTCGATGCATCCAAACCCCGTGACATGATACGCTCTGTTGCACATAAGCCTCATTATATCTTCCTCAAAACAGCCACCATACCTACCTATTATGGCATTTCCATAGCCATTCTGAGATATATTGCCATGCAAATTCCATTGTCACTTCACATGACTAGTTCGTTCATCATCATAATGCTTTGCATGATCGTATAGAGCTGACATAGTATATGTGGCAAAGCCACCATTCTTCATATTTTTGATACATGTCACGCAAGATCATTGCACATCCTGGTACACTGCCAGAGGCATTCATACAGAGTCATATCTTCCTATCAGTTCTTCATGTTGAGTTGTAAGTAAATAAAAGTGTGATGATCATCATTATTGGAGCATTGTCCGAGTGAGGAAAGGATGATGGAGACTATGATTCCCCCACAAGTCGGGATGAGACTCCGAAAAAAAATGAAATAAAAACGGGGCAGGCCAAATGAGCCCACCATATAAAAAAGAGAAAATGGGGGAGGCAAAAAGAAAAAAAAAGAAAAAAACCCACCATAAAAAATGAGAGAAAAGAGAGAAGGGACTTTGCTACTATCCTTTACCACACTTGTGCCTCAAAGTGGCACCATGTTCTTCATATAGAGAGTCTCCTATGTTGACACTTCCATATGCTAGTGGGAATTACCTTTTCATATAATAAACTTGGCTTGTATATTCCTATGATGGGCTTCCTCAAATGCCCGAGGTCTTCATGAGGAAGCAAGTTTGATGCACACCCCACTTAGCTTCAGTTGAACTTTCATACACTTATAGCTCTAGTGCATCATTTGCATGGCAATCCCTACTCCTCGCATTGATATCTATCGATGAGCATCTCCATAGCTCATTGGTACGCCTAGTTGATGCGAGACTATCTTCTCCAATTTTTACCCCTTTGATACCTACCACCATATTCTATTCCACCTATATGCTATCACTGGTGCAGCGATGTGCTATACAAACAGTTTTTAACCCCTTTCTGCGACGTACATTGAAACCGCCACCTTGCATGTGTGGACAATAGGGGGTCCATCCCACACGACATCGAACAATCGTCGGCGATTGTGTTCAATGAACGCAAACGTTTGGCAAAACTAAGCGTATGGGATGTCTGTATCTATCTCAAACGAGAGTCACCGGTGAACCGTTTGAGATATGGTGGACTTCCCATACAGCGCATCCTTGCAACTCGTGTGAGATCACACTAATATCACAAACACTTATATTGGACGAACCATTGGCGATATTTAACTAAGACGATAATTTAACCGTCGTACAAGTATTGGATAGGTTTAAGAAACGTCTGAATGTCCTACTCGCGTCCGACGGGATAAGTATCACACGCACTATTCTATGGTCCAACGTTTGCGATGCATACTACATCACAAACAGTTTATCATTTTAAACTGTGTGCGACAGAGATTCTATCACCAACGTTAAATTCAGTTGCACCGTTTGTTATATTATCTAAAATCACACACGGTTTGCAAATGGCAACTGTGTGCATGGGCGCACACGTTTTCTATCTGTGAAACGTGTCAGATCATGAAGTATATCACAAACGTTGACTTACAAACCGTGTGCTGCGTAATGACCCGCGGAGCATTTTTTTATTATTTTAATGGCTACAATTTAAAATTGTACAGAATTTGAAACGGAAAGTAGGGAGTAGCTTTTTACATATACATAGATAGGGACATCAACCAATGCATTATTCCATTCACAGGTACATACATTCAAGAATTACATCAACGAAAGAATTGCATAAGCACCAAATAAAGAATGATGAGCAACGGTTGAATACTTGTATTAAAGACGGCAAAGAAAGAGGCAAAAGATATTCTGATTGCTGTAAAAGGTGAAGCGGAATGCCCGTTGTATGCCCTCCTACATGTCGTATGCATACATGACTCTAGCCCAATCCCTTTTGATGGCCGACCGCCCATCCTTCAATATCTTCATGACTTCTAGATAGTCATTCTAGTCTGGTAGAAATACATGTACATTTGCATGTCCAACAATCATGTAGTTTGAGAGGTGATCTTGGGTAGACTGCGTTGGGAACCACTGCAAAGGAGAAAGATACAGAGATTGTCATCTAACAACTCATTATGTCCAGTAAAAAGGGTACATAGTTCTGAGTTAATATACTTCATATCACTGTTGTCTTGGACAAACTGTAAATAAATAGTTTTATTGCCACATTTTGACCCATTGTACTAGCAATCTTTATTAGTTATGATACTCTCCCCGTCCCACTATATAAGATCTAATTACATGCAATGCACGGACATATTTGATGTATTAGCGTCTTATATTATGGGGCGGAGGGAGTATAATATGGGAAACAAATATAGCCATCTGAACCAAAAACCATTAAAATAGGCGTATGCTCACTACATCAGGCTTAACAACAACCAAATAAAGTCATTCATAATGGTATTGTTGAATTTGCATAGAACAAAGCTTGTAGTTAAACATCAAATTGTATAATTGAACATCACAGAGTGAAAAAAACAGGGGGTGTATTACCTACACCAGGCTTAACAGGAAATAAATATGGTCATTGAACTGGTATCAATCAAATTGTACTGGACATTGTGAATAACTAAATAAACAAGGCATACTACAGCAACCAAACAGTCATTCATATCGGTATTGTTGAAATTGCATAGAACGTAACATGTGCTTAAACATCAAATTCTATGATTGAACATCACATTGTTAGAAAACCGAAATAAACAGGGGCATGTTAACTACATCGGCTTTAATAGGAACCAATTGTATGATTGAACAACCAAATCTAGCAATTGAAGTTGGACATATGTTCACTACAAACAACCAAAAACAAATAAACAAGGTATATGCTCACTACAGACAACCAAACATCGGCGTTCGTGAAATTGAACTGAAGAATTCATACTCCAGCGTACGGCGCACTTGTCGACGACAAGTTGTCGTCATCAATGAGGCCTGACTTGGTAGCTGACAATGCCAAAACATCGCCATAGAACGCGACTTCCATAAATGACCAAAGGGTCTCGTTGGCGATGAAGGAAAATTCCTGACAGCAAAGCAGATTAGATCAGATGCATACTACAAACAACCAAATAAAGGTATATGCTAACTACAGACAACCAAACATAGGCAGTGAAATTGAACTGAACAATTCATACTCCAGCATATCAAATTGCACTTTTGAACATTACAATTCATACTCTAGCATAGCAAATTCCTAACAGAAAAGCAGAGTAGATCAGAGGCATACTACAAACAACCAAATATAGCAATTGAAACTGGACAAATCATAACCACAAACCACCAAAAAACCTTTGAAGGAAGCATATGCTCACTACAACAGACTTAACAGCAACCAAACAGTCATTCATATCAGTATTGTTGAAATTGCATAGAAGATAGAACGCACCATGTGCTTAAACATCAAATTGTATGATTCAACATCACATTGTGAGAACTGAAATAAGCAGGGGCGTGTTAAATACACCAGCTTTAACGGGAACCAATTGTATGATTGAACAACCTAATCTAGCAATGAAACTGAACATATGTTCACTACAAACAACCACATATCACGCTAAACAAGGTATATGCTCACTACAGACAACCAAATTAACGCATCAGCACTGAAATTGAACTGAACAATTCGTACTCTAGCATATCAAATTGCACTTTTGAACAATTCATACCTCTTGGAAGAGCCTGGACTGGGGGTGCGCACCGTGCGCACCCGGTGGTGGGAGCTTACCTCCTTGCCTTTGGAAGAGCATGTCTGCATCGTGACGTCACTGATGTCGTGGATGGGCTATTTCCCCTTGGAAGAGACAGATAGGGCGCCCTTGTCGTCGTTGTCATCGTCAATGAGGTCTGACTTGGCAGCTGACGATGCCGAGCCACCGCCACTAGAACACAACCTTAAGAAATGACAAAAGGGTCTCGATGGCGATGAAAGCAAAATCCTGATAGCGAAGCAGAGTAGATCAGCGGCCCGGGGGGGCATGGAGGAGATCCAAGGAGGTTGAACCCAAAGGGGTGGGGGTGCGTCACTTAACCTGTGTCATAGCCCGCGTCAATCCATCGCTGTCGACGAACTCGATGTCGTAGCCGGCTGCCGGGACATACAGACATGCGCGAGCCCGCTTATTAAAAGTCCCGGGTTAGTCATCGTACTGAGCTTCCCCGGGGGGCCTCGGCGGCCACCTCGCCGTCATCCAGCGGACAGACCTCGAGATACCTCTTTTTGGCCATTCGTTCCTCCATCTCCCCGGGAAGCATAGCCGGGCTGAGGCAGCGACGCTGTGGAGTGTGGGTGAGGATGGGGACGGGGATCTACGGCAAAGAGGGTGCTTCGCAGGCTAAAACTACAGGATGGACCAGAGTTGTGCATGCATTCGACATGGAGGAGCACTACTGTCGATTGCACGGACGACTCTAGTCCAACCCCCTTGTGATGGTTCTTCATGAGGACTTCGAGATAGTCAAGGGAAGGCCTGCAGAGGATGTCGGTGGAGTCGGGGGCGGGGGCGGAGGGGGCGGCGGCGGCGGGCTAGCTAGGGTTTGAGCGAGGGAGAGGAGTGGTGCATGCAGGAGCGGAGGTTTTCCTTTTTTTACGTAATCTGACAAAGGTTTTTTGGTGGGGGGGCAGGTGGTGTTTGAGGAAATAAAGCGCGGCTACTAGAAATTTTACTAGGCGGGAATGCCAGGATGCCGGGGCTACTGAAAATTTAGATTACGGGATTGAAGCGGCGCGGCCAGGGCGGGAGCAACAAACTTCGCACACAGCAGAAACATAATAAGTGTGTGCTATCAAATAGGAAAAACCCGCGGAACCGCCATTTTTCAAATGGCTCAAGGTGGTAGTAGATATTTTTACGAGGGAAGTCTCGTCGAATCCAATCGTGCTCACCAATGGAACGTGCTGATGTGCCAGCAGCGGAGGAAAAGGTTTCTGTTGAGTGTACAATCGCAAACGGTTATTACATTCAAATCGTTTGCTATTTACTCCTAGGACAATAATATATACGACCATTTCGTTAAAAAATGCGGGAAAGGGGTCAGAACACATACACGCTTACATGTGGAACAAAAATATGTATGCAGAGGGTGGTTTGATCGTTCAAAATACCCAATGGCAACTTTGATGTGGCACATTTCTCCTCCGTCGCCACTCCGTGTCGGTGGAGGGGGAATCCTAGCCACGAATACATGCCCCCAAACAGGTCTTGCGTATCACTCATGCTGTAACATGAAAATCAAACATATACATGAATCCAGCATGGTCAAACCACCCCATCTCTTTTCTGGTCAAAGGTGGACTATGGCCCATGCGCCTCGCAACACGGACATCTCGACCAAAGAATCAACATTTTGGTCAAACCTCTCCCGCTCTCGGTCGAAAGGATGGACATCCATCGAGGCCCATGAATGGGCGTGACGCCGATAATCACGCGGTGGAGTGTCGAAGACAGCCATCACCTGCTGGTGGTGCAAACATATGTACGGAAATGTTGTGTTTGCGTTTGAATTAATTAATATATACCCCATGTGCAACTTAATTTGATGTGTCACATGCTTTGGAACAGGATAGACCCCCCCCCCCCCCGCCGAGCGAGTGTTCATGATGCGTACAACTAGTATGCCGAGCATCGATGGGAACGATTCACGCATACGTACGCGTGTGCTCAGACTTGGGTAAGGAAACTCAAATGACCTATATAATACATACCATAACACAAAACAATTGAAGAATCCGCCATGGTATACTCTCTCTCGTTGTCAGTCAATGTGATGGACATCCACACGGGCCCAGAAATGGAGTTTCCAACGACAACCACACGAAGGAGTATCTAAAGACAATCACCGTCTAAGCGTGGAGCAAACATATGCATGGAAGTGTTGTGTGATGTTTACATACCCAGCACACAAACTTTAGCGTGGCACACCTTCCTCAGGAATCTTAAAGTCCGCACGGAAAGCGTGGTTCACGATGCTTAGTGTGTGTGTGTATATATATATAGGTTTTTTACATATGTGCCCCTCGTTCCTTAGCTATACTCATCCATCCCCACGCTCTTAGAATTTGCTCACTTTTCCCCACTCTCTTGTCCAAAACCCTCACGAAAGGTCACAACGGAGGATGCCGTCGGGTCAATGGTTTGACCGTTAACTCTGACTAGTGGGGCCGCGTTGTAAGGGCAACTCCAAATCGTACGCCCACGTCTGCTTGGGGCAAAACGGACAGACGGGCCGTCACTCGTGGTGGCGTCCAACCTACCCCCACCGCCCAAAGTAAATGCGCACGCGCGGTGGGGCCCGGTCGTCAGCCACCCACCTTCGTGTCGTCATCCTACTTTAAGTGGAAACCCGTGGACCGGCCAGTCACACTCCACACAGTAGCTTCCGCTTCCAAAGCCAATCTTGCCCCCTCCACCCCCGGCAGTTTCTAGAAACCCTAGCCCGCCGCCGTCGGCATGACCTGGCCATGGTCCGGGAAGGGGAAGCACGGCCATGAGGCCGGCTCAACCTCTGGTAGGCGCCGCTCCGGTCGCTCTAGGAGCCCACCACCACCGCCGCCGCCGCCGCCGCCTGCTCTGTCCGCTCCGCCCGCATTTGCAATCGGTCTGCCGGCCGCCCCGTAGCGCACGTGCCCGTACGTCGGCACGGAAATATGCCGGAGGTACTGGGAGACAGCCACGCCATTGCTGTGGGGAGATGCCCACCTCCCGAACAACTGGCACCTGTTCGCGGATCGGGTTCCAATCCCCCCGGTGCCGATGAGCGGCCGCGCTCGCCGTGAGGAGATCGACCGACGTCGCGCGCGCTTGCCTCCGGATCTCCTCCACGACCCAAGGTACGGCGTCAACTCACCGCTGTGGGATACGTGGCTCCACGACGAGCACGACCTGCGGCGACAGTCTTTTTTTGCCAATTGTCCACCTAGCCCACGGCGACGACGTGCTGCTAGCCCGCCCCAAGTGCGCGGTCGGAGGCGTGTCCGCGGCCTCACCCCGACACCATCTCCATCCCCGTCACCACCACCTCCGATGACCGAGGAGGAGGAGGCCGAGCTCATTAGGCGTGTCATGGAAGAATCCACGCGCACGCACGATTAGCATCAATGGACGGACATGGAGAGGGCGTTGGCCCTCTCTGCGGCCGGCGACGTGGCCATCCCTGAGCTGAAGATGGCCGCCGTCGTCAAGGAGGAGGTGAAGGAGGAGGTGGCGGAGGAGCCGGCCCTTGCGGCGTGGAACCCCCGGCTGGTGGGCCAGTCGTGGGGATGGTCGGCCACTGCGTGGGAGATGGCCGACGTGCTGGCTGTCCAGCCGTGGGCACCCACGCCGCCGCGGTCACCCGAACCGGAGCAGGAGCCACGGGAGGAGGTGTTGCAGGCACCGCAAGCGCCTCCGGCCTGGCAGGGGCCGCCAGCCCACCTTTAGCAGCCGCCTCCCTATGTTGACCTCACCAGCGACGACGACGAGTAGGACGGTGCTCCTAAAGACGGCAGCGGCTTCACCGGCGGGCGGAATTGTCTATATTTTACATGTGTTATATTTTTATTTGTGTTTTTGTATTAGTTGCTACTAGCGTTGTGTATAATGCACTAGAACTATCGCCGGCCTCTGTGGTCGGCATTGATGTTTAATTAAAGCTAATGCATGGTGATGTGATGTGATGTGACCGGTATCACACCCGCGCCAGACTGGACAGGAGTTAGAACCCAACCAAATATGATTCTTGTATTATCTTACCGAAAGGTTTGATAGGGTTAGGCAGATGCCCCATTATTCGTAAACAAGAAGAAATCCAGTGAATAAATACCTGCATCTGCAATAAGATAGATGGCCATCATCTAACCACTTATATGCCGCCAATCCTATGTGATGTTTGAATATGATGTGATTTGATGATTAATTAAGGTAAAAACTTGAATTTGAGCTAACATTTGAATTATAAGCGACATGTTAAAAGAGGCCTAAGTTGTAATGATCATGTTACCCTATGTTGAAATGATCTAACAACAAACAAAACAAAAATAGACTCCTAAACCCTAACCCTAACCCTTTATTACAAAACCCATTTATATGAAGACAGTTTAAAATTTCAAAAATGAAAAATACGTTCGGATCCTTCTTACTCACACTGAAATGGAGCTCTGGTATTTTTTTTTATTTTTCGTAAACATAAACCCATTGTCGCTCTCTTCTCGAACTCTATACAACCCCGTACGTGATAGCTCATATGTGTGAAGGAGTTTTCATGGAAATGCCCATAATCCAAGATTTTTATTTTTTGCCATAACCATGTCACATACAAAGGTATTGTGAACAGGTTTTACATTTTTTTGAATTTTTTGAATTTAGTTATGCTCATTTGAACATGGAAACAGTATCTCATCTCAAAAGAAGTTTGTTCTTAAAAAAGTCCCTAAACCGAGGTTTATATTTTTTAGGGTAACTATGTCTTATAAAACGATGAACAAGGAAGGTTTCATATTTTTTTTCATTTTTTTGAATTAGTTAAGGTCATTTGAAAGTTGGTTAAACTTAAGATAACCCCGCTGACCGGCTCAAAACCCCATAGCATCTCTACAAACCCTAACGTCAAACTGCAACCGTCCGATCATACCGTAGCGCCAAGCGAAAACCGTCGGATATGGTCTTCTAGAAGGATACGGGCAGGCTCCGCGCCGTTGGATCACATGGACGGCTCTGCATCGTTGGATCGTTGGGCGATCCGCGAGACGTTGGTTCTGCTCACCCACTTGCCCGCGGGAAAAAAATTCCAGGTTGGTTCTTCGCTACGCATTGACTGTCGAGGGAGGAGGCACCGATCCGATGATGACCCAAAAGTATAGGGGATCAATCGTAGTCCTTTCGATAAGTAAGAGTGTCGAACCCAACGAGGAGCAGAAGGAAATGACAAGCGGTTTTCAGCAAGGTAATTTCTGCAAGCACTGAAATTGTAGGTAACAGATAGTTTGATAGCAAGGTAATTTGTAACGAGCAAGTAACGGTAACGGTAAACAAGGTGCAGCAAGGTAGCCCAATCCTTTTGATTCAAAGGACAGGCCAGAACAATCACTAGTAATAGGCAAAGTGTTCTTGAGGTACACGGGAATTTCGTCTAGTCACTTTTATCATGTTGGTTTGATTCGTGTTCGCTACTTTGATAATTTGATATGTGGGTGGACCGGTGCTAAGGTGTTGTTCTTACTTGAACTAACAACCTACTTATGATTAACCCCCTCACAAGCATCCGCAAATACGAGAAAAGTATTAAGACAAAGTCTAACCATAGCATTAAACATGTGGATCCAAATCAGCCCCTTACGAAGTAGCACATAAACTAGGGTTTAAGCTTCTGTCACTCTAGCAACCCATCATCTAATAACTACTCCACAATGCATTCCCTTAGGCCCATGAATGGTGAAGTGTCATGTAGTCGACGTTCACATGACACCACTAAGGGAATCAAAACATACATATCATCAAAATATCGAACACATATCAAATTCACATGATTACTTGCAACATGACTTCTCCCGTGACCTCAAGAACAAAGGTAACTACTCACAAATAATAATCATGCTCAAGATCAGAGGAGTAATGAATAGCTTAATGTATCTGAACATATAATCTTCCACCAAATAAACCATATAGTAATCAACTACGCAAGGTAATCAACACTACTAGTCACCCACACGTACCAATCTGAGGTTCCGATACAAAGATTGAACACAAGATATGAACTAAGGTTTGAGAGTAGATGGTGTTGTTGAAATTGTTGATGAAGATTGGCCTCCCAAAGATGAGAGGGGTGTTGGTGATGACGATAGCTTCGATTTCCCCCTCCGGGAGGGAAGTTCCCCTGACGGAATCGCTCCGCCGGAGGGCAAAAGTGCTGCTGCCCAAGTTCCGCCTCGAGGCGGCGGCACTTCATCCCGAAACTCCTCTTCTGATTTTTTTCTAGGTAAAGAGAGACCTTATACCAGAAGATGGGCATCGGAGGTGGGCCTGGGTGAGCACAACCCATAAGGGCGCGCCCTGGTGGGTTGTGCCCACCTGGGGGGGCTCCTCCGGTAGTTTTCAGCTCCAGTATTTTTTACTAAATGCAAAAATAATCTCCGTAAAATTTCAGCTTCATTGGAGTTGTGCAGAATAGGTATCTCTGACGTGCTTTTCTTGTGTCCAGAATTCCAGCTGCCGGTATTCTCCCTCTTTCTATAAACCTTGCATATTATGAGAGAAAAGGCATTAGAATCACTCCCCAAAGCATTATTATTTAACAAAACAAAGTAAATAACAGTAGGAAATCATGATGCAAAATGGACGTATCAACTCCCCCAAGCTTAGACCTCGCTTGTCCTCAAGCGAAAGTCGATATTGAAAAGCATGTCCACGTGGTTTGAGAGAGAGGTGTCGATAAAAACAAAATATGGACATAGAAGCATCATGCTTATTAACATAACAGCAACAAGCTCTAACATAAGAACTTATTTCAATACATTTTTATCATAGAGCTTCTCATGAACAAGTAACAATTCATCACAACATAGAAGTATGAAGCATAAACCTTATTGGGAACCAACAAACTATGTTTTCACTCAACTTTGTAACTACAATTCATCATATTTTCAGGAAGGGTCTCATGTCGGAGCCTTTTGGCAAGTCCACATACTCAACCATCATTTAGTCTTCTATGATTGCTAACGCTCACGGCATACCCATGAACAAAGAGTTTCAACCGAACACATAGGAAGATAGGGGCTTATAGTTTCGCCTCCCAACGTATTCACCTCAAGGGTGATGTCAACAATAATAACTCATGCCACCCATATCCAACTGGATCTATGTGCCTAGATCTTTCCTCACCACATGATGCTTGCAAAAGAGAAAAACTAAAAGGGAATGGGGAAGAATACTTTGACTCTTTGCATAAAAGTAAATACATGAAAGTAAAAGATAGGCCCTTCGCAGAGGGAAGCAGAGGTTGTCATGCGCTTATTGATTTATATGCCCAATCCTTTAATGTAAAAGAACGTCACGCTATATTGCCCCCTATGATAGCAACCTTTATTATGCAGTCCGTCGCTTTTATTACTTTGCCATCATAAGTTCGTATAACGCTCAATTTTCTCTTACACTAATTGATCAAAACATTTTTAGAAGCAATTTTTATTGCCTTGTTGCACCGATAACAACTTACTTGAAGGATCTTTCTCGATCCATAGGTAGGTATGGTGGACACTCAAGGAAAGAGTTTTGGTTTGGGTTTTTGGATGCACAAGTAGTATCTCTACTGAGTGCAGAATTTTTGGCTAGCAAAGATATTGGGCAAGCACCACATGTTAAAGGATCTATGACAATATAACTTCTATGTGGATAAGAACGAACATGAATCATTATGTTGTCTTCCTTGTCCAACGTCAACAATTTTGACATATAATATTTGATGGGGGCTCACAATCATAAAAGATGTCCAAGATAGTGTATTTGCATGTGAATCTTCTCTTCCCTAATTAATTCTTTCATGAATTGCATCATTGACCAATGTTGTGTTTGTCAATCTGCAATAAATTTTACTACTTATACTTTTCCTTATGTGATGTCATTACTCACCATAAGATTAGCATATGATTCTATTCATTTGTTTCTTTTCTTTTTCCTTATTTGATTGCAACAAGAAAGTAGAGAGGCAAAAACTCAAACGAAACTTTATTATATAACTTTCACTCGATTACATAGATAGATAAACCACGAAACTAACACATGAAAATAGATCACACTAAACTTTTATTCAACTAAAGCGAGGAACACTAAATATAGAACTAAAATAGGTAAAGGTGAATAAAAGTGGTGGTGATACGATACCGGGGCACCTCCCCCAAGCTTTGCTCAAGCCAAGGGGAGTGCCCATACCCATGTGCTCAAGTCTCCTTTGGTGGTGGTGATGAAGAAGATGGAGGTATTGAGGAAGCCTTCTTCTTCAACTTATATTTAAGCATAAAGTTTTCCTCCCTTAGATCATCATTCTCCAACTCAAGCTTTAATATCCTTTGGCATAAGGTCTCCTTGCTTTCCTGCAGAAAACGAGACGGGATAAATTGGACCTTAGGTTTGTATCTTCTAGGGAGGCTTGACTTCTTGAATTCCACATGCATGTCTCCGGGTTGAGGCAATGGATCATCCTCTTCCTCAGAGCTATCATCTTTTGTTTCCTGCATGGTAGCGTCTTCTTCCTCCTCCGAGGTCCATAGATAGGGGTAAATTTCCCTAAAGATCTTCGGGTCTGGAACATAGGGGTCAACATGGCTCTCCCCCTCCAAATCTTGAGACGACATATTTCTGGATATGCTAGAGAAACAACACGAAACAAGAACAGAAGATTTTTCTGCGATGCAGTCGTCAAAACAGTCGGGGGTATATATAGAGAATTTTTATTCTTGGGAAACAAGTATTTGGAAGGAAAACGGAGTCGGGAAGGCATCCAAGGTGGGCACAACCCACCAGGGCGCGCCCAGGGGTGCCTGGCGTGCCCTGGTGTATCCTGCTGGCCTCGATCACCTTCCGGTTTTTTTTTATTTCCAAAATTCAAAAATATTCCAAAACTGACAAAAAATATTTTTGCGGATTTTTTGGAGTCCGTTTACTTACCGTATCACATACCTCCTATTTTTAAGTAATCTGGAGTGTTCCGGAAGGTTTCTTTTATGTGTTCCTCCGGTGTCATGGTTTGGATAACATTGCTTTCAATGTTAATGGGCGTACCTGAGATATAATGCTTAATTCTTTGTCCATTGACCACCTTCGGGTTAGTACCTTCGGCGTTATTAATCTTGATAGCTCCAGAACGATAAACCTCTTCGATAATATATGGTCCTTCCCATTTTGAGAGAAGTTTTCCTGCAAAAAATCTTAAATGAGAGTTGAACAAAAGAACATGATCTCCTATTTTGAATTCCCGCTTTTGGATTCTTTTGTCATGACATCTTTTTACTTTTTCTTTGAATAGTTTGGCATTTTCATACGCTTGGGTTCTCCATTCATCCAGTGAGCTAATATCAAATAGCCTCTTCTCACCGGCAAGTTTGAAATCATAGTTGAGTTCTTTAATTGCCCAAAATGCTTGGTGTTCTAGTTCTAGAGGCAAATGACAAGCCTTCCCATACACCATTTTATATGGAGACATACCCATAGGATTTTTATAAGCTGTTCTATAGGCCCAAAGTGCATCATCTAATTTTTTAGACCAATTCTTACGAGACCTATTGACAGTTTTTTGTAATATTAATTTTATTTCTCTATTGCTAAGTTCAACTTGACCACTAGATTGAGGATGATAGGGTGATGCAATTCTATGGTTAACATCATATTTAGCAAGCATCTTATGAAAAGCACCATGAATAACGTGTGAACCACCATCGGTCATTAAATATCTAGGGCCTCCAAACCTCGGGAAGATAACCTCTTTAAGCATTTTAATGGAGGTGTGGTGATCAGCACTACTAGTTGGAATAGCTTCTACCCACTTAGTGACATAATCAACCGCAACTAAAATATGAGCGTACCCGTTAGAGGAAGGAAAAGGTCCCATATAATCAAAACCCCAAACATCAAATGGTTCGACAACAAGTGAATAATTCATAGGCATTTCCTGACGCTTACCGATATTACCAATTCTTTGACATTCATCACAAGACAAGACAAACTTACGAGCATCCTTGAAAAGAGTAGGCCAATAAAAACCAGATTGCAATACCTTATGAGCAGTTCTATCTCCCGCATGATGCCCTCCATATGCTTCGGAATGACATTTCCGTAGGATTTGTTCCTGTTCATGCTCAGGTACACAACGTCTAATAATACCATCTACTCCTTTATAAAGATGTGGGTCATCCCAAAAGTAATGTCTCAAGTCATAGAATTTTTTTCATTTTTGTTGGTATGTGAAGCTAGGTGGTATATATTTAGCAACAATGTAATTAGCATAATCAGCATACCAAGGTGTGTTGTGTGAGACACTTATTGCAGCTAGCTGTTCGTCAGGGAAACTATCATCAATAGGTAGTGGGTCATCAAGAATATTTTCTAACCTAGACAAGTTATCAGCCACGGGGTTCTCAGCTCCTTTCCTATCAACGATGTGTAATTCAAATTCTTGAAGAAAAAGAACCCACCTAATGAGTCTAAGTATAGCATCTTTCTTTTCCATAAGGTATTTTATAGCAGCATGATCGTGTGAACAATAACTTTGGAGTCAACAATATAGGATCTAAATTTATCACAAGCAAACACAATTGCTAAAAATTCTTTTTCAGTAGTTGTCGGTGTCAAAACCGGTGGATCTCGGGTAGGGGGTCCCGAGCTGTGAGTCTAGGAACGATGGTAACGAGGGGACGAAGGAGACGATGTTTACCCAGGTTCGGGCCCTCCTATGGAGGTAAAACCCTACGTCCTGCTCGATTATATTGATGGTATGAAGGTTACAGAGTTGATCTACCTCGAGATCGACTAGCTAAAACCCTAGATGAGTTTCTCCGCCCTACATTCTAAAACCCTCTCGGCTTATATAGACACCGAGGGGTACCTAGGGTTTACACATGATAGGTCATCTGCCGAGGATGGAAAACGTTGATCTCCTCGTCTTGACTTGGAGTACACGACGTGCCTTCAGGTCTTCCTCCTGGAACGTGGGGTATCGATGTATCTGGCCCTTCCTGTGATAGCTAGAGTGCGGCCCATCGAGCCGGCCTATTGGGAGATAGGCCAGCGGCCCGAGGACCCCTTAGTCCAGGACTCCCTCAGTAGCCCCCGAACTAGCCCCCAACCCCAAGGGTCTCAGCTCTGGCAGCTTTCGTGACATGAGTCTTCGGCTTGCGGGGTGAGTTCTTCTTCCTGTAAATGATCAGTTGAGACTAGTCCGGCTTCCGATGACACGTATTTCATCCGATCATATGATCGCCCGAACACCATGAATTGCTTAGCCCCGAAGGTCAATCGTCAAAGTGTAAACAGTGTTTTCTGACGCCCCCTTCTGACGAAGGGTCATGGCCTACCACGACCGCTGAACCAGTCATGAAAACTTGATTCGCGTTTCGAGGCCATTTTTACATTGACACGACTCATCAATGTACAGATCGTGCTCCGTTTCACAAAGGATATAATCAGAACCCTAGGCTTATTTGGCGCATGCATAACGGCACGCACGCCTTGGGAAGCGGAGAGACTTGCGGCATAGTGGAGGGAGGCTAATCGGCGTGGCGCCTCATAAAAGGGAAAAAACCAAGGTTAACTCACGCTTCCCATTCGTCTTCTCTGCTTCCAATCTCCCCATGCTTCGAGAGCCTAGATCTAGTTCTTCCTCAACTTCCCCCCCCCCCCGAGCTTAACCATGGTAGGTTCGGGCTCCATGGGCAAGTGGGAAGCCTCCACGGTCATCGACCAGGATATCCGGGAGCTAAAGCTCGCCGGCTACCTCCCCGCCAACGTCTTCCACCGTGCTCCAGAAGTGAAACAGGTCGTCCCCACCCCAAAGCCGGGCGAAAGGGTAGATTTTGTTCCCCATTTCATCTGGGGAATAAGCTTCCCGCTCCATCCCTTCGTCAGGGGTCTCATGTTCTTCTACGGACTGGCCTTCCATGATCTTCCCCCGAACTCCTTTATGCACATCTCGGCTTTCATCATTCTTTGCGAAGCCTTCCTGCGGGTCGAGCCGCACTTCGGCCTGTGGCTCAAGGTCTTCAACGTCAAGCCGAGGACCGTCGCGGGCGAGCATGCAGACTGCGGAGGGGCGGTAATCAGCAAGCTCCCCCGCGTCGAGTGGCCAACCGGCACCTTCATCGACACAATCAAGATCTGGCAGAAAGAGTGGTTCTACATCACCGAACCAAGGGATGAGAGCTGGGCAGCGCCTGCCGAGTTCAGATCCGGACCCCCAACGAGATTGACCTCATGGCTCAGGAAGGGCCCTGACTGGGGGTCGGATGCTGAGGTAAAGCTGTTGCAGAAGCGCATTACCTCGGTGATCGAGGCCAAGGTGGAGCTGGTCAAGGTGGTCCAGGTTATGCTCCACCGCCGTATTCTTCCTTGCCAGCGCCGAGCTTCCCCAATGTGGGCTTATCAGCCCGAGGACGAGCCTACCGTGCGCCAACTCTTCCGCACCACCCCTGAGAAGTTGTGGAAGGCACTATTCAAGCCTTGGAAAAGCTGGCCGGCCAAGGAAGAGGATTCGGGCCTAAGCGCCGATAACCCACCGACCAAGGTATGGTATAATTTCAATCCCTTGACTCTGTCTCTTTGACAAAAAAAAGACTGAACGCCTTCTCCCTTATTTTCGCAGAAATGGTTGAGCAAAGCCGCGAGAGTCAACTGCCCAGCTCCACAACCCGAAGATCCCAGGTCGGAGTTGTTGACGGCGATGCTCGTTGTGGCGCCGTACTCGGCGCCTGAGAAGAAAGAGAAGAAGAAGAAAGCTAGAGAGGGTCTCCGCATAAGGGACCAACCGGACGCCGCATCCGAGGAAACCCATGCCTCCTCTAGTCATGAGGAAGAGCATGAAGACGGGGGGGAAGGCGTTTCCCCCCTCACAAGAAAGAGGGCGGCGTTGCCGGACACCACGGAGGATGCAGCTCCTCCTGCCCTGAAGAGGGCGCGCCGGGCGAGGTTGATCCTGCCCGACGACAGCTCGGACTCTGATGCAGAGTCCGAAGACTTTGAGAGGGTTCCTCGAAGGAACTTAAGGGTCAAGCCCCCCGCTCAATGGTATGAATCCTAAGACCCCCTGGGTGATTTATGCAAAGTTCCCAACGTTTTAGATGTAAGAACATCTTTTAATCTGCAGCCCACCGCGTGTTCTCCCCACTGACCAAATATCAGATGGGAAGTCTCCGCCCACCGAGCTGGCGGAGAGTGGGACTGCATCGCACCCCACGCCTCCAGGGGCCGCGAAGGACGCCGCAGAGGTGTCATCCCGCCAGGCTCCTTTGGAGTCGAACACAGGTGCTGGGGGTGACCATGCCATGGCCGAGGCTGATGCCTCGGCCACCGAAGGCCAGGGGGAGGAAACTCCCCATGCTGCTGAGGGCCAGGGGAGGAATATTCCCCTGGCCGCCGAGAAGGAAGGGAGGAGGGACGTCCAGTCCCCTCTAAGGACGTCTCCGGAGCGTGTTGTGCCTTCGGAGCTACCGACTCAGTCCCTGATCAGAGATCGGGCTGGCCGGTCAACACCGGTGCCACCGATGACTGGGTGGCCGGCTATGGAGGAGGCTCTAGCAAGCGCCCTCATCTCCGAGGATCACCGCACTCTTATGGGTGCGATTCGGCAAGGCATTCATTCTGTTGATAACGGACTGAAGGAGGCCTTTAATGGTCTCTTGACGGGCTTCAAGGTGAGTCACGTAATACCCTTTTCCCGAACAATTTTAACATTTAAGTTTATGCTATCGTTATACATGCAGTAGCCCCCGAGCCCTGGGTGTGTTTACAAAAACGCACCATGGGGTCAAACAATTAGGAGTGAAGAACGATGCATATGGCACCATTAATCCCGCAATGTTCTAAAAACCCTTGATAGGACCGAACATAGGATCGTATCCTTGACAGTTCGGGGGTTAAAACGCATATGAATGGATATATGTTTTTTATTTTTTGCAGGACTCGTCATCGGCGGCGGCCGTTAATCCCACTGAGCTTACCGAGCTAAATCGGAAGCTCAAGATCTCCGAAGAGGAGCTTGATAGCCTGAACAAGAGGTTCGACGAGGCACAAGGTAAGCCGAATTGTAATATCCGGGATGTACATTGTTAACGATCCGCACTGGTGACCCAGTGTAATTATTTATTTATTGCTTCCACAGCTTCCGCTTCGGAGGTGGAAAAACTAAAGGCCGAGCTCGCAAAAATGAAGCAAGAGGCCACGGATGAGAAGGCGGCCGCCGAACAAGCAGCAGCTGCACTCTCCAGCCTGAAACCTGCGAGTGCTAAACAGGAGGCTCGGGTGGCGGAGGTGCAGCAGGAGCTCAAGGACGCCAGCGCAAAGTGCGAGGCCCTTGAGCAGAAAGGCAAAGAACAAGCCACCAAGCTATCCGCGCTGAAATCCGAGCTCCAAAAGGAGGGGGTGGACAGGCGGTCCTTTGAAGAGGAGGTTCGCCAAGTCAAGGTTGTCACAGATGGTAAGCTGTATTCGCTACGATGCGCCTTTGGTGGTAGCAGGGTTTCTTTGGTCACCCAGGTGTGGTGTTCCTCAGGCGTCTGTGCGGATCTCCAGAAGAGTGCAGCAGAAGCGAACAAGTTCTATGCTTCGCGGGAGGAGGATGATCAGGCTCGGCTATTTTGGGCACAATTTGAGTCCCCCGAGCGCTCCCCTCTCCTGATCGAGCAAATGAAGCAGCTGATGGAGCTGCACAGGATGGTGGAGCCAGCCATGAAGGATCTCTGCATCCGGCTGTGGCCTGCAGAGCCGTTGCCGAATAGCTACTTTGGCTTGGTGCACAGACTATGCGATGCTGTGCCTCTTATTGACGCGCTAAAGCGGTCTACATGCATTGAGGGGGCTCGGATGGCCTTTGCGAAGATCATGGTGCACTGGCTGAAGCTCAAGCCGACCAAGATGGCTACCGCACCTCCGCCTCCTGGGAAGGAGCATAGGCGCCCCGAGCTATACTTCTCTGCAGTGATGGAGGGTGCTCGGGCAATAGACGCCCAATGCTCCAAACATGTTTTGTATGAATGAGCATATTGTAATATGTCCGAAGACTTTTAACGCTTTATAATCAGTGTTGCATGGTTTATCATGTCTTATAAGTTTTTAATATTTATTTTGACTCCCGTGTGGCCATTTTATCTGAAAGTTGCGAGTCGTCGGCTTCAGCCCCCACGTAGATACTACGTGAGGTGTCCTTGTCTCCGCACTTTAACCCTTAGCCGAGGTATCGGAGCCCGAAGGCGGTAGCGCGAGAGGGACGAGGCAATCGGACTATGATGCTTTATTGCTTTCACTTACCCGTAGGAGCGTAAAAAAATTCGGGGGCTGATGACCAGCCCCCAGTGTGGTATGATGTTTGGATGTACCGGGGCCGAAGCCAACATCACATGGTTTGAACAAGAACGAAACCCATCGTATAACACGGCATAACCTCTATCGATTTTTTAGTATGACACTTATGCTCGGATTTGCAGACCGGTTCTCGCTTACTATGACGGTCAGTTTTCGGCTTTCTCCCCTGAGGTGCTTGACCAGGTGAACTAGAAAGACAATCGTAGTGGTTCTCCCTTTGCCCCTTTAGCCGAACGAACGGGACGTAAGGGGGCAATCACAGGAGCCGAGCAACCCAACTTTTGACCCAAGACATAGTTTTGATCCGGTCCATATAAAGCAAAATCCAAGACGCCGAGCACACGACCCGCTATGTTGGGGTGATGCTCAGGGCGATTTTTTAATTTCAAGTCCCCGGTCCATTAGCCGGTTGCATCATAATGTATACCGAACAGTTTTCGCAGGAAGCGTTAACGAGGGAAGAACAGAGTACGTGTAAAATACAACGAAGTGGCCATGTATAATGGTCTTGTATTTTCTCAATAATTCTTATAGCTCGGATTGCCGAAGCAACTGTTTATAGGTATTCGAAGATGAAATATAAAATTTACAAAGGAGAGGTTGTACCAGGGGTCTCCGATTAGTGGCTTGACGTCCTCGATGTGCCAATCTGCTCCTGTGCCTCCTAGGGAGTTGTGTTCCTTTAAGGGTGATACTGTCGGCGAGCGGACTTTGGGAAGAAGGTCTTGAGAAGTCGCCGAAGGGTAGGTGGGCTTTACGCTTTAACTGGTCCTTGACGGTACCTGTGATATGTCCGAGGACGTGTATTGGTAGTAGTTCGGTTCAGCCGAACACTTACCCTTTTATAGTTGTTCCCCATTGCTGCCCATGGAAAATTGAGTGCAAAGTTGTGCCTTCTCGGCACGTGTTTGACGGGCATCAGGGCTGGGCAATGGGGAGCGTGTCCCTATTTCTGGGGAGGAGAAAAATCTTGGAGTTCGGATTGAAACCGAGCTCGTTTGTCAACCTTTCGTGCCTTTTTGGAAGATTTCGGTGTTCGCTGATCGTCCTCGTAATGGAATTCGGCCGCCAGGGCCAATGCATGTTCCTCAGTTCGGAGGGAACGCTCGGTGTTGCCGTTGACGGTGATGACCCCCTTGGGCCCGGGCATCTTGAGCTTGAGGTATGCGTAATGTGGGATGGCATTAAAGCGAGCGAACGTTGTAGGGCCCAGCAGGGCGTGATAACCGCTGCGGATGGGGACGATGTCGAAGATCAAGTCGTCGCTGTGGAAGTTGTCAGGCGAACCGAACACTACTTCCAGGCTAACAGAGCCTGTGCACCGGGCTTCGACGCCTGGGATCACTCCTTTAAAGGTAGTGTTGCTAGGCTTTATCCTTGACGGATCTATGCCCATCTTTTTCACCGTATCTGAGTAGATCAGGTTGAGGCTACTTCCTCCGTCCATTAGGACTTTAGTGAGGTGATACCCATCGATAATGGGGTCTAAGACAAGGGCCGCCAAACCTCCATGATGGATACTGGTCGGGTGATCTCGTCGATCAAAAGTGATCGGGTAGGCCGACCATGGGTTAAACTTCGGGGCTACAGGCTCTACGGCGTAGACCTCTCGAAGGGCGCGCTTCCTCTTCTTTTTAGGTATATGAGTGGCGTATATCATGTTCACAGTATTTACCTCTGGAGGGAATTGCTTCTGACCTCCATTGCTCGGACCGCGGGGCTCCTCGTCGTCCTCGCTGCGTGGGCCCTTGCCTTGCTCTTCGGCTGCGAGTTTGCCGGCCTGTTTGAACACCCAACAGTTACGGTTGGTGTGGTTGGTAGGCTTATCCTGAGTGCCATGGATCTGGCAGGGCCTCTCCATGATTTTGCCCAGTGGGGTGGGCCCATCGCGATTGCCTTTAGGAGGCTTCTTCCGCTGCCCAGATCTTGGGTTGCGGAAGCCGGCGTTTACGGCCGTGTCATCGGCGTCGCTAGTGTTGTGCCGGCATTTGTTTTTGTTGCGTCGTGGTTTCCCGTTTCCATCCCGGACTTCGGAGGTGCCGGGGTCTTCGGGGTTGTGGCTCCGTCTCGCTAGCCAGTTATCCTCGCCCGCGCAAAAGCGGGTCATGAGTGATGTAAGGGCGGACATGGTCCTAGGTTTATCCTGACCGAGCTGGCGAGCCAGCCATTCGTCCCGAATATTGTGCCTGAAAGAGGCTATAGCCTCGGCATCTGGGCAATCGACGATCTGTTTTTTCTTGGTCAAGAACCGATTCCAGAATTGTCAAGCGGACTCTCCTGCCTTTTGGACGACATTGCTTAGGTCGGAGGAGTCCGGAGGCCGTACATAGGTGCCCTGGAAGTTAGATCGGAATGCATCCTCGAGGTCCTCCCAGCTCCCGATAGAGTTTTCGGGGAGACTGTTTAACCAGTGCCGAGCTGGTCCCTTAAACTTAAGGGGTAGGTACTTGATGGCGTGGAGCTCGTCTCCTCGTGCCATGTGAATGTGGAGGAGGAAATCCTCGATCCACACTGCTGGGTCAGTTGTTCCGTCGTATTGCTCGATGTTCACGGGTTTAAACCCATCCGGGAACTGGTGCTGCATCACCTCGTCGGTGAAGCACAGTGGGTGGGCAGCGCCTCTGACCCGGGCTATATCATGCCGGTAGTCGGTGTCTGTTCTGGCCCGGTTTTGGTCCCTACCTCTATTATGTTGGTCGAGCCAGGGCCGGTACTCGTCTCGTCTAACGGGGGAGTACCCTCTAGATCCGTAGATGGATCTTGTGCAGCCTGTTCTATAATCCAGGTCGTGTCGCAGGTCGTACCTGCACTCAGGCTCCATTGGCTCTTTTCCCCTTCTGCAGGGGTATTGCCGGCCTATAACCGGCATCGTCAGCCGTCCTATCCTGTCCTCGGGGGGGGGGTCCGGCTGGTCGTATGGAGTGTGTTTGGGGGACGGCGTATTAGGGAGCTCGTCATCGAATTGTGGCAGCAGCCGCCGGCGTGGATAACTCTTGGGTTGGTCCAATAGACCGGCACCGTACTCCTCCTCGGCTGATAGGACCCTTGTCCATCTATCGTTGAGGGTGTCTTGTTCGGCTTTGAGCTGTCGCGCTTTTTCCTTTAGGCTTCGGGCAGTAGCTATAAGTTGTTGCCTGAACCGTTCCTGATCCTCAATGTTTTCGGGGACGGTGAAGTCTTCGTCTTCCGGGCTATCCTCCTCCTCTACAGGGTGGAGGTAGTTGTCATCCTCGGAATCGTTCGGATCGTCGGGGTCGCGCTGGTCGTCCAGCCTTTCCTGGTCCTCTAACGGATACTCGGGTATATCGGGATCGCCGAGGTATTCTGGGGTATCATTTTCCCCGGTGCTAGCAATAGCTTCCCTTCACTTTTTTGTTTTTGATCGCTTACGCTTTTTCCGGCGCCTTGACGGTGCCTCACCCGATTTATCCCCATTGTTCGCAGGTGTGCGCTCGCCGTTATCGGCTGGGGTATCCACCATGTAGACGTCATAGGTTGAGGTGGCAGTCCATCGCCCGGTGTTTACGGGGGTGGGGGCGCGATCCTCTTCATCCATGTCTTCTGCCTCCTTGGAGGCGTAGTCCAACATATCGGTTAAGTCTTCGATAGTGGCTACGAAGTGGGTGGTGGGTGGGATGAAAAATTCTTCTCGACCCGCCTTAAGACCGATCTGACCGTGGATCGGGGTTGGGTCGTCAGTCGTTTTCATCGATAAGATCCAATCTAGAGCTTCATTGAGAACCGAGAGCTCGATCGGGTCAATCTGCTCCGCGCTTTCGGAGTTATCCTCCGACGCGTCCGCACAGGAAGTGTGTTCGGCAGGAGATGGTGTCCGATTATCTGGAGCTATGGCCGGGTCCGGATTAAAATCCAGATTGTCGCCGGGGTTGGTCCCATGAGCGGGATTGAAAATGACATCCGAGGTTAAGGCCTCGGAGTCCTCGGGCGCGTCGGATGAGACTGCGAGCCCGATGAGCAAAAGATCGCCCCGAGAGTCTACGGAGAACTATAAGTTCCGGAATCTGTCTTCTTGACAAGGGGCGAGACTCCCGACCCGGCCAAGGCGGCCGGTCGGGTCGGCGTGCAGCACGATGCTGCCGAAAGGGAAGATCTGTCCAAGGACGCAGGAGTCCATGTTACAGACCTCTTTGTTGATGACAACGCGGGCCATCGATTCCTTTGGTGATCACAGCGGAACTCTCAATGAAAGCACCAATGTCGGTGTCAAAACCGGCGGATCTCGGGTAGGGGGTCCCGAGCTGTGAGCCTAGGAACGATGGTAATGAGGGGACAAAGGAGACGATGTTTACCCAGGTTTGGGCCCTCCTATGGAGGTAAAACCCTACGTCCCGCTCGATTATATTGATGGTATGAAGGTTACAGAGTTGATCTACCTTGATATCGACTAGCTAAAACCCTAGATGAGTTTCTCTGCCCTACATTCTAAAACCCTCTCGGCTTATATAGACACCGAGGGGTACCTAGGGTTTACACATGATAGGTCATCTGCCGAGGATGGAAAACGTTGATCTCCTCGTCTTGACTTGGAGTACACGACGTGCCTTCGGGTCTTCCTCCTGGAACGTGGGGTCTCGATGTATCCAGCCCTTCCTGTGATAGCTAGAGTGCAGCCCATCGAGCCGGCCTATTGGGAGATAGGCCAGCGGCCCGAGGACCCCTTAGTCCAGGACTCCCTCAGTAGTAGCATAGTTTCGTTGGGCACTGTCTAGAGTTTTACTAGCATAATGGATAACATTCAATTTCTTATCAACTCTTTGTACTAGGACAGCACCAACAGCATAATCACTAGCATCACACATAATTTCAAAAGGCAAGTTCCAATCAGGTGGTTGAACGATAGGTGCAGAGGTTAAGGCTTTCTTGGGTGTTTCAAAGGCTTCCACACAATCATCATCAAAGACAAAAGGAATATCCTTTTGCAAAAGATTAGTAAGAGGCCTAGAAATTTTAGAGAAGTCTTTAATGAACCTCCTATAAAAACCAGCATGACCAAGGAAACTTCGAATACCTTTAATATCTTTAGGACATGGCATTTTCTCAATTGCATCAACTTTAGCTTTATCCACCTCAATACCTTGTTCAAATATTTTATGCCCCAAGACACTGCCTTCATTAACAATAAAGTGGCACTTCTCCCAATTCAAGACGAGATTAGTTTGTTCACATATGTGCAAAACTCGATCAAGGTTGCTTAAGCAATCATCAAAAGAAGTTCCGTAACGGAAAAATCATCCATGAAAACCTCCACAATATTTTCACAAAAATAAGAGAATATAGCAGTCATACATCTTTGAAAGGTAGCTGGTGCATTGCATAAACCAAAAGGCATACGTCTATAAGCATAGGTTCCAAAAGGGCAAGTAAAGGTGGTTTTCTCTTGATCAGATTGTGACACAGGCATACGTCTATCTAAGTGTGTGTGCTTAGATAGTCTCTCTAGCATTTGATCAATGAACGGTAGAGGGTAATGATCTTTTCTAGTAGCTTTATTTAATTTTCTAAAACCAATTACCATTCTATAGCCAGTGACAATTCTTTGTGGAATGAGTTCATTCTTATCATTGGGAACAATGGTAATACCTCCTTTCTTGGGGACACAACGAATGGGACTTACCCATCTACTATCAGCAATGGGATAGATTATACCTGCTTCCAGAAGCTTTAATATTTCAGTTCTTACCACTTCTTTCATCTTAGGATTCAATCGCCGTTGGTGATCAACAATGGGTTTAGCATCAGGTTCCATATTGATCTTGTGCTGACATAGAGTGGGACTAATGCCCTTAAGATCATCAAGAGTATATCCAATAGCAGCCCGGTGCTTCTTTAGAACTTTCAATAATCTTTCTTCTTCTTGTTCTGAAAGGTTAGCACTAATAATAACAGGATATATCTTTTTCTCATCAAGATAAGCATACTTTAAAGTGTCAGGCAATTGTTTCAATTAAAACACATGATCACCTTTATGTGGAGGAGGACCTCCAAGGGTTTCAATAGGCAAATTGTATTTCAAGAGAGGTTGTTGTTCAAAGAAAATTTGATCTATTTCATTTCTTTCACGCAAGTGCATATCATTTTCATGGTCGAGCAAATATTGTTCTAATGGATCAGTAGGAGGCACAACAATAGAAACAAGACCAATTATTTCATCCTTACTAGGTAACACTTTATCACTAGGTTGTCTACTAACTCATGAGACACATTACCAAAGCTGACACCGACAGTTTGTTTTTCACAATCTATCTTAGCATTGACGGTGCTCAAGAAAGGTCTACCAAAGATAATGGGACAAAAGTCATCTTGTGGGGAACCAAGGACTAGAAAATCAGTAGGGTATTTCACTTTCCCACACAAGACTTCAACATCTCTAACAATCCCAAGTGGTGTGATAGTGTCTCTATTAGCAAGTTTAATAGTAACATCAATGTCTTCCATTTCAGCTGGTGCTATTTCATCCATAATTTCTTGGTATAAGGTAAAAGGGATAGCACTCACACTAGCACCTAAATCACATAGACCGTGGTGGCAATGATCTCCTATTTTAACCGAGACAACAGGCAAGCCTTCTATAGGTCTAGGTTTATCTTTTTTATCAGGTTTAGCAATTCTAGCAGCTTCATCACAAAGGTAGATGACATGCCCATCAACATTTTCTACCAAGAGATCTTTAACCATAGCAACACTAGGTTCTACTTTAATTTTCTCAGGGGGTTTAGGTGCTCTTATATTACTCTTACGAACCACAGTTGATACCTTAGCATGTTCCTTTATCCTAACAGGGAAAGTTGTTTTTTCAATATAAGCGGTAGGCACAACTGGATCAACATTGTAAAAGATAGTTTCTTCTTTAGCTATGACCGGTTCTTTAATTTTTTCTTTAATAGGGGGATGATATTTAAACCACTTCTCCCTAGGAAGATCAACATTAGTAGAAAATGCTTCACAAAAAGAGGCTACTATCTCAGAGTCAAGTCCATATTTAGTGCTAAACTTGTGAAAAGTATCGGTATTAATAAAAGATTTAACACAATCAAATTCAAGCTTTATACCTGACTCATTACCTTCGTCGAGCTCCCAATCTTCAGATTTGCGTTTAATTCTTTCTAAGAGACCCCACTTGAAATCAATAGTCTTCTTCATATAAGAACCAGCACAAGAAGTATCGAGCATGGATTGATCATTATGAGAAAGCCGAGCATAAAAATTCTGAATGATAACTTCCCTCGGAATGTCATGATTGGGGCATGAATATAACATTGACTTAAGCCTCCCCCAAGCTGGAGCGATACTTTCGCCTTCACGAGGCCAAAAATTATATATATAATTCCGATCATGATGAACTAGATGCATGGGATAATTTTTTTGATGGAATTCCAATTGCAAACGATTCCAGTTCCACGATCCAAGATCATCACATAGACTATACCATGTCAATGCTTTTCCATCCAACGATAAAGCGAAAACCTTCTTCTTAACTTCATCTCCGGGTAAACCTGCAATCTTAAATAATCCACATATTTCGTTCACATATAAAAGATGCATATCAGGATGTTCAGTTCTGTCTCCTGCATAAGGTTTAGCAAGCAGTTGTTCTAGCATACCCGAAGGAATTTCATAAGTAACATTTTTAGTAGGTGTTGTAGGTTTAGGGGTAACTAATTGTGGTTCCGGTCGAGGTGAAGATACCCCGAACAAACCCCTCAAAGGATTTTTCTCCATAGTAGCAAGTAGCAACAAATTCCAGCACGTAGTATAAGTTTTTCCTTACCGATTTCCACTTACCAAGAGCGCTTCACTCCCCGGCAACGGTGCCAGAAAAGAGTCTTGATGACCCACAAGTATAGGGGATCAATCATAGTCCTTTCGATAAGTAAGAGTGTCAAACCCAACGAGGAGTAGAAGGAAATGACAAGCGGTTTTCAGCAAGGTAATTTCTGCAAGCACTGAAATTGTAGGTAACAGATAGTTTGATAGCAAGGTAATTTGTAACGAGCAAGTAACGGTAACGGTAAACAAGGTGCAGCAAGGTAAGCCAATCCTTTTGAGGCAAAGGACAGGCCAGAACAATCACTAGTAATAGGCAAAGTGTTCTTGAGGGTACACTGGAATTTCGTCTAGTCACTTTTATCATGTTGGTTTGATTCGTGTTCGCTACTTTGATAATTTGATATGTGGGTGGACAGGTGCTAAGGCGTTGTTCTTACTTGAACTAACAACCTACTTATGATTAACCCCCTCGCAAGCATCCGCAACTACGAGAAAAGTATTAAGACAAAGTCTAACCATAGCATTAAACATGTGGATCCAAATCAGCCCCTTACGAAGTAGCGCATAAACTAGGGTTTAAGCTTCTGTCACTCTAGCAACCCATCATATAATAACTACTCCACAATGCATTCCCTTAGGCCCATGAATGGTGAAGTGTCATGTAGTCGACGTTCACATGACACCACTAAGGGAATCACAACAGACATATCATCAAAATATCGAACACATATCAAATTCACATGATTACTCGCAACATGACTTCTCCCGTGACCTCAAGAACAAAGGTAACTACTCACAAATAATAATCATGCTCAAGATCAGAGGAGTAATGAATAGCATAATGGATCTGAACATATAATCTTCCACCAAATAAACCATATAGTAATCAACTACGCAAGCTAATCAACACTACTAGTCACCCACAGGTACCAATCTGAGGTTCCGGTACAAAGATTGAACAGAAGATATGAACTAGGGTTTGAGAGGAGATGGTGTTGTTGAAGATGTTGATGAAGATTGGCCTCCCAAAGATGAGAGGGGTGTTGGTGATGATGATAGCTTTGATTTCCCCCTCCAGGAGGGAAGTTCCCCCGGCAGAATCGCTCCGCCGGAGGGCAAAAGTGCTCCTGCCCAAGTTTCGCCTTGAGGCGGCGGCGCTTTGTCCCGAAAGTCCTCCTCTGATTTTTTTTGTAGGTCAAGAGAGACCTTATACCAGAAGATGGGCACCGGAGGTGGGCCTGGGTGAGCACAACCCATCAGGGTGCGCCTAGGGGGCCCTGGCGCGCCCTGGTGGGTTGTGCCCACCTGGGGGGCCTCCTCCGGTAGTTTTCAGCTCCAGTATTTTTTATTAAATGCAAAAATAATCTCCGTAAAATTTCAGCTTCATTGGAGTTGTGCAGAATAGGTATCTCTGACGTGCTTTTCTTGGGTCCAGAATTCCAGCTGCCGGTATTCTCCTTCTTTGTATAAACCTTGCATATTATGAGAGAAAAGGCATTAGAATCACTCCCCAAAGCATTATTATTCAACAAAACAAAGTAAATAACAGTAGGAAATCATGATGCAAAATGGACATATCATCCGGCTCCCCGTCATTATCCATAGACGGCTATTTAAGCCGGACGGCGTCCCCCATCCCTAGCTCATCCGCCTGCTCCCTCTCCCCGCCGGCACCCAAGCACTCCCCTCTCCGAGCCCTTCAGCCATGCCACCACGTCGCCAGTACTACACAATCGAACACCGTCTCTTCTTCCTTCGGCAGGCCAAAATCCGGAGGCAAGCGAGGCTACCTCTGGAACCGAAGGAGGATTTCGAGGAGGGGTCAGAGATGGGGGAGGAGGAGCCAGAGGAGGCACCGCCGCAGCCGGAGGAGGAGGCGCCGCCGCAACAGCCGGAGGAGGAGGCGCCACCGTAAGAGCCGGAGGAGGAGGCACTACCGCAGGAGCCGGAAGTGGAGGCACCGCCGGTTACTATCTATGCCCCGACCAGGTGGCGATCCTCAACTCCATCCGGTCGGAGCAGGCCCAGCGTCTTCGTCAGCAGCAGATGGAGGTAGCGTGGGCGGCGCAGGAGGAGGCGCATGTCGGATTTCAGGCTCCGCAAAACCCAAATAGGTTCGAACTCAGGGGCGTGTGTGAAGATCCCCACCAGCTTCGACCTCAAGCCCACAGCTTCACAGCCTAGCCGGACGAACTCACTCTATCGCGGGGAAGAATACTAGCACACGTGGATTTACCCAGGTTCGGGCCGCTGCGAAGCGTAAAACCCTACTCCTACCTTTTGGTGGATTGCCTCACGAGGAGGTTTGTGGATGAACTGGTACAGTGCTGAGTAACCTCGCGAGGGTGCTCGGGTGGTGTTGGATCCGTCCCCTCTACGGCGCAACCTAGCCTCTATTTATCGCGACCCGGGTCCTCTTCCCTTATCGCGTTGGCGGGAAGGGATCCCACAACGGCCAAATTCGAAGGGGGACAAGGAGTACACCTTATCCTGACGAAAGGTGGTCTTCGCCTGCAAAGTAGCCGGTGGTGATGCGGATGTGGGCTCAGCGATGACATCTGTCCTACGGGGCTCGCGGTCTTGGTCTCGTTGCGCCAGAATGGAAACCTTTGGGGAGATGCCTTGGGAGCCTATGTACGTCCTTGCCTCCTTTGCACCAAAGAGGAAACTGTCTCCTCTGCGCATGCTGATGCCCGCCTGGCCTGGCTTGCGTCACCCCCGACCTCCTGAGGCTGAGTGCTGCATAGGGATCTTGGCCCCTCGGGAGGCGACCTTGGGAGGCTTCCTCCCTCCGGGGGTCTTGGCGTCATCCCCCTCGCGAGGGCGGGGCTCTCGCGAGGGCCTTGTCTCGAGTGCGGCCGCGCTGGGTCGTGCTTGGCTGTCGAAGTGGGCCACGCCCTAGGCCGCAGGCAGGCAGGTCTGGGTACCCCCGTTCCCAGAACGCCGACATCGCAGGCGGACTAGGTTCCCACGCAGGCAGATCAGACTCCGGCGCAGGCGGATCAGGCCATCTCCGACGACGAAGACGCGTAGTGCACTAGGTAGTATGTAGGATATATATTGTATGTTGTTATTATACTCTCTGAGCTATGTTTGCTGGTTCTATTCTAGGCTTCAAAAAATATATTGCATGCTTTTGTACATGGAGGGAGTGACATATGGGTGGGTAAAAAAGGTAGGCGAAGCCCGCACGTAGTACTGCACCCTGGCCTCGGTCTGTGGCACCTGGAAGGTAGAGACGCGTGCGAGAAGAGAGGAACCAGCGGCAGCGACCGTCGCTGCGTCCGTGGAGGCACGCATCGGCGCATGCAGCCAGGCTAGCTGGATCATGTGGCATGCATAGCAGGCTTCTGTATCGTGGCGGCGCACGTCGATCGGTATACCCTAGAATTTAATTGCCACGCTGAATTGATGCTGCGGAGGTCAAAGGCTGAGACGGTGTGAACTGTGAATCGATCGAGGCGGCACATGCGAGAAGAGACAAAACGGCAGCAGCAACAGTCGCTGCGTCCGTGGCGGCTCACAGGAAGGCTGCGTCCGTGGCGGCTCGCATCGGTGCATGCAGGCAGGCTAGCTGGATCATGTCGCGCATGCATAGCAGGCTTATCGTGGCGGCGTGCATCAGCGCATGGACGCGGGCGTTTAATTCAACAGCCCAAACGAAATCACGGCCCAACGGTCCAACCAGCGTGTGACACCCTGGATTTTGGCTACAGTGATCATTGTAATTAAGCACAGTGATGACCATGATCAGTGCCTAATCATTTTGCTAAACATTGTTTGATCACTTTGAATTTCTTATCTCATTTCAAGTTCCACCACTAAAGGCCATTGAATTGTTTTTGTGATAAAATAAAATCCCAAACAGCAAAGGAAAATTGTTGCACACTTGTCAAAAATTCCAAAACAAATGATGTTAAGGAAAACAACATCACCAAGCTACTGGTGTGGACCCCACCATGCAAAACAGAGCCCAAATGCAATTTAAAAACACTTTTTAATTCCATGGATAATTGGAACAGATCCCAAAAATGCCCAAAATGTTTATGGCCACACTCAATAATGCAAGGTATTATTTGGAGCAAGTCACCTATTTTTGCAGTAGATAATTAAAGCTAAAAATAAATAAAACAGAAATAATTAAAGGAAAAAGCAAAAGAAACAAAAGATAAAAAAGAAAAAGCCCCACTGCCCTGGGCCTTAGGCCACAGTGGCAGGCCCAGGCCGGCCCAGCGGCCCTCTCGGTCATCTCCCACCTCTACAGTGGGGCGACCGAGGCGCGCGCGCGGCCGAGCTCGTCCCCGCCGGACCAGCTCGCCGGCGAAGGACCGGCGGGTATAAGGCCGCCCCCACGCTCCCATGCCCCTGCCTACCCCCCCCTGTAGCCCTAGATCTCACCTGCCCCCCTCTCTCGCTCTCTGCTCCTCCCCCCGCTCGAGCCCGCGCCGCCGTCGCCATGGCCACCGGCTAGCCGCGGCCGCCGTGCCCTCCTCGCCTCGCCTCCACACCCACGAGCTCCGCCGCGACCACCCCTTCCTCCTCGTCAGCTGGATCGAGCCCCGGAGCCCCTGCATCGCCTACACCGCATCGTCTTCCTCCTCGGGACCTGAAGGTTCGCCGTCGTCGATTCGCACCACCGAGCCTCCCTCGAGCCCACCTTGCACAACTACAGGGCCCAGTGAGCTCCCCCGCAATCTCCCCTTCCTCTCGTAGCTCCCCTAGGCCAGCGTAGCAAGCAGCTCCCGTAACCGAGCTCGGCCGTCCGCCATTGCTGACGTGCTCATGCCGTGCGTGCCTTTGGCAGCCCGTGCGTGCGATAGGCGTGCTCCAGAGCGCCCGTAGGACCGATCCCGCACGATAGCCAGGTCGTTTTCGCCCCCGATTGCATTCTGCCATCGCCGCCCGAAGATACCTCCGCCGCCATCGAGGCTGCACTCGCTATGGGCCACCTCCGCTCGAACTGATGCCCGGAACGGAACGGCGGCAACGCCTCCTTTCGAACGCAAGAAGAACGACGTGATTTGACCCCCTGTAGGCAATTTCCGAGCCTCCCCGCCGATTCGGGAGCTCGCCGGAGCTGTTCCGGTGGCCGACCGGCGCCGCCGCTGACCTGGCCCGATCAGGGCCACCCGCAGGGTCACTGGCCAGTGGGCCAGACCGACCCCGTTGACCAGTTGACCTGGTCAACCTGCTGACTGGCTCGGTCAGTCAATGACAGGTGGGTCCAATACCCCCCTGTGTGTATGACAGTGGGCCAGCCCTGTCAGATAACTAAATTCGTTAATTAGATTAATGAAAATAATTAATTTAACACTAATGACTCACTGACAGATGGACCCCACTCACTAATTAATCTTTGTTTAGGTTAATATAACAGTGGATTAACCCTGAGTCTATGAAAGTTGGAGCCCACTGGTCAGTTTAACCAGTCAGCCCCACTGTTGGCCGCTGGCGTCATCCTGATGTCATGCTGACGTCATAAATGCTATTTCGAATTAATTTAATTCTGTGAATTTCAGAAAATGATTAAAAACTTTAAAAATTAATAGAAAATAATCCGTAGCTCAGATGACAAAGTTTTATACATGAAAGTCGATCAAAAAAATCCCACGAATCCGAATACGCTGTCCGTTCATCTGTCACATGCTCTTAGCATGATGAACATGGAACTTTTCCCCTCCGGATCGTCTGTCTGATAAATCCAAAGACCCGGGAAATATCGTCAGATATTCTCCCGCTCCGTCTGCAACGTGTAGTACTGCGTTAGTGCATACCTAGCTCTGCATATTGTCATGTCATGCATCGTGATGCATTTTGTCTGCTTTATATTTATTGTTTCTTCCCCCCTCTTCTCTCCGGTAGACTCCGAGACTGACGGTGCTGCCGGGTACGACTACACCGCCGACGATTAGCCTTTTGCCGCAGAGCAGCAAGGCAAGCAACCCCCCCCCCCTTGAGCATTCCGATATCGCCCATTCTCCCCTCTTATTCTTGCATTAGATTTTGCTACTGTATTAGTTAGCTCCTATTCTGATGCATAGCCTGTTTTTGATAAACTGCTACTATACCTGCACCCATATCAACTGCTTAGTATAGGTTGAACAATGAATCCCCTGTGGCCCCCCTTAGTCCCAGTTGCCTCTGCTTCTTCATCGACAACTCGACGACTCGAAGACTCGGTCAACCGACCGACAAGCCAGGCCCCTCACATCACCGCACACCCCTTAGTTGTACGACTCTGCAGCGCTACTATCGAGTACCGAGGGTGACACCTCGTGAAGTACTCACGATGCTAGCTCTGTAGTGCAGCTAGTCGGTCGTGGTTATTGAGGGTGATTCCTCCTTCACCACTCCCGACGATGACTCTGTCATGCAACCCCTCAAGTGTGGGAACCTCAAGGGTGATTCCTCTAAGCCCACCTTGACGGTTTCATCGAGCGGGACCCTTTGAGGGTGATTCCTCAGGTTCCTCCTTGATGTTTTATACACACAGTTACTATGACCTGGTTACGGAAACTTCTTGGTGATGGGTCGGCCCTGAGGGGTACCCACGGTTTGATGATGATGAGGCGTGGACGGGCAGGAGAGGCCCTTGCCACACATCCTCGAGACGGGGCGACGGACCGCACCTTATGGGTCGCGCTTGGCCCGCATTAATAAAATGCTAATGGGTTGGGTATTTGATCTGAGTTGGTCGTTGGCCTTATTGCGCACCAAACCACCGCGTGGGAAAGTTATGGGCACTCAGCGTCGTTGTATCAGCCGAAGCTCTTTGGACGTCAGCAATGGAGTGGCGCGCGCCCGAGTGGTCCGCAACGGCATCGCGCTTGTTACTAAGGGGTGCTAGGACTGACATCGGCCGCGTTCGCATCGTGCAGGAGTGCATGGGCAAGTGGGCCCACGAACCTGCACGCTTAGGATTTAGACCGACGGGCTGGCCTCTTCGTTGAGCCTAGGTGGGGCGACGACGTGCTGCTATCCCGAGGCCGGGCATGACCCAGGAAAGTGTGTCCGGTCGGAGGTGATCAGGCGTGTTGGAGATGCGGTGCACCCCTGCAGGGATGATTAATCTATTCGAATAGCCGTGTCCACGGTAACAGGACGACTTGGAGTTGTACCTTGACCTTATACAACTATAATTGTGATTTAATTTGAAATGGATGTTGGCTCCGGGATTGCTTCCTCGCAGGGAGTCGAGGAAGAATCTCTGGGCGTGGTTACTTAATTAAAATTGCTACAATAATATGACTATATGTGAGATACCAATCTGCACGCTTCTAATGCTGCAAGATGTTCAAGATGCTAGTCTTCGATAGGACTAGGCCTTCCCCCTACTCTTGCTTTCTGCAGTCAGTCCAGATATAACCCCACTCCTTGATACTGGTGCATACTTAGCATAGTTCTGATGTCAGTCTTGCGAGTACTTTGGATGAGTACTCACCGCTGCTTTGCTTTCTCTTTCCCCCTCGATACGATACTGCGTTCAGACGATGGAGCCCAGGACATGGAGTACGTCGGAGACGACTACTACACCACCGCTGGAGCCTACTACTACGTGGAGAGTGCCGACGCTCAGGAGTAGTTAGGAGGTTCCCAGGCAGGAGGCCTCGCCTCTATCGATCCGCTGCTTATGTTTTGCTAGCCTTCTTAAGGCAAAACTTGTTTAACTTATGTCTATACTTAGATATTATTTCCTTCCACTGACTCGTGCTTGTCGAGCTTTGTATTCGAGCCCTCGAGGCCCCTGGCTTGTAATATGAAGCTGTATGACTTTAATTTGTGTCTAGTGTTGTGTTGTGATATCAAACAGTGAGTCCCTAATCTTGGTCGTACGCATTGTGTGTATGATTAGCGTACGCTCGAGATCGGGGGCGTCACACAGCGCCACCGTCCAACGGGTGACACAGTCCGACGCGACCCCGCACTTCAGAATGGTCAAAGGAGGGCGACACAGTCCAACGCGGCCCCACTTGGCAGGTCCAACGGGCGACACAGTCCAGCGCGGCCCCACACGTCAGAGTTAACGGTCAAACCATTGACCCGACGGCATCCTCCGTTGTGACCATTTCTGAGGGTTTTGGACAAGGGAGTGGGGAAAAGTGAGCAAAAGTTAAGGCGTGGGGATGAATGAGTACAACTAATGAACCAGGGGCACAAGAATAGAAATCCCTATATATATATATCCACCCCCATTTGAGCCGATGGGAGAGACATTCATGCGTACACTACACGCACTCAAATTATACCATGTAATCTCACACCCATGGCCTACCGCGAACATCGACCAAAAAATAATCCACAATAATTAAACCCTCTCGTTGCGGTACAAAAGTACACGAGGCCACATATGGAACACTAATAATTGTGCGAGGGGGCGGTGTCCGAGGACAACCACCGCCTCCATGCTGCCCTAATTAACATATGTACGGAGGTGTTGTGTGATGTTTTGAATACCCAATGCACACCTTTCATGTGGCACCTTCGCAAATCGGAAAAAACGTAGGTTCACAACTTGTACAATGAGCACGCGTGTGCACACATGCGCCCAAACTTTCGTGTGTAATCTCACCATGATATTCGCCGAAACACGGACTAAGATGAATCCAGCTTTGATCAAACCCCGCTCCCGCACGCCATCTAAGGTGATCGACCACGCGGGGGCAACGAATGGGTGTGTCGGTGGTAAACGCATGAGTGATTGTACGAGGACCACCATTGCATGCATTAGACACAAACGTATGCATGAAAAAGGTAATGATCGAGCTGCTTTAAATATGTACCCAATGCACGACTTTAGACATGGCATGTGTGCCTCACCTGAAGCTGTCATGGTTAAAACTGTTACCGGCATCCCCATGGGTGTTTACTCTATTAGGGCACGGAGAAGTGCCAGCTTGAATTCCCATGGGGAAGATGGTGGGTCAAATACCTTACCCAGCGTGCAGAACGGGGATGGGGATGGGACATACATAGCATTACCTGCCTTAACCATGAAATAACTTACATGTGGGCTCTGAAATTAGTAGACCCCACGTAATTTGCGCCCTCGGTCACCCAAATTTCCACAGATCCCACCCATCTGGCCCAAATATCCCTAATAAATCCCAAACTTAGCCACAACATATTGTTTATTGCGTTAAAATAACTTACATGTTTTTCTTAAATGCATGTTGGGTTTCCCCACGGGGATAAAGAAATGGCAATGGGGATGGGAAACTTTTTATCCCCATGCACGGGTACGAAGACGGTGACGGGAATGGGAGGGCGGTGATGGGGATGGGGATGGGAAACTTTTTATCCCCGCGCACGGGTACGGAGACGGTGACGGGAATGGGAAGGCGGTGATGGGGACGGGGATGGGAAACTTTTTATCCCCGCGCACGGGTACCGAGACGGTGACGGGAATGGGAGGGCGGTGATGAGGACATGGATGGGACTCCAATATACCCGCGTGAGTAATCCCGCATTGTCAGCTTGATGCCTAACTAACCGGACAACCCCACGTGGTGGCGCGCATACGACGCGTATTGTGTGCCGGACCCCACACCCCCACTCGTCCCACCACACCACCGTCACTTTGAGGCATGCATGTCAAACTGTTTTATGTAGTGCACATGTGACAATAGGAGTGAGGTGTTAAAATTTGATTTTTAAAGAACATTAAGACATTTTATACATTAAATTGATTCCTTAGTATTTAATTTGTAAATTTCAAATTTGAACTATATGCACACGCGGTTGTGCGCCCGAATGGATTAGAAATTCATTTTTTTTGTCTTGGGTGCATGTTTAGTCCCCATGGAAGGAAAAACAATAAATTTCGAACATCTTGGGGGCGCAAACATCGACTCTTGGCTTTCAAATTCCAGCAAACGCCCAGCTAAGCTGGAATTCATGAAACATTTGACATGATTTCATGATAGGGACCTTATAGGTCATGGTAAATAAATCGTCCAATTGGAGAGAAGTTTTCATCTAAGCTTCTTGCAAACGGGGGCTTATTAATAGATGCAACACAGAATCGTCACGTTTACTTTGCAAACGGTTTGTTAATCCAAACTGTTTTTATTTAGTCCGCGTATTAGCGTTGGTTAAAGTCAAGCTTTGTAAACTTTGACCAAATTTAGAAAAAAATGTTAACATTTACAATTAAAAATTATTACCATTAGATTCTTTATTGAATGTACTTTCACATCATATATAATTGTCATGGTAATTATTTCTATTTCTTTCTTTAAAGTTGGTCAAACTGTATCAAGTTTGACTTGAGTCAACTCTAATATGTAGACTACTAAATAAAAACGGAGGGAGTAAGTGTCGTAGCTTCGCAGAAAAACAATACATGCCCCGCGATCCGTGCATGCAGATATGATTTGACGTGACGCATGCTAGCAGGTCACCTCGCAGGCTGACCGGGATGCGTGCGAGAAGGTGTGTGAATTGATGGGAGGCGTGTTCGCTTGGCAGTTTCGCAGGGTGACGTGTCGTCAGGCGTGTGAATTGATGGTGCGCATGCCAGCAGTCGGGCGCGCCCGCGGCTCACCGAGAGGCGAGCCGTCCCTTTAAACCGCCGCCCGCCTCCCTCTCAAGTCCCAACTCCACTTTATTAACGGCGCCCGAGCCGCTGGTTTTAACATTCTCGCTACACACAATCCTCTCTCACACCCTACATCCTCGCCGCCGTTCTCAATCGTCATCACCAGCCTCCCTGCACCATGGTAGGGAGTAACCACGTCGGTGCTGGTGAAGCACCCGAGCACAGCGTGAAGGTGGGCATAGAGATTGCCGTCGTTTGAGATGACGTATCGCGTGAGCAGCGCGGCCTTGACGTTGTTGCCGCCGCCTTGCTTGCCCAGTCGGAGCCGGTGGTCCACAACGACTCCGAAGAACACTCTAGCGACGACAACGACTCAGACGGAGAACCGGTTGGTCATATATACCCATTTTTGGTAAATACATATAAAAGGCTGATTGGTTTGCTACCAACATCTGGCATTGCTGCCAATAATTGGCAAAATCAAAAGTTGTCAACATTTCGCAACCTTTTGTGAGATTGATAACGAGAATTGTTATGCAACCAATCTCTAGCCAACATTTGGCAGTTGCTAAAATATGGCATGCCAACTTTTGGCATCAAACCAATTAGCTTCGATTTAGGGTTCACGTTATCAAATGAAATATTTTGTTTCATAAACTCTGCCTTGCAAATTCGCATTATAAAATATACGGACGTCACATTATTTACTATGTATATGTGCTATCTGACGACGTGGACAGCGAGGATGAAGACGTCCAGGAGAGGTTCAAGAGGCAAACGCTGAGAGAGCTTATGGCTGGAAAGAATAACAGGCGTGTCACGAAGAATGGGGGCTATGGATGCCTGTTCTGCAACCATAAGATTAACAACACGTACTCTAGTGTTCTGGTGCATGCAAGAGGACGAGCCGTTGGCTCCTTCAAGCAGAAGTATTCTCGCAGGATAGCGCACGCCGCGTCGCCCAGTTCCTGGAGAATCTTAACGATCAAGCATGAAGATGAGATGTTGGATTGAATCTATCTAGTTTGTGTGTATTATATCTATGCTTGTGTATTATATTTTTTCTCGAGATTGAAACTGTGCGACGACTTTCATTGTGCGGTATCTCCATCACACCGGAGTGCTAGTTTACTTGAGTTGAGAGTAATATTTATATAGGATTTATCACACACGGTTGGATCTGATAAGCCATTTCCTCCGAAGCACATTATTCTAGGACAGAAAACCCTCAGCACCACTTCAAAAAAAAACCTCAGCACCCACACGTCACAAAACCCTCGCCTGCTCCCCTCCCCCTCCCCCTCCCCCTCCCTAGAGTAGCACCTATGCTAACACTAGTACTCCGGGACTCTCCATGCATGTCTCACCGCCTATCCCCGCGGCAACCACTTACCTCGATGCCTGTCGCCGCCGCCGGCTGCCGCAAAACGCCACTGCATATCTCCACTATCAATTGTCGCGGCCTATCGGCACTGACTTCCTCGACGCTGCTCACTGTCGATCCAGCTCGCCCGATTGGGGAATCTTCGGAACTGTTTTTCCCCCATGAAGAACCAGGTAACTAATCTACTGAAATATTTCCGCTCATCTCTTATCCCAGTCCGTCGACCCCTTTTAATCACCCGTCCGAAATCGCCGTGGATTCATGTTTCTTCTAGCTCATTTGAGGGCTTTCATTCACAGAGTGTACTGTGTAGGGACACATCAGGGCTATGCGGCCTCGGCCAAAAAATCGAGGAGTTCCATCTCACCATACCAGATGACTTCATGAAGCGCACGGTATGTTCAATCTCACACTATCTGTGTTGACATGCATGTCCTATACTTTTTCTAAACCTATACTATATATTTCTACATTTGAGTAAAAGGCACCACATGCAGCATTTGCGTCAAATGTGATTTCTTCTCTTGTTCTTATTCTTCTCTTTCTATATTAGGCAAATTAATGCCGTATTGTTCTTTCGTTTACTCTCATATATATTTGCACGACATCATGGTTACATTATCTCTTTACTTGTAATTTCTTGTCCTTTCATATGAACTGTTGCACTGTTCTTTTAACTACTACTCCCATACTATCATGTTACCCTATTCTTTAACAATCTTATCAATTCCTGCAGTACATCCCTTGCTTTGCAACGACAACTGTAACGCTAAATCTTGGCCTTTACATAAATGAAGACTCCAGGGATGTCATATTGAGCAGAAACCATGGATTTACAATCGTTGTTTCTGTAAAACTTGATTAAGATTGTCATTGGTATTTTGAAGAAGGCCTTTGGGGAGTAATATCTAAGTTTTATGTACTGAAAGCTGGCACTAAATTACGCTCCACCTAAAAGAGCCTTACCATACGATAAATGCTAACTTCCCCGACGACATTCTCCGTCCATGGTTTGTTGGAAGTAAGTGTTATTTCTAGTATCTGCATGTTGATTTGCATAGCAATATCAATGTAACTGAGTAGTATTTCAGCAACCAATTGGGATTTCATTTTCTTAACTGTTAAAACTGTTCCTGCCTAGTAACTTGTAATTACCAATGCACTATTCTTCTGCACTGATCTAGCTACATAATCACTATCCTCCCACTGCTCTACTCTTGACAGAAAGATACGCCGGCGGCCATTCTCCGGACGTGGATGTCGAGGTTGCCAACAAGCGGAGGCGGGCTGAGCCAGAAACACAAGCGCCTCCGATAGACCCAGACCTCATCAGCAGCCTCCCCGGCGATATGTTCAGAGTCATCATCTTCCTCCTCCCTATCGAAGATGGCGTGCGCACAACCGTCCTCTCCCGACGGTGGCGCCCCCTATGGCGCTGCGCCCCTCTCGGCCTCATCAGCGAGCACATGCTCTGCACTGGCTATCGCAAACGCTTGGATGCATTGTCCCAGATCCTCGGCACGCACTGTGGCCCAATCAAAGGCCTTACTATGGGCAAGTTCCATTCCAATGGCAAGGACCAAGCCAAGCTTGATGAGTGGTTCTTATCGACCGTGCTAGATCATCTCGAAGAACTCACTTTTAATGATGGACATATGCGCCCGCTGCCACCCTCCGCGATGCGCATCGCCAGGTTCATGAACTGCCATTTTCCCCAGATTAACGCCAATCCCGCTCTTTTCCTACCTCGAGTGAAGCACCTTGAGCTCGTCGCCGTCAACATCCCCAACGAAGACATGGAGCGCCTGCTCCGCGGCTGTACTGCGCTCGAGTACCTTCATCTTCAGGCGATCAATGGGTTGACTAGCCTCCACATCACCTCCATGAGTCTCCAGACAATTCGTGTGTATTGCTGGTGCTGCAACAGGAGATCGCACAAGGTGAATGACCAAATGGTCATTGAGGACGTGCCTTTACTTGAGAGATTACTTGTTGTTGATCAACAAGGTCCAACAAGAATCAGGGTCATTCAAGCACCGAAATTGACAGTGTTTGGCTACTCGCCCGTCAACTTATCTGAACTTGTTTTTGGATCCATAACCGTCCAGGTACAACAGTCGCCCTCTTCTCATTTTTGAATTAAGTTTTTTTCCTCTATTCAAGATGTATGTTCGTCTGTCATCTAGAAAATTATATCGCCAAGCTCGACCCCGTATCTGCGCACAATGAAGGTCTTGGCAGTAGAATCAATCGGCCCCGACCTGGACCAAGTTGTCAGATTGCTGAGATGCTTTCCGTGCCTGGAGAAGCTATATATCAAGGTGATGCTCTTTCATGTTAAATTTTAACCACAGGGGAGTTCAATTTTTGAAACCCTGCAAATCATAAGAGGTCCCTTGGGTGTCCAAGCACTAATACATTCTCTTCTTTTGCAGATACGGTTAGGCCCGGTAGTGGATAATGTGATACAATATAACAATCCCATCGAATGCCTTGATCTACATCTCTCAGATATTACTTTGAACTCCTACCGAGGGACCTTACCAGCGATTATATTCGCCAGGTTCTATGTTGTGAGAGTAAGTGTGCTAAAGATAATGAGATTTTCCCTACATTCATCGCGCAAGAAAGAATGGTTTGCTGATCACCTCGGGCGACTAGGACAAAATGGAGAAGGCTCTTCAGAAGTTCAATTTCGTTTTGTAACTTCAGTTGACAGACTATTCGGAAGTCCTTATGTCAAGCCCATAAATGGCATGTCAGTGGCGGATCCCTTTGCAGAAATATTGAAGTTGCCAAGCTAGTAGTAATATCAGTATGAACCTATCATATATGTTCATGTTTAGCTGAACAGCGCGGGCATCTACAGCTGCATGACAAAGTTTCTGCATAAGTTGAATTTCATTTCTATTATCGGTTTGAACCTTGTAATCTTTGAATTTGAGCCTTGTAATGCTGGAATTTTAACCTTTGTACTATTTCTGTCATTTGTGATATAACCATGCAAATGGCATCTTATGAAGGAGGCTCGTATGTTGGTAGTACCATCTTTTCCATAGTTTGCAATGTACGATTAATATCTGGACATTAATATGCATTTGATGATTAATATCCGGACATTAAGAAGCAGAACCACGACCGAGGGTATCCTGCGCGGCTCCAATGGCGCTCCCAGCGGGTGCCGAGGACGAGCGCCAGTTCACCATGCATGTCGTAGTGGACACGCACAAAGTGGTGTGGTTCGACCTCACGTCCCACCGTGTGCTCTGCTCTCGCGTCCCTCCGTGTGCTCTGCTCCCCCCCCCCCCCCCGTGTGCGCGCGCTCTGCTAGCGGTTGGGGCTGGCCCACGATCACGTTCGGGGCTCCATATGCATGCGGTTGCGCCACGCGCGTCGCCCCATGCAGTTACGTGCTTCCTCGACTGAATCACGCGCGCGCTGCAAAAACTGCCATCCGGAAGTGTCAGTTTTACAGGACGTCCGGCCCCCATTTATACACACGACCATTAACCATATTCTCTTCACGCTTTCGATCGCGCCCACAACACAATAAGCACACCCTCGACAACGCATACAGAGAGAATGTCCTGCGGCGCTCCAATGGAGTACAGGGAGCATCATGTGGAGACCCACATGAGGAAGACGGACCTCACGGTGGTGTACACCGACGACCCGAGCATGGTGGAGGACTCCATCGGCACTATGGAGCGGTTTCTTGATGTGGATGACAAGTAAAAAGTGGTCGGCTTCGACCTCGCTTACATCGGCGGTCGTGCCGGGCATGATCAGAAGGTTGTCGTCGCCTAGTTGTGCGTCGGCCATCACCTCCTCCTCTACCACTACTGCCTGGCCACAGTGCCTGGCGAGCATTTCACCAGGTTTGTCAACAGCCCCAACTACAGGTTCGCTATGGTGGACACCACCGACGATCCAAAGGTCCTCAAGACTTCGGGCTTGGCCTGCCAGAAGCTTGTCGACATCCGCGGCCACTACAAGGTCTGGGACAGCAAGAAGAACATGGACTCCCATGTTGACCTGGCCGAGGCCATCATCGACCCCTACTATAGAGACATGAAGGTTGAGTGCAACAAGAACAAGCCTGTCTGGCACAGGGGCTGGGTGAAGAATTTGGATGAATATCACCTCCAGATCGCGGCAAAGCAAGCGTACACTTGCTACGAGATGTTTAGGCGGATCGTTGACATGAGGAAGTGCCTCCTACCTGAAGACGACGCGGGATCGAGGCACAAGCAGAGCGGTGGCGGCAAGCGTCACAGGAAGTAGATGATTTGATGATCGTTACTCATACTCCCTCTATGCCGAAATATTTGTAGTTTTAGAGGGATAAGTTTATTATGCATGTAATAGTTTATTGAGGTGTGTGCGCCAATGTTATGTGTGTAGTCACTTATGTATTTGGATGCTTAATTAGGTTATGGCAATCATGTTGTTTTGTGTGTAATTGTTTATTGAGGTGTGCAAATGTTATGTGTGTAGTCACTTATGAATTTGGATGTTTAATTTGGTTCTGCAATCATGTTGTTCTAAACAGAAGCATAGATGTTTGTGGGCAGATTGAGCAAATCACATCGCATGTGGAATAAACAATCATATCCGTCGGTGATGATTTCATCAGTCCCTAACAGTTCTTAATCCAGAACCGTTTGCCCACAACACATCCGAATGGCATGTGTATGTTGTACATCACACACATCTTGATCTGAGCAGCCGTTTGTGTTATTTTTGCTTATCGCACACAGTTCATCCCAGTGGCCAGTATGCTGTCTATCACACACATCTTGATCAGAGCAACCGTTTGTGTTATTTTTTCTTATCGCACACATTTCATCCCAGTGGCCTGTATGCTGTCTATCACACACATCTTGATCTATGTAACCATTTATGTTATCTCATCTCATCACAAATAGTTCATCTGAGTGACCTGTGTGCCATCTATCGCACACGTAATCATCTGCACAATCGCTTGTGTTCTGCTGGATCAGCGCAAACAGTTTGCCAGGGTGAACTGTATGTCGTACATCGCACACACTTGCATTTTTCTAACTATTTGCGTTATATTGTACAATCGCAAACAATTTATCTGGGTGAACTGTTTGCCACAGATCGCACACGCAACTTTTTTGGGGATCGTATTTGATGGGCCCGTCATCGCACACACTTCGCGTCATTAGCGACAGAGCTATAACTATATCGTTTGCGATTTGGTCATCGCACATAGTTTCGTCGAAGGGTCTGTGGTTGTTGTGTCGTCTTTGGACCATTCTGTAGTAGTGTATGTCCAATGGTTCACGCTCATGTATTGCGTGAAGAATAAAAATTTGATCCATATTGAAAAAGTACGATCCAATTGCCTCACTTGGACACCGTGGTGCTTAACATTTGTATCTATGTGGTGAAGACGGAGTCATGCCTTGCTAATATAATAAGATGAATAGGGGTAAAACATTCTTTTAGAATCGAATACTTTGAAAAATTAATGATTTTGTTTCTTATACTTATAAATAATACTATGTTGCTGTTTGTTAATTCATCATTTCTCAATGAGCATGCATACCAAAGATTACATAATGGGTAGCATGTCAAATCAAAAATTCTGTTTTTATCATTTACCTACTCGAGGACGAGCAGGAATTAAGCTTGGGGATGCTGATACGTCTCCAACGTATCTATAATTTTTTATTGTTCCATGCTGATATATTATCATTCTAGGATGCTTTTGGGTATTTATTTACCAATTTATAATATTTTTGAGCACTAACCTATTGACCCAGTGCCCAGTGCAAGCTCCTGTTTTCTGCGTGTTTTTGCCTTTTTAGTGTTACAATAACAAACGGAGTCCAATTGCCACGGAACTTTTTGGTGATTTTTTTGGACCAATACAAGACCTAGAAGCTTTGGAGGAGGACCTAGGGGACGCGGCCAGATATGTGGTGGCCCCCTGGAGCGTCCCCTGACGTCGTTCTCTGGCCTATAAATTCACATCTACCCTAAAAACATCAGAAGCGCTCCCGAAACACTTTTTCCGCCGCTGCAAGCCTCTGTTCCGACGGGAGGCCATCTACACCTCCGTTCCGGCACCCTGCCGGAGGGGAGATCGATCACGGAGGGACTCTTCATCAACCTTGCTGCCCTCACCATGATGTGTGAGTAGTTCACCGCAGACCTACGGGTCCATAGGTAGTACCTAGATGGCAATCTCTCTCTCTCTCTCTCGATCTTCAATACAATGTTCATCGCACCTTTGCCTTCATCTATCCGATGTAATTCCTTTGTATGTTGTGTTTGTTGGGATCCGATGAATTGTGAGTTTATGTTCAGATTATTCATGAAAAGTATTTGAGTCAAACCTGATTACTATGATTCTTATCTGCATGATCATCATAGCTTCGTAATGCTCTCCGATCTATTGAGATAGTTTGGCCAACTAGATTGATATTTCTTCGATGGGAGTGGTGCGTTGTAGTAGGTTCAACCTGACGAGTTTCTATATCCCAGTGACAGAAGGAGACAAGTTGCGTCTTTGTGTTGTTGCTACTAAGGTAAAACGATGGGGTTTATTCATATTAATTGAGTTTACTTTGTCTACATCTTGTCATCGTTCTCCTAGCATTACTCCGTTTGCTATGAACTTAATACGTAGAGAGGCAAGCATAGAAGTGCTCTTGAAGCGGAGTAATAGTAGTAGGTGCAGGCAGGAGTCGGCCTATTTGCTTATGGACGTGATGCCTATATACACATGATCATTGCTGTGAACATCGCATAATTATTCGTTTTTCTATCAATTGCCCAACAGTAATTTGTTTACCCACCGTATGCTTTGCTTATGAGAGATGCCACTAGAGAACTCTACGGCCCCCGGGTCTATTCACTTATAAACAAACGCTATCATTACCTTGATGTTATTTATTGCCTTTTATTTTATTTTGCACTTTACTATTATCTACAATTATCTACACAACTCACTTGATTGCAAATAACGAGATCAAGGGAATTGACAACCCTCTTGCCGGCGTTGGGTGCAAGTTGTTTGTCCTTTTGTGTGCAGCCGCTGAAGACGGTTGAGGATTGGTATTCCTATTGGTTCGATAAACCTTGGTTTCATAACTGAGGGAAATACTTACCCACTTTGTGCTGCGATTACCCGTTCCTCTTCACGGAAAACCCAACGCACATCACGAGTATCACCAACCACCGTAGAGGGCCAGCCGGCCCGAATGTTTTAAAAGCGTGGCTCCCTCCGCTTTGGTATACCTGGGTGTCATATCCCCGACCATATATGATAGTAAGGATAGCAAAGTAAAAGTAAGAGTGACAGTAGTAGATTTGTAACAGCAGTAGTATTAACGTGTAGATGATACTTGTGATCTGCGTTGGGTTTTCCGTGAAGAGGAACGGGTTATTGCAGCACAAAGTGGGTAAGTATTTCTGTCGTGGATTTGTCACGGCAAGATGTCCTCGTGAGAGAACTTAGGTGTGAGGCCATCGCAACTATGTGGCGGCTTGAGAGGGGTTGGTCGGAATCGAGAGACGCGAGTTTACCCAGGTTTGGCCCCTCCGATGGAGGTAAAAGCCTACGTCCTGCTTTGTGTATATTGATGATGAGGATGATCTCGATTACAAGGGTGCGGGATTGCTACCTCTAATCTCGAGAGCCTCTAATATGTCTATCTCTAATGACTTGAAGTTGTCAACTCGTCCCTCTAGGGGTGCTCTACCCCTCCTTATATAAGTGGAAGGGGTAGGTTTACATGTAGAGTCCTACTAGGAGTAGGATTAGGACTAGCCTCTCTTGAGTCCTAATCCGGGTCTTGCTTCTCTTGTAAGGGAATCCTTTCTCTCCTTTGGGCCTTCTCTTGTGAGCCGCCCCTCCAGGCCCGTCCACGAGCCGCCTTGCACCGGCTCGCACGCTGGGCCATGGGCCTGGTCGTCCCGTGACCCGGTAATAGAGGTGACCTATGAGCCGCCATACGATGGGCCAGGTCATACCTTCTGCCGGGTCATACCTTCAGTCGGGTCACCAATGAGTCGCCAAGCTCGGCTGGCGCAGCAGTGAGTCGCCGAGTCCCGGCCGGGTCATATTTCCGGTCGGGTTATACCGTGGGGTAATATCCCCGATATTAGCCCCCAGGTTAGCTTGAATTTATTCATGGTAAGCTCCTGAAAAAACAAATATGTTAAAGGACCGGCTTGCTCCACTGGCCGCCTTAATGAAGTAGCTCCTTGAAAATCTGGGTTTCTTCATATTAATGAGCCGTCTTCACAATCATATTGCAGGTCCATGTCCTTTGCAAAATATTGAGAATAAAACACCCATATGCCGTTGAGTCGGCCGCCAATGCTTTGGCTTGACGAAATTATTGGAGATAAGAAAACCATATGAAGTTGAGCCGGCTTCCATTGCTTCGGCTTGATAAAAATATTGGGAAATAGAATTTCATCCATTGTTAAACCACTTCAACCTGTGAAGCCGGGTTGTTTATATAGAATCTGCCGGGTCATGATTTTTGACAATGCCGGGTCATGATCGTTGGTGACGCCGGGTCAAAATAAGCGGACTCCAGTTGACTTGATAAAATTATTGGGAATAAAGAAACCCGGGTGATGCTGAGCCGGCTTTCAATGCTTCAGCTCCACCAAAACATGAGACCTAGCTCACTAAAAATTGATAGCTTGAAGATGTTCTTCTATTTTTTTATCTCCATATTACCTGTAGCCCCCAAGCTCCAAGTTTATCCATGATGACTTGGTACTTTGAAATAATATATTGGACTGTGTAGCCCCCAAGTTGCGGGTTGTCTTGCCTGCAGCAGCCTGGGACTTGTAATTATCTTATAGTTATAAAACTTCAGCCAGTGTAGCCCCCAAGTGCCGGGTTGCTTTGCCTGCTACAGCCTGGGACTTTGAACTTGGTGTTGAATGTTGTAGATATATAGCTTTGGAGAAAATCCGGGTCGTCATCTAAGTCGCCCGATGTGGTTGAATGACTTGAATTTCACATGTGTAGCCCCCAAGGGCCAGCTCATCAGCGTGTGATGGGCCGGGTCTTTCAATTTGGACCTTATAATCTGCTTGAACAGCTGAATACTGTAGCCCCCAAGGGCCGGGTTGCATGCCTGCAGCGACTCGGGACTTATATCCACTTCTCCTTTGAAAAGAAAAACATCATATGATGTAGCCCCCAAGTGCCGGGTTGCATGCCTGCAGCGACTTGGGAATTTATGAGAATAACCCATCATAATGCCCTTCAGAAGTTCTCTTGAACTGACATTGATCTGATTTGAACGAATAATTGACCGTGGTTGTAATATACCCCGGAGTGAATATCCTGGAATAATTCCTTTGTCTTTGAAATGAAATCCCAGCTCGTGGTTGCGGTGCAACCCGGCAAATATATGTTTGAGAAATCCATGATGAAGATCCAGCCATGTTGGATATTAAAGATCTATTTGTTCCTGCAAAGGTTACGATGTAACCCGGCTTGGTGACCGGCTCTTCCGCAGCATAAACAAATATGGATATGCATGTATGATGATGCATGATATGATGATGCAATGCAGTATGATGTAATGCAAGATGCAATGTATGACTCAAGCTTTTTCTTTTCTTTTTTCGAAAACTCATATGCCGGCTCTCCTGGGTGAACTCGCTGTTTGAACTCTTGACAGTACAGGGTCTCTAGTGAGAGTGACCGTCAACTCCTTTGAGCGGCTCAGGGTCTCTAGGCGAGATTAACTGGTAAGAGCACAACGAACCAGAGAGAGGCGCAGCAGAGCATGAGTACCCCCAGGGCCCATAAGCTACTTCTCACGTGACATAAATCCGTCGTTTGAACCTTAAACAGTGCAGGGTCTTTAAAAGAGTAATTGTTTAAGAGTACGAACGGGCCACATAGCGGAGAGTATGCAGCAGATGGGTGAGTTTATCCTCGCTTTCCGTATGCCGGCCCTCACGTGACAAGAGCCGTCGGTTGAACCTTGACCAGTACAGGGTCTCTAGTGAGAGTGACTGTCAAATACTTCGAGCAGCTCAGGGTCTCTAATCGAGATTAACTGGTAAGAGTTCGGCGGGTCACCTAGCGGAGCAGCAGCAGCATACAGGCAGGTTTAACTCGAACTTGCGATGGCTGAAGAGCCGGTCAAGAGGGTGTGTAAGCTAAACCTGGTGGGTTGGAAGCCCCCAAATGACCTTGTTGACGGAGTCAACTTTTTGGGTATACAACCTGACCTTACGGTGGCTGAAGAGCCGATCAAGAGGGTGAGTAAGCTAAACCCGGTGGGTTGGAAGCCCCCAAATGACCTTGTCGACGGAGTCAACTTTTTGCACCATCTTGTAAGCCGCCATCTTGTATGAAGAAATGGCAGAAGCCTCCAAGTGACTTTATGATGATCCAATAAATCCGGGCACCCATGTTTGAATGGTGCATCACGGCGGTTCGTTCTCTTGGGTGACTTTTAATTGTTCCGCCAATAATGTAGTAGCCCCTGGGATCGGGTTAACTTCCTTGCAATGACCCGGGGTTCTCGTTGAAAACGACCAAATGTGTCGAGCCATGTCTGTAACCCTTGAGTCTTAAGTTGACTCAAAGAGGCGGCTTGAGATTCTCCATATTTGGTCGTGGCATAAGCCGGCACATAGTTGTCAGCGGAACGCTGGACTGTGTTGGAGCTGGAGGTGAGGTGGCGAGTTGATGATCTTCGCAACACTCATTGTATATCCTTGGCGTGTGAGAACGCGATGTGAATCCGGGGAAGGTCGAGGTCGACTGTGGCAGGTTATAAATGATCCCGCTTGAGTTGCGTCAGTAACCCGGCTGCTGGTTCGTCCCAGATGGTTTTTTTTAAGTTAACCAAACTGCAGTGGCGGCGACTTGTGCGCATGTCCATTGAACCATCCAGTGTAGGCGGACGGATGAATCGGCCGCGGGCGTTGTAAGCCAGCGCGGACGGTTGAGTCGGCCGCGGCACGGACGGGCGAGTCGGCCGCAACGTGTCGATGTAGACTGAACCGCAGGAGCAGCATCCTGCACGCCTGTTCGCCAGGTCGTGCGCCATGCACAGACGCCAGTGCGGATGGTGCTGGCGCGCCCTCCGTATCCGCGGTACGGCGTCACCTTTATACTGAACACTTGTCCTGCATATTAAAATACACAGACTAGAGTAATTGTTCTTTAAAGAACTTAATATATACTGAAAAGTAGATAAGGCAAATAGCACCTGGTATATGTGTGTGGGATGTCGAGCCAGTCGTGATAACGAGGCGACTATAATGATGAGTCGAGCACTGCGGAGGACAGGCGGCAGCTTGGCCATGGCGGCTCGAGGACGGCGTCGGGCTGGGGCGGCTTGGCAGCAGCAGGTTGAAGTCAGTCAGGGCGGAGGTGACTCACTGTGGCGTGGTGGCTACCACGCGCAATCCCTGTTCGAGAGGTCGCGGGATCGATTCCTGCCAGGGCTTTATTTTGACTCGGTCTGAGGCGGCACGAGGCCATGGAGACGCCTTGAAGGCAGGGCCGCGGAGGCTCGACGACGGCCGCAGGGGCGGACCGGCTTTCAAGGCGAAGCGGCGGCTTGACGAAGTGACGCCGGGTTGAAGCGAGGGCATCTCGGAAACCACTGTGGCCGGCTCGGATTGTGGTCGGAGGAGGCGGCCAGGCGGCCGTGACCGTAATGGCGGAGAAGACTCGGATTTGCGAAAAACGGCGACTCCTGGAGAGAAGTGGGTGGTTCGTCGCGAAGGTTCGAGGCGGCGGCGGCTCGTGCGATGGTGCAACGAGGCGGAAGACGCGCCGGCGGCTCACGGCAAAGGTGGTGGCGGCTCGGTGGTTGAGTAGGATCAATGAGCCGGCGCGGGGGCGAGGGCCGGTGGAGGCGGCGCGCTGGTGAAGCCATGGCGGAGGCGACTCCGTGAGGCTGCGGCGACTCGAGGCGGACGGCAGATGCGCACCCGGTGAGAAGTGGAAAGGCCAGGGCGGCTCAGGGCCACAGAGGCTCGCAGGCCGACTTGAAGTAGAGGAAGTGACGCTGGGGCGGAGGCCGCAGCAGGCGATTCGACGGGGCGACTTGAGCAGGGGTGACGGCGAACTGGCGCCGGTGAGGCGGCCGGCAGCTTGCGCGAGGCGACTTGAGGCGCGGCGGAATGAGGCCGGGCGGCTCGGAGGTGCAGAACTAGCGAAAGGGAGGCGAGTCACCTCGGGGGCGTCCGATTTTGTGCCTGCGTTCCTGTCTTTCTCCAGGTCGTGGTTCATTTGACTGACCCGCATCCGGGTTTTTCTCCAGCTCGTGGTACCTGTGTATAAGCTTGTGTACAACATGCATATCATATGCTGCTCCTTGCCCGTGACCGTGTTGGCATTGACCTGTCAATCCGATTAGGTGTTGGAGTCCTTGCCCAACATGCATGTTTACGTAAGGCAAACAATGCTATTTTTCCTCTTTTTGTCTTCTAGCGATGATGGGCTTTTGCTTTTTAATTTATTCCTTGAACGTTGCCAAACCGAGTTGCTCCCTGATAAGGACGCTGCCACACGGAAGTCGGTCATTGACTCGGCCGGCAGCGAAAATATATGATGAATTTGACGTGGAGCAACTGGAATCGTGAGATGGCTGGAGAGTCGCCGTTGTTTGATGAAGATTAGATCCGTCAAAACCTGATCTGCTCAACTATGAAGATCGACCTGTACGGATGTTGCGCGTGGACGGACACCGTTAAAAACTCTGGGATCTGATTTATGTTGTCTTTTGAAATCTCAACTGATGAGCTCCTCCCTGCCGTCTTTTCTTTATCCAGTGAATTGCGAACTTCTTGATCCCTGGGAGAGCTCCCTCCAAGAACTTCAACACCACCGTGCGCTGGCCCCACGGTGGGCGCAAACTGTCGTGGATTTGTCATGGCAAGATGTCCTCGTGAGAGAACTCTGGTGTGAGGCCATCGCAACTATGTGGCGGCTTGAGAGGGGTTGGTCGGAATCGAGAGACGCGAGTTTACCCAGGTTCGGCCCCCCCGATGGAGGTAAAAGCCTACGTCCTGCTTTTTGTATATTGATGATGAGGATGATCTCGATTACAAGGGTGCGGGATTGCTACCTCTAATCTCGAGAGCCTCTAATCTGTCTATCTCTAATGACTTGAAGTTGTCAACTCGTCCCTCTAGGGGTGCTCTACCCCTCCTTATATAAGTGGAAGGGGTAGGTTTACATGTAGAGTCCTACTAGGAGTAGGATTAGGAGTAGCCTCTCTTGAGTCCTAATCCAGGTCTTGTTTCTCTTGTAAGGGAATCCTTTCTCTCCTTTGGGCCTTCTCTTGTGAGCCGCCCCTCCAGGCCCGTCCACGAGCCGCCTTGCACCGGCTCTCACGCTGGGCCATGAGCCTGGTCGTCCTGTGACCCGGTAATAGAGGTGACCTATGAGCCGCCATACGATGGGCCAGGTCATACCTCCTGCCGGGTCATACCTTCAGCCGGGTCACCAATGAGTCGCCAAGCTCGGCTGGCGCAGCAGTGAGTCGCCGAGTCCCGGCCGGGTCATATTTCCGGCCGGGTTATACCGCGGGGTAATATCCCCGACAATTTCCCTCAGTTATGAAACCAAGGTTTATAGAACCAATAGGAATATCAATCCTCAACCGTCTTCAGCGGCTGCACACAAAAGAACAAACAACTTGCACCCTACGCGGGCAAGAGGGTTGTCAATCCCCTTGATCTCGTTATTTGCAAGCAAATGAGGGGTCTATATAATTGTAAATTGCAAAATAAAATAAAAAGTAAATAAAGGCAGCAAGGTAATAGTAGCGTTTGTGACTTTATAAGTGAATAGACCCGGGGGCCATAGTTTTCCCTAGCGGCATCTCTCATGTAGGCAACATATGGTGGGTAACAAATTACTGTTGGGCAATTGATAGAAAAGCGGATAGTTATGCAATTTTCACGGCAATGATCATGTGTATATAGGCATCATGTCCACAAACAAATAGGCCGACTCCTGCCTACACCTATTACTATTACTCCACTCATCGACCGCTATCCAACATGCATCTAGAGTATTAAGTAAAACGGAGTAATGCATGGAGAACTGATACTTGTGATCGGTGTTGGGTTTTCCGTGAAGAGGAATGGGTAATTGCAGCACAAAGCGGATAAGTATTTCCCTCAGTTATGAAAACAAGGTTTATCGAACCAATAGGAATATCAATCCTCAACCGTCTTCAGCGGTTGCACACAAATGAACAAACAACTTGCACCCAACGCGGGCAAGAGGGTTGTCAATCCCCTTGATCTCGTTATTCGCAAGCAGATGAGTTGTGTAGGTAATTGTTGATAAATATAAATTGCAAAATAAATAAAAAGTATATAAAGGCACCAAAGTAAATATAGTGTTTGCGAATATCTAAGTGAATAGACCCGGGGGCATACTGTTCCCTAGCGACATCTCTCATGTAGGCACCATATGGTGGGTAAACAAATTACTGTTGGGCAATTGATAGAAAATCGGATAGTTATGCGATGTTCATGGCAATGATCATGTATATATAGGCATCACGTCCATAAGCAAATAGGACGACTCCTGCCTGCGCCTATTACTATTACTCCACCCATCGACCGCTATCCAGCATGCATCAAGAGTATTAAGTAAATTAAACAGAGTAATCTTTGGAGAACGATGACATGATGTAGACAAAGTAAACTCAAACAATAGGAAGGGATGATTGATGTCTACTACGCAACCTTCTTCTTGTAGACTCGTGTTGGGCCTCAGGTAGACTCGTGTTGGGCCGCAGAGTTTTCTAGGACAGTAGCAAATTTCCCTCAGGTGGATGACCTAAGGTTTATCAATCCGTGGGAGGCGTAGGATGAAGATGGTCTCTCTCAAACAACCCTGCAACCAAATAACAAAGAGTCTCTTGTGTCCCCAACACACCCAATACAATGGTAAATTGTATAGGTGCACTAGTTCGGCGAAGAGATGGTGATACAAGTGTAATATGGATGGTAAATATAGGTTTTTGTAATCTGAAAATATAAAAACAGCAAGGTAACTAATGATGAAAGTGAGCACAAACGGTATTGCAATGCTTAGAAACAAGGCCTAGGGTTCATACTTTCACTAGTGCAAGTTCTCTCAACAATACTAACATAGTTGAATCATATATAAATCCCTCACGTGCGACAAAGAGTTCACTCCAAAGTCACAAATAGCGGAGAACAAACGAAGAAATTATTGTAGGGTACGAAACCACCTCAAAGTTATCTTTTCTGATCAATCTTATGAGCTATCCCTATAAGTGTCACGAACAGCTCGTACTAAAATAACACCTTAAGATACACATCAACCAAAACCCTAATGTCACCTAGATACTCCAATGTCATCACAAGTACCCATGGGCATGATTATACGATATGCATCACATAATTTCAGATTCATCATGTTCAATCCAACACAAAGAACTTTAAAGAGTGCCCCAAAGTTTCTACCGGAGAGTTAAGACGAAAACATGTGCCAACCCCTATGCATAGATTCCCAAGGTCACGGAACCCGCAAGTTGATCACCAAAACATACATCAAGTGGATCAATAGAACATCCCATTGTCACCACGGATATCCCATCGCAAGACATACATCAAGTGTTCTCAAATCCTTAAAGAGTCAATCCGATAAGAAAACTTCAAAGGGAAAACTCAATTCATTACAAGAAGATAGAGAGGGGAAAACTCCATATGATTCATCTATATTAATAAAGCTCGCGGTACATCAAGATCGTGTCATCTCAAGAACACGAGAGAGAGAGAGAGATCAAACACATAGCTACTGGTACATACCCTCAGCCCCGAGGGTGAACGACTCCCTCCTCGTCATGGAGACCGCCGGGATGATGAAGATGGCATCCGGTGAAGGTTTCCCCCTCCGGCAGGGTGCCGGAACGGGCTCCTGATTGGTTTTCGTGGCTCTGGAGGCTTGCGGCAGCGGAACTCCCGATCTAGGTTTCTTTTTGGAGGTTTCTGTATTTATAAGAGTTTTTGGCGTTGGTCCCACGTCCAGAAGGTTCCCGAGGAAGTCACAAGCCAGGGGGGCGCGCCCTAGGGGGGGAGCCCCCCACCCTTGTGGCTTCCTCGGCCTTCCTCTTCGGTGACTTTTCGCTCCAGTATTTTTTATATTTTCCAAAAATATTCTCCGTAAATTTTCAGCTCATTCCGAGAACTTTTATTTCTGCACAAAAACAACACCACGGTAGTTCTGCTGAAAACAGCGTCAGTCCGGGTTAGTTCTAATAAAATCATACCAAAATCATATAGAATTATTGTAAACATGGCATGAATACTTCATAAATTATAGATACGTTGGAGACGTATCAGCATCCCCAAGCTTAATTCCTGCTCGTCCTCGAATAGGTAAATGATAAAAGAAATAATTTATGAAGTGTGAATGCTACCCAAATTGTTCAACATATTCTATTCTTCTTTGTATAGCATGGACATTTGGACTTGTAAATGATTCAAAGCAATATTCTAGTTTTAACATAATGACTTCAATACTCAAGCATGTCAACAAGCAACCATGTCTTTCAAAATATCAACACTAAAGTTATCCCTAGCCCATCATGCTCAATCATTGATCCATTCATGAAACACACACAAATATTAGCTATGCCCAATGCTCAAGTACGATCATAGTGCCCCCTAGTTGGTTCTTATAAGAGAAGATGGAGACTCAAAGCAAAAATAAAAATTGCATAAAGTAAATAGATAGGCCCTTCGCAGAGGGAAGTAGGGATTTGTAGAGGTGCCAGAGCTCAAGGTTTAAATTGAGAGAGAGAGAAATATTTTGAGTGGCATGCTTTTCCTGTCAATGAAAACGACAAAGTAGCTCACAATACTTTCCATGCTAGATACATTATAGGCGGTTCCCAAACAGAATGGTAAAGCTTTTACTCCCCCTCCACCAATCAATCACACTCCACGGCAAGACGAATCCACGGGTACCGTCCATACAAACAACAATCCTGGGGGGAGTTTTGTTTCATTATATTTTGATTTTATTTTTGAGCATGGAACTGGGCATCCCGAAAACCAGACACTTTCTCGTGAATGATAGTGAATCAACACATATCGTGAGAATAACACACCTAGCATGGAAAAATAATGGATACTCCCCACCGTTTCATGAGCGGTACAGGCACACAAAAGAGAAATTTTATTTTGAAAATTTAGAGATAGCACATACAAATTTGCTTGGAACGGCATGGAAATACCGCATATAGGTAGGTATGGTGGACTCATAAGGCAAAACTTGGTTTAAGGATTTTGGATGCACAAGTAGTATTTCTACTTAGTACAAATGGAGGCTAGCAAATAGATTGGGAAGCAACCAAACCAAGAAACAAAAATTCACATAAGTGAGCATTGAGTCATAACTAACACCGAATAATCCACCACAAGTAGGATGTAACTTCATTGCATAACTATTGACTTTCGTACTTGCATAGGGAATCACAAACCTTAACACCAATATTCCTACTAAAGCATAATTACTCACTAACATGACTCACATATTACTATCATCATGTTTCAAAACTATTACAAAGAATCAAGTTTAATTTGTCCCATGATCTTCATGAATGTTTTTATTATATCCTCCTTGGATATCTATCACTTTGGGACTAGTTTCATATATTGCTATTGCTTTTTCGACAAGCTCAAACAAATTTAAATAAAGCACATGAGCATAAAGATTTCATTCCTCAAAAAGGTATAAGTGAAGCATGAGAGGAAATGACAAGCTACTCTCAAAAGATATAAGTGAAGATCAATGAGTAGTCAAACAATTAAGTAGCTATGTGAGGTCTCTCTCTCTCTCAATAAATATTTTCAGATCTGAGTATTTTATTCAAACAGCAAACTAAACAAAACTAGAACTCCAAGAATAGCACGCATAATGTGAACGAATAAAAATTTAGGCTCAACATAGGCTAACCGATAATTTGATGAAGAGAGGTGGGATGCGTAGCATCCCCAAGCTTAGATGCTAGCGACTTCTTGAAATATTTACTTGGGGTGCCTTGGGCATCCCCAAGCTTGAGCTTTTGTATCTCGTTCAATCCTCTCATATCATGGTTTCACCTATTCTCAAAAACATTTTCCACACAAAACTTGAAAAGAACTCGTGAGATAGGTTAGTACACATAATAATAAATCAACTATTTATGTACTGCCAAGACAAGTTGCATAATAATTTCCAAACATTAGGTACTGTATACTATCATTTCCACACTTTATATCTACCAATATAGGCTATGGAAACTATAGGATAAGTAGATAACAAAACTATGACAGCAATCTGTCTAAACAGAACAGTCTGTAGCAATCTATTAAACCAGTGTACTTCTGTAACTCAAAAAATTATGAAAATTTAGGACATGCTATAAAATTTATATGAAAACACTGTGTAAAAATTTCAGGAACTTTCCACGTTCCAGTAAAATATGAAAATTCAAGCACTACAGAAAAAGTTTCTGTTTTTACACAGCACATATCAAAACATGCAATGCAAGCATCCTAATGCAATTCTTGGAACTTTTTATTGAAAAACAAGATTATAAATAACACCTAACAGAGAACAAAAAAATAAAATGACGCTCCAAGCAAAACTCATATTATGTGACGAATAAAAATATAGCTCTAAGTAAGATATACCGATAATGTTGAAGACGAAAGAGGGGATGCCTTCCGGGGCATCCCCAAGCTTAGGCGCTTGAGTCTTCCTTGGATATTACCTTGGGGGTGCCTTGGGCATCCCCAAGCTTAGGTTCTTGTCACTCCTTATTCTCCTCATATCGGTGTCTCGCCCAAAACTTGAAAACTTCAATCACACAAAACTTAACGGAACCTCGTGAGATGGGTTAGTATAATAAACAAAGATCATTCACTTAGGTACTGTCAAGACAATATTCATAATTGTTCCCACATGATACATACTGTATTCTATAATTCCCATAATTTATATCGCTCAATATAAGCTATGAGAACACTAAAACAAGCAAAATATGCATGCAAATCAGAATCTGTCAAAAACAGAACAGTCTGTGAAGATCTGTAGTGTAACCATACTTCCCTGTCTCTAACAAGGTAGTCAGAATCCCGACTTGACTCCTAGAATCCTACGACTTCACGGCCCTATAGAAGCATGTCGATCCAAGTCCCACTATGAATCCAGATCTAGTAGAATCCATGTTGAGTCACGATCCAAATCATGGAATCCTATACAAAACTGTTGAATCCCGACTATGCTATGGACTATGTCCGATTCTACTAATTTATCTAAGCCATTTGTTTAGTTGTAGTAGAATAGTATGCCATCATCCAAACCCCTTTTCACTTGCCTCATGGCCCTTTATTCCCCTCCCAAGCCCGAACGCTCAGCCGCCGACACCTTTGATCTAGCTCTCAGAAACCCTAGATCAAAACTGAGAACCAGGCTTGTCGACGAACGGAATTGGCGAGGATGCGTCAAGATTGATCGGAGAAGGAGAACAAGACCCTTCAAGGTTCAGCACCGCAGGTCAGCTATACAAGTGATTGGCTATTCACGTACTCTAAAAAAACCTCCTAAGTAAATTTTGTGCGTTGAAGATTTAAATGTAGGTTAGCCTTGAAAAGAAGTGGAATACAGCTAGCATTGATGTGTACGTTTTTTGTTCTATATTTAGTGTTAAAACTCTATAGAACCCATATAAATTTATGGCCTAGATACAAAATATCTTATTTGAGTAAATCTAGTAGAATCCTCGATTCCATGACTCTATACTATGACTCGACTCTGTCTAAGGAAAATCGATCCGACTCCGAATCCTGACTCTGACTACCTTGGTCTCTAAAAATTCTGAAAAATTAGGACACTCTAGGCAATTTGTATATCAATCATTTGTAAAAAATTCAGATCAAAAGCACGTTCCAGTGAATTTACAAAATTCCTGGACTGAGAGCAAAAGTTTCTGTTTTTTGCACAGAATCAAGTCAACTATCATCCACACTATCCCAAAGGCTTTACTTGGCACTTTATTGAAATAAAAGAAACAAAACATGATTACTACAGTATCTTAATCATGTGAACACACCAAAACAGAAGGTAAAAGTGTTGGGTTGCCTCCCAACAAGCGCTTTTCTTTAAAGCCTTTTAGCTAGGCATGATGATTTCAATGATGCTCATATAAGAATAGTAGTTGAAACATGCAAGAGAGCATCATGAAGCATATGACTAGCACATTTAAGCCTAACCCACTTCCTATGCATAGGGATTTTGTGAGCAAACAATTTATGGGAGCAAGAATCAACTAGCATAGGAAGGCAAAACAAGCATGACTTCAAAACTTTCAACACATAGAGAGGAAACTTGATATTATTGCAATATGTAGAAGCATAAGATCGTCTCTCATAATAATTTTCAGTAGCATCATGAAGGAATTTCCCAATATAACCAGCACATAAAGCATTCTTTTCATGATCTACAAGCATAGAAATTTTACTACTCACCACATAAGCAAATTTATTCTCATTCATAACAGTGGGAATATCATATGAAGCTCGAATACTAAAAATTGTTTCCACATTAAAAGAGTAATGTTCAGTAAAAGGATATTCAAAATTATGACAATAATTATCACTACTCTTTATAACATAAGTATCATCACAATAATCATCATAAGTAGCAACTTTGTTCTCATCATAGTCAATTGAAACCTCTTCCAAAATAGTGGAATCATTAATAAATAAAGTCGTGACCTTTCCAAATCCACTTTTATCATTATAATAAGATTCAACACTCTCCAACATAGTGGGATAATTATTATCTAAAGTTGACACTCTTCCAAACCCACTTTCATAAATATTGCAATCATCATAAATAGGGGGACTAAAAATATCATCTTCGTTAAACATAGCATCCCCAAGCTTGGGACAAACATCAATTGCAGCAAATAAATTCTCAAACATGTCATTCTCATCAAACATAGCATCCCCAATCTTGTGGATTTGCATAATATAAGCATAATCACTCTCATCATTAATAGTATGAATAGCACCAATAGTATAGCAATTGTTATCATCACAATTTTCTAAGTTGGTGCCAAAAAGATTTTCAAGATTATAAGGGGTGTCATTATTTGGGAGAGATACCTCTTTACCTTTACTTTTCCTTCTTTTCTTCTTCTTCACCACATTATGTGTGGGTTTATTTAATTCCTCCAAGCTTCTTGTTGAAGAGATTGGTTGAATAAAAAGCTCCTCCTCGTTACCTGATTCATCATAAGAAAAAATAGCAGGATATTGGGAAACCTCTTCCCCTTCATTAGTATTCTCTTCATCTTCTATTTGTTCTCTTGTCTTTAAGTAATTGCCAATATAAGGATTCTCAATGCAATTTACCACGCAATACATATAGATTTTATTTCGATCAAAATCAATCATTTTCATGAGAACCCAAGCTGGAACATCCTTAGTTTTATGTTTCATTTCTTCATACCCCAAAAATAGACTAAGTTCATTATGATGCTCAAGGGTAATGAGGTTATCACAATTTTTGGACACAATTCGATCATGAAATGCTTCACATTGGAAATTAAAATGACCACTTTCATTGCAAAGTTCACAAGGAAGGCGAGAAATATTAAGTCTTTCAGCACAAACATATAGCCTCTCTTGCAACCATTTAGTTTCTAAATACTTATGCCTCTTACAAAATCTATCTTCCCTGTTAGGCATGTCTTCACAAACTCTATGCACTCCACAAAAATTGACATGCTTATAAGAAATCTTTTTATCATGACTAGTGCAATCATCATTAGTACTATGGATATTCAAAGAATTCATACTAACAACATTGCAATCATGCTCATCACTCAAAGATTTAGTACCAAACATTTTTATAACTTCTTCTTCTAACACTTGAGCACAATTTTCCTTTCCATCATTTTCATGAAAGACATTAAAAAGATGAAGCATATGAGGCAACCTCAATTCCATTTTTTTGTAGTTTTCTTTTATAAAACCAAACTAGTGATAAAACAAGAAACTAAAAGATTCAATTGCAAGATCTAAATATATACCTTCAAGCACTCACCTCCCCGGCAACGGCGCCAGAAAAGAGCTTGATGTCTACTACGCAACCTTCTTCTTGTAGACTCGTGTTGGGCCTCCAAGCGCAGAGTTTTGTAGGACAGTAGCAAATTTCCCTCAGGTGGATGACCTAAGGTTTATCAATCTGTGGGAGGCGTAGGATGAAGATGGTCTCTCTCAAACAACCCTGCAACCAAATAACAAAGAGTCTCTTGTGTCCCCAACACACCCAATACAATGGTAAATTGTATAGGTGCACTAGTTCGGCGAAGAGATGGTGATACAAGTGTAATATGGATGGTAGATATAGGTTTTTGTAATCTGAAAATATAAAAACAGCAAGGTAACTAATGATGAAAGTGAGCACAAACAGTATTGCAATGCTTAGAAACAAGGCCTAGGGTTCATACTTTCACTAGTGCAAGTTCTCTTAACAATACTAACATAGTTGAATCATATATAAATCCCTCACGTGCGACAAAGAGTTCACTCCAAAGTCACAAATAGCGGAGAACAAACGAAGAAATTATTGTAGGGTACGAAACCACCTCAAAGTTATCTTTTCTGATAAATCTTATGAGCTATCCCTATAAGTGTCACGAACAGCCCTAGAGTTCGTACTAAAATAACACCTTAAGATACACATCAACCAAAACCCTAATGTCACCTAGATACTCCAATGTCACCACAAGTACCCATGGGCATGATTATACGATATGCATCACATAATTTCAGATTCATCATGTTCAATCCAACACAAAGAACTTCAAAGAGTGCCCCAAAGTTTCTACCGGAGAGTCAAGACGAAAACATGTGCCAAGGTCCCGGTACCCGCAAGTTGATCACCAAAACATACACCAAGTGGATCAATAGAACATCCCATTGTCACCACGGATATCCCATCACAAGAAATACATCAAGTGTTCTCAAATCCTTAAAGACTCAATCCGATAAGAAAACTTGAAAGGGAAAACTCAATTCATCACAAGAAGATAGAGAGGAGAAAACTCCATATGATTCATCTATATTAATAAAGCTCGCGGTACATCAAGATCGTGTCATCTCAAGAACACGAGAGAGAGAGATCAAACACATAGCTACTGGTACATACCCTCAGCCCCGAGGGTGAACTACTCCCTCCTCGTCATGGAGACCGCCGGGATGATGAAGATGGCCTCCGTTGATTGTTTCCCCCTCCGGCAGGGTGCCGGAACGGGCTCCCGATTGGTTTTTCGTGGCTCTGGAGGCTTGCGGCGGCAGAACTCCCGATCTAGGTTTCTTTTCGGAGGTTTCTGTATTTATAAGAGTTTTTGGCGTTGGTCCCCCGTCCAGAAGGTTCCCGAGGAAGTCACAAGCCAGGGGGGCGCGCCCTAGCGGGGGGGGCGCCCCCCACCCTTGTGGCTTCCTCGGCCTTCCTCTCCGGTGACTTTTCGCTCCAGTATTTTTTATATTTTCCAAAAATATTCTCCGTAAATTTTCAGCTCATTCCGAGAACTTTTATTTCTACACAAAAACAACCCCACGGTAGTTCTGCTGAAAACAGCGTCAGTCCGGGTTAGTTCTAATAAAATCATACCAAAATCATATAGAATTATTGTAAACATGGCATGAATACTTCATAACATATAGATACGTTGGAGACGTATCAATGATGCAGCACAACGACGGTAAGTATTTCCCTCAATTATGAAACCAAGGTATCGAACCAGTAGGAGGATAACCACCACCTAATAAGCAGCACCTGTACACAAATAACAAATACTTGCAACCCGACGCGTAAGAGAGGTTGTGAATCTCTCTACGGTAAAAAGATAAATTAGGTAATGATAGATAGGAGAGATAGATCTCTCAAGAACACGAAATAAATAGAGTAAATAAAAAGTGCAGCAATATATTTTTGGGTTTTTGGTATAGTAGATCTAAAAACAAAGAGGCAAAAAGATAGCTCGGAAAGCAATATGTTGGAATAGTAGACCCGGGGGGTCGTAAGTTTCACTAGTGGCTTCTCTCATGAGTATAGCACACGGTGGGTGAACAAATTACTGTTGGGCAATTGATAGAAGATCAAATAATCATGACGTATCCAAGGCGATGATCATTATATAGGCATCACGTCCAAGATAAGTAGACCGACTCCTACCTGCATCTACCACTATTACTCCACACATCGACCGCTATACATCATGCATCTAGTGTATTAAGTTCATGGAAAAACGAAGTAATGCAATAAGAACGATGGCATGATGTAGACAAGATGTACTCATGTAGGAATAGACTCCATCTTGTTATCCTTAATGGCAACGACACATGTGTGGCTTGCTGCCCCTTCTGTCACTGGGAAAGGACACCGCAAGATCGAACCCACCACAAAGCACCTCTTCCCATGGCAAGAAAAATCGATCTAGTCGGCCTAACTAAACCAAAGATTCGAAGAAGAAATACGAGGCTATAAGCAATCATGCATATAAGAGATCAAAGAAGACTCAAATAATATTCATGGATAGAAACTGATCATGAACTCAAAATTCATCAGATCCCAACATACACACTGCAAAAGTTTACATCAAATTGATCTCCAAGAGACCATTGTATTGAGAATCAAAAGAGAGAGAGAGGAAGCCATCTAGCTACTGCCTACGGACCGGTAGGTCTATGGTGGACTACTCACGCATCATCGGAGAGGCATCTATGAAGAAGATGCACCCCTTCGTGATGGAGTTAAATTGGATCTTGAGGCTCTGGAACTTGCGGTGGCTGGATGTGTTTTTCGTCGACTCCCCTAGGGTTTTCTGAATATTTGGGTATTTATAGGCATCAGAGGTGGTGGAGGGGGGCCCCGTGGAGGGCACAACCCATCAAGGCGTGCCGGGGGCCCCCTGGCGCGCCCTGGTGGGTTGTGGCCTCCACATCCCACCTCTTTGGCACTTCTTTGGCCCACTGGGTGACTTCTGGTCAAAAAAAATTTGTAAAAAGTTTCGTCGCGATTGGACTCCGTTTGGTACTGATATTCCGCGTAGTAAAAAACAAGCAAAAATAGCAACTGGCACTTTGGCACTATGTCAATAGGTTAGTCCCAAAAAATGATATAAAGTTGCTATAAAGTGATTGTAAAATATCCAAGAATGATAATATAACAGCATCGAACAAGCAAAAATTATAGATACATTGGAGACGTATCAGCATCCCCAAGCTTAATTCCTACTCGTCCTCCAGTAGGTAAATGATAAAAGCAGAATTTTGATCTGGAATGCTGCCTAGCATGTTCATCTCATATTCTTTTCTTTGTAGCATGGACATTTGGACTTTTAGATGATTCAAAGGAATGGTCTAGTTTTAACATAATGACTTCAATACTCAAGCATGCCAACAAGCAACCATGTCTTTCAAAATATCAACACTAAAGAAAGTTATCCCTAGCCCATCATGCTCAATCATTGATCCATTCATGAAACACACTCAAATATTAGCTATACCCAATGCTCAAGTACGATCATAGTGCCTCCTAGTTGGTGCTTTATAAGAGAAGATGGAGACTCAAAGTAAAAATAAAAATTGCATAAAGTAAATAGATAGGTCCTTCGCAGAGGGAAGTAGGGATTTGTAGAGGTGTCAGAGCTCAAAGTTTTAAATTGAGAGAGAAAATATTTTGGGTGGCATGCCTTTCCTGTCAATGAAAACGACAAAGTAGTTCACAATACTTTCCATGCTAGATATATCATAGGCAGTTCCCAAACAGAAAATAAAGTTTATTCCTTTTTCCACCATTCTTTCACATTCCATGGCGGGCCGTATCCATGGTTGCCTTCCATACCAACACTTTCCAAGGAATTTATTATTTGACAACATAAAGTAAATATATTTTTCTTTTTCATTTCGGGAATGGGCATCCCTATTACCGCCGCACTCTCGTGCAATGACAAATGAATAAACACTCATCTTGAGAATAACACATCTTGCATGAAAAAATATTGGACACTCCCTACCGTTTCATGAGCGGTACGAGCACACAAAAGAGAAGTTTATTTTGAAAATTAGAGATGGCACATACAAATTCACTTGGAACGACATGGAAATACCGTATATAGGTAGGTATGGTGGACTCATAAGGCAAAACTTGGTTTAAGGATTTTGGATGCACAAGTAGTATTTCTACTTAGTACAAATGGAGGCTAGCAAATAGATTGAGAAGCAACCAAACCAAGAAACAAAAATTTACATAAGTGAGCATTGTGCATAACTAACACAGAATAATGCACCATAAGTAGGATGTAATTTCATTGCATAACTATTGACTTTCGTACTTGCATAGGGAATCACAAACCTTAACACCAACATTCCTACTAAAGCATAATTACTCACGAACATGACTCACATATTACTATCATCATGTTTCAAAACTATTACAAGGAATCAAGATTAATTTGTCCAATGATCTTCATGAAAGTTTTTATTACATCCTCCTTGGATATCTATCACTTTGGGACTAGTTTCATATATTGCCATTGCTTTTGACAAGCTCAAACAAATTTAAGTGAAGCACTTGAGCATAGAGTTTTCATCTCTCAAAATAGTATAAGTGAAGCATGAGAGGATTTCTTCAAAATTTACTAACTCTCAAATTAATCTAAGTGAAGCATGAGAGTATTTCTACAAAAAAATTCCAAGCACACCGTGCTCAAAAAGATATAAGTGAAGCACTAGAGCGATTTTATAGCTCAAAAAAGTTTAAGTGGAGCATAGAGAGCAATTCTAAAAAATCATAGCATAATTTTGGCTCTCCCAAATAGGTGTGTCCAGCAAGGATACAAGTGACAAACTAACAAGCAACGCAAGCAAAGACTCAAATGATACAAGACGCACCAAGCAAAACTCATGATATGTGACGAATAAAAATATCGCTCCAAGTAAAATACCGATGGTCGTTAGAAGAAAGAGGGGATGCCACTCGGGGGCATCCCCAAGCTTAGTTGCTTGTTTATCTTTGGATATATCTTGGGAGTGCTGTAGCATCCCCAAGCTTAGTCTCTTTTAACTCCTTATTCCTTCATCCATCGTGATCTCACCCAAAACTTGAAAACTTCAATCACACAAAACTCAACAAAATCTTCGTGAGATCCGTTAGTATAATAAAGCAAATCACTACTTTAGGTGCTGTTGTAAACCCAATGATATTTTATTATTGCATTATACCTACTGTATTTTAACTTTAACATGGCTCATACCCTTCAATATAACCCATAGATTCATCAAAACAAGCACACAATGCAACGAAAACAGAATCTGTCTTAAACAGAACAGTCTATAGTAATATGTACTGTAACCATACTTCTGTAACTCTAAAAATTCTGAAAAATTAGGAAAACGTACAGAATTTGTATAGCAACACGGTGTAAAAATTTCAGATCAACATCACATTCCACTAAAAAATGAAAATTCGAACACTGGACGCAAAGTTTCTGTTTCAGATTCAGCATCGCTTCTACTCATCTTATGAATCATCCTAAAGGCTCTACTTGGCACAAACACTAAATAAACCATAAAAACACAATCATAATAGAGGCATAATTGTGTCAACACTCAAAAACAGAAAGGAAAAAAGCAAAAATAAATTTATTCATTGGGTTGCCTCTCAACAAGCGCTATCGTTTTACGCCCCTAGCTAGGCATAACGCATAGTTTAAAGTATTGTCATCTTTGGTTTTGGCTACTTTTGTGAGGGCTTTCTCGAATCTGGGAGGCTCTTTACGCTTCCCCAAATTTTCAGGAGAAGAGACCATCTTGAGATCCAAAATATCCAAACGCTTGTTGCAAAGAGTAATCAAAGTATTCAAGCGATTGAGGTTCCCACTAATATGTTTGAGAGGATCATTATATTTTTGCAACTTGACCAAGTGCTTATGTAAGTCACCCAATTTGTCAAGAATTTGAACCCCCTCTTGTGTAAAAGAAGGTCCTTTTTTTAATGGAGGAATCCCCAATATCCCTTCCAAAATTTCATAAGCGGTGTTTGCATCAAGCTCAATGAAATTCCTTTTAGCGGCAAAATCCAAGAGTTCTCTATGATGCAAAGCTAATCCTATGTAAAAGTTTCTAAGAATTTTTTTTTCGTCTCCTTTTAGGTTGGAGATACGATAGGATTCCATTAGCCTATACCAGGCATCTTTCAAATTTTCCCCTTGTTTTTGTTTGAAGTATAGAACTTCAAAATCTGGTGAGAAAGGGGGAGTAGTAACTCTAGTCATAGCAACAAGATAGGCAAACAAGAGATCTGACGAGCAAAAGGCAAACGAAAAAGAGGGCGAATAAAACGGCAAATTGGTGAAGTGGGGGAGAGGAAAATGAGAGGCAAATGGCAAATAATGTAATTACAAGGAGATGAGATTTGTGATTAGGAACCTGGTGTTGGAAATATGCCCTAGAGGCAATAATAAATTGGTTATTATTATATTTCCTTGTTCATGATAATCGTTTATTATCCATGCTATAATTGTATTGATTGGAAACTCAAATACATGTGTGGGTACATAGACAACACTGTGTCCCTAGTAAGCCTCTAGTTAACTAGCTCGTTGATCAAAAGATGGTGAAGGTTTCCTAGCCATGAACATGAGATGTCATTTGATAACGGGATCACATCATTAGGAGAATGATGTGATGGACAAGACCCAAACTATAAACGTAGCATATGATCGTGTCAGTTTATTGCTATTGTTTTCTGCATGTCAAGTATCTGTTCCTATGACTATGAGATCATGCAATTCACTGACACAGTAGGAGTGCCTTGTGAGTATCAAACGTCACAACGTAACTGGGTGACTATAAAGGTGCTCTATAGGTATCTCCGAGGGTGTATGTTGGGTTGGCATGGATCAAGACTGGGATTTGTTACTCCGTGTGACGGAGAGGTATCTCGGGGCCCACTCGGTAATACAACATCACAATGAGCCTTGCAAGCAAAGTGACTAAAGAGTTAGCCACAGGATCTTGTATTACGGAACGAGTAAAGAGACTTGCCGGTAACGAGATTGAACTAGGTATAGAGATACCGACGATCGAATCTCGGGCAAGTAACATACCGAAGACCAAAGGGAACAGTATACGGGATTAACTGAATCCTTGACATAGAGGTTCAACCGATGAAGATCTTCGTAGAATATGTAGGAACCAATATGGGCATCCAGGTCCCGCTATTGGTTATTGACCGTAGAGGTGTCTCGGTCATGTCTACATAGTTCTCAAACCCGCAGGGTCTACACACTTAACGTTTGGTGACGATTAGTATAGTTGAGTTATTTTGTTGGTGACCGAAGGTTGTTTGGAGTCCCGGATAAGATCCCGGACATGACAAGGATCTCCGGAAGAGTCCGGAGGTAAAGATTGATATATGTGATAATAGTGTTTTGATCTTCGGAAGGGTTCCTGAATTCACCGGAAGGGGTTCCGGGTGTTTACCGAAGTGTTCGGGTGCAGCAACACTTTATATGGGCTAAAGGGGTAGTACCGCTTCACACAAGCGGTAGTACCGCTTACGCGGTAGTACTGCCTTACCAGCGGTAGTACCGCTTAAGGCAGCAGCCTTACCAGCGGCAGTACCGTGAGCGGTACTACCGCTTGTACGCGGTACTGCTGGAATCCGAGTGAGACTCTTTCCGTGCGGGCCAAACCGACCTTGTGCGGGCAAAACCGACCTTGTGCAGGCTTTCTCTCCAAGTTTAGACCCCAGGGCTCAACATATAAATAGAGGGGCAGGGCTAGCACACGGGATACATCAAGATTTCCCAAGCCGTGTGCCGGCAACCCTAACCCTCTAGTTCCTCCCGTCATAATCTCCGTAGTGCTTGGCGAAGCCCTGCAGAGATTGTTCCTCACCACCATCACCACGCCGTCGTGCTGCCGGAACTCATCCACTACTTCACCATCGCTCGCTGGATCGAGGAGGTGAAGGCGTCATCAAGCCGTACGTGTGTTGAACGCGGAGGTGCCGTCCGTTCGGCGCTAGATCGTGATTGGATCGAGGGACGACTTGCGATTTGGATCGTGAAGACGTTCGACTACATCAACCGCGTTTCTTAACGCTTCCGCTTAGCGATCTAGAAGGGTATGTGGATTCACTCTCTCTCTCGTAGATGCTCATCACCATGGATAGATCTTGCGTGTGCGTCGGAAAATTTTTGTTTCCCATGCAACGTTCCCCAACAGTGGCATCTGAGCTAGGTCTATGTGTAGATGAGATCTCGAGTAGAACACAAACGAGTTGTGGGCGTGGGTGTATACATATTGCTTGTCGTTACTAGTTGATACTTGATTCGGCGGTATTGTGAGATGAAGCGGCCCGGACCGACATTACGCGTACGCTTACGCGAGACAGGTTTCACCGCTACGTGCACTCGTTGCATAAAGGTGACTAGCGGGTGTCTGTCTCTCTCACTTTAGTTGAATCGATTTCAATGAAGAGGGTTCTTTTAGAAGATCAAAAAGCAATCACTACACCACGTTGTGGTTTTGCGTAGGTAAGAACGGTTCTTGCAAACCCGTAGCAGCCACGTAAAATTTGCAACAACAAAGTAGAGGACGTCTAACTTGTTTTTGCAGGGTATGTTGTGATGTGATATGGCCAATTACATGATGAGATATATGTGATGTATGAGATGATCATGTGTTGTATAGAATATCACGACTTGCATGTCGATGAGTACGGCAACTGGCAGGAGCCATAGAGTTGTCTTTAATTATTTTCGCCGTTTTGCTTTACTTTATCGCTATGAGTTAGCAATAGTCGTGGAAGCAACAGTCGGCGCGACAACCTCATGGCAACACGTTGATGGAGATCAAAATGATGGAGATCATGGTGTCATGCCGGTGACGATGGAGATCATGCCGGTGCTTTGGAGATGGAGATCAAAAGCACAAGTTCATGGCCATATCATGTCACTTATGATTTGCATGTGATGTTAATCCTTTTATGCATCTTGTTTTGCTTAGGACGACGGTAGCATTATAAGGTGATCCCTCACTTAAATTTCAAGATAAAATTGTGTTCTCCCCGAGTGTGCACCGTTGCGAAAGTTCGTCGTTTCGAGACACCACGTGATGATCGGGTGTGATAGACTCTACGTTCGCATACAACGGGTGCAAGCCAGTGTTGCACGTGCGGAACACTCGGGTTAAACTTGATGAGCCTAGCATGTACAGACATGGCCTCGGAACACAAGAGACCGAAAGGTCGAACATGAGTCATATAGTGGATATGATCAACATGAAGATGTTCACCATTGAAACCACCTCAACTCACGTGATGATCGGACTTGAGTTGGTGGATTTGGATCATGTGACACTCGAATGACCAGAGGGATGTCAATTTGAGTGGGAGTTTTTAAGTAATATGATTAACTAAACTCATTATCTTGAACAATAGTCTAAGTTGTCTTTGCTATATTTATGTTGTAGATCATGACTCGCGTAGTAGCACCCCTGAATTTTAATGCGTTCCTAGAGAAAGCTAAGTTGAAAGATGATGGAAGTAACTTTGTGGACTGGGCCCGTAATCTAAGGATTGTCCTTACGGCTTCCCAGAAGGCTTATGTCCTTGATGCACCGCTTGGTGATCCACCCGCTCCAGTTGAGTCTCTAGACGTTGTGAACGCCTGGCAGGCTCGCTCTGATGATTACTCAATAGTTCAATGTGCAATTTTGTATGGCTTAGAACCGGGACTCCAAAGATGTTTTGAACGTCATGGAGCATATGAGATATTCCAGGAGTTGAGGTTTATCTTTCAGAAGAATGCCCGGATCGAGAGGTATGAGACCTCCGATAAGTTCTATGCTTGCAAGATGGAGGAGAACGGGTCTGTTAGTGATCACATACTCAGAATGTCTGGGTACTCCACCCGTTTGGCTGAATTGGGGATGCCCCTTCCGCCAGAGGCTATCACTGACAGAGTTCTTCAATCAATGCCACCTAGCTACAAGAGCTTCGTGTTGAACTATAATATGCACGGAATGAACAAGTCAGTCGCTGAGCTGTTTGCGATGCTGAAAGTCGCTGAGTCTGAAATTCAGAAGGAGCATCAAGTGTTGATGGTCAATAAAACCACTAGTTTCAAGAAAAATGGCAAGGGTAAGAAGGGTAACTCCAAGAAGAGTGGCAAAGCAGTTGCTCCTCCCGTGAAGAAACCCAAGGCTGGACCCAAACCAGAAACTGTGTGCTTTCATTGCAAGGGAACTGGACACTGGAAGCGGAACTGCCCCAAGTATTTGGCTGACAAGAAGGCGGCCAACAACAAACAAGGTATATATGATATACATGTTATTGATGTGTACCTTACCAACTCTCGTTGTAGTGCATGGGTATTTGATACCGGTGCGGTTGCTCATATTTGCAACTCAAAACAGGAACTGCGGAATAGACGGAGGCTGGCAAAGGATGAAGTGATGATGCGCGTGGGAAATGGTTCCAAGGTTGATGTGATCGCCGTCGGCACGCTCGCTCTTCGATTACCATCGGGATTAGTGATGAACCTGAATAATTGTTATTTAGTGCCTGCGTTAAGCATGAACATTATATCTGGATCTTGTTTATTGCAAGACGGTTACTCATTTAAATCAGAGAATAATGGTTGTTCTATTTATATGAGTAATATCTTTTATGGTCATGCACCCGAAGTAAGGGGTTTATTCTTATTGAATCTCGATAGTAATGATACACATGTTCATAACATTGATGCCAAAAGATGTAGAATTGATAATGATAATACCACTTTCTTGTGGCACTGCCGTTTAGGTCATATTGGCGTAAAACGCATGAGGAAGCTCCATGCTGATGGACTTTTGGAGTCACTTGATTTTGAATCACTTGACACATGCGAGCCATGCCTCATGGGCAAGATGACTAAAACGCCGTTCTCTGGAACAATGGAACGGGCAACTGACTTGTTGGAAATCATACATACTGATGTGTGCAGTCCGATGAGTATTGAGGCGCGCGGTGGTTATCGTTACTTTCTCACCTTCACTGATGACTTAAGTAGATATGGGTATATTTACTTAATGAAACACAAGTCTGAAACGTTTGAAAAGTTCAAACAATTTTAGAGTGAAGTTGAGAATCATCGTAACAAGAAGATTAAATTCCTACGATCTGATCGAGGAGGAGAATATCTGAGTTATGAGTTTGGCAGTCACTTAAGACAATGTGGAATTGTTTCACAACTGACACCGCCTGGAACACCACAGCGTAATGGTGTGTCCGAACGTCGTAATCGAACCTTATTGGATATGGTGCGATCTATGAAGTCTCTTGCCGATTTGCCACTATCGTTTTGGGGTTATGCATTAGAGACAGCTGCATTCACTTTAAATAGGGCACCATCGAAATCCGTTGAGACGACGTCATATGAACTTTGGTTTGGCAAGAAGCCAAAGCTGTCATTTCTTAAAGTTTGGGGATGTGATGCTTATGTCAAAAAGCTTCAGCCTGAAAAGCTAGAACCCAAAGCGGAGAAATGCGTCTTCATAGGATACCCAAAAGAGACAGTTGGGTATACCTTCTACCTCAGATCCGAAGGCAAAGTGTTTGTCGCTAAAAACGGAACATTTCTTGAGAAAGAGTTTCTCTCGAAAGAATTGAGTGGGAGGAAGATAGAACTTGATGAGGTTGTTGAACCTTTACTTCAACCTCAGAGTAGCGCAGCACAGAAAGATGTTTCTGTAGAACCTACATCAGCTGAAGAGGAAGTTGATGATGATCATAAAGCTTCGGATCAAGTTGCTATCGAACCTCGTAGGTCGACAAGGACGCGTACTGCTCCTGAGTGGTACGGCAACCCTGTCTTAGAGGTCATGTTGTTGGACAACGATGAACCTACGAGCTATGGAGAAGCGATGATGGGCCCGGATTCCGAGAAGTGGTTAGAGGCCATGAAATCCGAGATGGGATCCATGTATGAAAACAAAGTGTGGACTTTGGAAGTATTACCTGAAGGGCGTAAGGCCATTCAGAACAAATGGATCTTTAAGAGGAAGACGGACGCGGACGGTAATGACACCATCTATAAAGCTCGACTTGTGGCAAAGGGTTTTTCACAAGTTCAAGGAGTTGACTACGATGAGACCTTCTCACCCGTAGCGATGCTTAAGTCTGTCAGAATCATGTTAGCAATAGCTGCCTTTTTCGATTATGAAATTTGGCAGATGGATGTCAAAACAGCATTCCTTAACGGTTTCCTTAAGGAAGAGTTGTATATGATGCAACCAGAAGGTTTTGTCGATCCAGAGAATGCTGACAAAGTTTGCAAACTCCAGCGATCCATTTATGGGCTGGTGCAAGCATCTCGGAGTTGGAATCTTCGCTTTGATGAGGTGATCAAAGCGTTCGAGATTATACAAGTTTACGGAGAAGCTTGTATTTACAAGAAAGTGAGTGGGAGCTCTATAGCGTTTCTAATATTATATGTGGATGACATATTACTGATTGGAAACAATATAGAAATGTTGGAAAGTGTGAAGGAATATTTGAACAAGAGTTTTTCAATGAAGGACCTAGGAGAAGCTGCTTTCATATTAGGCATCAAGATCTATAGAGATAGATCAAGACGTTTAATAGGACTTTCACAAAGCACATACCTTGATAAGATTTTGAAGAAGTTCAAAATGGATCAGTCCAAGAAGGGGTTCTTGCCAGTTTTGCAAGGTGTGAAGTTGAGTAAGACTCAATGCCCAGTGACTGCAGGAGATAGAGAAAAGATGAGTGTCATCCCCTATGCTTCAGCCATAGGCTCTATCATGTATGCAATGCTGTGCACAAGACCCGATGTCAGCCTTGCCATAAGTATGGTCGGAACGTTTCAAAGTGATCCAGGAATGGAACACTGGACGGCGGTCAAGAATATCCTGAAGTACCTGAAAAGGACTAAGGACATGTTTCTCCTTTATGGAGGAGATCAAGAGCTCGTCGTAAAGGGTTATGTCGATGCAAGCTTTGACACTGATCCGGATGGCTCTAAGTCACAAACCGGATACGTATTTATTATTAATGGGGGTGCGGTTAGCTGGTGCAGTTCCAAGCAAAGCGTGGTAGCTGATTCTACATGCGAAGCGGAGCACATCGCTGCCTCGGAGGCGGCGAAGGAAGGTGTCTGGATGAAAGAGTTCATGACAGATCTTGGAGTAGTGCCTAGTGCGCTTAACCCAATGACTTTGTTTTGTGATAATACTGGTGCCATTGCTCTAGCCAAGGAACCAAGATTTCACAAGAGGACCAGACACATAAAGCGACGTTTCAATTCCATCCGCGATTACATCAAGGAGGACGACAGAAATATTTGCAAAGTACACACGGATCTGAATGTTGCAGATCTGATGACTAAACCTCTTCCAAGGGCTAAACATGAACAACACCAGAACTGCATGGGTGTTTGATTCATTACAATGTAAATCACATAGTGATGTGAACTAGATTATTGACTCTAGTGCAAGTGCGAGACTGTTGGAAATATCCCCTAGAGGCAATAATAAATTGGTTATTATTATATTTCCCTGTTCATGATAATCGTTTATTATCCATGCTATAATTGTATTGATTGGAAACTCAAATACATGTGTGGGTACATAGACAACACTGTGTCCCTAGTAAGCCTCTAGTTAACTAGCTCGTTGATCAAAAGATGGTGAAGGTTTCCTAGCCATGAACATGAGATGTCATTTGATAACGGAATCACATCATTAGGAGAATGATGTGATGGACAAGACCCAAACTATAAACGTAGCATATGATCGTGTCAGTTTATTGCTATTGTTTTCTGCATGTCAAGTATCTGTTCCTATGACCATGAGATCATGCAATTCACTGACACCGTAGGAGTGCCTTGTGAGTATCAAACGTCACAACGTAACTGGGTGACTATAAAGGTGCTCTACAGGTATCTCCGAGGGTGTCTGTAGGGTTGGCATGGATCAAGACTGGGATTTGTTACTCCGTGTGATGGAGAGGTATCTCGGGGCCCACTCGGTAATACAACATCACAATGAGCCTTGCAAGCAAAGTGACTAAAGAGTTAGCCACGGGATCTTGTATTACGGAACGAGTAAAGAGACTTTCCGGTAACGAGATTGAACTAGGTATAGAGATACCGACGATCGAATCTCGGGCAAGTAACATACCGAAGAACAAAGGGAACAGTATACGGGATTAACTGAATCCTTGACATAGAGGTTCAACCGATGAAGATCTTTGTAGAATATGTAGGAACCAATATGGGCATCCAGGTCCCGCTATTGGTTATTGACCGTAGAGGTGTCTCGGTCATGTCTACATAGTTCTCGAACCCGCAGGGTCTACACACTTAACGTTTGGTGATGATTAGTATAGTTGAGTTATTTTGTTGGTGACCGAAGGTTGTTCGGAGTCCCGGATAAGATCCCGGACATGACAAGGATCTCCGGAAGAGTCCGGAGGTAAAGATTGATATATGTGATAATAGTGTTTTGATCTCCGGAAGGGTTTCCGGGTGTTTACCGAAGTGTTCGGGTGCAGCAACACTTTATATGGGCAAAAGGGGTAAAGCCCATGAGGTATTGGAAAGTGCAAAAGGAAGTTTTGCTGCTGCCTTAAGCGGTACTACCGCTGGTAAGGCAGTACTACCGCGTAAGCGGTACTACCGCTTGTGTGAAGCGGTACTACCGCTCAAGGGGTACTACCGCTTGTATGCGGTACTGCTGGAATCCGAGTGAGACTCTTTCCGTGCGGGCCAAACCGACCTTGTGCGGGCAAAAAACCGACCTTGTGGACGCTTTCTCTCCAAGTTTAGACCCCAGGGCTCAACATATAAATAGAGGGGCAGGGCTAGCACACGGGATACATCAAGATTTCCCAAGCCGTGTGCCGGCAACCCTAACCCTCTAGTTCCTCCCGTCATAATCTCCGTAGTGCTTGGCGAAGCCCTGCAGAGATTGTTCCTCACCACCATCACCACGCCGTCGTGCTGCCGGAACTCATCCACTACTTCACCATCACTCGCTGGATCGAGGAGGTGAAGGCGTCATCAAGCCGTACGTGTGTTGAACGCGGAGGTGCCGTCCGTTCGGCGCTAGATCGTGATTGGATCGAGGGACGACTTGCGATTTGGATCACGAAGACATTCGACTACATCAACCGCGTTTCTTAACGCTTCCGCTTAGCGATCTACAAGGGTATGTAGATTCACTCTCCCTCTCGTAGATGCTCATCACCATGGATAGATCTTGCGTGTGCATAGGAAAATTTTTGTTTCCCATGCAACGATCCCCAACACCTGGTAGATGATGATGGTGTCTGCTCGGCGCCTGAGATTGGCACGTAGAAGAGACCGCTTCCTCCTCGACAATAGCGCTAGAAATTCCTTTGACGTGGCTTGAGACTGCGTCGGTATTTCCCCAAAGAGGAAGGGATGATGCAGCACAGCGACGGTAAGTATTTCCCCCAGTTATGAAACCAAGGTATCGAACCAGTAGGAGGATCACCACCACCTAATACGCAACACCTGCATAGAAATAATAAATACTTGCAACCCGACGCGTAAGAGAGGTTGTCAATCTCTTTACGGTAAAAAGATAGATTAGGTAATGATAGATAGGAGAGATAGATCTCTCAAGAACACGAAAAAAATAGAGCAAATAAAAAGTGCAGCAATATATTTTGGGGTTTTTGGTTTACTAGATCTGAAAACAAAGAGGCAAAAAAATCGATCGGAAAGCAATATGTTGGAATAGTAGACCCGGGGTCGTAGGTTTCACTAGTGGCTTCTCTCATGAGTATAGCACACGGTGGGTGAACAAATTATTGTTGGGCAATTGATAGAAGATCAAATAATCATGACGATATCCAAGGCGATGATCATTATATAGGCATCACGTCCAAGAAAAGTAGACCGACTCCTGCCTGAATCTACCACTATTACTCCATACATCGACCGCTATCCAGCATGCATCTAGTGTATTAAGTTCATGGAAAAACGGAGTAATGCAATAAGAACGATGACATGATGTAGACAAGATCTATTCATGTAGGAATAGACCCCATCTTGTTATCCTTAATGGCAATAATACATGCGTGCCTTGCTGCCCCTTCTGTCACTAGGAAAGGACACCGCAAGATCGAACCCATCACAAAGCACCTCTTCCCATGGCAAGAAAAACCGATCTAGTCGGCCTAACTAAACCAAAGATTCGAAGAAGAAAAACGAGGCTATAAGCAATCATTCATATAAGAGATCAAAGAAGACTCAAATAATATTCATGGATAGAAACTGATCATGAACTCAAAATTCATCGGATCCCAACAAACACACCGCAAAAGTTTACATCAAATAGATCTCCAAGAGACCATTGTATTGAGTATCAAAAGAGAGAGAGGAAGCCATCTAGCTACTGCCTACGGACCGGTAGGTCTATGGTGGACTACTCACGCATCATTGGAGAGGCACCTATGAAGAAGATGCACCCCTCCGTGATGGTGTTAGATTGGATCTTGAGGCTCTGGAACTTGCGGCGCCTGGATGTGTTTTTCGTCGACTCCCCTAGGGTTTTCTGAATATTTAGGTATTTATAGGCATCAGAGGCGGAGGAGGGGGGGCACCTCTCTGGCACTTCTTTGGCCCACTGGGTGTCTTCTGGTCCAAAAAAATCTCCAAAAAGTTTCGTCGTGATTGGACTCCGTTTGGTACTGATATTCTGCGAAGTAAAAAACAAGCAAAAACAACAACTGCACTTTGGCACTATGGCAATAGGTTAGTCCCAAAAATGATATAAAGTTGTTATAATGTGATTGTAAAACATCCAAGAATGATAATATAACAGCATGGAACAAGCAAAAATTATAGATACGTTGGAGACGTATCAGTAGGTCTGTGGTGAACTACTCACACATCATCATGAGGGCAGCAAGGTTGATGAAGAGACCCTCCGTGATCGATCCCCCCTCCGGCAGGGTGCCGGAACGGAGCTCCAGATGGCCTCGCGACGGAACAGAGACTTGCGGCGGCGGAAAAAGGGTTTCGGCACTGCCTCCAGGGTTTTCAGAATATTAGATAATTTATAGGCCGAAGAGGGACGTCGGGAGGTGCCCGAGGGGGCCACCACATATCAGCCCCCCCCTGGGCGCGCCCTGAGGTGTGGTAGGGACCTCGTGTGCCTCCCGGCTTCCTTCCGATGCTTCTTGGTCTTCATATAGTCCAGAAAAATCATCAAAAAGTTTCGTGGCAATTGGACTTCGTTTGGTACAGTAAACCTGCAAAGACAAAAAGACGCAGAAAACAGCAACTCGCACTGGGCACCGGGTCAATAGGTTACTGCTCAAAAATATTATAAATTGGTAAATAATGACCCAAAAAGTATCCTAAAATTATAATATATCAGCATGGAACAATCAAAATTATAGATACGTTGGAGACATATCAAGCATCCCCAAGCTTAATTCTTGCTCATCCTCGAGTAGGTAAATGATAAAAACAGAATTTTTTATGTGACATGCTATCCACTATATAATCTTATTCAGGTATGGTCATTGAGAAAAGATAAATCAACAAATATTAACATAGCAATATTCAAAGTGTAAGAAACATAATTGTTAATTCCTAAAAGTATACGAATCTTAAGAAATGTTTACCCCCCCCCCATTCATCTTATTGTATTAGCAAGGCATGCCTCCATCTTCACCACATTAATACAAATGTTAAGCACCACGGTGTCCAAGTCAGGCAATTCGTTCGTACTTTTATTTACAAGGATGTGCAAGGCATGCCTCCATTTATTGTACACTGCCAGAGTCTATACAAATGATCGTCACACTTTTATTTACTTAGAACTCAACATGGAGAACTGATATGAAGATATGACTCTATATGAATGCCTCTGGCAGTGTACCAGGATGTGCAATGATCTAGCGTGACATGTATCAAAAACATTATGAAGGTGGCTTTTCCACAAATACTATGTCAGCTCTATATGATCATGCAAAGCAATATGACGATGAACGAACTAGTCATGTGAGGTGACGATGGAATTTGCATGGCAATATATCTCGGAATGGCTATGGGAATGCCATGATAGGTAGGTATGGTGGCTGTTTTGAGGAAGATATAATAAGGCTTATGTGCAATAGAGCGTATCATGTCACGGGGTTTGGATGCACCGGCGAAAGTTGCACCAATCCTCGAGGTGAGAACGGGCTATCACGGTACCGAATAGGCTAGCAAATTATGAAAAAGGTGAGATTGTGTATGTCCATGGTTCCACATTACTCATAAAGAACTCATATACTTATTGCAAAGTTTTATTAGTTTTATCACAAATCAAAGTACTACTCGCATGCCCCGAGGGAAGAGGTTGGTAGGAGTTAACCATCGCGCGCTTCAGACCCGAAACAACACTAGGATTTCAACGAAGAATAGAAATGCTCACACATCATCACCATGCCTCTTTAATTTTTAGATGAACAAAAAGGTCAACCCCTCTTAATATCGACACTTCTACGGTTTAACAATTATGAACTCACACCTATTTCACATCACTACATCAATATCATTAACCCACAATTTCTTTATATGTGCTAGATGATGGTTTTGATTGTCACTCTTTGAATACCTAATATTTTTGTACTAGTCTGTATGACCCATGCAAATTACCGTCACTATTTATTAACTCTCAAACAAATAAAAGTGAAGAACGAGAGTGAAATCATTTCTTTAAAATCTACACGCCACCGTGCTCAAAAAGATATAAGTGAAGTACTAGAGCAACTGCTAAGCTCAAAAGATATAAGTGAAGCACATAGAGTATTCTAACAAATTATGATGAAGGTATGTCTCTCTTAAATAGGAGTGTCCAGAAAACAATGATTGTGGCAAACTGAAAGTGAAAGCAAACAAAAGCAAACGACGCTCCAAGCAAAACTCATATCATGTGACGAATAAAAATATAGCTTCAGGTGACATACCGATGGATTTGAGACGAAAGAGGGGATGCCTTCCGGGGCATCCCCAAGCTTAGACGCTTGAGTCTCCTTTAAAATATTACCTTGGGGTGCCTTGGGCATCCCCAAGCTTAGGCTCTTGCTACTCCTTATTCCTTTGTCCACCAAGATAACACCGAAAACTTGAAAACTTCAATCACACAAAACTCAACAAAACCTCGTGAGATCCGTTAGTATAAGAAACGTATTGCATACTTTAAGTACTATTGTAAATTGATTCAAATTTCATAAATACATAATAGGTACTATATTCTAACTTCTCCATGGCTTATACCCCCCGATACAATCCATAGTTTAATCAAAATAAGCAACTATGCAAACAAAAAACAAAATTTGTCTAAAACAGAACAGTTTGTAGCAATCTGTAGAGACCCTGTACTTATGTAACTCAAAAAATTCTGAAAAATTAGGAAAACCTCTAAAATTTGTATAACAACAGTGTAAAAATTTCAGATCATTGTCACGCTCCAGAAAAAAATGAAATCATGTACTGAAGTAAAAAGTTTATGTTTTGTTTCAGCATCGATTCTACTCATCTCGTGAGTGATCCCAAAGGCTTTACTTGGCAGAAACACTAATTTAAACACAAAAACATAATCATTATAGAGGCAATAATCATGTTATTAAAAATAAACAGAAAGTTTAAAGAAAAAATTTAAATATAACTATCGGGTTGCCTCCCAACAAGCGCTATTGTTTTATGCCCCTAGCTAGGCATAATGCATAGTTTCAAGTATTGTCATCTTTGACCTCAAGCTCCTCAATAACACAGCCGTGGATAGTAGGGAAAATAGGAGGCTTGGCAATAGGACCTTTTATCAAATTTATAATGTTGGGATGAACACTAATCATCTTAAGATCCTCGTTTCTTTGGGTAGGAGGTGTACTAACGCTCTTAGGAATATATATGAATTTGGTATTTTTGTTGCTAGAGGCACTAGTATTAGCTTTAAGAGGAGTGAAGGTGGAACCTACCTTGTCAATGACCTCTTCCATTTTATCAATTCTATTCAAACCTTGTTCTATTCTCTCATCAATAGTGGTGTCTTTTTCCTTTAAGGTTTTCAAAGTCATTCCTACCCGTGACCCAAGTTGAGTGATATGATTATGAAGTTTTTTATCCAATTCCTCAATGGGTTTGTTTGTAATCATATTCTTTTCAATAGCATCAATCCTTTGCATAACATGTTCCAAGGTCAAATTTGTTTCATTCACAACAATAGGTGGTGACCCTACAAGATTTTCAATTGCGGTGTAGGCATCCAAGGTATGACACATTAAGAAATTCCCACCGGTGATGGTGTCAAGTACGAACCTATACCAAATGGCCACACCAACATAAAAATTGTGAAGCAAAGTAGTGGTAGATAAATTTTTGGTTGCTTTATTTTGAGCAAAGCAAATCCTATACCTTGCATCTTTTAAGCTTTCTTATCCCCTTTGTTTGAAATTTACTACATCATCATTGGGAGTAAAGCGAGCGGAAGAAGAACTAGCCATGACTTCAAACAACAAAACTAGTAACAAGCAAAGGTAAATATTTTTGTTTTTTTGATTTTTATGTGACAAGCTAAATATAACAGCAAATAAAAAGAAGAACAAGTGAATGAAAATTTGTGTGAAGTTACTTGGTAGTTGATGATGATATTCCCCGGCAACAGCGCCAGAAATCCTTCCTGATACTTGTGATCTGCGTTGGATTTTCTATGAAGAGGAACGGTAATTGCAGCACAAAGCGGATAAGTATTTCCCTCAGTTATGAAACCAAGGTTTATCGAACCAATAGGAATATCAATCCTCAACCGTCTTCAATGGCTGCACACAAATGAACAAACAACTTGCACCCAACGCGGGCAAGATGGTTGTCAATCCCCTTGAACTCGTTATTTGCAAGCAAATGAGTTGTGTAGATAATTGTTGATAAATATAAATTGCAAAATAAATCAAAAGTAAATAAAGGCAGCAAGGTAAATATAGCGTTTGCGAATATATAAGTGAATAGACCCGGGGGCCATAGTGTTCCCTAGGGACATCTCTCATGTAGGCAACATACAGTGGGTAAACAAATTACTGTTGGGCAATTGATAGAAAAGGGGATAGTTATGCGATGTTCACCGCAATGATCATGTATATATAGGCATCACATCCATAAGCAAATAGGCCGACTCCTGCCTGCACCTATTACTATTACTCCACTCATCAACCGCTATCCAGCATGCATCTAGAGTATTAAGTAAAACAGAGTAATGCATGGAGAACGATGACATGATGTAGACAAAGTAAACTCAAGCAATATGAATAAACCCCATCATGTTATCCTTAGTAGCAACAACACAAAGACGCATATTGTCCCCTACTTTGTCACTGAGATATAGAAACTCGTCAGGTTGAACCTACCACAACGCACCACTCCCACTGCAGATAGATCAATCTACTTGGCCAAAGCACATCAATAAATCGGAGAGCATTATGAAGCTATAATGATCATGCTGTCGGTGTCAAAACCGGCGGATCTTGGGTAGGGGGTCCCGAGTTGTGAGTCTAGGAGCGATGGTAACGAGGGGACGAAGGAGACGATGTTTACCCAGGTTCGGGCCCTCCTATGGAGGTAAAACCCTACGTCCTGCTCGATTATATTGATGGTATGAAGGTTACAGAGTTGATCTACCTCGAGATCGACTAGCTAAAACCCTAGATGAGTTTCTCTGCCCTACATTCTAAAACCCTCTCGGCTTATATAGACACCGAGGGGTACCTAGGGTTTACACATGATAGGTCATCTGCCGAGGATGGAAAACGTTGATCTCCTCGTCTTGACTTGGAGTACACGACGTGCCTTCGGGTCTTCCTCCTGGAACATGGGGTCTCGATGTATCTGGCCCTTCCTGTGATAGCTAGAGTGCGGCCCATCGAGCCGGCCTATTGGGAGATAGGCCAGCGGCCCGAGGACCCCTTAGTCCAGGACTCCCTCACATGCAAATAAGAATCTTAATATTCAGAGGTGACTCAAATAATTTTCATGAATAATCTGAACATAAACCCAGAATTCATCAGATCCCAACAAACACACCGCACAATAGGATTACATCGGATAGATCAAAGCAAAGATGCGATGACCATTGTATTGAAGATCAAGAGATAGAGAGATTGCCATCTAGGTACTAGCTATGGACCCGTATGTGGTGAACTACTCACACATCTTCATGAGGGCAGCAAGGTTCATGAAGAGGCCCTTCGTGATCGATCCCCCCTCCGGCAGGGTGCCGGAACGGAGCTCCAGATGGCCTCGTGGCGGAACAGAAACTTGCGGTGGCGTAAAAAGAGTTTCGGGACTGCCTCTAGGGTTTTTGGAATATTATAGAATTTATAGGCCGGAGAGGGACATCGGGAGGCGCCCGAGGGGGCCGGCACTGTCGGATTTCGGGCTCCGCAAAACCCTAAGAGGCTCAAACTCAGGGGCGTGTGCGAAGATCCGCACCAGCTTCGACCTCAAGCTCACGACTTCACAACCTAGCCGAACGAACTCGCTCAATCGCGGGAAAGAAGACTAGCACACGAGGATTTACCCAGGTTTGGGCCGCTGCAAAGCGTAAAACCCTACTCCTGCTTTTGGTGGATTGCCTCACGAGGAGGTTTGTGGATGAACTAGTACAGTGGTGAGTAACCTCGCGAGGGTGCTCGGGTGGTGTTGGATCTCTCCCTCTACGGTGCAACCTTGCCTCTATTTATAATGGCCCGGGTCCTCTTCCCTTATCGCATTGGCGGGAAGGGATCCCACTACGGCCAAATTCGAAAGGGGACAGGAGGTACATCTTATCCTGACGAAAGGTGGTCTTCGCCTGCAAAGTAGCTGGCAGTGACGCGGAGGTGGGCTCGGTGGTGACATCCGTCCTGCCGTGCCCGTTGGCCTGGTCTTGTTGCACCGGAATGGAAACCTTTTGTGGGGCTCCTCGGGAACCCGCGTACGCCCTTGCCTCCTTTTCACCAAAGAGGAAACTATCTCGTCTGCGCGCGTTGATGCCCGCCTGGCCTGGCTTGCGTCACCCCCGACCTCCCGAGGCCGAGCATTGCATAGAGATCTCCGCCCCTCAGGAGGGGGCCTTTAGAGGCCTCCTCCCTCCGGGGGTCTTGGCGTTGTCCTCCTCTCAAGGGTGGGACTCTCGCGAGGGCCTTGTCTTAAGTGAGGCCGCGCCGGGCCGTACTGGCCGTCGAAGCGGGCCACGCCCTGGGCCAGAGGCAGGCAAGTCTGGATACCCCCATTCCCAGGACGCCGACAAGCACATAACAGGGCGCCCACCCCCAGGTCATGCCCAGTTGTTATGGGCCCTCTTGCGGTCTCCTAACTACTCCAAGCTTCCAGGTATTCTTTTGGCCCATAAAAAATCATCAAAAAGTTTCGTGGCAATTGGACTTCGTTTGGTACTGTAACCTGTAAAGTAGAAAACATTCAAAAAACAGCAACTGGCATTGGGCACTAGCTCAATAGGTTAGTGCTCAAAAATATTATAAATTGGTAAATAAAGACCCAAAAAGTATCCTAGAATGATAATATATCAGCATGGAACAATAAAAAATTATAGATACGTTGGAGACGTATCAGTAGACAATAGAGCAATGATGGAGATTTCAATGAAATTCATTATTTAACACTCACAATCTAGAGTGATCCACAATAGTTCCAATTCATCAATCATATGTAGGCATGTATTCTATAAATATCCATACGTGCTTGCGATAAGAACTTGCACACCAGCTTTTGTCCTACCCTCCCGTAGTAGCTGGGTCCTAATGGAAACTAAGGGTAATAAGGCGCCCCTTTAATAGAGAACCAGGACAAAACATTAGCAAATAGTGAATACATGAACTCCTCAAAACACAATCATCCCCGGAGAGTATCCCAATTATTGTCACTTTGGGGTCTGCGGTTCAGAACAATAATATGTGCAGCAGTCATGAAAATTATAAGGGTTCAGATCTAAAATCATTGCACTCGCTCCCCATTGACAAGCATTAAGCATACAAAGTAATATCAACATCTATCTCAAAACATAGTGGATACTAGGGATCAAGACCTAACGAATTGGCTTGATTACATAAGAAATCTCATCCATCTGCATCACCATCTAGCAAGCCTTCAAAGGAATTACCCACTACCAGTGGTGAGTGATACGTCTCCAATGTATCGATAATTTATGAAGTACGCATGCCTCTTTTACAATGTTTTATATGGTTTTCGTGCACTTTTATATGATTTTTGGGAACTAAACTATTAACCTAGTGCCCAATCTCAGCTCCTGTTTTTTGGCTTTTTTTTGTTTCGTAGAAAATCCATACCAAACGAAGTCCAAATGCCACGAAAATTTACGGTTATTTTTTATGGACCAGAAGAGACCACAGAGCCTTGGAGAGGGACCAGATGGTGTCCAGGCCTCATTAGGACTTCCCGAAAATTGTTCTTTTCATCACAAGATTTAGCAATGCAGCATTAATATCATAAAACTCTGCACTAGTGGTGGGTGGTATAGGAGTACTAATAAAATCATTGTTATTAGTATTTGAGAAGTCACACAACTTTGTAGTATCTTGAGACATGGTGACGAAACAAGCAAAGTAACAAGCGAAGCAAATAAACTAGCAAGTATAGCAAGCAAACAAGTAAACTAGCAAAGATAAATATTTCTGTATTTTTTATTTCTATAGCAAGCAAAAATATAACAGCAAATAAAAAGTAGAACAAGTGAATGATAATTTGTGAGAAGGTACTTGATAGGAATTTGGTGATGCTCCCCGGCACGTCGCCAGAAATCCTTCCTAATACTTGTAAACTGTGTTGGGATTTTCCTCGACGAGGAGGGGATGGTGCAGCACAGTAGAGGTAAGTATTCCCCTCGGTGAGAACCAAGGTTATCGAACCAATAGGAGAACCACGCAAAGTCCCATCTTCAGCGCCTACACACAAAAGAGCAAACACTTGCACCCAAAGCGGGCAAGAGGGTTGTCAATCCCCTTGAACTCATTACTTGCACGCGATAAGTAGTGATAGATAGATAATTTGATAAATATAAATTGCAATAAAATGAAAGTAAATAATGGCACCAAGGTGTTTAGAGTTTTTTTAAATATATTTGTGAAGAGACCCGGGGGGCATAGTGTTCGCTAGAGGCTTCTCTCTCGAAGAAAGCATACAGTGGGTAAACAAATTACTGTTGGGAAATTGATAGAAAAGCGCATAGTTATGCAATATTTATTCATGACAATGATCATGTATATAGGCATCACGTCCATAAGCAAGTAGACCGACTCCTGCCTGCATCTACTACTATTACTCCACCCATCGACCGCTATCCAGCATGCATCTAGAGTATTAAGTAAAATAGAGTAATGCTTGGAGGATGATGACATGATGTAGACAAAGTAAATCCAATTATTATGAATGAACCCCATAATTTTACCCTTAGTGGCAGCAATACAATACATGCCATGTCCCTTTCCATCACTGGGATTGAGCACCACAAGATTAAACCCACTATAATGCACCACTCCCACTTGAAGATAAATCAATCTAGTTGGCCAAACCAAACCGATAGATCGGAGAGCATTACGAAGCTATAACAATCATCCATATAAATAACCAGCAAGGATTCAATATATTTTCATGAATAATTTGAACATAAACACACAATTCATTGGATCCCAACAAACACACCGCAAAGATGATTACATAGGATAGATCACCACGGGAATCACGGTGATCTTTGCATTGAAGAACATAGAGAGAGAGATAGCCATCTAGGTACTAACTACGGCCCCGTTGGTCTGTGGTGAACTACTCACACATCACCACAGGAGCAGCAAGGTTGATGTAGAGGCCCTCCGTGATCGATCCCCCTCTGGCAGGGCACCGGAACAGGACTCCAGATGGGCACACGGCGAATCAGAGACTTGCGGCAGCGAAAAAAGTGTTTTGGGAGGATCTCTAGGGTTTTGGGGATATTAGAGAAATTATAGGCCAAAGAATAGGCCCGGAGGCCGTGGGAGGTGGCCCCAAGCCATCAGGGTGTGGCCACCCCCCTGGGCGCGGCCTGTTGGCTTGGCGCCACCCCGTGTGGCCTCCGGACTCCCTCAGAAACTTCCAGGTCTTATTTTTGTCCAGAAAAAATCATCAAAAAGTTTCGGGGTATTTGGACTTCATTTGTACGGTATTCCTGAAAGGCCAGAAACTAGCAGAAAACAACAACTGGCACTGGGCACTGGGTTTATAGGTTAGTGCTAAAAAATAATATAAATCAGCAAGTAAATGCCTAAAAAGTATCCTAGAATGATAATATAATAGCATGGAACAATAAATAACTATAGATACATTGGAGACGTATCACTTACCTTAGCTCTAGAGCCGGCAGGTTGTGTCGGGACAGGATCAGGCCACTCACCACTACGAAGAGGGCACCAACGATGTGGAGGCCTCGTCCTCTTCCAAGTTTAAGGAGCCCATCGTCATCGATATCTTCGACGATGAGGAACAGCTTGTTTTTATTAGCTTTATTACTAAGTACCTATGTCCAGCTAACTACGCCGGTTAAGCATGTTTGGCTTACCTGTTGTCGGTGTCAAAACCGGCGGATGTCGGGTAGGGGGTCCCGAGCTGTGAGACTAGGATCGATGGTAACAGGGGACGAAGGGGATAGTGTTTTACCCAGGTTCGGGCCCTCCTATGGAGGTAATACCCTACGTCCTGCTTGATTATATTGATGATATAGGTGTTACAGAGTTGATCTACCTCGAGATCGTATGACTAAACCCTAGATGAGTTCTGTTGTCCTATAACCTAAAACCCTCCGGCTTATATAGACGCCGAGGGTACCCAGGGTTTACACATGGTCAGTTACACGTCGAAGGGATAAACATGCCTATTCACTACTCCAATCGTGGAGAACAAGCCACGATCCTCGAAGCTTCCATCCTGGAGAAAGGGTCTTCAATCCATCCAGTGTCCGGTAAACGGCCCATATAGTCCGGCCCATAAGAAATAGGTCGACCTCCCGAGGACCCCTTAATCCAGGACTCCCTCAGTAGCCCCCGAACTAGCCTCCAACGCCAAGGGTCCTAGCTCCAGCTGCTTCATATGATCAGAGTCTTTGGCTTGCGAGGCGAGTTCCTTTCTCCAAATAGTGATCGGTCGGGCTTTAGTTCGGCCTCCGACGACGCGTAATTTTCCCGATCATAGATCGTCCGAACACCATGTATAACCCGGCCCTGAAGGCCAAACGTCAAGGAGTAAATAGTGCTTTCTGACAACCTTTCAAATGAAAGGTCACGGCCCACCACGACCGCTGAGCTAGTCGTAAAGGCTCGATGCGCGGTTCGAGGCCATTTTTATCGACACGATCCATCAATGCACAGATCGTGCTCCGTTTCACACGGGATATGTTTAATCATGCGCGTATAACGGCACGCACGTCTTGGGAAGCGGAGGGATTCACGGCGCAGTGAAGGGATACTAACCGGCGACAAACCCAATAAAAGGGGAAGAAAACCCCAAGGTTTATCCGCACTTCCCATTCGCATCCCTGCTTCCCCAATCTCCTAAGCCTCCAGAGCCCAGATCTAGGTCTTCCATCCTTCCTCCTCCGAGCTCAGCCATGGCCGGCTCCGACTCCAACGGCAAGTGGGAGGCTTCCACGGTCACAGACCAGGACATCCGGGACCTCAAGGGGGCCGGCTACCTCCCCGCCAACATCTTCCAGCGTGCGGCGGAGGAGGGCCAGGTGATCCCTATCCCCAAATCAGGCGAGAGGGTGGCCTTCATGCCTCATTTCATCTGAGGACTGAGCTTCCCGCTACACCCCTTCGTGAGGGGCCTCATGTTCTTCTATGGACTCGACTTCCACGACCTCCCGCCGAACTCCTTCATGCATATATCGGCCTTCATCATCGTCTGCGAGGCTTTCTTGTGGGTCGAACCACACTTCGGACTGTGGCTCAAGATCTTCAACATCAAGCCGAAGTGTGTCGCAGGCGCACACGCAGACTGTGGCGAGGCGGTCATCAGCAAGCTCCCACACGCAGTATGGCCATGCGGCACATTCATCGACACCATCAAGACTTAGCAAAAAGAGTGGTTTTACATCACCGAGCCAAGGGAGGAGGGCGGAACTATTCCTACCGAATTCAGCTCCGGCCCCCCGACCAGATTGACCTCATGGGTCCGAAAGGGCCTCGACTGGGGGTCGGACACAGAGGTGGATGACCTGTAGAGGGGCATCGCCTCCATGATCAAGGACGGAATCGATCTGACCAACGTGGTCCAGATTATGCTTCGGCGGTGCATCCTCCCCTGCCAGCGCCGGGGCTCTCCCATGTGGACTTACCGGACTGGCGACGATCCTACGATTCGTCAGCTCTTCCGTACCACTCGGGAGAAGCTATGGAAGGCGTTGTTCAAGGCGTAGGAGAAGTGGTCGGCCAAGAAGGAGGACCAGGGCCTGCGCGCCGACAAGCTCCCTTCCGAGGTATGACATAGTTTCATTAGATCGGCTTTGTCTTTCCGAAGAAAATCTAAGTGTTTTCCGATCACTTCCGCAGGAATGGTTGCGCAAGGCTACGGGCATCAAATGCCCGGCTCCATAGCCCGAAGACCCTAGGTCTCCACTGCTGTCGGAGATGCTCGTCGTGGAGCCTTACAAGGCGCCAGAGAAGAAGGAGCAGAAGAAGAAACCAGGCCGAACAGGCCTGCGCACCAGGGACCAGCCGGAGGCTGCGTCCGAGGAAACCCACGCCTCCTCGAACCAAGAGGAGGAGCACGAGGGTGAGGAGGGAGGTGATTCCCCCCTCGCGGGAAAGAGGGCGGCGTCATCGGACGCCTCAGAGGACGTACCTCCTCCCGCCCAGAAGAAAGCGCGCCGGACACAGGTAGTTCTGTCCGACGACAGTTCGGACTCGGACACCAAGTCCGAGGACTTCGAGAGGGTTCCACGAAGGAACATCAGGGTCAAGCCCCCACCTCGAAGGTACAGATCCGAAGACCTTTCGAGCTATTAGTGCTAAGTTTTGAATATGATTATAATGTGAGCGCCTTATTGAATTGCAGCCCACCGCGTGTTCTCCCCACCGATCAAGTTTCGGACGGGGAGACCCCGCCCGCCGAGCTAGCGGAGAGCGGGACCATGTCGCGCCCCTCTCCTCCGGGCGCCACGAAGGATGCCGCGGAGGTGTCATCCCAACAGGCTCCTTTGGAGCCGGACACTGGAGGTGGGGGCGACGACGTCATGGTCGAGGCTAACGCCTCGGCCGCCGAAGACCGGGGGGACGAGCCCCTCCCGGACACTGAGGAGACCGGACGAGGAGATGTCCAGTCTCCCTCAAGGCTGTCTCCGGAGCGCACTACGCCTCCGGAGGTGTCGGTTCAATCCCCGATCGAAGATCGGGTCAAACGATCCCCACCGGCACCACCAACCAATGGGTGGCCGGCTATGGCGGAGGCTCTGTCAAGCGCCTCCCTCTCCGAGGAACACCGCACCCTCCGGCTATGGGTGGACAGCGGACTGAAGGAGGCCTTCAACGGTCTCCTGACGGGCTTTCAGGTGAGCCACGTAATGCTCTATTCTTTGAAATATTAATTTCTTTGAGTTATAATTATATACACGGCAGCCCCCGAGCCCTAGGTAAGTTTGGAAAAAACTTACCTGGGGGTCAAGCATAGATCATTATCCGAACTATGTATAGGACAGTATTTGTTCGGAAAGGTCTAACAGCCTTTAAGGGGACCGAACATAGGATCATATTTTATGACAGGTCGGAAGTTGCAAACCCGCGTAACTTGACATGGTTGTTTTTGTACAGGCTTCATCATCGGCAGCAGCTGTTAATGCAGCCGAGCTAGACGAGCTGAATCGGAAGCTCAGGAGCTCCGAAGATGAGCTCGAAGCTCTGAATAAGGGATTCGACGAGGCGCAAGGTAAGCCAGACTAGAATATCCAAATTCATCATCACCCTACTGTCAAAGCAGTATTTTTGATGTGTTTTAATGCTTACGCAGCCTCGGCGAAGGAGATTGAAAACTCAAGGTCGAACTTGAGAAGGCAAAGCAGGAGGCTGCGGTGGAGAAGGCGGCAGCCAAAGAAGCGGCTACCGCGCTCTCCACCCTAAGAGCCACCAGCGACAAGCACGAGGCTCGGGTGGAGGAGATCCAACAGGAGCTCAAGGACACCGGCCAAAAGTGCGAAGGCCTTGAGCGGAAAGGCAAGGAGCAAGCCGCCGAACTATCCACCCTGAAAACCGACCTCCAAAAGGAGCGGGTGGATAGGCGGTCTTTTGAAGAGGAAGATAGCCAGGCCAAGGCTATAATGGATGGTAAGCCATATTTATTGCAGTGTGTCTACGGGGATAGCAAGTTCGAGTTGCTTACCCAAGTATGGCGTTCCTCAGGCGCCTGCTCGGACCTCCAGAAGAGCGCAGCGGACGCGAACCAGTTCTATGGTTCGCGGGGAGAAGGAGATGAAGCTCGGCTATTCTGGGCACAGTTTGAAGCCCCCGAGCGCTCTCCTCTCCTTGTTGAGCAGCTGAAGCAGCTGATGGAGCTGCACCGGATGGCGGAGCCGGACATGAAGGATCTCTGCATCCGGCTATGGCCCAACGAGCCGTTGCCGGACAGCTACTTCGGCCTGGTGCGGAAGCTGAGCGACGCCTCGCCCCGGATCGACGTGCTAAGGCGATCTTCCTGCATCGAGGGAGCTCGGATGACCTTTGCGAAGGCCAAGGTGCACTGGCCGGGGCTGGATCCGATGAAGATAGCCACCGCCCCTCTGCCTACCGGAAAAGAGCATAGGCGCCCCGAGCTGTACTTCTGCGGAGTAATGGAGGGTGCTCGGGCAATAGAGGTGCAATGTTCGAGAGAAAACGTTTATGAGTGAAGGCGTTGTAATATGTCCGAAAACTTTTTAACGCGTTTTATATTTAAGATGCATGGTTTTATCATGTCTTTTCGTGTTTTGCATCCTTTATAACTCCTGTGTGGCCGTTAAACCTGAAAGCGGCGAGTTGTCGGCTTCAGCCCCCACGCAGATACTACGCGGGGTGTCTCTGCCAACGCACTATTACCCTTAGCCGAGCTATCGGTACATGAAGGCGGTAGTGTGGGCGGACAAGGCAATCGGACCATAATGCTTTATTGCTTTCACTTAGCCGTAGGGGCGCGAGAAAGGAGTGCGGGGGGCTGATGACTAGCCCCCGGGTGTTTGTGATGTTCGGATGAGCCGTGGCCAAAGCCTATGTCACATGGTTTGTGCTAATACCAAACCCGTTGTATGACACGGAATAACCTCTGACGAGATTTAGTTAAGCTTGGATTCGCAGACCAGTTCTCGCATACCATGACAGTCAGTTTTTGGCTTTCTCCGCTGAGGTGCTTGACCAGGCTAGCCGGAAGCACAATCACAGCGGTTCTCCCTTTGCCCTTTTAGCCGAACGAGCAGAACATAAAGGGGCAAGCACAGGAGCCGGGCAACCCAACTATTGACCCAAGACATAGTTCGGAACCAATGCATATAAAGCGCAATTCCAAGACGCCAAACGCAAAAAAATCAGTTATGCTTAAGGCGATTTTCTTTAGTTTGAGCCCCCGGTCTATTAGCCGGTTGCATCGCATAGTATACCAAACAGGTTCGCAAGAAGAGAGGGAAAATAGAGAGTGAGCCAAAAACAGCGAAACGATCATGCAAGATACATCTGTATTTTGCCCATCAACTCTTATTCTTCAAATTGCCGATACAACTGTTTACAGGTATTAAAAATAAATTATAAACCTTACAGGAGGGGTTGTACCAAGGGTCTTCGATAGGTGACCTGACGTCCTCGATGTGCCCTGTCGCTTGTCCGCTCCTGCGTATCCCAAGGGGTTATATACCACGATGGATGCATTGTTCGGTGAGCGGACTTTGGAGAAAAGTCTTGAGAAGTCATCGGAGTATGAATGAGCTTTATGCCGTAGCAGGTGCTTTATGGTACCTGTAGTGTGTCCGAAGACATGTTGATGGTGATAGTTCGGTCTAGCCGAACACTTAATTTTTAATAATTTTCCCCACCGCCGCCCATGGAATTTTGAGCGCGAAGTTGTGCCTCCTCGGCACGTACTTTTCCGGTTGCGAGTCCCTATTTATGGGGAGAAGAAGGTTCTGGTACTTCGGATTGAGACCGAGCTTGCTTCCCAGCCTTGGGTGCCTTTACGGCAGGTGTCGGCACTTGCCGATCATCAGTGTAATGGAATTCGGCCGCCAGGGCCAACGCATGTTCCTCAGTTCGGAGGGAGCGCTCTGTGTTGCCATTGACAGTAATGACCCCCTGGGGCCGGGCACCTTGAGCTTGAGGTATGCATAGTGCGGGACGGCGTTAAAGCGAGCGAACGCTGTACGGCCAAGCAGGGCATGATAGCCGCTGCGGAAGCGTACGATGACGCAGATCAAGTCCTCGCTTCGAAAGTTATCGGGTGAGCCGAACACTACTTCCAGGCTTACAGAGCCTGTGCACCGGGCTTCGACGCATGGGATCACTCCTTTAAAGGTACTGTTGCTGGGCTTGATCCTTGACGGATCTATGCCCATCTTTTTCACCGTATCTGAGTAAATCAGATTGAGGCTACTTCCTCCGTCCATTAGGACTTTAGTGAGGTGATACCCGTCTATAATCGGGTCTAGGACTAGGGCGGCCGAACCCCCATGACGGATACTGGTCGGGTGGTCACGTCGATCGAAGGTGATCGGGTATGCCGACCATGGGTTGTACTTCGGGGCTACAGGCTCTACAGCGTTGTGACGCCCCCGATCTTCGACCGTACGCTAATCATACACACAATGCGTACGATGAAGATTAGGGACTCACTGATTGATACCACAACACAACACTAGACACAAATTAAAGTCATACAACTTCATATTACAAGCCAGGGGCCTCGAGGGCTCGAATACAAAGCTCGACAAGCACAAGTCAGCGGAAGCAAATAATATCTGAGTATAGACATAAGTTAAACAAGTTTTGCCTTAAGAAGGCTAGCACAAACATAAGCAGCGGATCGAAAGAGGCGAGGCCTCCTGCCTAGGAACCTCCTAACTACTCCTGAGCGTCGGGGGCAGCCTCCACGTAGTAGTAGGCTCCAACGGTGGTGTAGTAGTCGTCTCCGGCGTACTCCATCTCCTGGGCTCCATCGTCTGAATGCAGCAACGTATCGAGGGGGAAAGGGAAAGCAAAGCAGCGGTGAGTACTCATCCAAAGTACTCGCAAGACTGACATCAGAACTATGCTAAATATGCATCATTATCAAGGGGAGGGGTTATATCTAGACTGACTGCAGAAAGCAAGAATAGAGAGAAGGCCTAGTCCTATCGAAGACTAGCATCTTCAGCATCTTGCTGCATTAGAAGAGAGTAGACATGTATCTCATATAGTCATATTATTGTAGCAATTTTATTAAGTAACCATGCCCAGAGATTCTTCCTCGACTCCCTGCGAGGAAGCAATCTCGGAGCCACAATTCAATTCAAATTAAATCACAATTTTAGTTGTATAAGGTCAAGGCACAACTCCAAGTCGTCCTGTTACTGTGGACACGGCTATTCGAATAGTTTGTTCTTCCCTGCAGGGGTGCACCGCATTTCCAACACGCCTGATCACCTCCGGCCGGACACACTTTCCTGGGTCATGCCTGGCCTCGGGATAGCAGCACGTCGTCGCCCCACCTAGGCTCAACGAAGAGGCCAGCCCGCCGGTCTAAATCCTATGCGCGCAGGGGTCATGGGCCCAATCACCCTTTGCACACCTGCACGATGCGAGGGTGACCGAGGTCAGTCCTAGCACCCCTTAGTAACAAGCGCGATGCCGTCGCGGACCACTCGGGCGCGCGCCGCTCCATTGCTGACGTCCGAAGAGCTTCGGCTGATACAACGACGCTGAGTGCCCATAACTTTCCCACGTGATGGTTTGGTGCGTAAAAAGGCCAACGACCCAACTCAGATCAAATACCCAACCCATTAGCGTTTTATTAATGCGGGGAAAGCGCGACCCATGAAGTGCGGTCCGTCGCCCCGCCTCGAGGATGTGTGGCAAAGGCCTCTCTCGTCAGTCCACGCCTCATCATCATCAAACCGTGGGTACCCCTCAGGGCCGACCCATCACCAACATGTTTCAGTAACCCGGTCATAGTAACTGTGTGTATAAAACATCGAGACGGAACCTGAGGAATCACCCTCAAGGGGCCCTGCTCGATGAAACCGTCAAGGTGGACTTAGAGGAATCACCCTCAAGGGTCCCACACTTGAGGGGTTGCACGACAGAGTCATCGTCGGGAGTGGTGAAGGAGGAATCACCCTCGATAACCACGACCGACTAGCTACACTACAGAGCTAGCATCATGAGTACTTCACGAGGTGTCACCCTCGGTACTTGATAGTAGCGCTGCAGAGTCGTACAACTAAGGGGTGTGCGGTGATGTGAGGGGCCTGGCTCATCGGTTGGTTGACCGAGTCTTCGAGTCGTCGAGTCGTCGATGAAGAAGCAGGGGCAACTGGGACTAAGGGGTCACTGGGGATTCATTGATCAACCTATACTAAGCAGTTGATATGATTGCAGGTATGATTGCAGTTTATCAAAAACAGGCTATGCATCAGAATAGGAGCTAACTAATACAGTAGCAAAAATCTAATGCAAGAATAAGAGGGAAAGAAATGGGCGATATCGGAATGCTCAAGGAGGGTTGCTTGCCTTGCTGCTCTGCGGCAAAAGGCTGATCGTCGGCGGTGTAGTCGTACCCGGCAGCACCGTCAGTCTCGGAGTCTACCGGAGAGAAGAGGGGGGAAGAAACAATAAATATAAAGCAGACAAATGCATCACGATGCATGACATGGCAATATGCAAAGCTAGGTATGCACTAACGCCGTACTACACGTTGCAGACGGAGCGGGAGAATATCTGACGATATTTCCTGGGTCTTTGAATTTATCGGACAGACGATCCGGAGGGGAAAAGTTCCATGTTCATCATGCTAGGAGCATGTGACAGATGAACGGACAGCGTATTCGGATTCGTGGGATTTTTCTGATCAACTTTCATGTATAAAACTTTTTGATCTGAGCTACGGATTATTTTCTATGATTTTTCAAAGATTTAATCACTTCCTGGAATTAACAGAATTAATTTAATTCGAAAAAATGCTATTATGACGTCATGCTGACATCAGCATTGCATCAGCAGTCAACAGTCTCAGCTGACTGGTCAAACCTGACATGTGGGACCCATATGTCATAGACTCATTTTTAAGTCAGAGTTAAAGTAAACTAACAGAGACTATTTTAGCAAGTGGGGCCCATCTATCATAGACACATTAGGCTAAATTAATTATTTTAATTAACCTAATTAACTAATTTGTTATCTGACAGGGGTGGCCCACCTGTCATACACACAGGGGGACTGGGACCCACCAGTCAGTGACTGGACCAGGCCCAGTCAGCTCGTTGAGCTGGTCAACAGGTCAACGGGTCGGGCTGGCCCACTGGCCAGTAACCCTGCGGGTGGCCCCGACCGGGCCACGTCGGCGGCGGCGCCGTCCGGCCGCCGGAGGAGCTCCGGCGACCTCCCGAAATGGTGGCGCGGCTCGGAAATACTCTACGGGGCACCAAATCGTGCGTTCTTGGGCGCGTTCGAAAGCTGCCGTTGTCGCCGATCCATTCCGGGCATCGGGGTGAGCTGGGACGGCCTGTGGCGAGCGCTACGACGGCGACGGTGGGCGGCGGCGCTCGGGCGTGGTGGCAAACGGCGATGCAGTGCGTTAGCGAGCGAACTAAAGGTGCTGGGCGACTCTACGCGACGCGGCGAGCACGATGGTGGCACGCCCGGGACCATTTGGTCACCGGCGGCTCGTCGGTGACGAGCTCAGGTGGAGGAATGCTCAGGCGCGCGTCGCAGACGGCGCTAGGATGCACGAGCGGGGGCGTGCGTGTGCGCGTTGTGCTCCTGGGAGCACCAGGAGCATGGTGCTGCGCTCAGGCGAGCCTGACGGCAACGGTGGCGACGACCATGAGCTCAAAGGCGGTGACCGGAGCTCGAGTGCGGTGGAAGCTAGCTACGGCGGCCTAGGGGAGCAACCAGGGGAAGAGGAGGACACCGGGGAGCTCACTGTCGTTGCTGAGAAGGCCCGGTGCAGTTGGCGTGCAGTGCAGATGGCGGATCGACGGCGGCGAGCTTCGGGTCCAGAGGAAGAAGATGGGTCGATGGCGACGGCGCAGGGGTCCAGGGGCTCGCTCCAGCGGTCGAGGAGGAAGGGCTCGTCGCGGCGGAGCTTATGGACAGGCTACGGAGGCGAGGGGAGGGCTGTGGCCGCGGCTAGCCGGCGTCCATGGCGGCGGCTGCGCTCGGGAAGGAAGGGGGCGAGCGATGGAGAGGCGAGAGAGAGGGCTAGGGTTCGCCAGAGGGGTGCGGGGGCTTGCTCTTATCCATCCACGCACGCAGAGGAAAATATCTAGCGCGACAGGAGCCGGACGAGCGAGCGCGTGCGTCGGGCGCCATGGCGTCGGCCTTCTCGTGGCGCAGGCGCGAGTAGAACGAAAGGCCGGCCGTTGTGGGTTGGGCCGCACTATTGGGCTGGCTGGGCCAAGTGCACAGGAGCCCTTTTCCTTTTTATTTCATTTTTCCTTTTCTGTTTTCAGCTTTTGTTTTATTTCCTTTTTGCCAATTTTCTTTATTGCAAAAATGTGTGATATGGCCCATTAAATACTTTGCAACATTCTGCATGGCCACACAAGTTTTGAGCATTTTTGGAAACTTGTAGGAATTATCCACAGAATTAAAGGTGCATTTTAAATGCAAGAATGACTCTGTTTTAATAGTGGGGTCCACACCAGTGGGTTGGTGATGTTGTTTTCCCTAACAATATTTGTTTTGAAATATTTGCTAAGTGTTCAGCAATTTTCCCATTATGTTTGAGGATTTTATTTCTCACATTAAATTTAAATCCCTTTTAGTGGTGGAATTTGAAATGGGATATGAATTTCAACTTGATCATGCACTGTTTAGCAAAATGATTAGGCACTGATCATGGTCATCACTGTGCTTAATTACAATGATCACTGTAGCACAAAACCAGGGTGTCACAATTCTCCCCTACAAACAAGAATTCTCGTCCCGAGAATTAAGAGGTAGAAGTAAGGGGGGGGGGGAATCTGGTTACGAAATTCTAAAGAGTCTTCTTGTCTTTGTTGTTCTCCTCAAGGAAGTTGATCCCTTTCGTTGAGGTCTTCAATCCTCTGTTTCAGGTAATCTTGATGAAGTCGTCATCCTTCATTCGGGATCTTCTTCGTACTACGAATGCGATAAGAGGGAAAACTCTGGAAGAACGAATCTAAACAAAGATGGGCATCTGACGGCGAACTCAGGGAGGAACACCAGATTTATTTCTCAAGTTAAGACTCGAGGAATCACTAAGAGCAAAATGCGACGGTGTAAAAGTTTCAAACGGGTAGGCAATCATTCGATGCCCAAACGGAAGGTGAAAAGGGGTTCAAAGCAATGAAAATAATTATTGCGTCTGATATTAGAATAGATCATCCCCTGGATGGTGGCTGGGGAGTTTACATACAAAGCCAAGTGCAAAGGATACCTTGGAAACAAAGAGGTACAGGAGAGTCAGGTTTCGATCCTGTGGAACTATGGGTTATGGGACCATCATGTGGATTAAGAGTAAGAAGAGCGGTGACATCTTGCACGGTCATGGTAGCAAGATATGT